>JAZBNJ010000019.1:2760000-4010000 GCA_037349165.1 Choristoneura rosaceana
TTAGGCCTTAAAACACTCGCATGGCCCGCTACGCCTCGTTTCATGAAACCACACACGTGTTTTAAGGACCTTTGTAAGAGTATGTTCTAAAGTAAATATTTTTAGAATCTTCATAAGTGAAACACACTGTTCTACAATATTTTTTGTCCAAGCTCTCCAAGCAAGAAAATCATTGCCTAGCTAACTTTTATTTTTTTATGATTTATTGGAGAAATTATTATAAAAACAGATAGTACTGGAAATAAATTCGACATCCTCAATTTATATGAAAAAAATACCAAACTTGCTTCAGTAGCCAGCCACAAATGTATAGATTTTTAGGGTTCCGTACCTACCTCAAAAGGAAAGAACTAAACTCTTATAGGATCACTTTGAGCACTTTGTTGTTCGTCTGTCCATTTGTCTGTTAAGATCCTATATCTCGGGAATGTGTGGAGGTATCGAGTTGAAATTAAAACCATATAGTCAGGTGTACAGTCCCTTGTTCCTGTGAAAAAAATCGAAATTCTAAGTATGTATATAGGTAAACTCTTTATTGTACAAAATAAGTAACATACAATTGATAAAAATTGCCTTAATCAAAAATTATATAGTATGTACTTCCGGCTATCCTAGAAACTGGAAATTTTGTATGAACGTCTCTAATAGCACAATCAGGTCCCCGCACATTACCTATAGCCCGGTGGGCCGGCACTAAATGCGACCACCGGTGGCTGCCACTCTTGCGGCCGGGTGTGTGCCCGCGAGTCGAACGACAAAACGCGGCCACAAGTAGCGAGCGCGGTCGACTCCCTCAACTTGTGGCTCGAACGCGGCCACTCAAACGCTCGGTTTGCGCCGATGGTATTCATAATGCATGGACAAACGCGTCCGCAGCTAGTCCGCGGCCACTAGTCGTTCTTATTTCTAATGGCATCTCAATAAGAAAAGCTTAAAATCGTAATTTTTTGTCTAACTGTCTTTGTCAACAAACCATCTAAAAATATGCATTTTGCTTAGGAGAGGGGCTCTGCCAACACTGGATATTCATAAACATCTACAAATTTGTACGAAACCCAATATTCTATTTGTTCTAACATGATTCAAATGACAGATACCAAACTGACCGAACTAGTCCCTCATACTGTTACTCAAACTATCGATACTTTTGCATGTACCTAGTGCTAAAAGTAGCAATAGCATTATTTGTTCGTTTAAACGTTACGCAATTTTGAACATGAAACTACCGTGACGTCCCTCACGGTAGTTTCATGTTTACCGGATAACGTCTTAAATCGAATCGAGCAAAGCGGTAGCGCGTAGTACTTGTTGCAGCAGCCGCCGAGTTGCATTGCTCCTTGAGGAAGGGCTACGAATTAGCCCGAAACATGTCGAGCTAAACTCGATTAGAGACGTGAATTATCCGGTTTAATATCTTTTAATACGATATACAATTAATCAATGTTGTTAGTTTGTAAGTAAAACTATTATTGTAAAAAGTGAGATACTGTTTGAAGCCAATAAACTATTATTATTATTATTACAATGTGTAAAAATAAGCTTTTAGGTAATTCGAAAAAGAAAATCACAAAAACGTGATTTTGCTATCTCTAGTATGACAAAAGCTTATTTTATAGTACCTAGAGAAATTCAGGACTTTCTGTCTGTGCCTTTTATATTTGTGAATTCCTTTAAAAAACTTTAAGGAAGGAATTAAGAGATTCATACAAGTATTAGTTCATTTGTCATTCATCAAATGTGAGAGGAAAGCTATAAAAAGTAGTGACGACTCCATAGTACCTAGTTTCTTGGAAGGTTAATTCAGAATAAAGAATCTACTTCCTATTTCCTTTGAAAAATAAACTACAAAATACACAAATAAAAATGGTTGGGGGGGGAGGGGGGTGGGGTCTGGGGCTTATTATGAGAATAAAAACAGATAATTGTGAGTGCAGGTAAATCGATGAGATCACTTCAAAAATGTAACTAAGTACCTACTACAAATTATTGTACTTATAATTTTAACTACCTATACAATAAACGAAAGTACCTAAATATTTTGTTGTTACATTGATTTTCTGATTTATGATAATGCTACCAATGCAATGTTATTGTGAAAACTCATTTAAACCCAACTTCAGATACATTTACCTAATGTAATTAAACTATTTTGTGATCCTGTGATAATAATATTATTCATATCATGATTAACGGACTTTGGTGTCTTTATCATAAGAACATTCTATGGAGAATCGTAATATAGCAGACCGTACTGTAGCGAACTGGTAGGTTTGGTATATTAGAAAACATGAAAATCTTTGTTACTCGTAAAAATGTAAACTGCTTTTCAAATAGCAAAATGATTAAGTTCCAAAACAAAACAGACCAGAATTTCATTACCCCAAAGAAACAAAGAAAAGGAAATAAAAAATATTAGATAAGCTCAGCTTAGATCTGCAAGAAAAATTGTGCAAGTTGCTCCTCTCGACTGACCAAGTGTGGACCAAGTGACCACCCCAAACTTGTTTGTCGTTTGCTTTACGGCCTCGCGATCTAATGCAACTTGCGCAATTTTTCTTCAGGTCTAAACTGGGCTTTATGGACGTCAACTTTGTTGTGTGCGTGCATGTGCATGTGTGTGTTACGTCAAATATAGTTTTAGTTACAGTCGCAAGATAGCGCTTCTTACCATACATGCAAATCTGACCATAGAGTTGCCACTCTTTTTCTCTATAGTACCAATACTCTTTGAGGGAAAGCGACTCAGCTTATTCCTGCGCCTTGCAGAACAAGTCCTTTGGCTAACAGACGCTGTTTTTCAGTCGCCCCTATAAACCATTAATTTACATGCCCATTTTTTAGGGTTCCGGAGCCAAAATGGCAAAAACGGAACTCTTATAGTTTCGCCATATCTGTCTGTCCTTCTGTCCGTCCGTGGCTTTGCTTAGGGATTATCAATGCTAGAAAGCTGTAATTGTGCACGGATATATAGGTAAACTATGCCGACAAAATAGTATAATTAAAAATTCAAAAACAATTTTTTTAGGGTACCTCCCATAGACGTAAAGTGGCGGTGATTTTTTTTTCTCACCCAACCCTTTAGTGTGAGGTATCGTTGGATAGGTATTTTAAAACTACTAGGGGTTTGATAAGACGATTTTTCGATTCAGTAATGTCTTTGCGAAATATTCAACTTTAAAGCGCAAATTTTCATTAAAATCGAGCGTCCCCCCCCCCCGCCCCCTCTAAAATCTAAACCGGTGGAGGAAAAATTCGAAAAAATTCAGGATAGTAGTCAGTATATCAAACTTCCAAGGAAAACTATAACGGCTAAGTTTGCTTGAGAATTATTACTAGTTTATGAGTAAATAGCAGCGTAAGGTATAAAATATACCTAAACTTGGAAGATTCCATATAAAATACGAAATCCTTAGAAAAATATTACAATATTTTTTCATAATGGCTACGGAACCCTATTTTGGGTGTGTCCGACACGCTCTTGTCCGGTTTTTTTACATACATTGGTGATTTTCTAAATAGGTACCTAATTAAACTTTTAAAAACAATATCGACGGGGAAGAAGCAAATTCTCCTATCTCACTCAGTAGGCCTATGTGAGATAGGAGAATTTACTTCTTCCCCGTCAATATGGTGTATTTAAGATATGTTACCTGTGCGGGTTGGGCGAGCCGCGCCGCCATGACAGGCGAGGCGGGCGGCGACGACTCCACTAGCACCTCGTCACCGCAGCACTCAAAGTCTGGAACACGCAACCAACGAACCATCATCATCATCATCATGTCAGCCGAAACACGTCCACTGCTGGACATAGGCCTCCCCCAAGGCTCTCCACTCAGACCGGTCTGGTGCTTTTCGCATCCACCGCGATCCCGCGATCTTAACCAGAGGCCGTATTGCCTAATGTTTCTGACACTCGCGATCGCAATCAAATGACATATTTCGCATACAGAAACTGTCATTTAATTGCGATCACGAGTGTCAGAAACGTTAGGCAATAAGGAATCTGAGGCCGTATTGCCTAATGTTTTTGACACTCGTGATCGCAATCAAATGACATATTTCGCATACAAAAGCTGTCATTTTATTGCGATCGCGACTGTCAGAAACGTTAGGCAATAAGGCTTCTGGTCGTCCAACGAACCGACTTAACGTAAACAACCAACAAAAACCCACTACTACCCCAATACACTAATAAAAAGAAAAACCAGCAAATTGCGTGTCGATCCAATGCCACTTTGAAACAAAGTATAAATCCCAAATTATTCCCTATCCTGCGGGAATTCCAACGAGAGTCCTCAAGAACATGAATGCCAAACTTCAAGTTTTAACTCCATTGGTTCAGGCTGTAAGTAGTCGGAGTCAGTTAGTATAAAAAAATTACATTATCAACCTTTGATCTCTGGTCTGAAGTAAATTTTTTATTTATTACTATCCAAAGTGACCCTACTTCAAACAAGAACTTAAAAAAAAAATTGATGGATCTAACAAACTTGCTAATAAGGAATGTATTTTCAATATTTTTAAATAAAACTATAATCTAACATGCTGAGTCAAATAATAAAAGTATAAAAAAATGCAACTACAAAAGGGACTGGTACTAATTTAACTAATAATGGCAGTAGTTGGGCTTAACTTAATACCCTTTTTCAACCATTTCCATTTAATTGGTCTGAGGGCCCAACACCCCCTCTGTGATACCTTCATTGAGAGATTAGATATCATTATTAGGGAAAATGCCAGCAGGTAGTTTAGTTTAGTAATTAACCAGAATAAAGAATAAAATAATTTATTTGAAATACAAAACTTAACAGTTAAAATGAAAAATCAAATGTTTTTTTTTTGCTATTTTTTAAATTTTAAGTTGTTTTAATTTAAATTTCTATTTTTTTGTATTTATTTATTCTTTAGGACCACATGACTTATGGTGTATTTTTTTATTAAAAATGTAATAAATCATGTTATGTTGAATAGGTAAAATAACAACTTTGCTCCATAACATAATTAAAATGTTGATACAAAAAAACCTAATTAGGCAATGATGAAATTGCATAGCTCATTTTATACATGGTTGCAAATAAATTTCCAATGAATAAGTAATTTTGTATGCCTAGCTAAGTGATTAGGTTAACAAACAATTTAAATAACTATCTTGTCATTAAAAATAGATGTAAAGTTACTAAATAAAAGCCAAAAATATGAAACAGTGAGTATTTTACTGTTATTTGGATCAATAAAAAAGTATTTAGTTATGAATATGTTCAATTTGAATATGAATATTACAAAAATATTAAATAACAAGCTTAAATATAGGTAAATGTTTGATGTAAATACAGTGCCTGCTTTACAAAACAATTGCATAACATCATTCAGGGTAATAGAGATGTTATTGATCTGGCAGGGCCGGGTGGCGGAGATCCAAAGAGTGTTACCAAGCAACACCTCTCTGTCCCGCGGAGCCGTCTTAACAAAAACAACCAACAAAACACTCACTCTCCAGGTAAAACACATTCTCGAAGCCCATTTCTGTCATTTTAAAAATAAAACCCTAATTTAAATTAGGAATACAACAGACACAAAACACAAACACATTTTTATGACATGACACTGGCTGCTACAATATCTTGTATTGATCAAACGATCAAAGTGTTACTAGGCGTTGCTAGGTTGTGCTTGATAAAAGACCTTGCTTCTCTTGTGTTTTTAGGTGTTTTTCAGTGCAAGCTTTAGAACAGTGTGTGGAATTGATAATGTGGGGAGCAGAGGGGGAGTGCAGGTGCCTTATGGTCACGGTCGGGTAAACCCACCTGCCCTGTAATGCATGGGTGGACAATATTACCCCATTATTGGTGATAATGTAACGGTGTATTGTTTATGTACATAATGAGTTCAACTTAACAAAAAATTGTGTATTGTTGTAAATGTACTTTTAACAATTGATAGATATAACTTGGTGCTTCTAAATGGTGTAATACAGTAATAGTATAGATGTGTGAGTGGATGTCATGTTACATGCTTGTGTTTGAATGATAATATGTTAAAATCTTGCATATTTACAAATAATACGGGAGTCGCGTCTAAAGTTCAAAGTTGCTGACTGAGTAGCAGAACTTGCGACTTTGTCGATGGACCTTGATTTTGATGTCATTAATATTATTAGAGCAGGTAACCGGCGGGCGCGTGCCGTGCCTGGCGTCGCCGCGGACGCCCTCCCGCCGCACTCCTCCGTGTTATAGATACGTAATCGCGCCCGGGAGCGGGAACAAGGGGACTTCATTCCGGACGTCTCCCGCCTCCCGACGCCACGCACACCGCTCCAACATCACATTTAAACGTCGGACATGCTCTCAACATACAAAATAGCTCATTATAATCCTTGAAAATTACACAAATATACTTTACCCACCTGCCAGCCATACATTGAACTGTCAAAATCCTCATAGCCCGAGTCGGGTTTTTCGTTTAATTTTCCTTATATAAAATCCCTTTTATATATAGTAACTGCGGCGGCGTGATTGCCACTGGTATTATGTGGTCCTTTTTTATGTAACACGTATTAAAATCACTTGGTAAAGTTGTTGTATTGTAGCTACACCCGTTTCCTAGGCTACGGGCACTAGGCAAACGTCGGTCGGGTGACAGACAAGTAAAGATGGCGCTAGCGTAGCTCGGCGCACAGATGATCGCGGCGCAGAAAATCGGTTCCAAATTGGACGGATCTATTTTTTATTATTATTTTATTTAGTATAATTTATGCCATTATTATGATTACGTAATGGCTACATATTATGTTGTGTCTTCGACAAGCAGACAGAACAAAAATAAAAAAAAAACATCAAGTCGAAACTTGTGGGTAGATGTAAAAAAATCTTGATACGTGACAGCAAAACTTGAAAACTATAAAATGAGAGAAATAATTAATACAAAATACAGATTATTTTATAATAAATCTCGCTACTACCGTATTTTATATGTATAAATAAAGCGTACAAAGCATTAACCAGCGAATTAATAATAAGATAATATTAACTTTTTTTTATATATTATGACGAATTTAAATGTACTTAATGTAAAAATTAAATTGAAATGAAATTGATGAAATTTGGCATACATCATGTTAGTAAATCAGAATAAATAAAACCCAATTGATTCTTTCCCGAGGGGACTCAGTAAACAAATTCTTCGTAAATGAACTCACGGTCAGCGACTGGTCAAAAATACTAACAGTGTCGATGTTTACAAAGGTTTCAACATCACTAATCATTATAATTCTAATGATAAACCTCTCTGGAAAATGTTAAAGAAGTACCTAAACTACAAAATAGGTACTAAAAATTAAATATGTTTATGACGCTGACTGTACAACGAAGTACAGGTAGGTACCTAAATCAATTTTGTGTTGCTCTCTCCTCAGGTGTATTTATAGCTACGATCAAAATCCCCAGACGACAAAGGCCCGGAAAACAAGTTCTACGCATGCGTACAGACAGTTTCCGAAGACCTTAATTTTTTTCCGTATTAGTAAAAAAAATGCAGGCGTTTACATAATATAATTCCCAAAAATTTTATTTTTCAATGACAGGCCCCTCTCCCAAGCAAAATATATGCAGGGTGTGGTCATCTTAGATTGTTACTAAATCAAACAAAGGAACTCACTTGCGCATTTTAATTTAGTAAGTAAAGATGAGAAAAATTGTGAAAATGTTTGTATAGCTTTTGAACCATAGCGATTTAAAATGAAATTTGGTAACAAAAGAAGTTTTTTGAAGTCGCTTAATAAATAACATTTCTAAACGTTTAGTTTGATTATTTAATTTTAATTTTCTGACAAGGTGATAACCCTTACACCCAAGTTGGCGAGGTAGGTATGTTCGGAACAAAAGGCAACACTGTAGGCTATTAAAACGGCGGCTTTCTTTAAGATCAAAGGAGTGCAAATTCTGTACGTAGTACTATTATTTATTCTGTGGCTTTAGGTACTTTACTAGCAAGTAGGGTTAACAAATGAAAACTATGACAAAGACATAAACATAACATAAACAAAGACATTTAGTTAAATTCAAGGTAGTCGCTTTATTTATAATGAAGGTAGTTCATAAAATCATACATACCTTCGTAATCAGTTTCTTCAAAGATGTACACAGAACAGTCATCTCGTTGGTCTCCATAAGCAATATCAAGCGGGTCGTCCATGGCTTTCAAATTAATTCTTTTGAACTTCGCAAAAGTTTTTTGATCCATCACGAAAGAAGTAGCGGCAAAGTATTCAAATATCTCCTTGGTAATTGTTTATATCCTCTCCTTGGCAATAATTGTTTATTAACGACGGCTGAACTTGATGAATTACGATTTTATGACATTTTCATTTGATTTTTTTTCTAGATCTTCTAAACTTTTTGAAAACGATCTAGATGGCCAAGTATGACATAACAGATGTTAGAACTAGAATAAAATATTATTTAGTTTTTTTTTTACTTTCAAATATAAGCCAAGTCCACTCGGAATTTTTTACTCAAAACCCATTTTATTACACATTTTTTAGCTTTCAAGTTTTTTTTCATTTTGATAAATTTGTAAACTCAGTAATCAAATTAGTTCATTTTGGACAGCACATCACTGCAACTGTCACTGTCACTTGTTTCGAGTTAGACAGTCTGTCAGTCAGTTCAGTGGGGTTCCGATCAATAATTTCAGTGTTAAAAATAAATTCTGTTTTTTATTTCCATACCTATGGTGTAAAATCGGTTTAGATTCTCAAACGAAACAGATATGACAATGAAATTAATAGTGAAAAAGTTACAAGGCGGTGAATGTAGTGTGGAGGTAGGACAAAAAGTCGTAAAACCAAATTAGCCCGTGCAAAGTTGCATACGTATCAGGTGCTTTACTTTGACTTTGGCTGGGTAGGGCTTATTTTAATTTGTACTTGGGAGTGGTAGGGTTACTAGGTTTTATGAATTTATTCTGATTTAATTTAAATCACAGTTCGTTTTATGTCGTATTCGCCAAGCTTCGCGTCTGTCAAAATCATGCTTGCTTATTTGAAATGGTTGAATACCTAGGTGGGTGGGTGCAATGTAATATAATGAGTGAAGATTAGATATAGATATTTCTAACAGATTATGTTGTTAAAGGACACCAATTTCTAACATTTTTATTTGTTATTATAACCATAACCACCCAACTATAACTTGAACAAATCTTTTTTTGAATATTTTTTTTTAAATTATTACTTGATAATTATGGGTGACAGTCTTTCCCGGCCCGTATAACACCGACATGGAAATATCGGCCCTGTTTTTTGTATACACGCCCATAGCAATACCTAGTAACTAGTAGCAAGTAATTAAAATATTTTTGATTTTAGGTGCTGCCAACTACATCTATATCTGAAATCAAACGTGAAGTCGCCGGTAAATTGAGTATACCAGTGGAAGAGCAGAAGCTTCTTCTTCTCGGCCGGACCCTCGCTGATGAGCAAACTGTCCAGTCATACCCAACAATCAAAGATGGGACCAAGCTAAACCTCGTTGTCAAAAAACCTGATGGACTTCATGAAGCTTCGCTGAAATACTTCAAAAAATTAGGTATGACTGATAAAGAAGCAACTAATGCGGCAAACCGACTGCTGAAAATTGTCCAGGATAAGTTTAACAAGCTCTCATGGGATGACATAGACAGATTATCCATGGACTGCCTTTTGGACGAGTGCGGTCAAAGCCGCCCGGTGGTTGAGACTGAGCCTGAAAACGAGGACATGTATGGTTTGTGACCCTTCCAGAGTCAGTTGATTTACATTCTGAATCAAATGTTGTAATTTTTGCGGCTTTAAAGTAC
Source organism: Choristoneura rosaceana (assembly GCA_037349165.1). Classification (NCBI taxonomy): domain Eukaryota; kingdom Metazoa; phylum Arthropoda; class Insecta; order Lepidoptera; family Tortricidae; genus Choristoneura; species Choristoneura rosaceana. Next base: position 2,769,835 of record JAZBNJ010000019.1, read on the forward strand.
ATGTAGTTAATACTGTTTCTAAACCTGCTTAGTATGGATAACATTGATATTTTTTTAAAACCAATGCTAGGAGTTTACATAACTTGTTTTGTTACTACATCTTTTTCTAACTAGTCCATCCAATGTAAAAAAAATACTCGTTAGGGTTCATTCATACTTGTCAAAACGGAAGGGGTCTAAAAATTGTAAAAGAAAAAAAAGGTGAAAAGAGAAATGTGTTCTATTAAATAGTGTAAGTAACTATTTAAAAAGCCAAGATATGACCTTGTGTGTGAATGCTTAAATCAGGACGGGATTAAGATAAGGGGGGCACTAATGTCAACAGGTCTGCAACTTTTTTTTGCTTTTTGGGACAGTGGAATCTCTATACCCAAAGCCTTCAACCCTCTTAACTCTGCCCTGTCTTATATCCAATACAAGGTTGTGTTTACATCCAATATCATAATGAACTTGAAATTAATTTGGGTAATTTCACATGTTTCCGTTTTCAAACCTTCATGTAATTACAGGTGGTATTGTTCAGCGCGTGGGTGTTCATGATTACATTCGTCATCTCTTTCTACCCTAGGTTTTGTGAACATTTCACTATAGTTTGTTAGCATCCATGACAGGGGTTGTCAAAGTAATTTTTTCAAGTTTTGTTCCAAATGGCCAGTCTGGTGCCATAAGTTATTAATACGTAGATCTCAATGCCAATGCCAAATAGAGGATTTTTTTCATCTTTTTATTAAAAAGTAACAAAATAAAAAAATAATCTTCCTTGTAAAAAAAAGAGATTATATAACTAAAAAATCAACTCTGGTCATGTTAATTGCACTAATATTAAATGATATTGTAAGGGATAACTCACGTCTTAAATCGAGTTTAGCTCGACATGTTTCGGGTTATTTCGAAACCCTTCATCACTGGAGCACGCGACTCGGCGGCTGCCGCAACACGCACGCGCGCGAGCTAAACTCGATTTAAGACGTGAGTTATCCGTTACAATATCATTTAGTATGAGTGAGTCTCACGGTAGTTTCATGATTAAAATTAATTGCACTAATAAAATCAACCCAGATCACAATAATATCAATACTTAAAATAATAATTGACTTTCATTGCAAAATACGTTTTAAAAAATCTGGTAAGTATTGCGACAAAATCTCAGGATTTTTTGACGGCAATCGGGCTTTTTCTCCGGACTTTTGAATTTATCATCTGGTAACCCTAATTATATCCCAATGGTGACGCATTAGGGAACCCATATAAGGTCTATATTTATGGTAAAAAGTGGTGACTGATGATGACGCTAAATGCGTTGAACAATAATGACCTCTGTTGCTGGTATTCTACACTTGACATCACATGGAAAATTAACACAATTTCTATATAATGTGATGAGGTGTGACGCGGTTTCAAATTATGTAACATAGTGTTGTGATATATTTTTAACTTGAATATTTGTATGGATTGTAAATATTTTTATTTTAATGAAATAAGCATTTTAACATTCAATTACGTAGTGTGTAAGGTAGGGGGGAAAATAGTTTTAATTTGGGATTTTATTTGCAGACCTAAAGTCTGCTCAATCTTCTACTTGTCATAAGGAAATAAAATAACTGTTTGTAACTTAAGACAAGTAAAGACGGCATATCCTAGAGGATGTTTGTCTCGAGATAAAATATACCTTTAAATAGAGAGCATAAAATGTAATTTTAAATGGTCATAGTTGGAATTACAGCCTAAATTGTCCCAAAGTCGAAATAAATTTTACCATCAACTAAATCCGCTGTACTCCAGCGGCGTGGCCACAAATTTCCACCGGATAGCTCAATCGTTTTACGTGACGTCAGTGATGATAAGAGAAAAACTTATGTAGGTTCCTACACAAACTGCGAGTTGTTGCATCTGAAGAACTATAAACTCACACTTACATCACTTGCCAGTTTAAAAGTAGGTGTCTAATTTTGCTTAGGGTTCTCTCTCTAACGAAAATTTCCACGCCACGCCACTAATTACAATAATACTATCGATAGTATTGTACTTCGTCAATAGTATCCAGTGTTGTCAGTATGTCTTATTAAAAATGGCAGTATAGATTTCAAAAATTTTCGACAATGTGGCATTTTTTATTGTTTACCCCCATTTGGTTTTATTGTCTGTAGAGCGAGTTTATAAATACTGTGTCAAAGTAAAGGAAGTCTATTTTAAGAAAAGCTTACTTTATTTTATACATTTTAAATCGCAGTTCGTTTTTTTAGACAAAAAAATGTATGATGACAAAATAAGCACTTTTAAGAAGACTGCTCTTTATTCTCTAAATGTCAGTAGTAATGTAATGACAAAGGATTTGTAATTAGGATAAGCAATTAAAACTGTTTTCGTTCGATTAATTTATTTTTCATTTTTATACTTTTTAAAGTACATTTCCATGGCAAGTAAATTACAGTAAACCATCGATTCCTTGCATACTCAATGCCTTGTTTCATTTCAATATATTTACATAAAAGAATGGTCAGTTTGCGCAATGGTTCCTTAAAAATGTATGAAAAAAAATTAGAGCAATATACAGAGTATGGGTAATTCACAACCGAGGAATTGTCGAACCGGAATTTGGGCCAATCAACTTTTTTACCGACACTAATCTGTCCGCGACATTTTTCAAACAATTGCAGATTTTTGTGAATAAACGTGTTTTTTCTGTAATTTAATAGATTGTGTACATATATATATGCCATCCTACTTAAGTTCAACCTATTAAACCGTGAAATATCTTGTTGGAAGTACGAATTTTTGGTAACTCCAGAGACAATTTTGGTAACGCAGGAGACGCCCAAAGTGTCGGTAAAATAGTTGATTGGCCCATTTACGGCCTGATAATTCCATACATACTGTAAGGGTACGACTACCAGTGCCTTATTTGACGAAGCTACAATTACTAAGTTGAAAAGAGACTACCGCTTATAAATTGTAACTTGTAGCTTCGTGAAATGGGCCACAGGTCGTACATTATTGCCATTACATTCCAAGCCGACAATGCAGGGCGTACATACATTGACAACACCCATTCAAAAAAAACCTGTACTTTTCAGTCAATGTTTTCAATAAAAGACATGAAAATAAGTTTAAAATTTGTAAATATTTTTTTAAATTGGGCTGTGTATTAGGAATTACCGCGCAAACTTTACATTTTCACTCTCACGTTTCCTTCATTATTATGACATCGTGCCTACAAAAACCTATCCACCTAAGACCTAAGTTTACAGATTGGGACCCAGGATTGGCAAAGGTCCAGTCAAAAATATCAAATCATCAATATAACTAAACCATCTTGACATTTTTATAAAGTACTTTATTATAAATATGTGGCCTTTTAAAAGAGATCAGTTTACAAAACGTACAGAAAAGAGACAATATATAATTCGATTGAAATGGAGATATGATTATTAGCAGTACGATAATTAAAAGCAAGTCATTCCGAACTTAATAATTAATTTAATATTTCTGGAAAAAAATAAGTTGCTTGACTTTTCCGTCCACTTCTACTATAGTCTTTTTTTCAGCAATTGACCATTAAAGATTTAAATTTTAATCCCCATTATTATCAAACAACGGAGGAACAAACAGTAAGTTTTTAACAATATAAAATATACCTTCATATGTAGAATCAACCAGAACTTGCGTTCCAATTTCCGTATATTGTGACAAGTGTGTGCGGGTTCAAAGCAAAAATCGCGCGTGGACCTCCACTACAATCTATTCGTGATTCCTCGAAAGTTGCAACCACATTACCCCTTAACTAATACTTAAGTGATCGTATCGATAATTTTGTCGATAGTAATCTAATTATGTCACAACACTATTTTCTCGAACGGCGCGAGTTCATTGCACTCGCAACGTTAATGACGTTACGTCTCCCGCACTTCCGACCCTACCGCCTAATTTGGTGAACTCTAAATAGTACAAAATTTAACTGATGCGGTATCAAGAGGGGGTAATCTGTGGTTGCAACACAGCCGAAAGATATATGAACATATGGCTTCAACACCCGTACACAGAAGGGCTACTCCGAAACACAAAATTCGAAGTTCGTGTCGTGCGGTCCCTCTGGCACTTATACTTTTTAATACGAGAGCGAGAGAGATCGCACGACACGAACTTCGAATTTTGTGTTTCGGAGTAGCCCTTCAGGTTCTGAGAGGCCACTACGAAATTCGAAAGACGAAGTGCAAAAATCGAATTTCGTGTCTTGCCGTCCCGCTGACGCTAATGTTACTTAATACGAGAGCGAGAGGGATAGTGCGGTCTTCGAATTTCATAGTAGCCCCTTTGGTTTAATCTATTTTCTAATTAAGTAAAATACAGTGCGGCAAAGATCATAGATAATGAACGTGGGTGACGTATTTAACACGAAGGCGCTTTATTTAGTTATATTATTGAATTATTAGTTTCTAGCGATTGAGGTACCTGGATTAATAAATATTTAGTTAAATATTATTGTTAGCTTGCGCGCATCTTCTCAGCGGCCGCGCACCTCGCGCGGCTGTCGTCTAACGGGACTTATTTCGTACGCGGTTTTTGTATTATTAATGCTTTAATCTCAAAATAAGGACAAAATATATAAACTGCCACATTTATTAGGAACTGTAAAAAGAAGTTTTGCAAGATAGCGCGCGTCAGTTCTGTTTTTTGCCACGTTCTTTTAGATCTTTGCCGCATAATAAATAAATAAACACTTGTGCGTTTTTAGTACGTTATTTAAGATAGGTAGTTTAATTATCCCATACACTATTTACGTATTATGTGGTATAAGGTAAAAGATAAATGATGGTTTGAGATGCAATACAGTAATTCCATGAGGATTGGCAATGAAATAATCGGTGGAAGTTACATTTTGTGTATACTTCTTATACATTTATCTATTACATTATAAAGTTCTTTTAACCTTTTAGCTGCTCATTACGAAGAGTCTTAAGCATCTTTAAGTTTACTTTAGATACTGGTGGTTAACATAATTATGCACCACGTATTTGTTGAAGAAGTTACAAAATAATTATTTTTTAAGGGGGGCTGGACCTGATTTTTGTCAAGATTTTAAGTATTAAAGATTTTCGAATCGGTAATCCAACATCCTGGGGTGGGCATGGCCCACTCGCCGTGAGTTTGAGTGGAAAGAGGTCAAATCCGAAATACATGAGAGGCACTTCATTTAAACAAACCTACAGTCAAACGATCACAACCTTACAATGAGCTTAGATTCACCTCCGAACAGTACCTATTTATTTACATTAATTGTTCTTAAGACCGAGCTTGCTAAGTAACTATAGGACAGGACAGCCATACTCAACTTTTTAGGGTCTACGCTAACTGTCGCGGGTGCAAGATTTTATAAAATTCCCCTGGGAATTCCCAAAATTTATATCGTAGTCTTCATTGAGGTTGTATTAAGAACAACATTCCAAAATTTCAAGACTCTAAACACAGCGGTTGATGTTTCTAGATTTTATCCCTATCCCGTGGGAATATAGTTATAAAAAGTAGCCTACAGCCTACGTGTAATTCCAGACGTGCGGCTACCTACATACCAAATTACATGAATCGAAACCTAGCGGTTGTTATTTCGCGATTTTATCCCTATCCCGTGGGAATATCGGGAAAAAAGTAGCATATGTGTTATTCTAGATGTCCAGCTATCTACATACCAAATTTCATCCAAATCCGTCCAGCCGTGTTAGCGTGAAGGAGTAACAAACACACACACAAACTTTCGCATTTATAAAATAGTAGGACGCGTCCACCAACTGCGTACGCGCCGCGTCAGCTAGCGTTGGCCCTTACATGGACCACAAAATAGTCACTACTATTAAAAATACTCGTATCTCAAAATAGATAATTTTTTGAGTGAACTTTATAAACATTACATCAAGGTTCAATTTTGTTGACTTATTATTTTAGATACGAGATTTTTTCAAAGTAGTGACGAAATGTATTGTAGCAAATGGAGCAAAGCCGAAATGATTGAAAGCCCAATTTTTATCCATAGAAGCTTAGCCGCAGGTTTAGTATAGCAAAAAAAAAAAAAACTTGCTGAGCAGCCCATCTGGCAGCTCGCGCTCTCTCCGGTAAGCTGTAAAGGCCGTCTGAGGCCAACAGCAACAGTCCGTCCGAAAAAAAAAGTTGAGTATAGCTGATACAGGTTACTTTGGAGCGGGTTCAGTCTTAAGCTCAGTTACCTACAAGGAAAATCGTGCAAGTTGCATTACATTGCGACGCTCGGTTGACTACTACAAAATCTCCTCAAGATCTGAAGAACCGAAGTCACTGTTATAGCTCGGAAAGTTACCAGCAGGGCTACTACGAAACTCAAAACTCGAATTTCGTCTCGTGCGATCCCTCTCGCTCTCGTATTAAATAGTATACGTGTCAGAGGGACCGCACGACACGAACTTCGAGTTTCGTAGTAGCCCTGCAGACTTAGTGGCAGTTAGAGCTGGGTCGTTATGTACTTTCTGTGAAACGTAACGTAACAGTTTCTTTTTGACAAGTAACAGTTTCGAAAAACAGTTACTTAAAAAACAGTTTATTTGCTACGGCTTGGTTTCGTTTCAGAGGAAAAGAAAATTTCGTTATCAAGTGTAGCTCTTTAAACCTTCCGCCGCCTAACTTTGCCTAAAAGTTCATTGCTACCACTAGTACCACAAAAACTATAAAGGTATAATTCCAATAATTGAATAGGCACTATACCGTTGAGCGATTCGAACACAAACCGGGAGCAACGTAAAGACGTCGCATAAAAATTGTATCTCAAAAATTCGTCGAAACTGAGTATTAAGTAATGAACTTTTAGGCAGATTTATATGGCGCATGGTATAGGATATTTTAAGAGTTTACTTGAAGAAACAGTTTGTTTCAAGGAACAGTTTTTACATTATAAAACGTTTTTTGCGAAATTAAGATATTTCGCCCCTTTAAAACCAAAGTGAAATAAATCATTTTTTTCTCATTTTAAAATTCAACCAGATAGTGTTTTATTTAAAGTTCAATTTGGAAATGTGAATTTATAAAATTGTTTCACTTTAGTATTAAAGGCGCGATTTGTTCTTGTGAGAAAATTTCCTCAAGTCCATTACTTAAAAGAAGTTACAAAACCGAGCGCCGAAAGCTTCTCAAGTCGTTTTATTTCGAACTTATCATGAAGGAAGTTACCACGGATTTTTATTGAAGTGGATGACGCAAGTACAGTCAAGTGTATGAGAACCGAGCGTGTACATTTTTCAACAGACGAGGTCAAAGTATCTTTACACTTCAATACTTTGTCATATGCCTTCTGGAAATTTTATACAAAAGTTCAAGCATGAAGTGACAAGGTATTAAAGTCTAAAGGTGAGGCCGCATGGAATCGCTCGACGCTCGTTTTCAGTGTCAAATCTGGTCACGTGACATATTGAGCTTTATTGCAGGAAAAAACCCTTCAATTTCGGCGAAAACACTTATTTTTACCACTGCCACAACTACTACGAAATTAAGAAATCAGCCTCCAAGGCCAAGATCAATCCTGCAAGTAGCCATCTTGTCACTGCTGCTCGACGCGGCGACTTGATGCTACATTTTTGAGTCGCAATTCATAATCACCCTCAAAACGGGGTTACGTGACCAGATTTATCGCTGCAAACGAGCGACTAGCGACTGCATGTAGAGGCACCTTAAAGATATCTTGACCTCAACTGAACATGTCATGGTTCTCACAGTGGGCTCGATCTCATCAAATAAGTTTTTTGTCTTAGGAGTGATTATTTTCTACATTAATCGTTGTAAATTACATGTATCTACATTTATTGCGATTTATACGTTCATACTTAGACATCAAGTTACATTAAAAGTTTACATTAAAAATAAATGCATCTGACAGCGTATTTGTAACAAAATTTGTCATAAAACACCTTTCTAACAACACGATACCTGTTCACAGGACTTTCGAAAACTTAGTTTCGAGTTATCTCATTAGGTATATTACAAATGTTAAATTGGCGAAACTTACAATTAAGTTTCGCTGATATAATCAACATTTGTTCAACATTTGTAATATAACGACTTACTTTACTTATTCCCACGGCTACGTCTGCACATAACTCATAGTAAAAACTAAGAACTAAACCGCACTCAGAGATATCAATTAACACCTAACGGACCGTCAAATATGACAGGAGTGTCAACACAACCGTTAAGTTTTTCCGAACGGTTGCTAGGCAACGAGACTTGTTTACTTTTAAATTTAGTAGGATAAAAAGTAACCATGTCCATTTCTGGATCATGGCCTATTTTATATACAAAAAATCCAATTAATTACGCATGACTGAATCACAAATTACAACAATCTTTCACATTTCCAAGTAAGACTATATCAAAGAAATTAGTGTAAGCACTACTATAGTCAAAACATAAAGTAAACGCGTGAGATTTACAATAACTAAAAATCTTCACCCTGAAGAAGGTCTTCCAAAAAAGCCGAAACAACTTGAGCCGTTAAATTTTTAGTTACTATAATATGCGGTATTCCCCACCATTATAGCCAGTTATAGTCTTATAGTCGCTCAATCCGAATCGCTCTCGTCCGGCTCCGACTCCGACTCGGAACTGTCAGGATGGTTCTTTGTTATCTCGATGCAGTTGTCCACATCTGTCAGTCTTTTCAAAGATCGCCCTAAAAAAAAAGAATGAGAATATTTTTTATTTAGCGAGTTACCAAGGGAGTCCTCTAGGGGGGCAGAGGGGAGCTGATGCTTTCCCAATAGAATCGAAAATAAAGTAGTACCCGCTTAATACGATCACGTTTAATACAATAGGGATGACGACTGGGTTAAAAATATATCATTCTATTTAGTCCGTCAGTTAGATTATGGAAAAATATGGAACACGTACTTTTTGGTTTATCTATTAATAAAAAAATAGACAAAGGTATAGATAGCCACCTTGCATCGCCGTTCAATGTCACCAACTGATGTATTCGGGCGAAAAAAAAAAGTCTAACCATGTCGCATCAATATTAGAGAGAGAGAGAAATTACATCGAATAGAGTAAAGTTTATTTCATAATGGTGGCACTTCACTTGGTTGCGTATTCGCGTTGCGTTAATGACATCTCCGTCACTCACGCTAGCAACAATATAGTGCATCTCTTTCACACACGCGAATATTTCTGCGAATATGCCAAGTGAAGTGCCAGCATAAAATTAGTAATGACCGCGATTAAAATATTGTGATAAAAGTGGTTACCTGTCAATGTGCTGAGCAGTCGTGTTTCACAACCAGACGGCATGTTGATAGGCCCCAGTCGTTTGGCCAACTCGCGGGCACGGTCTGCGCCGGGGACTGAAAAAAAAACCACTCTTATCATCATCATCATCATTCAACATGGTATAGGTGAAATACTCAAGTAAAGGATCTGTTGTATGTAGTAGTAAGTTGTCCATATAAACAAATTGACGTTCCAAATTCGCAAAATGACTTAAGCTCCATATCAATTCTGTGCACCACTACATACAAAGGTCCTTTACTTAAGTTTTTTACCTATACCATCAGCTAAATCTACCACCCTAAAATTGATAATCGATTGCAGGTCATATAACAATAATGCCAATAGACGTGTCTGTCAACTTGAAAGTTCGACTTTAAGGACATATTCATTTGATAGGAACTTGTTTAAAAATTGATAGACCTCTCATTTGGCTGATGGTACAAAAATATACTCAAAACACATTTCAACAAAGTTGAATTTTAGTTTACAGAATTGAATAATAAACTTTTGTGGTAAACTGTAGAGATGGGTAAATCCGGATCTGAAGATTCAAAAGAGTCAGATCCTTAAGCGGATCCGAATCCCTTATCGACTCCGTTTAAATCTTATCGACTCCGAGGAGTTACTAACTCCGACCGAACTTATTGGATCGAGCGACTCACGATCAGCGATTCAGCACTCACTTCACTTTTGTATAATCACATCGGACCGCATCGGATATGTGCCGTCCCACTCACTGCATTAATTAAGAGAGGAAGAGGGATAGCAATCAAGGCTCGGAAACGGTTTATAAAATACCGGTTTATTTCGGTTTAACCCCGAACTTTCATAAAAACGCGAACGTTTTTAAGAACTTAACTACACTCGAGAGCAAAAGTATCGGGTCACTAACATTTACTTCAATATCTTAAAAACGAATAAAGCTATCGTATTGAAATAAATTGAACCTTATAGACAATTTAATGTAACTAAAAAAAAATGCATAACATTTATTACTGATCATTTATTTTATTTTGTTTAAAACGACAAATTAAAAATGACGTCAATTTGCTTGCAAAACCAAAACTGAAAATCTTTAAGATTTTATATTTACAAGTAGTTATAACGCAGTTTAGTACTTGGTATTACCCCCACGTGCTGTATGCACTGCTGCAATGTGATTCGGCATACTGTACACCAAGTTTCTGAAGCACTGTTGGGGAATGTTCTCCCATTCCTCTACCAAAGCATGTTTCAAGTCACGAAGCGTAATTGAAGGAGGATCTCGCTGTCTCTCACGTCGTCTGAGCTCGTCCCAGGCGTGCTCGATCGGGTTAAGGTCGGGGCTACGTGCTGGCCACACCATGGGATGAATATTCACCTCATCAAGGTAGGTTTTCACTACACGAGCAGCGTGGGGACGGGCGTTATCGGGCATAAAGATAGCATTCTCACCGAGTCTTGTCATAAATGGACCGACGTGCTCGTTAAGGATTTCATCCACGTATCTTACGCCATTAAGAGTAACGTTTTCGTTCAGTACTAGCTGTGTTCGGCTTTCCGCAGAAATTCCAGCCCACACGAGTACCGAACCACCACCGTATGCCACCTTTTCTTCAATACAGGCTTGCATAAATCTTTCTCCTGGTCTGCTGTATACCTTTGCCCTTCCGTCGTTTTTATACAGCATAAATTTTGTTTCGTCCGAGAACATGACATTTGACCAAGTTTCAATCGTCCAATCTGAGTGTTCACGTGCATAAATTTGTCTTGCTATACGATGGTGCCGTTCGAGTTTCAGACCATTTGCGAGTCTAAATGGTTTCAAATTACCTTCATAAAGTCGCCGTCTTACAGTCCAAGCACAAGGGTTGCTTCCACCAAGCCCCAAAAAATGTTGAGTCAATGCTGTTCCCGTAAGAAATCGATTTCGCAGCATAGTGCTGACTAGATATCGATCTTCCCGTTCCGTTGTACACCTGGGTCTGCCTGTTATTGATCTGCGTAAGTTCAAACCAGTGTCTAGGAACCGCTGGCGAACTCGCTGGACTGTAGACAACGATACACTGACTATTCTTGCTGTTTCTTGCTGACTTGTCCCATTTTCCAGCAGCGTGAGGATTCTCGTACATTCCTCGGGTGTGAGTGACATAATTACTACTTTGATAATGACTATTGGATACTTGGGAGACTTTTTATAAACACATTTTATGACAAAACAAAAACAAAAGCAAAGACAGTTGCGAAAATTAGAATTTCTAATTTGAGAAAAAAGCGATCATTTTGTTTATAACTTTTTTAATGGCATTACTTCACGTCAACCAATAAATTTTCATACGTGTAATGAAGGATTATTAAATTGTCTATAAGGTTCAATTTATTTCAATACGATAGCTTTATTCGTTTTCAAGATATTGAAGTAAATGTTAGTGACCCGAAACTTTTGCTCTCGAGTGTATAACCTAAATAAACTGGTTTATTCGAGGAGTGACAGCGACGTTTATCCTGCGCCGGAATAAACCGGTTTTTATTGTTCTAAACCGGTTAATCTCACAAGAACTTTAACACGATTGCACTTCAATGTTATTTCTATTATTTTTCAGTTCATCCTTACCTCTAGACCCTTCCTGGCTAGAATCTTCTGTCATCGTGACCTTTTCAGTTCTGTAAACTCCACTCACTAAGTCCCAAACGAATAGGCACTGAAATAAAATTAAAAGAGAGTTAAGTTTTGGGATCAGAAGAAGAAATCGTCACTACTTTGAAAAAATCTCGTATCTAAAATCAATATGTCAACAAAACTGAACCTTGGTGTAATGTCTATAAAGTTCACTCAGAAAAATTATCTATTTTGAGCTACGAGTTTTTTAAAAGTAGTGACGAAATGGTAGCCGGCCGGGGGTGAGGGGGTCTTCTTTACGGAAACAGAGGCATCCCTCACTCGTCCATACAGCGATAAACACCTACAGCGCGCGACAACTTGAGATTGTCTATACTAAGTTTTTTTAGCATTAGAAAGAAGGTAAGCCATCTTGAAGTGTCTTTTTATTGAAAAACACTTTTGAAAAATAAGTGACAGCAAATATGTAGCAAACAGCAAGGACATATGATCATTTACATGCTTTTGGTATCATAAGTAATAGTTCGTGTTATTTTTAAAAGCGTTTTTCAATAAAAATACTAGTCAAGATTGTTTACCCTTTTTCTAATGCTATAAAAAACGAAGTATACCAGTCGGGGCTGCCGCGCGCCTTCGAGCACGTTGTGTTCCCATTAGTTCTATTGACAGTACTATTTTAGAACTCTATTCCAGTACTGTCAATAGAACTAGTGGGAACACACCGCGAGACTTGCAAAACATGTGGTCGCTCGGCCGTCTCCATACCTTGCTTTGAATGTTTCGATCTTTCTTTGCCTAAACATCTATGCAATTTATTGTATTATTTATTATTTCTACCATTCAGAATTTTCACAACACTAAAATTTAATAATAAGTACTTTAGAGATGATAAAAAATTCATCAGCTATTACATAAAAATTAAACAACTGTAAACACATATACTTAGCGGCAAAAAATTTGGCCCACGCTCCATACCAAATTAACTATCTCTGTATACAGTAGAGGGTCAGATTTTTGCCGCTCAGTGTATATTGTAAAATGAATAATATTTGTAAACCTTTAGTGGAATGTTTTATTTTAATTTTCTGACAATGTGATGATTTTCTGATAACCCTTACACTCGCGTTGGCGGCTTAGGTAAGTTCGGAACAAGAGGCAGCACAACATAGTAACTACACTCGTGCGATTTAGATTGAACGCGGTACCTATCTAATTCTGTAGACTATTAAAACGGCGGCTTTCTTCAAGATCAAAGGAGTGCAAATTCTGTACGTAGTACTATTATTTATTCTGTGAGGGAAGGTAGAATCAAGTTCAATCAAGTTCGCCGAAATTAATGGCAAATGATTGGGCACAAGTATTCTATCTAAGCCTTAGATCACAGATATAAATTACACTAGATAACGCAAACACTTTCTTATATCTACTGTGACATCTCAAGAGCGAATTAGCGATGATAATTCCCCGATGTCCGCGCAAAATCGATTCAAATGCGCCTCCCGCCGGCGCCCTGGGGCTCAAGTCATGATTAGTCAGTTAGCGGTCAGTCTTTGTATGGGGCTAACTCCGACGCTTAGTCGGGGTTCGGACACGCGAAGTAGATGCATTTGGGAAATCTAGTGTAATCCCACCGCATTAGCACGCTGAAGTGGCAATGGGCCGGCCATATAACCCGAAGTAACCGTTGGGGTAGACGAGTTCTTGAGTAGAGACCACGAATTGGCAAACGTAGCAAAGGACGTCCTCAGACTCGGTGGAGCGATCATCTTCGCTAGGTGGCTGGCAAGAGCTGGATGAGAGTGGCCGAGGATCGTGCTCAGTGGTGTGCCATGAGAGAGGCCTATGTCCAACAGTGGACGAAGATAGGCTGATGATGATGAATCTAGTGTAATATATATCTATACCTTAGATTCTAAGGCAGGGGTTTTCAAAGTGGGGGGCGCAGGGCCTCAGGAAATTTGAACACGATTACCTAATTATTAGGTAGTGAGAACTATTAAGGGGGGCGTGTCTAAAAAAAGTTTGGGACCCCTGTTCTAAGGTATGCTGTCTTGGCTCTAGGCTGGTACCGTGTCCCAACGTCGCTGTCTCTCTCGCACACACACGCACACAGTTACCTCCGCGGCGTACTGCAGCCGGTGCGCGGGGCAGCCGGCGCTGATGGCGCGGCACGCGTCGCACGCGCCGTTGTCATCACTAGCCCACAGCCACATCGCACACAACTGCACAAACAAGAACAAAGTTTACAACTTCAAATACGTATACGTAACATCGTCACTGGGCGTTTTCAAAAAAAGTTGTTGAAATGACGTTTTTTTTAGATGTGGATGAAATTTGGTATTCCTACTCAGAATCAGGAGCACTTTCGATTATAATAGGAGAAAAAAAAGTGTCCCAAGATTTTTTATTCCATTACGTTACCGTTTTCATACGCGTGTCTGTAGCAGTAGTGTAATGGATAACACAAAATTATATGAAAAACCTGGGACACTTTTTTTTCCTATTGCAATCGAAAGTGCTCCTGATTCTGATTAGGAATACCAAATTTCATCCACATCTAACAAAAAAGTCATTTGAACAACTTTTTTTGAAAACGCCCCACTACTTTCAAAAAATCTCGTACCTCAAAACGATACGTCAATAAAATTGAACCTTGAGTTAATGTACATAAAGTTCACTCAAAAATATACTGGGTGATTCCGGGGTCATGAGCAGGAGTGAAAGGTGTGATAAGGACATTCACACTGAGCAACTTCTACTATGGGAACAGCCCCGAAATCGCGAAAAAAAAAACTATCTTATCAAGAGATAATCGATCGCTAACTATCCGAAATGTATGGAATAGCAGATTTTTTTCTGCCATTTCGTGGCGGGTCCATAGTAAAAGTTGCTCAGTGTCCCCATCACCCCTTTCACTCCTGCTCATGACCCCGGAATCATCCAGTATTGATTTTGAGATAAGAGTTTTTTTTTTCAAAGTAGTCACGACATGCATTCACGTGGGCGACTCTCTTTCCCGGCCCGTATAACACCGACATGTAAATACCGGCCCTGTTTTTCGTGTACACGCCCATACTAGCTCCTGTGAGTTTCTATGGGCGTCTACACAAAAAACAGGGCCGGTATTTCCATGTCGGTGTTATCCGGGCCGGGAAAGAGTGTCACCCCCATTCGCGTGACATTGCAGTAATAGTAGCCTCAACTATAACTACCCACGGAGTCTTGATATTATTCCAGAATAATAATAATAATAATTAAACTTGAGTTGGATTAGTATGACTAAAAATTTTCTTTTCTAGATGTGATTTTTCTATGATAGATGCTAGTGCCTTAAAGGCATAACTTACACTTTGAACCGACAATTCAGATAAAATATTCCAGAATAATTTAAAAACATCCTGAAAAGGCTACAGGTCTCAGGTGGTAGGACCTTGTGCAAGGTCCGCCCGGATTGCTACCACCATCTCGCTCGCTAATCCTGCCGTGAAGCAGCAGTGCATGCACTGTTCTGTTTCGGCGTGGAGAGTAAGACAGCCGGTGAAATTACTGGCACTTGAGGTATTCCATCTTAGGCCTCTAGTTTGGCACGCATCTGCAATACCCCTGGTGTTGCAGATGTTTATGGGCGGTGGCGATCTCTTACCATCAGGAAACCCACTTGCTCGTTTTCCATCCAGTCGAATAAAAAAAAAGTATACATTATTTTTACTCACCCCGGACAAGCACCCGCTGCTCTGGCACACATCAATTACATGGCAGCCCCAGTCGAAGCAATATATAAACTTCTTCCCATTCAGTTTGCACAGTCTTCCGCATACTTCGTTACACAGCAGCTCAGTGTCCAATGACCTTTGCTGAGCTCGTAGTGTAAGGGGGGGAAGGGGGGCAGAACTTTGTATGCGGGCCCACGCGCCCGCCCCCACCCCCTGGAGGGGGGCGTAGCCCGCGCCGTGAGCGGTCAAGTGGAGAGCTACGTGGTATCCTGATATACAATCATCTGGAAATGGAAATATTACAGTAAGTAAACCTGATATCCACCACGTGGGGAACTTTTTCTAGAACAGCTTCTGCGATTAGGGCGTGCACCCGGTTCGACGAATACATACGAATACCTCAAAGGAACCGGGTATTACCAAATGCAACAAATATTACAGGGACATTAATACAGAAATATTTAAAGTTTTTCAAGAACATTTGTTTGAGGTTGACATTTGGTTGATGTTCAAAGAACAACGAGTCTTACCCCCTTAATCATAAACGACAATCAAACCTATTTTAGTTAAAATGCCGCTAATTTTCGTTTGTCCTTATCTGTCACTTCGACATTTGTATTTGTTAGAAAGGGACAAAGCATTTGTTAGTTAACATAGGCTTGTTAAGTTTTATGAATAAGGGGGTTAGACTTTGACGTCATGTTCTGTCTTTTTTGACATAACGACGGTGACTATTAACAGAGTCGGATCTGAAATTATTAGGCCAAAGTCAAATACCATACTGTTTTAAAATGACTTTGACAAAAATCCCAAAATGGCCAAATTGTAGCTCCAACTTAACCTCTGTATTGCACAATATCGTTCAGCATAATCATTAACTCTAAGATTAAATCATAAATCTCAAAACAAATCGAAACCTACCTTCAGAATCGGTGGCGATTGAAGTGATCTCATCATCACTTTCCACAAAATACCTCGTGAAGAATTTACTGCACTGTGAATTCTCCGAATGCACCAAATATGGATCTTGAGCGTTCACTGGACATTCCGACAACGTCTTCGAAGTGTTGTCGTGAACTGCCACCGTTTTTAGAGAGCCATCGTCCAACATCTCCATCACTCTGTATTCTGATTCGCTTTTGTCATCTGATTCTAATGAAGACAGACCTTGATCCTTCATATCCTCGCTCGTGGTAGGCGACGGAGGCCTGCTTATCTGGTTATGTGCCCTTAATACCACACTTTCAACTGGCGGCGACTTCGGCCGCTTCACTTTGCTCGTGCACCCAGTAAAATACTTCCTGTTACTCCTTAACACTCTAAAAGGGACTATATTTTCGTTGTTGTCCTCTGAAAATTCATATTTCTTATCGGCTAAACGTCTTTTTCTAAAGATACTTAGTTTTTCACATTTAGTTTCGGTCTCTTCGACGAATTCGTAAGCTTTGTCTGCTATGATTCTGTGTGTTTCGTTGAATCTTGACATGCTTTCAGCAGGCCTCCGTCTAGGGGACCTGAGAGGGGGGCTTATTAATGTCCTAATAGAAGGGGAAGGGCCCTCCCACTCTTCCACTAAATTGTAAGATATTGAAGCTGCTTGAATACATAATTCCTGGCCCATTACGTCGGGTAGCTGCACAGGTTTGGACATCTGGTATGGCTCTTCTAAATCAGAGAAGTCTTCTAGAATGTTCTGTACAACTTTGTTCTGGTACTTAGGGGATTGGAAAACAGCTGATACGTCAGAAGCGGGCGTGCTAGGGTTCGTGTAGATGGAATTTGTTTCTTCTCTATCTAAAAATTTGTTGTCGTCTATATCCATAGGTTTGTCTTGGTCCGGTTGGACAAAGTCTATCTCTAGTATGTGGATGAAGTCTGTGTAGATGATGATTTGGTTGGAGTAAGCGAGTTGGACGACGGGCTCGTACACAGCAGAGTCAGATGTGCAGAAGAACTTTGTGTGTATTGCGAAGTTGTGTTCTAAGCATCTCTGACCCCAGTTTTGACAATCTGGAATCGCATTAAATTAAATTACTTGGAAATATAATATTATGCTTTTCAGAAAAGGTAATTTAAAGACAACACCGATTGTCTCCTTAAAACTTGATAAAGTTAAGCAGGATGTGTGAAATTTTTAAGTGATTTAACGTAGGCATATTTACCTTCTTCCTTCATCATAGCTGCGCATTTCCTACAACCTAGCCTCGGGACGCCGATGACGCTGAGGTGAGACCTTTCTGTGCATGAGTCTCTATAACAAAATATACAGTAGAACCATTTGATTTCTAACACACACTAGAACATTCTTTTTTTTTTTTACTCTAAATATCTTTATTCAATTAAAATCAAAGAACATTCTTACAGTAAATATTATAGTGATTTTCCTTGTACTGCATTACCTAATGCAATATCACTGAGTGAAACTTTTTATGTGAAATGCTATAATTTAAATCAGAATAGGGAATATGCATGGAACACAAAATTGTGATAGGTACAAAGGTGGAAAATAAAACGAAAACGGCGTATAAATTATCAATATCTGATGAATAATAATAGGAAGATACGAGCGAATGAAGTTTGCAATTTGCATTCCATCACTTTCTAGAAAAAATAAATTTTAGTAAGGACTTTGTATGGTTGTTGTGTTGTGACGTCATAATTCATGTTGGATCATCATCATCATCATCTCAGCCGTAGGACGTCCACTGTTGGACATAGGCCTCCCCCATAGACCTCCAGTTGCTTCGGTTGGCAGCGGCCTGCATCCACCGTGAACCCGCGGCTTTAACCAGGTCATCCGTCCATCTCGTTGGTGGACGTCCCATGTTGGATCTCTCAGTCTAATTCACATACGTCGATGTCCTCGTGTTTTATTAAGATATCTAAAAAATTCTTACATGATCGATTTGTGAAACAACAAAGATTAGGTATTTGAGCACTTTCCAATAGGTGAAATAGAGTTAATAGCTCTAATAAAAAAATCATAATACAATAGACTATCCCCTACCCGCAACTGCGACGCCGACACTTATAACAGGATTCCACGAACGTCGAACGTCGAGGTAAATATTACTTGTGTGTAATAGCGTGATAAGTCCCATTGGTGGTATTTTGACTATGAGTGAAACAACTGTCTAATCTCATAGAAGTTATTAAGCTTACGGTATCCCATAGACGACGAGCACGCCGGGATTGTGTTTCCACTGCGCCATGGATATGGTGAGGCGGCTGTCCACTGCGTCCCCGCCGAACAACGGCGCGCGGTGCACAGAACGTACCACCTTTCCCGGCACCCACGACAGGAAATGGAGACTGGAACATAAATTTGCACCATAGAGCTTCTTTGTAAATTAATAATTTTTCACTAAGAGAACGCTTTAAGGAGATAAACATCCTCACAGTAGCTTCACAGTACATACATGATGTGATATTGTATACACACAAGAATATCGAGTCCTTTAAGAAAGTGTCAGACGTACATGATATCAATACTCGTAATAAACATAAGCTTGCCGTTCCTAAATTTCGTCTACGGAAAGTAAGCAAATCTTTTGTGGGAAACTGCGTGAGATTTTACAATAAAGTTCCCGTAGAAGCATGGAAATTGCCACACAACTCTTTTAAAGAATACATAAAGAGTGCACTCCTGAAGAAAGCTTACTATAAAGTTGAGGAGTACTTAAGTGATAATATGACATGGCCAAAACTGAAAGCCGATGAAAATTAGCATGTTGATGAGTGATGTGATGTACTCGTGTTTGTGTGTGTGTGCGCGCGAGTGGGTCTCTGTGTGAGTGTCTGTGTGTGTTTATGTCGGTGTATTTGTATTGTGTAGTGTGACTTGGCAGTGTCCCGGCGCATTTCGTGTATAGTTTCGGGTTCTGTTGCCGTTGTCCGCGTTGCAGAATTTAATTTAAAATCATTTATTAGTTTGACATTTGGAGACCTTATACATCTCCATCTCTGTAGTTTAATAATTATTATTAATTTATGACCTTGGAGGCTTTTTACACCTCTGATGATTGTATAATTTAATTAGTTTAATTATGTAGTTTAATTTGACATTTAGAGACTATATACATCTCTGAATTATTTAGATTAGGAATTTTATTATTAACTCAGGGACTTTATACATCCCCTTGCTATATTTATATTGTATATTGTTAAGCTTATGGATTTTAAACTTGTATATTTTTAGTTTAATTTCTAGTCACAGGCTCGCGACGTCGAAGTTCCCAAGACGATCCCATAGAGCTTATGGGAACGGAAGCAATACCACGCCCTCGGTACCGCTCTGCTTTCAGAGCATGACATGAGTGCGTGTGAGCTAACTTTGGGGGCGGCAGACGTGAGCTTGCCTTCGGAATCCAAAAGCTTAACGGTTACTTGACCTGAAATGTATATTTCAGAATTAAATTATTATTATTTTTAATTTTGACAGTGGAAGCATTCTACACTTCCGCTGAACGTAGATATAGTTAGTGTTTAGTTTTGTAACTAAGGGACCCCATACATCCCTGTATTATTATTATTTTGTAATTTTTTTTTCTCTTTAATTGTATACTGTAGTTTTTAAGTATTTTATTTGTAATTATTTTATGATGAAAAAATGACTTTCTGCCAAGTTTCTTGCGGCGCATTCTTCTTGGCAATGATGGTCTTTCCGAAAGCGCTGGTAGTTTAAAAAAATGACGTGTAAAAGTGCCCATTGCGGCCTATTTGCTGAATAAATGATTTGAATTTGAATTTGAATTTAATACCTGAATGGTTGTGAATCATGCTGCTATTCCTGTTCAACCCCTTATAAAATAAAGTCATTCATTCATAAGCCTAATTTTTCTAAGAACACCTGTCTTTCTGTATGTGTTCAAAACCAATTCAAGAAATTAAAAAAAAAAGCTTATGTTTCCTTGCATTAAAAAAAAATATTTCAAGAAGTCGTCTTTTTAAAGACTTCTTTTGAAGAAGTTGTTGTTTTTCGTCAAATCGAGAAGTTGTTAGCAACTGTCTTACAGGATAAGTGAGAAAAAAAATCATCCCCACTTTACGTTTTACGTATAGTAGGGTACAGTCAGCTGCAGAGAAAGGGTACCCCCCTGTAATGGCGGTAGTATGGATACCGCCGTTACAGGGGGGTACCTTTTCTCTGCAGCTGACTGTACATCCATACCAAAATAGGTTTCTGGCAAGTTCTTTAAGAAAGAAAGAAAGAAATCATTTATTGCAACAAAAAAAATAATTATAAACAGTTGAAAAAGAAAAAAAAATACAGACACTAAACCGCTGATGGGCAGACAGACTGACAGCGAAACTATAAGGATTCCTATAAACTAATATAAAGAAATGATAAAAAAATGGCGTATACATAATAATCTAACAATGTAAGTAAAGCGCGACTCACGTGAACTTAGCGTTCTCTCTGAAATAGACTTGCGAGCCGTTGCTGTAGGTGAAGCTTAGGAGGTATTGCCCGCACTGAGAGAATCCCATGAAGACGTGGTGGCTGAAATAGGACATGGGCACGATGTCCATGAGGCAGAACCGCAGGCGCGGCGGGATGCGCTCGAACACGCGCCGGCCGCGCTCCGAGCGGCGCGACGTGCATCCCAGGATCTTGAACAATCAAGGTGCGGTTAGAAGTCTCTTCGTTCCATTCTCCAAGTAGTTCCGTTCTAATTTACAAACAACATACTGAAACAACTATAATGGGAGCAGCTATTTTGATGTTTATAATTGATCATCATCATCATGTCAGCTGAAAGACGTCCTGCTGGACATAGGCCTCCCCAAGGCTCTCCACTCAGACCGGTCTTGTGCTTTTCGCATCCACCGCGATCCCGCGATCTTAGCCAGGTCGTCGCTCCATCTTGTTGGAGGCCTACCGACAGCTCGTCTCCCGGTCCGCGGACGCCATTCGAGAACCTTCTGACCCCATCGGCCATCAGTCCTGCGTGCAATGTGCCCTGCCCACTGCCACTTCAGTTTCGCAATTCTTAGTCATTCAATTCTTCGATGTTTATAATTAGTTTTCGTTAATGTTCAATGTAACAAAATATACGGCCAGCATATACGGTGGAGAGAGAGAGTGATGGACAGTTGCCTTTTCTGGATGTTTTGGTTATGCGGAGACCCTGTGGTAGATTGGTAACTACAGTTTATCGTAAGCCAACTCATACTGATCGATACTTGAGGGCGGATTCACATCACCATCCTTGTCATTTGTCTTCTTTGCCGCGAACATTGATAAATCGGGCCTTAACGATTTGTGATCCAAGTTTTGTGGATCGTGAACTGGTTCACGTGAGACGAGCTTTGGAGAGCAATGGGTACAACTGGAGGCAGTGCAACCGTGTGGCGAACGTGTCGGCTCGTCAGAGACCAGTAGGAGCTGAGAGGCTTCCGGTATATTTACCGTTCATAAAGGGGATAACGGATAAAATCGGGCACTTGTTACGCCGAAGATATAGCATCAAGTCAATTTTCCGTCCTCATATGCAGCTCAGACAGTTGTTGCGTTCGCCGAAGGATAAGGAGCCCCTGAGTGGTCCTGGGGTATACATGATTCCGTGTTCGTGTGGCAAAAGTTATATCGGTGAGACTGGGCGTAACGTTTCTACTAGGTTATCGGAGCACATACGCAGTATGAGAAAGCAGGACGACAGGGGATCCGCGGTGGCCGAGCATTCTATGGATTCGGATTCGACGCATTATATCAGATTTGATAAGGTGTCTGTACTTGCGAGAGAAAAGTTTTTCATTCCGCGGAAAGTGCGTGAAGCCATTGAGATTGGTCGTCATCCGAATTTTAACCGGGATTGTGGTTGGTCGGTACCCCCAAGTTGGAAAACAGTATTAAATACTCGTGCTGCGTCATCGGTTGGTGTAAACGTGCCTTTACGGAGCGATGTTGTTAGTGTTGTGTGCTACCCTACATTTGATAGTGACAATAAAAATGACGATGAGAATGAGGGTAGTTGTGCGCCTGAGTTAGTTTCGTCGGACAGTCGCGCAATCAGAGCGGTGGCGCGTAGTGCGCGTGTTGCGGCAGCCGCCGAGTCGCGTGCTCCAGTGATGAAGGGTTTCGAAATAACCCGAAACATGTCGAGCTAAACTCGATTTAATACGTGAGTAATCCGGTCAATATAATTTAATATTCAGTTAGATCCCTTATGTTAGCAAATTCAATGATGCATTGATGAATATGGGATGGGAAGCACAATGCTATGCAACTAAATAATTATCTTCGCATTTAGCAGTTAAAACGCACGCACGCACGCACGCACACACGCACTATGTTAGTACTGTCTTGACAGTCAAAATTATACCGTATCGAAAACACTAGTTACGCGGTATTGCAGTAGCAACGACGATATTGGTTTTTAAATGCCAACAATGTCAAAAATTAGATGGAAAACCAAATTTTCAGGTCCTAATTTATTTGTTGCCTTAATCTTTTCGAAACCAGCCGATATGATTGTGTGGGGTAGTTAGGTTTGAATTTGATATGGATTGAACATAAAGTCCACTGTCATAACTTTTACATTTGAATTTTGAACTTGACATATGGTCCATTATAGTCCATTGTCATAACTCTTTTTATACTGAGTTGGGTTCGATAGGGCTATAGCCATAGGTTACCTAACTATGCCACAGGGATCAAAATAGACTGAAGAAATTGGTGATTTTTTTTAAACCTCAAATTTATTGTGTTGACCCTTGCCTTGTAGAGTGTGGAGGCACCAAGGCTTTTGTCCTGGATGACTTTAATTCCAGCCCTGACCGTACTGATCACTACCACATTTGGAGGTTGTGCACTACACAATAGTTCATATTCAATTAATGCTTATGACATTTGCAATTATAAAAACAATAAATCTTCAAGTATCAATAAAAGAACTTGTTTGTTTCAAATAACACTTTTGAAATAGATAGCTTACGTTGTATCCAGTACATAAAGCACTCATTACGCGTGAGTGTGACCTCCACCTTAAGACTCCTTAAAGTTATTCACTCGATAATAATAAACATAATCAATCGAAAAATATAATAACAAACATACCCTGGTCGACGCTTAACCAGAATAGCACACAGCACCTTTTAATTTGCTAAAGGTAACTTCAATACATTCATAAACTAGCTATAAAAAGCTATGCAAAAAAAATAAAGCGTTTAAATCGTGTAAACAACCCTAGATTAATCTAGACTAGACTTACCTCCCTATGAAATAACTTATGAACAATATTATGACTATTTCCTGACATAGTTCTCGAAGCACTAACGCATGTTTTCTTCATATCATTTTCATTATTAAAAAAAGGTTTTTCTGATTTCTCACTCGGAGAAGAATCCATGTTTGTTTGATTGACTGAAATTTGACAATTCGTATTTATAAAAAAAAAATGTTGCCAAGAACCTTCTAAGAATAAACACAACAAATCGTAAATGAAGAAAGGGATTAAAAATGTTTTTATTTCTATTTCAGCATTGATTAATCATGTGTGTTCTATCACTTTCACTGAAATTAATTAAAATTTTAAATGTAATTCATATTTTACGCATTTTTAATAATAAGGATATTATCTGGCAGGCAATTAAATAACTTACTTCGTAAACAAACTTCGTTATTCGAAATTTAACCGCATTTATAATGTTGCTACTATAATTTCAAGATACTACCAACCCACATCAACTGCGAAACTACTAATGAATAAATAAAAAAAAACGAAATTTGATAATTGAAGTTAATATTGTCCTCCCGTCTTAAAATATTTATTTAATACGAACTTCGATTTTCGAATTTCAGAGTAAGCCCTTTCTTATTCTTATTTCTTATTCTTTTTTAAAATATGGCTTCTGTCTTAATTAATAAGACAATTTCGCCAATGTCAAAGTATTCTCTTTCGAGAGGCAACGTTGTACGGTGATTGTAGTTTTTGCAACTTGATAGCAAAATTCCAGAAACCACGTGGAGACAACTTGCGCATTAAAAAATGTCAGACACGAGAGCAATATTGAATATTGTGATCACTGTTCACTGTTAAGGTTAATCGCCGCATAAAACACTATCAAAATTATACTTCAACTAGCCAAAGAAACAGAAATAGCAAAATTAAACATTGTTCACATCCTCCATGTTCGAATGCCACAAATCGAATCCCGTAAGCCCTTTGATTCCTGCCTGAGATTTTACCAAGAACTTTGCGTAAAATTTTCATGATGTTGAGCAAAGCTCTAATAATTATTTAATAATTAAAATTAATTCTAGAGAATAGTTTTTAGAGGTTAGAATATAAAGAAAGACATAAATGAGAAAAATCTTAAAAGATTTGGGTAAATAAGTTAGCCTTTTTTTAATTTATTTCGATATAGGTTTAGGAGTGTGACATTCGTTTGACACGTGTCTTTACTTCCTGTAGAAGTCACTGTTTGCCAAGTTAAGTCAGCTTGTTTATTGTTAACTTCATAGTATCGGCGATAACAGGTACACTAGATAACAGTTATTTTATTACTATTTTAGATATATTAATATGACAATGGCAACATATTCTTAAAACGTCAACCCCTACCACCTTTCTTCGATCTTCGATATGGTGACAGTTGAACTTTTTTGCTGCGCCATCTATTTACCTGTGAAGGAAACATTTTAGTTAATGGTTTAATCTATTTTTTATAATTTGACTATTTTGTGAATATAATGTAAAAACATAGAAAACAATTAAGATGCAAAAAACACTAGTTCAAAACATTACTTAAAACACTTTTGGCACATTTAGTATTTACTTGAAAAATCTGCAAACGTAAATAATGTGCCTAGCCTATGTTGTGTTGTGTTGATATACGATTCACGTTAGTGGTTTCATCATAATGTAAATAGATTAGCTTTGTTTAAAAAAATATCCTAACTGTTGACCACCACAAATAAAAGATACTTCTGGGCTTCCTGATAAGCGGATTTGAGCTTGTCAACAGTTACTGCAGAGCGTGCTGTGTTTCTCATATATTATTTTACTCTATCTATGGTTTTCGATCTGTCAAAATCGTATTGAACGATATTGTCACGGACCTCATTTTCTAGCAAAAAGCAAAAAGTGAATAAAAACTTATTAATTTTAATATTGTTTAGAGCTAATCAAAGTTTTGTGTTTTACTTAATAATATAAAATGGAGCCCATGACACTTGGGAGTCCAACACATTCGCCTTCAGGTAGCCCGAATGTCGGGTACCTGCCGCCTTTTCTCTTGGGAGAAATAAATCCTCCTGCAACACCAAGGACCAATAGTTTGTCGCCTACGAAGGGCCGTAATCTGGCTTTCGGTAAGGAATGCAACATAGACTTAAGATCTTAGTAAGTTTCCAAAAAATTACTGTCCATATGAAAATTATTTTGTTTGCCAGTGTCTAGGGCGGCAGGCAAACTTAGGCAATCTTGTGGATCAATTACACAGGTCTGATCCCATTCAACCAGTCAGACACAATATACACTTTGCTGCTGTCAGGTGTCATTGGCAGTAATGGACGCTATCCAAAAGCGACCAATTGCCACTAAGAAAAAAAAGTTGAAGTTGAAGTTGACCATTGCTACCAGTTGTGCTCTATTTCAACTAGCTGGCTCCTTATCTGCAAGGGCACCAGCAATGGAGCTTTGCTATTCTGCTGAGTTATTTTAAACCTGCACCTGAAATCTCTCACTTTAATGAACTCATTTTGTTAGTAACAAGTGTCACATGTGGTAATATTTTCAGCTCTGCTTTGTCTCTATCCATTAAAAATGTAGTAACATTGTTTTGACTATAGTATTAATGTATGTAATGGCCAAAAATAAAACTGTTTATTATAACCAACCTCAATATTTCTGTCCGTTTGATGTTGTTACAAACAGATCACTGTATATCAGATGAGCTTTGTCCTATTCAATATTACTAACGTCTACTGAGATAGCATTGTTCATTAATTTACAGGATCACCCTCACACCCTACAAGCCCAACACAAACGTCGACTCCGGACCAGAAGCAGTACCGCCAGAACCTCTCCATGCACCAGCAAGCAATCTACAACCAGCAAAACATGTTCGCCAATATCCCAGCATCACCAAACCTCTCATACACCAGTAAGGCCACCGGGCCTCCCATCGAGGACTTGTTCGATACCATAAAAAGCAATGAACCATCTGTAAATAAATCTTTATTCCAAGAGTCGAGTTACTACAACAACTCTATGATGCAGAACTCTTATGTGAATAATGTAAACGGATCAGTAAATATGAATCAGTCGGTGGCAACGGCATGGGACGGGTGCCAGGAGCAGGAAGAGTACTGGGTTACGGTGTTCGGGTTTCCACCAAATGCTGCCAATACAGTGTTGGCACGGTTTAGCAACTGTGGAGCAATTTTAGGTAAGTTATGTGAATTCTATTGTAAAATTGTATTCTTTACCTATTGTCACTACCTTAATGTGGGACTAAAACAAAAGAAAGTTCTAATTATAGAGCCTTACCACATTGGTGATTTGTGAATTATTTGAAAGCGAGTTGAGCACGCAAGGAATTCACCGCGAGCGAGAAATGAACTCGCCACGAGCTCGTAACGATCTCGTAACGATTATCCCGCAAGCGCGCTACGATTTCGCCGCGAGCGTGCTGACGACGAACTCTAGCTTTTAACCAGTTCGCAAATTTGCATAAAAAGTTACAGAAACTAGGTTCGTGGACTATTGTTTTAAGTATGGACCATTGTTTCAGACAAGCAATACCCGACGCAAGGCAACTGGGCGCATGTGCGGTACGCGACGCGCGCGGAGCGCGAGCGCGCGCTGGCGCTGTCGGGGCGCCAGGTGCTGCCCGGGGTCATGGTGGGCGTGGGGGCGTGCCGCGAGCCGCCGCGCGCGCCCTGCGGCAGCCCCGGGCGGGCGGGCGGCAGGTGAGGACACAGCGAGCGCGCGCTGGCGGGCGGGGAGTCTGAGTCTATTTATAGGGCCTATAGTGAAGCACTATATCATTCCATAGAAATATCTTCGGTATGGTTTTTTGCTCTTGTCAAAATCAGCTGTTCCAATTTGTGGCAGCCATTTTGTGACTTAGCAGGGAGATAAAGGAGGGTCTACGGTCTTCTAACTTTAGCAGAGCCTTGATCGACTGATTAGCGCTAACAGACATTTATGAATCATGTTTTTTAGCATCGGGTCTTCCAGGAGCCTTCAAGGAGACTGTAACTTTTTATGAATAAGGCTGTTAAACTATAACTTTCTCATCGGCAGGCAGACGCAGGGCGCGCGTTCGCTGTGCCCGACGCCAGTGCCGTCGGCGCCGGTGCCGCAGCGCTCCACGGGGCTGATCTCCAAAGCCCTGGACTACGTGCTGGGCTGGTGACACGCGATACACCTCGCCGTGGCCCACCAGCTCTCGCTCATGGTGGAATATGAGGTGTGGACGCAGAACTAGCGGTGAGATACAGAACTGTCAAGTCTCATCACCATCCTATACTATTTAAGGTGTCCTAAGCATAATTGCCACCAAACGGCTCGCATCTGAATCTGAATGAATCGGAGAGAATTTTACAATCTTTAAACAATACTAAGGGGCTGTTTCACCATCCATTGATTAGTGTTAACTCACGGTTAAATGTGATGCCGTCTCTATTTGTTTTGTTCGAATAGACGGAGACGGCATCACATTTAACCGTCAGTCAAGGTTCGGAACCGGTTTGTAAAATAGCGATAAATACCGGTTTATTTCGTTTTAACTCCGAACTTTCATAAGAACGCGAACGTTTTTAAGAACTTAACTATAAGTTATAGTCTATAACCTAAATAAACCGGTTTATTCGACGAGTGACAGCTGGCCGGCCGGCGGCGGGCGGCGACGTTTATCCTGCGCCGGAATAAACCGGTTTTTATTGTTCTAAACCGGTTAATCTGACAAGAACTTTATGGAAATATTCCCTTAATAACCGATTTAAAAATAATGATTTCGCGAACAAAACCAAAATGAAAAGGTTCTACGCCAAGTACATGATAAATTTGGAAATTTAACCGGTATCCAAACCTTGCCGTCAGTTAACACTGATCAATGAAACAGATTTTGAACAGAGAAGCGGATGGTGAAACAGCCCCTAAATCATGTCTAAGGTATTTAAAGTCTAATATTACCAACGCACACGCAGCAGGTTCACCGCGAGCGTCTGCGACGAAAGTAATCTGTGACACGGATCCTTTCGCCTGTCGTATTCGATCGGATCGTCTCGCCTGTCGTCGAATCCAATTGGATCCTTTCGGCTTTCGTCGCGTGGGTTCAAAGCCGTGGCAGGGTGACACTATTCATTGGCGACGTGACGGGACGGAGCTGATCGTATTTGACGTCCGGCCAGACGCGTTCGACTGTCGCCCCATCCGTTCGTATTCTTTCCAACGCGATCCGATTCGAGCCGTTACGTGGAAATCATTTTAAACTTAATTCGGAATATTGCAGCAGATTTGACTGAATATCCTTGTTGTTTTACATAATATTTAAGGTTCCGCACCTCAAAAGCAACAAAACGGAACCCAGTTTTTGAACATTTGGAAGTTTGAACGTCCAGGATTGCTGAGGGATATTCATGAAAGTAGACGAACTATAAGAGTAATCCGTTTGTTTACACGAATTGAGTGAATGTTAGTTATAAATGGTTAGTTAAGCTATGTAAATAATGTAACAGTTGAACCGACTAGTGATGTACCAATATTCGCATATTCGCAATAGCTGACGTGAATATTTTGCAAATGTATTTGGCACTGGAAAGTAAAGCTAACTAATTACTATTTAAGTCATTTTAGCCAATATTTCATCAATCATGAATAAAACACAAAAAAAAATTGAAATAGAGAAACTAGACTAGAGAAAGCAAACGAACACTTTTTTAAGTTTCGTAAAACA
Organism: Choristoneura rosaceana; assembly: GCA_037349165.1. Lineage (NCBI taxonomy): Eukaryota > Metazoa > Arthropoda > Insecta > Lepidoptera > Tortricidae > Choristoneura > Choristoneura rosaceana. The sequence goes on from JAZBNJ010000019.1 coordinate 2,799,331, forward strand.
ACTATCAAAATATAAGATAATACTTTTGGCAATGACTAAAATAGCGCATATTCGTATACGCAGATGTAAAGCCGGGTTTAATAATAATAATATATTTATTTTTCGACCAACTTGGATCAAAATGTTAATTTTTGTTTAGACTTGCAAGAAAAATCGTGCAAGTTGCATTACATTGCGGCGTTAGATTGACTACTACAAACTTGTTAGCTTTACGGCCTCGCAAATACTCGCAATATAATGCAAGTCGCACGATTTTTCTTGCAAGTCTAAACTCGGCATTACAAATAGAACAGTTCGTCACTACTTTGAAAAAAACTCTTATCTAAAATCGATATGTCCACAAAATTGAACCTTGACGGAATGTTCATAAAGCTCACTTAGAAAACTATCCATTTTAAGTTACGAGTTTTTTTTTAAGTAGTGACAATTTGTTACATCACTAGTAAGGAAGCAATTTGTCGGAGACTAGAGAGGTCCGGCACCTTTTAAAAGTAAAGATATTAGAACTATTAAATCGTATACGTAGTTGAATTGACGACCTAACATTTGGCATATCAGTAAAATTGTGTATATAGTTTATCTTTATAACCAGAGATAGTCACTCGTTATGTAGTACACAGTCGAGTCCTTCATACTTTTGGACATTTTGAGATTAACAACTGCCCATCTACTTTTACTGATATATTGTGCTAAAAATAAATCACTTTCTTATTTTTAATGACCATGGTCTAAGATGATAAGACTGCAAATTTGACACTGAACGAAAAATCATCTAACTAAATTATACTGAAACTGGTTTATTGAAAAACAAAAGTGTACCGTATGCTGGGAATATTTAAAATCTAGCATTTGCCCAGTGGCGGACTAACAGGAGGGCGGAAGGGGCGGCCCGCCCCGGGCCTCCAGTCTTGGAGGGCCCCCAAATGCCTCCGCGTTCCCCTGATCAAAACCTACAAGACTAAAAATGTGCTTAGTAGCTACATTTTTTTTAAACTTGGGTCCTCATTCAGCTTTGCCGCCCCGGGCCTCTGACGGGCTTAGTCCGCCATTGCATTTGCCTATGTAAACTACAATACTATTATTGTCTTGTTAGGTCATGCATATGCAAAGTACACTAAGAATATCGGGGTAAAAAGTAGCCTTTGTATTATTCCAGATGTCCAGCTATCTATATACCAAATTTCATCTAAATGTGTCCAGCCGTTCTAGCGTGAAGGGGTAACAAACATATATTCAAACTTTGTAACTATGTGTGTATCTTAATTAAAAATTATGTCAACGACCTTACTATTAAAAACAAGAAATAATGTGAATTGAGTACCAATAGGAGTATGAAAAATATAAGCAGCAAGATCGGAATAGAACTTGTTACCATTATAAATTGAATGTGTAAATTGCAAACTTCGTTGAGTTTTAGAAATGGTTATTAAATCGAACCTATTTTTAATATTACTGGTTATTTTTGTAAATAGTTTCAACTTTGTACCTAATGCTAGTTTAAATAGTTTTTTAACTATAAGTAAGAAAAGTAATCAATTGTTTTAAGTACATAAAATAAAACATGCATTTCTCAAAGTATTTATACTTTATTTCTAAATATTAAATACAAAACCTTATCAATAAATACATTTTAAACGGCGATTAATTATTAACAGATTTTCTTAATTTCTAATTGAATAGATTATTTTTTATTGCATTTTTAAGCATTTCATTTTAATCTTTATTTATTTTTAAATATTTATAAGATAGCAAGAGAAAACGTCATAGTTTCTCTACATGCATTAAGTGAATTAAAATTTAACACAAAAATGATCGAAACAAAAAGTATATTACCTTGCAATATTTAGTTTTGTAGTTTCTGAAAATATTTGTTTGAAAAATACTTTATATTAATAGTTTCAACGAGTAAAAACTAGATTAGCAATAAAAATTGTTTATTTTCTAATTAATCACATTTATTAATTCAAGACAAGATAATTTCTATCAAATATAATTTAAAACTAATTACATTTTTATAAAGCATGACCATATATTTGATGACATAAAATGTAAGGCGACAATATTTCTTATCACACGAGAAGATTGGTTTCGTACTAGTTTAGTAGTAATCTAGATGTACCGGCGTCCCCTTTGCCATAAAAACCCAAAGAAGATTTTGAGTATGTCATAATAATTAATATGTAGGTATTTTACTAAAATATGTTACTATCAAATATAGTATCAGTTGTATAGCCACTACGATGCATCTAATGCCGGCTGTATAAGTAGTAGAATGTCTCACAAGCTGTTAACTATAAAGGCTTACCAGAATCATAAAAAAACCTCGCCATATTGCAGAAAACCAATAGAACTAATTTTTTGCACTGGCAACACTAAATTCAAATGTCATCTGTCTATTCAAGTCTATTGCTGTCAAAGTTTAACGTTGTTTGCGCGTGGTATTTTGTGTTTTTGTGCGTTAAAATGCCGAAGATTATCCATAGCCTTGGAAGGAATAGTAGATTGATAACCAAGGGTGGAAAGTGACCCATTTCACCCGAGATATCGTCGACCGTAGGTTCAAATAAGGTAAGGGACATTTCCGAACAGGAGAGATGAGAAATAATTCACAATGTATAAAAGTATTTGTCATAGGAAAAGTCTGAGGGACTAGAAAATACTCCCTTAAATAACATCACCGACACCGACACCGTTGTCAATGTGATTAGTAGTTATCATATAGTAAGTGTAAAGAATGTTACGATATTAAACGTAGTGCTGCCCTCACGTCAGATTTTTTATATTCCTGGTCAGCCTTTACATGGTGTTACAAAAATACCCCAACAGCAGAGAGGGGGTTAAAGGGCCCCATATAAAGAGTTCATTGATACTTGTAGACCATAGTAAAGTACCATTTTTATATAAAATACCCCGGCAGGAGTAACCAATGATCAAGAATGATAGAAACAACTGAATACCCTTCTGTTAAAATAGTCAATGCCAACAGATTCATTGACAAGACAGTCTGCTAAGGTTAACCATACTTTTTTTGGGTTCAGACCTATCTAATCTATGTCTGTATAGTGTTACAAATATCCAATTAAACTTGTACAGAGATAAAATCTGCGTCTAAAATTGAGGCCTTGGTAAGCATAATGCAGCAATTAACGCTACTCCATTCTCAATTCGGTGATCTTGTTTTAAATTTGCTTCCAATGAACGTCGTCTTGACATTAGACTGCCCATCTACTGCGGCTTATCCGTTATTATGTTTCCTCAAGGCATAGGGGCAATACTAGCTCACCCATTTAACAAACAAATTTACTGTCATTCATCATTACAACTAGTATGACAATGCAGTAGTTGTAACTGAGAACTGTTTCAATATAAGTAGATTAGTAGATCAAAATGTTCTTCATGTAGCTTCTATTTACAAAAATCCTCGATACTACCGTCATAGAATTGTTTTATTAATAAATTAACATACCGTCCATTTACAACTTTGGCTGTTCTATAGTGGCATTAGCCAGGTCGGTCATCTTTGGGTATTTGATGTTGTGTTTGTCTAACTCGTTCTGGGACCACAGGATCATTCGCAGCAGGCTGCAGAGTTTCGGGTTGGTGTACTCTTGGTTTTCCATTTTGAGTATGGCTGCGTTGAGTTCACTCGCGATCTGTAAGGAAAAACACGCCTGTTGAATATTTGGCTCAGAGGTGGTTTACCGCTAGTTTCTCAGATTTTATAACAACCTAAATACATAATACAGTATTTGACAACTTATGAATTATGAAAATATAAATATACAGTGTTTAGCGAAGAGAAAACTTAAATCAGTTGAAAATTAGATTTATGATTATTTTGAAATGCAATGAGTAAGGCCGCTGCTGTTTGTTGATCCACAATGGTTTCTTCCTAGACCGACCTAGCTCTTTTCAAGCTAAGCTTAGGGATTTGTAGATTTTTGCATATGCATTTACTTTGAAAACTAGCTGCATTTCATCGCGGGTGTGTCTTTTGTGCCTGCTTTTGGCACGTCAAGGCATTTAGGTATAATCTTTTGGCACTTAATGCAAGGAGTGAAGGTTACCTTCTGGCTGTGGCTGGGCAGCAGCAGGTCGGCGAAGGGCGAGGCGTGCGGGTCGGGGAAGGCGAGCAGCGCCAGCGAGCGCTCGAGCTCCGTCAGTGCCGTGCGGTCGGCCGCGCCGGCCTCCGCCAGCGCCAATGATGCGAACGACAGCGCTTCTTCGGCGCGCCCGCCGCGGATCAGCTCCAAAAGTTGCAGTTGCTGCACCAACATATAACTGCTATATAGGTGGCCCATTTATATCGGTCAGTATGGGAAAGTCTGAAACTATACGACATACGAAAATTTCTTCTTAGGAACCATGACATCGATTTTACCAGCAAAGAGGTACAAACAACCATAGAGACAATTTTACATGCCAGAATTTGTTGAATATTGTAACGGTGGCCACTTGGAACACCTACTAAAATAAATTGAAGTATGTGAAAACAATGCATTTTATTCATTTTAGACATAATGTTTCATGGAAAAATTTACTGCATAAGACGTACACAATCGATATCTAAATAGAAATAGTGTAAGTTTTTTTTTTCAAAACAACCGGGTTCGATTCACGAGCCGAGTACAGGTTTTTTTTAAATGCATGAATGCAGTTTTTCATGTTATTAAAATCGATGTCATGGTTCCTAAGAAGAAATTTTCTTATTTTGTATAGTTTCAGACTTTCCCATACTGACCGATATAAATGGGCCACCCTGTATAGTTGTACTGGTCACCTGCACTTAGGGCTGCCATCTCTAAAATTTGGCTACCAGGACAAGACGCGTGAAAACCCCGGATTTTGGAGCCCGAAACCCAGACATGTCAACAGGTTAGGTTTTTATTAAACTTGGTCACTAGGTATAACAAAAAAATGGCCAATCAAATAAGATTCTTAAAAAGCCTTTTTGAAGAATTAATATATTTTCAAACCCGGACTACAAATGATACCTCACCTGGATGCTCCCCTGACACCCTCTAAACTAGGACAAATCCGGGGAATCAAGGACGGATGGCAGCCCTACCTGCACAAAGTGGTGTTAGATGTCATCTAATACAGCACCCACATCTGCCTCTCGCAGCGCTGCTCTATTAAATGACATGTAACATGCATACATCCATGTCTAAGCACAATTTAAAAAAGAAAACGAAGTGTGGCAAAGTAACACTGACAACAAGCAACTTTAGCAAAAACAGACCTGCAAATGGAAGTACAAGTATCTATCATTGTCCAACAACTCGGGATGCAGTGCGTTGACCATGGCAATGGCGTCAGGGATGCGTCCGTTCTGCACAGCTTCGCGGATCATGATGCGCTCGTCCAGTGAGCTGCAGAGGGCTGGCTCCTGGAGCCCTGCCTCTTGTTGGAACTTCAGAGCCGCTTCTTTGAAGCCCTCTGTAAAAATTTGTGTCAGTCAAAGTTAAAATAAAATATCTTTACCTATTTGATAAAGACTCTAAAAAAGCTTATCATAAGTGATAAAAGCTTATCATAATGTGAATAAATGCCTTTCTTTCTTTCTTTCTTTCTTTCTATAAGTTCGGAAAAAACCTCAATTTTTCAACAGAGGAGGAAACCAACAATAAATATGAGGTAGGTATTTTTTAATTAAAAAAATCCACAAAATTTTTCATTGAACAATAAGTTGAACCAGTGTTGTAACTTATAAAGCTAATCAGGTTTAAATTTCCGCTTTTGTTTGTTTGTGAAGAATATGAAGAATAAAAATTTCATCTTTGGCTAAAATTTGACCTGAGGTCAGGTCAGAAACGTTAGTTAGACAATATGCTAACATTTCCAATACTCGCAAGCACAATCAAATGAAAGTTTTTTATACTGAAACCGGCACTTAATTGTGATCGTGAGTGTAAACAAAGGTAATACATACAGCCACTGCTCAAAGATTCCATATCACTTGTGTCATTGTAAATGTTGTAGTTATCATTGTTACTATTACATGCTGAACTGCATGAACAGATGTTCTTGCAATATTTTCATACAAAGCCCAATACAAATTTTTATAACAAAGAAATTTGTATCACACACAAACCCAAATGTTTTCAGCTACAATAGTCAGGATATTTGTTCTCAATGCATGCTGCTTGCTAAATATGCTAAATTCTCTCCCATTGACAAATTGTAACTGTTTCTAGTTTGTTTGTTTTAAAGAATACAAATTCTACAAACTAAAATTAAAATAGAAAAATATAGCCTTATTTTACATTGTACCCAGCATTTTTCTTTGTTTCTCTACTCTTGTTAAAAAAAAATTGCATCATTTTTAGTTAGAACCTGTATGTTCTATAACACTAGAGCAGGGCAAATACAAAAGCAATTGGAAATATGAGACATTAGTGAGGTCAATGCAAAAATATTTTAAGATTTTAGATTGACCTGCAGTCTTTTTTTACAAGACATTATGTTTTTTATTGGTATTCTACCCTCAAAATATTTTCGCGAATGTAAAAAGAATATAAGTTATTACAGAAAATAGCTTACCTGTAACTAAATAATTCATAATTAGCATGTTCATATCTGTCCTCGAAATCTGCAAGTCGTCGCCTTTGCTGCGATCTGGCAGCTTTCGATCCGACTTGTCGCTCGAGCTGTTACTGTTCGTGGAAGGTTCAAAACTCATCTTTGATTTATTATTTACACGATCGAAAAAATGGACAAAGACAATTTAGTTGACTGAGAAAATATTTACTGTATTGACGAGTGAATGCAAATTGCAAAATTTACCTCACTCGCATGACAGTGACAGTTATAAACCACAGAGTACAACACAACTATTTAGAAGAAAGCGTTTTATTTGAAGGCTAGAACAGCGTAGATGCAGCGGGCTACTACGAAACACGAAACTCGAAGTTCGTGTCACTGACACATACTATTTAATACGAGAGCGAGAGGGACGGTACGACACGAACTTCGAGTTTCGTAGTAACCCTGCAGTGCTCACGCTTCTCGATAATAAAATAAAAAATTTAAATCGTTTAATTAAGGTCAACGTTCATACTCATGTGCTCGTCACTGTCCCAAAAGTTCGGATCTTTAATCTTGTCATTTCATTAGCAATAGAGATAACAGCAGGGTGTCGGCTGTTGGGCGTTAGCGTGTCGAGCACTCGGACGTTTACCTTAAATAGAGGGGCTACTACGAAATTCTATCTTGCTGTCCCACTGACGCTTAATTATTTAATACGAGAAGTTGTGTCAGATTTTGGTGCTGATGACTGTATACGATCTTCACCATTGACATTGACTTCACTTTATGCTTGTGAAAGACTTAATTTCGCACATGAATTGCGAGTCCGGATTTGAACTCACTCTTTTGCTTGAGAGGCTATAGGTCAAACCAGACTGCGTTAAAAAAATGCACTCACCAGTTGGTGCACGGGGAATTTCTATTTACCCATGCACCCACAATGGCCTTGCGTGTCCTAGTAGGAGCGAGGGGCTTAAAAACCGTGTTCTGCGCTTCATCAGACATTGTATTAAGCGCGCAAACCAATCCCTGCTTTGTTTCTGAATTTTGACCAATCAACAAGCACTTCTATGTATTTGCAATCTCGAAAATTATTCATATTTGAATCATAAGTCGTTTTGGTTTAAAGTATGGCTACTTTTTGTGTGGAATTCGTTCCGAGTTACGCTTCCTGACTTTATTAAATTCGTTGGGAGGGGTCTACAATTTTTTATTTATTGGTGTATTTACTTTGACAGCGATTGAAAGAGGTACGGCATGGTTGAGACAAATAACAGACAATTACGGGTAATTAGCTAATTTATTTTCAGTTCTTAAACGCCGACTTACTAATAATGAGCTGATAATACAATTTAAAAAAAGACCTATTCTAGATTTTTATTGAATAATGCTTGGTAACAAATTATATCCTTTTTGTATTCAATAAAAAGTTACTAACTAAATAATAATATAAAACAAATTCCCAATAATGCTGCTTACCTGCGTTCGTACTACCGCACACGGAAATCGGAGCTGCATTGGAGAACCGAGACATTCGCTACATTATTGAGAAATAACTTAAATGAATTTAAATAAAGCTAATTTATCATTTTAATGATAAGCCGTGTATGTATCAGCGAAGAGTTAATTTTGAGGAATAGTACTAGTACTATAGTTACACTTGACTAAATATCGTCACCATAAATACAAGTTTAGATCGCTAAATTAAATATATGCCAAAGTCTGGTACACGAGGCCTTCGCACTAATCAACCGGCGCGGGACGCCTTACCAAGTACAAAATTATAATTTAAACTACAACTATAATTCGACAAAAGTACAATAAAAAATACCAATCAAAATTATGGCTAACAAAACTGAGGACATAGATTTCTTAACAGGCACTCTGCGTGAATTTATTACTCGTGTTAGTACTAAGTTCCTAAAGCCCGGAGCCCGCTCGTATTGACACTTCACTGCAGCCCATTTATTAATAAGCTGGATGCCAACGCCTTAAGCTTGCATTTTGCTTGCAATAAGTCTAGAATTACAAAATTGCTTAAACTTAAGTTTCAGTGTCAACGTCAAGCTGTGATTCAGCTATGTATTTAAAAGCTTTTATTTACTAGCTCCGTTTGTTGTTGGTGGATCAATTCTTGTTAGTTCATTTAAATCCACTCAGTGGTCGGACCGACTTGAAATTCGGTAATGTAAGTTGGACGACTATGCAAGTGCAATACAAAACATACAATTAGCAAAAAAAGCTTGTATTAAATCTTTTTGCTATAGCGTGCCTAAAAAGTGTCGATTTCACATTTGTCAAAGTTACTAGGAGTTTGATAGAAGTATAAAGAGAAAACAGAAAAGATGTAGTTTCAATGACCACGCAATAATCAAGTACCGCCAACAAAAAGGCAACAGTAAAAATACATATTTTGTCAAAATCTTATTAATAAACAAGTCAATATTGACAAATCAGCCTTTGAGAAATGAGAACTGTGGTCAAACGGGCAGAGGCTTGCTAGCAAGCATAAGGAGTGTGCGTCTCAAGCTCGTTTAAAAACGTGTCTGACACGCCTGGGACTGCTGCGAGTGACGTACAGGCCCGGAGAGTTGTTACACAATTAGAAAATATACAAAACACCATCGGCTGTCGCCGAGCGCGAGCGGGCGGCCGCCCGCCCGGCTCCATCCTCAGTCTATGAACACAATTATCCAGCGAACCTTACCTAAAGCATTACAAGCTAATGTGTATGTGGCATGAACAAAGCCGTGGAATCAAACCCTGTCAATATTGTGAAACATGTATATATTACAATTAAGATCATTTAAAACGGAGGTGGGGCAGCGACTTTGTATATAATTCCTTAATACTGTATACCTATAGTTGGCCAGCAAAATGCATTTCACAATATCAATGGCAGTAAAATTCCACCAGCGATCACAATGTCTTGTTTAAATTAGGATATACTCCTTATTCTTGCATATAATTTTCACATATACCAAAATATGTTTGTCTTGATATATCTTGCAGCTTAACACCGCTCGGCCGACACCATCGTTATTAGGACAGATCTGAAAACAAAAAGACATTTCAAAATAAGCAGGTTCGTCTTACAATAAAGTTTTAATGTAAATTAATTCCATTTAAACAAGACAGTAGCCTTGTCATAGTTGATGATGCACATACATCATCATCCCAGCCTATATACGTCCCACTGCTGGGCACAGGCCTCCTCTCAGAATGAGAGGGCTTGGGCCATAGTTCCCACGCGGGCCCAGTGCGGATGACATATAGTTTTGATATAATCTCAATCCTGTACCAGATAACATGGGTGAATCAAAATCTGGACAAAATGTACAGTTGACAAACTGAATCATGTACCAGGGAGGAACCTGTTTAAATGTATGGGATATCAACATGACATTAGTAGCACAAAGGTACACAGTCACCTGCATTAATATCTGCCACAATGTTGTGTGCAAAAATGTCTGACATGTCTTACCAGCCCTAGAAATGCAATCATATGTACAACTGTATGAGGTTTAGTTTCCTCAACTGTAAGTATGTTTTTTTTTATTCGACTGGAAGGCAAACAAGCAAGTGGGTCTCCTGGTGATAAGAGGTCACCACCGCCCATAAATATCTGCAACACCAGGGGTATTGCAGATGCGTTGCCAACCTAGAGGCCTAAGTTGGAATACCTCAAGTGCCAGTAATTTCATCGGCTGTCTTACTCTCCGCGAGGAAACACAACAGTGCAAACACTGCTGCTTCACGGCAGGATTAGCGAGCAAGATGGTGATAGCAATCCGGGCGGCCCTTGCACAAGGTCCTACCACCTGCATGTAGTATATTATTATGAAAATTATAGTTAGTTGGGCATTAAAAGATGACAGATAGTGCCCTGATCGTTAAATGTTATTGATGTTCTAGGCGTTATATGCTGTACTCATACTCACAGCTAGGCACTAAATCCTGATGCATGTGATGCTCGGCGTCCATTCCGTGAGGCATGCAAGTGGTCGGCGGGGGTCGGCGCTGGACCTGAGATCACATCATAAATTGAACCTCAAGAATATTATGGTACTTACTGTTGGCCCTTTACAAATAAGTACAAAGCATACTTTATGTAGATATGTACTCGTATAAATTGTATTTTGCTATTTTAAGATTTATAACTTTATGTTCCTAACTTTAAACCTCCGTATCTCAAAACAGCAAAATACGACTTTGTTACTTTTCGCTCTATGGGGACAATATAATCTAACAGAAAACATTGCTGGCTGGGACCCAACAAAAAGAAAATTAAGATTACTATTTGTGTATGTTAGGCTAATGGTGCTCCCACACTGGCTGTTAGTAATGTTATAAAACATTTAAAAATACGACGAAACGGTTCGAAAAAAGGTAGGTAGTGCCCCACCTTCTTTTTTTCTTTTGTTGCCAAGTAGAAAAACAAAACACTTATAACAGCCAGTGTGGGAGCACCATAAAATGCAAGATAGAAATTTGTTTGCTATAAACATAGATTCTTTATGGCATTCACTCGAAATTCTTAAGACACTTCAGTTAGAAGTGGTTTGACATTGGAAGCGCACTTGAAACAAAATATAGAGGACAAGGTATCCGGCTCTTTTTGTTATTGTTCCTTTATAAAGAAATGCAAACTCCAGCAAAATAATTATCACTATCGTTAACATTAATTTCTTCACCCTTTCTATTAGACAATACCAGGCAAAGACAATGAAATTGATTACTACTGGTCAGTGGCGAAACTAAGTAAAAGAAGGAAATAAAAGATAGAATGTATTGGTTCTGTTAACTGCTTGTAATAAAATGAATATTGTGGATCTGTTCTTAAAAAAAAATACCTCCTAGAGTTTCTTGCCGAATTCTTCTCAACAGAGGTTTTTCAAAACCGGTGGTATATTTCTTTGACGTTCATAAGTGCTTGTTATAGCCTAAATTGAATAAAGAGATTTTGACTTTGACTTTGAATGCCTACCTATAATATCTCAATCCGTACGAGGACTTCTAGAGCATTTTATGATTCTTATGATTCTTATGGGTCAGTGTTAGTTTCAGTTAGGCAACACGTTCAGTGAGAGATGTGCGAATTGGTCTACGTAAATCTATGAATATCCAGTGTTAACAGAAACTTGCTCTTGCAAATTATACGCAGTGTGATGTGGGGTCATAAAAAAAAACAAAATTTTCACTTTGCAATTTAGCATCTCCACGCGTTCCTGAGAATAAAGGTTAGGGAATCGAGTTGATATGGTTTTTTTTTTTATACGACTGGATGGCAAACGAGCAAGTGGGTCACCTGATGGCAAGAGCTCACCACCGCCTATAAACATCTGCAACACCAAGGGTATTGCAGATGCGTTGCCAACCTAGAGGCCTAAGATGGTATACCTCAAGTGCCAGTCATTTCACTGGCTGTCTTACTCTCCATGCTGAAACACAACAGTGCAAGCACTGCTGCTTCACGGCATTAGCGAGCAAGATGGTGGTAGCAATCCGGGCGGACCTTGCACAAGGTCCTACCACCTGCGGATCTTTAAGGCACTGACCTGGTCCAAGTTGAAGCGCACGAAGGCTTCATACTGCTCAGCCAGTTTGCTGCTCAGCGCCGTCTCGTACTCGGCGCGGAGAGCCGCCTCTTGTTCGCGCAGCATGCGCTCGCAGATCATGCGCACCTGCGTAAGAAAGCGTGATTAGTTAACGTGATTATGACTACTTTCCATTGCAAGCAGAGAAGACGGACTCGGTTTTCTTTGGTGGAATTACCATGCAGTCAGTATGTAACAGCTCTAAACATTATGTTGATATAACGTCTCATTCTAAACCTCCATGTCACACATAACAATATGTATATAGTACTAGCTTTTGCCCGCGGCTCCGCCCGCGTGGTATTCGGTTATCGCGCGCTGTGTCCTCGGGAACTGTGCATTTTGCTGGGATAAAAAGTAGCTTATGTCACTCTCGGGCCCAAAAACTATCTCGTCAAAAATGGCGTCGATCCGTCGCTTCGTTACGGCGTGAAAGACGGACAAACACACAAACATACAAACACACTTTCGCATTTATAATATTATAGTATGGATTATGGTAACCGCAATTATTTTTCGTGTCACTATTCGCTAGCTCTCCCCTCACCTCACCCCTAAATATAAGATAAGATAAGATAATGATTTATTTACCAAAATAGATTTCACAGTCATGTTTAACTGTGGTTCATACACTAGGTCGAGCCTGTATATGTGACGTAATTCGGATTTTACCAAGTAAAAAAGAATCTTCACTCGATTTTATGCTATCTAAACTAAAGCTGATAGATTCCCAATGTTTATCGATGTTTTTATTGTCGTTCGTCTGTCTTGCGGGAGCCCTACAAACGCTTTGCGGTTATATATCACTAATTCAGAATCATACCAGGACTGAACGGCCCCAATCGCCATTACCTCTACACGTATCTCGCCACAGCTACTTTTACTGATTGTGGTCAGTAAGATAGCACTATCAAGTTAGCAAAAGTCCCTTTTACATGCTTTTATTTGTTCATTAGCATGAATGTAGGACAACCACAGAAAGTGTTAGCGCTAAGATGATTGTAGGCATAAAATATTTCACATACATACACACACACACACACACACACACATATTTCACTAGATACCTGTCATCAAAAAATGTCAGATCCATACCTTGTAACAGGCACAATGAAATAGACCTACATTTTTCCACTATTATGCTTTTTAAATAGCTAATACTAATATCCGCTTAAATATGACATCATGATTTAGCATCTTTGATGTATATAGAAAATAGCTGACAAGGCCACAAGCTAATAAAGAAAACCTACTTAAATTTGCAACAAGTCGCATTACTTGGGTATTGTGCAATCTGACTTGAAATGTAATTACATGTAAATTTGAATTTTTTTCTCAAGCACCCGCACATTGTCCCATCAAATTCGGCAACAGTTGTTATAAGCATTGAACACCCAAAGAGGACCCATAGCTACCTCCAGGTACAATTCCTTCAATTCTATGAGGCTGCCATTGCTATAGTTAACCCTTTAGTGGGTAACGGCAAGATATTTGCCGTCATACGACTCAGATATTTTATTTTTTTTCTCAATGAACGTGTTGTTAGTTAATATAACTTTTGGTTCGCATAAGAGAATATACTCGTACTAATTTACGAAAAAAAGAATAGCAGATAAACGTTATTCCAACCCATGTTAAATGATGATTCTTAGGCCTGAACTTAGATTTTTAACTATTCCTTACAATTGAACAAAAATGTTTGTAAATAAAATTTTGTTTGCTGGATTTATCCGATAGTCACAATTCTCTACTTTCAGAGACAAGATTGGCGATATAAAGTTTAAAGAAAAAAAATCTGTTATTTGATAATTAAAAAAAATGAAGACGGCAATATATTTGCCACTATCCGTTAAGTGTCTGGTGTTTATTAAAGGAAAGGGTGGGTTAGGCTACAATTGTTATTGATTTATATATGGAGCAATAGCTTAATTCAATACTTCAAATTTGCCTTTTACCTTTATTGCTGAATTAGCCGTGTTAGTTAGAAATGACAACGGAAGTAAAAAAATCTCGCAAAAAAAGTGTTGATTGTTCGTGCGTGCAATCTTATAATATAAAATATTGTTGTTGCTTAACTCGCAGGTTAGGTATTTTTAATTTTATAAAAAGGTTTGTTATAACTTTATACCTTCAGGCATATTCTCTTTCTTAATTCTCTCTCTCTCTCTTTTAATTATTTCTTATTATCTATTGGTTTTTAATTTATTTATTTTAGATACGTCGTGCCACCCGTAGTTCCCCCGGCAAACTGACATGACGGTCTTGTCACTTAATGCGCTTGGCTGATAGCGGCAAACATATTGCCGTCTTATAATTCGGAAACCCTGCAATAATATATACATTTCTCCCCCTCAAAAATCATAAAAAAAATCATTCATGCTGTGCGTATCGTTAAAGTTCTCGATTCATTGCTTTAAAAAAATAATGGTCAAAGGGTTAACTAGCTTTTGCCCGCGGTTCCGCCCGCGTGGTATTCGGTTATCGCGCGCTGTTCCCTCAGGAACTGTGCATTTTTCCGGGATAAAAAGTAGCCTATGTCACTCTCGGACCCATAAACTATCTCTATGCCAAAAATCACGTCGATCCGTCGCTCCGTTACGGCGTGAAAGACGGGCAAACATACAAACACACTTTCGCATTATAATATTAGTATGGATTTAAGGCTCTCCATACACAAGGCTACACAACTCTTTGATATACGATACACTATAGAAGAAAAGCTTTAGTTTCAGAATAACAAAAGAATTAAGAAAAAAAAACTTCTACACTACTCAAGACGAATATTGGCATCAAACTTTGTGTTGGGCTTAAAAGCGACGACCTATGACCTTTCAAGAATAACCACTAATGAATTTAGTGAAAATCGAAATTCTCTCGAATCTTCGAAATTTGTGAAAATTGACATAATTATGAGACAAGACTATTTCACGAGGACTCTACACGATTAGTATAGGGGCCGCGTATGACCACAGTCCAAGCAGGAATGTCTTAGCCCATGCGGGGGCCCACTGGCACACAAGAACTTCAGGCCCTTTTTAACCGACTTCAAAAAAAGGAGGAGGTTATCAATTCGGTTGTGTTTTTTTTTTTTTTTTTTTTTTTTTTTTTTTTTAATGTTTGTTACCTCAGAACTCTGTCATTTATGAACCGATTCGAAAATTTTTTTTTGCGTTCGTCTAGGAATGCTTTCAATTAGGTCCCATAAGCACCAAATCAGGATCTGATGATTGGATCCTAAGGAAATCGAGGGAACTCTTCAAATGTTGTAGGGACACCTATGGTAATTTTGATATATTTAGTAGTAACTCGTGCATTTGCTCTTGAAAATCATCATTTGGTAAAGTGGAACTGATGATGAAGACCACAGTTGACCATCGGAGTTACTACTCAATAACAAGTATTTCATGGGTTGAATTTCAATTGCTTTAACACAGTTGCTAAGCAATTTATGCTCCTTGGAACGCATATGGTGAAATGGAATGGGTGGTGAAGCACCAGGACTCCTCAATAATGAACATCTCTGCATCGGAAAAAGCAATTCTTCGCAAAAGATGATGAGCAGTTGACATTAAACTATTGTATCTTAGATGTTTTACACTAAAAATTCTACCAGTCTGAAGTCGGTGCCTCAGCACGAGCCAGCAGGAGTGATTGAAGCCATTTACTCGTATAGTTGTAGGTGAGGTAGACGACTATAGGTCCACTCCTGCTGGCTCGTGCTGAGGCACCGACTTCAGACTGGTAGAAAAATATTTTCATGGTTTTTTGTAGTCGGTTCTATTTTTTGTTATAAAATTTTTTAGAAATTAAAAAGAGTTAATGTGTATAAATTTTTTCCCCTTTTTTAGTATATCAGCCTTTCAGGGGCATTATGGGGAAGGGGGGGAGGGTGCTGGACATGGGCATGGTAAAGGAATCCGAGCCCTTTGATAGGGTGTTGCTCAGCAAAGCGACATAAACAAGCTGGTACAACTTACCTGTTTGAAGGTGAACAGTGCACGGTTATGCACTTTCTGTTGGTGTGTGTGCGAGGCTCGCGGCGGGGAGGCGTCGCCCTCCGAGCCGCTGGACGAGGACGCGGCCGCGCCGGTCGCCACGCGCAGCTGCCGGCGCCGCTGGAGGCGCTTGATCTCATCGCAAATCTCCTGCGCCATGCGCTCTGGGTCAACAGACAGGCAAATAAATGGTAGTTCTAAAAGTGTTTCAACCGCTATCCTGTCTTATACGCAGAAGAAATGAGTCCGGTAGAACTGAAGGATTTTATAAAACAATATGGTGTGCATATGGTACAATTAAAATTAATTAAAATTTCTTGCTTATGATCCCTCATTTCTTCAATATAATGCAATGGGAATTAAGATTGTCTTGCTTTGTGGCAAACTGAGATGGAGTTGGCGAGACTGGACGCATACAGAAGCAACTGGCAAAACAATTACTTTTTGCCAAGTGTCTTGTGCATTCCTCTTTGCAATGGTTTTTCTTTTAAAAGAATAATACTTGTAAGAGCACTGTCACAAAACAGGTATAGATTTTTATATTTCCATTCTTCCCATTTCATTCTCAACAATAAATCAAACAACTAGATACGAGTGCCACTATCATGTAAGTTTTTGGCATAAACCATACAACCCTAGAGCGACCGCCGAGCATAGGTATGAAAAGTGAAGTACATACATGAGATTGACTTCTGTACCTATCTATTTTGTGACTTTGTGGCCTAATTACACCGAGCTCCTCAGTAGCTACATTGAGCTACAAATCAAACTGTTATAAATATGTAGTCCTAGCATTTCAATTCAACCAAGAAAGTCCCCTATCGCATTATTGCAGGCATATTGCCACACAGAACAGAAGGTTTTGTGCTTGCATAGAATTTTGTCTTTTCTTGATTGATGATGATGTTTAAAACACTGATACACGAAAATTTACCACCATTTAAAGGTTAATATCAATATTTAATATCAGTGAATAAAGGCTATTTTCATTTATTTTATTTTATTTAAAGGTTAAGCAGTTAATGTGTCGATGAAAGGTGTCAAGATGCAGCCCAAGCTTCCATTTAAAGCATTTAAAAAATACCAGTATCTACTTAAAGTTTAAGTAGATGCTATTTATTGATTACATAGAAACAATACTATTTATCAAGTATTCTATTAATGCCACAATCTTAATTATGATTATTTTTATGATGATAGCCAGTATTTAACATAATAGCACTTCCTTTATTGATCAACTCGACAACAGTATCATTATAACCTTCAAAAATCACTAATTAAAGATGGCAACAGGTATGATTTTCCTTTTGCAAAGACTAGATAAGAGCTTGACAGTTTCTGTATGTACTATACTTGGTTTGGATAGGTATTTAACTAAATGTAAACCAACTTCAGCTGATATTAAATGATATTGTAACAGATAACTCATGTCTTAAATAGAGTTTAGCTTGATATGAGTGAGTCTCACACAGTTAGTTTCATGTTCAACTTCAGCTGTGAAATTTGGTACTTACATTCAAGGTTTTTATACATTTACAAAGTCTTCAAAATATCTTTATTCAATTTACTAATCTATCATTGTAATACAAACTAGTGTATTTCAATACAGAAATGTTAATGTTTAGATAGTCTAATGCGGGAATTTTAATACTTAACACCAATTTCAGTTGTTTTGATTACATTTACTTGAACTTAAATACCTATAATCCAAACAAAGTATAGGAATTTCTTTCATACTGTGTGGTAGATTGTCTTTTTTTATTAATTTTGAGACAAAAACAATGCCATTCCTGGAATAATGTTAGTCAAAAATTTACAGACTATGCTACAACTTGCTGAAGGCCACAATAAATAAATAAAAAATCATAATCACAATGACTTGATGTAGTGTAAGGTAACAATGATGGATCTAACAAACTTAATTGTACTAATTAGCATATTAGCCATACCGGTCGCAACCTTTGTTGAAACAAACGATAATTGTTTAATGATAATAACAATAGAGGCATAGAATGGCCTTGTAATATTATTATCGAGATATACATATCTAAAATCTCGATTCATGACACCCTAATCAGAATAACCAAATTTTGTTCGGAGCACGACGACCAATAAAAGCCAATAAAAACTTAGATGTAAGAAAAAAACCCACGCGAAAGGCTCGGTTTACAAATCAAGCAGGTATAGGCAACAAAGACATTTTTTGTAATACTATTTTTCGAGAGAGAGCGTGCAATTTGACTCCAAGATAACCAACCAGCCATTGCTACAAAACAAAAAAAAAACGGCTTTTATAAATAGCTATACATTCACTGTTGAAATAAGGCTTACACGTAAAATAAGTCATCATGTGGAATATTAGCCAGAGATTCATTTTGGCCACGAAAAAACAAAAGGATGTAATCCGCCCAACGGTTTTAACGCGTCTTCTATCTCGCTCTAACACTATAAAAATATTCATGATAGCGCAAAAACAATGGCGATAAAAAATACAGCTGATTATATATTGTACTTTGCAAGTATACATAACGGATTCTGCTCGTCGTTGTGTTGGTAGACACACGCGCTCCGGTGAGTAATTTTGAAAAAAACCGTTTTAGGTGGGATTTTCTGTGTAAGTTTTGCTTTATTTTGTATGTTAGATAGTTGTTGTTAATTACCATCTATTAAATAGTTCTTTCCAATCGGATTATTTCCCAAAATGTCCGATAAGGAGCCTCCTGATCGAGGGAGGCCATTGTCAAATATAAATAATGAAGGGAATTCTGTGACGTTTTCCGACGCCATTGACGATTCTCTTTTTTCTCCATCACAATCAGACGACAATGGGTTTATTAATAATAATAGGAAACGAATGGCGTCGATTATTTTCTCCAGTCCCAGAAAAACAAAAAATCCAGGAGATAGCTATCAAAATGTATATGTATCCCCTGAGTATGATCCTGATGACCCCCAATTGAAATATCGGGAAACCGATAAGGGTCCTTTCTTGATTCATATTAGTAAGATGGAACCGGAATTGTCATCAGGCCTGTCCTTACAGGTTTTAAAAGTGGCCCAATTACTTCACAAATACAAGGTTCAGGCTATTGTAGAAGGCTCGATTAAGTCAGTTGGTCGCAACAAAATTGCTGTGAATTTTAAATCGGCTTTGGATGCCAATAATTTCCTTTCTGTTAGTTTTCTTCCAGAAAACAAATTATCGGCTTCCATTCCTCGGTATCATGTATCTCGCATGGGCGTGGTGAGAGATATCCCCACGGAATGGTCTCTGGAAGAGTTGGTTGAAGGATTGCATTTTCCCTCTGGTTTAGAATCAGAATTTAGTGGCAGAATCATTAAAGCCCGCCGTTTATCTAGGAAAGTACACAGAGATGGTCAGCCTCCGGAATGGATTCCCTCAAAAACCGTTGTACTAACTTTTCACTCCCAAATATTACCGGAAAGAATATTCATCTATAACTCATCTATCCCGGTATACACTTACTCGCTCCCGTCGATTCAATGCAGAAAATGTTGTAGGTTCGGTCACATTGCTGCAAAGTGTAGGTCCAAACCTATATGCTATCGTTGTGCTCAACCTCATTCTGGTGAGTCATGTTCTATCTCTGACGATAATAGTAGTTGTGTTTTATGTCTCGGTCGCCATACTGCTACAGATCAGTCCTGCCCTGAACATGCCCGCCAGAAAGCTATTAAAGTTGTCATGTCCGAAGAAAATATCGGCTACATAGAGGCATCTCAACGTTTCCGTCCGGCACGCATGTCTTACTCCGCTGCTGCTCAAAAAGTACCATCTCCTCTCCAAAGATTATCCTCTTCTCTTCCTCCGATTCCTAATTATATTCAAGTTGATGCTGGTTCCTCGGTGCAAAAATCTTACAGAAAAACTATTTATACCCAAAGAAAACCTCGTCATCTACAGTCTCAAATGTATGATGTTCAAGCTCATAAAGAAATTACTAGTACGCCCCGTTCATCCCTTCCTAATGGGTGCGCCCTGAATGATAATTGTAACGAGTCCCCTAACGACAATTTCTTAGATCATCTTACTGGTTTATTAGTTAACCTAATTCACAAATTTAGTGACACACTACCGAACAACGTCCGATCTCAACTTCAATCAATAGTTCCCTTAATCACTAATAATGGACATTCTGCAATGGAATGTTCAGAGCATTTCTAATAAAAAATCAGAACTCATCTTTTTACTAAACAAGTATAAACCCATTGTTTCTGCCCTCTCGGAGACATGGTTAAAGCCAGGTCGTCGCTTCAGGGTTCCTGGCTTTGCTTGTTTCCGGGATGACAGAGATGATGGGTATGCTGGTTGCGCTCTCCTTATAAACAGATCTTTTACGTATTCTGTTCTCCCTCTTCCCAATCACAGTCCTGGCTTAAATATAGTTGCTGCCAGATTACTTGACTTTTCTTTTATTTCCGTTTATATTCCTCATCCGAACTTAAATCTATTAGCTGAATTTAAAACTATTTTATCTTCCATCCCTTCCCCTTTCATTATTTTAGGTGACTTCAACTGTAAAAACACTTTATGGGGTTCAGCTTCGTGTGACCCAAATTCATATACGCTTCTAGACATTATGGACGATTTAAATTTGTATGTTATAAATGACGGTTCTCCCACTAGGCGAGTATCTCCTATTCAAAACGCTAGTGCAGTAGATCTAACTATTGTTTCTGCTAATCTGGCTACTTCTTTTTCATGGAAAACTTTAAATCATTCATTCGGTAGCGATCATTTTCCTATACTTTCTTCAATCCAAAAATCCTTTCCTCCTCCCTTCATTTCTCCCCCTTTATTAAAATATAAAATTAATCAGGCTGACTGGGGTGAATTTTCTTCTAATTTAGATAAAAGTATTAATACTCTTCCAGATATATATGATGATAATTTCGTTCATGTTTATGATAGTTTCGTTAAATGTCTTCTCTCTGCTGCAGATGCAGCAATTCCTTTAAAAAATTCTGCACGCAATAAAATCCCTTCTCCTCCGTGGTGGGATTCAGAATGTACTAACATAGTTCGTGAGCGTAATTTGGCTGAGAGTAGATATTCTGTCAATCTTACCATGGATAACTATTTATTTTTCAAAAAATCCTCTGCAAAAGCGAAGAGACTGTTGTCTAAAAAGAAAAAAGAGGGTTGGTCTAATTTTTGTAAATCATTATCTCCCCGGTCCCCGTCCACTTTAGTCTGGAAAAAATTCAAGGCATTTCGTCGGAGTTTAAGTATCAATGATGCTATTTCTAATGATACAGATCCGTGGCTAGCTGAATTTTTAGACAAACTCTCTCCTCCTTTTGTTCCCTCTGAGGACCTTTTTCCTCCAGTTCCCCCATCTCTTCCCTACTCGGATAGAATGAATGATTTATTCTCTTATGCGGAGCTATTATGTGCCCTAGATCATTTAAAAGACTCTTCTCCTGGGATCGATGGGATCCCTTATTCTTTCATTGTAAATTCATCGAAGTCTGCTAAATTAATCTTCTTAAAAATTATCAATCATATTTTCATAACTGGTATAATACCCTCCTCCTGGAAAACTCAAATAATTATCCCTATCTTAAAGCCTGGTAAAGATCCTAATGATCCTTCATCTTATCGTCCAATAGCTCTATCCTCGGTGTTAGCAAAAATATTGGAACACCTGATTAAAAATAGATTAGAATGGATCATGGAAAACAGAAGTATTCTAGCCAAGTCCCAGTTTGGTTTTCGTAAAGGAATGGGTACTTCTGATAGTCTCAGTATTTTAACATCTGATATTCGCATTGCTTTTAGTAAAAATGAAAATGTTGTGGCTGTATTTTTGGACATTTCTGCTGCTTATGATAGTGTCAACCTATCTATTCTCAGACAGAAATTAATTCAGCTGGATATTCCAACTAGATTGGTTAATATCATTTGTAGCTTACTAATGTCTCGTTTGATTCGTGTACGCATTAATGGAAATTTACTTCCTCCAAGACTTGTTTGGAACGGGTTACCTCAAGGGTCGGTGTTAAGCCCATTATTGTATAGTCTTTATACTGTTGATCTGGAACCTGCTGTATCCTGTTTCTGTAATATTTTACAATATGCTGATGATATTGTATTATATTGTAATAATTCCTCCCTTACTCATTGTTCTAATAAATTAAATTTGGCTCTATATTATCTAAATGATTGGCTTGACCTTCATGGTCTTTCATTGTCAATCCCTAAGTGCAATGCAGTTGTTTTCTCCAGGAAACGAAATTTACCTGCTCTTAATCTATCTATCAATGATCAACAAATTTTAATCTTGGATAAAGTAAAATTTTTAGGGGTTTTCCTTGATTCTAAACTTTCAGGGGTGTATCATTTGAATTATATTATCAATAAATGTGAGAAAAGTATAAACGTCCTTCGCTCTCTTTCTGGTGTGAGATGGGGAGCTCATCCTTACACTCAAAAAATCCTTTATAACGCAATAGTTCGCAGTCATTTTGATTACGCCTGCTTTGTTTTAGAACCTTGTAGTAAATTGTCGTTGGCAAAACTGGATCGGATTCAGTCTAGGTGCCTGCGCATAATTTCTGGTGCAATGAAGTCATCCCCTATAAATGCATTACAGGTTGAATGTGTGGATCCTCCTTTATTTCTTCGTCGTCAATATTTAGCGGACAGGTTTTTTCTCAACATATCTCAATATCTTTCTCATCCATTGATGGCTAAATGTAAAAAATTGGCAGAACTCTCTTCTTCCTCTAGATATTGGGTGAATAAGGCCCTCCCTCCCCTTGTTAAATCTTATAAAAAGTATGCCCCTATTCCTACATTCAAGTTGTGTAAAAACCCAATTTTTTGTTTTGATTACGACAGTCTAATTTTCCAACCAAATGTTATTTTTGATTTGGGAATTCATAAAAAATCTCCTAGTGCCAACTCGGAATTTATTCAAATTATGAATAGTAAATTTAAGGACTGGCTAAGAATATTCACGGACTCCTCAAAAATATCTAATGTTGATTCTGTAGGGTCAGCTGTTTGGATTCCCAAATTTAAAATTATCCTAAATTTTAAAAGCCCTCCTCATTGTTCTATTTTTACTGGCGAAGCGGTGGCTTTATATGAAGCGGTATCTTACATTAAATCTCATAACCTTAATAAAACTATAATCCTGTCTGATTCGTTAAGTTGTTTACAAGATTTGGTGGCTTTTCCTTTTCACTCTAGAGATAACTTTTATTTGACGCTAAAAATCAAAGATGCTCTTCGTGATTGTCATCTAGCCAATCTTGAAGTTGCTATTGCCTGGATTCCGAGTCACTGTGGTATTGTGGATAACGAGATAGCTGATTTGTGTGCTAAACAAGCAATTCATTTAGGTTTGTCTGACTACAATGAATGCTTTAGCCGTGACATTAAGGCCCTTGTGAAACCTCAAATGTTTGAAGATTGGAATGATTTGTGGCAATCATCTCGGTTAATTAAGGGAAGACATTTTGGAAACCTTCAATCATCTATTCCTACGAGACCATGGTTTTTTATTAATAGAGAATTTTCTAAATTAAATACCTCCATCATTATTAGATTAAGACTGGGCCATTTTTGTTCTCCTGTATTTTTAGCAAAGCTTCGTATAAGGGACAATGCCATCTGTGAATGTGGTTTGGCTGATGGCACTCTGGAACATATGTTTTTGGAATGTACAAAATTATCTGTTCCTTTATATAGTATTCTCCCTCGTGATATTATTCGTCCTATTAATATTATTTTTCTCCTTACTTTAGTGTTCTCTCCATTTTGCGAAATATTAGACAAATTTTTGACTAAAAATAAAATAAAATTATAAACGTAGTTTTTTTTTTTATGTTCATTCTTGTTTCAATGTATTCTTACCTGTGGTGAACTGTCATATCATAGCTTACTGTATCTGTATCTTATTATATCATCTATAATATTCTTATATTTGTTGTTTAGTGTTGTTTAGTTTGACTTAGTGTATCGTATCTTCATTTCAGATAGTAACTGGTAGTTATCCCACCGAAAACTGGCAGATTACCAAACAAGTCGTCCACCTACCCACCGTGTCTCTGTCAACCTCGACACTGGCAGAATCATCAAAAAATTGATGGAGCCATTCTTCCTAAATTTGAATTGAAGTATACATAACACACTATGTATGGTAAATGACACAATGTTTAACTCGAAATTGTTGATTCATTACAAGAATGGGGATGAGAAAGGCCTTTTTATGATGCGGAACAAACCTGGGGTCAATTTTGCAGGTGCACTGACAGATTCTCCAAACGCGGAGAGTTTGTTTTCAGAAACTCTAATCCCAGGACTTGTGCTGGAACTTGTGGCAAATGGAGCACATCTTCTTCTTTTTGCTGGCAGTTGAGCCATGGACTCCCAATCCAAATTTCGTTTCAGTGTAGCACACGCCATTTTCTTTTTACGCCCAACGAATGTCCTCTACACAATACAACTGATTTAGGATTTCAACCAATATCACAAAGCGATCAGAAAAACGAAATATAATATAAACTCAACGTAAATTAACACTATAATTTAAATTTAGTTACTTCTAATAAATAATCTTAAAGGATTTTTACGAATATTTAGGATTATGCGAAGCGTTCAGCTCAGTCGGTTCGTCTCACTTGCAATTCCGAAAATCTGGCAGCGGTACTTCATTCAATTTTGTTATTAAAATTTCCAGGACTACCAACTGTTCGGTACAAATAACCATAGACTATACCATCTATAGCATAGACAAAGGTTCTTTACAGTCGAACTACTGCCGCGCTAAGCATATTTTTGTTGAAAGTGAAGCACGGAAGCAATGGTCAAAACACGAAATTAAAAGAAATTCATAATATAACTTCTTTTTGAAAATAACAATTATGAAATAATAAGAATATGATTAAAAATTTCTTGTTATGGTGAGTATTCGATCGCATAACAGTGTCTTTAGTCTGTGGTGTTCAGTGACGTCAGACATCTTTGACATTATTGTGACAGCTCTCTTTAAATTGTTGTGACTTCTCCTTGTGAGTCATCCGTAAATCCTTTTTATAAGGAAATCATCTAAAAACTCCGTCATTTAGCTAATCATTCTAATTTAGTAAAATTATAAGGCACAGATCGGCTTTGCTATAAAGTTTTTTGGGACAGAAGTTTTATAATGGGTAACGAAATGTCTTCATCAGCAATGGAAAGTATCCTTTTTAAAAATGTTTTCGTCTAAGGTTGTATCAAAGAGTATTAGCACCTATAGAGGGTTGTATATATTTTTTGATTTTTTATCATAAGATTTTCATATTGATCTAATTAACTTTAAGCTCTTTACGTATTTGTAACTGTTGTAAAGTATACATAAGTGTAGGTACTTAGGAAACAAAAGTGAAGCAATTTGGTGTTTAATTTGGCAATAGTTTCCTTTTACCATTTTGATGATCCAATTTACTACTTTGCCCAGCTACTTCTTAACCTTTACATATATATTTTGAACAAAACAGCTTCTTTAAAGATAATTATTAGTTTTCTACTTATAAAAAAATCTAATTCTTGTTATTAATGATGGTTATGACTAAGCAATCACACTCAATTACTAGTCTTACTACGTAACTAGTTCTATTCAATTTTGTTTATGAAATCCTTAGCTGTAAGAAAATTACAAAATGAAATAACTGTGATTGAATTCAAATAGAATCCTTAATCCATTCCGCCAGAACACCTATTTAATCTCAAATTTGCTGTAAAAGAATTAGAAAGAAATTCCAAGAAATGCGAGAAGGAAGAGAAGTTGGAAAAAGAAAAGGCAAAGAAAGCAATCCAGAAAGGAAATATGGAGGGGGCCCGGATACATGCAGAGAATGCGATACGGCAAAAAAACCAAGCATTGAACTATCTCAGGATGTCAGCACGAGTTGATGCAGTGTCTAGTAGAGTGCAGACTGCACTTACCACAAGAAAGGTAAGAATTTTAGTCAAAATACCACAAATGGGGCTTATCACGTTAAAATGCACAAGTAATATTTACCTCAATGTTTCAACCACATTAAACACACACACACACACACACACATATTACATTATTAATTGTGATAAGTCCCGTTTTGGGTATTTTGACTATGAGTAAAAAGCACGAAAGTTTAAATTGTTAAGAGTTATTCTGTACTAGCTTTACCCTGCAATTTTACTCTCTTGAAATTTGCTAGCTTGATGTCACATGGGTAATTTTAATAATCCCTTCTATGATTCTTAAATTTCAACTCTAACTCCAGCGGTTTTATAGGTGTAGATGAAAATGCAACAATATTTTCTATAAAACTGTCCAGTATCTCATCCATCTGTATTTTATTTTCATCATCATCGTCATCGTCAGCCGGAAGATGTCCACTGCTTGACAAAGGCCTCCCCCATAGAACGCTACAATGAACGACAACTCTCCACTTGCATTTTTGCTTGTATTTTATTTTAGTTTTTACTTATTCACTTACTGTTATAAATTTCTTCTATTGGGTGGCAACATTTATTTATATTTTGCCAACTAGTTTAGCTAATTTTGGTCACAATTAAAGCTTGCTTTGCTCGCTTTGAGGGCAACTGTTCTGGAACTCCCTATTTCATGGAGTTTTTTTCAATTTTCTTGCTTGTTCTTATTCTACACTCAAATTCTTTGTCATAGTCATGTCAGGAAGGAAACCTTTGGAATAATATCAGCTCTCAAGGTTTACTGCTACACTCTAGGGTTTGGAACAAGCATTGAATAAGCGGGACTTTCATAGTTATACCAACTTGTATTCGTTTCAGGTCACAAATTCCATGGCGGGAGTGGTAAAAGCCATGGACGCTGCCATGAAATCCATGAATCTGGAGAAGATATCCACTCTCATGGACAAGTTTGAGAGTCAATTCGAGGACCTGGATGTTCAGTCTTCGTACATGGAGAATGCAATGTCACAAACCACCACCACTACAGTGCCGCAGGGTGATGTTGACAATCTGCTGCAACAGGTCGCTGATGAAGCAGGGTATGTTATGCAATATAAGTTTTTGCTAAAAACAATAAAAAAAAATATTTCTCATGATCATACATAAAGTTAGTAATTGACAAGATTAAATTTTTTTAACACCTGTGAATTACTACAGGAATCGAAAGAGTTTTGCCTCCTGAACATGGGAAAATATTAATTATAATTTATTTATTTTAGTTAATTGCCTGTTGGCTGCTTAAAGTCGCACCTCTAGCCCTAATCCAACATTAACGTATATGACAATGTATACCTTTTCGATTAGAGATAAATGCGAAAACCTTTTTTGATCGATTTTTGACCCTTCTCTGTCATTAAGTAATTTATAAAAATGCACTTATGTCATTTTGTTGTTTTAAAGGTGCTAAATCTCTTTTTATTTTATAATGCATAAAGTAAAATATTCTGTTGACAGGTGGCAAATAAGCCACCAGCAGCCACAAACAATGGAACTTTGTAGAAGAAAGTTTATTATTTTGTGTACATACATCAACATACACATTTCTTTACAGTTTGGAACTAAACATGGAGCTACCTTCTGGAGTCCCCAGCACGTCAGTCGGGACCGCGACGGTGGTATCCCAGGAACAGGACGAGCTCACGCAGAGATTGGCCAGGCTTCGGCAAGCCGAGTAACAGAGTTGAGGCAGATGGCGCTTTAGCTAGCTAGTTTTATCGCTGATGTAACATCTAAGTTAGGTCACAAATTAGTTGGACGGTTTTTTATAATATAACAGTAACTGACTGGGCAGATGACGGATGCAATTTATGTCAAAATCATGTCGAACAATATACATCATATGGACACGACTACAATTGGTTTAAAAAAAGAGAACATATTAATTTAAAAATAGTTAATTGTTGTAGTAATCATATTTTTTTCTGTATTACATATTTTCAGTGCATTCGTTTCATACTGCACTATTCAGTTATGTGGGGAAAATGACTTCTTCACAGCTACTTATGTAAGAAAGAGGTGCTTATTCGTAAAGTGATACTTCACAATTATTAGGAACATTAGCACCATCACTCAAATTAATTTCTGTATATTTTATACAAAAATATTAATCAGAGTTTGATAAAAGTCTCAAAATTCCATCATCGCCCTTTACTGACAATAATATGAATACTTGATAAATTAACCAATAAATATTTATGTTGTGGCAAGATAGGTTTACACCCTCCCATGTAAAGCACCATAACTTTTTTTCTTTATCCCCCCTCCCCCTATCTAAAACTAAATGACCATATTTGTTTCAAGTCTTTTAGCTTTTCTTTAGTCGTTTTTCAAATCAAGCAAGTCAGCATGAGAGCATTTATTTATAGGCCAAGAACAACAACTGATCTCTCACTTTCGAGAACATAGTGCGAACTTTGAAAAAAAAAAAAAACTAGTGACGCGTTGTTCGAACCCCCCTCACGCCCCTTGAAAGGCCTCAGGTCAAAAACCCCAACTAAAGGGTTAGAGCATTACCACTAAACTTAAACTATTGATGAACAATTATGGTCAATATTTGGGCCAATCAACTTTTTTACCGACACTTTGGGCGTCTCCCTCGTTACCAAAATTGGCTCTGGCGTTACCAAAAAATCGTACTTGCAACAAGATATTTCACGGTGTAATAGGTTGAACTTACGTAGGATGGCATGTATTCATGTACACCATCTATTAAATTACAGAAAAAACATGTTTACTTAGAAAAATCTGCAATTGTTTGAAAAATTTCGCGGACAGATTAGTGTCGGTAAAAATGTTGATTGGCCCATTTGCCAGTTCCTACAAAGCTGTCATTTTGGGCTTGTATAAAGATGTGTTTAAGCTTTCCGTAGCAAGGCCAATAAATACATTATATCTGTTATAAAACTAGCTTGCTAAGGGTGGATGGTTCCCAGATACATTATATCAGGGAAGCTATCCATGCTGTGTAGTTAAGCAATTTACTGTAAGTCCTGTATAAAGCTTATTGTACATGAATATATCTGTTAATTAAACAAAATAGTGTTCTAAAAATTGGCTGATATAGCTTTGTTATTTTATACCAAATGATAAAATGTTCACTTCATTATTCCTCTGGTTTTGTTCGGCTAATGCAGTTCCTAAATGTAGTATCTAAACAAGTGTTGTACGCCTCGACTCTCGCATAATGTTCGGCAAATATGAAGCGCATACGAGTGGTAAGGTTCTCGAGTGGCGACCACGAACTGGAAGACGAAGCGTTGGCAGGCCTCCCACTAGATGGACAGACATCGTGAAAGTTGCGGGCAACCGGTGGATGTAAGTGGCGAAAATCATTAACATACACTTCTTAAAACTTCCATTATGTCTCGTCTTATGGGGGAGGGACAGGGCATATTGCATACAAACTTGAAACAAATTGCTTCGTAGAATTGCATTGTAATATATTTGAAAATTGTTTTTTTACAAAAATAGTGAACATGTTTCCGTTAGAAATATACGAACATAATAATATCTGTTGTAAATCTGCATTATAATTACATTACTCCAAAAAAGGGGCTTTGGTTGTCTTTTGTTCAATGCAGTTCTTTGCAGTGGTAACAAATGTGTTGCCAGCAGAAAAATATTATCTCCACTCTTTTTATAAACAATTTTTTCTACATTTGTGTGAATTCCGACAATACTATTATTATAAATTGTACTTTTTAGTTTGTAACAGTTATCTGATTTTAATATAATGTAAAGGTAAGATTAATAGAATGATTGTTTCTTTATTTTTTGTAATATAGCTTTTATAATATTATATTGTGATGAGGTAATAATTTGTTTTATTTTTACTTTGCCCAGCAGTGGGACACTATTATAGGCTAAGAAAAAAAAATTTTACTTCATAAATCAAATTCAGTAGTAATACTTCCTGATGGTTGGTACAGTCACCAGCACCAATATCTGATGCAACAAGTGTGCAAAAATATCTGACACGTCAATCCGGGCTTACAAATAAGAGTCATATCAGATATTTATGCACGCTTGTTGCATCAGATATTGGTGCTGGTGACTGTACTATGTAACTTGAGCCTGTATTGCTACCTCGCCGACATGCGCATACGATTTTCGTATAAAAAAAAGAAAAAAATCGTGTTAAAATACTTTTATTTATCACAAAACAATTAAAACAAGCACTAATCAATACCAACAATGAATTCTCGCGTCGCGATCGTTTACTCTTAAAAACTAAACAATTGAAAATGCAAAAATCGTCAAATACTGCACCAAATACTTGGATCCATTTATAATTAAATGTACTACCTACAGTAACTAAATATATGGCATTAATGTGACTTAGGGTGTCTTTGGTTTGTTAGGCGTCCCCGTTCTTGGAGTTGAAGGCTATTTGGTAGAATATCCAGTCTTCGAGGAAGGAGGGCACGAAGGCCTTGCTCTTGGTGAAAGTGACCGCAGGTTTTAGCTTCGCTAGCTCCTGCTCGTACAGCTCGA
Source organism: Choristoneura rosaceana (assembly GCA_037349165.1). Classification (NCBI taxonomy): domain Eukaryota; kingdom Metazoa; phylum Arthropoda; class Insecta; order Lepidoptera; family Tortricidae; genus Choristoneura; species Choristoneura rosaceana. The sequence continues at coordinate 2,829,933 of JAZBNJ010000019.1, forward strand.
GAGATTCTTGGCTTGTGGCACCGTTGCCCTGGAAGGTTCATCAAAGATTACTTGCTACCACATCATTTTTTTTTATTCCACTGGAAGGCAAACGAGCAAGTGGGTCTCGTGGTGGTAAGAGATCACCACCGCCCATAAACATCTGCAACACCAGGGGTATTGCAGATGCGTTGCCAACCTAGAGGCCTAAGTTGGAATACCTCAAGTGCCAGTAATTTAACCGGCTGTCTTACTCTCCGCGCCGAAATACAACAGTGCAAGCACACGTTTGTTGTATGGCAGTCCTCATAAATATTTATTTTCTGTTTTTATTATTTGATGTTATAACGGCAATAGAAATACATAATGTATGAAAATTTCAACTGTCTAGCTATCACGGTTCATGAGATACACCCTGGTGACAGACAGACAGATTTCGGGTCCCGTTTTTACCCTTTGGATACGGAACCCTAAAAAAGGTTGACGTAGTCTTACATGTGTCATAAACTGGCCATCAGGCTTGAGGATCTTGAACGAGGAGTTGAGAATCGTGATCATGAACTCCCAGAGCTCGCCGCAGGCCGACTCCGAGATGGGGATGTCGGTGAGGTCTCCGAATATGAAGTCCACTTTCTTGCCCTCCTTGATAAATTTGTTCACAGTCAGCATACAGTCTTCTACAATTATCTAAAAATACAAACAGAACATAGGTTATAAATTGATAAACTTTTTTTTAAATATAAAACGGTTTGTTAGATCAATTTCCTAGAATCGTTATTTCCTAGTAAATGAATTAAATACCAATTTTGAACATAAAACTACCGTGAGACTCACTCATATTAAATATATTTTCTGGATAACTCACGTCTTAAATCGAGTTTAGCTCGACATGTTTCGGGCTAATCCGTAGCCCTTCTTCCTCGGAGCAACGCGACTCGGCGGCCGCTGCAACACGCGCACACAAAAAGAAGGAAAAAGGACTACGAAGAAGAAGAAGAAAGAAGGAAGGAGGAAGAAGGGCTACGGATTAGCCCGAAACATGTCGAGCTAAACTCGATTTAAAACGTGAGTCATCCGGAAAATATATTTAATATTTATTAAATACCATCTGATTTTTTTTTTATATGCCGCGGTTTCGCAGGTTCATCTTTCATTAGCCAGACCTAGTATAGTATTGTATCTGCCGTGTTTCACAGGGAGTACAACTTTTTTTTTTATTCTATACTCACTAGAGTTGCGCCCGCTCGGTCTTTAAAGGGAGCGCTCCGATCTCGGTCAATCGGTCAAATGAACTAGTTCGGTCTTTTAGTTCCTTTAGCTCCGAGGAGCGGCTCCGACCGAAACAATGTTTAAGATCGGGGAGCGAGTTTATTTAGCTCCGCTCTTTATTCGTTTCCTCGTTCAATCATCTATCGTTCACTCACTCCCGCTCCCAATGTTCGCTCCCATACCGTTTTAGCTCCGACTCCGACCGATCGAAGCTAAGGAGCGCGGACCGGGAGCGGGACCTAGACCGATTAAGATCGTTTACGAGGAACTAGTTCTTTTCGGTCCGCGATGGGAATTCATTCTTTTTAGTTCTTAGTTCAGGACCGACTCAAGCCTAATACTCACTTCATAATTAGGCCCCTTTCTCCTCTCGAGCACGTCCCCGCAGATGGGCCGCAGATGCTTATCACAGGCGGTCATCACCACTTCATCTATTTCCAGCATCCACACGAACTTGGGCTTCTCTTTGAGAAGCTCGTAGAGGAGCGCCCCGTCACCGCCCCCTGAAAATACAAAAATAAAAATACCTTTTCACTTCTCATGCTCGTAAAGTTCATGTTTATGCTGTATCTGGGCGACATAAAATGACTTTTTATGTGCTAGTGCATAAAATAAAATCTTCGTCTACTACCAGGTGGTAGGACCTTGTGCAAGGTCCGCCCGGATTGCTACCACCATCTTGCTCGCTAATCCTGCCGTGAAGCAGCAGTGCTTGCACTGTTGTGTTTCGGCGCGGAGAGTAAGACAGCCGGTGAAATTACTGGCACTTGAGGTATTCCAACTTAGGCCTCTAGGTTGGCAACGCATCTGCAATACCCTTGGTGTTGGAGATGTTTATGGGCGGTGGTGATCTCTTACCACCAGGAGACCCACTTGCTCGTTTGCCATCCAGTCGTATAAAAAAAAAAAAAAAAAAAAATACCAACTCAAGATCGAGGTAATCAGGTCTCAACAGCCACAAACAAAAAAGTCTCTATACATTTTTTAAATAATTTTTAATTTATATAAAACTAAAAATCAATCAAATCAATCATAATAAATCAGTAAAATTAAAATAATGGAATTAAAAGGTACATAGAAAGTGAATCATTGTTTCCACTGTTGCTATTTCATTTCCTCGCAATGTAAGTGAAAAGCAGAGTGTAAAACTCGAGCATTAAACCCATTTTCCCCTCGACGTGTCTATCCACCCTCACCGTACCGGCTCGGCTATATGAATGCCTCGGGTAAAATGGCTCGTTTTATGCTCTTGTTGTACAATCTACTATTATTGCCACAATTTAAATTTACACAACTTTTAACTTTAGGGATAGAATCAGAAATGATGATATCCGCAGTAGAACTAAGGTTACTGACGTAGCCCGAAGAATTGCGAAACTGAAGTGGCAGTGGGCGGGGCACATTGCACGCAGGACTGATGGCCGATGGGGTCAGAAGGTTCTCGAATGGCGTCCGCGGACCGGGAGACGAGCTGTCGGTAGGCCTCCAACAAGATGGAGCGACGACCTGGCTAAGATCGCGGGATCGCGGTGGATGCGGAAAGCACAAGACCGGTCTGAGTGGAGAGCCTTGGGGGAGGCCTATGTCCAGCAGTGGACGTCTTTCGGCTGACATGATGATGATGATGATGAAATTTACACAATGTTAAAAATGAGGGAGGAAAATAAAAAGTTGAGACAATGGGTCCACAGTCTCAGCATATGCTGGGCTTGATTGCCCGGCGCTGGTTTTCAGACTGGTCCCTGTTGTATTACGTTTTTTTTTTTATTCGACTTGATGGCAAACGAGTTAGTGGTAAGAGATCACCATCGCCCATAAACATTTGCAACACCAAGGGTATTGCAGATGCGTTGCCAACCAAGAGACCTAAGATAGGATACGTCAAGTGCCAGTAATTTCACCGGCTGTCGTACTCTCCACGCCGAAATACAACACTGCAAACAGTGCTGCTTCACGGCTGGACTAGCGAGCAAGATTATTTGGGCGTTTTCAAAATAAGTTGTCCAAATGACTTTTTTTTTAGATGTGGATGAAATTTGGTATTCCTACTCAGAATCAGGAGCACTTTCGATTATAATAGGAGAAAAAAAGTGTCCTAATATTTTTTATTCCATTACCGTTTTCATACGCGTGTCTGTGGCGGTAGTGTAATGGATAACACAAAATTATATGAAAAACCTGGGACACTTTTTTTCCTATTACAATCGAAAGTGCTCCTGATTCTGAGTAGGAATAGCAAATTTCATCCACATCTAACAAAAAAGCCATTTGGACAACTTATTTTGAAAACGCCCATTTACGTAATTGGGCCAGTCAACTTTTTTACCCACACTAATATGTCCGCGACATTTTTAAAACAATTGCAGATTTTTGTAAGTAAACATATTTTTTCTGTAGGTAATTTAACAGATGGAGCACGCCTGCTTGCTTTGCTTGACGGTGGCTCTTTAGCCAAATACTTCGCGCTTTTAACTCGCGTCATATTTCCGTTTTACACTTTAGTTCTTTCTTTGCGTTTATCGCACATATTCTTAACTGAAATACATATAAAATGTAAATACTTAGGTAGCATATTAAATTAAAACCTTGGAACGAATGCGTGATAGATGAGATTAATGGAGCATAGCACGCAATACTACACCTCAAAGCACGTAATAAAATAACACACTTCACAGAAAAACTTCGTCCACGTTCGTAATCTAAGTACGTATTTGAAACAGCGCTTTAAGGGGCTTGTTAGATTAATTTACCAGAATCCTTATTTTCACAGTAGCTCTTTTTTCCAATTCGAATCGACACAGACAGACACAGTGTCGACGGAGATCCGCTGACGCGGAGCTCCTACTTCTATAAGTTTTTGGTCCTTCGGGCCGATGCGAACTTAACATAACCTAAATGTAGCTGTTTCTGGGTCGATTATAATTGGGAAAAAACGCGATTTTGAAAATAAACTTCTCGTTTAAGAGCTACGGTGCTACAGACAGACACACAGACACACGTAGCGGTCAAACTTATAACACCTCTCTTTTTAATTCCCAACGCAAAGAGAGTTTGACCGCTATGTGTGTCTGTGTGTGCATTTGTCTGTGTGTCTGTTGGTTATTAGACGTATTTTATCAAAATCACACAAAGACAGACACACATATCGGTCAAACTTATAACACCCCTCTTCTTGCGCCGGGTGTTAAAAACAGCAATAAAATCAACCTTGTTGCATGGGAGCCCCCCTTAAATATTTATTTTATTGTTTTTAGTATTTATTGTTATAGCGGCCACAGTAACACATAATCTGTGAAAATTTCAAGTGTCTAACTATTAAGATTCAAGAGATAGAGCCCTGTATGTGAGAGACGGACGGACAGACAGACAGACAGCGGAGTCTCAGTAACAGGGTTCCGTTGACACCCTTTGGGTACAGAACCCTAAAAACGGCTAACTCTTACCTAAAATAACAATTTCTTTCCCTTCGTAATTGACTTTGCCTCTCTGCATTAAAGTTTCTGTGTATACAAGATCAGCCTCTGAAATATCTGTAACAAGCAAGAAAAATATAGGTGAGTATTTCTCAAAAAGTTGTTCTATCATGAAATTGACAAGAAATCAGTTTTGTCAAGAAATTATTTACACTAAGGACTATGACTACTAATATTATAAATGCGAAAGTTTGTGATTATTCACCATTATTAGGAACATTATCATCGTCACTCAAACTTCTATACATTTTTAAAGAATTTTTTTAAATTGAATCCTTGTCTTATCCATCTTATGCTTTCGTCACGATATTGCATCCATCACCTGCCCTTTACTTACAATGCAACTTATTGTATTGCCCGCTCTATTTCCACTACGGCAAATGCACTCTTTGGTAGTGTAGTTGTATTATAGTGTTTATTTAAAATATTGACCCAGGTCACGAGGTCAAAAACCCTGCATCCACTTAACCGGTAAACAATGGCTTTAGGGGGTGGCAAACAGGGCCGGCAGGAAGGGGCCCAGCGTAACAGCTAGGGTTGCCATATGGTCGAGATTTGGAGGGATTTCTACAAATTTTTGTAAATCCTCTCGACTAAAACAAAGTAAAAACTCTTTTTTATTCCACTGGATGGCAAACGAGCAAGTGAGTCTCATGATGGTAAGATATTACCACCGCCCATAAACCATATAAACAATAATTTTAAGTTACGAATTTACTTCCGAGCGAAAAACGCTCCGACTGGCAGAGCGGCAACGTCTTCGTCTCAATTATGAGGAAAATTATTAGAATTTTAAAGTTTTCTTTGAATAGTGAAAAAAAGACAAAAATTTATAAATCTACGAAAAGGTGGACAAATATACTAACACATACACTTTCGCATTTACAATATTAGTATGTATTTTGCACACAGTACTAGGGCCTCGCAAAAATTATGGCGCTCTACTTCTTAAGCACAAAACGCATAGTTCTATCTGTGTTTTGTGCCTTATTCGCTACTGTCGGCACAGCCTAAAACAGTCAAACCACTTACTCTGCAAGTCGTCTAGCACCAACATGTTCCCTAGGGACTTGGAGTGCACTATCTGCACCCGCTGGAACGGCGACTGTTCGTCGAACACCACATTGTCAATATCATACTCTAGGAGACGTTCATCTGTGAATGGAATGTTGGTATTACCAAAGATTATATATATAATTCTATACTAGTAGTATTACACAATTGTTACATTCACAGAATTACAGTAACGACCGATACTCAGCAGGGCTACTACGAAACTCGAAGTTCGTATCGTACCGTCCCTCTCGTTCTCATATAAAATAGTATAAGTGTCAGAGAGAACGCACGACACGAACTTCCGAGTTTCGCAGTAGCCCTGCAGGCGTAACTTGGCTAGGTTAAATATGAAACTGAAACCAGCTAATTTTGGTACAATTCATGGATTCATTTCTTTTTCTTTTGAATCGGTTATTAATATAAAAGATAGCTTTAAAATAATCCGAGAACGGTTTTTTTTTAAGTATCGGATTTTTTAATTCAAGATGATGTCACTCCCTTGACCTACACTCGTACCAACTGAATCATAACCCACTGTGGAACTTTTTCGTAGAAAAAGTCAATTCAATTCAATTCTTGAAAGTATAGCTCCATCGATACTATCGATGATTCCGCCAATGTCGAGGTTGGAAAAGACACTATCGGTTAGCCGTTGTACGGTATGTACGGTATGTATGTACGGAAAAAGTCATAGAGACATAGCATTGCTTGACAAGGAAATTTATTGACATTTACTGTGAGAGCGTTCTACGGTGGGTCAGGTATCAAATGGTTCGACTGTATACTTTGAATATCAACCAATGTATGAAAAAATGTCATCAGTAACTATTAAAAAATCCAAAAATACATGCACCAGCTGTTATGTCATTTTTCTGGAAACTTTTCCGAAGTTAACAGAAATTTCACAGGTTGTTTGGAGGTGCAAATTTTTCGACGAAATAGGGTTCTTTATAAGCCATACATACTCGTAAACTTTGAACTTTGGGCCGGAAAATCTATAGCTTGTCAACTAAAGTAACAGTCCTATAGGTGCCCCTTATTTCACCTAAGTAACTGATTTGGCATAGGTAGTATAATATTTGGCATAGCATAATTTTGTGCATAAAATTGAACTGGCATAATAAAAAAAAGCATAACACTTATTTAGCATGGTTATGAATCTTTTTAACTGAAATATGCGTAGCATTCAAAGTTGTTTTGATAAATATTTTTATAACGCCACGATAAAAGACATTTCACAATTTTTCACTTTTCACTGTTTTCACTACTAACTACTTGATCTAATTATAATTTTTAATGCTTGTGTAAAGTAATATTATGTTCAAAATTACGCCAACACATTGTTATGCCAATTTATATTATTCACATTTACATTGCACATGGGTTATGCGGAATAACGTTGTGCCGATTTGAATTAGGAATACTAAACCGATATTTGGTTTCGAGTTGTAATCACGAAAATGTGCAGTTTCGCGGTTGGTGCTTTCATCTGACAGCCTTTTATTGTAGCTTTGTAATGTACAGCGGGCCTAATAGTCTATGAGAATGTTCGTGGCAACAGCGATAATTATAATTTGCCACAGTGGTACAGTCACGTCTAAAAATATGTATACAAAAACAAGGTTGCATAAATATGTAGTCATACATTGTATCAAAAATATTTATCTATTACTGACACCAAAAAATTGTATTCATTAAACTTTTTCAGTATTATGTAATCACAAAATGCTTCAGAAAGTTGCATACTTAAATGAATTCCATTTAAATGTATCCACCTCGCAGGCTAAAATAAGTGTACATGAATGGGTTCCATATACATATAACCACACCAATTTGGCAAATATTTGTATACGCCGTTTGATTCATAAATATGTAAACACGATTTGATATTTTGATTCGTTTTGAAGAATTACTGTTTTGTTAAGATTACATGTCTGTCTCTTTCGTAACCTGCATGCGGGCAGGGACATACATACTACGAATCCATACTCCATTAAAATAATATTATATACTGGTGACCCGTTCCGGCACAACACGGTTACGGTATACATAGACACCGTGAATCACACTATTTATTTGTGAAAACCGCATCAAAATCCGTTGCGTAGTTTGAAAGATCTAAGCGTACAGACAAAAAAAGCGACTTTGTTTTATACTATGGAGTGATGAATTGAAAGTAACTCTGTCTGTTCCGGTATCACGTCAAAACCGACTGGTTTCGACTGTCAAGGGGCTGAACATAGGGTACTTAGTTTTTATCTCCAAAAGCAACCCTTAAGGGGAGAAAATGGGGGATGAACTGACTGGAGTGATCTGGATGAAATTTGGTATGGATATATTTAATTTTTTATACACCATCAAGATCACCAAATGTATATGTACCACTAACAATTAACAATATAATTAAAATAAAAACAAAAAAATGCTTAGTGCACCTTTCTGAGAATGACCCTAAACTGAAATACTCAATATATACAAGTCAATTCAATCTAAGGACTGTCAAGTGCGTCATAGAATAATCGTGAGATAGACGTATGCAGTGACAAGTCCGCACTGTTTTCGTGAATTGTCAAATCAGTTAAATATACAACTTACGATTCTATGCCAGTCAGACAAGGTTTGTTGTTGCAGTCTGGATACATATTTATGAATCAAACGGCGTATACAAATATTTGCCAAATTGGTGTGGTTATATGTATATGGAACCCATTCATGTATACTTATTTTTGCCTACGAGGTGGATACATTTAAATGGAATTTATTTAAGTATGCAACTTTCTGAAGCATTTTGTGATTACATAATACTGAAACAGTTTAATGAATACAATTTTTTGGTGTCAGTAATAGATACATATTTATGATGAAAATGTGTGGCTACATATTTTTCTAATTTTTTTGTGTATATATACTTTTAGACGTGACTGTATTAGGCGCACACGGGTGTGTTTTATTAAGTGGTGATAGTTTAAGTGGTGACAGTCAGATCCGTCAGATATCCCTGTTTTTTAACCCCCGACGCAATAAGAGGGGTGTTATAAGTTTGACCGCTGTGTGTCTGTCTGTGTGTCTGTTTGTGGCACCATAGCTCTTAAACGGGTGGACTGATTTGAATGCGTTTTTTTTATTTGATAACAGGTTTTCTAGCGATGTTTCTTAGACATGTTTCATCAAATTTTTGAGATATTGAACTTTAAAGTGACAAAGTCGGGGGTTTTCCAACTTTTTGTTGGTTAGGTTATTTCATTGAAAAAAAACAGAGAGATTCGACAATCACCGTGACAAAATGTCAGCCGTGTGCGCCTGGCTGTAGGTGAACAATATTGCGAAAAATTGCCTATTGAATGGAATTAAAAAGTAAAAAAATCTTAAGCACATTTAGGGGCTGTTTCACCATCCATTGATTAATTTTAACAAATGGATAAATGTGATGCTGAGACAGTCTGTTTTGTTCGAATAGACGGAGACAGCATCATATTTAACCGTCAGTTAAAATTAATCAAAGGGTGGTGCTGGTGAAACAGCCCCTTATAGCAGCAATTTTTTCGCGGCATTGCTCTATGATATGACTTCTGATATTCACCTTTCTAAAGTTGTGATCAAAAATGTAGTTCACATACCTACCCTAATCAACTATTCATCTTTGTCGAGATCGAGAGACTCGTCGTATTTACTCGTATTTAATTAATTACGTAATTGGGCATAGAATAATGTAGACATGGGCGAAGTCGTATCAGCGAGGCCCCTTTCTATGGTCGCATCGCATTTAAAGAGGCTTCATGAGGCCCTTTTAAGTGCGAGACAGTGGGCGAGGGCCCCCTCCGCCCACGCCTAGCTACGTACGCCACTGGATAAAGAGTTAAGTCACTAAGCCTTCGAAAGGTGATCCTCAAAAACCAACCTCTTTTTGAAGCCATCCCACTCACCTGAAGTCGGGTAATACCTGCTAAACAGGCCGCGCTTAATCGGCGCGTACGCTTGGGACTTTGTCACACTGATGTATTTTTTCACTTGGCTCTCCAGGACTCTTGCGGACTATTGAAAACAATAATAAGAAAAAGGAAACAAACAAAATATGAATGCGGGTTAACTAGCATGCAGTTATAAAATAATAAGGTTGAGCGTCCCTTTACTGGATATTTGATCTGTTAATATCATTGGATCGTACTCGTAAAATAGCGGGCAAGGGTCAGAGGGGTTACTACGAAATTTAAAAATCGAAGATCGTTTTATAACGTCTCTCTCACTCTCGTTTTAAATGATATAAGCGTCAGCGGGATGGCAAGATACGAAGTTCGATGTTTGCACGTCGTAGTATAAGGCCAGGGTTGCACGAGATAATTATCAATGATAATAATGTTTATAACAGCGTGTGATAACTATTATGGGTAAAGTCTGTATGAACCTGAGTGCGGGTAACCTATTGAGCGGCAAAAAATCTGGCCCTCCAATGTATGCAGTAATTAGTAATTTTTTATGGAGAGTGGGCCAAATTTTGTGCCGGTGAGTTTGTTGCTAGGAGGCACTACCGGACTAACATTATAATGTGAAATATTGTGGCTGCGCACGTGCTTGTGTTTTTGTATTTTATGCTAAATACGGTTTAATTGGATTTGGTACATTTGGTATACCGTCGCCAAGTCTAGAATAAAATTTGGCATGGATTCTTCATGCAATTTGATGAAGTATAATATTTTTAGAAATTGTTATGGAAATTTTGCAAATCTCGGAATAAAAACAATAGTATGATTATAAATTTGTTTGCTTCAAATAGAAGCAAGATAAAACAATAGAGATGTCGGGCGGACTCCGAGAGGCCTCATTGTCTAGCGTACTAGGATTCATTTCATTATAATCGTTTTCAGTAAGTACTTCTTTCTGTCACACGGTGTAGGGTGAGGGCGGAAAGAGATGGCGAATCTTCCGGACTGAGCCGTATCTTGAGGTCTTCCAATTCAAATGCCAGAAAGAATGTCATCCTTAAAGTACACACTTAGGGGAGAGAGGGGTCGCGCGTTTTGTGGCACAGGAACAAAGTAATTGCAAATATCATTATCATTTACAGTGGTAAATACGTGTGACAAGGAGGGGGGGGGGGGGGGGGGTCGGGGTGCTCAAAATTGGTGTGCCAGATGGCCTCTAACGGCTTACACAAATGAAGCCGCGGTTAATGTCTAGTGAGACATAAAAGTGGATTTGAATTGAACCGACGCGATTGGTCGACGGTTCTATTGAAACGCTTCCCACAGATAGGTAGAATGCTAGCCCGAGCTTGTTTTAGGATGTACCGATTTCGTACCAAAACCACGGCTAATCGGTACCAAAAATACCGGTACTAAAGCAGTATACGATATTTTACCGGTATGACAGAATTAGGGTTTTGATTCCTCGCCAGCGGTAGGACAAGTGCCTGAAGCTCTGGCCAAAACGTTTAGACTGTTTCTGGTGCCTTGAAAATAATTAATACATATGTCTACTACATAATTAAATAAAAAAAAGACTGTGTATACTAAGCACCATTGATTCACGCCACCCTAGGGCTGCTTAGTAAAGATATATCATACATGCTGGTTCAAGATTACATGCTCCGTTTATATATGTGCATTTCTAATCTAAAAACATTGTTAGACATATAGAATACCTACAAAAAAAAACTATTTTATAAGAAAGGTAAAACAATGAAAAAACTCATTGATTCACTGTCAGCCTGAAAAAAATAATAAAATATAATAATAAATTTCCATGGGAGACTAAAAAGCAGGCAGAAAAAAAATAAGCCAGTTCAAAAATAGAATAAAAGTGTTAGAAAGATATTGGTGATAGCATTCTGAGGTTAAAGAAAATGGGGTAAATATCAAACTGGGTAGCCATCTAACCTGAGCTAGTAAGGTATACATCAAACTTATAGCCCCTTTTTATTGTTGGCAACAATTTAACTCTTTCGCTCTCCAATGACATTCTGACAGAACCTTCCAGTAGCTTAGTGTGCTAGAAACAAAACACGCTCAACCTTATCTTTACGGAGTTATTACTTTGAAATCACATGACACAGTTTTCTTAGCAATCAGTTATGCATGCACTGGTTGTAAAACTGTAGTCTTAAGTGTTGGCATGTCGTAAAATACCAATGAAATAGTCACCCTATAGGTAATTAAGGTTTACTTATCTTAATATGTAAACAAACAGGACCTGGTAACAAAATGTTTTAATCACACAAGAAAACCTATTTAAATATACTTTTCTACAAAAGAAGCTCACAAAGAGAAAATATTTAAATAGGTACTCATTGAAATAGACCAGAGATGAGTTAATTAAACAAATGAAACCCTTTACTTTGTTATGTTTGTTTACATGATAAGACAAAATGGATCTTGAATAGGGGTTTTACAAGTTAAAATTCCACTTACAGGGTAATAGTAATAGTAATCAGGGTTTTTACAGAGAAGAAATATCGCTAGATGGCGTTAGTATCCTGAGGTCTGTTTGACGTTTGCTTGTGATTGGTTAAATAACTAAATAAGCCAATGGGGGCTATCACGTATGAATTTGCCGCTAGAGGCGCTAGTGTAGCGTGAGGTCAACGAAATGTCAAATGTCATAGTTTTTGGGTGAGCTACGCGGGTTTATTTATAATTAGACTAATTTTGTGAAAGGGGCAGTGAATGTCTGTGTTTTGAGACAGTTTTGTCTTTCGAAAATTTTTGAACTCCCTTTTTTCCGAACAAAACGGGATTACGCAATACTGTGGTTGCTCGATATTTTTTTATGGTACTGTTTTAAGATGTATGAAATATGACTTTAATCTAAATTTTGTTTTCACGCTCGTTATAACAGACTTTTAAAAACCTCACGCAACAGTGGCGCCATCTAGTGAGATAAACAAACGATAGATAGCCCTTATTGCAAGCAAACAGACCTCAAGATACTAACGCCATCTAGCGATATTTGAAAAAAAGAACTGCAGTCATGGATTTGTGAGAATATACCTGCTCTATGCAGGAATGTAATGCAAACCAGTATTAAGTGTGTAATATTTGAAGGGTCCACGGAAAGAACATATGTCTAAAGTACAATTCAATAGAATCTGACAATTTTCTATACATTGAACACACCCTAATGTGGGCACACTTGATTATATATGTCCCTGTTATTGCAATTATCATCTAAAAGGAATCAAAAAAGAATAATAGTCACATCACAAAGCCTTAGGCAGCCTGGTGTTCATATTAGTAGACTGGAAGTGTCTACAGGATTATCAGATTCTATATAATTGGAGTATACCTAGTCACCTTTTAAAAAAAAATTGTTTTTAATTAATCTCAAAATATAGAACTCTCAAAGTACTATGACTTACCACATAATTAAATAATCTGAAAACAATATATAATATAGATTTTTAATTTTTAAAGATATGGTAACCAAAGTAATTTTTTGTGATGACTAACTTTCTAACTCCTATACCTAACTCAAAAAGTTCTTAGGTGACTAGACATGTTCTTTCCATGGATCCTTCATTTTATAATATTTCTTGCAGCAATAAGCATAGCACTGAATATTCATTTTTCTCCACCAGTACTTTTTTTGGAGCATCCTACTACGTCTGTGAAAGTCTCAACACCAAGAATCCAATTAGATCACTTTTTAAGTTTTTTTTTTAATTTACCAATAAAAATTGCTCTGAAACCAGAGATGAGACTGAATTATGAAAACAGGGTATAAATTAAATATTTTGACCAGAAAAAACTTCATTTTAACTTTTTAATTAGTTCATATATATTTTTTACAAACTATTATCAGATCATATTATTAATACTGATACACTTTTGGTTGTTTGTATGTAAACTTTTGGCAAGTATTTGAAGTTCTGTAATTGGCCTAAAGCCAAATTATGTATATTAAATTATGAAATAATAACTACAAATAAATAAAAGTTTTGTATGGCGGCTACTGCTAATTGGAATGTCTTGATTATGTTTAAGGAGTAGAATTTTTAACTTGTTATGTCTTATCAAATTAAATTTATAATTAAATTAACAATTCGAAATAGGCAAATATATGTATTAATTAAATTGTCAGTTTATATGAAAGTGCTTCGCTATAGGCTATAGAAGAGATATATTTGCAATTTATCTTACCTTGAAACTTATTAAAGGCTCCTCAGATTCCTCCTTGTAGTATTCGATGTTCACGGTGACCAAACCGCGATCGAAGAGCCTGACCGACACGGTCGTGCCCTTCTTACCCGTTAATAGCTTCAAGGACCCGCCATCCACCGCTACTTCAGCGGCTAAAATAAGATTCGGCACATAATCTTTCAAAACTGTCTCCAGCTGACTGAAGACCGCTTTTTGACCGCTCTCGTCTCCTAAACGGGCGGGGTCGATCGAGAAATCCAGCAGCAACGTTTGCACTGACATTATAGGGGTCCAACGGGAGTTCTACTAATAATAAATGGCGCGATACTTGGACGGGACCGGGATTAACGAGGAAGATGATTAAAGTGATACTTCTTGAATTTTTGATTGAAAAGGAAATTGACTTGACGTTTAATCGAAGGTATTGCTACATGTAATAAATATATTGCTGTTTCGTCCAAAAATATTTATTATATGAAAGTAACGTAAAAAACTGTGCTATTGGATACGGTTTAATTTTTCATTATTTTTATTATAATATACTATTTTAAACTTAATTTGTAACTGGCTGTTTATCAGTTAGGTCATGTCAATCTATTTATTGTTTGGGAAAGGTTGGTGACACTGGATTTGGTTTCAGGCAGAGTTATCTTGCTTGCAACACAAGCTTGCATAAATCTTTTTGTATCTGTGGGTCTTTTGGTAAAAATTAGGATCGAGAGATTCTTGTGATATGGCCGGAAATAATACTGAAGAAGTAGAGGTGGGTAGGATACGATCAATCCAATCGATATTTTATCCTTGTACCCGTAATTAGCGACAAAATAAATGCACTTCCCTCCTTTCTAGCGAGCTCTGGTGATGTGGCTGAAGTAACTTTCACTACGGCATTTGTTTCATGTTCACTGAATTTGTAATAGCTTCCGGTCTTCCTGGAAGTTTTGAGCTGCTTGGAATAGTCAAGAACGCCTAAAACTTTATTTGTTGAATATTATTATAAGTGTTTTGGGGATACATTAGAGGTTAGGTTTATCGGGAGAATGACTTGTGTGTTCAAGGGGTCTGCGACGGCAGATGCGAAGACCAACAGTGCAGCAGAAGTCCCGCCAGAATTCCTCATCAAGCATCCACTCCAGAACACCTGGAGTCTCTGGTTCTACGACAATGACAGGAACAAGACATGGGAGGAAAACCTGATCGAACTCACCACATTTGATACGGTCGAGGACTTTTGGAGGTAAGAGAGAGACATAACGAACCGGTTTGTGCCGGTTTTATATAATTGATGCAAAGCAAAGAACCTTGAGGAGTGAATCAGTTTTCAGGAATTTTAATTCTAATTCCTTAAGTTTTTAACTACTTAGGTATATGTGTTAGAGATTGATTCTTATTGGATAAGGAAATAAAATAAAATAATATTCATAAAATTATGTACAATCTCTTCTTGATGAATAAAATATTATTATTATTATTATTATTATTAAATACGATAGTTTCTTATCCTGTGAGATAGGCTTGTGTAGTACCTACATGTACTAAGTACTAAAAATAATTAGTTCTTGACACTAGATTTAGCTACTCTTATCTCCTTTCTGCTCTTAATACATTTACTACATAATCAATATACAAATAATACAAAGTCCAAACTGCTTCGACTAGCTCAGACTTACTAACTCGCAGGCTCAATATGAATGAAATGGACTTGGTGAATGATTTTTAAGTTCTCTTCTTCCATTGTTTATGCTCAGCATTATCTGTCACTCAGTCAATCATGTATGTTGTTCTTTTAGGTACACATTTTTTAAGTTGAATGAAAAAGAAAACCAATTATTATTACTAAATAGGATGCTGTTTTGCAATAGTGCATATACACTGATTAATTCTGCAATACAATGTCAACCCTTAGCAAAGAATTTCAACAGTTGACATTTTATTGCAAAATGACAGTGAGTGACTCAGTATTGCAAAAAAACAGCATCTTCATTTGAACTAAGTTTTATACCTGCATGGAACTATGATTATACTTTATTGCAGAAAATTGAATTCAAGGTTCCACTATGAAGTTTTTTCATAACTATGTTGTTATTTATGTTAAATACCTCTTTTTAGACTGTACCACCACATAAAGTTACCGTCTGAGCTGCGCCAAGGCCATGACTATGCAGTGTTCAAGCAGGGCATCCGTCCTATGTGGGAAGACGATGCTAACAAGATGGGAGGCCGGTGGCTCATTAGTCTTGAGAAGAAACAACGCAACTCTGATTTGGATCGGTTTTGGTTAGACGTGGTAAGTTTTTCAAATAATGCATGTATGGCAATTGGTTGATTGTTATAATTTATGAATTTAAATATAATGGATATAACATCCAAAATTTCTTGACATCAGGAAAATGTCACAATATCTTGTGGGGAAAAAACCATAATTTTGTAACTACATCAAAACTTTCTATTGGATCCAACAACAAAGATTATCCAACTTTTATTACTTTTACCACAAGGTTTTGTATATATTTAAAAACAATATTACTTATTTTTTTTGTAATGAAGTAGCGTCAGAATTTTTTTTTTCAAATAAGTGGACAAATGAAAAATTTAAAAATGGACAACTTTTTGAGAAATAGGTAGTCTTATTTTATAAATTTCAATGCAAAATGAAGCTTGACTGGACTAGTGTGTGTTCTACTTTGATTTAATTAGACATTTTTCTGGTCAGTTTCTTTTGACTGGTGACCTTCATTATCATTGTAGCAATCCTTCTCAAACAGTCTTTGTAATAATAATCTACCACTTGAAAAAAAGAGACGTTTAATTTCAAATATTACATTTATTTTCTATTTTCAGGTTCTCCTACTTATTGGTGAAAATTTCGAAAACCCTGATGAAATTTGCGGCGCTGTTGTCAATGTTAGGCCTAAACTTGATAAAATAGGTGAGCAAATGTCTATAGTCAATATTCTATTTTATATTGAGAGAGCAGACCAAGATTTTAGAGTAGGATACTTTCAACCTGGGACTTTTTGGCCAACTTCATGATGGTAAGCAAGTTGTTTGGGCTATTTAACGAAGGACCAATTTGTTTGAAGGTTTCTTCTAGGATTGGTGGATCTGTCCCTGTGGGATGGTAGGTGTGTTCCCACTAGTTCTATTGACAGTACTATTTTAGGACTATTCCAGTACTGTCAATAGAACTAGTGGGAACACACCGGATGGTACCCCATGTACAGTTACCATCAGGTATTTCGGAGAGGCCAATGTAGCCAAAAATATCAGCATGTACTCTATTCTCAAGGCATTAGAGTTCATGTTCGATGTTTTTGACCACCTCAGTTGGTCCGAAATATCTGATCTCCAACTAGCCTGTTGATAAGCCAAAAAAAATCATTTTAAATAGACTAAAAATAAGCCACCATTGAGGCGGACATACATGACTGTATGGCAAAGTGGTTAGAGAAACTGACTACGAAGCTTGAGGTCCCAGGTTTGATTTACGGCCAGGGCAGATTTTGTATGAATAATACAAATGCTTCTCCTCGAGTCTTGGGTGTTTAATATGTATTTAAGTATGAATTTATCTATATAAATATGTTTATCCTTTGCTTAGTATCCTTAGTATCCATGCTTAGTTTGAGACTAGGTCAATTGGTGTCAAGTGTCCTATGATATTTGTTATTATTATTTATTTATTTATTATACATAATGCCATACAATACAACAGAAAACCATCTGACGATTTCTGATAAATAAATATTAGTCATGGCATTAAATCAAATTATCATATTATTTGTTGGATTATTAGTATAATACTTCACAAAATCCTTTTTTTTATTGCAGGTATTTGGACAGCAGATGCCTCCAGGCAGCAAGCCACTATAGAAATCGGCAGAAAACTGAAGGATCAGCTTGGTATCCACGGCAAGATTGGCTTCCAGGTCCACAGAGACACCATGGTCAAACATAGCTCCGCTACCAAGAATCTGTACACCGTTTAGTCTAAATTATTTGTACAACAGTGAGATAACTCGTTTACATGAGAACAATAATGTGTAGAAGCATCAAGGTCTGTTATAACAAGGGTTGTCGCATACAATACTTTTTGGTAAGTAAGGTTGGCATCACAATTGTTCTAAGAGTCATGGAAAAAGCAGCTTTATGTCTACACCCTATTGTTATCGTGTCTCCAGCCAAATGCGATGTAGCTTCACACTGTGTGTGAAGTGTTATATATTTATGGAATTATCGGTCCAGTTGTGAAACTTATTGATTAAGCTACGATATTTGATATATCATTGTGACAATTGGACTGATTTGGTGTCTTTGATTTGTTGATATTGTAAATTGTTTGCATTTGGTGCATTTCTGTATTGGAGTGTTAGAGTTTTCTCATTTTATGTCCAAATAGTTTAACGTTTTATTTAACAGAAGTCGCGTTTTAGGTTGATGTTTGATCGTTTGTTTCGTATTCAGAGCTTTATAACCAACCATCTAGCAATGTTACAAACCACCGCATTGGCCATTGATATTTTCACTTTAAAAGGAACAGCCACACTAACATGAATAGTAAAAACCTTGATCCATTTGAAATTATATTATGATTTGTTTTTATGGAGAGGGTTTTTATACCTGTTAGTGACGCATCTGGGGGCAGCAGTAAAACATTCTACCTATTTATACCTGCCTCACTCAGTGTTGATCAAATGGCTGTGTGAGATGGTTTCAGCTCTTGGCTAACTTGTGTGAAGTAAGCTGAAGGTATACTGTACCACAAGAATAACAAGTGCTATAAAACAGCATACTTATTATTGTTAATTTTGTGATACAAAAAAGTGTCAATTGTGTAAAATTGTAGTACTTGTAACTTTTTGGTACAGGGATCAGTTGTAACGGTACAGGACTTCACATATGGTTTGGGTATAATTAATGTACCACCTGGAATGTATGGCCCGGGTAATCCATTGCCTTATTGTATTAGGGTCCGATTTTTGAAACATGCACCCTCCGTGCAAGAAACGCGTAAAACCTATTAGGTTTGTACCTGTTTTACGCGTTTCTTGCACGAAGGGTGCGTTGAAAATACAAATTGGAAGCGGTGTTAACATCAATTAGTACTACAAATGAAGTATTTGAAAACTGCAGCTTTAAAACTCTTGCAAAACATTAGACTGGCAAAATTTGCGTCAACTCTAGACGACTTTTTTTGCCAACTAGTGTAGGTAATAAGTTTTAGTTTGGTGCTACAAATTTTAACCTCTTTCAAACGGTTTTTTCAACTGATCTTATTCAAAGTCCCTAGCACGTGCATTGTTCGGGCCGCATTGCTTATTCCGAGTTGTAGATGAATTACACCCCTTAACCTTTTAACCGTGAATTCGGCAAAGACCCACACTCCACCTTATAAAAGCTACCTACTTATGTAGAGGCTCTAGATTTGGGTTTACTTGGATGATTTTAACGGTTAAAAGGTTAATAAGTCGACGCTGCTGAGATGCAAGTCAGATTTTTTTATGAAATGCTCTAGTATGTTTGTTGATACGATCACTTAGCGTAAGTTTGTATTTACTGAGTACTGAGACCGAACTACAATACTTTTATTTAAACGATTAACAAGCTTAGATCTTTAGTTAACTGGCACTGAGTTGATGTACTTCAAAATGGCTCCTGTAACCGCGCTGTTTAAATTTCATATTTGTAAGTAATATTTTGGCATACATATTTTAAATAAAGTATAAAGTAACTATTTTTGTTTTGTATTGGGGTTCCTTTTGAGGCCTCTAACCCAGGGTTTCTTAAAGTGTGGTCCTCGGACCCCTTAGGGGTCCTTAGCATGTGTATCAGGGGTCCGCAGTAGGTCAGTCTCTTAATATATTTATTAGGAAATTTCCAAAAATATTTTTTTACTTTTGTTTTAGTCGATATTAATATAGACCATTTTGGGTATCACTGGCTGTTAGCTATCTCGCACAGTTCCGGTGGAAATGGAGCCTAACAGTTGCCGCAGTGTCCTTTTTTGCTTCAGTGTTATGAATGATTTTAATAATTTTAAATGATTTTTTTAAACTAGCAACAACCAACTGCAAAATCCCCTTTGAATAAATAGTAATAATAAAAACTTTATTAATAACAGCTAAACAAGTAGAGACAAAAACGTATTTATAATATAGTGCATGTTCTAGAGTTTGTCTGGTTTCTGATTTCGGTTTCGACGGTTTCTTCAACTTTGTGCACGCTCTCTTCTGCAGTGTCGAGGCCTTTGTGAATGTTTTCTGTAAAAAAAAAACTAAATGTATAGAAAGGTACTACTTTTGCAGTTATTTTAGCTTAAGATTACTACGTACCTACAACATGTTCTTCAATAACTTTTCCTTTCCCCATGCAAGAGTTTTCTTTGTCTCGTATGTTCTGGAATATACGTGCAAATCTTCCTTTGTCATCCATTTTGTTGACCACGACATCACTTTCCTCATTGTGTTCTTCATTGTCTATGTGATCCTCACTTCTAACGATCGGTAGGACTGCTTGTGTTTTAGCCACTTTTCCAGCTTGAGGACTAGATTTATCTGAACCACATGGTATTGTCTCGTTCTCAGATTGTCCATTCTCGCTTTTTTGCCCATCGTCGCTATGTTTACTCAAGTTAGGACTCATTTGTGTCAAGTCTGGAATGTGTAGCAACTCTTGCAGAATGGGAGACTTGGGTGGCGGCGAATTTGCCACTTCTGCAATCTTGTCGGGTATTTGTAGTACTTTTTTGACCTCGTCTATTCCTGGAGCTATTTTAGCTTCGGTTTTCTTAATGACATCTTCAACAACCTCGATTTTCTGGTGAGCTGTATCAGTAGCAGCTTCAACAGCAGCGTTAGCAGCTTTTGTGATGTCACCTGTTGTTTCTTTAACTTGGCCCTCAATCTTCTCAGTTGCGTGATCGACCATGGTATCCATAGTTTCGATGACTTTCATTACTTCAGTTTTGAGGACAGGCGCGGTTGAATCTAGTTCGTCTTTTAAGTCTTCGACGCCGTGTGTGCTTCCATTGTCGTTCTCAAGGTCGTTTATGTTTACAATATGCGAGCCGCTCACGTTGGCCTCTAGCGAATCGATCGATCCGGTTTCGTCAGCGTTACCATTGATGTTGTCAACGTTAGCGTGTACATTAGAGTTGGTGATATCCTCCATGGTGTGTTCGTCAACTTTGACGGGTATTTTGAGCGGCGGAAGTTCAGTTAGCGAGATCTGTCTAGTTTCTTCGGTGACTAGATTAAAGTCGTTGTTGGTGAAGTCGGCGTTGGAGCCCTTAGTGGCTGTCAGTAGAGTGTGGCAGCCCCCGCAGGCCACATTGTCGACGATGAAGCCATTCATGGCTGTGACCCGCTTCGGCGAGTATTGATTGGTCTCGTTTGAATTGTCATCATTGTCTTCCAAACACAACTTGTTGTGCCGCGACTCGCCGCAAGTGTAGAGGAGGCCGTTGTCTGAAATTAAAGAGAGTGTAAACATTCGAATTCGATTCGAATTGCAGTTGTTTTTTTTAGGAAATTTGGTAGAATGTAACTAATTCGACACATTGATATTAGTAGTTGGGACCAAATTTTGGTATAACTTTGTGAGTTTTTTAGGGTTCCGTAGTCGTTTTTTCGCAGTTTCGCCATGTCCGTCTGTCCGTCCGTAGCTTTACAGATTGAAAATACTAGTAAGCTCTAATTTTGCATGAGTACCTATAATAATAATACTAACACTATGGGAGGTTTATTTTACCACTTTGTCGGCGTGATTGATTTATTATGTATGTTCATGCCAAATTAAAGCTTTTAGAGCTTAGCCGCAGACAGACAGACGGACGAGCGAAACTATAAGGGTCCCTAGTTGAGGACGTCAAAGTTCGGGCTTGAGGGTCCGTGACGTCAACTACTTAGTGCTATAAAGTGACGTGACGCGGAACTTTAAGGCCGTCTTGCAGGAAAATATAAATCTAGATTTAGTAGTTAAACCTGGCTTAAGCTTGACAGTTCCATACATTTTGACACTACTAAACTGAGCTTTACACTAACTCGAGATTCATGAATGCGTTTCCAGCAAGTACCTAGTCATAACTGACTATATTATTACCTATAGGTAGGTACCTAATTTTTTTTTTTAATTGATAAAAGCAAAAATAAATGTCCAATAATATATTTGCTGATCATCTGATTGACAGTCCAATTAGGTGCTTAAATTTTTTTAGGACACCTAGGGGCTTTTCACCACCCATTGATTAATTTAATTCGACGGAGTGATGCCGTCTCCGTCTATTGGAACAAAACAAACAGATGATATCTTATTTATCCGTCAAATAAATGGTGAAACAGGGGGTAGACTAGCTCGACGTTAAATATCTACTTGCAAAACCATTTTATCCTACACGAAACCTACAGCATGGCGTAGTAGGTACTCCGTAAAAAGTACCAACGCTCTCGTAATATTTCTTAGAGGGATGTTAAAATGATGGATCCAAACTACTACTGATTTCAAAGTAAAAAAAAAGTAGTATAGCCCTCGGCTAACAGGAAAACGTGTCATGACACGACCTACATTCAAACTAAACACGTTAACCCCTTTAATACACAAACTAACGTGCCTTCGTTCGCTCGCACAAAAGCTTAACATTTAGGCCAAAATCATTAAACTACGTCATTACCTCCACAGACTCGAGATTAGATGCACGGCTGGCGGCTTAGTAATACTTATATTACTGAACACCTAGCACTATATAGCAATCGCTTTTAAGTAGGTATCTAAAATAAATAAATTAACCGAAATTATCAGGTCAATTTACTTTGAAAAACTTGCCACAAAAATATGTCCACTGTTCACAACGAAGCCGTCACTACTGCCAATCAATTTGTTATCCTTGACGCGTGGAGTAATGGCCAGGGTATCATTTGATGGAATCGAACGCACGGAAATAGACTGAGGTGGGCCGATTTGAATGTACCCACTTTGATGGTGTGGAGTGCTTTGGTTTTCGATTGGACTTTGTGTAACAGCGGCGTGGCGATAACATTTTCGTTAGGCAACTCGAAGAGTAGCATAGATCTTTCGCTATAGACTAAGACATCGGGTACACGCTCATTTTGGCATCTGTTCAGCCCATCATTCTTGGTAAAGTGAAGACAGAATTACCCATGTTTAACTTTCTAAACTTTTGTGATTTTCAATAGTCAAAATACCACAAACGGACTTTACACGTTAAACACGCCACACACACACTTAGTCTTCTCGTAACCACGGCCACCGTAATGTGGTCAATATGTCGCGATAAAAATTGCTCGTGTGTACCTATAGCGTGAAAAGTCCTGTTCATGGTATTTTGACCATGTTTAAATATGACTTATCTAAACCACTATTATCTATTCTGTGTCTAAACTTGTTCAAATATGATCTGAGGATGTAACCCATGGCATTAGTTAATCCGTTATGAATGATAGAAAACTAGAATGATGGACCTGCACTGCACGCCGGTAGAGCATGTAACTATGCTGATGATGCCTAAGATTCGCAACAACCTTAGGACAGCTTGACGTCCGTTGTTTTAATCGGACAACGGATCGTGTTTTTTTGCCGGACTTGCGGTTTGCGGTGTTGTATGGCTTATAATGAATGTATGTATGCACCGGACGCTAGTCCGGTGACGAAGCCAATCAACACTGCAAAAAACTGTCATTTATCCGGTGAAAACAAAGGAAAAACAACGGAAAAGTGGAGAACTTTCAAATGTTGGCAAAACACCTGTTCACTATGTAACCTACTTTTTGAACAAATAAACCTTTGACTTTGACTTCGACTTTGAAAAATTCTGGAATGAACTAGCTAGCTTTTAAGAAAAGAGCGTACTATTACCTAAAAGGCCGACAACTCACGTAACTCTAAGCGATGGCAATCGCTTACCATCAGGCAATCTATTTGCTCGTTTGCCCCCTATTCTATAAAAAAAAAGCAACTGTGTCGATGTTCTGTTGGATGAGCGATTTGTGAATGCGTGCCTTTCCGTATGTTGTGTTTTTTACCCCTTCACGTTAAAACGGTTCGACAGGAGGGGTTAAAATGTTTAGACACATAGGCTATTTCTAGCCCTTACTCTTGCTTTTGCCTTAATGAACTTAGTCACCAAACTTGTCTAACTTACCTGTTACAAAAGCCGTGTGCATAGCACCACAAGCGACCAACTTCAGCTGGTATCCATCAAACATCTTCTCCATATCGATTTCCATCGGCTGGGTCACATTCTCCACATCCTGGGGCAACCCTAACTGCCCCCGCTCGTTGGACCCAAACGCCAGGATCTTCGTCTCGTCCATAGACAATAAGAAGGTGTGGGCGGCGCCGCAGCACGCGCTCTTTATGGGTATGTCGAGAGGCAGTACTTCAGGGACGTATATTGTGGTGGAGGTGCTGGGGATACCCAGTTTTTGGTTTTCGTTGTCGCCTGTCACGAAGACTGCGCCTTGGGCTATAATGTAGAGGCATTAGTGAGTTAGCTAGTCTACCTCCAGGGCCCTGTTTCTCAAAGCGTTTCCCTGTTTCTCAAATTGTATGAGAAAATGAAACAAAACACTAATATTATTTGACTAATATGCTTGGAGAAACTGGGCACAGACCTAAACTGCTTTTTGTTGTTTTTACAAGCTTTTATTTGACTTGCCCTGTTCGTTTAATTATTTGGGTCAAATCTTGCAAGTTTAAATATGACCCACTTCCAGTAGTCCAATCGACTTGAAATTTGGTTATCCTATGTAAATCTAGTGACAATACTAATCTGATAGTGACATTCTGGTAGTCCAGCCAATCGTCTCCACAGGATGGAACTCCTCAACGGTTAATGGCATCGAGTTGAAATTTGATATTCAAATGTAGTTTGGGTGACAATACAAGTACAGTCAACAAAAAAGCTTGTTTTAAAAATGAAATTTTTACCAAAAACTTATACAGTCTCCCCATGGCCTATTGACGCTGAAGAGGCTTAAGCCTATCAAAAAACGCTTTATGTCCACGCAATAAGAGCGGAAAAGACGTTGATCGGCCCGGCCGATGCGAAACACCGTTTATCGATGGAAAACTGTCTCTTTTGCTTTTCTTGCGTGGACGTAAAGTGTTTTTTGATCGGCTGAAGCCTATTCCGTTCAATAGGTGTGGGGAGACCCTTACTCACCGGTGATGAAAACGGTGTGGTAGTAGCCACACTCTACGAAGGCGATTTTCTCCATAAACTTGAGTTCGGTGAAGCTCGTGGAGGCCCGGGTGTCCTCTCCGAGCCCCAGCTGGCCCTCGGTGTTGGAGCCGCACACGAACACCCGGCCTTCGTCTGTGCACATTCATAGCTCAACAGCGGCGGTTTTAGGGGGTAGAGAATAGGGCAATCGCCCGGGGCCTCGCTCTTCCAGGCCCTCGCGCAACAACCCAAGCAAATTTAAAAAAAAATATATTTTTTTTACTCTAAGAGAGATAAAGACGCAACTATTGCCGTACCAGTGAGTAAAGCAGTGTGGTTGCTCCCAGCAGATACTTGTCGGATGTTAGGGTGCTCCTCCACTTCGACGTACTGCGGCACGGTGTGGTGCTCCATGTCTCCCGTGCCCAGTTGCCCCTCGTCGTTGCAGCCCACAGAGTATACCGAGTTGGAGTCTGTGGATGGAACGGGATTTGAATTTCCTGTCGAAGTCAGTTAATGTGGAGATGGGTGTAAGTCTTTACCGGCCCGGATAACACCGACATGGAAATACCGACCCTGTTTTTCGTGTACTCGCCCATAGAAGCTCCTGTCAGTTTCTATGGGCGTGTACACAAAAAACAGGGCCGGTATTTCCATGTCGGTGTTATCCGGGCCGGTAAAGCCTATCACCCGTGAAGATGTCTCAGTTACTATCGTGAGATTTTTCTCTATTAAGTGGACCTAATCTAAGGATAAGAATTAGAAGTTATATAAGGGTCTGCGTGGCTTGATCTGATCACTTGACGCAGCTGGGCTGCATGACCTCATCTTACTGCCTTAGATTGATTCTACGGGGATTCTTACTCTTGGCAGACACCGTGCACATGGCCACACGCCACGAACATGGCTTGATGTGGTTGGAGCCGTTTGACTTCATCCTACTGCCTGAAACTGATTCGATGGGATATTTACCCGTATTTACACTTTGTGCACGGGCACACGCCACAAATATGGCCCGTTGTTGTTTGAATTGGCGTATTGAGGGTTATTTTCCAGTGGGGGTCTGGTCTGGATTTTTGTGTGAAGATATCAGTATTATTTATAGAACATCAAATCAGTAGTCCAATACCCTGGGGTGGGCACTAGACCATACTGGGGTGGGCAGAAACTCTATATAAAGCTATGGTTGTTTGAAACAGCTGAGCCGCGAACTTCACCCTAAGACTTGAGACTGAGTTAGTGGGGTACTCACCTGTGACGAACACAGTGTGTGCGCGGCCACAGGCCACGAACATGGCCCGGTGCGGCTTGAGCCACTTGACGCAGCTGGGCCGAGTGACTTCATCTTTGTGTCCCAGCCCGAGCTGGCCCCACGCGTTTCCGCCGAAAACGAAGACTCGCCCATTTTCTGGTGATACAATCCGAAATTCAAACCAATTTTACATAGATATTAAGAGGGTCTAATCGGTACAAAAAGGGGTCGTTTTCACCTACGTTGAGAAACTATAGGGTTTAATTCAATCATTTAATAATCATGTCAGCCGAAAGACGTCCACTGCTGGACATAGGCCTCCCCAAGGCTCTCGACTCAGACCGCGGTCTTGTGCTTTTCGCATCCACCGCGATCCTGCGATCTTAACCAGGTCGTCGCTTCATCTTGTTGGAGGCCTACCGACAGCTCGTTATTCGATAGGGTTTAATTGGAGCTCCATAAATAACACTTATTTCTGGAATCATCATTGTCATCAGCCGGAAGACGTCCACTGTTGAACAAGGCTTCCCCCAGAACGCCCCAAACGGCCCCAAATGAACGACATCTCGCCACTTGCATTCATCAGTCATCCGTAACTCTCTTGATATCGTCTCTTAAAATTGTTTGGTTCGTACTCGTCGCGTTCCTGGAATCTAGATTATTTATGTTCCGATGTGGGAGAAATTTTAAGAGTCCGAGTAAGTCAAGAGTCCGATGGACCCATTGAGCTTGGGGGCCCTGCGGGCACTGCTCCGTCTAGCCCTTTGGTAGGCCACTGCACTGTAAATACTTACGGCATATAACAGCGCTGTGCTCGTCCCCACAAGAGATGGCGACTATAGGGTCACTCTTGATAAAGAAGTGACTCGGCTCGTTGTCGGCGAAGTGGGACTTGCCGAATGTGAACACGGCACCCGTTTCTGGAACAAGGTTTTTATTATGTTATTACAATACGTACACTAAACTTTTTGTTTAGGTATTTCCTTTACAGAGTTAGCTACAACAAGGCACTAGGTACAGTCAAGTGTAAAAATGGGCCAATCAACTATTATAGCCACACTTTGGGCGTCTCCTGCGTTACCAAAATTGTCTCTGGCGTTACCAGAAAATCGTACTTCCAACAAGATATTTCACGGTTTAATATGTTGAACTTACGAAGAACGGCATGTATTCATGTACACCGTCTATTAAATTACAGAACAAACATATTTACTTACAAAAATCTGCGATTGTTTGAAAAATGTCGCGGACAGATTAGTGTGGATAAAAAAGTTGATTGGCCCAAATATGAACTTAATCAAAGTTTCAAAAATAAGTACCACAGACTCTTATTCTGTCGCAATAAGGCCGTAGTAACATATTTTTGAATGGTTCGGATAGATACTCATTTTTGCACTATTACTTACTACTTATTACTTTTTACTTATTTTTTTTGAATAGATACTTTTTTTGGCGGATTTTAGTGAGAAGATATCAGTATTATAGAATTTCGAATCAGTAGTCCAAACATCCTGGGGTGGGCATGACCCACCCGGCCCCACCCTCTATATACGCCTATACAATAGCAATAGACCCCACCTAATGAACTATACACAGGTCTAATTATTAGCCCTCACCTACAAGGTAAACATAAACATTACCTCGCCGTTTGATATACGATGTACATCAGTAATAGGAGTACAAACCAATAGAGGCGTAACCTTACCGGCTTCTCAAGTAGAGAATCATCATGGGACCAAACTCCGTTCGGCTAGCAATCTTAAGTTTTCATTTGCGAAATTGTGCTTTTTTTGTTTTATTTAATTACACATGTACTGTGAACTTACATATGTACTGTAAACATCGGGTGGAAACCTACTTACACCTGCGAAACCAATGGTGTGCGTGAAGTTTTCAACCACATTGGGCTTTGTGGGGAACTATAGGCCAAGTCCTCTCAATCGGAGCCCTCCCCTCTAAACGTATGACATAACTTCTGTATAGCCCATATGCCCTTATTGTTCCACTCATTTAATATTTAATAATTATAAGTTTATTTGTACATAAGCATGTTGCAGTTCATTATACACTTATTCAATGCAATATTTATGTTTTTACCTAATTAATGTTTTTATTACTAAAAAGTAGGGAACTCTTCAGCCAACTGGCAAAAAGAGACTGGTCGACGCCACCAGAGACAAGAGGGCTGGCAGCTTCCTCGCACAGCGTCTTAGCATCGCCATACAGCGAGGAAATGCGGCCAGCATTCTTGGAAGCATGCAACAGGGGCCTTTTTTAGATTTATATTAGTTTTTAATTATAAAATAATTCCTTTATTCACAAAACATTATTACATTAAGACAATTAAATCCAAAATTTGTTAGTAACAAGGTTGACTTGTAATACTATAAAATACCATTCATTATTATATTAAGTTTGTATTGTTCAAATCATTTGTATTATTTGTTCCATTTAGGTTTATACACTTACTTCAGTAATTTGTTTTGTACAAGAGAGTCATTAATTGTGATATCCCAATTTTTTACAAAGTATAATAAATCGAAAACCATTTGGAGAAATAGGCTTTGTGAAGCGTTTTCAGAAATCAGATTCCTAAAATATGATAATCTGAATTAAATAAATAAAATTTAAGTAATGACCTTCATTTGACCCCTGCAGTGTTACGTCACAAATGCAGGTCTAAAGGAAAGTCTACACTTTAAAGCAAATTGACAGTTTGAAATGTTGCTGTCCTGCTTATAATAGCAAAGAGTGACAAAGATGGAAATTTAATCACATGATGCGCATTCGGCTTTAAACAGTTGTCATTTTATCGTAAAGTCCGAAATGTATACGAGTATAACCAATGTATTTTCACAAATAAAAGTATTAAATAACTACGTTAAAAGTGAATATAAAAGAATTTAAATATCAGATTTTAATAAAAAATATGTATTTACTATCACACTATTAAACAAACCTACGAATAATCGAAGCTAAAAGAAGAGAAATAAATGAATCTATTTGTCATGGTTCATTTAGGACCGTGCCGTGCTTGTATGATTGTTGACTGTCACTTGACTTTCAGTAATGCCACAGATTATGTTATGTACAAACTGAATTTTTCTAGGCAATGGAACGTGACTGTCTCACTGTGATGTCATCCAGCTTATTTCGTAAAAAAATTATAAAAAATTAAATACTCATCCAAATTCAAAATCGATGAAAAAGGTATCTTAAAATATCCTATTCTTTCCAAAAATAAGATAAAAACTATAGGTTATTTTTTTTTTGGGCCATCCCAATTACGTGTCCGGATATTCTGTCCCCCAAACTATATAGGTACTACAGGTATTTTATATCTGTATCTTTTGGTTTGTTTCTCCATGCTTACATATCCGTAGCAATTAAGACGGACGGGCTATTTCAGTCCGTGACCTAACCCTTCGACTTTCCACTTTTCCTCGCCATTCTTTCAAGGTGGCCTTGTGTAAACATTGCAAGATGGTGTTTCGATGCTAAGCCTTTGTTAATCCTTTAAGCTTGCATAGGTAAGTACCGTTATTATAACTACTGATGTGCCAAAGGAAACTTTCCAGTATTGCGGAATTTTTGTTATAGAAAAATTTCGGAAACTTCTTTCACAATTTTGTATGGATATTAAAATTTTCCGTTTCTTAAATTTAAATTTCCTATATTTCTTGTGAAAACCGGCCAAGAGCGTGTCGGAATTAAGTGGGTATATTTGCACTCCACCCTTAACCTTTTTAGTGACAAATGCCCTTAAGGCTACCGATAATTCAGGATGATATGGATCTCATCAGATTAGCGCAAGGTCGCCGGAAATTATAGCTCACGAACAAAGCCTTCGTTTTCGTGGTAAAAGAATCCACTCACCCTTGACGTCATTTTGGGGGTGATGAATATGTTAAACAGGCGGTGCTGGAGTAATTTTAGAACGGCGTTTTAATAGCTAGGCTGTCTAAGTGGAATTTCGTAGCCGCATGAAATAACATAAAAAAAAATTCACTTCTCCTGCTCGTAAAGTTCGTGTTTATGCTGGATCTAGGCGACATAAAATTACTTTTTCATCTCTCCTGTTCGGAAAGTTTAATTTTCATGAGTAGATAGCCGGGTGGAAAATTGCGTATTCTCCTCTAGGGTGGAAAGTATTTTTTTTTTTTAATTTTTCGGCTAGCCACAACATCGAAGATAATTGAGTTACGTCAATGACATTTTTTTTTCACATTTCGGCATGGCCATCTAGATGCACGTCGTGACCAACTCGATTTTTTTTTATAGTCGGCCATGACAAGTGGCCAGTCGAAAAGGTACCGTTGGAGGTTGGATAGGTATAAGTAAATTCAATTTATTATTATTCTAGTTTTTTTGGAGGATTTTAGTTTCCTCACAGTCGAAATGAAAAGTAGAGTGTCTAACTCGGGTGAAATAACCCATTTCCCCTCGAACTATTGGCGCTCTCACTTCGTTCGAGCGCCAGAAATATCTCGGGTGAAATGGGTCACTTTCCACCCTTGGTTATCAATCTACTATTTATGCACTAGTGCATAAAATAAAATCTTCGTCTAAAACCAACTTAAGACCAAGGTAATCAGTTGTAAACAGCCACAAACAAAAAAGTTTCTATATATTTTTTAAATAATTTTTAATTTATATAAAACTTAAAATCATTCAAATCAATCATAATAAATCAGTGAAATTAAAATAATAACGCGTAAAAAATAAAAGGTACATAGAAAGTGAATCATTGTTTCCATTGTTGCTATTTCATTTCCTCGCAATCGAAGTGAAAAGCAGAGTGTAAAACTCGAGCATTAGACCCATTTTCCTCTCGACTTGTCTATCCACCCTCGCTGTACCGGCTCGGGTGGCTATATGAACGTCTTGGGTAAAATGGCTCGTTTTATGCTCTTGTTGTACAAATAAAATCAATCAAAATAAATCAATAAACTAAAAAATTATACTTATATAGTAATGAATGGAAAATAAAATGTACCTACATAGCATGGATGAAATAGTATCTTGCTTATATCGCACACCTAGATCAAAAGCGTATCAACTCAAAATAATACACCATTTTAATTTAGGCTTTATTAACTTCCTGAAAGATTTAATTTAAAATGGTGTATCATTTTGAGTTGATACGCTTTTGATCTAGGTGTGCGATATATTAAGAAGAGTTCTATCAGAACACATTTTTAATTTTCAATCAATTTT
Organism: Choristoneura rosaceana; assembly: GCA_037349165.1. Classification (NCBI taxonomy): domain Eukaryota; kingdom Metazoa; phylum Arthropoda; class Insecta; order Lepidoptera; family Tortricidae; genus Choristoneura; species Choristoneura rosaceana. Next base: position 2,861,490 of record JAZBNJ010000019.1, read on the forward strand.
TATGGAATAATCGTGAAAAACTAACAAAAATGCAACGTTGCCAGCTAGCAGGTATAACCGCTCTTATTTGTTGACATTAGTCCCACAAAATGTCGGATGTTCATACTTTGTTGAAATTAAATTACGACCTCTAATGTCCGGAAATTGTAAACTGCATTAGACTAATTTTAACAAATGAGTTAAGGGTTGACTAATTAAGTTTGAAACACTAATTTTGTATTACGTTCAAAATTTCACCACATAGTTATTACAACAGAGCCCGTTTGCATGATAAAATACAAGCTAATAATAGTATTAGCGACTTTGTATTGAAATTCACTAATATTATTAGCTTGTACTTTATTATGCTATAGGGGTGTTGACGCCATTAAAAAATAATTCTAAGGCACAACTCCAGTAAAAAAACGCTTTATTTTAGCCCTGAAAACCAGATTAATTTTCCATTTACTGTGAAATTAGGTTTATTGTTGCTTTAAAACAAAATAAATAGTTTGTTGATTGAGTTGCCGGATAATGACGTCATGAGTCGCTATTGCCATTGAAACTCTATGGGAGAATTGTGTTTTGACAGCTCATAAAAAGTACGTCAGTTGATTGGTGGTGTCAACATCCCTATTGGGCCCGTTGGTGTATGTATACGTACCCTTATAAAAAATACTTTACTGAGTCAATCCTACCCTGCACGGCAAGGTAATGTTATTATTTGCAAAAAAAACTACAGCTGCATAATTTTATTATTCCAATTAACAATCCGTAACGAAATACTATAAAGTCACGAATTAAATTGTTGTTTTATGTCTAATTAAAACTTCATAAAATCTGCATTGGCAGCGAAACATACATTTGGAAGTGAGCCAAGTACGATCATTAAATAAAAAACCTTGTGGGGGGGGGGAGGTTTGCCACAATAGAGAAATCGCTCTCCAGGGCCCAGTTGCTCGAAGCATATTTTGTCTAATAAATAAAAAAAAAATCATTTAATGTTTTGTCTCATTTTTAACCCCCGACGCAAAAATATGTAGTGCGTAGGTGAGTTAGGTGACTCCTGCTTGCTCGTGCTGAGGCACAGTGTTCACATCCTGAAGCTAGGGCAGCTATCGTACTAGGGCCGTAAAATTATCGTGAGGCACCGACGTCAGACTGGTAGAAAATTATTTTCATGGTTTTTGTAGTCGGTTAATTTTTTGGTATATTTTTTTTTGAGTTAGCGCTAATTTTGAATGGACCCCGACTGCTGAACTTTAAGTCGCTTGATAGAGTTCTGGAGTAGGTACCTGCTAGAGTTGTTAGCTTCATTTTACTTTTTATCAAAAGTTTTTTAAGACTGTTAGGGTTTTTAATTATTTTACCCGTATGCGTGGTTCCCTTAATTTACTCGTAGTAATAGGTACTCGTAAGTATTACACTGAAAATTTAATGTGTCTTATATTATTACTAGCTTTTGCCAGCGGCTCCGCCCGCGTGGTATTCGGTTGTCGTGCGCTGTTCCCTCGGAAAATATGCATTTTTCCGGGATAAAAAGTAGCCTATATCACTCTCGAGGACGTAAACTATCTGTATGCCAAAAATGACGTCGATCCGTCGCTCCGTTACGGCGTGAAAGACGGACAAACACACACATACAAACACACTTTCGCATTTATAATATTACCTAGTATGGATTATTCAAAAGATACAGCCTTGCGAAAGCTAGACGGAAGGACAGGATAAAACAGTGTTCCCTCGGCTCTTTTTGGATACGGAACCCTGAAAAGGAATCGATGTCTTCCTAACGACTGTACAAAGTCAAAGTGGCATTGCCAGGGGCGGGGCGGCGGCATGCGAATCCGACATTAGCATACGAGCGGTGTGAACTATTATATGCTAATAGAACAAGAATTCTAGTAATTTTTGTACTAAGTACATACTGGAATAAAGCTAGCTGAATAAAGAATTCCTCCTCCTCTCAGCCTATATATGTCCCACTGCTGGGCACAGGCCTCCTCTCGGAATGAGAGGGCTTGGGCCATAGTTCCCACGCGGGCCCAGTGCGGATTGGGAACTTCACACGCACCATTGAATTGCTTCGCAGGTTTGTGCAGGTTTCCTCACGATGTTTTCCTTCACCGCAAAGCTCGTGGTAAATTGCGCACATGAATTTTGAAAAACTCAGAGGTGCGAGCCGGGATTTGAACCCACGACCCTCTGCTTGAGAGGCGATAGGTCAAACCACTAGGCCACCACGGCTTAAAAAAAGCGGCCGAATAAAGAATTAAATATAGTAAAAATTTAACAGCCGTGGTGGCCGAGTAGATTGACCTATGCCCTCTTAAGCAGAGAATCGAGGTTCAATTTTTTTTTTATGCGACTTGAAGGCAAACAAGCAAGTGGGTCTCCTGGTGGTAAGAGATCACCACCGCCCATAAACATTTGCAACACCAGGGGCATTGCAGATGCGTTGCCAACCTAGAGGCCTAAGTTGGAATACCTCAAGTGCCAGTAATTTCACCGGCTGTCTTACTCTCCGCGCCGAAACACAACAGTGCAAGGTACTTGCTTTTGTATTAAAACAAATTAAATTATAGGTTTGGAAGAGATCGCTTTTAAATAATTAATTGAATCAGGCATTACTTTACGGAGGTCGATCAATGAAATGAAACAATTACTTACGTACTTTTACTAAATGATATTTTAACGGATAACTCAAGTCTTAAATTGAGTTTAGCTCGAATGTTTCGGGCTATTTCGTAGCCCTTCTTCAAAGTAGCACGCGAGGCAGCCGCCGAGTCGCGTAGAAGGACTACGAAATAGCCCGAAACAGTCGAGCTAAACTCGATTTAAGACGTGAGTTACGCGTTACAATATAATTTAATATGAGTGAGTTTCACGGTAGTTTCATGTTCAAATTACCTACTTTGCTCACCCGTGACCTTATGATACGTTTACGCAAAAAATGTGTTTTTCAAAGTCAAAGTCAAAATCTCTTTATTCAATTTAGGCTATGATAAGCACTTATGAACGTCAAAGAATCTACCACCGGTTCGGAAAAAACCTCTGTTGAGAAGAATCCGGCAAGGCGGCAAGAAACTCAACGAGGTATTATTTTTTTTAAAACAGATTCACAATATTTATAAATGATATCTATGTACTATACATTACAAGTATTTAACAAATTTTATTTTTAACACAGTAGGTTCACTAAGCCGTGGTGGCCTAGTGGTTTGACCTATCGCCTCTCAAGCAGAGGGTCGTGGGTTCAAATCCCGGCTCGCACCTCTGAGTTTTTCGAAATTCATGTGTGCAATTTACCATGAGCTTTGCAGTGAAGGAAAACATCGTGAGGAAACCTGCACAAACCTGCGAAGCAATTCAATGGTGCGTGTGAAGTTCCCAATCCGCACTGGGCCCGCGTGGGAACTATGGCCCAAGCCCTCTCATTCCGAGAGGAGGCCTGTGCCCAGCAGTGGGACGTATATAGGCTGAGATGATGATGATGATGATGAGGTTCACTATTTGAAGGGATCGCTAGTGCGGATCGGAATTATTTCCAAATAGTGTGTTATGCAGTTGCACCTCCACACTGTAAGAACACACACAAATCACACAAACCCACAGCGGCGGCCTTACCCATTGCGAGGCTCAGGGCGGCAGGTCTTTGCGAGGCCCTTTGTCCTTCGTGAAAACTATGTGATGCGAAAATATAGTCTATAATATAAAAATGAATCGCAAAATGTGTTGGTAAGCGCATAACTCGGGAACGACTGGTCCGATTTCGCTAATTCTTTTTTTATTGTGTTTTTTACTGTCAGAAGAAGGTTTTTATGGAAGAAAATACATAAAAAATACAACGGGGGCGAAGCCGCGGGCAACAGCTAGTTAAAAATAAAAATGTAGGAATAAAAAAAAAAAGTTAAAAAAATCTGTATATTTTTAAATTTTCTTGGGTTGTTGCGCGAGACCCCTGCAAGAGCGAGGTCCCAGGCAGTTGCCCTGTTCGCCCCCCCCTAAGGCCGCCTCTGCGAACCCATCTATCACCACCACCACAGCAATACAACCGTTCATAATGCTACATGTGTCCTCTATTTTGACAGATGGGTTTGTGTGATTTGTGCGTGTTCTTACAGAGTTGGACGAACTGGATGAACACACATTTCTTGCATAAACGTAGCTGTCAAAAGGTCTTCTTCTTCTCTTTTAAAATATGCCTTCTGTCCTAATTAATAGGACAATTTCGCCAGTGTCTAAGTATTCTCTTTCGAGAGACAACGTTGTACCTACGGTGATTGTAGTTTTTGTAACTTGATAGTAAAATTCCAGAAACCACGTGGAGACAACTTGCGCATTAAAAAATGACAGACACGAGGGCAATATAGAATTTTGTGATCACTGTTCACTGTTAAGGTTAATCGCCGCATAAAACACTATCAAAATTATACTTCAACTAGCCAAAGAAACAGAAATAGCAAAATTAGATAATAAATAAATAAATAAATAAATATCATGGGACAATTGACACCAATTGACCTAGTCCCAAACTAAGCAATGCTTGTACTATGGACACTAGGCAACGGATAAACATACTTATATAGATAAATAAATACTTTAATACTTAGATATTGTCTACATCCGCCATGTTCGAATGCCACAAATCGAATCCTGTCATAAGGTTGCGGGTGAGCAAAGTAATTGTGTCAGTTCCGTACCTATTAGTAGTGTCATGTCATATCGTTTTATAACGCGACACGTAACCCAGTAATTGTCAGACCATTTTATGTCATATTCCATTAACTTGGTCATTTAAGTTAGAATTATTGATTAACCGATTGTGACTGTAGTACTAACGTGCTCTACCATAGTGCACCGTGATTAAGATCTTATAATATGAAACAGCCAGTGGTCCATGAAACAGCTTATGAAGGGAAACCTTCCAATAACACTTAAGCGAAAACTCGTCGACATGTGTATCCTGCCCGTCCTAATCTACGGTGCACAAAATGGTCCCTGACCGAAAATCAAAAGTCCAAACTTAAGGTTAGCCAGAGAGCGATAGAGCGTAGCATATTAGGTGTGAAACGGATGAACAGAATTCGGAACACTACGCTGCGCTCAAAAACATGCATAACCGACGTTGGGAAAAAGACTGCTAAGCTAAAATGGGACTGGGCTGGACACGTCTGCCGCATGCACTCACAAAGCTGGGCTCGCATAGTTACTTGGTGGGTGCCGGAGAACGGCCAGCGACATCGAGGCAGACCGAGAAGGAGATAGCGGGACGATCTGGACACTTACGCAAAGGATTGGCCTGACATTGCGTCAGAACGAGAGTTGAGGAGGTCAATAGGGGAGGCCAATAGGTAAATCTTGCCATTGTTCATAATAATATATATTTAGTTATAAAACTTCATACTTGATGAGAGGGTTACTTCACTTGTTTGTTTGTTTATCAAACAATGATAGGTACATTTGTTCACAAAAAAACCTCGAGATTGATTTTAAAAAGTGTATTCAAAATTAGCGTAGTGCCAGTTACACTCCCAGGAGCCTTAGAGGAGGTCCAACCCGCAGAAATTTATTTTCTAAGGGAAATAACTCGTATTTTTTCAATGAAACACATGTATGTATGTTTGCCTTTACTAACTAATCTTTAAGGTTGCGGCTATAAAATAATTACACGTTGTATTTAATTTTTCATTAATCTGTAATGTTTGTTTGGGTCAAATCTTACAAGTTGCATTTTGCCTACTTCTATGATCAGATTGAATTGAAATTTGGTACGAAAATGATATTGGATGACATTTAAAATACCTACATTAAACACACAGTGTAGTTAGTATTTTTAATTAAGAATACAAAATTAGTAGGTACAAATTATCAATTATCTTCACTATCTAATCTTTGCTGAATAATTTATGTTTACAAAAACGTAATACCTATTTAAATTCTAAATTACGATCGAAAGTCCTATCGAACCTTTCGATTCCTGGCCCTTTTCACAGTAAGCTTCATTATGAATTACCTTGTCAATCATTGTGATATCACAAAAACTTTTTGGAGTTTTTGAGGTTTAGTATTACGTCCGACTCGAATCCGAGAAAATATGGCCCGGAGTAGTCGTAGAACTATAAACATAGTAGTTTAGGTACATACGACATCCAATTTTCGTCTTTAGAATTGTTTTATTTCAATTTTGGCCATACTCGGTGTGAAAAGTTGTATGAGTTACTCGGGAGCAAAATTATTTTCATCTTGGGCGTTAACACTTGAATCCCTCATTATGCTCAGAATTCTACTTTAGGATCCCTCGTTACGCTCAGGATTCTATTGTAGAATCCTTCGCTACATTTTGGATTCAATGTAAGTATATTGCCCTCGCCGTAAATACATTATTTTGATCCCTTGTGACACAAATAACTATATCTTGCTTTCTCAGTTAGCTTCAGTAAACTTCAATAAACTAGCTGAGAGAGCAAGATAATTACGAACTTTTCCGGCAAAATACGATGACAAAACATTATTCACAACATCTGCACACTTTATTAGCAAGGTAAATTAAAATTCATTGATATTGAACCTCCGCAAAGTAACGCTTGAGTCACAACGTCACGACAATTAAGCCCGTTTAAAAAAAAATGACACTTTAATTTTTTAAATCCACTTATCCACTTCGAAGCATAGACAAAAAGACGCGCGTTTTTTTGTTTTTCGAAATATAAAATGATTCACCTGGTATGTCATCCGTCATGGCGGCGTGTTCAGCGTGTGTCCATGGCGGATCGACCGGCCGGCCGCTGGGTGGAGACTGACCGCTGGCCGGCACGCGCTACCCTTGGTTTAAAACACCGGTGTTGGCCACGGAAATATGTTTGCTAGATGGGCTGTAACTCGTAATCCTAGTCATCCTTACTATTACTGACTTATACTATTTAATACGAGAGCGAGAGGGACCGCACGCCACGAACTTGGAGTTTCGAGTTTCGGATCGGAGTAGCCCTGCAGAGTTGCTTTCGCATTGTAGGCAATATTAGGACAAGGATAGTAGTATAAATAAAAAAATATTAAAACACCAAATTATTTATTTCTGTTATGTAATTAATTCCATTTCATAAACTCTATTTCTTTGGCAAATTGTTATTGTCGTGAAAACCATAGCCAATTACCAGTGAGCTCTGCTCCACTCATTTTCATCAATAAACTGGACTAAGAAGAGCCTTTACATACTTACCTGGGGTTCTTCTTAAAATGGCCGGTTGTAAGAAAATGGTGGCGTGGTGGTTAATAATGTTTCACGTGGCTACAATGAAAATAATTGAAATTGCTGTTTGACTCTTGTTCGTAGACGATATCTTACTATTATTATTAAGGTTTGTTGTTGTTACTCTAACTTATAATAAATCAAATAAGCACTACAATTTTTAAATTGGTTTAAAAAAAGCTTGCGTTTCCGTACCCTCACTTTTTTTGGAAAACACACAACCAAGTTCTGGCATTATTTGGACTTTCGAATAGGACGTAGACATAGGTAGTATATCTATCTTTTTCATTTCACTCTTGACAAAGCGAAAACATACATATAGGTGGATTCATAAGACCCAATACGAACGAATGAGTGTGCAACACATGATAATCGTGTTATAAGAAATATTATGTGCTTGTTTACAAAATATACGGAGGCCCCTGTATAAGAATAGCACTAATACAGTGACAAGTGACAGTACTTTCGTTCAGTTCGTTCGTGCTGCCGTGCTCCTCTTGTAAGTTGACGCATATAGGTAGAGTCATTCACGATAACGCGTGCCGTAGTTCTTATTACAACGTTATTAACGTCTAATTTTGACAAAATCACGCGTCTTCGTGGATGGCACTAGGTACAATTTCTTACTACATGCACACATAAAAATAAGCAAAATTTCTGCAAGACAAAACTTACATAAACGGAAATATAATGGCAGGTTAGGCATTGATTATCGTCGGTTTTTTTGTATGTCTTTTTATGCATTTCAATTTTACATTACATTGTTTTTATTACTATAATGCTATACGTAGGTATATTTTTTATTGATAAACAAATTAATAAGTAAGTTGGTGAAATGCGCAATTCGGCATTTAAAAAAAGAACATAGAAGATACTCGTATCTTTTCAGTGGAAAATGGGCGGAAAAATGCCAATAGTATGCTGACGTCGCCAACTCGACCTTGGTAAGGAAAATAGTTTCTACAATACAACCTTTTTGCAAACTGGGTCGTGATTATCAGCATGTTTATTTTCCCATTGTCAACTTTGTTATTTTTGGAATAATTGTGTACAACCTGCCTTTGTAAATTAACTTTGACTAGCTTTCCGCACAAAACAATGTAGAGCCAGTGGGTCAATGTCGTGTATGTGTATTTCTATTTTTTTTTAAATTTTATGTGCGATCAAGGGTTTATTCCGACTAGTTCCATTATTAGTTCCATTGATGGAACTAGTTGGAGTTTTTTTCTCAGCAGTTGCATTCAACGAAGAGGGTAAAAGTCCAAGTAGTTGCATCAATGGAACTCATAATGGAACTAGTCGGAATAGACCCGATAAAGAATTTATACATATATGTAATGCAGTTAAAACAACGAAACGTGCGTTAGTTATTTTGTAAAACTGAATAGTTATTGAAATAAACACAACACAAATAGTATTGAGGTATACAAACCACAATGCGTCAGCTTAGGGAGTAAACCTGCTTAATCCATTCCAAGAATCGTTTCATTTGAAATTTAATAAGAGTAGCAATGCCGCAGGAGTGATGGAAGATGGGGGAAGGCCGTGATGGAGTGGAGACCCAGAACCGGGCGGAGAAACGTTGGTAGACAGGAGATGAGGTGGACCGACGACCTGGTCAAAGTGGCGGGAAGGTGCTGGATGAGGAGAGCACTGGACCGAGATGAGAGGCGAGCAATGCAAGATGCCTACACTCAGCATTATAGGTGGCTATGGGCTGAAGAAGAAGAAGGAGAGAAGAAGAGTAACTTGTATCCGTAAGTTTAAAATTGGATATCGGTAAAAAAAAAATTCAACAGATTTAATGAAGGGAAGTTTAGTTAACGCTACATAAAATGAAATCAGCGAAAGACCTCCTTAATAAATGATACAAGTTAAAATCTCCAATTGTAAGTTTTTTACCAGTTTTTTATAATGTAAATGATTGAAACCGTAAGGGCTTAAAATTTTCATTTTTCAAAGAAGCTTATCTAAATAATTAACTAACGTGATTTGCCTTTTTTTGTGGAAATAGAAGACCTTCAATCATTTTCCAACCAGAAACAATAGCAGTACGGGTTCGTAAACCTTATCCTTAGTTCATTAGCATAGGTAAATGACACGAGTGGGTGTTTTCTTAATAAATTCGAGGCAAACGTCTCAGCACTAACCGCCACCCTTAAATATTTAAGCACTAAATTGCGTGGAGAGCTCAAATGCCAACGAACTGGTATCGGAAAAGATTTTGTATAACACTGTGAGCATTTTGAAACAGTAGTTCAACGGTTAGTTGATAATGGAACATTTTTTATTAATTTTCAATTGACAAGGAGATGTAAAAACATGATGTGTTGACAGACCTACGACGAGTGGTAGCTGTAGCAGACGAAATGAAACCATCTATCTATTGATTCAATTTATTTTACGGATAAATGTCTTAGTATGTTTTGTTTGAATAGACGGAGACGGCATCACAGTTATCCGTGAAATAAAATTAGTCAATGGGTGGTGAAACAGCCCCTAAGTATTTGAAAGTGGTGAAATATTGTGATGAATTCGAAATAAGTAGGAGCAGAATATTAGGAATATTGACATTGTTTTGTTCTCAATACACAAACAAACACTGTTGTTAAACACTGGATGGTAAAATTTCATTTGTAAATCGTATGGTCATATGAAAAATTAAGTATATGAGTGAATAATAATAATGTAATATATTAAAACTAAAAAGTCCGAAAAAAGGCTTTTTTTTATTATTATTACATTTAGCCCATTTTTAATTCGATTAGACTCCCTTCGTCCGTGATAGTTCGTTAACATACTGTTCTTATCTTTACCCTGTTTGTAACTTGACATTGAGTCATTTCATTTATAGGCACTATCGTGTTTCACGCCAGAAAGCTACAAGTTATAAATTAGTGGAAGCTTATGCACAGAATCTTATTTCATAGAATAGCATAGAACAAAAAATGTATAGGATATAGGGCTCCCCAAGGCTTTCCACTCAGATCGATCTTGTGCTTTTCGTATCCACCGCGATCCCGCGATCTTAACCAGGTCGTCGCTCCATCTTGTTGGAGGCCTACCGACAGTTCATCTCCCGGTCCCCGAAAGTGACATAGATTACTTTTTATCCCGGCAAAATGCACAGTTCCCGAGGAAACAGCGCGCGATAACCGAATTCCACGCAAGCTAAACCGCGGGTAAAAGCTAGTGAAGATATCATTTATACTTAATTAACTATATAAACGTAGCACATAAATTCGTATCAATATTCTACTTTTCATAGGTTACCGTTACCCGTAAACCATTAAAATGATTGGTAGAGTGATACCATCATATTTGTGTGACGTTGCCTAGTCAGGATATTATTGTATCTTCGTACTAAAGGAACTAAAGTCAAATTCCATGTCAAGCTGAAAATATTTCTGAAATCATTGTGGTAAAGCTCATTTTCTGTTGGCAGACGATATTGTCAGTGGCCCTGTTGGTTTAAGTCACATTTATAGCCATCAAAAACACCAACTTAAATATTCTGGTGGCCAAACTGAGAACTAGGTGTGTTTTTATTGAAATCAAGTGATATTTCAAAGAAAGTAGCGCCCTCACAAAGCGCATGAGTTTGTGGTATTATATGGTATAGTAGTTGTAATTTATCCAATACTACGTACTAGTGTGATTCATTGTTCTAAGGATCATATACTTTATGACTAAATAAGTAATAGTGAAGTTTAAAACATACTAATGACTACGGCTGCTGTAAATCGTAATACGGCCGAAACGAAAAGTCGAGATAATTAAAACAATTTTATTTTGCACGTTTAAACTTAGTCTGCATCCGTACTAAAACTACAAAAGTGAAAGAAACTAACTAGACAAAACCGCTTATAGCGACACCAGTTATAACGACATATCGTATGTAAAAGTCCCAACACGATCATACATACATAAATATACACCAAAATAATACTGGTTATAACGACCACCAAACATTGTTGCTCCTTCGATATCATTATAAATAAACTGTTTTGACTGTGTGTACCTATGTATTTGTGTCAGTCCATCAGTATGTTGAAGTTTGCTATTTTGGGAAGCATATCAGCATCACAGCAGACCTACTCTTCAACAAAGGCCGTGAACGACAACGGACATAGATGGATATGGAAAAAACTTAAAATAGTTTTATTCTCGATAAATCGCATAGTTCCCGCCCGCTGAATAGCAATCTTTGAGTATTCAACCTAAACTAACTATATTGCAATCATAATATAAATACAGCTATACTCCAATTCAATAGAATCTAACAATCCTGTAGACACTTCCAGCCTACTAATATGAACACCGGGCTGCCTACGGCTTTGTGATGTGACTATTATTATTTTTGATTCCTTTTATATGATAATTGCAACAACAGGGACCTATATAATCAAGCGTGCCCACGTTAGGGTGTGTTAAATGTGTAGAAAATTGTTAGATTCTATTGAATTGTACTTTAGCTTTTAGTACATTTTCAAGCAATTCATAATGATGGGGGGTTGGTGGGTATGATGACCAACGATTTCACTTTTTAACTAAGTTATTATACATTTCTAAATACTCATCGTTGAAGTTTATCTGCCTTCTACATTGAAACTCTTTAGAAGTCACACAAACCGGCTCCTCCCCTTTAAGCTTAATGTTATTGTATTCAATACCAATATTCTTTACTTCTTTCAAAACGTCATTCAAGCAAGCACATTGCCACGGATTCTGGTTGAAAAAGAACTTCTGCAATCTCGCCCCAGAGTTCCGTAGTTCCAGACAAAAGTTATCTTGGAGATACGTAAATCTGTTACCCGCCAGATTCAAATTTTTCACGCTGGTTTGTCTAAAGGCGTTCACTGGCACATATTCTATCAAGTTGTACGCCAAATTTATATTCATTAGTTTATTTAAATTGGTGAACAAGTTTTCTGGAAGACGCGATATTTTGTTATGATGCAGCGATATTGCTCTGATGCTTTTCATGGGTTTGAAAATGTCCTCGTGTACGAAGTCGATGAGATTACCACCAAGTTCCAAATATTCCAAGTTAACAAGTTCAGCAAATGTTTTTGGGTCTTGAAGTTTGGTGATTTGGTTTAAAGACAACGCCAACCGAGTCATAGTGTTCATATTTGATCGTTTAGCAAACCCAGGTACTACTTGCAAGGAGCATCGCCGCAGAATCAAGGTTTTTATCGTCTCCAATGCATGTAGTAAATGCTCTGACGTGCCGATCATGACATTGCCACTAAAATCCAAATATTCAATGCTTCGGCAATGGTCGAAAGTATGGGAGTCAAGATTCCTTCCCATAATAAGGTTGTTTGATAAATCTAGGGTATTCAATTTGGTCAATGGATCGAGCGCGTTCAGTCTGATTTGCTCTATAGAATTACCGGTCAAATTAAGTGTTTTTAAATTTGGAGTTTGTCTAAAAACCCTGCTGAATTCTTTGATGTTGTTTTGGGATAAGTCCAGCTCTTCTAAAGAAGGGAGCGCATTGAAAGCATCTTTTTCAATTCTTGTGATACCGCAGTTTTTTAGTACGATGCCTGCTATCTGATTGTTGTCGGACACTAAGCCTCTTCTTAGGACATAGTAAGGGCTTTCAGCTTCACATATGATGCTTAGACCGATGGTGCTGATCTTCTGAGTGCACGTCGGGTCCGCGTAGAGCCTATTAATAACTGCGAGGAGGATAAAGCCCTTCGCAGCAATTCCAGCCATGTCTGAAACAGTCAATACGATATTTGACAACACCTGCGATACGCGACGATATGCGCAAACCATTGCGATATCCTTCATTGTAATTATTAAGAAAATATAGCCAATGTTTAGCGAAGAAAAATAAATCAGTTAAGAATTGTATGTATATAGTGATTTTGTTTTAAATCTACAGATATATCTAGAAAGAGACCTTTCTAAAACGGTTTTCTCTGCAGTCGGTGCGGCAATAGTTGCGTGTGACGTCACACGTTGTTATTCCCTTCCCTGTCTAAACTTGAATTGCAAACCTTTATAACTTTATATGTAATAGAAGATTGATAAACGAGGGTTGTAAGTGATCAATTACACCCAAGATATTAAAGCGAGCGAGGGTGCTTATAGTTCGCGGGTGTAATTGATCATTTACATTTTACAAAATTTATCGAGCCAAATCAAAGAGAATATAACCACTACGTTTTGGCGCCAAATCGTCTTTTTTTTTTTAATGGCCTCGCGCTCTTTGTCAAAGCACATTCAGTCAGCACTAGCCAGCAGCATTATACCAGCATGGAGGTTTGGAGGTAAGTATTGCGCATTGAAATCTTGTTTACCAGTTCGTGAATATAAAGGAGCACCATTCAATTTTTAAATTTACTTACATCCCCAAAGATGTGAATCGAATTTACAACACGGATTTCAAGTTAAATGCAACCTATTATCAGAGCTTAGTGATGAAAAGCTTAAAAATTGTTTTGTAATGACACGCATCGTCTAGTTTTGATTTATAAATATAAATAAAAAACACGAACAGAAAAAATAGAAACTCTATTAACAGAACCCTCGGTGAGCGAGCTCGACTCAAACTTGACTGGTTTTTCCTTAGAGTCGCTTGCGCCAAAAAGTTAAATCTGGTTGAAGTCGTTCAACTTGGTTTTAGTTTGCCAGTTCTATATACCGGGTGTGGCCTGTACCATGAGCAAATAAAACATAATCGCACTCCTCAAAATGAACGACATTAGTTCAGCGACTTTTAAAAATAAGTAGTATTTTAATTTCTATTACACTTTTTAAAAGTTTATTCGAAGAAGCAATGTTAAGCAATTATGTTTGAGGTTTGTAGGGTGACAGGCGACGTCATTGGACTCTAGGACGGCGTACATTGATAACACTATTTAATTTGCATGAAAAAGGGAAATTTTAATGATCCCATTATTTTTAAAAGTCGCTGAAATAATATCGACCAGCTGAAGAGTACGATCTATGTTTTAATTATTTGTTCCTATTACAGACCACACCCGGTATGTGGTTACAATTAAACCACTAATAAAACTACATATCGATGGCCCAAACGAATAAACGTGTAATCGTAAAACAGCAATTTTACAGGAAAAATAAAACCAACTTTATCTTTGTATGGAATAATTACCAACGAATAAACAATTAAAACATTTTATCTCAAAAACGGTTAATAGGATCGGTGTAAAAAAAATTGACGACATACTTTGGGCCATATGTAAGCCAAAAAAGCAAAAAAAATTTTTTCGTGTAAAGGCCTTTGCATGTTTATTCGATTGTGCCATCGATATATTTTGAGACAAGATGGTGTTAGAACTAAAGTTACTTCTGGTCTAAATAATATTTACTTAAGTATGACACGCTACAAGTATTTACTTACCGATAAAAATGTACAGAATCCAAACTTATGTGAAAACTTCGAAGTTCTTCACGTTGCTTAAAGCTTTGCCAAGTAAAACTAACTAGGACCTAGGTATAGGTACTAACTAGTCGAAGAATATCCGAGATACTAGTCTGGGTAATACGAGCTAAAACAGGTTACTATACTATGGAAGCGGTCCTGCTCTTAAGGATAAATGTACTTAGTTTATAATGCGTTCTCTTTTCCACTCCGAGCATATTTAATTAATGTCCTACTTAATATTACTTATATAAATGCGGAAGTTTCTGTGTTTGGACTCGGATGAAATTTGGTATGTAGATAGCTGGATATCTGGAATAACACATACGTGTGTTTTTTTATTCCCACGGGATAGGGATAAAATCTTGAAAGAACTATGGAGTCATGACATTTTAATTGATTATTTTTAATGTAATGTCAATAAAAATCACGATTTAATTTACGGGAATTCCCACGGAAATGTTAAATTATCCCGAAATTTCAGTTCAGCTGCTGGATCTAATGATTTATATGTGCAAAGCCGCGGGTAAACACTAGTAAGCCATAATGTTGCTAATTGTACCTATCAATCCATGTCGAAAATGCCTAAAATATAAAAGTAAAGTGTTTTTTTCTGTGGCACAGATGAATCTTTCATTTATTTTTGTTAATTATTGTATATACTTTTGGTTTCTTTATAAATAAACAATAAAAGTATGTTGTTGTGAGCTCAAAATGAAATGGCTACTAATTATTGTAAACTTAGGTAAGTAAACAAGTTTTAGGTAGGTAAGTACATCAACACAATTTTTGACCTGGACACTGATTCTGTCAAAGGGTCCGGGCTGAAAACCAGCGCTGGACACTAAAGCCAGCATTTGCTGAGACCGGCATCCATTGCCAAGGCGTGGACTTATTTTGTTCCTAATTTTTAATTATAATATGCATATTTTGTATCCTTATGTTCATACTTGGCAATAAAGAGTTTATTATTATTATTATTATTCTAGAAAATCTGCAAGTACTACTGGAAAATCGTAAAAATTCGTAAATTAATAATACATTCTGTTAATAAAATTATTTAGAACTTTCTGTACATCACTGTTATTTTACATTCTACATAATTTTTTACCACTTTATAACCGACTTAAAAAAGAAGGAGATTATCAGAGTCGTTTTTTTAATGGATTTTCATTTCAAAAATTAGTCCTCAGTATCAGGATGAAAAAAAAAAACTTTATTTTCATACATTATTTGGAGACATATTGATTCATCTTTAAGTAAGTATAGCAATCTCCATAGCCAATTTTCATTTGTTTTAGACGCTGTAATTGAAATGAGGAAGAAGGATAGAGAATCATTAATTATAATAGTTAATAGAATTATTACCTTTTATTAATTTTGATATGAATACGCAGTTGTACGGGATCAATGACCTCCGTTAAAAATATTGCCAACATGCGAGGCGAGATGTGGCGATAGTGTTGCCATGGTTATCATGGACAAACAACGCCATAGCAAAATTATTGTGCTTAGGAAAGTAGGTATCTAAAACCATGAAGAAATGTGCTTAAAATAGTCATTGTCATTATACTCCATTTAATTTAAACGTTTGAAATAACGGTCAAATTGTAACACACGTTTCTCGGTATTTCAAACACAAATGGATTAAAAATACCTACGTGTACATTTATTAGCGGTATTTATTATGTTTCTGCTATAGAAGTCAACATGATATTAAATAATTTGGTTGTTTCATTTAAATGAAACAACATGTTTTTAAAAACGTGTGAAAATTTTACCGTTAAGTTACAAATGTTAATAAATGGAGTATAGTCGTTTTATAGTTATTTGACGTTATTCGATCAGAGTTTTCTTCAGTTCCAATTTTGGCAAAGAGTCCTTATTTCGACAATATTTTTGTCTCGTTTTTTTAATAATGATACCAAGTTTAGAGCATCTCTATCTACTTCAAATTGGGCGAGAATTTTAATGAATGGTTGCCTCATTATATCAGAAAAGTCTGTATCAATTTTCGATTCTATTACATTAATAACTGCCAGCTTTTAGAATTTTACATGTTTATTTCCTCTTTTGTGGAATTCATGATTACCTAACAATTCGTGCTTGACAAAAACACGACAAATTTGTATCAATATAAATCTTGACAAATAAGTATCAATATTTTAAACTAAGTTGAATCGAAATGTTCGGGATTTTACAAAATTCTCGTGGGAATTACCGCGTGGTCTTTATTGACGTTGTAATAGTCACAATCATACCAAATTTCATGACTCTAAGCCTAGTGGTTGTTTTTTCGACATTTTATCCCTATATCGTAGGAATATCGGGATAAAAAATGTCAGATGTCAAGCTATCGTTATACCAAATTTCATTCAAATCAGTCCAGCTGTTTTAGCGTGAACGAGTGAAAAACATACACAGACACACACATAAAAACTTTCGTATTTTTAATATCAATAGGAATAATATCTAATATCTATCCCAATGGGAGAATTTATTTTTAGCCAGTAATATGTCATTTACGTCACAATTGATGACTCCTAGTGAAAAACGAGTAATAAGAGACTACTTTTTTTACCAAAAATGAAAAATGAAAATGTCGTTGGCGTGATTTAGAATACTTCTTACACTACTTTTTCTATTTGTAACTAGATGGAGCTAAGGGTGACTAGAACATCATAATTATTTTATTTTTATGAAATTTAAAACTATTTTCTTTAGATGTACAGTCACGCACCAATATCTGACACAACAAGCGTACAATATCTGATACAAGTCTATTTCTAGGGCCGGGAGGCCGTGTCAGATATTTTTGCACGCTCCTCTGTGGCAGATATTAATGCTGGTACCTGCACTTTTTAGTGCGTGAGTCATCAACCTTAGTTTCATCAGAGTGTTGAAGGTGATCAGATGTTTAACCCTTAGTTAGTACGCTTAAGACAAAGATCCGTAATTAAAAGCTACCCCGCTATCTTTTTTTTTATTCAACAGAAAAATATTCTATATGCTTATAAAAACAGATGAGCTTAGAATGCAGTAGGAACTTTTTTATTTCAGCATTCGAGGGGGTGAGAGGTATTCTCGCATTATAAGATTTAATCGTAAGTATATCGTAATGGGGAATAGATGGACGCTTGAAACTTTTTTTATCGATAGAAATAACCTTTCTAATTAATATAAAAAATATCAGATTTTTTAATTAGCATCAATTGATAAAAAAAACGAAAGTGTATTTTTTACCGCCAATTACGACGATAGAAGCTCATGTCAGTTTCTATGGGCGTGTACTTACATGAAAATCAGGATCGGTATTTCCATGTCAGTATTATTCGGCCCGGTAAAGAGTGTCACCTGTCAAAATGATCGAGTCAAAGACACATAAATTATTTATTAATGCTTTTTATTCTGGACTATGGAACAACCCGTAACGGTGCCCGTAACTGACCGGACTGTCGTAATTTGGCGGTAAAGAAAACTCTTTCATTTTTTTAATTAATTGATACTTAAAAATCTGATATTTTTTCTGTTAACCCTGTTAAAAATTACAAAAAATCTGAAGTGTCAAAGGAAATAAAACAATTCGAATTTGCGCATAAAATCCTGGATTAAATCATTACGAGATTTAATGAGAATATGAGATATTATTGATTTGATGTCTAAATGAAACATAACATTTTACTCAGATTCCTTTATTACCTAAAACATAAGATAAAGATAGGTACTCACTTAAACTTAATGTGCTAGCTCACAGGATTGTTAAATATAAAATGTTTAATAATAAAAATATTTCAAGACGTCCCTAAATTATTTAACTAGGTACTTTACAAAAGTGTGGCATGAGAACTAAAAAAAATCGATATCATCATATCTTAGGATAGTAGCAATTTGAGTTTAGAGTTAATTAAATAATATTTTGAGGCCTTCAATGCAGTTAGAGCCTTTAATTCTTGCGTCACGAAATACCTTAAAACCTTATTAGAAATATAAATAGATGCTTAATATGTTATTTACAGTAAAAAATATCGTGGGACATTATTTACATAAAAGCTGTTTAGTAAAAGTTAAATAAATATATTATAATAAGATTGGTGGTACATGAAGTAGCCATATGAAATCGGTTGAAACGGAGTACCTACATGGTTATTCTTATAAAATCCTTAAATTAATATTCAAATTACTTAAATAGAACAATTTAATGACGTGATGGTGCGTTTAATGATACATTTTTTATTATTTAGGTAATTTTTTTATAAAAAGATAAATATCGGTTTGTGTATCAGAAATAAACAAAACATCGCTTAAAAAACTTACGCAATTTAATCAATTTTATAATACAGGCAGGTATGACTGTTGCACAATCTGAACACAATCTTACAAACTACTAATTCAGATATTTAGTACATAAATAAAGCAACCTAAAACAAAAATGTATGTATATTAGTTCAAATGCAAAAAGACTATCATTATACACAAGTAATATTACATATGGCTTTTTGTAAAACTACTTTAAGAAATAAAGGAATTTTAAATGATAATATAGTCGCTTAATATTTACTCACACTGTTTGTTTCAAAGCATTTTCTGAATTTACCGAAGTAGTAACTTCAGTAAATTTTAATGTTTTTAAATGCGATGACTTAAGCTATTGGCAGTAGCACTAACGCAAAGACCTAAGGCCGTATTGCCTAATGTTTTTGACACTCGTGATCGCAATCAAATGACATATTTCGCATACAAAAGCTGTAATTTTATTGCGATCGCGAGTGTCAGAAACGTTAGGCAATAAGGCCTCTGCTTGTAACGGTTTTATCCCCAGTTTATTCACTGGTGTGGTCAAACCTTAATGGGAGTTGCCATATGAATTTAAGTTCTTAGTTAGCAAAATATATACGAAATTTCATTATCGTATACTTTATTCTTATGACAATACCCGATTGTGATACGCTAAAAATTGTTTTAAGACTTATATAAATTACTGTTTTTTTATTTATTTTTCTTACTTCGATACATTGTAATTACTGTGAAAAATGTAGATGAAAATATCTATCATTTATTAATTTTACATAATCTAAAAGAACTTAAAAATGCCAATATGAAGTACGACAATCAAATTGTTAAATTAATACACGTAGGTAATGTTTTAATACTTTTACATGTTATATTTTTAGAAATAAACTTACTGACTAGTTTTTTATGGATATAAAAATATATTTCACTTCAATTATAGTTCTTATAAAAATAAAAAGCACATAGTTTATTCTCTGATTCAGGTTTGCTTTTATTATTTCATAAAATGCTTGAGAATAATATTTACTCTGACGGAAGTACCTAGATTTCTATCATAGTATATAAAGCTTGTGATTTTCTTTAACTATTTCTTTAGCTATTTTGATGATCTTAAATTACAATTTACTGCGATATGTGCGAGGATGTAAAAAAATGCCAGTCCCACTTAAGAATGTTGACTGTACCTAGTGTCATAAAAATGACAGTACAGTCCACAGTTTAGGATGCAAGGGATATGCAAACATGAACTTGCATATGTAGCTAATATTAACATAACGACTTCCATTTCTAGAATGTACTCACGTTATGAAATAAATGCTGCTGGGCTACGAAACTCGAAAAAGTTCGTATCGTACCGTCCCGCTGACGCTTATATTATTTAATACGAGAGAGAGGGACGGTACGATACGAACTTCGATTTTCGAATTCCGTAGTAGCCCTGCTGTTCAAATAACCTCGACGCTTCTGTCACATGACAGTGGCAGTGGTCGAGACCAGTACCCCTAGTGTATTTTTTCGGTTACAAAATACGTCTCGATAGCGTTCGCGTTAAAATCTCAATTTGTATGGAAACACGAACAGCGCCTCCTAGCGGAACGTTTGAGATTTTCGTGTTTCCATACGAATTGAGATATTAACGCGAACGCGATCGAGACGTATTTTGTAACCGGAAACTTACACTAAGGGTACTGATTCTTCCAGATTCAGACGCTGCGATTTGATCCCTAGCGGCCCCTAGTGTCATCTAGTCCAGTGTTTCGCAAACTTTTTGTGTTCAAGGTACATCTAGGAAAACGAAAATATTTGGAGGTACACCATAAATTACAAAATGCATCATTTACATCTGTGTACTATTTTTATTTCGTCCGTCTATTCAGCTTTATTTTTCCGGAGGCACACCAACTATGACACCAGTGGCCGCGGCACTCATTTTGTGGAACACTGATTCTAGTTGTCACGTAAACTGCATCATGATGCATCACGCCATCGAAGTTTTTGAACTCGGACGCATAAATACAGCTTCCGATGCTCTTCCTTCGGACCTTGGTCTCCAGGCATAATCAAGCATATCAGGAGGGTGATATCTCCTTTGTCGATTCTCCCCTCAAGATTATTTCATTACAAGTCCAGTCTCTGCGGTGAAAGTAGGTATGTTAAGTTTAATGTTCACATTATCTGAGGCGACTGGTGAATTTCCATAAACGTATTTTAAAAATAACTTAAACCTAAATTGAAATAATATGAAGTATACTTAGTTAGCGTTACTAATTAATACTCGAAATGAGGTGGACTTACAGTAAATTGGAATTGGAAAACTACTTAATCTTTGACGGAAGATCGGCTGGTATGAAACGCTGGCTATAGAGCACTGTGGGTTATTTCACCACCATTCTGCTTAATCCTGATATTATTATGTGATAGATACTCGTATACATGATACTGTTTCTGTTTATCTAGTTGAATTAAACATAGACAGCGTCATAGATATTTTTCACATTACGGAACAGGAATTTAAAAGTTTAGAACAGAATGGTGAAACTTCTCTATGTTGGGAGAAAAAACAAGTGGGTTTAATTTCGAATATTAATCGTCACGTTCTGGCCACTCTAAAAGGAAAGAGAAGAAGAACACTAGAGTAAAACTAAGCTTGTCTATGACTGCGCGATCAGAAAGCAAACCGCAAATAAATAAGCTAACAATCTCTGCTTATTAGACGAACTTACTGAGTACTTACATAGCAGATCC
The DNA here is from genome assembly GCA_037349165.1 of Choristoneura rosaceana. Lineage (NCBI taxonomy): Eukaryota > Metazoa > Arthropoda > Insecta > Lepidoptera > Tortricidae > Choristoneura > Choristoneura rosaceana. Next base: position 2,883,161 of record JAZBNJ010000019.1, read on the forward strand.
GATCACGGACTCCAAAGCAAAGGTAAGGAGAGACTTAGAAGGAACTAAAATAACTAGATTAAGGGGCTGTTTCACGATTATCTGATGATTTCCTAGTATTCATGACAGATACCTGCGAAGCCATCTCTATCATATTCTGTAAAAACGCATAATATTTTAATTTTTAGTGCAGGTACATACTTTGTGCTCCGCTGTTTTTGTATTTATTTTTACGACACGTTTTGTGAATTTCCATAATTATATTGTCATTGTGTATTTTTGCTGTTGATTATTATTTTCATTACTTAAATTTGACTTCATAACATTAATTTAACTTTTTACCTGACATTTAGTTATACTTTGATTATTATGCAATTTATGACTTGATATTTTTCTGCTATGTGTTAATAATGTATTTAAACAAAGGTTAAGAAATATAACAAGCATGTTTGAACAAATTAATGAGAGACAGCATCAAATATATCAGGAACTTATCAGATATTGGTGAAACAAGCCCCGAAGAAATAGTTTTGAATTAGCTTACAAATGGTCTATTCGCTTGCAACATGCAGAAGGACTTCTCAAGTATCAAAAACCCGTTCAAGCTTAAGAACTAGATCCAACGAAATGAGTCTTACTTACTATTGGTTACTACTGGTTAGGTATTTATGATTCGTGTGAGATGAGATACAATAGCCATGTTTGAAATCTGGTGGGACGATAAAATTCAGCGTGCAAGAACAGACCAAATCACACTAAGTATTCCAAACAAAAACAAAACTATTAAAAAAAGAACTATTTAAATGGTTTAAAAATGGAATTATCCCGCGCCTCGTACTGGCCGCACGACAGCGATCGGTGGAGGAGGTGGCATCATGTCAAACTCCTCTACGATTGTCTTTGGATGAAGCGCGCTTATGTTGTTATCAACGGTGTACGTCCTCGCGTGTGTTTGTACCATGGTCTTCGGTTTGTTGACAAGCCACTCGCTTCCGTTGCGGATCCGATTGTTTCTGGCTATCTGCCTGTCTCGAACATGTTGGAGTCTGGCGAGCAGACTTTTGACCCTCTGCGGGCTTAAACCAGTGCGGCCTGATTGGAGCAGATTGGCGTTGCGGCGGAACGAGCCTTCGGGGTCATGGCGGTTCCATTGGTAACTGGAAGGAAACATAGGAGTTTAATAATATTAAGGTGTATTTTGCATATTGCATAATGCATATGGAACTAGCTGTTGCTTACGACTTCTTTGAAGACAGTGTAATTATCCGCAATCTAACTTGCAAGATTTTAAAGCAATTAACATGGCGCACTCGAAGTCAAAGATACTCGTATGTTTACTTGTATAAAATTATTAGAGGGCATATGATGCCTAGATATATTCCATATTACCAAATAAAAGTTTGTAAAAAGCGTACAGTACTGTAAATAAACTAAATGTACGTAGATGTAGGTATCTGAATGTGAATTGTATAATTACTACGCCCCAACACGAATTATTTATTGTAAAAATTGCTGCAAACAAATAAATATTCCATATCGAAGAACCAACAACCACTTTCAAATTTCCTTGCAAGTTCGAAACTACCTAATTCTCAGCAAACATCTAAGTACTAACCTTTTATTGGACATTAAAGACCAAGTTTCCCGAAACCGTACCACATTACACGCAGTTAACGGGTTATTCGGTTTATCCACTTGGTAACTGAGCTCATTACGTTTTTATTGCTCTGTCTAGCTGAATTTTATGGGCATTATGTCTGTGGGATTACATTGTTTTCCGATTTACGGAATTTCGTTACGCTTCACTTTTTTACTGTCTGCGCAAAATGTAATCACGAATGTGGCATTTGTGCAGCAACGGAATTCTATTCCAGAGTAATTATGATGCGATGCATGACTTTGATCATGATCCTGAGCGAGACTTAGTTGAGAAATAGCCACGAGATGTGCAGATATATTATGCAGCCTCTCTTTCCCACTGGGCACTCTACGCATGTGTCCAAGATCCCTGGGCCTAGAGACTACCAAAAATGACAATTGAACACCTAAGTATTGTCTTTAGGGCCCCGTCTAGTGTCTGATGCTGACCACAAAGATCAAGAGTAAAGTGCTGAGATGTTTCAGCCAGCGAACAAGGATAATTAATCTTAAAGAACATATAAATATGAGACACTTACCCAGGGAATAGTCTAGAAAGTCTCCTCCCCGGTCGCGGCCATGATCTCTTGCGCAGCTCGTTCGGCCTCTGTCCGTGAGGGTTCGGCTTCCCTCGGGTCGCGGGGCGCAGTCGGAGCGGGCTCGGGTGCAGATCGTAAGCCTTCGGATTAAGCACAGGATTGGCAGTCACATCGTTTATTCGCGGGTCGTTTTCTTCACGACTGACACTGGGAGCAGTGATTTCGTTAGGCTTGCCCATCCTCATCCAACGCTTGTGTAGGTCTTTCGTCTTCGACTTGGGTACCTTTCGCAGTTTCGTTTGGCACACGTAGCGGTGAGGCTTGAAGCAGCTGAGAGGTGCCCATCTGGAAATTAACAAGGCGCTTGATTTACTCACAATATTTATCTAAAATTAGATCTGGAACTATATTGACGAGAAATGAGGAAAAGTGCCTTGTTTCTGCAGAAATTTAGCAACAAGTCATTAGACTTATCTGATAGATTACATTTACAGATATCTAAAGAGCCGACAATACAAATAGATACAGTTGACATAGAAGTTCTACGAGTAGTCATGTTAATTTTTATAGATGTAATGGGGTTTAAAATCCTGATTGATAAATTATTTTGTATAGTCAAAAATGGGAAACTAAGGCATGTGTATAAATAAACGCCATAAACTGAACCGATTCTAATAACCGTTGAGTCATTGATAGCTTTGTAATAATCATTAAAGCTTTGTGTGCCACAGAGCGGCATCTGCGAATATGAGGGGCATTATACAGCACAAAGGGTGTCGCAACATGCTCGTAAACCTTTTATAGCTTTTCGCGGTATCGATCGATTCGACCGGAGTCGCAGACGCAGCGATATCGAAGGCAGCTTCGATTTCTTTCTAGTATTATTAATTACTAGATGATGTATCCAACTTAGTCTGCGAAGAGCTAATTTATCGCTATCAAGAGGGAACTTTTGAAAAGTTCTGGCATAAAAACTATCCGAAGTCCTTTCCAGGGTTTCACTGTTATAATTTCATCTAATTCAGTGCAGAGGTAACAAATAGAGTTACTTTTACACTTTCTACATTTATATTAATATGATAGAGGAGATGGACAACCCAGAAAAAATAATAGAAATATGATTGGAATTTGTTCTGCAACATAGATTTAACGAAAACTAAACAAAAGATGAATTGCTCGGACGGAATGTAAGGTCATTTGAACCATTTTCGCCAGTATTGGTTAGGTAAAAGTAGGTACTTTAAATAATGCAATAATCATTTGAGACCTCTGCAAGAGACTTTGGAGAAGCTATAAATAAATTTAACATTAATAACGTGGAATAGCCTGCAAAAACATCGGAACAGACGAAGAAAGCGGGTTTTGTGGAACCCATTAATAATGTGTGTGTTTACTGCTTAAATCGAAAGCTGTAAAAGCTCTATGTGAATAGACTAGGCGTAGTAAAGACTTGGGCTCCTTTAAATATTTTATTACCGAGTTTCTAGGCAATTCATCTCACTGTAGATTTTACGTGCTTGAACTTAATAAGCTTACACAGCTTTTAAGCTTTCAATTCTGTAAATGTGTGACTATTTTGACAAGTGAAGTTGGTATGCCACAAAGGAATGTTTTGGGTCCTCTATTCTTTGCTCTAAGCTTAATCTGAATAAAAATAGCTTGATTTCCTATCACGTCATATCTTAAGTTACAAGTAAAATTTATGTCGTGCATAAGGCCTAGGATATAATCTATGAAGGCATGGATATCTAAGCGATACTTTCTATGCTGTGCTATAAAACTTTATTCTTTACACCTTTGCTTGAGTATTATACTCGTAATATTGTACCCAACATTTTTTTTTTCATTTATTTGTGAACATTTTATGATTTATTTGTAGTTACGTAGCAATATCGGAATTGTTAATTGTTTTTTAGAAAACAATGCAATGATGGTCTTTCCGAAAGCGCTGGTAAATGACAAAAACAGCCATGCGAGGGAACCGTCCATGGTGAATTTGCAAAACAAACCTTTGATTTTGATTTTTAGACTTATCCTTACGAGACGACCAACTGTTTTTCACAATTGTTTAGTCTGCATGTCGTCCATACAACCAATAAGTTACACTCTTTATGACGCTGTTTCGCAAAATACGCGGCAAGGAGAAAATAGTTTGTTTTCGCCAGGCGAGGGCTGAGTAATGTAATTTTATTGCATTGCTACCAAAGTGATGAATCTAATTAAGGTATAACGTTCTAAAGTTGTTCTAAGTTGTAAATATTTCTAATCAGTGTTAATGCTTACTAAGTGATGGCTGTTTGGGTGGGGTTTTGATGTAGCAAATTCACTCTACACTGTTTTAGGAATTTTACTGTTTTATCTGTTGTTTAGGCATTTGACTTTTTTAAATATGTGAAGAGGAAAGAAATAATATGTAGGTAATATATTCCCATATTCTCAGGAACGCTAGAGTATCAAGTTTAAATTAATAATAAAAACTCAATTGTCTTGAAGCAATAACAAACTAAGCGTCTAAATTCAGGACTGAAGATCGCTAACTCATTGAAGTGGCAATGGCAGGCCACATAGCATGGAGAACAGATAGCCGTTGGGATCAAAAAGATCTCGAGTGGAAACTGCGGATGGGCAAGCGTAGCGTAGGACGTCCACAAACGAGATGGATGAATGACCGGGTTAAAGCTGCGGGCTCACTGTGAATGCAGGTCACTTCCCGAAGCAACTGGAGGTCTATGAGGAAGTTCTTTGTCCAATAGTGGACGTCCTAAGACTGATAAGATTATTAGATGATGACTGTTGACATAAATTTATGACATTTGGTAAAGAAGTAAGGCCTCATAGAACAGGTTAAGAGAAAAGAGTAGTCATATTAGCAAGATTGTATCATCATCATCATCAGCCGGAATACGTCCACTGCTGAACAAAGGCCTTCCCTTAGAACACCACAATGAACGACAACTCGCCACTTGCATCCACCGGTTCTCTATCGTTTTCCCGAATTTCATATGCCCGAACGTATCGTTTTCTAGAATTTATTTCCGGAATAGTAATTTCTTCAAAGTTGATATTGCACTAACCTAACCTACTGCATTTTATATGATGACATTAAAAAAAATCCTCAAAACAGCACGGTTCTATATATTTTATGGTAAACGTTGGTATGTCAAGTGAAATTCGGGCAAGTAAAGATAAAAGGGATCCAGCGGTTGCCCGCAATTCTCACGATATCGTCAGTCCACCTAGTGGCTACTCGTAAATAAATAAATAAATAAATAAATATCACGGGACAATTCACACCAATTGACTTAGCCCCAAAGTAAGCTTAGCAAAGCTTGTGTTATGGGAACTAGGCAACGGATAAACATACTTATATAGATAAATACATACTTAAATACATATTAAACATCCAAGACCCGAGAACAAACATTCGTATTCATCATACAAATATTTGCCCCGGCCGGGATTCGAACCCGGGACCTCAGGCTTCGTAGTCAGGTTCTCTAACCACTTGGCCATCCGGTCGTCAAACTCGTAAGTGGCGTAATTCATGGTTTCGTCTTCGTCGCTTCCCAAGATTGTATATTTGATTCGTATTCACCTAAACAGCAGAGTCGGCATCATGGCGATGCAGTGGAACTGTAGATCCTCGGGTGTCATGCGCTTCATCTTGGAGAAGGACTGGTATCGCATGGCGCGCAGCTCGCCGCCCCACTTCCATGCGCGCGCGCCATAGTCGTAGATGCCGCCGATCCAGCGGGGCACGCGCTCTGGAACGCGTCACGGGATTGGTCAGATAAATACATCTTGCTTGCGATTGGCGCATTTAGTTATTTAACCAATCACGAGCAAACGTCAAACGGACCTCACGATACTACTTTTGCAGGTGGTAGGACCTTGTGTAAGGTCCGCCCGGATTGCTACCACCATCTTGCTCGCTAATCCTGCCGTGAAGCAGCAGTGCTTGCATTGTTGTGTTTCGGCGCGGAGAGTAAGACAACCGATGAAATTACTGGCACTTGAGGTATTCCAACTTAGGCCTCTAGGTTGGCAACGCATCTGCAATACCCCTTGTGTCGCAGATGTTTATGGGCGGTCGTGATCTCTTCCCACCAGGAGACCAGCTCGTTTGCCTTCCAGTCGCACAAAAAAAAAAAAAAACTAAAGCCATCTAGCAATATTCGCCTCCGTGAAAACACTCATTACAATTACAGATGTGGATGGTGCGGAGTTTCCAAAATTTTGGAAAAGTTCTCGGAAAATTCTGGAAATTTTCACAGGAAATGTTGCAAATTTAAATTTAAGAAATGGAAAGTTTCAACTCTCATACATACAACATTGAGAGAAGTTTCTGAAAATTTATATGAAAAAATCCGCAATTTTGGAAAGTTTCCTTTGGCACATCAGTAATTACAATGCACTTTTAGAATAATATTTCCTATCAATGTAGAAGTCTACTGAAGGTCACAACTACGAAGATGTCGTTATAAATATTTAGGATTAATGTAGACAGTTACCAATGCCAGCTTTGTTGAGATAGTTCCGCAGGTTTCTGTCTTCCCAGCGTGCCGGCACTGTTAGGTTGCTGTCACGATCCTGTAAAATAGAAACAGCTTATTGAATGATACAGGAAAGGAAACGGTTGGGTCGTCTGTAGTGCCTTGAATGATGCCGTATTTGAGCCAATCAACTATTTTACCGACACTTTGGGCGTCTCCTGCGTTACCAAAAAATCGTACTTCCAACAAGATATTTCACGGTTTAATAGGTTGAACTTACGTAAGATGACATTTATTCATGTACACCATCTATTAAATTACAGAAAAAATATGTTTACTTACAAAAATCTGCAATTTTTTGAAAAACGTCGCGGACAGATTAGTGTCGGTAAAAAAGTTGATTGTCCCATTTAACTATAAATACAGGCCCACTACGAAGTGCAAAATTTGAACTTCGTGTTTTGCCGTCCTGCTGATGCTAATTTATTTAATACGAGAGTGAGAGGGACGGACTGCCGTGTCTGGCCTAAGTAACGTAAGTTGAGATACGTTAGTTACGCTTAACAGTGCTAAATCGTAATTTATGATGCTATATTATCTGATACATATCGAAGATCTTCATTTTATGTCATAATTCAATAAAAACACCTATAGCCGAACTAACGTATCTAGGATTTTTGTACGCACTTGTAACGGATATCTCCCGTATTTCAAATACGTTAGATAAGTCATACAGAACTCGCCCGAATCGAACTTCAAATGTTGCCTAACTGCGGTATTTCTTGATAGGTACGTGAGATTGGCGTTACAAACACGAATGAAGCTGTGCGTAAACACTGGGAATGTCATTTAGTTTAGACAGGAATCTCGCACTTTTAACATGTAGTTGTTAACGGTTTTTGTTTTAACTATAGTTTTTTTAGTGACCGAGTGTATTTTATTATGAAAAACAATGAGTGATCTACGGATAAACATGATAATGCAGTTATCTAAGCGACAGAAGACTTCGGACACCAATCAAATACAAATATTAACCCGGTCAGTATTTACTACGATATTAAGGCCCGGTTTCAAGAAAATGACAATGATATGTTACCACGAGAGATAGTTCATCAGCAAATTAAAAATAAATACAAATCCTGTTGCTGTGATTAAAGGCATTAAAAAGTTTTCTAGCTTACACTTGACCTATTATTAAACTTTTTACCTATTTGTATTGTATATCTATAAAATAAAATAACGGGACTAGATAAAAGAGTCTATCCACTATTTAATTTACTTAATGTTCCGTTTCATATTTCTAAAAATATTTCCGAGCTCATTTGCTGTAAGTTTTGGGCATCAAAAAGAGCATGGTCACACTTAACTAACGTATATGCAGATACGCAACTTTGCGTTACAGAACTTTGTATGGAAAGTAACGCCTTGTAAAGTTAAAAAACTTATTTTTTCAATTCGATTTGTGGCACAGTGTTAAAATTAAAAATACATAGTCACAATAATATTTGTAACCTACTATGTAAATTTCAAATTTTAAACTTCATTACTAAACGAGCAATGAGATGTGGATAAGCAAAAACTTTGATCGCGTTTTTCTCGAATCGACTTTTTTGGAGATACGTTACTTAGGCCTGACACGGCAGCGGTACGATACCAACTTGATTTTCAAATTTCGTAGTAGCCCGCCAGGGTCATTTGGGAGACTTCAGCAGGACTTACCCGCCGATTTGGCCGGTTTTTAGGGTTCCGGAGCCAAAATGGTAAAAACGGAACCCTAGTTTCGCCATGTCTGTCTGTCTGTCTGTCTGTCTGTCCGTCCGCGGCTTTGCTCAGGGACTATCAATGCTAGAAAGCTGTAATTTTGCACGGATATATAGGTAAACTATGCCGACAAAATAGGTAGTACAATTAAAAATTCAAAAACAATTTTTTTTAGGGTACCTCCCATAGACGTAAAGTGGCGGTGATTTTTTTTTCTCATTCAACCCTATAGTGTGGGGTATCGTTGGATAGGTATTTTAAAACCATTAGGGGTTTGCTAAAACGATTTTTTAACCCCCGACGCAAAAAGAGGGGTGTTATAAGTTTGACCGCTATGTGTGTCTGTGTGTCTGTCTGTGTGTCTGTCTGTGTGTCTGTGTGTCTGTGTGTCTGTCTGTGGCACCGTAGCTCTTAAGTGGGTGGACCGATTTGAATGCGGTTTTTTTTATTTGATAGCAGGCTTTCTAGCGATGGTTCTTAGACATGTTTCATCAAAATCGGTTCAACCGTTTTTGAGATATTGAACTTTAAAATGACAAAGTCGGGGGTTTTCCAACTTTTTGTTGGTTAGGTTATCGATTCAGAAATTTGTTTGAGAAATATTCAACTTAAAGTGCAAATTTTCATTAAAATCGAGCGTCCCCCCCCCCCTAAAATCTAAACAGGTGGGTGGAAAAATTTGAAAAAATTCAGGATGGTAATAAGTATAACGGCTAAGTTTGCTTGAGAATTATTAGTAGTTTAAAATGCGTAAATAGCAGCGTAAGGTATAAAATATACCTAAACTTGGAAGATTCCGTATAAAATACGAAATCCTTAGAAAAAAATTACTTAATTTTTTCGTAATGGCTACGGAACCCTATTTTGGGCGTGTCCGACACGCTCTTGGCCGGTTTTTAAACTATAAAAGGTGAAAAAATATCTCTTTAGTTCACTGTTCTATCGCTTCCACCTGCAAACATCACAAACACCAGTCATTTGTTTGCTTGCTAGCATCTTGCGACACATTTATTTGTTTTGTCAACCAACTGCCAGGTCCATAATAAATAACATTCCTAATCACAAGTTCCGTTCAGAAATCCTTGAGATGACAAAACGTTAATAAACGTTACCATACGTTTTGACTTCAGCTGACGAATGCGGGCGGCTTGTGTTATTTCTGAACGCAATAAATCAGATATTTTTGTCACAAAGCTTCTCATATTGTATTGAACATTGTATTTAACGATTGCTTGGAAATACTCGAGGAATAGCTATGAGGTTGGTCACTGGTACAAAATATAATTGCATGTCAAATTAATTTGTGCGTATTATCGCTTATTTGTTTAGCGAAGTTTTGAAAAACAATAATTTTTAGAGTGTGCTGGACGACTTTTGATTTTGAACCAGCACCTTAAGTAAAATCATTCGGACTTAGTAACTATGTTCATTGGTTATAATCGGAGTTCCAAAATAAATAAAACATTTAAAAAATACTTATAGGCGACAGGCGAGCAACTTGTCACTATTGTACCGTTTTTGTTAAACTTAAAACCTAAAAATTGCTAAAAGTGGCTCCGAAGAGCGGTAACGTTTCGTGTGCTCTGCTTGCCTCATTTGGGAATACAAGTATGTATGTATGTAAAAAAAGACTTCTTATATGAATCTCCAATCCAATATAAACATTTTTTAATTAGCTCAGGCTACAGAACGGTTCAAACCTCTTTAATTCTTAAATTACTTTTCTGCGAACCCAATTCCCATTTCAATGTAGGTAGGTACATTTTAGACTTTCTGGCATGTCCTGATAAGGCTTAGTTTCGCTTGAAGTTTGTAATAATTCGTTTGTTTGCATGTGTTCTTTGTCTAAAGTTTTTTCACACGAGACCGTTTGCTGTTTGCTAGGAAGTTGTCATTTACAAGACGAGTCTTGGCAAATCAACAATCGGTGTGGCGCTATGTAGCTACGTTAACTTCAGTTCCCCTGTACCACCAAAGTTATAAGTACTAATCCATACTATACTATATACTATCCATACTAATATTATAAATGCAAAAGTACCTATGTTAGTATGTTTTTGAGTAAATATATAAATATATTTTGAGTATAATAAATATGATGGTATACTCTACCAATCATTTTAATGGTTTATGGGTAACGGTAACCTATGAAAAGTAGAATATTGATAGGAATTTATGTGCTACGTTTATATAGTTAATCCCTACTAATGTTATAAATGCGAAAGTAACTCTGTCTGTCTGTCTGTTACGCTTTCACGTTTCGCTAATCCTGCCGTGAAGCAGCAGTGCCTGCACTGTTGTGTTTCGGCGTGGAGAGTAAGACAGCCGGTGAAATAACTGGCACTTGAGGTATTCCATCTCAGGCCTCTAGGTTGGCAACGCATCTGCAATACCCCTGGTGTTGCAGATGTTTATGGGCGGTGGTGATCTCTTACCATCAGGACTCACCTGCTCGTTTTCCTTCCAGTGGAATAAAAAAAAACCCTTCTTTATTCAGACTACGGTGTATAGATACATAAGTCATGAAATATGTACTGGTTGTTTGTGTAAAGTTTGGGAAGCCCGGAGTTAATCCGCGTTTTAAAACACATGTCTCACATATTTGCGATATCCCACAGCTCACGGGTCGTACCAACCGTACAGCTTCTCAAGGGCCTCCTATAACATATAATCGATGTAATAATAGCATCAATCGATGTCGGACACGCTTGGGTAATATCAAAGGCGATGTATCGATCTCATATCGATCTATACGCACTGACAGTCGATTCGTGAGGATTTAAAATTGGATGATTGGATTAGCGAAGAATTTTGCGTGCGATCTATTTAGTAGTTGTGAAGTGTTTGCGTATGTCCATATAAATGAATTAATCAACGCAAACTATTATTTTATTCTATTATTTTATTTTTTTATTACAATAATCTGTATTCTGTGAGAAGTTAGGATTATTTCTTAATGCACTTTTATGACCTTAATTGTTTCAGTGGTTGTGTTGATTCACCAAATTAGTTTCCAAAATGAATAAAAAATTATCTTTACTAATATAGTTTATAAGAATATTTGTTACTAACAAATTTCGTGATCCCCTGTTGACATCTATGGAGGTTAAATGCCTGATAATAGCTAAATGATTTTTATTTTATTTATTATTGTTTAAATTTCAAGAATCTTGCTCTAGTGGTTCTGTCCTGGTAATCTATCAGTTAGCCCTTCAGTAGGTAACGTTTCTTTTTTTAACCGACTTCAAAGGAGGAGGTTCTATGTTCCAATGGTTGTATTTTTTTTTATGTATGTTCTTGAAAATATTTTTCTAGGTACCTACTAGCTCGAAGTCGGGGACTCGGTACGACCCAGCAGGAGTGATTGAAACTCATTGTATGTAGGTGAAGAAGACGCCTATTGTTCCACTCCTGCTGGGTCGTGCTGAGGCACCGACTTCGAGCTAGTAGGCACGTAGAAAAATATTTTCAAGGGTTTTGTAGTCTGTTCTATTTTTTGTTATTTTTTTGGATTCGATTTACTTTTTTGTTAAAAAAATTCTTATAGGTACACGTAGATAGCCGCGCGCGCAATGTATCTAAAGCCCATACGATATGTATTTGGCACGTTGTGTAAATAGATCTCAAGAAGCTAGTTAATAGGTTAATAGACACCGTTTGGGTAAAGATCAACGTTTTTATTGCTTTATAATTACGGTGGAAATACATACGTACCTAAGTTATGTGCTACACTCAGGGTTGCTAGTACGAATGACTCTATTATTGGGTAAAAAAAACAATATTTGGGAAATTTGGCCGGGAGAAACAAAAATCTAAGTTAAAGTGATTATAATACAAACAACGTTTAAAATTATTATGTCCATGTTAGAAATGTCTACATAAATAAATACTTATTTCAATATCTTTATTATCAATAATCAACAAAATTTAAATCAGGTAAGGTAAACGTCCGAGTTACCTAGTACTCGACATACTAGCCCAATAGACCATCTGGCAAACCTAGCTATACGAGAGATAAATATCTTGCCAAGTAAATATTATCTTTTGTGGCCAACCAAACGGGTAATTGAGCGGATAATGAAGGAATGTTATTTATTTAACGCACTATGTGGTCTTTGAGATTAGTTTACGAGTTGCTTTGACAAAAATATGTTGTACACTGAAGTTGTTGGAGAGCGATGGTACTATGGTGATCCGTTTGAAGGTTTTAAAATGGGAACTATATTTTCTGTCACTTAAATTTAGATTTGTCACTAAACTGCGATACCCTAATTATTATATACTTACCCCTAAGAAATATATTGGTCATCAAATTAATCAAATCGGTCTCTAAGTATGAGTCATCAGATTACCTATCCTAAATTATAGTTTGATCATCAAAATTCGATCACCAAAATAATAGATCTGTCACCTAATAAATAGATCAGTTCCTTAATTCGACGGACCTATTTTACTAAGGCAGGTCTGGTTAGGTACGACGACGAGCAAAGCGAGGACGAGTGTTAGGTAGAACCGTGACTCAGTGCGCGAGCCGAGCGAGCGAAGCGGGCAGCAGCTAGATAGTGCATAATTATTTTTTACTTTTTAGTTGCCTTTTTTTTTCGGGCGTTTTTTTTTAATTTTTTCTAAATCAATCGTGGATGGCACTAGGTATAACTGACGTTTCTCTTACCGGGTTGCCTACTGAAAAAATCACTTCACTCTACGAATATTTCTCATGAAAAAATTAAGTAAGATGAGTTTATGATCACGCAAGGTCCTACATGCGGCTATTTATGATCAAGCACATGGCTTAAGATTAAAACGATCTTAATTTAAACTTACATTGAGTTTGCACTAACGCCCTTTCACAGTTCGGCACTGATAGCATTTCACCACGATGGAAACCCAATTAATACGATATCGTGTTTTCTATGTAATGACAAAACTCGTATCCCTTATCGGACCCTCGTCCCACGTCGCCACAGTGCCGTTAATCTTGGGTGAAATTCTGCGCCGTGGCAACGAGTGGGCACTTGGGGCTATTAGGTCTTATCAGTTGGGCAAATGGCTACGTATATTTATGAGTAAAATTTATTGACCTTAGGCACAGGATGAGTAATTACGGCACAGAATGGCGACGAAGCCGTGAATCACAGATTCGAGTTTTGATCACACCTCTGAGTTTTGCACAAATTCGATTTGAAATTTAACATGAGCTTTTGAAGAAAGAAAATCATCGGTATCTTCAATGACATTTAAACCAGGACGCACATTGCCGAACAAAATCCCCTTCAAAGAATGTTAGAACTATTGATTTGTTTGCGTGACCAATAAAATCATCTCACCCAAAATAATTAAAATAATACGAGACGAAATTTGAACCTAGTCTTTACTCTATTACGGGCGAATTTCGCTAGCGGCAAAACTCCACAACGCTTGACACTTGACAACAACGTACTGAGAAAAAAGAAGGCCACTTTTACCAAAGTGGCAGGCGAGCATTCTACCAACCTATCTACCTACTATCGACCTACCGATCGACCTATCGACCAACCTATCGACCTAACCTATCCCGGTGATCTGAACCAGTGATTTTAGGCCAGTGATTCAAAGTGGCGCTCATTTGGCTCGGACATATTTGGGCGCGCGATTGTGAATCTACAGGTATAATTCATCAAAGGGTATCTTGGACAGATCTGCGTTGAAATTCAATGGTCTGTGTGAAGTTCCCAATCCGCACTGGGCGCGCGTGGGAATGCGGTCCAAGCCCAATTGTGAGAGAAGGCCTGTGCCCTGCAGTAGGACTTATTAGGCTAAGATGAACTGGCATATCAAAATTTGCGAGAGTAAAGAAACTATCATTATAGAGTAACGCTTTACTTAAGTGATTCAACGTAACTTAACGTTATGGCATGCAACATGGTGATGTATAATTAATAATATTATATTATGCATCGACATCTATGTACATACAGACTGCATGTTTCTTACAGCAAAACAGCGCGTTCGCAGAATTAGTTCACGGCGCGGTTTTGCGAACAGTTACTATGGTTTGTTGACGTCCGTGACAGCGGTTCTGTCAAAGTAATATTGATGATTGATGCGCCGCGCGTTTTGTTCTAAACAGCCAGTTTGGTGCCATAAGGTACATAGATGTCAATGATATTTATGTATATTGCTTACTTAGCTATAAGTTATTCCAAATTTATGCAGCTTAAGTAATCTCTTGATCGTGATATTGATTGGTTCTTACCAATATACGCTGAGGAACACTTATGGGTAAAATTATTCTTCAAGAAATCGCCGTCGACATATTTTATCTGCGCTAGCCATTCAAAAACGAGCTTGTTCTTAGAGCTATAGAAAAAAAAACAGACCACAGAGTAAAATCTTATTTCCAGCCAGCATTCCAGTGGCTTGCAAAAATAAACCGCACCGCAGACTGCGTTGGCAACAGGTGGCTACAATCATATCGAAGAGCTACTTATAATCTAGTTCGTTCAGTGGCCTAAGAATGGAACAAATGACTAGATACGTTAAGTTAAATCGTCGTATTCATAAACACTTCATAAGCTTCTATGAAGTTTTTTTTAGTTAATGGCTTCTATGAACTCTTTCGTCTTCATTTGTCACTATGACATCCGCCTTTGCGTGTTATAATTTTGTAGGTACAGTAACCAGCACCAATATCTGACACAACAAGCGTGCATAAATATCTGATACGACTCTATTTCTGGGGCCGGATGGAAGTGTTTCCTTCCTCCCCTTTCCATTCCTTTTAATTTTTGTCCTTTAAATTATATTTATAAGATATCTGTTAGCTGTTATCTGGACTACATTTTTGTGCAACGTAACACGAGTACGTTTATTGCCATCTCGTGTTTTTTAAAGTATATTCATAAATATCGGATTACCGATTTCTAGTTTAAACTACTACGCTTTCTAATTTAAACTGTAAATTTTTATTGTATACTTCGCTTTTGTAATAGGAATGGTAGTACAAGCTCCCTCTCTACAACTTGTTTTAATCTATAAGAGATTTAGTTGCGAAGCGCGTTGTTTTAGCATGGTTTGCACGCGGTTTCTCTATTCTTGTTGCGCCCTTGACTTTGGCGATAGATCCATTGAAATAGAACACAAACAAGACAATATGGGCTCTGGATTCCAACCTACTTTTATTTGGTATTAATAATTGTCGGTGATAAATTGTGTGGGCGTTACGCTGAGATATCGCGAACGCACTTTGAGGCTACGTTCCTAATGTTTGAGACATAAATCGAACCATGATAACTGAAGGTTTTCATTTTAAGTGTACCTTTTATTTCTTTTTCAGAATTGTATAATTCTGGGTTTTTGGATTCAGGGATTCCGAGTAAGAAGAACTCAAAGTCTTTACGTCAAACTTGATCCTGAAAATAAATAAAAAAGGGTACACTTACACAGAAAAACCCCAATTGGTCTTAACAAGCCCACAATAAGTACGATTTTTTTAAAACGATAAAGTTGTAATTTTTAATAAAACGTCAGAAAAAGTATGTTCATTACAGTCTTTTATTAACCTTCAAGTTTTAGGCTTTTAGAAAAAAACACGTTGTATGTAAACCCATCACTTAAGAACGGCTGCAAATATGAGGCGAATTTTTATTAGACACAATCTAATAAGAATTCGCCTTTATATACTACATTTTACATTGAAAGAGTGAGTCCGACCAGGGGCGGATCTTGAATTTGTGGGGCCCTGGGCTAATACTGCTTACCCTACCTAATTACTCAAACCTCATGATCGGATTTTTTTTGATTCTAGATAATTTTAATTATTGACAATATCGTCTATTGTTTTCAGTTCAGGTTGGGGGCCCTCTGTGTCCAGGGGGCCCTGGGCTGCAGCCCAAAAAGCCTTTAAGTAGATCCGCCTCTGAGTCTGACAGCAAATTTTCTTCATTAGTACATCCGTGTGAAGACGGTGCGGGCAGACCGTCTACTATTAGGTATATTTGGCCACGCAGTAATAACAGTCTATCAAAGTTCGTAGCGACATTATTTACGGGTTTCAAAGCTTCGCGGGATTTTCTTTAATCAGTCCTGTTGTTTATAACTAAAGCTTGTTAATTATGATGATAATATAATGCTGCGCTATAAAAGTTAAACTCGCGGTGGTATAAATCAGGTTTGTTTGAAAGTTATGGAGCTGTTTCGCACGATTCAGAATGTTAAAAGTGTTTTTGAATGAATAGATTTGTTTTATTTAACAGTAGGGTTTTTTACTAGGTATAATATGATTGATATTGCGTTTCATATTTGTATTTATTTTCTCTTTTATTTGCTGAGTTGTAGATGGTTGTAGTTAAATAGTTGAGGATAAGCCACGGTACACTCTAGTGGTTTGACCTATGGGCCTTTTATACAGTCGGTCGTGGATTCGAGTCGTCACGCAAAAGTGATTTTTTTGAATTTCATGTGTAAATTTATATTTGAAATTTACCATGTAGATTTACTGTGAAGGAAAACATTGTGCGGAGACCTGCACAAACCTGCGAAGTAATGCTTTGTGTCAAGTTCTCTGTAGTGTTGCCACTGACCGGAGTCACAATGCTGTCATCATCATCATCTCATTAGCCGTAGGACGTCCACTGCTGGACTGTTGGTTGTTGTTTGGCCTCCCCCATATACCTCCAGTTGCTTCAGTTAGAAGGGGCCTACATCCACCACGAACTAACGGCTTTAACCATATCATCCATACATCTCGTTGGTGGACGTCCTAAGCTACGATTGCCAATCCGCGGTCTCCATTGGAGAACTTTCCAGCTCCAACGGCGATCTGTTGTCCGTTCCGTGCTATATGGCCTGTCCGTTGCTACTTCAACGAGCTAATTCTCTCAGCTTTTTCGTTATCGTTGTTGCTCTTCTACGTATCTACTCTACTCTAGGTACTCTACGTATACTCATACGATAGTGAACAATTCCCACCACAATTCTCTCTCGATGTCAAGGTTTAAGAAAGCGAATTTAGTCACGTACGGCCGATTAAACGTTAACAAAGTGATTAATGCAAGCGAGTGAGCCTGGCAGCTTTCCAGGCTCTGATCTGGCCAACTTCAAATTAATTTGCGAGTATTTGCGGAGTACGTGTTCTAGTGCGCCCGGAGTAGCTACAGTCGATTTATTTTACACACGCTGTTTTCACACTAGAGTTGCGCTTGTACATACAAGCGTTCATAATGGGTCATCATCATCATCGTTATGTCAGCCGAAAGACGTCCACTGGCTGGACATAGGCCTCCCCCAAGGCTTTCCACTCAGATCGGTCTTGTGCTATCCGCATCCACCGCGATCCCGCGATCTTAACCAGGTCGTCGCTCCATCTTGTTGGAGGCCTACCGACAGCTCGTCTCCCGGTCCGCGGACGCCATTCGAGAACCTTTGACCCCATCGGCCATCAGTCCTGTGAGTAATGTGCCCCGCCCACTGCCACTTCAGTTTCGCAATTCATCGGTATATGTCAGTAACCTTAGTTCTACTGCGGATATCATCATTTCTGATTCTATCACGCAGAGAAACTCCATAATGGGTTAAGGTTTCTAGGATGGTCCAATTATATTTTTCATCGATAGTACGAGTAGACTCCTGTAGATAGATATTTTTTTCACTTTCCGTTTTTTTTTTGCAAAAATAAATGGGAACTTTATTTCGCCAAACCACGCGTTTCGTGGGATTAATAGGTTTTGTATCTTGGTTTGTTTGATTTAAAAAAAGTGGTCGGACTGACAGCTGTCAGTTGTCAAAAATGTCGCCATATCTACGCGTGTGTGTAGGTGTGTGTGTACGTATGCGTATGTGTCGTTGTAGGTCGACATTTGACAAGTGACAGCCATCAATACGACCTCTTTTTAAAATCAAACAGACCAAGGCATCAAACCTATTAATCCCACGACACATGTGGTTTCCCGAAAAACAGTTTCAATTTATTTTTACAAAAAAACGGAAATTGAAAAAAAAAGATTAGTTTTTTTTAATTACCGTAGGATTTTTTTTTCTGTCTGCATATTAATACCTATGTGTACTCTCTCTTGCTAGTTTAGCACATCTGTAATGACAAAGACAAAGCCATTTTAGGCATGCGAAAGGAAAACGAACAAAACGGTTCACGGCCAAGGAAGCTATAGAATATTTGTACAGTGCAGGCGTCTACATAAATTTATATTATTATTTATTTCTGAATCAACCTACAAGGTAAACGCACCAGTGCTCGTCACTGTCCTAACAGCCTCCATCTTTAATATGTCTGCAATGTGTGACCCAGAACCGGGGATAATATTAAAAACAGAGGCTCTAGAGGTCACCGGTAATTGGATCATCATGGCCCCACTTCATTAAAATCAAAACTTAACTTATAGCAATGCAGTACATACTGGGTGATTCCGGGGTCATGAGCAGGAGTAAATGGACGCAGGAGTTAAATCGCGAAAAAAAAACCCATCTTATCAAGAGATAATCGATCGCTACAGATTTTTTTCTGCCATTTCGTGGCTGGTCCCCTAGTAAAAGTTGCTCAGTGTGAATGTCCCCATCACCCCTTTCACTCCTGCTCATGACCCCGGAATCACCCAGTATATACCTCGTTGAGTTTCTTGCCGGATTCTTCTCAACAGAGGTTTTTTCCGAACCGGTGGTAGATTTTTTTACGTTCATAAGTGCTTGTTATAGCCTAAATTTAATAAATATACTTTGATTTTGACTTTAGTATAGTATTTGGCTGCAGCTGAAAACCAGCGCTGTGGTTCCGTACCTCAGCATAGCTGAGCTGCCAGCCCTTTCGGCTATAAGTTACCTTAACTACTTAAGTTAAGTTATGTTATGTACCTGATTGATATATAAACATATAAACGTACAAAAGTTAATGTAGCTAAATTGCCGAATATTTTCTTTCTTTCTTTCTTTCTTTCTTTCTTTCTTTCTTTCTTTCTTTCTTTCTTTCTTTCTTTCCTTCTTTCTTTCTTTCTTTCTTTCAATAGAGGTGAGGGCAGGGTGTCATGTATTGAGCATTATTGTGAAGGGTTCTCGGACGTTTACCTTATATCAGTGTTTTTCAACGTGTGGATCGCGACCCCCTGGCGGGGGGCGCGAAGCCCCTTTAGTTGCTGAGACAATTTTTAACTAATAATATTTGTCACAAAAGAAAATACATGAAAGAAAGTAGGGGGTTTCGAAATCTATGTTCATTCTAAAGGGGTCGTGTCATGAAAAAGGTTGAAAAATACTGCCTTATATTATAATATGAAGGTAGTCGCCAGTACAGACTAACCCCCTTATTCATAAAACTTAACAAGCCTATGTTAACTAACAAATGCTTTGTCCCTTTCTAGCAAATACAAATGTCGAAGTGACAGATAAGGACAAACGAATTTTAGCGGCATTTTAACTAAAATAGGTTTGATTGTCGTTTATGAATAAGGGGGTAATACTCGTAGTAAACAACATAGATTACTAACAATTAATTCTAATGATTGCTAACTATCAGGGATAATGGTGGTGGTGGTGGTGGTGGTGATATTTTTTTTCTTTTTTTATATAAAACGCTATGAACATACATTTATTGCACACACGTAGCTCTTGTGAGATCGCAGGTGAGCAAAGTAATCATATTTCGTAGTATTTATAGTCCAGGAAAAATATTCTACATTCATATTTCGTGTTAAAGGGTTCGCAAACTGTGAAGCAGCACGGTCAAAATCGTCTTAGGATACTTTAGTTCAGTTAAGCATTAAAACGTGTATCTACCTAGTTGTTTAAAATGTAATCGACCTTACAAGGCCAGTCATATTTCCCAAATTTCACTTGTTAGGTTGGCAACAAAATTCGCTTTAACCCACTTGGCAAACTCGAGCGTGCCGTTGTTTATTATTAAGCGATATTCCCACGCGCGTGTGCGCATATAAATATGCGAATTGTTCTTGCAGACGTGCACTAAGTACATATTTTTATAGCTTTGGCCTAAGCTTTTAGCCATCGACATAGTCTAGAATTCGTCTGTGTCTAAACGCTTCATTGAACGTAATCATAGAACATGAATCGCCAACCGCAAATGATCTAAGCAAAATAATACGGGATTGGTATAAGCCTAATAAAAAAGGAGCTTATACAGGTGATTTCGGGGTCGTGATTCCTACTATTATTTTCTGACTCTGTAAATGATTGCGATTGCAAACAGTTCACGTTTGTTTATGCTTTTATTTAAACACTGATGTCTTATGGGTATTCATTTTATTTTAATGTTGAACAGTTTTTAACTTAAAATTATGGTCATCCTACTTTTTAATCTTCAAACTTTTTGAAAACTAATCGTCTGTGCTAGAATACTTTAAGAAATTATGACTAATAATGTCACATTACGTCAAAGTCAATCAACATGAAAATAAAGATTGAAAGAGTAGGGTGACCATAATCTCCATTTATTCAAATTTTTTTTGGTTGCTGTACAAATCATATAGTGGCAGGCATATAATGGCATATAATAGGTACCTATTGTACTGTGATCATTTGATAAAAGTAATGTTTGATGCTCATTCTTTGCTCCACGACTACGCTATCACCCTCGCCACACAAAAATATATACACAAAATTGTGTATATATTTCATGTGCGATTTATTATTTTTATTTCTTTATTATTTTTTTGGTTCATTTGTCTACATTTTGCTGTATATGTGTGTCTTTTGTGTTAGTGAATAAATGTCTTCTTTCTTTCTTTCTTCTGTATTCAGAAAATGTTCACAAATCAGAACACGGTATTTATCTCAATCTGTTGACTAGGTATATTATGTCTGCAAGCGACATGATTAAGTTATTTAGGACTAAGTATATCAGAACGCTAATCCTAGCTATGGATTTGACAGCTCCTAGCAACATGAGAGGGCATTCCAACCATACCTCGCAGCGGGCATGACAGATTCATGTGTCCCTTTGATGTCAACCATTCAGCTTTAGCTGTTCTCAGAACCTATCTGTTAACAGGCTACCTGATTATCTACAACAAGAATAAGTTCGTTGAAAATAATACAGCTGGAAATGGAATAAAACAGTGTTTGGGTCTGTTATATTTATACTGTTTACTAGAACTTAACTCTCGACAACGCACGCGTAAACAATAAGATCTGGCAATTCAATTGAAATTCCAAGATTTTATTACAACAATATAATAGGAAATAAAATAAATAAAAAGTACATAAACATACTTAACTATAAAAAGAAAACACCATCTAAAAGGTCCTCTTGCGGCAGATTTTATTAAATTTCCTGGAATTTTTCATGAAATATGTTGTGGTCTTCATTTATGTCGTATTGATGAATTTGTGTCGTATTGTGGAATTACTGGCACTTGAGGTATTCCAACTTACGCCTCTAGGTTGGCACGCATCTGCAATACCCCTGGTGTTGCAGATGTTTATGGGCGGTGGTGATCTCTTACCACCAGGAGACCATCTTGCTAGTTTGCCTTCCAGTGGAATAAAAAATAAAATAAAATAAATAAAACACCCGAGCAAAATGTCATGTCTCTAATCTAGATTTAGCGGTCATGATTTTGGGATTTTACATTGAATATTGGGATAAAAAGTTCATCCTGCCATTTCAACGTGAAACAGTGGCAAACACGCTCGCACGTAATAATTGTAGGTTTAAGAAGAATTCCGTAGCGCACACATACAGATGATTTTCAAAGTGTACCGCGTCAAAGGCACTTTGTCGTGAATTCCAATGAAAAACCTTTTCAAGAGCATTCAGTCAAACTGACCCATACGTCATAAAACATTCCGAGATGATTTTCAAAGTGTACTGCGTCAATGGCACTTTGTCGTGAATCCCAATGAAAAACCTTTTCAAGAGCATTCAGTCAAACTGATCCATACGTCATAAAACATTCCGAAAGACTGAAGATCTCCTCCAGAATTTACTTAGCAACATTTATTATGCAACACTTCAGCGAACCAAAGAACCTTGGACTTCTCTGCCAGGCAACGACTCTACAAATGGAATGAAGATTTATTTCGATTGCATGAAGTCAGACTTAATGTTTTCAATTGGTTGGGAATCTCCATAGGGTCTCACCTTCGCATACATCATATTAACGTCTCGGGGAGCAATTACATTCGTAAATAGTCGGGGGAACACCAACCGGGCTAAAGTAGTTGGTTCTTGGCTGTAGTCGCCACTTTTACTTTTCAACTTTGGGTACTAAACCTAGTCATGTAGTTTATATATTTTACGCTGGATAGTAGCGATTTTTCACGGACTATTTGGTGAAATTCCGTAGTCTATTTATTGTTTTCAGTATGTTGTTTGGAATAATAATAAATCAATACGAACAAAGTATTGCTTTATTATACCTGTCTATTATAAAATAATATACTGCAAATTTGCAAATCGTTTTTCCTGCCATTTTTGGCTATACAATAGAGCTGAAATTTGGCATCTTGGCACCTTGTGGTTTGGCTAGAATCGTCGACAAGAGGGTACTCTTCAACGGTTAATGGAATAGACTTGAAACTTGGTATGGATATGTAGTTTGGACGACATTGCAAATACATGTAACAGTCAGTTTAAAACTTGTATTCAAAATGAATTAACTAAAACTCATTTATATTGATTTTGTTTATAAGCAGCACTGATTTAGGGCTACGGCACATGCTGAGCTGAGTCCTTTTGGCATCACACTACAGCACAACGCCTTTAATTGCTCTCTCTTCTCCTATTTATGTTTATACTGTTTTTGTTGTGATGTAGTGTGTTTTTGTTGTCAATGAATGTGAGTTTGAGTTTGTTTGAGTTTCATTTACATGACTGTGCTGCTGTATCCTGAAGGGCTATCCCGAAACACAAAATTCGAAGTTCGTGTCGTGCGATCCCTCTCGCTCTCGTATTAAATAGCATTCTGTATCTCATAGGCTTTGTCGCCGATGCCTGCGCCTGCGACGGTGCGGTTGGCGTGGACCCGGCCACACGCGACACGACCCATTTAACTAGTTATCACCAGCCGTTTGTTATTTTTGTTTACAAACGATGGCGTCAACCGTGGCGCCGCGTCTATGTGGGCTTTTGGGGAACGAGGGATGAGCGATGGGAATCCCCATTTGTGTCATGGGAAATTAGATTTAATAGGCGATTGGTAGCTCAAGATGCGTCTAAGATTTAAACAATCATATCGTTAAACAGTTAGTTAAACAATCATATCGAGGCCCCTTCATTGCTACAATCCCTTTCCTTTAGAGTACCCCGTCGTCGTGAGCGAGTTTGCAGAAAGAAACCTCTTTTCCATATCCCCCGTAGTCGAACTTTGTATACGAGCAATAGTTTTATAAAAAGAGCGTGTAGGTTGTATAATGATAAGTATGTAAATCTAGATATTTTCAGTAATAAGTTAAGCAGGTTTAAAAGACAGTCCATGCAATGTATGCAGAATGTGAGTAGGTTTAGCTTTCTTCGAATAAGTGTTCTATTATATAACTTAGCTTTGTTTTGGTATTTAAAGGTGCTTCAGCTTCATTTATTAATCTATTTAGTTTAATGTATTTAGTACAATTGTAAGGTTTCAATATTTCCTTTAGGAAACTGTAAGTCTAGTTCTCATAAAAATGTGATTGTAAATTATATAGCTATAAGTGACTGTTTGTTTCTGAATAAATAAATAAAATAAAATAAAAATAAAGATTTGTTATTATTATATCGCAATGTATTGTTTTGATAGTATTGTCATCTTAAGAAAACTATGTTTTTTTTTACTACTATGATTTTTGCAGGTGGTAGGACCTTGTGCAAGGTCCGCCCGGATTGCTACCACCATCTTGCTCGCTAATCCTGCCGTGAAGCAGCAGTGCTTGCACTGTTGTGTTTCGGCTTGGAGAGTAAGACAGCCGGTGAAATTACTGGCACTTGATGTATCCCATCTTAGGCCTCTAGGTTGGCAAGGCATCTGCAATCTTCCTGTTGTTGCACACTAATGTAGCAACACTAATGTAATGCATGTTTAATTGTTTTTGAGTTCAATAAATAAAAAAAAAAGGTGTCTATGGGCGGTGGTAATCTCTTACCATCAGGAGACTTACTTAATCGTCTGCCATCCAGTCGAATAAAAAAAAAAGATTTATTCTGGATAAGAAAATGTGTCAAGTAGGTAATGTTCATTTTTCGCACGCGAAGTATGGTTGGTACAGTCAGCTGCAGAGAAAAGGTACCCCCCTGTAACGGCGGTATCCATACTACCGCCATTACAGGGCGGTACCCTTTCTCTGCAGCTGACTGTACAAATATACTTACTGTATGTTACACGATGTATCGTCAACCAAGTAACCATCTAGTTTTCCATATATTTATAGTAGCAATTTCTAAAAAAGAACAATGCTTATCGAGAACACTATGGGAGATTGCGCCGTGAAATAAAATCTTGGACTTGGTGTAGGAGTACAGCACGCGCCCCGAACAGAAGGGCTACTCCGAAACACAACGTTCGAAGTTCGTGTCGTGCGGTCCCTCTCACACTTATACTATTTAATACGAGAGCGAGAGGGATCGCACGACACGAACTTCGAACGTTGTGTTTCGGAGTAGCCCTTCTGGCGAAGACCCAAGATCGATTCCCGGCTCTATCATTCCTTTATGGTTTCTATTTTGAAGTCGATTATTGATATTGAAATAAAAATAGTATTTATTGTTTGAAGTGGCACAGCAGTTATAGTAGGTAGTCACATTGAAAAAAAAAAACAAAAAATCTAGTTTCTCATCGGGTCCGACAATACCGCCAAAAATAAAATGATCGCCATAAACTCTGAATTACGTACGAACGAGTATCTAATACTATACTCGTAGTTAAACCTACAGGATTTTTATCGCTTTTCTCTTATGGATTGCGCCACGGTTTTCTTGACACAATGTCTACAATGGATTCATTGAGAAGTGACTGAAACGGCCGTGGGTAAAAAAATAAAATATATATTGAATTGTACATCTATAAGGAGCAATGATGTCATATTTGAAGCGTAAATGACCATATTTAAGTATAACTTTTGAAGGTTTCGTACCCAAAGGGTAAAAAAAACCGGGACCCTACTAAGACTCCGCTGTCCATCCGTCCGTCTGTCACCAGGCTGTATCTCATGAACCGTGATAGCTAGACAGTTGAAATCACAGATATGTATTTCTGTTGCCGCTATAACAACAAACCATAAAAATTGAATAAAATAAATATTTAAGGGGAGCCCCCATATAACAAACGTCCTTTTTGATTGACTTTTTTTGTTCGATATGAATAACGGCAACAGGTAGACACTTGAAATATTTATAGAATATTTTAGTCGTATAGGTACCTATTCAATTTAAAATAAACAATAAAAGTAAAATAAAATAAATATTGAAGGGGGCTCCCATACAACAAACGTTTTTTTTTGGTAATATCTAATGTAGTAAGTACGGAACCCTTAGTACGGAACACTAATATTACACTAAGGCCCAGCAGGGCTACTCCGAAACTGCAAACTCGAAGTTCGTGTCATGCGGTCCCTCTGACACATACTATAATACGAGAGCAAGAGGGACGGTACGATACGAACTTCGAGTTTCGTGGTAGCCCTGCTGATTCTCAAAGGACCACGACCACTCACGAGTGTCTAAGTCGTTAGGTACTTAGAAGAAGAACTCGCATATTTTCATTTAAATCCTGGGTGGTAAAAAAAATTACATCGACCAGAGAAACATAGCAAACTTACACCTTCCACTATCCATAAATATTATGCTAATTGCAAAAGCTTTGAATGTTTAATTCAGGAGCAATTTGCAATTCAATTTTTATTACTCACATATTTCTTTAAAACCCGTCTCTATCCGTTTAGTGACTAAGCCCTTTTTCCTTTGTACTATGGAAATTGCTGTTTAGATTAAACTTTTATTTGACGTTCAGTCTATTTGGAGGGCAGTGATCTTTAGAACGTGACAAAGTTACATTTGCCGGTGGCTAAAATTTGCGCTAACGTGTTCTTGTAGTATTATAAAGATTTTTCTAAGGCATTCAGTAAGTTTGTGTTGTTCAAATATCGCCTGGGTGTTCGATATCAATCTATTACCTTATAGGTACATCCGTACGTGATAAGTATTAAATACATCGCACCTTTGACAATCGCAAACTGTGACATCTGGTAATATCGCAACTTTAGAGATAGCACAGTTTTTTTTGCAAAGAAGCGACATAAATTTTTCTGCAAGCTGGAATTCAAAAATATTTCATAAAATTGATTTGCAATTGTTTTAAAGTGTAATTAAAATATAATTATTTAAGGTAACTTCACAATTTTACTTCGTAGTTTTCAACGTAGGGCGAACGTTGTGTCTGACTTTGTAAACATCATAATCAGTATCATTATAGTTATTGATTGAAAATATACATAATGTTCTAGAAAATTCTAGTCAAACAAAATTATATACGTACGTGTTAGTTAAATAATATCCACTTAAAAGGATGTTGACCTTGTCCCACGCAGTGTAAACGTATCTTTATCTATTACGAAATACGATTATTGATCGGATAATGACTTGTAGATTATGTTTACAATAGCATTTTTTGCCTATTTTGCTACATAAGTGGTTTTTACTATATTATCTACAGCAACTGGGCGTCCCCGAAGAATCAAATTATTTTGTTACCTTTTTTTTTGGAGATCATGGCTTGGTTTCAAGACATTTAAGCCAATTGCTACCGCTTATAATCTTCATACATTGCCATGTTTGCCAACGTAAATAAAAATACCAAATAGACTATGGAAACAACTGGCTGAAAACAAAATTCCAATCACAAAACAAAATAACTTCAAAAATCGAATTTGAAAAGAAAAGAACGTCCATTCAAATCACGGTAAACAAACGAATTCTTAAATCCTGCATCGGTTTGATCTAATCAAGACCTTCTGGGCAGGCTCAATTAGAGTATATTTTATACTGACAAAATGTTGGTAAGTGAGTTGTCAGTAACCATTTCAGCGTGCGATTGCGTGAAATGACAAATGACAGTTTGACGACGTCGTGACAGATTGATGTTAATTATTTGCATTCCGTTGTGACAGAACACTTTAGGCTATTTTTGTAACAATTAATTATGTAGTTGCGTTTGATGCGTGGGCAATTTGATTAAACTCGTGAATTTGACTGATTTTGTTTCAGTGTTTCGTTTAGAATGAGGTAAATGAGAAATTACTATTTGGGATTGTTGCTCGCGTGGGTACTTAATGCTGTTATACCTATTTATGTCCATATTTTCCGTGTTATTTTTATGAAAAATGTACCCTTAGCTGTTTCACAAAAAAAAAAGGTGAGCGGGAAATAGTTAGGTATTCATCATCATCAAAATATACGTCGTTGAGTTTCTTGCCGGATTCTTCTCAACAGAGGCTTTTCCGAACCGGTGGTAGATTTTTTTGATATTCATAAGTGCTTGTTATAGCCTAAATTTAATAAAGATATTTTGACTTTGACTTTGACGTTATCACCCTACAGTAGTCCACTGCTGGACATAGGCCTCTTCCATGGCGCGCCACAACACTCTGTCTTCAGCCCCTCGCATCCATCCGCCAGCGACCCTCTTAAGGTCGTCCGTCCACCGTGCCTCAAGACCAGGACGCCCTACATTACGTTTTCTCGTTAGGTTGGTATTATTGTTTTATTATTAGGTACTTCACATAATTTTACGTAAACATGCAGTAAATAAATAGTTTTTTGCTATTTTAGGGCTCCGGTCCGGCAAATATTTGTTTTTCAGTAAGATACGATTGCCAAAACGTTTGACAACCGCTGGCCTAAGTACTTTTAACTTCAAACATGAGACAAGTCGAATTGTCCCGTCAAGGATGACGACCATTGTACTGTCTTCCGACCTCATCACTGTCTACAGTCGTCAAATATGTTGAGTTGTTAATACGCGCAAATTAAGTCGGGAGTAACCGGGTTAATAGCTTCTTTCCCGTACATAACAAACTTAAATAACCAGCACTGGAATGGGTGAAATATTTCCTACTTCAGAGACATGTCGGTAATGTACTTAATTGGTCCCTTTTACTGTCAATGTAGGTCCCAGAAAATTAAGTCCAGATGAGGAAACTGAATGGTGTACCAGGGGTGAAACCTTTTCATAGGTAACTAATCTAGCTATGACTTCTATGGCAGATGTATGGAATGTCAATATGATATCAGTACCACTAAGGTTCTAGCCTGGTACTTACGCGATTTAGTTTCTTTGACTGGACTATGACGAGCGAAGCGAGGAGGAATGTTAGGGACATTGTGAACCCAACGCGCGAGCCAAGCGAGCGACGTAAACGCCCTGCAGAGTAGCGTCCGTCGAAGCGCTAGGACCTAATTAGGTAATTTTAGAAAATAATTTGGATCCTACCATTGCTGGTTATGTAAGATGGTTATGAACGGGGAATAATCATTCATTAATAATTATTATTGCCTTCATCCGAGTGGTATCCCCGAGATAGGAAGAGGAATCGGGGAAGGCAGATCATGAAATGGGAAGATGACCTGAAGATGACTGGGTCCGAACTGGAGAAGGGTTGCGAATGACAGATGTTAGAGGAAGGCGTTGGAGGAGGCCTATGTCAAAAGGCATACTGAAACTAGAGATATTTCTTTAAAAAAAAATCTTTAGCGTAGTGTACATGTAAAGCTAATTTCAGAATAAAGGGCTCTATTATTATTATTATAATTAACTAACGTATGGCGTCTTTAGGGTCCGTACTGCAAAGGATATACTATTGTTAAAACCTCATTTTCAATACGTTTTTTTTGCTGACTATACTGACTGTTGGTTGTATTTCCAATGTCATTCAAATATACTATGTTCTCAGAGCCATTAGAGCATATTTTCAGTTCACTGCACATTTAAATTAATTTCCGCGTTGTCTTTGCATCAGGTCAAGGTCTAAGACTGCATAAATACATACATAGGTATACGTATATAGAATACCACATTATTCAAATATCGATTACAATAGAAACGGAAGCCGATAACTATCAGGTTCTGAAGTCTATGCTTTAGAAAATCAGAAGAATGGTGATAGCAAATCTTAAAAATATTTAAACGTTTTGTATGGTGAAATATTTTAATAACTTCGTAACAAACCCACGTGATCACTATGAGGATTTTGAGGAGTCCTGGTGGCTTAATGGTTTTACCTATGGTCTCTTGAGTAGAGGGACGTGGGTTTCAATCCGAGCCCGCAATTCTGAGTATTCGGATAAAGCGTTAAGTTATATTTGAAATTAACCACCAAATTTATTGAAAAAACGAATAAATTCAACGATGTGTGAAGATATTTGTTTTCATGGTTTTTAATATTTAAAACACATGAAAATTACGCGCTTTTTGATCTTTGGAAGAATTATTTTTTACCTATATAATTTAAACTACGAGTTTATGCTACTGCAGGACTACTACGAAACTCTAAACTCGAAATTCGTGTCGTGCGGTCTCTCCGATACTTATACTATTTGATACGAGAGCGAGAGGGACGGCACGACACGAACTTCGAGTTTCGAGTTGCTTTTGATGCGTAATAGGGATTACGATTATACTGTCATCAATGATGGCGTCATGCGTCATATTGTCACACGTGAGGAGTCATAAATGATCTTAATCCGTCGATGACAGTCAACGGTGACGTTTCTGATTACGGTACGACACACATCAGTTCCCAAAATAGAGCTGCCATTATAACAAACTAGCTTTTGCCCGCGGCTCCGCCCGCGTGGTATTCAGTTATCGCGCGCTGTTCCCTCGGGAACTGTGCATTTTTCTGGGATAAAAATTAGCCTATGTCACTCTCGGGCCCATAAACTATCTCTATGCCAAATATCACGTCGATCTGTTGCTTCGTTACGGCGTGAAAGACGGACAAACACACAAACACACTTTCGCATTTATAATATTAGTATGGATGATGACACTGCGCTGTGACACTGTTAATAGATACGAGTATGTATATCATAGTAATATAGTACCTACTAAGGTACCATCATCCCTCTCATTCCGAGAGGAGGCCTGTGCCCAGCAGTGGGACGTATATAGGCTGAGATGATGATGATGATGATGATGATGATGAAGGTACCATCAGCCAAATATGTGGTTTACCACCCTAAAGCTGATAATCGTTTGCACGTCACAAAACAATAATGCCAATAGACGTGTCTGTCAACTTGAAAGTTCGACTTTAGCGATATATTCATTTGATAGGAACTTGTTGAAAAATTCGTAGACCACTTATTTGGCTGATGGTACAGTCAGCTGCAGAGAAAAGGTACCCCCCTGTAACGGCGGTGTCCATACTTACCGCCATGCAGGGGGGTACCCTTTCTCTGCAGCTGACTGTACTATTTTAATTCTCATTCGTGTCGGAACCAATATTGGTCAATACGTAATCACGACTACTATTTATTGCTAACACTTTTTAAATTATCTTTTGATTGCGGTAACGGAGAATTTTGATTTTTCACTACTACAAGAGCTATCAGTCCTAAATATTTGATATTGATTTCAGATATATCTCCACGCGTTCCTGACAAAAGGGTCCTGACAGACGGGTGGACACAAAAGGAACCTAAAAGGGCAAAACAATAAGTAAGATAGAGAGTAAGGGTCTCTACCCTTACTCTATCTCTAATGTATTTTTCTCGCTTTCCTCGTAATGTAACCGACCTGTCCTTCAGGTGTACATACTGAATGACGTACGAGTATACCATATTTTTTCAAGCTAATCAGTGAGATCATTGTAAATGGGTGATTTTTTTTCAAGATTTTTTTGTAAGTACTTATTATATTACAACAAGTGAAACGTTAATATTATTAGTATTAACTATGTAACATTTTATAACATATGACACCTTTTAACATAAACTAATAATGCCAGTCATAACAGACACCGTTAACAGGTAAAAGCTTTTTAATCAAGAAACACGACTTAATTAACGTCGACGTAGTCTCTTAATTACTTTATATTAACTGCAGCTGGAGTTAATTGAATCAACTTAATTAATTCTCATTTCATCTCGCTTTTTAAAGTTTTTAATGATTTAAATTGGTTGATTAACGAGTTGTACTTTGAAGTATGGAAAATATAACTTATTTAACGATTGGGTTTTATTTAATTTATTGGTGTATTTAAATTGTGATAGTTTTATGGTTTGCATCATTGAAAATGGCGTCAGTCAAAAAAGTAGGAAGAAGTAACTGTCAAATGACAAATGTAATGAATTTATTAATCAATCAGAAGTAAGGGACCTTCTAGTAAGTATGCAGGATACCTGTATCAGGAGACCCCGCTTCTCCAGTGCAGCAAGATAAAGAAATAGACAATATTATTATTATAATTTTTTAAGCCTGATTGCCATATCTTTCGGTTAACAATAGAATTGTCCTTACAAATGGTTTATATTTGTGCACGAAGTTTGAATCGTTGACATAGTCAAAAAATGTGGCACAATCCTATATAGATACTAAAAAGAACACATCAAAACGCAAATTATCCACACACAGGTTGGCTTTAGAGCAAATGAGAGGGGAAAAATAAGAGTATTTTTTATTGTTTGTTTGTCTCTCAATTGTACTAAGATTTTTCACACAAATCTTTTTCTGCAGGATAAGCAGCCACTATAGCATATTTTTAATTTTCTAGACATCGGCGCTCCTACAACCATGACATACCATGATAATTGATACCACCACCTCACTCGCACTAAATATGCATGATAAACGACTACATCGGAAATATGATAAACAAATATTAGCTTAAAACGAAACAAAATGGAAATAGATGCAGGCAATTAACCATATTAATGGTAGAGTAATGCCAGCGCTTCCGCGCTAAGA
This sequence comes from Choristoneura rosaceana, assembly GCA_037349165.1. NCBI lineage: Eukaryota > Metazoa > Arthropoda > Insecta > Lepidoptera > Tortricidae > Choristoneura > Choristoneura rosaceana. Next base: position 2,915,450 of record JAZBNJ010000019.1, read on the forward strand.
CTTATGGTTTCGGTTACGAGGTCGCCCGTCGTAAATCTCTATTTAGGCCGATAGAGGGCGTTGTCTGCAAACAAACGATATCTGTGTTAATTAGAAGCGTAATCAAGACGAATGCGATGTTGCGCAAAGTTGGGATTGTCTTGCGAAAATTGTACCTTCGAAATAAGGTACAGTCGAACAAATATTAAATGATATTGCAACGGATAACTCACGCCTTAAATCGAGGTTAGCTCGACATGTTTCGGGCTACATCGGAACCCTTCTTCTCATGAGCACGCGACTCGCGACTCGGCGATGTCCGCGTGTTGCGGCAGCCGCCGAGTCGCGTTCTGAGAAGAAGGGTTTCGAAATGGCACGAAACATGTCGAGCTAAACTCGATTTAAGACGTGACTTATCCGTTACAATATCATTTAATATGAGTGAGTCTCACGGTAGTTTCATGATCAAAATACAGCCGAACAAACTGAACCGTGTGGGGTGGGAATGTTAAATCATAGTCACACTTTTATCTCTCAATAATTTAGTTTAAAATTATGAATCGAATTTTGAAAGCAAATACTGTATAGAATATTGACACGAAAGATTTTGTATAAGCTGGGAAAATTTGTAAGTTCCTTCTCAAAAAGTTGCCGACCTACCTAGCCTACCTGTCCTAGGTTAACTTGTCCGTAAGTATAGAATACCGTATGCCTATGCGTACCGTATAATGCTGTGGTGGCCTAGTGTTTTGAAAAAAGCCGTGGTGGTCTAGTGTTTTGAAAAAACCCGTGGTGGTCTAGTGTTTTGAAAAAAAGCCGTGGTGGCCTAGTGTTTTGAAAGAAAGCCGTGGTGGCCTAGTGTTTTGAAAAAAGCCGTGGTGGCCTAATGTTTTGAAAAAAGCCGTGGTGGCCTAGTGTTTTGAAAAAACCCGTGGTGGTCTAGTGTTTTGAAAAAAAAAGCCGTGGTGGCCTAGTGTTTTGAAAAAAGCAGTGGTGGCCTAGTGTTTTGAAAAAACCCGTGGTGGCCTAGTGTTTTGAAAAAACCCGTGGTGGCCTAGTGTTTTGAAAAAAAGCCGTGGTGGCCTAGTGTTTTGAAAAAAGCCGTGGTGGCCTAGTGTTTTGAAAAAACCCGTGGTGGTCTAGCGTTTTGAAAAAAAAAGCCGTGGTGGCCTAGTGTTTTGAAAAAAGCCGTGGTGGCCTAGTGTTTTGAAAAAACCCGTGGTGGTCTAGTGTTTTGAAAAAAAGCCGTGGTGGCCTAGTGTTTTGAAAAAAGCCGTGGTGGTCTAGTGTTTTGAAAAAAAGCCGTGGTGGCCTAGTGTTTTGAAAAAAGCCGTGGTAGCCTAGTGTTTTGAAAAAAAAACCGTGCTGGTCTAGTGTTTTGAAAAAAGCCGTGGTGGCCTAGTGTTTTAAAAAAAGCCGTGGTGGCCTAGTGTTTTGAAAAAAGCCGTGGTGGCCTAGTGTTTTGAAAAAAGCCGTGGTGGCCTTGTGTTTTGAAAAAAGCCGTGGTGGCCTAGTGTTTTGAAAAAAGCCGTGGTGGCCTAGTGTTTTGAAAAAAACCGTGGTGGCCTAGTGGTTTGATAAGAAGCCGTGGTGGCCTAGGGTTTGACCTATCGCCTCTCAAGCAGAGGGTCGTGGGTTCAAACCCCGGCTCGCACCTCTGAGTTTTTCGAAATTCATGTGCGGAATTACATTTGAAATTCACCACGAATTTTGCGGTGAAGGAAAACATCGTGTGGAAACCTGCACGAACCTGCGAAGCAATTCAATGGCGCGTGTGAAGTTCCCAATCCGCACTGGGCCCGCGTGAGAACTATGGTTAGGTTAGGCTTTGCCTAGTGTGGGACCAACGGCAATGCAATTTGTAATGCGATACTTTTTCAATCAACTATTTTTTTTATGGCATAAGCTCTCTCATTCTGAGAAGAGGCATGTATCCTGCAGTGGGACGTATATAGGCTGGGATAAAGATGATGAAATATAGAATAGAAGTAATGGGAACCATACACAACAGTTCGTACTAGGTTTCTATGCAACAATACAAAAGCAAATCAAAGGAATTCATCTCAACGGGTCAAACAGGCGATATCTAGGCGAGAGGTGGACGGCATTCGACGCGCCCGAGCAATGCGTGTTGCTGTGACACGCTTGGTGCGCCGGCGCATAACATTGTTCATCGAGAGGAATGCTGGCAGCGCGCGATGCGCTTCGTGGAAAGGCGGCGGTGGAAGAAGCAAGCAGTAGCGATAGGACCATTTCGTAAAAGTCAGAATACTTAAAAATTTATTGAAGAGTATTTTTCCTTATTTTCTGCGGGTCCATATCCGAATGTAATTTTTGTTAGAATAATCGTTTGTCATAACTCTTTTTTCTCTGAATCTAATGATTGTTTAGAATTCTTATAAAATAAACATAACCTAACCTTTAGTTTTCTATAGGATGACCGATTAAAATTTTTACGAAAAATTTAAGGTTTCTGTGCGAAAAAAGATCGGATAAACGATGATTCGGACAAAAATTACGGTATGACTAGCGAAGAGTATGCGAACTTTGGCGCTCCCGTTTTCTGCAAAACTATCATATCGCACGATCAGATCGTATATAAGCGGAAGTTGCGACTTCCAAATTCAATCGACCCGGTGCCTTTTCTCTGTCAGCACTAAGACTACTTAATACTTATAGAGTTCAAATATAAGAGTAAACTAAAATTACTCAATTTTATTTGAATCGCCACATGAACGAAATCCCAAGTCTTCGTTGTTGCAAATATTCCAAGACTGGCAACGGAAGTTAATAGGAAAATAATCGTCGAAGAATAAACATCAGAGGCAGTTGCGTTGCGCCAGCAACTTCATAGAACTTATGCTTGAGAGTGAAAGGGCCTCCTAGTTCTATGAAATTTTGTTTATTCCATGTAGGAGACAAAAGACTAGAGAGAGAAAGACTATCACAAAAACCTAGTCCTAGTACGGATTTTATGCCAGTTAGTGAGAGTGCAGCTTCTGGTATCGATTATTTTGTTGAAATTGGAGTGCCCGTCTAAACACTCCCAACGATCTGAGGATCTCGCGAAGTCGACATTGCCAACGTCATTCTTAGAGTTAACAACGTATCTTTTTTTATATTCAGTCGATTTTTTTTTTATATCCAGTCGGATGGCAAACGAGCAAGTGGGTGTCCTGATAGTAAGAGATCGCCACTACTACTATGTGTTTGCGGATGATATTGCACCTGATTCATAAACAAACGCCTATCACTTGCACCACACAATGCAAGCGATTGAGCAATTATAGCATTCAAAGTGTGAAAAATTGTCACCAGTATATTATTGTGACAATTAATTCATACTGCTGACCCAGTCTTTGCCTCTGATTTAGAGGTAGTGAACGTTAACCGAATTCTGAGAAACAATATTGGGATGGGTCATGTTTTGAGATATAGAAGTGCATCAGGATGGGTTAATTAATGGAATGAGAAAAAATTGGATGCTGATAGGAATTCTGATGTATTTGCCTGCAGTTCGTGTAGTCTTCATCATCATTTTTATACGTTTCACTGCCGAGACAGTGTGTTTTTTTTTTAGACTTCTCCAGAATGAGAGGGATTGGGCCGTAGTATCCCACGTGAGTCCAATGGGGATTGAGAACTTTACAAACACAATTGAATTACTTCACAGGTTGGTGCTAGTTCCGTCACGAAGTCGCGATATTTTTCTTGACCTTAAATCTCGTGGTAAATGTCAAATGTAATTTTAATTTCGCACATGAATTTCGAAAAACTCAGAGGTATGAGCCCAGACTTGAACCCGTGATACTTTGCTTGAGAAGCCAATACACTAGATTATAGTATAGGTCAAAGCACTATACTACAGTCTATACTTTTTATCTGGTAAGAGAGGAGTCAATCACGGGCCAGTTTTTTTGAAAACATGTAAATTCCTGGAATTTTTATCCATTGGATTGAATGAAAGCGTGCGAATTCGCGGGTAAAAAATTACGCTAGTATGAGTTCGAATCACTCAAAAGGAAAACGCATTCCAGCTTTACATACATATAGCGTCTCCATACGCAGTCTAGTGTACACTGATTCCGAACATTCGTGGTCCTTTTGCGTCTGCGCTAAACAATAGCCGCGTAGCTGGATAGCGACGACTTAGTTACGTGTGGTCTACATGTCACACACCAAGCGCACGGCGAGCAGGTCTACGGATGGAGTGGACACTTTCAACATTGAAATTGATTATTTCGTCACTACTTTGAAAAAATCTCGTATCTAAAATCAATATGTCAACAAAATTGAACCTTGATTTAATGTCAATAAAGTTCGACAGAAAAATTATCTATTTTGAGCTACGAGTTTTATTTATTTATTTATTTATTTATTGTCAAGTCATGTTCATTACAATAAGATGTCACATTAGTAAATTGTATAAGTCGGTCCATGACGCCCTGTAAGGGCACACAACAGCAGTTTATAAGTACTTATTAAATCTAAGATTACATAATTTCAAATACTATATTACGAGTATATTAATTACTTACACGAAAATAATTTCGTGTAAGTAATTAATATACTCGTAATAATAATATATAATAATATATAAATATTACACTCATACATTATAATAATACATTATAAAGTCATTTGATTGATTGATATTATTCTATGTCAAAGAGCTATCAAATGTAATGATTTAAATAATATATATAATATGTCATGTCAAATAAAAAATAAAAAAGCATATAAAAAAGTCAGTAGTAGTAGGTTTTTTTTTAAGTAGTGACGATTTATCGCATGGCTTCTGGTTCTCTACTTAGATTTTATGTCTGCCGCTTGTCCGCTAAATTTGGTGATTGGGCAGGGCACTCAAAGACCATAAGCCGGACTGTTTGCTGCAGGCAGCCACAAGGACACCGTGGCGACTAGCACCACTATCACTTGTGCCACAGGGACGAACAGTTACCAACCTCTGTCCTGATTCTCTTCAGCAGGCCCCAGACACCCCGGGGATTGAAATTGATTCATGTGCGAGGATGTGTTGCGTTGGGTGGAATGTGTTTTTCATGAACCAATAGAAACGCTTTATTTACCTACCCTTTAGCTCTATCGGAAATTATGTGTAAGTATGTGAAAATTTTGTGTACAATTTTTTTTCTCTGTCTTACTTTCTAAAAATAGCGTCCTCATTTAATTCCCATTCATTCCTTATGGACTATAATGGTACTAATGGTGAAGTAACAGTCCGTATCGATTAAGTTTCGCTATTAGTGCTAAACCGCATGCCGTGTAGCATTGCTCGTAAACATCACAAGTGTGCCGTAAAGCGTTATATGACGATTTGATAAGGGTTTGGACCGATAGTTAGCGGGAAGGGATCCGGAAAAAAACGATCCGGAACGGGAAAAAGTGCATGAATTAGTATGTAAATTTATGGCACTCCATATCGAACGGAAGGGACTGACAAAGTGTGACTTTAACTTTACGGTCCGATTTAGAAAGCCATAAATTTACATACTAATTCATGCACTTTTCTCCGCTCCAGACTGTTTTTTCCGGTCCGGTCTTGTAGTGCACAAACGCTCTAACCACAACACACACTTACTTTTATTGTGCCCTAATTGTTTGAACTGCTAGGTGCCGTATAATGAAAATGTTCACTCCTGGCATTATCAACTACTGGTCGCATTATTTCGAATCCATTTTTGTGAAAAATATTGTAGTTTTTATAAAAGTTCCCACTTACAATGGCACCACACCTACACACTATGCGCGGCGCGAATCTTAAATTGAATTAGATTTGGTCAAGTGGAACAATTGGCTTCGTACGGCCTATAGTTTGGCACACATAACATTTCAGATCACCAAAATGTGAATCCTTCAATTTTGTATACATCTTTAGAACGCTCATTAGTTGTTTAAGTGAAATTGCTACTTTGTCGCGAATGCTTCTACAATCAACCAATTTAATTTGTTGGCTGAATCTTTTCTTAATAGTCGTTGTTACGACTTTGTAGTTGATACATTGTTGACTTACTACGACAGGGAGGTATAGATAGTTTCGCTGCACTATGAGAAGTACTTATATAGAGTTGTTAAACTACCTAATTCTGGGATTCCGAAAATAATTATTCCTAATTTATTGAATCAGGCGTTACTTTGCTTAGATCTATTTATCAATTAACTAAAAGAATTATTACGCTTGCTTACCCACAAAATTGCAGGCTTTTAGAACTACGAACATGAAACAATCGTGACACTTATTTATGTTTCAAGAAAGAAACCCGGCGAACTCATATCTTAAATCGAGTTTATTCCGACATATTTCGGGCGCCGTGTCGCGAGCTCCCAGAGGAAGGGCTAGGAATTAGCCCGAAAGATGTCTTTTTGCGTACCTACGGACAACGCATGCCTGTACCACTACCATGAGTTTACAGTGACCGTACCTACTCGATAGCGACGGCGTAAATTATTTGTACAGAGAATTATACAGCGCCTCTACAAATAATTTACGCCGTCGCTATCCAGTACGGTCACTGTAAACTCATGGTAGTGGTACTGTCTGAGTGCAAATGCGATGCGTTTTTAATGTGATTCATTTAGGTATACTGTTTTCGATTTTTCGTGTCCTCTCCGGAGGTCATATTCATTGTAACAGTCTTTCTTTATGAATACATGAGGTTATTCATTCAATATCACTGACGAAGACATTTGTGTTGACTTCGTATTGTCGGCTAATTGCTCGCGTTAGCGACGGTTTTGTTTGCCTGTATTTTTATGACAGGAAATATTGGTCGTATGTTTACTGAAAGCATAAGGTTATATGTAATAACTACTTCATTGTTTTAGGTTATAATGTCTGTTTATATAAATAACAAAAATTATCACGAGGGTACACAAGTAGTACGAGGGTAGAGTAGAAGATAATACCACCAATCATTGTAGGTAAGTATTTTTATGACATTCATAGATTTTGTATGCCAATACGTAGCTATGACGTCATAGCTACATTCAGGTCACGCCAAACTACCAAGAAGGTAATAATCAATGACCTAATTACCTACGAGTACTTAAACCAATTAATGTCCCAGTCAATGTATTTATTGTTTTTGTAACCGGATGGTCTAATTCCGGAATAAAAATTACGCTAAGTCCTTTCCAGGGTCCTAAAGTATCGCCATACCAAGTTAAATTTAAATCAGTTCAGCGTAAAGAGGTAGGTAGGTATAGACAGACAAACGGGTAGTCAGAAAGATAGAGTGACATTCATATTTATGATATAAGTAGCAGACCTAAACGGCGATGGCGGGATGAACTAGACTTCTTCTTGAAGGACTGTCCCTTGTATGCAGGGGACAGAGAGCAGTGGAAGTATTGGGGGGAGGACTTTGCTCAGCAATGGGACAAAATAGGCCAACAATAATAATATATGATATAAGCAAGCAAGTTATAAGTATAAGTACAGTATGGAAGGCATAATAACGGTTGGAAAACGTTCGAAACAGCCATACCCTCAGAAGCGATCTTAAAGCCACTCGGCATCTGGTATTTCATACCTAAAATAGACATGAGTTCAACGCACGATTGCTGTTATGTTTACCAATCGGACGCTTGACCTTTTGAACGAGATCGATGAACAAAAATAATTGACAATTAATTCTATTGGGCACGATTGGTTTGGGCATGACATTCCAGAGGGTTAACGAGTCGAAGGGGTGGAGTCGATTGGAATGGCCATGAGTACTAAAATTGGGGAAATTTAAGGGCATTTCTCTTGAGACAATTTATTTTGCGTTGCGTTATATGTAAGGTTGGTTTGGAGTGTAGCGGAGCGATGACCATTTAAAGAGATATTCCATAAGGTTCCTATCGTGGAGAAATGGTATCAGTTCAAAAGCAAAGTTAACGCAACTTTAAATTCAGATCATCTAGGGGCATCAGTTTGACTGTAGCAATATTGATCCCATTCATCCTGCTTTATAAATCTCCCATTGAAAATCATTACTTATTTATTATAAATAGATCACAGAGCGGAGAGTATTTTTTGCAGAGTGAGAGAACAACAAAGAGTGTGAGAAGCGTGAAATTAGGAATGACTTTGAGTGCAACTGTGTAAAATGTACCTACATCGACAAGCTTTGCCATATTTCGTCACTAACTTCACTAAAAAAATTTAGACAATCCGGTGGGAAGCGAGTTGTTGCCAGCCGAGTCATATCATTGCTCCTGAGTACCTATAGTACTGTTCTGTCTTCCGACTCCATCGGACTCCATTTAAATGGAAACAGAATCCCTGCACAATCATCATTCCAAGCATGTCAATATCTGTCATCGTTAATCATAAAAAAACCGTTACCAAAACAGATTAAGCCTAAATCCCTTGTCATTGCGTCACCTCCGCAGAGTTAAGAAGAGGAATAGAAAAGTCTTCGTTTGTATTTATTTTTCGTCACAACTGTCATTATGTCAATAATGTCCACAATTTTTTAAATTTCAGCGGAAATCGAATAACAAGGCCTCTGTTTGTTACAGGGCTGTATCATAAGAATCTTAATAAGTAGACAGCTGAAATATTTGCATGTGTATTTCTATTGCCGTTACAACAACATAAAATAAAAATTAAATTAAAAGTTATGCGGTCCCACTGAATTAATATAGAACTACCCCACATAGCGTCCGTCCATAGCGAATGTTTTGACAAATTTCTACCATAAACAACACGCATACAAACATGAGCACGAACACAAGACGTTGGCAGGCCTCCCATTAGGTAAACTGACCACATCGCGGGAGTTGTAAGAAACCGGTGGACGCAAGTGGTGAGTTGTAGTTAATTGTAGAGTTCTAAATTTTGGTTCAACAGTGAATGTCATCCGGCTGATGACGATACCATCATAGCTACTAGGAAATCTGAAATTCAACGTTCGTATTGCTCTGTTTCTCTTTCTCTTCTGTTAAAAATTATTAGTGCGGACGAAACAGCACTTTACGAATGTCGAAAATCGAAATTCGTAGTAAGTATAAAGTGCTTCGTTAGGTACAGACTCAGCTGTAAATATACGGCTTTTTGGTCTTTGATGCGTCTTACGATTTTAGCTACTGTGCCATTTCTATGCCCCTCATTGTCTTGCCACTTGAGCGGTCATCTCTCACCGGTACGACAAATTATGACAACATTAACGAATTAATAAGAGACCGACCTTTAGCCAATGTCACCTGTACCAGAGTCGTGTGTAACACTCGATATGACCAATGTCGCACGGGTGTTTGCGCGCACGCATCTGTGCAAACAGGCCGATGATAGCGTAATCTAGATGGAGCATCTTTTGAATCATATTTACCGTTTCAAGTCTTAATCTATAACCTAACCCACTCAGAGAAGTTCATGATGATTGCATATCCTTATAAAGCATTCAATACGTATTGAAAAAACTCTGACTTCTGTTTATTCGACTAGATAGCAAACGAGCAAGATTTTCTCCTAAAATATTTCGATGGTGGAAGTCTCAATTTGCGTAAGGGACAATATATATTGTCCCTTATGTCAATTGAGACTTCCACCATCGATTTATTTCTGCTCTAAAATACAAGGTCAGGCGTGTGTCACCAGCGCCAATATCTGCCACAACAAAGCGTGCATAAATATCTGATACGACTCTATTTCTAGTGCCGGTTTATGTCAGATATTTTCGTACGAGCTCCGTTGTGACAGATACTAATGCAGGCATTTTCATTTTCTCCTCTAAAGTTTTTCTTTTATCTCATGTTACTTCTAGTTTAAGTTTGTGTTATTGAGTTGTACATTAAGGAGTGGTTTCTGCCAATTATGCTGTAAGTAGAATACAGATGGTCTGCGTGGTGACCAACAGCAGTGATTGTATGATGATGACATTTGCCCTCATTACACTTGCAAATTGTGTTCAATAGTACTGGAGATCTGTACCGCTACCATGAGTTTACAGTGACCGTACTCGATAGCGACGGCGTAAATTATTTGTATGGAGAATTGTACAGTACCACTACCATGAGTAAATTATTTGTAGGGGCGCTGTACAATTCTCTATACAAATAATTTACGCCGTCGCTATTGAGTACGGTTACTGTAAACTCATGGTAGTGGTATTGTATGTTCGATAATGTTCTAGCGGCGGAATAGTTTTTCATAGCAAATATAGTTTTTTGTACATTTTTTTTTCAAGATAAATCGATATTTTCTATAAAACCGTAGAACGTTAAAAAATATGTCCCGTAAAATTTCCGGAAGCTAAATTAGCCCTTTCAAAACTTCATTAACGCGCTTGTCAATGCAACTTTTCCCCGCAATATTGATAATGATTGAAAATAACAAGAATCATAGATAACCATTGCAAAATGTTATACTGTACCATAAAAAAAAGAACTGGGAGCCGGGAATCGAACCCAAGTCTTCGACAAACTCTACGAAAAATTTTAGCTTTCAAGGGGCTAAAGAGTTTAGACTGGACGTTGATGAATCAGTAAGGACTTTTCCTTTTATGTATTAAGAAGTGCTCGTAACATGTCATAGGAAAAGTTGTTCTTCTGTCGTACATACTCTATGGTCACAAAATCATCCCATTAAATTATATATACAAGTTTCTATTGCCAAAGGAAATAGAGATGACTTCATCTAAGCTAGTAAGGCAATTGTGGGGCTAAATGAGGTTGCGCAAGCGCAGGGCTTTGGGACGGCGTCATTGGTCAACTGCGTATTGATCTTGAGAGACAGTACACTAATAATAATAATAAATAATAAATTTATTTATTTCGGGCAACTTAGGCCCATGCAATAAATACCTTACAGACTAACATACATATTTATAAACAATAATATTTAAATCTAATTTGGTGACAAAACGGCGTGACCCCGTTGAGTCACCGTCCCCGACGTCGCATTCGACTGCGGCAAAATAAAAAAAAAAAAAAAAAAAAAAAAAAAAAAAATGGACTGTATATTGTGTACGAAGGCTCTGTTTTAATTGGTGCGTAACTTTACTTATCGATGCCATGTTTTTTTTATTGATTTCCGTTAATTATTGATTGAAACTACCTGGTGAGTAACTTAACGGGCAAATAAATAAATAAAGGTTAAAAAATCGTACAACCTTATAACTTCATAGTCATTGTTCAAAGTCCAATTCGCAATTCGCAAAAATTCCAAAAAATACACTCCACACAAAGACGATTAATGAAAAGAAACAGTTTTAAACCGATTTTAATGATATCTAGGCTCTTTCGAAAAAAATCTCGCATTAAAATGGAACGATCAGTTGGAGAGCTATGATGCCACATTATCAGTTCGATTCCCGTCTGGTCTTGGATGTTTAATACCTTGAATGTATTTATCTATATTCTTAAGTATGTTTATCCGTTACCTAGTATCCATAGTACAAGCTTTGCTTAGTTTGGGACTAAGTCAATTGGTGTCAAGTATCCCATGATATTATTATTATTATAGAAACGAGAAAAAGGGTCCGTATTTCAATGTAGGTACTATCCGGACCGGGAAAGAGTGTCTTCTACTGGGACTGAAGTGAATGTGTTCCGAGCTAGAAACACTAACTTCGTAACACGGCTAAAATTTCACTTCGTACAGCAACATTAGGAATTAGTTAAACAGATTCAACCCTTTCGAAGATCAATACGAAATAAAAAAGCAACGCGTGCTATGATTTGAGGCGGTGCATTGACCTGACTGATGAATAGCGCGACTGGTTGCAGATTTACCTGACAGGTTATCCTTGTTGCATACCAAATAGTACCGTTATGGTTATGTCATATTGTAAGTACGATCGGTGATAATAGCTGTAAACTGGATCTTAGTGAAAAAAAGAGTCCGCAATTTACTTTTTTCTTTGCTTTTCTTATGGCATAATTATGAATAAGTACTTACATAGATGCAGTTTAGTATGAAGCGACGCAGCGATAGATAAACCGTGTTCGGTTTTAGTTCGCTTTCTAAGCTAAACTTATTGTAAACTTGGGTGACACTCTTTCCGGCCCGGTAAAAACCGACATGGAAATACCGTCCCTGTTTTTCGTGTACACACCCATAGAAACTCCTGTCAGTTTCTATGGGTGTGTACACAAAAAACAGGGTCGGTATTTCCATGTCGGTGTTATCCGGGCCGGGAAAGAGTGTCACCAGTAAACTTTTATTTTTTTTATTAAGTTTAGGCTTCATCTTCATTCTTTTTTCAACGGTTAATTTTGTTGACCCGATTTGAGATATGAGATTTTTCAGTGTGACGATTTCTACTTATTATTTTCACGCGCTGCAACTATGCCCCAAATGCGCATGCAAAATAAGACATTTTTTATATAAGAGGAAGAAAACGTGCATGCGGATCACCTGAGGGAAAGCAATCACCACCGCTCATGGACACTTGTCAATACGATGGGTGTCACAGGAGCGTTGCCGGCCCTTTGAGAGACTGATCGTTTTTTAAAGATCCATTGTACCGCTTCGGAAACACTGTCCCAGTCCCAGGAAGCTGGTTCCATACTTTAGTTGTGCGTGGAAAAAGTTTCGCTTAAAGCGGACGGTAGGTACTAGATTGCCAATCATCAATGTTGTGAGGATGGGGTCCATATCGTCTCGCATACTTATTGGAAGTCCGAATGTAATGTTCGTCAGAACGATCGTTTGTCATAACTGTTTTTTCTCTGAATACAATAATTGTTCAGAATTGTTATAAAACAAACCTAACCTTACCTATAGTTTTCTTTAGGATGAACATGTAAAAATTTCAGAAAACTGTAAGGTTTCAGTGGGGAAAAAAAAAATGACAAACGATGATTCGGATAAAAATTATGGTATGACTAGCGAAGGGTATGCGAACTTTGGCGCTCCCGGTGAGGATGAAATGACTGACGGGCGAAGTACGGTAGTGGAATCTAGCTGCAGGCAACAATCCGAATAATTCATCTGAACAGTCCCCATGACATATGCGGTGCAAGATGCAGAGAACAGTTAAATTAAACACTGTTAATGAATAAACGCATGTTTTATTCCGTTCGTGACCAAGAGCCATCGCAATGCGTCCGAGTCCTTGAGGTGATGTAAGCGTACATTGTGATACTCTAGATTTACTATAAATGGACACAGATAAGTACTTACAGACATCACAAATGCGAAAGTTTAGATGCTTGGATGAAATTTAACACCTTGGAGGTTTATAACAGTTGACAAAGAATTTTTATTTAAACAAACGCATTATAGAAAAGGTACAATTGAAGTACTTATACTAAACTATCCTAAAAATGAAATGAATCGAATGGCGTCCGCGGACCTGGAGACGAGCTGTCGGTAGGCATCCAACAAGATGGAGCGACGACCTGGTTAAGATCGCGGGATCGCGGTGGATGCGAAAAGCACAAGACCGGTCTGAGTGGAGAGCCTTGGGGGAGGCCTATGTCCAGCAGTGGACGTCTTTCGGCTGACATGATGATCCTAAAAATAACTTAACTAAATATACAATTCCCCCAAGTCTTGTCCCTGCGGAAGAAAGCCCATAAAGCTGGCTGCATTTCCTCGCTGTATCGTGATCCCAATACGATGGGCAAGAAATGCACCAGCCCAATGGTCATTGGTAATTTCGAATAATAATAATAATTTATAACATGGATTAACACAAAATTTTATATTCCGGAATATATTGTCATAGTTCCCATGGAACGCAGAGGAGCGGGCGACAGCTTGTCTAAAAAAATTGCCTGTCCAATAGACAACGCTTTAACGTATGCGTCGTGGTTTAAATAGGATGGACACGAGAACGGTACTAGGACGGAACAATTCTGGGATCGATAAAAGTTAACGCTCTTCCTGTCTCGGGTCACCTGGTAACGCGGTTGTTTCTAAATAGGACGTCAAAATAGAACGAAACGACGAACTGACGTATCGTATCGTCGATGATACTGGAATGCCGCGCAACCAGCAACGACTAATGTCGCGTAGCGTAACCAATATTGCCTCTTTTAAGGCAAATGGCAAAAACGGAACCCTTATAGTTTATGAGCGAAATTACACGTGAAATTTATCCAGATTTTTACGGTGAAGTAAACATGAATAAACACACCTGTGAAGAAATTCCATAGTGCGTAAATTACCCATTCCGCACTGGTCCCACTTGCGACCTACCGACCAAGCCCTTTCATTCTGAGATGCCTATAATAGAACGTTTTTCAATACTTTTTTTTATAACTTGTGTTTAACGCCAGAGATTAGGTAAAGCTTCAAATGTTTCTTAATAATTTCTAGTTTTTCACTTTCCATTGAAGATATTTAAAGTTCAGCTAAGGTTAAAATTTGGATGCGTGGGAGTGCAGAGAGAATTAAGTAAGTGATTTGAATTTTCGAAAGCGTTTTCAAATGGAAATGACGAGACGTCTGAATACACATTTGAAAGAGTGTTTGAAAAGAAAATGTATTGTTTTATTGTTTTTCATGCAGCAAACAATGAATAGTAAAGTACAAGTATAATTACACAGTTGAATGCTCGAAAACCATCCATACTAATATTATAAATGCGAAAGTGTGTTTGTGTGTTTGTCCGTCTTTCAACGCTGCAATGGAGCGGCGGATCGACGTGATTTTTGGCATAGAGATAGTTTATGGTCCCGAGAGTGACATTGGCTACTTTTTATCCCGGAGAATGCACAGTTCCCGAGGGAACAGCGCGTGATAACCGAATACCACGCGGGCGGAGCCGCGGGCAAACGCTAGTAAATAAATATAGCTTTGGAGAACCATCTGGTAAAAAGAGTAAAATAACAAGTGAATCGTCATGTTTTAACTCTGCTAAGAACCAATACTCCATCAAAGACTTTATATTGAAGTAGAAAAAATTTAAATATATTTCTAAGAATCAAAAGTCGATCAAAGACTTTATATCGATAACACAAACTATGACAGAACATAAAAAGAAGGCTTATTGTTCACATTGCCTTGTACAAGTAAGAAGTAATACGGTCTGTAATATTTTAGCTGTAGGTACAATTGTTAATAAAACTTACCCCCTGTTTCACCGTTGATTAAATTTATCTGACGGATAAATGTCTCTATTTGTTTTGTTCGAATTGACGGAGACGGCATCACATTATTTTATCCATCAAATAAAATTAATTAGTGGGGGGTGAACCAGCCCCGAGTTGCAAAGAAATTTCCTGGTTGACATAAAAATTTAGAAATCAAGCCAGGGCGCCACTGTCTTCGGAAATGTCATAACTCAGATTTTATAAGTGTGTAAATGTCATAAATTTTAGTAACTTTTTTGTTTTTCTACTGTTTCATAATGATACAAACAAAGCTAGCTACAATGAAAACAACACTAAGGGGCTTAAAGATAAAGTAGACCTACATTCTGAAACACAAATCATTTCATCCCAGATTTATTTAACGAAATAATCTGTCAGGCATGTGTAGCATTGTTGAAATGTGTACCATTTTATATATGTAACACGTGTATCATACCCGTGTGTAAACAACGATGGCCGTCGTCGGTGGTCTGTAACTAAACTATTTATTCGATTCTATTTTGGACGGAAAGAGAGCAAGTACCTAAGTGTTGCGTAGGGACGTGGTCTTGTAAGGTTTGGATGTTGGAACTGTACTCGTAGTTCTTTGATTGAATTGTAATCCTTTATTGTTTTGAATGTGGGCTACCTTCTTCTCATTTAAAATATGGCTTTCTGTCCTAATTAATAGGACAATTTCACCAGTGTCAAAGTACTCTCTTTGAGAGGGACGTTCTACGGTGATTGTAGTTTATGCAACTTGCTAGTAAAATTCCAGAAACAACGTGGAAACAACTTGCGCATTAAAAAATGTGAGACACGAGAGCAATATAGAATTTTGTGATCAATGGTTAATCGCCGCATAAAACACTATCAAAATTATACTTCAATTAGCCAAAGATTATATATTGTCTAATAAAAATCAATTAAAACACGAAAATAAAGATCGTAGAAAGTAAATCTGTGTTACCCCAAATTTAACGCGAGCGAAGCCGCGGGCAAAAGCTAGTTGTCTAATAAAAAAATAATTAGATATTGTCTACATCCGCCATGTTCGAATGCTACAAATCGAATCCGAATGTGGGTTAGATATTTCCTAAAGTTTTTGAGGGTTCCCAATGAAGCAATGAAAATCAGTCTCATTGAAGCGTTTGCTGAGTTAACTTAATAGAAAATGGCGTAATTAATAAAAAAATCTTGTTACCTGAACTAGCATTGTCAATATTAGTCAAGCTGTCGCAAGATTTGATTAAACAGATACCAATTTAGTTTTTCGATCCAGCGCGTTACTTTGCGAAGGTCCATATCAATAAACTGCAATGTTTTTCACATCATCATCAGCCTATGATCGTCCACCGCAGGACATAGGCCTCTCCCATGGCGATCGAGCTCTGCTCGGCTACAACTCAATAAAAAGCGTTTTCCCAGAGATACTAAGCTAGACCGATTTGTCATCCCCGAAAACCCCCACATACCAAATTTCATCGAAATACTTGGAGCCATTTCTGAGATTTACATTACACAAGAATTGCTCGTTTAAAGGTTATTAAAAAAGATTAGATAGACACCGAAACAGGACAACTAAAAACGTTAGACATCACTTTATTAAAATGTCATCTATCTTTTTCATCATTAATATTGTATCTACAAGTGTTGTTGCGAGTAATTAAGTGGGCTACTCTTGATTTTAAATGTATCTAAGTATCTTGTTAAGTACTGATTATTTCGCACCCGCCATCATTTATCATTGTCCAAATCATCAACGTCAATTTAGATAAATCTGACGGCTGTGCCATTTAAATGAGTGTAGGTGACTATATTATTATGCCATTGCCATAATACATTATGTATGATCATTTGTTCAATTTTAAACGAAGTGAATGAACGGTAAAATAGATAGGCTCAGTAGACACATCATAATCAGGCAGTAATTGTTGCTCCAAATGATGTCCTGCGCAAATTTTATATATTCTCAGAATAGAAATTAACAGTAGCTTTGTGTATATAATAGTTAGTGAAATAATTTTAAGAATTTTGCCAGTTGTTCTAGACCAGGGGTAGCCATGTGGCCAACCCAATTAGACCCATGCTCTACCGTTTACTGACAAAAGTCTGTGCGTGTAAATATTGCTGTGCCCAACAGCATCCTTTTGTAACCATAGATTGTGGAAAAGCAATAAAATATTGAGTATTGAGTATCTACCAAATACATACATCTTGTAATTTTAAATGAAACAGCATAGTTCAGTATTTATATTTTTTGCCTTCCCACGATCGACTGGACTATAGTCGCGATCGACCGGTTGGCCACCCCTGTTCTAAACACTACCATCTAAATACAACGCACAAGTTTTGATCAACAAAATATACCTAACTGTTTAGTTGACTATTAAAAATAGTCTCTTTTTAACAACTGACCTGTTAGAAAGCAATCAATATCAAACGTTGGCGCCCAATTTCATATCTTTATCAAAGGATAAAGACAGGTGCAATTTGAAGACATCTACCGTGTTTATATGAAAAGACATGCAACCCTGAATTTTTTTACGCCTAAAGTAAAAAAAAAACTGGGTTTGTTGCTACTGCATTTGACACTACGAGGACTCATGACATGATGAATCTACAACATTTTGTTTAAACCCCGAATTAAATGATATTATGACATTTACCAGGACATGCTCGTTTGCCAGATATTTCATAATAAAAATGTGACATGTGACATTTTCCGGGTACAACTCCACATCTGAGCTATAAAGCGCGATCCACATACAAGACAGCCATATTACAAATGTGGTCGGCACATATTTGTTTATGTACATTCCAGAGATCCGCATGGAAACCGGACTGGATTCGACTAACTGGAGCTATAAATGGAATGTGAAATGGAGCGATATCCCAATTACAGTATGTCTTAAAGACGTGTCTAAGGCAAGATCTGGGTCAGTGAGTTTTGATCGTACCTCCTGAAATAGGACGGGGTTGGACTTTGATCTATAAATAGATGTAAGAGTTAGTTGTCTAGAATTTAAAGTTTTTAGAAGATTGTTGCGTTTGTCTTTACAGCGGTCAGTTTTTTAAAATTCGATATGTGTTGATATCAAACTGGTGAAAAGCTCTGTATTACCATATTTAATACTATAGAATGTTGCGTTTCAAATTTAACACATTGTTCACAAAAAAAAAAGGAATATCTGTCTTGCTCCTCCGCCAAGTAGTGAGGCCAAGTCGTTCGAAAAAGCTACGTTTGAGTTGGAAGAAATGTTTTTTTATGCAATTTACGTAATAACAATTCAACAACATTTCTTCATACTCAAACGCAGCTGTTTTGCACGACTTGACCTCACTACTTGGCAGAGGAGCAAGACAGATATTCCATTTATTTTAACACTAGCTTTTGCCCGCGGCTCCGCCCGCGTGGTATTCGATTATCGCGCGCTGTTCCCTCGGGAACTGTGCATTTTTCCGGGATAAAAAGTAGCCTATGTCACTTTCGGCCCCATAAACTATCTTTATGCCAAAAATCACGTCGATCCGTCGCTCCGTTACGGCGTGAAAGACGGACAAACATACAAACACACTTTCGCATTTATAATATTAGTATGGATGGACCTCCGCAAAGTAACGCCTGAATTGTACAGTATTTAAAAACATTGTTCACCATTTTTAATGGTATTTCTACAGAAATTCCTACTCTTAATTAGAACTAAGTCCCAGCTACGAATACGTGATGGTGGCTCAGTGTTCAATTCTATAGAAGTTCAAAACTTCTATGGTACTTACTTTATTCATACTTCATCATACTTTGGGTTTAATCTAAATATTTATTGAGTCAAATTGAGTCGAATTGAGTCGATAATTTGTATAGTAACGGGGGCGTGACTATGTCTCATTTAAAGGTGACAAAAGTGTAAATTATAGGCGTGTTGTTTATTGCAAATTCTGCGTGAGTAATGAAGTCATTTACCCTACGAATATGTTAATTGACAAACAGATAGATTGTTCCACCGATACTTGGAATCATGACAGTTTGTAGGTAATGGTCAACTACTCCACTATGGTCATTTATTGAGAATGTTTGCGATACACCACATTTTACTACAGGTATATAATTATTATAGAGGTCTTCTTCTAATTAAAAAGATTGGTCAGCAAACTATCGCTAGATGACGTTAGTAGGTATTGAGAGGTCTTTTGGCTCATTTAGCTATTTATATATTTTTGTGTTTTGTTGCTGTACATTATGTGTGGCAACACAGGCTGAGTGGAGGCCTTTTTGGTGTCCTGTCGTGTCAGTGTCACCATGCTACTTAGTTTTTATTGTTAGTTTTAGTGTTTTAGTCTTATTACTGTACGGTGGTGGTACTGATGGAACCAAATAAATGTTTCTTTTTTTCGTTCTTTCTTTCTAACTAATCACAAACATGACACAAATCCCTTGATATTTGCTAGTTCGGTTTTTTAATTAGCTTTACAAAGTGGCCAGACGTTTACTAAAACAATGGACTGGTCACTTACTGGCCATTTCTCGTTTAATTTAAAGAATTCTAAATTTGAACAATCCTAGTCGTTTTTAACCGACTTCAAAAAAGGAGGAGGTTATCTATTCGGTTGTATTTTTTTTTTTTAATGTTTGTTACCTCAGAACTCCGTCATTTGTGAACCGATTTGAAAATTTTTTTTGCGTTCGTCTAGAAATGCTCTCAATTAAGTCCCATAAGCGTTAAATCAGGATCTGATGATTGGATCCTAAGGAAATCGAAGGAACTCTTCAAATGTTGTAGGGACACCTATGGTAATTTTGATATATTTAGTAGTAACTCATGCATTTACTCTTGAAAATCGTCATTTGGTAAAGTGGAACTGATGATGAAGACCACAGTTGACCATCGGAGTTACTACTCTATAACAAGTATTTCATGGGTTGAATTTCAATTGCTTTAATACAGTTGCTAAGCAATTTATGCTCTTCGGAACGTATATGGTGAAATGGAATGGGCGGTAAAGCTAGGACTCCTCAATAATGAACATCTCTGTATCGGAAAAAGCAATTTTTCGTAAAAGGTGACGATCAGTTGACATTAAACTATTGTATCTTAGATGTTTTACACTAAAAAGCGTGAAAAAAAAAAATTATAACAAAAAATAGAACCGACTACAAAAAACCATGAAAATAATTTTCTACCAGTCTGAAGTCGGTGCCTCAGCACGAGCCAGCAGGAGTGATTAAAGCCATTTACTCGTATAGTTGTAGGTGAGGTTGACGATTATAGGTCCACTCCTGCTGGCTCGTGCTGAGGCACCGACTTCAGACTGGTAGAAAATTATTTTCATGGTTTTTTGTAGTCGGTTCTATTTTTTGTTATAATTTTTTTTTGTTTCACGCATTCAAGTCACAGGTCGACAATAAGATCTAACTAATTTTCTGTCCTCCACTGCTTGTATTAACACGAATAAGACAAAGCACAGTAATCGTATTACATCGTCGAATTCTGCACACGAGGATATTTGCGTCCCGCTTCGTTTCTAAGAAACGTAAAATGAGATATTAGCATCGCATTACGTATTACAGACATGTCACAGCACCAGATCTATTTCCGAGCTGTTTGTATGGTAATTTATGGCTACATCGGTCAGGGTTCTAATAGTACAGTCACCCGGTCATTAATATCTGATAGGACAGAGCACATAAAACACCTACCGCGACGTGACTATTCATATGGTTCGAGAGTATCCGGTGTTTTTGACTGCTTTGTGCTATTCCATAATATGTATGTATGTATGTATGTAAACTCTTTATTGCACATAAAAATAAAAATACACAAACACAGAGAGGAGAACAAAGGCGAGCTTATCCCTAAGAAGGGATCTCTTCCAGCTAACCTTATTATGAGAGGATTAATATTGCCGGTGATTGTACCAAGCAAAAGGTGAATGTAAAGTGCCGTCGCAAAAAGCTTATCTAGTATGACAGACGCATCGTAGCATTTAAATCAATCGCCCCTGAACCTTCTTACCATAAAAAGCATCTGCTATTCCTTGCGATTACGAAATTTATGAAGAAAAAACCTTAGCAGAATTTTTAACAAGTTTGCAACTTTGTCTACTAGTACTTTAAAAACTTCTTTTAGCAACTTGACTCTCCCTATATGTATATACTGTAGTCTTTGAACTTGAAAATCTTTACGCTGACTAAATCAACTCTGATCTACATAAAAAGAGTAGTGAAAAACTAAATTTACTCGACACTTTTATTCTTACTTAGATAATTTCACAACATAAACATCACGCCTGTATTCCCAAATGAGGTAAATTAAATTTCAATAGAATCTGACAATTTTCAACACATTTAGGACACCCTAACGTGGGCACACTTGATTATATATGTCCCTGTTGTCGTGATTATCATCTAAAAGGAATCAAAAAAGAATAATAGTCACATCAGAAAGCCCTAGGCAGCGCGGTGTTCATATTAGTACTCGTAGGCTGGAAGTGTCTACAGGATTGTCAGATTCTATTGAAATGGAGTGTACAGGCAGAGCATACGAAACGTTACCGCTTCAAAGAGATAATCTAACCTTCAAAAATCAAGGAACTACAGTCACTCGTATATTAGGTAAGCATGCAATAAAATAATGCCCCGTCTAATTGCCCGGCGACGATACTAATTCGCTTACACAGAGGCTGTTAAAGTTTCATTCGAATTTATAGCCGGCCGTAAAAGTAAAGTGGTGTGGCCTCGCCTCAGTCTTGAATTGACTTGTCATATCTCATCACTTGTTTATGTTCTTTGCGCAAATTAGAAGAGGCAGCTGACATGAAAATCAATTAAAGACAATCGTTACGAATAAGCGCGTAAGGGCATATTTATTGGATATTAACGATACGATAACTGACGATACGTGTGGTCGCAGGAGGAATGAGCAAGTTGCACAAGTTGCAAAATTAAAGAAATCATTTTATGACAATCACACTTTTTTTGTTAATTTGTTTGTGTTAAAAGGTACTCTTGTTACTATTGACACAGAATAGATAAGAGTACAAGTACAGAAGGTTCTCTCTTTTGATGTCGACGAAAGCCGCCATTTTACTGGGTGACCTTAGCCTCTGGACAAATACGAATACTACTAGCTTAGTAAGATATTTAAAACCAAACTGCAAAGTATCATCATAACAATCAGTCCAATATTTACCGAAAACTAACGGTTTTCTATGTATCACTTTCGAGCAGCCTTATTTGGATGATCTGATTTCATAGTTTTTTTTTCTTGTCTAATTAAGCAAATAATTATTGTAAGGTATTACTAAGCATCAGTATTATCCATGGTTTCATTATTTGTCCAGAGGCTAAGGTCACCTTGTATATGCCTTTTATTGATTGCACTGTATGAACCTGATGGTATCGACAGAAGACCAGCGCCAGGATTGTGATATTTGGGGGCGTTTTGTGTCTCGTTGAAAATTTGTTCCCAAGTTTTATTCGTCTTCTGTTTTCATTATAACTCTCGCAATATCGCGAGTAAATGCTTTTTTTTCTAATGAACCAAGGGAAATGCAAACATCGTGACAACTATGCTCCAAGCTGGTTCTTTTTACAGTGTGTTGTTTTGTGTTACTTAAATGATTTTGAATCGAACTGAGCTTAACAATGAACTTACCTTGCATGCGAAAAGTGCATTCTGCCACGTGGCCGTGTTCTCGCTGAGGAAGTAGCAGCTGTGACCGAGTCGGATGAACTGCGGCGGGCACACGTAGACCATCTTTGTTGAGTTGCTGTGCCCCTCGACGCCTTTGCCTGCCATGCATTAAGCGTGATTAAGTACCATCATCAAGCCGTGGTGGCCTCGTGGTTTGACCTATCGCCTCTCAAGCAGAGGGTCGTGGGTTCAAACCCCGGCTCGCACCTTTGAGTAAAAAAATTACCACGAGCTTTGCGGTGAAGGAAAACATCGTGAGGAAACCTGCACAAACCTGCCAAGCAATTCAATGGTGCGTGTGAAGTTCCCAATCCGCACTGGGCTCGCGTGGGAACGGGAACTATGGCCCAAGCCCTCTTGTTCTGAGAGGAGGCCTGTGCCCAGCAGTGGGACGTATGTAGGCTGGGACGATTATGATGATTCTGGGAGGAGGCCTATGCCCAGCAGTAGGACGTATAGGCTGGGATAATTATGATGAACAAAAGTATAGTAACCAACATCAATATCTGACACAACAAAGTATGCATTTATAAATATCTGACACGACACTATTTTTGGAGTCGGTAGGACGTATCAGATTTTTGTACGCTCTACTGTGGCCGATATTATACAGGTCATTGTACCAATACGACCGAGCTTTGCTAGGATTTTTTTTGTTAAGTCAGCAGTGTTTCAAGACAATTATGACAATCACGGCTTTCAAGGAAAGAGCTTATGCTTTCTTAAAGGCCGACGATAGACCAGTTATTCTCCTTGACTTGTTGTCTTAGTGTTGTTACTTATAAATAGTCTTGGGCGGAACTGATCATTTCACATTAGATGACCTACTTGCTCTTATAATAAAAACAAAATTACTTATATATAGGTAAGAAACTAAAGATGTAGAGCACAGAATTGATATGGGACTTGAGTCATTTTTCGAACATGGAACGTCGATTTTCTTAAGTTTTTTACCTATACGAGTAGATCATTTTCTTGAGTTTTTTTACCTATAGTAATTTAACGTTCATTCAAACGAAATGTTATTAACATTAAATAGGTAACATAAAACCGCCATAAATCATTAGTTCTCGCTAATAAATCTGACTTTAACAACAAACAATCAAAATAGATTTACAAGTAACATCTGTGGCCATTTATTGGAATAACATAAAACCTTTGGTTCCGAAAGGCCATCACGGATTAATTTATGAAAATTTTGCATAATTTAGTGTAAATCAGCTCATAAAATACAGCCACTTCCGTATAAATACATAATTTTATTAGTATTGGCAGAGGACAATGAACTAAGAGCCGATGACACAAAAAATAAAAGATTTTAACATTTTCAATACTCATTTTTGGTTGCCAACAAGTTGCCAACATAATATTTATATGATATATATTTTTAAAACAGAATATTTATTAATTTAATTATTACATTTATTTGAGCTGTTATACATGGCTACTGACATGGACAAACAGACGTACTAAATATGGACTTTTGAGACTTTTGTTATTGTTTGTATAATAACAGCCACTTTCGTACTAAATTTCAAGTTTGTAGGTCAGCTAAAAGTATTCTGTCTATAGATAGGTTTTGATTCCCCGGATATTTCGACGCAAACAATTTTTTAAAGACTGTATCTTTTGATTGCGTTGATTTACAAGTTTAACTTTTTTCACTACTCTCAAGTGATAGCAGACCTGAATATTTAATATCAACATCAGCTTGGTAACTCCACGCATTCCCGAGAAATAGGGTCTTCATAAACGAACAGACGGACACACAGACAACAGAATAATCCTTCAAAGGTTCTGTTTTTGAAAATTGATGTGCATAATTCTAAAATATATAATATTTTAGCGACATCGCGTCCTAGTCTATAATAAAACTGGCCCCGAGATATAACTGGATTGTTTGCTTACTATGTTGTATGTTGTTGACATTTGACTAAAGCGTTCGATGACATCTTACGTCGTTATATGTTCACATGTCATTTAACGCTGTATTTTTATTGGAAATTACGTTTTGGAAACGTATATTGACACTTTCATGATAGTGTTTTACAATATTACGTCGTAACGTTTAATGGAATGGAAAATATTTGAAACGAATATTGATATTGAAATATCAAAGGAATTTACTTGTGTAAATAAACAGTTATTCCATAACGGGGTATAAACAAGCACTTTTTTGATGTTCAATTTCTTTTTAAATTTTTATAGTTAATTTTTTTGAAACAGTTGGTACTATTATTTAAGAACTACTGCAGGAAAAGTCACTTTCGCGTAACAGTCATAGACAGAGAGACAGACATACATTGGCGTCAAACTTATAATACCCCTTTTTGGCATCATCATCATCAGCCTACAGCAGTCCACTGCTGGACAAAGGCCTCTTCCATGGCACGCCATAACATTCTTGTCTTCAGCCCCTCACATCCATCTGCTGCCAGCGACCCTCTTAAGATCTTTTTGGCGTCGGGGATAAAGAAAAAGAAATAGTTTTAGTTTTAAAATGCTGGTCTATTTTTTCTCGAAGGCATTATAATACGAGTACGTCCATGAGTGCCTTAGGTGAATATATTTTTCTAACAAGTCGAACTCAATAGCAGTCTCAATGATGCTGTAGGTATCCATGGGCTGCTATAATATCTTACTATTAGGTAAAGTGCTTAACTTTTTGGTGGGTTGAGTAACAAAATGACTAGTTTATACTCACACTGTGACCAAAACACTATGAACAAGATGGCAGCGATCGCCAACACTTTCCCTCTCCTTTCCAAGGCTTCCATTTTCAAAGTTTCACTAATGGTTCCGCACTAATTAAATTACACACTAACTCACTAACACTGCGATATACTACTGGTAGACATTTTCACAATTTTCTAAGCCGACATTTCTTGGTTGTTTGAACACCTGAAACAAAAAAAAAGCAATTTTAATTATGCATGGGTACAAACAAATTGTAGCGTGACAAATTCTATTGTTCTTGCGAATATCTTTTTTTCCTTTTATGTTAGTATATAAATAGTCTATATTATTAGGTATATTATGTTGTTGTCAGTGTACCGCATATCAATATAACAATCATTAAGTCTACATGCTGTGTTCACGACTTTAATAAAACGATCTAAATCTAGATCTCTCTGCGCCGGACTTTCACGGCGACCTAAATGGTCGTAAGTTATTGCCAATGTTCCCAGTTAGATTATAGGGGCACGAGAACTTTAAAGGTCTTGGTTTATGTAGAGTTTATTCATAAGTCATTAATATGTGTAGGCAGAATAGAGAATTGTGAAAGCTAAGCTAAGGCTCCTAACTTTGGAGGGAAGTTGTTAATATAGTCTTAAGGTGTACTTTCATTAAAGGATGGTACCCAAAGCCTGATGATAGAAGCGTCAGGTACGCACTGGAACTAAAGACAACGACGTACCCTAGCCTTAATCCCCTTCTCCCTCTACCTGGCCGCTTCTAACCGAGGCAACTGGAGGCCTATGGGGGAGGACTATACTCCAATTCAATAGAATCTAACAATCCTGTAGACACTTCCAGCCTTCTAATATGAACACCGGGCTGCCTAAGGCTTCGTGATGTGACTTTTATTCTTTTTTGATTCCTTTTAGATGATAATTGCAACAACAGGGACATATATAATCACGCGTGCCCACGTTGGCGTGTGTTAAATGTGTAGAAAATTGTTAGATTCTATTGAATTGTACTTTATGTTCAACAGTGGACGTCCTACGGCTGATATGATGGTGATGATGATGATGAAACTTATCAAAAAACCGTAAAACAGGCCTCTAAAATAATTGAGTCGTACAAAATAGCATCAATTTCTAACAAATGTAGATATTGAAGTTAATACTAACTGCTTTCTAAATTAAAACGATTAAAGCATTTCATTCAATCTAAAGCTGTATAATCCTATCTGCGTACAAATAAATTTCTAGATTTTAACATTAACGTCTGAGACCTAGGGCTAAACGCGTGATCTATGCAACGCAATTACTATAGCTTTGAAGTTGCCGCCCATTCATAATAAGCTTCATTGCAAACCGATTTCACGGTAAATAGCTTTAATAGAGATTCGTTAAGGCTACAATCTACTTAATGAATTTGCCATTTACATTGACTAAACTATTATTTTTCATTTGCAGGAAACAAATCCCACCAAAACACAATAATACAAAAAGTGCTTGTGCAGTGTTGCCACTTTAGCCATTTTTTAGCTAGATCTAGCCACATTTACGAAATAGTTAGCTACAAAAAGAATTTTAGTAGCCAACTTTTTTAGCCACACTTTCTAACTACTTTCAACAACTAAGTAACCACTGTTTCAATCAATTTAATTTATAATGTAAAACGTACTTCCGTGCGCTTCCTACGTAATTCTTGAGAATATCCTTCAAGAAATAAGTAGGGAAACTAAGAAACCCGAAAAAAATGAAGAAGCCGGACCTTCAACATCACAAGATGACATACATTTTGAATAAATTTTTCTGTAAATAATAATGTAAGAGAAAGAAATATAAAAATTTAAGACTTATAAGTTATCTGTTGCCTTTTTTTTTGTTTAGCCACTTTTGGCTACTTCTAACAGTGTAATTTTTTTTCAGAACTAGCCACTTTTTACCATATGTTTAGCTACTTTTTCTTTGGGCAAGGTGGCAACACTGTGCTTGTGGCCACTTGTGGCCATTGCTGTTTAACTTGATAAAGATATATAGACTCTCTATGTAATCTACCAAAGTTCTTAAACTTAAGTTAAACGTTAATGAACTAATACCTAATTTACTTTGTTACCTTATTTTATGACTGCCGTTAAAGAGTCCGGTTAAAACTTCGGCTGTAAACCGAGTTTAAAACCGTCGTCGTAAACGGCAACTCGTAACTCGGGACGTCCCAAAATAGGTACTTATTATACCTGTGGTTTGAGCCTATAAATCATATTATAATTTGTAACAAACCATACACCACGTGGCATTCAAGTGTTTCATCACCAGATAATTTTTCACAATTCACTGCATATACGAGACATAACAAAAAAAAAGTTCTCAGTAATAATTAGCGTGCAATTTGTAGCTTCAAACATTAAGTACTTGAGAACAATTAGTGCTTGAGTGGAGACCCAGAAGAGAACATAGAAATGTCGGTAAACTACTTATACAACATGATGGAACGAGGCATGGCTAAAATTGCCGGAAAAGAGTGGACAAGGAAGACACAAGAGCTAGAGAAATGGCATGCATTGCCGGAGGTCTACGCTTAGCATAGGGTGGGATAAAACTGAAGAAGAGAGAGAGCGAGACAAACACGAAGATCTAGTAGTCTAGTAGATAGGTAAAAGAGCCTTGAGCGACCTATTTTCATAATAAACTTTAGATTTTGAGAATGACAAAAAATATCGCTTTTTTTGGACGCACATGTAGACAATGTGCAATCAAATCAAGTTTACACCTCAATACTTGCAACTATATAGTAAGTATATGTAAATAGTGAATAGGTTACTTTAACAATCAGGTTAAAAGTAACCTGATATTTAATGCACACACCACAACTCAGCCATGCATGCTTAGCCAGCGAAAGCAAGTCTACTTGCAATGTAAGGCAAAGTTCGGAAAAAAATCTTTTCTTACATGCCAAATTGCACGTCATTTCAAGATTACTAAAGTCACTGTTACAGTAAAATGTGGCCTAAACCAGCTAACTATCTAATAAACAGATATTGCAATTAAAAATAAAAGTTTATAAAAGTGGTGATATCATTTCTCTTAAAACTTGCAATGAAATTTCTACTGCTACAATTCATAAAAGTCTTACACTGAAAAAAAAATTGCTGACAGTAGCAAAAAAAAAATCATTGCTTCTAACATAACTTCAGTGACTATAAAACTAAGGCCTACTAGTAGCTAAAAGTTAGGTGATGTCTTACAAAATCAGTTTTGCATTATTTTAGTTCCTAATTAGCAAATTTTGGCTAAACGTCAAGTAGCCTAACTAGTTCAGCTAAGTATCCTTTTTTTACTATAAACATCTTTTTCGAACTTGGCGCTACCTTTACAGTTTTACTGTTGGAGTTTACTTAAACTAGATCCATATCAACAGATGAGTATCATCACGTTTGTGTTTACTGGGGTGATATCAAAAATGGTTTTATTTTTAAACCAGTCATGACCAGAATTTTTGTTTTGTTAGATTACTCCGAGTATTAATAACCACAGGACAGTCATCTGGAACGTGTGAACTTAGAAACTTCATTTTCTTACGTTTTAGCAACCGTACTACAACCCTAACTAAACCGACACTGTAACCCTAAAGGTTTGTTCTCATGTGAAAGATAAGAGTATTTCTCAAAAAGTTGTCCCGTCATGAAATTATTGAGAATTTATTAACACTAGTTAAAGACCAGAGGCCTTATTGCCTAACGTTTCTGACACTCGCGATCGCAATAAAATGACAGCTTTTGTATGCGAAATATGTCATTTGATTGCGATCACGAGTGTCAAAAACATTAGGCAATAATACGGCCTCAGATCATAAAACACATACTGCATGAAATATCCAAAATGTCTTAACGTTAGGAAAACGTCACGAAATCTTGAAAGGAAATTCAGGCACGCAATCGCAATTTTTCAACTACCACAAGGTTTTGTATATATAAACATAATATTACCATATATTACTTACTTTTTTGTTGAAATAGCGTCAGATTTTTTTTGTAACAACTGAAAATTGACTTTTTGAGAAACAGTCAGAAACGTGATGCCGTCTCTGTTTATTCGGATAAAACAAATGGAGACGGCTTCACATTAATCTGTCACATACAATTTATCGATGAGTGGAGAAATCGTAATTGCTTAGCGCTTCATATTATTTTTGAATTGCTGCTTCCGTGCATTCCTGTCAAAAAGGGTTTCGACGGACATATTTGGACATTTAACGGCTGATATGACAATGATCAAAAAGGTTCTAACTTTGACTCTACTATACCCGAGATCGTTTTGTTCTCATACCATGTGTCCCAAACAGTCGCTCGGTCAAACGTCAATACTGATGGCCACAAAATAAAATATAGGTTATTCTCCAAAACGGAAATAAACTGTTTCCGTCGACTCTATTTGGTGAGCCCGGAAATTACCAAATAAATCTGCGGCTCGGAAACTACAAATATTCAACGGTAGGTAGTTTGCAACTTCCAACACAACTATGCAAAGTATATTTAGTTAGAAGTTGTTTTCCAGGAACTATGAATTTTACGGGATGTTGTTGAAAAAAAAAGTAGTGTAGTCAAATTGAATCCGTGTAATGGGTGGAACTTCGATTTAAATATCATGTAACATTTTATCATACCATATATCGGTCAAAGAAATTATTGTGGAATTAGTTCGTATAAAGGCTCCATTTAATCTGGTATACGATTCAATTTCGTCAGCTGTACAATCACCTGGATTAATATCTGCCACAGCGGAGCATGCAAAAATATCGGACACGTCCTACCGGCACTAGAAATAGAGTTGTATCAGATATGGGTGAAATTTGGCTAACAGAATGAGACACCAGCGTACTCAAAAGATAATAAAATAAAAGCTCGTGTTTATAGAGCTCAATTTTCATGTAACAGCGAAAAGTAAATGGACCAAAAGAGAAACAAAAGTCTCTCCTGTGGATAGGAAAATAATAAAAGAATAAACCCTTTTTGGATACAAATATTTCTGTGTGCGACCCAAAAAAGTCATCTATGTAACAATGGGCAACTACAATCTTTCGATGGCAAGTCGCTCGAGCTCTAGATCTCGAGAGCACTTGACTCTCAAACGCCGCCGCCCGATGAAATATTAATGCATGACTGCTTCGGAATGCACTCGAGTGCGCAAGCGCATCATGTTACTATAGTATCTACGGATGGTTCATAGTTTCTGCCATGTTACACCCATCATCACGCCGCGTCTATAGAGTAAACTGGAAATCGTCAAAACGTTTGAGTATTGCGAATTGAAGCGATGTGAATCGTATTAAATGATAATGTAACGGATAACTCACGTCTTAAATCAAGTTTAGCTCGACTGTTTCGGGCTGTTTCGTAGCCCTTCTTCAAAGGAGCACGCGACACGGTGGCGCGTGTTGCGGCAGCCGCTGAGTCGCGTGCTCCTTTAAAGAAGGGCTACGGAACAGCCCGAAACATGTCGAGCTAAACTCTATTTAAAATGTGAGTTATCCGTTACAATGTCATTTAATATGAGTGAGTCTCACGGTAGTTTCATGTTAAAGATGTGATTTGTGTACAGAGACTTATTTGGTGCACATGTGATTTTAACACTCCTTACAACTAAAGAAATCATCGAGAAATTGATTGTTAGTTTATTCCCTGCATATAAGATTTAGTTTTATTCTTCATGTTCAAAAGTTCTTTATGCCCCGCCATAGTGTAAAATGACTATGATTATAACAAATGAGATTTTATTTTCATTCTTCTTCATTCGTTTATGCAACAACATTCACATTTTATTTTCGCATTTTCAATGAGTTTTTCTGCAAACTGATTAGACTTTGAGAAAAAATAGGGCTTTGCTAACTTTAGAATATCACAAAGCAACAAAATACATAATGAAACCGAAGAAATTTGCTGCATCGCGCGTTTACGTTTTAAAGACGCACCGTTCGAGAAATAATTAACTGACGGAAATATAACCCACAAGCCTATCAGGTTAATCATATTTTCGTCCCGCTATTCCCGGCCTAGAGCATAAAACCTTGTAATTACTGGCTGACCTTAGGGCAGTAGGTACACGTTACATGTTTTGTGACATCGTAAAATAGAACCGGCAGGCACATGACGTCAAGTTCTAGAATGTCGATGGTGGAAAAGAAAATTATTGAAGTCACTGGCTGAAAATATGTTCTGATCTTTTTTAAAACAGTTGAAAATCGAATTCGAAAAGGCAGTTTGGATCCAAGCGTGTGTTTTAGGCCGGTAGACGTAGAAGGCATATTGAGCAGGCAACTAATCGGATAACTCGCACAAAATCTTGTGGAATTGAAGTTCATTTCCAACGTGTAAGGAACTATAACACTCAGATGGCATATAAACGATAGAGGAAATAGGCACGTGATTGGTTTTCATGCTGAATCATTGAGCTTATTTTAATCGGGTTCACCAAAAACTAAACCATTAAATCCAATGTGTAGCAACTACAATAGGCCTATTTAAATTACAGAACGTTTAACACCATAAATAAACAGAATCGAGAGAACTTCCAACCGTCAATACCGCTAAACGCGCTAGTGTTTGCAGCGCCATTTTCAAATAGGTCACAAAAAGTTTCGTGTTCACGTTCGAGTGTCTATGGCATCGTTTTACTTTTAAAAATAATAAATGATGGGATGTTTGGGTTACCGCTTATTCAGAACACTGTGTCATTATTACAGCATACCATAAAACATTGTGGTAATATAAAACAAGAACCTGAATCTAAAGGGACAAGGTTTAGATTGTACCGTCGGTGCAGTTGTTATGGTTAGTACACTAAGGTAAACAGAGTTTGGTATGCGTTCAAAGTGGAACGACAGCTGATTGCACTTTGATTTTAATATTTCAATGCACCAGATGCATAAGTCGAGGTTGGAAGTAAAATAAAAGTCATGTCGTATAATTGCTAATTTACTGTCCTGGTCATAAATGATCTCCTTAAAATCCATTTGTAATTTAAAATAGATTAGGCGCGGCACAGCTTGGGAAAATTGCCGTTAAATTGCTACAACCTAGATATTTTATATTATATATAATAAATTATGTTGTTGCGGATAACTCACGTCTTAAATCGAATTTAGCTTGAATGTTTCGGGTTAATTCGTAGCCCTAAAGGAAAACTGAGCGCAAGTGAGGCTTCCCCTGTGGGTTAAAAGTAAACATGGTGGTAATGCAGTCAGGCTGTCAAGGTAATTACTGACAGTAAGTAGTGAGTTGAGCACACACGTGAGCGCCGTCCCGTGCTGCCCCGGGCTGGGATTGTGTCCATGGACACGGGAAACGGGACATTCCTGGGACATTGCAACTTTATCATGTTTCTGAAACTATTGTATCAACGGCCGAATACCTACAGCTAGTTACACTGTAAACAACTGAAAGATGCATTTTTGCCGGAAAATTTTTTCTTCGGGCATATTTGCCCTACATAGGTATAGGTAATGTTTCGTATTTTTTTTTTAAAGTCCATTATTCACTTATCTTACGTTACACCAGGTACTAGGTAACATACTCGTACAGTTGGTGCCCTAACATAAAGTATGAAAAAGTGGATACATACATAAGTCAGAGAACCGACCGTAAAATCGTTTTTTTGTTGTTGTTGTAATACCTAGATCAGGGGTCACCAAATGGAGATCTACAGTTCAAATCCGAACCGCCAACCTATTTTGTGCGGACCTGAAGTAAACAGTAACTTGTATTATTGAGTAAACATTAAATAATGTACCTACATTGATATGTTGAAAAAAAAAATCCTTGTTACTTTTGCTTATATACTCGTAATAAACTCAAGTAGAATAGAAACGGACCGCGATGGCATTTTTATCTTAAAAACCAGATCCCGAAGTAACTAATTGGTGGTCCCTGACCTATATCTTTATTGTTTACGAGTACACAAAATTATTGAATATGATTTTTGTCGAGCCGAATTTCAGATAAAAGTTTTTAGTGATTCATAAGGCAACTCTGTTTCGGCTCTTGCGTTATGGTCATGCTTGAAGCCTAATCTTACGTTTAAAATCACCCATAAACTGTAATTACCATCTCATAGTACATTACGTGCATGTACGACTGGCATCGTCAGTTATTTCGAGATGTAACCCATGATCAGATTTAACTACAGATAAAAAGACAATTTGGCGACGCGACCGTGACTTAACAACGCAAAAGGACATGACATAGAACCCTGGTACTACGAAGTGCCAAATTCAAACATCGTGTCTTGCCGTCTCGCTTACGCTAATATTGTTTAATACGAGAGTGAGAAGAACGGTCGGTACGTACGACACAAACTTCGATTTTGGAATTTCGTAGTAAGCCCCTTAGATCGCAGAACGTGTGGGACGTTATTAACATAATACAAATTTATGTCGTGCTAGTGAAAGAGGCGCCGGTTGTCGTATTGTTGACGATTTTCAATCCAGGGCAGCTTTTAGCAATTTTAATTGGCGGTATAATTAATTTGGCGGTCTCTATTAGACCGGTTTTTTCAAAGCATTATATATTATTATCAACTATTGCAGCTGTGCTCGTGTTCGAATTTGTTTATCGTTATTCTTTGGATGCTCCAGAATTCTCTAAAAGTCAAAAACCCTCGAAATTATTGTTTCAAAGGCCAATATCTCAAAATTAATAACCCTTTAATTGACAAAATTGAAAAAAGTTCATGATTTAAGCCTCGTCGGTGCCTTATAGTCCAAAAATTCTACGTAACAAAAATACAAAAAGATAATCTTGACGGTGCACTGCCAATTTAAGGGCTAAACTAATTTTAATCAAACATAGCTAAGAACCATCGTAAAGAATGACGCTTTTACGTAAAAAGAACATATTGATACCACAGAACACATGAATATCAGGTACCAAAGATAGACACATAGACATTGGCATCAAACTTAAAACACTCTTTTTGCGTCGGGGGTTAAAAAGAAACCTTTTAAGACCTACCTTTATACCTTTGAAACTACATTATCTAGTATTATTTCTACGACAAAATTTCAGTTCTCATGACGTAGTGAGTTGGAAACAGGCTCTCATTAGAATGCAAGCCTGCACTTTAAAGAAAACCCCATCTCTTTCCGTCGAGCTTATTTGTGCAGCAACTGTTGCACTGATCGCGCATAATGGTCGACTGGACGAGAATACTAACGGACATCAAGTGTGCCTTATTATGGTAATGGTTATGTGATGTTTCGAGTCTGTAATTTGTGCATTATGTTAAATACGAGGCAATACAAATACGGTTTATGTCAGAATAAGTTGATTCGGGAATTGATTGGGATGAATAATATGAATGGATTAGATCTCAGAATTGAACCTTGCATTTAAGGCCCTATAGTCAGAGTCAATCTGTGTAACAGGTGCTAAAAGTGTGTGAACTACATAATATGTAGGTACAGTGACTTCAATGAACACCTATGTGTTGTACTATGTGGTGTACTTGAAGTAGGTAAGGTGGGTGAATCAACTATTTTACCGACACTTTGGGCGTCTCCTGCGTTACCAAAATTGTCTCTGGCGTTACCAAAAAATCGTACTTCCAAGAAGATATTTCACGGTTTAACAGGTTGAACTTACGTAGAATGGCATAGATTCATGTATACCATCAATTAAATTACAGAAAAAACATGTTTACTTACAAAAATCTGCAATTGTTTGAAAAATGTCGCGGACAGATTAGTGGCGGTAAAAAAGTTGATTCAGGTACCTATGTACCTACCTAATTCAAATATGCCCACAAATTATAATATACTCGTGGTTACTACGTAGTATGACATGACCAATAAGTTATCGTTGGTAATAAGGCATGATTAATTCTATGAAGCCCTGATGACAGTAAGGTTACACTTCCCACGAAACGTCAAGTGAGTCATCGAACTGTCAAGACAATGGATGTTTACTTTGCGTAAGGAAGGTATTTTGAAATTACAGTCAAAGTATTCTATTCCGTAGTAGGAAGCAAAGTTATGGATTTCACTATACCATATGCGGTACTACGTATATTACAGTTAGGCTGTGTGAAGCAACTACTGCAGAATATGAAAGAGAGAAAGAAAGAAGAAAGAATTACATAACTTCGAGTTAATGCTAACCCAGGGTTACTGTTGAAATGGACGGAACTATCACCCCTAATCTAGGATTGAAGATGATTTTATTAGCCCTAGACCGTGCTAGCGGCCTTTTAATGACATAAGTTGACTTTTAATTGTCATGTTTGTCTCGTTGTTTTGGTTTCATTATTTTTACCCACGATGGAACGGAGAACTGTATATGGGTGAAGACCAAAAAGTTGCACAGCTTTAATTGCACTAGCACGTAGTTTTAATTTCCATTGTGACACGAAAAATAATCATATTATATTTGTATGGATAATTTTCGTGTCACAATGGACAAAGTTAGTGAAAATTATAGGCTAACGCAGCTTTAACGGTGTGCAACTTTTTGGTCCTCACCCATATACGTTTGAGTTAATGGGTTGTGTATTTGTATGTTATCGTGCTAGTTTAATTGTTTGGCTATAAAGCATTTAAGTTATAAGTGACTATAGTTCAGCTCCGCGGCTTCGATTTAGTTGTGGAATATCCATTGGGAATTTCGCGAGAGCAAACGAGCAGGCGGGTCTTTCGATGGAATTAATCACAGCCAGTTTATTTTGTTCGAGACAGAGATGGCATAACGTATATCTGTCAGATTAAATGTGAAGAGCTTGGAGTGAGGTGAAACAGGACTTTAAGGTTATTATTTCAGTTATTAACCACCCAAAACAGAATATTAATAAGATGAAAGAAAACGCGACCGTCGAGAGAAATTTAAACACCCACTGCTATTCTGTTTTCTTAACACAATAGGATGTCGAACATGTAATTTGAGTAGTATGTGGAATAATTAGTTATTTGGAAACTTGACACGATTCTTCCGAATTAGAGTTTATTTCTCTCATTAATATCATAAATGCGAAATTTTGTGGGGTTTTACATGTTTGTATGTGTTATACAACGTAGGTTGCGCTTCTTTACCCTTTCACGCTAAAGTTCATCCAACCGGATCTGGACAGAATTTGGTTCACAGATAGATTATAAACTGAATTAATACATAGAATTATCTACTTTTTATTTCGGAAAACTGCTTAGTTTCTGCGGGATAGGGATGAACTTTTTATCTACCAAATATCCGCATTTATCTAAACGTTAAGAAGTTCGTGGTTCTGTTTCATACACTGTGTTAATTTTCGTGATAATATACATATATTATCACATAATAGACATAAAAAAACGATGTAATTGTTTGTTAAAACAAATATAGGGACACGTCGTTGAACAATTTTACGTCCGGAGTTGATCGTAAACATGCAAAAAAATCTTATCAATTGGTTTCATAACCACCCTTCAACGGGTTATGTTTTAAAGGAATTAACTGACTGAGCAAACTAAAAAAGAACCAACTTATTACAAGCTTCAGGTCCGTGGTATTTGTTTTTCTTTATTGGGCGTTACCTCATAAATTTTGATCAGTATCTTTATTAGTCATTATAAATATCGCTGAAGTTTTATGGCCGGCTGGAATTTTGCTAAACTTACTTTTTTTGTTTTAATCAAATTTGAAAGACCCCCCACACTAGCGTCTTTCGAGTGTCGGCGCCGTGCCAATGCCGGGATTATGCAGCGCTGGCGTGGCATCGCGTGATGCTCGAAAAAAAAACGTTGTCACTGTATATATATAAGCTAAAGCAGTAGGAAGCTACGAACAAATCGATCGAAACGAACACACTCACACAGACGCGCGCTCTACACGGCCTCAAGGAGGTCTCGCGGTACTGCAGTCGTGAGACCCCCTTAGAGGCCGTGTAGAGCGTGCGTTTGTGTGTGTTCGTTTCGACCGATTAGTCTGTAGCTTCAATACTACTTTAGCTTCTAAGTATACTGTGACGTTGTGCTGGCGCTGCGGTAATACGACACCAACAGGGCTACTACAAAACTTGAAGTTCGTGTGGTACCGTCCCTCTCGCTCTCGTATTAAACAGTATAAGTGTCAGAGAGACCGCACGACACGAACTTCGAGCACTGCAGCGCTGCTTACGCCTGGCGTTCGGCAGCCAGCCGGTCGACGTCGCGTCGAAGTGCAAAACTCGAACTTCGTATGTTGCAGTCCCGCTGACGCTTATGTTATTTAATACGCGAGTGAAAGGGACGGTGCGATACAAACTTCGATTTGCGAGTTTCGTAGTAGCCCCTCTGGCACGTCGTAGACGCTCGAAAGACGCTAGTGTAGGGGGTCTC
Organism: Choristoneura rosaceana; assembly: GCA_037349165.1. Taxonomy (NCBI): domain Eukaryota; kingdom Metazoa; phylum Arthropoda; class Insecta; order Lepidoptera; family Tortricidae; genus Choristoneura; species Choristoneura rosaceana. The sequence continues at coordinate 2,953,159 of JAZBNJ010000019.1, forward strand.
TTAATCGTTGACTGGACCACGAGTTATGTATGATACGTACCTGTAACAATAAGAACACAATGGTTAACAATTATTAGAATTTACGATCACCGGTCCATAGTTTAAATGGCATACCTGGGCCAATCAACTATTTTACCGACACTTTGGGCGTCTCCTGCGTTACCAAAATTGTCTCCGGCGTTACCAAAAAATTGTACTTCCAAATAGATATTTCACTATAATGTTTTAAACTTTCGTGATGCTCACTCATAGTCAAAATACCACAAATACTAATACTACTACTTAATAATATTACTTGTTAAAAATAGCGTGATAAGTCCCGTTTGTGGTGTTTTGACTAAGATATTTCACTGTTTAATAGGTTGAACTTACGTAGGATGGCATGTATTCATGTACACCATCTATTAAATTATAGAAAAAATATGTTTACTTACAAAAATCTGCAATTGTTTGAAAAATGTCGCGGACAGATTAGTGTCGGTAAAAAAAGTAGATCGGCTCACCTACATGGGGCTGAAGCCAATACGAAGAGATCTTTGGTACCATTATAATAATAGAAGTCACGACTTTTTATAACTTTATTGTAGCTCACTTATCTCCATGTTTAGCATATATTTGACTTCAAAGCTTTATAGTTAAATTTGAACCTTTTCAAATGTAATGTTTTAAACTTTCGCGATTCTCACACGTAACTAATATTTTATCGTAGTCAAAATACCACCAATGGGACTTATCACGCTAACACACGCGAGGAATATTCACCTCGACGTTTCGACTATATTACAGTGGCCGTAATCACGAGTATTGCGTGTAAGTGTAATAAGTCCCGTAGGTGCTATTTTAACTATGAGTGAAAATTCATCATCATCATCATCATCCCAGCCTATATACGTCCCACTGCTGGGCACAGGCCTTCTCTCAGAATGAGAGGGCTTTTGAGTGAAAATTACGAAAGTTTAAAACGTTATATATAATACTAGCTTTTGCCCGCGGCTCCACCCGCGTGGAATTCGGTTATCGCGCGCTCTTCTCTCGGGAAATGTGGAATTTTTCGGAATAAAAAGTAGCCTATGCCACTCTCGGGTACATAAACTATCTCTATACCAAAAATCACGTCGATCCGCCTCTCCGTTTCGACATGAAAGACGGACAAACTTACACACAAACACACACACTTTCGCATTTATAATATACACAACCACCTACTCTCTCATATAAAGCAAAGCACCCGAACAATAAATAAAAACGTTATAAAACTTTTGCAATCGCGGCGATTGTTTTTCCTCCTAGCAAAGCCATCTTGATCTACAGCATAATAACTCATAAAGTCCGTCAGTTTCGTAAACATACAGCATTTAGTTAATATTTCTTTCGCCCATCGACCACCCACAATGCAAATTAAGCTATTAGCTCAATCGCCCAAATAAATGGGTCATTGGACAATAAAATATCTTTTCATTCGCCGAATCGGCGCCGGAGCTGCCAGGGTTAGGAATAGAGTGACCACGTCACGGGAAGCTTTGGGGACCAATGACTTAAAAAAAAAAAGCTGTTTATTTCAAGCAAAAAAAAAATCATAGAACATTCAAATCGAGTCAATGAATGGATGAGATTATTGTTGCCTTGACGTGTAATAATTGTTATACTCGTCGAGTATTGTTTATAGTGAATGAAGAGTATAAATTTGAAAAAAGGATACTTTCAGGATTCAGGAAAATAATACCTACCTATGGCGTTTTTTAAAGTCTGTGACTTAAAAAGTGTTTTTGAATCAAACAGATAAAGTTAGGTAAAATGTGAGTTGTTTCGATGTTTCTGTATGTCACGGTAATGTCATTAATCTACGGGGTCATCCATAGCGTACGTGAATTTTGACCGTTCTTAGCACCCCCCCCCCCCCCTTGTCACAATAATTGCAATTATTGCTATGAAATTTGTAATTATTTTGACACTGAAACGTGTACGAACCGCCTGACCCAGCCCCCCTCCCCCCTAAATGTGTGATGTAATTTATGAACCCCTAGTTTTGCACACTGCATTTATCGTTTTTTCAGTCGAGTTTCCTCATTTAGCCACAATATTATAGTTATCTTACAGGCAGAAATTCGTAAAGGGTAAATAAAGTAAATAACGATAATCAAGAAAAACACGTGTGTACAATAAATATGGGTATAAATTGACCCTTTATATCTGCTTTATACACAGCGAGAGCTGTAAAACTGGCTCGTAAACTGATGTAAGTCTTTCTTGCAAAAAAGTGACAATCGAGTAATCGCCTCATGGTATGTGCAGTTGCGATATTTTATTAGTTGCGACCAGACCAGCATGCTCTGTATCGACTTTTTAATATAACTTCAATATTTGTTCTCCTGTGATTTATTGTTACCTCTGAAGTTTTTGATACCATAGGTTTTTGTAATACAAGCTTTTTTGTGAGCTGCCATTGAAATTGATACTAATATCTGTATATAGTTTCTGATCAATAGAAGTAAGAGAAATTCATTTGGCCCGAGCAAACCAACAATGCTAGTTTTTTATTTATTTATAAACCATAATAATTTTACAAAAGAGAATTTGATACGAGCGAGCGAAAACTCAACAGAGTTTATCTTCCGCTGTCAATCGCTCATTTTATGTAAATCCTGGGTAGGACCTGAAATAAAACTCTATGCCTCGTTCTCTAAATTTAATTAAATACTTGTAATGTATAGTATATAGATATCATTTATAAATATTGTGAATCTGTTTAAAAAAAATACCTCGTTGAGTTTCTTGCCGGATTCTTCTCAACAGAGTTTTTTTCCGAACCGGTGTTAGATTTTTTGACGTTCATAAGTGCTTATCATAGCCTAAATTGAATAAAGAGATTTTGACTTGACTTTGACTTGAAAAAAAGCAGCTCGCAAGATGCTTCGGGTGCATAATTGCCCATTACCCAGTGGCAAATTAGTTACGTAGCAAGAGTAGCAAATGCTACGGGTCCCGCGTGTCTAGTGGCCCCGCGGACCAATGCTTTCTGATCGTAAAAATGTCAGTTTAAATAAAAGCATGTCTTTTTAAATCAATGTGTACAATACCTACTGCTACCACAAAACCAACATGAAACCGCCGTATTTTATTTAATACTAAGTATTAACTTGAAGCAAATCAAGGGAGACCATCATAAAATTTGCTACAGGCCTCGCGCTGAATTAATCCAGCTCTGCCATCACCCTTTAATTTTACGATTAGTATGGGCAAAAAGACAGCGCCTCTAGGAGCACGGGCTAACAACAAACCGTTCTAATAATATGTGTTACTTTAAGGCGGCCATATTTGAGATTTGAGAGATACGAAGCGAAGCTTGTAAAAAACTGTGCTATATTTTTTAGACCAAAAAATAATCACTCATGCTAGCCCTTGAACAATCTGGTCTGGTAGCGCAGGGGGCAAAAAATATCACTTGAGATGTAGCATGCGACAGGAGCAGTAGGTACTCGATGTTTTTGTTTTATCTTCACCTGTCAGTTGTTTGAGTTATTATCGCATTGTCGGTAGAAAATTGCCTTTCTGAGTTAACGTATTATACTTAGAAAAATGTCAGCTTTCAAATGAAAGAAACTGGTTAGAAATCGTTCTTACATTGACAGACATGACTGGAACAAAAGAATTTTCCACATCGGCTAATCTTTCGGATCTCTGGGTTGAAGGCTGGCAAGATCTGGACAAAGATCATAAAACATGGTGTAGTCTGGTGTTAGAGGCCAGGATCTACGTCAGGTCACTGTGGGAATAGCTAGTAAGTACATCACTTTATAATTGATGGAGTTTAAGTCTCCTTCTTCTAAAGTTCTTAAAGTTCTTTTAAAGGTTTCGTACATGAACGGTGATAAACGTTGCCCTATTGCTGTCACTGACGTGACTCTCTGTCGTCTGCTACACAGGTTGAAGCTACAGTCTTCAAATTTTCATAGATAAGCATCTTGTCGCCCGAAGCCATAAAACTTGTCAAAAAATATGGCTCTCACACAAGTAAACCAGGAAACGAAAACACATTTTTACTTATACTATATTTTTTGTCTCAAAGATAAAAAAAATATAAAATTCGAAGATATCAATATGAAATTTTTTGTTATGTCGTCATTATTTATTATTATGAGACACATTGAAACCTGATTGCGTGAGTCAAACTTACAGTTGGTTGGTTTTATTTAAAATCAGTAGAAAACTCTTCGGAACAGCAACTACAGACTTCCATTCATTACTAATATAACTTTATATGGGTCAAGTATCCTGAAATAAATTATTTCATTCATTCATTTATTGACGCTCTTTGACAACAATTGGTTTCCAGTGACCCACGTCGATTGCTGCGCTCGAGGCTTCCAGACAAGGAACTCATCAGTTCTCATTACTTTCGCATTTATTTTATGGCCTTAATCATTTCAAGTGGGCAATTTGCTGCATTTGACATAATTTTTCAAAGCATTACTGTCTTTAACGCTACTGTCATTGAAATAATTGGAAATTAGTACGTTCCAATTTCTGTTAAAAGTTTGTCTCTTATCAGTCGTCATCATCGTCCCAGTCTACATATATACGCCCCACTGCTGGGTACATAATATGTACTCATACGTGCTATAATCCTCTCAAAATGAAAGGGCTTGAACTGTAGTTCAGACGCGGTATAAAATGCGTATTGGGAACTTCACACACACCATTGAGTTGATTTCAGGTTTGTGTAGTATTCCTCAGGATGTTTTTCTTCACGGTAAAGCTAATTTTGCGCAAGAATTTAAATAAATTCAGAGGTGTGAGCCCGGATTTGAGCCCACGGTGCTCTGCTTATGAGGCCATAGGTCAAACTACTAGGGCACTACTGCTGTTTGGCTGCGAAAATTTAGTCTCTACATAGCATAAAACAAAGTCGTTTTTCTTTTTATATCGGATTTAGAATGACGTCACGTACAGTCAGCTGCAGCTTATCGTGCATTGTCATCCAAACTAAACGTGTATACAAAATTTCAGCTCAATCGGTTGAAGACTTCAAAATTGAGTTCAAAGATTCCACCCGAACAAATTACATACATAAGCAAGTTAAATAAAAGCTTTTAACTTTTAATAAAAAAAAAATCAGACTTTTCTTATTGATTGTGCTAAGAAACCGATGAAAATTAAATCGCACAAGTACTTTCGTAGTAATAAGATTGTCTCGCCCAATGCTCTCCTGAACTGGTCACCCTAGCGCACCGACAGCCACTTGTTTCTTTCAATTAGTGCAAAAATAGTGAATCGTGGCCTTCATGAAAATTTAGCGCAAACCAGCCAACGTAGCTAGAGCTGTATGATATAAGGAAGTGTTTAAAATAATGTGTTTTCCGAATAGACTTCAAATAATGTGAAGGCCAGTGTGGCAGTGATGCATTTCTCTATCAATAATCTATATAAAAAAATCTTGCGGTGTTTGTGATCGCACTCTTCTGAAACGGCTAGGCGAGGAGGGGTTGAGTTTTTAAGCAACTGTAAGTATGAATGTCTATTACATTGGTACTCTCTTGAAGCTGGTAATGGTAGCTACCATTTTCTGAGAAATATAAAAAAAATGTGTAATAATATAAAAAAGCAGGCTGCGTAAAAAAAGTTATTATATAACCCTCCTTAGGGCAATCGGGTAAAAAGTGAAAAAAGAATAGTTGTTGTAACTGTCGAACTTTAATTTACTTATCACAATTGTAGACCACTAGAATGTTTTTCTTTTATATTTTTTTTTAACGCAGGAAGGCTTTTTGATATTTTTAATTATTTTTCTGCGGTGGAAACGACGGGCTGCTGGGGAGCGGATGCAAAGCGTTTTGTGTGTGATTTGGGCCGTCGACTCAGGCAAAAAGGGGAGGACCCTCGCTCCGAGTCATTTCTGATGCAAAGGCTGTCTTAGCTATCCAACGTGGTAATGCCGCGAGCGTTATGGGCACCTTTGCGCCGGGAATGGCAAGGGGCGAATTATTTGATTAAGTTAGTGTTTATTGTGTTAGGTTAGTATTTAATATTGTATTTTTAATTTAATTATGACTTTTGTATAGTTGATACGTATGAGAATAGGTCAAAAAAGTAATTTTCACTTTCCTATGAATGTGACTATGAAATCGACTGTGAAAAAGTTCCATTTTGGCACGCGATAGAGTTTTCTCCACTGTACTATTAGATACTTAAGCTTAACGATACATGACATAGAAATTAAACTTTCTTACTCATCCCGTTGTATTATCTCAAATATTGATTCAATAAAGCAAATAAATCATTAAATAAGCAAACTAAAGACTAAAAGTCGCCGAAAACCAGACCCGAAAGGTCACCATACGCGATAAAGATATACGTTTCTCTTTTACACCAAACATACAGAGCTGTGTAAAATCACACGCGCGGAAAGTGCGTTTTTCCGTAGGTCAACATTATATACAGGCTGATTCTAGAGATGTGAGCAGGACCTATCCACAGTAATTGAACATGGATCGTTCACAAGGTTCATAATATCCGTAAAAACTTTCATTCCCACAGGTATTGCAAGTGAAAATACGTATATCTTTTTGTGCACGCCTAATATTTTTATTAAAAAAAAATGTTTCTAGAGCAAAAAGGTACGCGTCTTTACACCACAGCTAATTTAGTTTATAAGATGCAAGCGATTAATACTGTAAATATCTCTATCAATGTGTAATCTTAATTTTGGTAAATAAATCATTATCTTATCTTTTTAAGTTTTAAGCATTCGCTTTAATTTTTCTCTTTCCTCTGAGTTTGTGCATTTGTTTCCTAGCTTTTGTAAAACGTTGTGTGAAATATTTCTGGAATGGGCAATACCCATTTCGTACGACATACAAAACTCGTTTTTAACATCACCTACACTCAATTAGAGTTGCCTTTATTCCCTACTTGTCATTTAATTTTAAATTTATCTATAAATGTTTTTTGGACACAAGTAGTTTTTAAAAATCCAACCAAGTGCGTGCCGCAAATGTACTTCAACAGAAATGAAGTCAAAATTGCTACCACAAAAAATGCTACCTTTACCCATACTAATATAATAAACGCGAAAGTGTGTTTGTGTGTTTGTCCGTCTTTCACGCCGCAACGCAGCGACGGATCGACGTGATTTTTGGCATAGAGATAGTTTATGGGCCCGAGAGTGACATAGGCTACTTTTATCCCATAAAAATGCACAGTTCCCGAGGGAACAGCGCCTAAAAACCGAATACCACGCGGGCGGAGCCGCGGCCAAAAGCCAATTTACCTAATAAAATTTAAAAGATAGTAAAATCACTACTGAGAGCATCCTGTAGCGTCAACAACATAATAAACGATAACTTGAAATAAATGAGCAACAACTCATTATCGTACGTTCCGATCAACGCGTCGTTTTAATTTATGACCTGCATATTTTAATAAAAGGTCATTTTTCTGGGTCACATGATGTCATACTAGAAATAATTTCTGTCAATGAAAACTTCGAACATAATTTTTAGGGTTATGTAGTCAATTAGGAACCCTTATAATTTCGTCTTGTCTGTCCGTCGGTCTGTCTGTCTATCCGTGTCTAAGCTCAGAAACCGTTAGTACTAGGAAGGTGTAATTTGGTATGAATTGGTATATCCTATATATTTGAGAGGGGTTCCCTTTATCTTGTATGATATCGATTCTCCGAACTACTTATTATTCTTATGCAAAGTATTATGAGATATATGCCTTTCTGCGTAGCAACTATTCAAACATATAAATATTATTGTCATCGATATTATGTGATGTTCTAAAGGTTGCCTCTGCTTAAGGTTGTTATGAGAAACGAAATGATGAGATTCAATTTTATGCAACATATTATATTTATTAGTGAACCATTTGAGAGATAAGATGCCACAGACAGACATACAGACATTGGCGTTGAACAAATAACACCCTTCTTGTTCCGTCGGGGGTTAAAAATAATTAAAATAAATAAACGAATACCAACCCAGCTCTGATCAAGAAACAGGATCAATAAAACAAGCGTAAAACCTAATTTTACCGCATTTTATTACTGCGAAGGTGACGCAAGGGCACTGTTTACAGAAATCATCGTCCTACGATGATGCTGTCATCGCCGTGGGAATGACGCGTCAACGTCACGCATGCGAGAAAATTCGAGTTTTCATCTTGAGTCATGATTTTTTTAGAAGATTACTTATAATTACTTAGATTATTTCTCTGTGTATTTGTTTTCTGTATCGCTTACTATTTCTGGTGTACAATAAAGAGTCTTTGTATTGTATTGTACCTATTGTATGTTTACTTACCTACACGCATACTTAAGATATAAATTTAGGTAACGCCAACCGGGGCTAATGCGCCACAAAACTTTAAACAGCATATTTATCAGATTATAACAAACACATTATGTATCCTTAAAAGCTATAACTTATGATACAAGCTATTATATTTGATCTTATTTCATAATTTAGTGTCATTTTATGGCATTTTTAATAACTTCTACGTGTAAATTACGTTTCTGTAAAAGCTAGGATTTTTAGACGCTATAACCCCAGTTGGGGTGAAAGTGTCTGTTACTGATATTATGTGATCGGATTGGTCGGAATGATTTTAATCGAGATAATTTTATAAAAGCACACAGATTACTATTATTTTGATTATTCTTTGCCCAGCGCCTAAGTTTGGCGGTGCAGAGAGGCAATGCGGCCTCCGTCCTGGGGACAATGCCCCAAGTGGGCGATCTCCAGGGCTTCTTTTAGTTGTAATTTATAAGTTTTGTAAACAATTAAAATTAGTTAATTAATTGATTGGTTACTGTCGTTTAGTACGGTATAAGCGATTTGATATATCACACTGAAACCGCAACGTCGTCAACATAGTACTTACCAAAATACTATAATACCATACCTAAAAGCACACATGCTGAAGTTAATTATTATGTTGTACGCAAAATTCTAGCTTTAGTTTAGGGTAATTCGAACTCGTTAAGTCGAACAAAAATATTCGGGGCTATAGCGTCTAATTGGCCTCGTTGGCGGATTACTTTAAAAAAAGAGCTCGGCCACGACATCGAGTGATTATTTTTTGTACTTTTAGTGCCATAGCCTTTAAAAAAATGGATTCTAAAGGATGTTTTTCTTATGATAATTGGAATGGACGCATTAGCCCCGTAGGCGACATAGCCCCGTAACCGCACTTTCACATGTTTTATTTAAAAGAATCTACTATTGTTTTTCCTCGCAAAATAAATTTGTACGTACGCAATCTATTTCTGCATGATCAATGACTACTTGCTTTATTTTTATTCGAAATATCGCACTTGCTACCGTGACAGCTGTCCGCTTTTCTCTCGTGTCAAGCTATTGTAGTAACACATAAAAAAAATTAAATGCAGTCCAGAAAAGTTAAATTTTATTTAAATACTAGCTTTTGCCAGCGGCTCCGCCCGCGTGGTATTCGGTTATCGCGCGCTGTGCCCTCGGAAACTGTGCGTTTTTCCGGGATAAAAACTAGCCTATGTCACTCTCAGGTCCATAAACTATCTCTATGACAAAAACCACGTCGATCCGTCGCTCCGTTACGGCGTGAAAGACTGACAAACACACAAACATACAAACACACTCTCGCATTTCTAAAATTAGTATATAGTATATATACCTATGGATTGTTTCATAAGCACTAAAACTAATGCCTGGATCACCTACTATTTGTGCTTGTATAAAAAATACATTCTGTACACACAGGACGCGGTGTAGACCTTATGGACATATAAAAGAAAACTTAAATTAAATTCAGCTCATTTAATAAAATACATAAAACTTAAACTTAACTTATGATAATTTCGGCGACAATCCAACTAGTTTCGTTATTTTAGGAAGAACTTCCTCACGATAACGGAGGCGAATTTGTCGTTTGATCATTAAAACATCAAAATCAAAAAAATATAAATCATTTATTCAGTAAATCGGCCGCATTACACGTACACACAATTACACGCAATTTTTTAAACTACCAGCGCTTTCGGAAAAACCATCATTGTCAAGAAGAATGCGCCGCAAGAAACTTGGCAGAAAGATTTTTTTTTTCAAAATAAAATACCTACTTAAAAATTCTATTCATGACGTGATCCGTTTACTTTTAAATTAATTCTCACGCTAATTTAAATAAAGCTGTTAAATGTATTGTGCAATAAAATACTGAGTCACATCCTTTTTTAGGTAGTGTTTCGTTCTCTGTTCCCCCTAGGTCTTTCAACCAACCATTGTTCTCACAGCACAAATTCACACAGTTAATGCACTCTCAATAAAATTGCGACAGCTCCGCGATAAAAATGTTTAAACACACATTTAACGTGTATTAGTTTCGCGAATACCAGGCGTATGTAAATGGGAGCCGTAATAAAACTAATTAGATGCTTTAAGAGCCCAAACTGCTTGAATAATCTTAATTTATTGTTGTATCTCGGGATTGTGGGGCAAGTTGTGAACTTTGGAGTTTTTGTTCCGTTTAGATTTCGGTAGCATTTAATACAAATAAATAAGGGGATCATGAAGCATGGATAATTAAGTGGATGGATGAAGGAATTTAAATATATGGATTGTCTATTTGATAGTAATAGACTCAATGATAAATTTAAAATTTAAAAAACCCCCAACACAAAAAAACGCCAGCAAAAATAAAAAAAAGAACCGAAAAAACAACTAAAAAGTAAAAAATAATTATGCACTACCTAGCTGTTCCCCGCGACTTCATCTGGGAACAATTCGTTTATCCCTATCCCGTGGGGACTATGCTAATTTCCCGCAAAATTAGCCTAAGTTAATTTAGTATAAGTACCTAGTAATATTTTTTTATCTAAGCGTCGTCGGTGTCGGGGGACCGCTAAGGTTAACAGGAAACTAAAGTATATATGTTGTATTTTTTAAAGTATTAAAAAATGAAAATGATAAATAGTTTATCCAGTATTTTACTCGATTTAGCACATTACAGGTTGGCGTCTCTTTTAAAGTGTTAAGATATCTGCGTTAAGAGATACTGGTCTTCCATTGAGTGTGACATTTACATTCACAATATGTTACAATTTAATTTGTTGTGTAATTTGAAATGTCAATATCGGTGGTTTTTAACTTTTTTGAGTTGGTTAGGTTATTACTTACACATATTTGACACACATAAAAAACATCAGATGGAAAGAATAAAAAATAACAGTGAATAGTATAAAGTGGGCCCCACTCAGCATAATGTTACGGCAAGCCGCAACGCTGTTTTTCAGTGGGACCCATGTTTCTTTTTAATCGACTGGATGGCAAACGAGCAAGCGGGTCTCCTGATGGTGAAAGATTACCACCGCCCATAGACACCTGTTATGGTTAACATAATCCAAAATATTCTTAACTTAGTCTTTAATTATCAGTAATTTAATTTTTCATATACGCTCACGCTTAAGACTTGTATTTTGTCCTTGACGACTAAGCATGTAAGCGTTTCACGGTGGCCCGTTACTAATATTTCTGCGGACGTATCCTCTGTTTATATTGTCTATGTATTTAAATGATAATAAGCGATTAGGCAAATTCCCAGACCGTAGCGCTTTTATGACTGGCCAGTTACATAACCATGGGAATGGCGGGTTGATGAGAAAAAGACGTACGAGCGTTCGAATTTCAAATGAACTTACGCTGTTTTGAAATTGGAACGTTATTAAAAATGGGTGATGTGAACAGTTTTGCGAAGAGACGGATCTAGACTAACCATAGAGTTTGTGTTTATTTCACGTTAGGTTGCTTGGCTTGTCCAAATAAGTCCTTTGACTCGGTTTATTACTGTATGGTTGGTGTAAACCCGACAGACGTTCTGGTGCTTGGTCAGCTCAAGACTCGTAAATATTATTTTAAGGTCAAAATTATGTTTATTACTTTAGACTAATCTACACAATAATAATAGACAATGCATTTTTTTTTTACAAACTGAAACGAGGTATCTATTACGTAATCATCCATCATAACTATCTCTGAATTATCAAGTTCTATTGCTAGGACCAGGCTTCTCCTCAGATCGAGAGAGCTTGGCATGTAGTTCTCACGATCCTGTGCGAATTGGAAACTTAACACACACCATTGAATTGGTTCGCAGGTGTATGCGTGTTGCCTAACGATGTTTTCTTTCACTGAAAAAATCAACGTGAATTCCAAGTACTATTAACTAGTTATTTCACGCATAATATGTAAATTGCAAGTCCGGGCCTTAACTCACGACCCTCTGTTAGAGAGACCATGGAACAAACTACCTTGGCCATTAAATTTGCCTTTAACTTACTAAAGATAAATTTTTCAGCAGTGTACTGTTTTAGTTTGAAGAATTAACAAAAAAAAAACACTATAGGAAAACTTTTTTTTTATTCGACTGGATGGCTAACGAGCAAGTGGGTCTCCTGATGGTAAGAGATTACCACCTCCCATAGACACCTGCAACACCAGGAGGATTGCAGATGCGTTGCCAACCTAGAGGCTTAAGATGGGATACCTCAAGTGCCAGTAATTTCACCGACTGTCTTACTCTCCACGCCGAAACACAACAATGCAGGCACTAATATAATAAGCCTATTCTGTTCTACTGTTGAGCAAAAGCCCCCCCCCCCCCCGATACTTCCACTGCTCTCTGTCTACTGCATACAAGGGCCTATCCTTCAATAAATTATCTCGGAGAGAGTTAGTGCATAAATACCCGTAGTGCATATATTAAGTACAACCTGAATTCAATCACTAAGAACCATTGCCATTCAGTATCGTGTTTGTGAACCGCGAAATGTAATTATGCAACTGGCCGACCGCGTATCCTTCACAAGTCTTTCTTCCATTTAAAACTCTTTTACTTTGACCTAGAGACCATTTTCCAATGCCCGCGGCTTTCACCTGCCGGAAAGTTTTTTTTTGTTTCGGGATTTTTGGCAACCCGTTTTCGGCCAGTATCTTAGTATTTTTTAAAAAGACGCATTTCCACTTTTGTTGTTTTAAATTTAAACCCAATATTTTTAGATATAAGACCGAAGTTGGAATGTGATAAGAATGGAGATATGCTCTGCTGCAATTGGATTTTAAATATTTTATTATGTTTAGTTATAGGTCGATTTATGATGTTAACGGGATACGATTTGTGTTAAAGTTTAAACCAGAGAAGCGGAAAAGTTTTAGTTTTGATACATATAAGACTTAGACCCTTTAGGTAAGAGTACATTGTGTCTTAAGGGCGGTAAATAAGGAATTACGAACGAGAGTCTATTAGATCTTGTGGATTGTGCCAAATAATAAAATGTCTTGTACTTGACTCCATTTATTACTAAAAGAGAAACACACGTTAGTATCCGGTGGCGGGCACAAACGTTTAGCTAGCGCCTGTTAATCGTATCGCAAGCTAAACAATCTTGTGTCGCTACACCTTCTCTACACGTACATCATAAAGAGTGCATTATAAGCTTTTAGTAAACATCAATTAGGTATTTATTAAAAAAAACTCACTTTACATCAACAATAACTGCAATAATAACTTAACTAAACTTACCTACATAAAATAAAATTTCTTAGACCAAGAGGTTTGGTTGAGCAGTGATAGATGAGTACTCTATCCATCCAAGCCAGCATCATGTTTTTTCATACTTCACAAAACATAACTACATATAACTAAAAAACTAAAATTGCTAAAAGCGGCTTCGAAGCGGTAACGTTTCGTGTGCTCTACCTACCCCATTTGGGAATACAGGCGTGATGTTTGTGTGTGTATAACTATAATTTCACAAAATCTATCACACTCAATTAGTGTTATTTCAACGAACTAATTTCTACCTGTAATCTGACCAACACCCAAATCTATTTTATCTTACGAGTTAATTCCGTATTTTCGATCACGCTAGGTATTCCGGGAATTAGTAAACCAACGCTGGAGCCGTGTAATGGCCGAGTCGCGTTACCGTCGTATGCGCATCTTTACCACGATAACACCTAATCAAGCGACGACGCAAGCAATTTTCTAATACATTGCATGTGTTGTTCGTTAACTGATCGGTGGTGAAAGTGTTGACCACGCAATGTACAAAGAATTTACTGGTCAAGTCGCTGGCTGAGTGTAAGTTGTAGTCGAGACAAAAGACCGGGATGAAAACGATCCCTGTCTCACGCATCTGCTATATCGATGGAAAAAGGATTTTAGGGAAATTATTTGTAGTATGGAACTGATTCGATGGGAAACAATTAAGTCATAAGCCACAGGCCTTCTCTTAGAATGCCATACCTAACTCATATTTCTCTCTCTGCGAATTTGCCTAATTAACAAAAAATATTTTATCTACTTAGCGCTGCTGATAGAGTCATTGTGGGGTAAGGGTAACGTATGCAGTGGGTAAGTGTATGCAATCCTATACATTTCAGTCTGAAATGTGCATGATTGCGTACATTTACCCCACATGACTCTACTTTCCATTTACAAATAACCACATAAACCACATATCTCTCGCCTAATCACAGAATTCGTCACCTACGCCCACTTTTACTGTGACTTTAAGAGCTTTTACTTAACCCAACTGGAGCGTATTTACGAGCATTTCCGGTCGGCTTTGCGGAGGTGTGAAATGTCAACTTATTGCCCAAGGGTTGTTATACATTACGGTTGAACACCGGTTCACAAATGTAGTACTTGTTAATATTTAACACGTCATTCGGAAGCCATTAGTGGGTGGGACTGTGACTTTATGTCAATGGCTTTATTTTCTGGGTGATTTTCCTATAATCCATACTAATATTATAAATGCGAAAGTGTGTGTGTTTGTGTTTATATGTATGTATGTATGTCCGTCTTTCACTTCGAAACGGAGCGACGAATCGGCGTGATTTTTGGCATATTTGTTTATGGGTCAGAGAGTGACATAGGCTACTAATTTTTATGCCGAAAAAATGCACAGTTCGTGCGATAACCGAATTCTACGCAGGCGAAGGCGCGGGCAAAAGCTAGTATACTATAGTCGTAGTATAAAATAGCCACTTCCTGCCGTTTGTACCTTTAGATCTTATAAATTAAGCGACGTTTTTAATTTTATTGAGGTGAACACTCATTTTGATTTTTGTTTTTTTTTAGATAAATTTTTCACGGGAGCTTAATATTTATGTAATATAGGTACTATACTAGCGACGAGTAGTTTTTGGAAAATAGAGCTAATAAATATGAAGTGCCTTTAATTATAGACGTTTTTGAAAAAAATGTAGCCGGAAATAATAGTCGTTTCTGATGTCATTACCTTTAATTTTATAGTGTGGCAACCCCACGCAGTTTCATCCATCAAAACTAAAGATTACATCGAGGTCAAGTTCACCTCCGAAAGCAAAACTTTGGCCGATTAATACATTAAAAGAGGATTCGATTTGTAGCATTCGAACATGGCGGATGTAGACAATATCTAATTTTGCTATTTCTGTTTCTTTGGCTAGTTGAAGTATAATTTTGATAGTGTTTTATGCGGCGATTAACCTTAACAGTTAACAGTGATCACAAAATTCTGTATTGCTCTCGTGTCTGACATTTTTTAATGCGCAAGTTTCCACGTGGTTTCTGGAATTTTACTATCAAGTTGCAAAAACTATAATCACCGTACAACGTCCCTCTCAAAGAGAGTACTTTGACACTGGCGGAATTGTCCTATTAATTAGGACAGAAAGCCATATTTTAAAAGAGAAGAGATACATCAAAAGCGAGAGCTTAGCAAAACGTCTTTGAAAAAGAGGAAAGTAATCGAATTACTTGCAGACTACAATTCAGTTCTTAATCAGTGTGACCATGGTTGAAAATTGAATGAAACTTTATCAACGACTTGACATCTTCTTCGAAAACGCAAAATATCTTTATGAAATCTTAAAAAATATTTCAGCCGCGCTCTGACATTTTCATGCGAACTGTTATATTTTAGTAAAAGTAAACATCGGTTATATCGGTCAGGCAATAAAAGAGACGATGATTCAATACTCTCCTCACGTACTCTGAATATCCATTACGTTGCTTCTCTGCGTCTGAAAAAGCTTAAGTTTGCAAGAAATCAGCCAACGTTGTGACCTTTTCGTATTGTCTAAGAAATTCGCGGTCGAGACTTGTTACTCGAAATTGTATGTCTTGTAGATAAAATTCAAATTGCTCAGACTTTGGGATGCAAGTTGCATTTTAAATAGTTTACACGTTTCTTGATTACACAAGTGCATGAAAGAGTCGGGGTGACGCATTGTGTGTTTTCAAGTGCACGTCGTTACCGCCTATTTAGGTTACGCTATATTTGCATATTGTTAGTGATGGTTTGTTATAGTTTTGCAAAAGTATGATTGCATTATCAAAATTGAAGTCTGGAAGCTGGATTTTAATGAAAATTTGCACTTTATAGTTGAATATTTTATAAACAAATCACTGAATCGAAAAGTTTTAGCAACCCCCTAATGTTTTTAAAAGACCTATCCAACGATACCCCACACTACAAGGTTAGATGAGAAAAGAAACCACCCCACTTTACGTCTATGGGAGGTAGGTATTCTAAAAAAAAATGTTGACTTTTTTATTGTATCATTTTGTCGGCATAGGTTAGATAAACATATATTCGTGCAAAAACAGCTTTCTAGCATTGATAGTGCCTGAGCAAAGCCGCGGACGGACAGACAGACAGACATGGCGAAACTATAAGGATTTTGTTTTGGCCATTTTGATAAAAAAAATCTCACAAGTATTCATCTACCTTGTGATTCGGACTCTACATAATTATTATATGGTAACGAAATTCGCTCAATAGCCTGTGGAAACATCGAAATTGGAAGTAGAACAACAACCACGTAGGTGTACTATGAATCAATCGCGTAAACGCGGATTAGGTGACATAAAAACTTTCTATCAACATCGAGTTTTGTTTAATTCTGTGTCTTGATATGGAATGAAAACAGATAGTAAAAATGGCTTAGATTTTGTACATTGTTATCTAGATTAACTTAGCATATAGGCGTATGTGTAGGTAGTTGTTAGATAATCAACGGTGTGGTTAATATGAATACTTCAAAATCGTCCATTTTTAGGGTTCCTGCCTCAAAAGGGTTTTTTTTTGTGAACCAGAAGCACTTCCCTCCCTAGTTTTTTAAGTCGGTAAAAGGATTAAAGTTGCATAATTTATACTGTGATAGCTACGAATCTAGACGTATAGGAATCAGAATAAGCTCAAGTTCGTATGGTTAATATTTATTTATTTTTATTCGACTAGAAGGCAAACGATCAAGTGGGTCTCCTGGTGGTAAGAGATTACCACCGCCCATAAACATCTGCAACACCAGGGGTAATAATACTGCGATTTATTATTATGCATTGTTTTAAGTTAATTCTGTATATAAAATGCATGTTACAGACAGCAATGGCAGCGCAGTGCAAAAGGCTTGTTTTGCATACAGTATAGATAAGAGATAGCACAAAACAACGAGTATAGTTACTGATGGAAACACACGAGTTTAAATCACGTACGGCTGCGCTGCGTATTACTGTATCCAGAGAAAATTTAAGAGGCTGTATACAGTTTGATTTATTCAGTCTTTTCCATCATTAAATGTCAGCAAAAATTAAAACAAGCAAAAATTATTATTGGTTTATTTAGACTAAATAGTTCAAAGGTTCTTAACCTTTCAGCGATGAGGGACCATTTGATTTTTATGCCCTGCCGCCTGTGGCACTTATACTTAAAAAAAATATAATAGAATGAAAATTATAAAATAATTCTTTTTTTTTTCAATAGCTTCGTGAACCACTTTGGGTGTGTCCAGGGACCTCCAGTGGTCCGCAGACCACTGGTTAAGAACAACCAACATCAAAATTTTAGATGTTCCTAACGAATAAAAAGCAAGAACATCAAGACATCATGATTCTGTACTTTGAGTGTAAGAATGCAAATTACTATGGGGAATAGTTTGTTTAAGACAGGCGCTAACAGAGGCGCTGTTTATATTTTTCTACCTGAAGTGAATGAGATTAAAACTCTAACGTTTGAGACAATTTGCCTAGGTGTAGCAGCACGGAAGACTTCAGTTAAAACATTGTGTGTGACCTATTTAGAAATAAGGCTGTGTACACAAAACTGCGATGCGATACGATGCGAATCCGCAACGCAAAAAGTTGCGACACGAACTGCTGCGATGCGATTTCGTGCGGCAAGGCGTCCCATTAAGTGTGACGTAACATCGCAGGAATGCGCGATGCGAATCAATTTGCAAGTTCTTGCAACATGACGTGCGAGCTCGCAGGTTGTTGCGATGCGACGTTGCATCGCAGTTTTGTGTACAGGCCCCAAAGCCGCAGCCGAAACGCCCTGTAAACACGCCCGTGTTTTCCAAATTGGAAATGAAACTACATACACTGTTTGTATAGTTATCTGGCAAGTTCGCCCGGTTCTCATTACTGCGTAAATACCTTTCTCTTGTCTTTAACAAGTACAAACACACAATTTAAACTGTAGCCCTTTGTGCAACCTTGTCACAGTTAGCTATAGTTTGTACAAGCCTAAGGAGCCACGCAGCGTCTTATTGCGAAAAGGTACAGCAGTGAATCATTAGCTTAAATGGTTTGACAGTGTGTTCAGTACGATATCGATCTCACTGTTTGTTTAATTATGCAAATTGTTTGTATAATTGTCAAAACAGCTATTGCCAAGGCATTGGTTACATTGAAAGATGCTAACTCATTAATATCATGAATGCATGCATTACTGTCTTTGTAGACATAACCTCGTATTTTTAAATGATCGCTAAAGTTGATAATAAAGTGTCTCTTTAGACATGACTTCTGATTTTGAATAATGGTGAAATGTCCTTACCTACTAATCTTTACTTCTTTGTTTATTAGTTTGATAACTGTGAAAGTGAACTGTTTGACATAAAATTTTTCATACTTGCATCTTAATTTCTAATAAGGTCTAAGCTGGGTCTGGTTTTCTGACCAGAATAAATAATATAAGATTATAGATAGAAAAAAAAAATGTTCACGAGGACGCGATAAACGGATTCTTCGCTAGTAAGTACAGGCGAAAAAATTTAATCATGATATGACCCAGGCTGGAACCTTTTAATAAATAATTTCCTAGATTTCCTTGAAAAAAGTACGAGATGTCAATATGACATTAGTAGCACAAAGGTACTATCAACCAAATATGTGGTCTATCACCCTAAAGTTGAAAATAGTTTGCATGTCATAAAACAATAATGCCAATAGACGTGTCTGTCAACTTGAAAGATCGACTTTAGCGACATATTCATTTGATAGGAACTTGTTTAAAAATTGATTGACCACTTATTTGGCTGATGGTACCACCCTGGGTCATGTCATGATTCAATTTGTGCGACTGTACGTCATAATTTAAAAATAGAAGGCGTCTAGAAAAGCGACCACTCTTAAGTTGACAAAAATATGTTATATAGGTATTATAACCCAAGTACTTAAAGATAAATTACATTTGTTATTAAAATCATTATGGCCGGTTTGGTTATTTAATTACTCAAAACTATGCAAACGATCTGCAGATATTTCAAGAACAAAACGCTCTTGATGTTTTTATCTCAATTATCTCCAAATATATTATGTGTTTAAATAATATCCGTTCAAATATCAAAAGAGCACTGAATCAATTAAGTAATTCATTTTTATAGTAATATTAAGATAAACATACCAATAAAGATATATAGTGCAGTTTCTTTGCGACTAAAGTGGAGGATTTGCGAGAATTTTTTGATAAGATATTAAATATCTATGGCATTGGTAAATTAGTATAGGTAACTGTAGCTAATTATTACCAGAAACATAAGTTACCTAAAAGTAACTTTTTTAAAAAAGACCTTCACTTTTCAACCGTTTCATGAGAGTTGTGATCAAAGTATGAATGTGGTTGATTAATTACTTAACACGAATTAAAAAAAATAGTATAACATAATAACTGAAAAATAAATGAGCTATCAAAAGACTTACATATCTAAATATTAAATTGTCGATCAACAATATTAGCGGTCGGTGCAGTAGCGGCGTTAGGGTAGGGCGGGCGGTGGGGCGACCTACCTACCTGGCCTACTACCTAACTACCTACCAC
The DNA here is from genome assembly GCA_037349165.1 of Choristoneura rosaceana. Taxonomy (NCBI): domain Eukaryota; kingdom Metazoa; phylum Arthropoda; class Insecta; order Lepidoptera; family Tortricidae; genus Choristoneura; species Choristoneura rosaceana. Next base: position 2,973,284 of record JAZBNJ010000019.1, read on the forward strand.
CTACCTATACCTACTTTCTATAAAATTCCAAAAAGCTGGGGGTGCCATGGAAATCTCGCCCAGGGCGCTGGAAGTGCTAAAAGCGGCCCCCGGTGATTTTTTAATCGTTCCTCATGGTCCTTCCTTTTACGTCGTAAGTGCTTAAGAATAAAATAGTAGATAGGAGTAACAATTTCAGTAAATTGAAGTATTTCTTTAGTGTATAAGTCATGTACATAAAAATATTAAGATTTTAAGCATAATTAAGTCGGTCCATGACGCCTTGTAAGGGCACACAATAACAGCTAAATTTATAATAAAAATATTACATTAAGTGATAAAGAATACAAAATCTATTTATACGAAACTAGCTTTTGCCCGCGGCTCCGCCCGCGTGGAATTCGGCTATCGCGCGCTGTTCCCTCGGGAACTATGCATTTTTCCGGGATAAAAAGTAGCCTATGTCACTCTCGGGCCCATAAACTATCTCTATGCCAAAAATCACGTCGATCCGTCGCTCCGTTACGGCGTGAAAGAGGGACAAACATACAAACATACAAACACAGAAACACACAAACATACAAACACACTTTCGCATTTATAATATTAGTATGGATTATGCTAAATCATACTTTGATCAATAATAAACATGTCGGATCAATTTCCGTAAATAAAATAGTAAAATAGTAGTAATAGTAGTACTACTACTATTCGATGTTATTTTTTAATAATAATAATTTATTTATTTGTTGAAAGCAGGTGTACATAAATGATCTTAAAACTATTCTGAATCTCTACTTTCTACCTAAAGATAGGCGTACAAATTTAAAATTCCTATAATAAAAATCTTTAACATAACATCTCATGCAAAATTACAATTTTTTATTCTTTCCATCTAATGTATTTTTATGTGTATCAAATATGTGTAAATAAATGTCTCTAAGTAAATAAATAAATGTCGTCATTATACTGATTGTCTGACGTCACAGGATTGGCAAACAAGCCAATCTAGTTCCAAATTGATTGAAGCCTGACCCATTCTCATGAGGTTTCTGCGAAACATAAAACGGCCCTGTATTTGGCCGTGTCCAATTCTAAGAACAATTTAAGCTTAAGGATTTTTAAGAAAATACGACTGTATGAAATTCCAGTCAGGTTGCGTATAATGGTTTATTGTAAATAAACAACGTTGGAGTTGCTGGTTTGGCATTTGAAAAGGGTCTTTAGTAGAGTTGTTTTAGAGTACAAAACGATTAGTTTAAGGTCTGACTTTAACTTTGTTTGGCAAGTCAATATTACGGAATTCGATCTTAGGTGATATCATGCTATTGTGAGTTTGTGGGATACTCTACGGGGAGTTTCGTAACGACGGATTGATATCCTCACATTTATAGGCTTATTGTGTAGGTACGTATTTGTAAGTCGTTTTAAGATCGTATACCCTTGTTAATTTGGTTTTATTTACATCCGCACTTATTGGAGTTTATGGCGGTGTTTAAATAAGATAATAACCTAACCAACAAAAAGTTGGAAACCTCCGACATTGTTATATCAATATCTCAAAAACGGCTGATCCGATTTCGATAAAGAATATCAAAAACCATCGCCAGAAAACCTGCTTTCAAATAAAAAAAACTATTCAAATCAGTATTTTTTAGTCCATACTTACAAAATTTCATCTACTTCTGTTGCCCAATTTTCAAATAAGACCGGGACTACGTTTGTATGGAGAATAGAACGAAGAGACTTCTCTGAACACGTCAATGAATAGTAGAGCCAGAAAAAGTGAAAATATCGTAATGCCTTATGGTCAAACAATTATTTCGGCTTTGAAAAGACAAAAGAAAGATGCCACGTAACATTACAAGAACTTGGACATCGCGCTCTCGAGGCCATGCAAAAAAATAAAACAATGTCTCTATATTTAACAATATTTTGGATAACAAAGGCGGGGCACGTTGAACCTCTTTTTGTATGAAGACATTACGCAATAGGTAGTGCTTGCATAACTTTATGTTTTTGCCGCAGTTTATATCCAGATTATGCATATCGCGTATTATTACCGTGTAGGCGTTTATTACTCAAGACACTGGTAATAATATTCGCAAGGTCATCTTTCTGTTTTCATTTTAGATTTACTACCTGTACAATATTATATTACACCATAGAAAAGTGTCAAAACACCACAGCATTTTGTGCTTTTTAAAAGGGTCAGTCAACAGCTGGTAGGATCTTGTGCAAGGTCCGGCCGGATTTCTACCACCATTGGCAGTTCAATACCTTACCACGGCCATATCATCCATCGCGTTTTAACATTTCCATATCCATATTTTACATTTAAAACTTCCGGCATATTTTTCTTTCCACAAGAATTTGCATGTTTAAAGTAGTCTTCAGAAATAGCACCGTAGTTCCTACAACTGCCACTTATCGTGGTATCTAGTAGTTCTTAGCGATAACCCGTTATCAGTGTCATATCTACACCCATTTATGTGGCGCGGGTCCCTGAGATTTCACGAACATTGTGTAATTGTGAAGTAGATTACAATGTTTCAGGTAATCCTGTTAAGTAGGGTATCAAGCAGGAGTTTCGAGGAGGCAAAGGGGACTTGAACTGTTAAAATTAAGTGCTGTGAAGGATTATGTAGTGTAATGGTCGGTAGTACGAGTGGCTAGATTGTGTCAATAAACATCTAGCATAGAATTTAATTCTGTCTGAGGATACTGTCATTCTCAATGTAATTATTTAGAACGATGACGAATTTTTCAAAGACGAAGTAAATATGAATGACTATTTAACTAAATATCTACGAGTATGTTAGTAGATACGACAAAAACTATCTTTTTAAAAAAATATATTTGAAAGAAAAGAAAGAAAGAAAGAAAAATGATTTATTGACGGTCCCAACAGTACCACCACCAAACCCAAAAACAATAATAAATATTACTTATACAAGCATAATTTACAATAAATTGTATGGTGGCGACAGCAATTGTCACCGAAAAAGGGTCTCCACTCAGCATGTGAATGTATTTGAATGAGGCATGGAAATATTTAATGAAATAAATCCGGATATCTCACGTCTTAAATCGAGTTTAGCTCGACATGTTTTGGGCTCTTCTTCACGCAGCAACGAGACTCGATGGTAGTTTCATGTTTCAAGAGACATGGAAGTATGTAATATTTGCTATTTGCAATGTTATAGACATTGGAGACCAGGGATCAGCAAGCGCAACGAAGGACGTCTACGAACGAGATGGACGGATGACCTGGTTAAAGAAGCGGGTTCGCGGTGGATGCATAGGCCGCTTCCGCTTCCAATCGCAGCTACTGGAGGTCTATTTGGAGGGCCTATGGCCAACAGTGGATCCTTTGTACACAGTTCAACAATAAAATTATTCTTATTCTTATTCTTATTCTTATTCTTATGACTGATATTATGATGATGATGAAGATCCGCGATTTTTAATAAGAATTATTTGTTACTCGTAGCCAATATCCGACCGTTAGAAAAGGGTCAAAACATCGAGACAATTAAAATAAGTCTTGATGCCAGGTAAATTATTGTTTTACCTTTTGTGTTTCAATGAACTGCAACAATTACTTTGAAAGAAAGAAAGAACTAGAAAGAAAAATGGTGACACGCGCCCTAAAATCGCGCTTTTGTTTTTTATAATAGTTTCAAAAGGATGTACAAAGGAAACGAGTATTAGATTCAAAAAAGTTATCGGTTATCGCCCAGTCAAATGTTCACGTCCGATTATCACTATCGATATTATCATAATGTTCCATGCCAATGTGCCGATCTGATATAATATCTACCAGTTTCCTGTCTGCTCTAGAAAAGGCTCTATGTAAATCACTGTCTGTGGAAAATAGGTTAGCAACTGATTCAGTATTATCTTCAGTAACATATGTTGTAGGTAAATATTTAGCTAGATCGTTCTAGTCATGTAGCTGATAAATAGAAAAAGATGACGGAAATCGTTGACACTTCAACAAAGGTTTGTGTTATGATGTTTTTTGGCCACTAGCATTTGATGATTGAGTGATGTGCCGTGTTAAATAAACAAGTCACACAGGTGTGTAGGTAAGGATTCTATATGTATAATAGAGGTGGGTAATTATTGGAGCACTATAGCTAAATTAGGTAGGTTCAACTGTTTACACTGTTTACCCTTGTTTACCCTTGGTATTGCAGATTTTTACGGGCGGTGGTGATCTCTTACTATCAGGAGACCCGCTTGCTCGTTTGCCATCCAGTTGAATAAAAGAATATAAAAAAAAACTGTTAATTATGCTGGCTCCGCAGAAAACCAGCGCCGCTGGCAACGCTAGTTGTGCCAACGGCACCGCTGAGTGGAGACCATTTCGGCTTCACATCATTATTTGTCTGTTCTTCTACCTATTTTTTATCATTTTGTAAATGTATTTTCTCATTTTTCGTCATGATGTGTGTTGGCTGAATAAACATATTTCTATTCTATTCTATTTAATTATGAACGAAACGAGAAAGTTTGAGTCATTGAATTTTCATGTTTTAATTGCATGTAATTGTAAGTCCTTCTCTTACTACATTGATGCATTTGTCACATTGGATGTTCTTCAACTTTACTTTTATCTTTCAGCATTATGCAGAAACCAGGTGCTTATTGTTGTGAATGGACAAAGTTAAGATAATTAGCAGCATTGTAGGTTCGTGACCAGGATGCAGTGACCCACTTGCGGCGAGATAACATCCTACGAAGACTGACCTAGATGGGCTTTATGAAAGTGGGTGCCAATAAGAGCAAAAGGTTTTAAGCCACGCCTGAATTGGCTTTACTTAAGAGAAGTCTCTTCGTTCCATTCTCCTTACACACGTAGTCCCGGTCTCATTTGAAAACTAGGCAACAGAAGTAGATGACCGACATCTGATAAGTGGGAACCAACTCTGAGGGTTTTGAGTGGTGAAAAATAAACCCATATAGACTTTACTATTAGAACCTTTTGAAAGTGTTGGTGGTGAATAGGCAAGGTTCTAATAAGTGGTCTTTATGACACTTGATTAGTTTTATACAAAGTTGTTTTTTATTTCGTTTTGGTTTAATCACTAAATAAGCAGGCAGCCTGTATCTAAAAAAAAACAATCTATAGTAAAAAAAAACCTTCGATAGTCTTCTGCAGTTTTTTAATGTCAAGTCATGAGTGTGATATAATAATATAAAAGTATATCTGAGAAGTAACAAAAATCATGATTCAATAAATTGGTAAAGGTTTGTATCAAAAAGGTTATGCAACATAGCTGCTTATTCTATATAGTCGAAACTAAGTAAACTATAGAAATGCAAATGATTTCTGATTAAATTAATACGTATGTAAAAAAATGTGCCGATGCTACTTGCACTATCTCAAATGCAGTGTTTGCCAAACAATCCTTATCATATCACTTAATGCTGATATCAGTCGATCTCATATCACACTTTCTCATTTCTAGGTAATGCTATAAATAGAAATGATATCCCAAATTTACGGTGCATAAGTCCGTTGGTGGTCTAGTGGTTTGACCTATGGCCTCCCGAGTAGAGGAACGTGGATTCAAATCCTGGCTCACACATCTGAGTTTTTCGAACACCATAACGCTGCTTATCTAAAATAAGTCACTATTGCAAAATACTACGTTTTCGTACTAACTGTAAAATTGGGTAGAGAATAAGCTAAACTTTGTTGTGAATAAGACACCCAAGTCGCTACTTCAAAAAATGACCCCGTGGCAGCAATGGGCCGTTATGTGATTGGTTGGAACTTGACACTATTTTATCGTTAAGAGCGGCCGAATGCCAGTTGCGCCGCGGCTTTTGGCAACTTCACTGGTGAACAACGGCACATCGCGAAATAACCCGCGGGGTCGTTGCTTATTGTTTATGCAATAATGCTACATCGCAAAATACAGCCATCTTTACGATAAGGGAAGCTAATTATTTGTGCTTTTTTTTCTACAATAGTGTAACATTACGAAGTGAAACATTCTTCATGAAAAAGTAAGTATACTACTTATGTCATATGTAGAATTTAGCCTATATTTACGAAACGGAAAACGATTTTTTATTGGTAACATTTAGAAATATGCCATATTGTTAGTTGGTTTCAGAGATGATTAGCAATAAAAACTTCAAGTGGCAGAGCAAAAGAAGAAAGGTCTTCTCGGATTTATTAATGAGAATCCCGGACATCAGCCTGTAAGAGATAATGATGGCCCAGAAACAGCTTAAGAACAATAAGAGCTTCTGAAGGCGGGGAGATCCCCGGTCATTAAAATCCTTCAGAGGATCTTTAATTCCGTCTTTTCAAAGGTACAACGCCAAAAGCATGGAACAAGATCGTTGTGGTGTTGTTCTTCAAGTAGGGCGATAACACCTTATTGAAGAACTACAGGCCAATCTCGCTGTTGAGTCATGTTTATAAGCTGTTTTCCAGGGTCATAGTAAATCGTCTTCCAACCACCCGAACACGCCGGGTTGATTAAAGGCTGTAGTACTGTAGATCACATAAGTACACGCTGCAGCAGGTCAATCAGAAGAAAGAAGACTAAAACTTGTCTAGACATTAGTGGACTATGATACGATCGATATACGATACGATGAAGACTGATTCGATCGAAACATGGGCAGTGCTTGAGTCTCTCCAGTGATGCCATATGACTATCGGTATATCGAAGTGTTGAAGTATTTGTATAGAAACGCTACTAAATATGTCAGTCGGAGCACAGGAATAGAGTTTCAAGGCAATTCTCTTGAAAATCTCCAAAACTGTTTACTGCCGCTCTGAAAAACGCCTTCAAACTGGCTGGCTGGAATCGAAAGAACTAGGCATCAATGTCAACGGCGAATACATTATGCACCTTCGGTTTGCCGAAGATATTCTGGTCACGGCAAAGTCGATGGAAGAACTCAGCACGATATTCGATGGCTTCAATCGAGTCTCCCAATGGGTAGGCCTCACAATGAACATGGACAAGACGAAGGTCATGTCGAATCTCCGTGTGGTGACTGCCCCTGTTATGGTTGAGAGTTCGGTTCTTGAAGTTGTCGACGTGTATATCTAGGACAAACTGCCCAATTAAGTAGGTTCAACTTCGGAAAGGTGCTCAATCGTCGAATCCAACTCGGATGGGCAGCGTTTGTGAAACCCTCAGATCCTTAAGACGAAAGTTTTTAACTCCAGTGTGAGATGGCATATTGGCCTTTTAAATAAGCTCAGAGTTGCTTAGCGAGCTATGGAAAGAGCTATGCTCGGAGCTTCTTTACGGGATTGAATCAGAAATGAGGAGATACTTAGAAGAACGAGGGTAGGTAACCAACATAGCAAGCGAATTAGCTCGTTGAAGTGGCAATGGGCCGGCCATATACCACGGAGAACAGATGGTCATTGGCACTGAAAAGTTCTCGAATGAAGACAGCGAATCGATAAGCGCAGCATAGAACGTCCACCAACGAGATAGACGGATGACCTGGTTAAGGTCGCGGGTTCACGGTGGAATCGGATGCAGGCCACTTCCAACCGAAGCAACTGGAAATCTATAGGGGAGGCCTATGTCCAACAGTGGACCTCCTACGGCTGATATGATAATAATATTTCACAGGAACACTACCGGTATTAAAGGTATCCTGTGTCCTAGAAGATTTTGTTCATATAAGGATAATTTGATTTTGATAGGTAACAAGTTTTACAATTATTATGTTTTGTTTTTGAAGTACTCAATTTTTATTCTGAAGTGTATAAAATACACTAAAAATTCTTTAGTACGGCACATAATTATTAATCTCGTGATAATAATGTGATTTTATATGCTTGAATAGATGTTGTATTATAAAGGGACATTAATGAAGATAGTTGAAAGTATCGCAAACGTTAATGTGCAATTAAAAACAAAATGTATGATCTTCTCCGACGTCAGAAGTCGTGTTGAGACCTTGTTGACAATAATTTTAATGAAAATTTTGTGCACAATACAAGATGGGCCGTTGTTAAAGATAAATTTATGTTATATTTTGCCTGATACGACATTATTCGTGATAAAATTTACTTTATCACATGACTTAAACACAAATAGGTCGTTATTTGTCATACATTCTTGTATTATTGTGTAAGTATTACGACTTGTGACTTTCTTGCTCATAATAAAATTAAAAATATTAAGACTTAACTCGAAGTGGTCACTGTTTTTATTATTTTATTCATATAAAGATGTGCCATTTCATTATAATTTTATACTACAGCTATTCTTGATTAACCAAGGGACTGAATAGCACAAGGAAGAATGTATTTAAGTTTATTTTAATACGAGATATTTTGAAATTAAATTTGTTTCATTTTCAAATCGCTCTACTGAAAAAAGTTCGATTTTGAGTTGGGCCGTTTTAATTGATAAGCAGCGATAAGCTTTACGACAGTGAAGAATTACACCGCGAGGAAACCTGGAAAATTGTCAACGTTGGGTGTGAAGTTACCAATTTGCAATGGGTACGTGGAAATTATGGCCCAAGCACTATCATTCCGAGAGGAAGCCTGTGCCCTACAGCGAGACGTTTATGGTCCGAGATGATGATGATGATTCAACAGGGAAGAGCGCAACAAAAAGTAAATGGGCTCTATTCAGCAACTGCTGTGTCACAGTCATAATCATCATCATGTCAGCCGAAAGACGTCCACTGCTGGACATAAGCCTCCCCCAAGGCTCTCCACTCAGACCGGTCTTGTGCTTTTCGCATCCACCGCGATCCCGCGATCTTAACCAGGTTGTCGCTCCATCTGTGTCACAGTATATGTGATAAAGTACTTATTATGTAAAGGGCTAATTTTAATGCCTGCACTGGATTCCGCTGAAGAGAAGTTTCATTTACCTGTAAAAAAAAAAGTTAATTAAGATAAAATTTAGAAAACGGTTAATTAAGTGTTATTACACTTTCTGGTAAAATTACTCAATTAAAAATGATTTTCAATGCGCACGCGCTCTAACAAGACACGAGTACATATATGTATGATTGATTACGACAAGAAACAAGAATTACTTATAGAGATTTTTTAATTGTTTTTAAAATAAGGGTACTCAACGATAACTATACCTATTTAAAGATGAAACGTTTAAAAAATACAAAAATGTCAGCAAAACTGGTATTATTTTTTCTACTAATCCTAATTTAAGAAATGCGAATTTGTGGGGCCACGTCGAGAAACAACTTTTTTTGGTTGCTAATCATAGCTATAGCAGATACAATATGAATGTACAATATTATATTCCATGACAATTTAAAATTTCTACGCTGACTCCATAAAAGATTCAAAAGAAATATTTATTCGGTCACACGGACGGACAAACAGACATTCAGGAACCTTACTAATTATAAGTGGTATTTTATTTGTTCAACCCCCTGTTTCACCATCTATTGATTAATTTATCTGATGAATAAATGTGATGCCGTCTCTGTTTGCTTTGTTCGAATAGACGGAGACAGCATCACATTTATCCGTCAAATAAAATTAGTCAATGGGTAATGAAACAGCCTCCAATTAAGATAAAGTCTGTTTCTTAAAATTTGGGTTAACGAAAAAAAAACCATTATTCATTCTTGTCCATGACTCGGTGCGATCACTCTACGACCACTCTCTTAAGGGGCTACCCGAGATTTTCATCGATTTTTAACAAGTTTTGATTCGTATCTCCTACTTTTGCACTACAGATAGAATTATAAGTCTAACGGCTACCGGTTCTTCAATCTTTTATCTCCATTTTTGTCTACCGGATTTAAAAAAAATAATAATACTTGTTTTTGTATGATTTTTTTAAACATTGCCTAAAAACACTTATTTTGTATCTCTATTGAAGTGAAAGCAATCTACACATTTGGATTCGTCTTTGACGTCTCTAAAAATGTATCTAGGGTTTTTATTTGAAACTCGTTTGCCTTCCAGTCGAATTAAAAAAAAAAACTAACTAACACAAAAGTTATGGCCAGAAAACCAGTTTTTTGGTCTACAATTGTTTAACTTTGATGCCCAATATCTCAAAGACAATGAACTAAAGTAAATATGGGATACTATATTGCTTTTAAAGCCCTTGTTGTTAATAATAATAAGCTACAAAAAACATTAGAAAACTTTAAGAATGTAGCGAGTGAGAAGGAAGGAAAATGATCTAATTAAAGCCTAGTGCCAGAAATGAGGAAGCTAGTGAAATTACTCAAATTGTGATGTTATCTGCTGTCTCTGTTAAGAACCCATTGGGATGGTCACGCAAGGCGGTTGACGATATAATTGGATAGCCGGTTACGTTTGAAGTGTAATAAAGACATAACTATGTGCTAAGGTATCATTAGGGTTCCGCAAGAGATATTGAGCGTAATATGTGTAAGAACGAGTAGTATTTATTTATGTAAGTAAACCATTCATTGAACAAAAACAAAGAGAATTGACAAACTTTGAGATATTAATTAAGTCACCAGCACCAATATCTGCACAACGAGCGTTATGTAAATAAAAAAAAAAAAATTATTGGTCTCAAATCTTTTTACAAAGGCAAATATCTGATAAGACTCTATTTCTAGGGCCGGAAAGATGTGTCAGATATTTTTGCACGCTTTGCTGTGGCAGATATTAATGTGGAAGAGTGAAACATTCACTTAGGACCGACAAAGAGTGGACTCAAATTAAAAATATCAGAAATAGCAGAAGCTATTTTGGTTTAGACGTGATGAAGTCACAAACAAACAGACTTACAAACTTTCGCATTTATAATATTAGTGAGATAATATCTGGGATGCTGTCTGTATTCGTTTGACCAAATGATCAGAGCCGTCATCATTATAATATCTGAAACTTAAGATGTCAGAAACTCAACCGACAGCGATGAAACAGGGCCTAATTCTTTTTTATCAACTAAATACTTCATACAAACGCTTGAATTGCAAAGTGAGTCATAAGCGAAACACAATTAACGAACCAAATCTAGCAAAAAGTTGACAACACGACTATTCGCTAATGGGGGTCCATGACTTCAAAATTATCCACAAAAGTGCGAAAAAAACTAAATTCCACGCGCTCGTGAAGCGTTGAGAATCGGACCGGTTGATGGAGATGTCTAAGATAATCGTAGTGAATAAACTTGAGCATTTTTCGTAACATGGACTTCTGTGGTAAATTACAAAAACTCCGATTGAAATGATCAATATCTCCGAAACAAGTAAAAATAGCTGAACATACATGGGGGAAAAATCGATAGCTTTTGTGGTGCAAGGCTACCACGAAATTCGAAAGTCGAAGTTCGTATCGTACCGTCCCGCCTACGTTTATGTTATTTAATACGAGAGTGAGAGGGATGGTACGATACAAACTTCGAATTTTGTGTTTCGGAGTAGCCCTTCTGCTCTAAGCTCTCAACGGTTCGTCATTCGTTTCTGGGTTGGGTTGGACACCCTGTATAATAATTAAGTAGGCTCAAAAAAATTGATAAGAATCAGTTGAGAAATGGGACCAGTAAATGAAAACAGTCCGATACCCAAACAGGCACAAGAAAGCAGTTTTGTCTGAATTGGAAACCCTTCGTTCGCGCTTCAGGCATCTTTCAGACAATCATCGTTACAGGTTTTAAATTTAGGAATAAAATAATTTCTGCCAATCAAGCTTCATGTTCGTGGTTACTTCGGCCTTTTCGAGGGAGGAGGAGGTCTGATTATTACCTACCACATTTTCGATAGAGAAGAAATATTTACTTGGTTACTTTGTCCTGTACTTTGTGATATAAAATGTAGCTTAATCTCTGAGCAGAACTAAACCATTACATCCCACACTTATTACTATCCTCTTTCTACTTCAAGCTCGCAAGCCAGTATAACCACTTGCCTCGTTGCCTAACTCATCATCAGTCCCATTAGATGGCCGCTCTTCCGCGTCCTTTTTCATCCAGGTTTACACGAGTTTAGTCACTTAATGCTTAGTAACTTACCTTAATGTTAGACTTACCTGTATTAGTTTCAAAATTTCTTATTCTTAAAACCACATTCAAAACCTATCAGGCTTAAATACTTTGAGTTTAGGGTAATTAAATAGTATATAATTTAACTATGTATTTTGTTAATTTACTGCTAAAATTAATAAGACGAGTGGAGATTATCAAAAAACGCTGTACAAAGTAATTTAGGCAGTACACATATACATAAAGCTAAAACTCACAGACGCTCTAATATTTTATTGCGATTGTATTTTTATTATTTAGTTTCATAACCACTGACTATAACAAAAGAGTGCTGCTTGAAAATTAGCATTCATTACAAAGATACAGACAGATAAAGATAAAGGCATGCCCGGATTTTATCGTGAACAGTCTTTATAAAGGGTGTTATTAGCGGTCGTAAGTGCGTGTAGGTACTGTCAGACAGTGTCTAAGAAACAGTACTAGCGCCAACTACCAGGTTTGTATAAACCCGCCTTTAGAGCTCCACACAGGAATTACCTTGTTAATTATTCTTTACTATTACTGGCTAACTTTAATGCTGAGTGGAAATTGACTTGGGTCGTTAAAGTGCTAGAAGTGAAACTTAGAGTTTTATTAGACAAGGTAAATATAGCATTTATGGAATAATAAGTTTATATCTAGCTATAGTTCTAGGTGTAATGTACGAATTTATCAGGATTTTTAAATTACTTGGGCGTTTTCAAAAAAAGTGTATCATTTCTTTTTTTTGTAATTTTGAAAAAAATATGGTTTTTCCTACTCAGAATCAAGAGCACAATCGATTTCGATAGTTTAAAAAAATGTCCCCAAAAAAAATGACAGGTTTGCGACGATTTTTTCATACACTTAGTATGGGCGTGACAAAACTGAGTCATACAAATTTGTATGAAAAACTGGGGACATTTTTATAAACGATCAGAATCGATTGTACTCTTGATTCTGATTAGGAAAAACCATATTTTTTCCAAAATTTCAAAGAAACGTAACACACACATTACACTAACACTTTTTTTTGAAAACGCCTACTTACCTCAGGAAGTATCTGTGTTATGTCGACGGCCGATCGTGAAATCCGCCAGATCACGAAATTCCTAGGCATATAGTGAAATGGCGTCAAAAATGTATGTTATGTTTATGTCCTTCTCTTCAAACTTGAAGCGAAACTGCGTGCGGATATTTAGTAGGTATACCAACAGCAATTCTGATAAGAAAATGGGTTACAGTTAATTCGTCAAGTTTAGCCGTTCATGTGTGTAAATGCTGAGGGAAGGTATACATATGCTGAGAAATTACCTTTTTGGAAGATTGATTCGATGAGGAGTATAAACCAGACGATATATAGGTATTTCACACGAAAACACAAGCTGAAACATGGATGCACAGAAAAATAGACCAGCGCTGGGAATCGAACCCAGGTCCTCAGCAATCCGTGCTGCGTGCTATTCCTCTACACCACCACTGCTGGTGGCTAGCTCTCCGTGACCACCACTGGCTTGCCGATCCACGGCCTCCACTCGAGAACACGCACCTATCACACATCTATGTAGATCGATAATATTGTAAAAGTAGTAGGTATAAAGTGATAATAAAATACGACTTTATGCTATGTTGCGCTAAATTGTACACAAGCAATAAAACGCAAGTGCAATCAAACGTATTAAGCTAAAGAAATATGTGATAATGTAAAACAATATAAATCCGACTAGGTATTTATAATACTACAATTTTCTAGCGTGTTTGCGTGGCGTATGTTGTACTATTTATTTGAACTAATATTCCTATATGTCTTGTGTTGTTGTGAATAAATAGATCTAATGCACAATGGTTTGTCATCGTATTTTATCGGAAATGTTCGTGTGTATTTTAGACGTGGTATTATATGTATGATAATTTGTATGTGTAGATGTATGTATTTCTGTTACGTTTTAATTTTCTGATAAACTGTTGATGCACCTACTGTAAACTAGTCCTTCCTCCGACTTTTCTGGATTAAATCCATTATAACACTAAGGGGCTGTTTCACCACTCATTGATTAACTTTATTTGACGGAAAAATGTGATGCCGTCTCCGTCTATTCGAACAAAACAAAAAGAGACGGCATCACATGTACCCTCTACATCTGTTATTTCTTTCTCCAGCGATTCACATTGAACATTGCACTGGGCATGGGCAAACCAGTTGATCATGCAAGTCCACGTTCGTTTATTTAAAGATCCCAATTAATCCCGACCGGCTTGCAGTCAAGTGCAGGTGAGTGCAGCGTTATCAATCAAATATTAATAGCGGCTTTAATAAAGTGCACGCTTAATTATTTTTGAAATCTACAGGCGACATCGTTAATGTAAAGGTAAGTGTATAACGTAGGGTCGTTATTGAGCGTTTCAATTACCTCATTTTCTTGGTCACATTTCGAAAAGTCAAAGTCAAAGTTTTTATTTGCATAAAATGTGGTACAATATGGTTCTTAGCATATTAAGTAGTCGCACACATTTTGCCAACTATTGGCACGCAAACAGAGAGGTTAAGTGCTACACTAGGCAGGGCATGCTCTATACTATACAAAAATAATTAGGAAACAATATTGACTTAACCATGTCATAGGTACATGTCATGTCATGTGTATTTTGTTATGAATGGGCTGTAGAATTTGATGACATGGTTTTATTAATTTTATAAGTCATAATATAATGTTTTTCATAGTTATTGTTGGTCATAATTTTCTTCCCGCTGTAACCGTACGTTTTTCATAATTTTTTAAACGGTCATTCTGTAGAACTCTAAGGTTAGGTTGAATTTGTTTTATAAAAATTCTGAAAAGTAAATGATTTCTGAGAAAAAAGAGTTAAATGTCAAATATTATATTCTGACTAACAATTTCCACCAGTCGATGTAGACCCCCTTGGCAACGTAGAAGTGGAGGCCATTAAAACGAAAAAAAACTTCAATTGCAATTTCGGATTTTGTGCCAGCTCGTAGCACTGCCCTCCTCTAAAGAAAGACCACACACGAAGAGACTCCACTCCTTTAAAAACACCATGATAGATGAACTTGCAAATTCAATAAGCACGTCCTTGCTGAACAAAGGGGCCAGTTATCGAGCCACAATTACGGGTATTCATGATATGCAAAATGCAGCGCATGTGCACTCGCCTTACAAAGAAAGTGCCGAATTGGCCAACGGGGCCACGCGTGTCGCAACGAGATCCTTGAGATTACTGAGACAGTTGTATGGCAATCCATTGGAACTGCATATTGAAAAAAAACTTTCAATTTGGTAACTCACTCACCCTCAACACCTCACCTTATTCAGTCACCTCATTTCGAGTCACTTGAAACTACACCTTTAATGAACTAATATAGTGCACATAATATACTACTTTTTTCTCCAATATTCCCACGGGATTTGAATGTTCTCATGTAAAATACAGAAATTGAAACAGCTTAGTACCGAAAAAATTGCAAATTCTGTACCTACAAAGTGTTCTCTACATAACACGTACGAAGACCATTACATATTATAATTTATGGGATTTTTTCATGACAAATTACCTATTACACCCGGGAATCGAAATTCGTCTGCCAAAACTAATAATTCGTAATAGCAATGCCATGAAAAGAGTATATTTTTAAATACCAATTTTCTACAAACAAATACATTCTTGATAATTGCAGACCAATTTGCGTATAATTGGTACATTAATACATTTCTCTAAAGTTCATTCCGTGTTCGCGTGCGCGATGCAATAAAACCCTGTTTAATCCAATACACCTGCAAGGCGTCTACATTTGCTACTATCTCTAAAGTAGTAATGTAGTTGTTAACGCTTTTGCGTAGCACGTCAATGTGTGTGGAACACAATATTTAATAGTCTTTAGTCGATACCAGAATCTTTGGTGAGCTGATATTTTGACGCATTTATCATCTTCATGATCAAAATTATTAATTACTAACCATGATCTTTATGCGGCTAGATGCTTTAAAATATCGGAAATTTATTATTAAAGTAGATTATCTGCATTCCGTAGAAAATATGTTGCGTAATCTAATGTGTATTAAGTAGACAGTGTGTCCATTAAACAAAAATCAACTGATAAAAATCTGAGAGAAGAATAGAACAGATAAAAATGTTGATATGACAAGACGATTTTGTAACTGACTTATGCGTGTTAACATAATTGTTAATTTTCATTTCAGCACCATCCAAAATTACAGTATCATCTGATACACCGCGTTGCTACGATACGTCACAGTAAACGTTAACAGAACTCAATCTAAACGCAATACCAGACCAGCGTTGGCCTACACAGCCAACACTATGCTGAGCTGCGTCCGTTTCGTGCTTTCGCATATTGTATTTTTTTTTGTTTTTATGTATTTTTGCTTTGTTTTATTTTATGTGCGAAGCATGAATAAAAATATTTCTATTCTATTCTATTTTATTCTATTCTATTTTATTCTATTCTATTCTATTCTATTCCATTCTATTCTATTCTATTCAATACATTTACAAGCCGCCGCAAATTTTTAAACGACTTCAGAAAAAGAAGGTTCTGTGTTCCAATGTTTGTATTTTTTTTTAACCTTGCAGTCGCACCTGTTCGAACACGGTTTTTAAATAATAAACCAGCTGTCGTGATCGCACGCACTGCATCATAAATGCCATCTGCGCAAGACATGATATAGGTCGTTATCTTCGATAGCAATTTGGTTGTATTAAGATCAGTTTCACTCATAAATATTTAGTAAAAAATAGTGTTGTAGTTTTTTTTATGGTATAGGGGGCAAACGAGCAGACTGATCGCCTGATGGTGAGCGATTACCGTCGCCCATGGACACCTGCAACACCAGAAGAGTCACAAGTGCCTTGCCGGCCTTTAAGGTAGAAGTACGCTCTTTTCTTGAAAGCTTGAAAGTTATATCGGTTCGGGAATACCGCAGGCGATAGTTCATTCCAGAGTTTTGATGTGCGAGGCAAGAAATTTCTGGAGAAACGCACAGTTGAGGACCGCCAACCATCTAAATGGTGAGGGTAGAAGTGTTGTTATGACATGTTGTATATCACCTCAGATTAGTAACAAAGAATGATGATTTAGTATTTCTTATAATTTTCGTTGAATGTTCAATTACAGGAATATGTAGTTTAACACAAGGTGTTATTTAAGTAACTGAAAACCTCAAACACCCCAAAAATATTTTTCGTTTTAAGTTAATTGATTGCATTTACTTTCGTATACCTTCATTACATATATTTCACACGAAAACACAAGTTGAAACATGGATGCACAGAAAAACCAGAAAAATAGTCCAGCGCTGGGAATCGAACCCACGTCAGGACAATGTATGTGAGGTATAAAGAATTATAATTATTTATTAGTATTTTTACCATTGGAACTTCGTGCCCCCTATTTTATTTTGGGTAATTTATATGACGGTAAGATGTTCAGGTGTCTGTCACTCTATCACACACAGCTATCCTCTGTTAAACCCGTAAAACAGCTTAGTCCCGCCTCGCTTAGGGACGAAGCTGCGGGCTGCAGCTAGTGTAAAATATCAAAGACAAATGATGCATACGACGAATGACATCATCCGATATGAATGAACGCGTACAATCGCGTGGCGTCGCGTGGATCAATTGGCTCGTAATGACCATTATTAAGTATTGCATAATTATGAATAACTTTATTGTGCGGTTATTTACATAATAAACTGCAACAGATAGGAATTTAGTTTTCTGCCAGCGCAATAGTTTTTCATTTTACACTGTAATGGAAGTAAACAAGTGAGTCAGCTGACGGTAAGAACAATGACGTTGAGGGAATATTTTCGTCCGGCGACAGGCATCCCGAAGAGTGGGAGAAACGTGAGTTAGTATGTACGAGTATATACATAGGTATACTCAAACTCACAAACTCACAATATTTATTGACAACAAAAACATACTACATCATAGCAAAAACAATAAAAACATAAATAGGAGAAGAGAGAACAATCAAATCGTACTGTTTTTATTTCCGTTATCTTTAGCAGACGGTCGTTGATATGAACTAACACTTAATTACATTTTTCGTCATATTGAAAACCAAAATTCTTTTACCGGTAGTAAAAATAAAAGAAGATGAAGTAAAAATCTTTTTTCTTTTTCATGCATACACAAACAAATTTACCAAGTATCAATGACGAGACAGATAAGAGGGACATGAGAGGGAGAGGGTCGTTTGCCTTCCAGTCGAATAAAAAAAAATGCACAGGTTTAATTTGGTAATAAATTAAGGTCCTTTACGTTGTTTTACTGCAAGTAATTAACTATCTTAACTCTTGATTATCTTTTAAATAGCAAGAGTTTGGCCACTTTATAGTGTCTTAGAGAATTTAACTTCAATTACTTGTAGATTATTAAGTTAACCGAAATAAAAAGTAATTAAATAATTGAAAGCCCGAAAGCAGTTTAAGTAGCAGTAATCGATGTAAACTAATAATACTACTAAACTTATCTTGCATGCTCCTTTAGCCACATTACGATTGTTGTGGATAGTTGTAGTTAAGTTACAAACTTTGAGCCTGTAATGTAAATGTGTCAATTACAATAGTATTTGTTCCTTAATAAATAAATAAATAAATAAATATTTTCAGGCTTTCATTTGACTCGATTACAATCTACTTTGAAGCAGGTTATAAGTAGTATTTTTTTAATTCCTTTTTTACTGTTCCCGTCTAAACCTTACGAATGCATACGCCGATTAAATGTGCTAGTGAGGTTACATACTACTGAAATCATTTAAACCGGTTGTTCTCTGTCAGTTTGATTTTCTTCTAAAAATGGCAAAGCGCAACTGATAAGCAAACATATTCCAATATTTTGAATATTTTTTATACTTTGAACATCGACAAAATGTATGAAAAAAAAAACATTTGTCAACCGCAACGAAATAATTTGGAAATAATCCTGAAATACATTTACAAAAGTTTAATTCAAGCTTCCTAGTCTTGGGCTGAAAATGCCTGAATTAATATAATGACATAGCGTTTTATAAATATGACGTAAACGTGCATTTGGCGCGTTTATTATGCGTTAAATATAGTTTAATTGCATTGCAACTCGTTCATGGCCGATGTGTCAGCGTGTGAAGCGTGAACGGAATAATTGTGCTGAATGGGATGAACACTAGTACAGTCAGCAGCACCAATATCTGACACAACACGCGTGCATAAATATCTAGAAAGAAAGATTCTCCTTCTTCTTCTTCTTTAGCCGTTCTAAACCTCTAGGGTGTAGGCGTCCTTCAGCTTATGCCATCTGTTTCTCTTCTTCTCTCATCTGTTAGTCTTTTGATATCGTCGTACCAACGCAAAAAATCTAGCGAGTAATTTACAGAATCTTACTTAATATTATAAATACGAAAGTTTGTGTGTGTATGTGTGTGCGTGTGTGTGTGTGTGCGTGTGTTTGTTACTCCTTCACGCTAATAGATTTTTAGACTGAAGAAGTAAAACATACAGACAAACATTCGCTTTCTAGTATTGGTAGTATAATTATGATTACTAATCAACCTGAATAGCTTAACCGCAAGTTGCATCATCAACAATAATGCACACTGCAACGAGGTCAGTGTAATTATTTATAAATCACTCACATACCAAATAATATGCCTCAATGTGTGGAGAGAGAGTTGGTTATTCAGTGACCAATAGAGTGACCGGAGGAGGTATAACTGAAGCTGAAAGATTGGGTTAAGGCTCAGTCACGACTGCCAGCGAGAAATACAATAAAATACGACACAAAAAAACACACACACGCCTGTATTCCCAAATGGGGTAGGCAGAGCGCACGAATTTACAGCTTCGGAGCCACTTTTAGCAATTTTAGATACACAATACAATATAAATATTCTTTATTGCACACCACTAATCAGTACCTAAAAAAAAATATGCTGATACAACAAGGGTAGATAGGTGACTTTATCGCGATCTCTTCCAGACAACAATTTGGGTACTGGAAACGAGACGTCACGGGTGCATTTTTAAGAGCAGTTTGGCCGCTTGGGTCGAAAATTATTCCTCTCACGATTATTATCATCACGGCAGCCTAGTAGTTTAACCTATGATCTCTCAAACAAAGGATCGTGCTTGATCGGGGGTTCGAGGATGGGCGCGTACTCAGAGAACTTATCTGAGTTTTTCTTAATAAAAATTATTTTATTGTTTCACAGATAACATTCCAAATTTACCATGAGCTTTACAATGAAGGAACACCTGCGAAGAAATTCAATGATACGCGTGAAGTTGCTAATCTGCAATAGGATGTATGGGAACTATGGCCAAAGCCAAAGGCCAAAGAATTAACAAAGAATAGCTTTTGCCCGCGGCTCCGCCCGCGTAATATTCGGTTATCACGCGCTGTTTCCTCGGGAACTGTGCATTTTTCCGGGATAAAAGGTAGCCTATGTCACTCTCAGGCCCATAAACTATGCCAAAAATCATGTCAATCCGTCGCTCCATTACGGCGTGAAAGACGGACAAACATACAAACACACTTTTGCATTTATAATATTAGTATGGATTTGCTCGCCGCGCTGGTCGCACAAAGTCGTGGCCGGACCGAAAGAGCCGTAAGCTTTGTGATTGACTATATACTTATTCGCAGTTCAAATGTTTCTGTAGTAAATATATTGCAAAGTTTTATGTTATTAACATTTAAAGAAACTATTACTAATTTAGAACATGAAATATATACCATAAATAAGCGATAAATAGACATAGCATTGGCTTTCAGCGTTAGTGAGCGTCCATGTTATGTCACGAATTTCATTTTCGTTCGTGTCGACTGGATATGGATAGCGAACCTGACTATGAAGCTTGAGGTCCCAGGTTCGATCCCCGGTCGGGGCAGATATTTGTATGAATAATACGAATGTGAATGTTTGTTATTGGGTCTGGGATGTTTAATAAATAGTGTACGTTACATTGGGCAGATATAATTAGTAATATGTGCATTAAAACCTCCTGCACATATCAAAAACATACTGGCTGAATGAACTTTCCGCTTTCTCCCGCACGGCGGCGCCACCAGTCAGTTGCGCAAATTTGACAGCTCGAAATGAATGCCGGCCGGCGCGCGCTCTTTTAAATTATTCATAAAAAACTCTGAAAGTGCTGTGATTGTGTCTTAAATGTGTCCCTGGGACTGAGGAATAGAGCCAGAACAAACTGTAAGTGAAACCTATATCTTGCCCAATTCGGTTTTGCTAATTATTTTCAATATTCAAATGTCGTAGTTCAAACATTTTGGTCAATCGAACCGCATCCTCAGTTTGCAAACTAAATACACATTCATACACATAAAACACACATTTCACGCAGTTTTAAGGTAACAGGCTTATTTCTAATCTAAGTTATTTACCTAGAATAATACGTATAAAATAAACGTTTTCAATTTTCGTTCTTTGCAACGCGTCGCGCGCGTCTTTTGTTTTTTAATTCGAAATGGACGAAAAAGAATTCGATGTCGAACAACTTATTAACAAAAAAGAACTGCTTTTTATACGATGTCAAACGTTATTTGAACTATCCAAATCAACTCCACCAGAGCGTTTAACCGAATTTAATTTGCGACTCAAAGAACTTCATTCGACTCGGGAATGTTTTGAACAATGCATATTCGAGTTAAATTCTTACAATAAGAAACAAAACCCGAAATTTAAACCAAATTATCAGGAAATTCAAACCTTTGACGACATGTATTTCCGTATTCTGAGTGTAGCGGAGGCTAATAGCGACACTTGGCAATCGTGTGACGGCAGCGGTAGCGGACCTTCGTCGCGCTCCGCGGGCCGCGGCCCGGGCGCTGCCGGGCCAGACTCGCGGTCGGCTAAGCCGCGGCTGCCTAAACTAGAATTGTTCCATTTCGATAGCAAATTAGAAAACTGGCAAACATTCTATGACACGTTTACGAGTTTAATTCATAACAACAATGATATTACGAACATTGAGAAGTTTTATTACCTGCTCTCCGCAGTCAGCGGTTCGGCATTGACTGTGGTCAAAGGGATGCCAGTGACGGCCGATAATTATCCGATAGTATGGGCTTTGCTAGTCAAAAAATTTGAGAACACTCGTGCCTTAGCTACGAGCTATTTAGATCGGCTGTTTCAATTTAAGCCTTTGTCAACTGAGTCGGCTACTGGTCTAAACACATTTTTACAAACGTATCAAGAGTGTGTTAAAGCATTGAAACTTTTGAAAATCAGTAACCTATCGAGTTTCATACTGTTTTATATGGGATTGCGAAATTTAGACCCCGTCACTAGGCGCGAATTCGAACAATCTGTAGATCAAACCGATATACCTACTTACGAACAGCTGATTAATTTCGTGGAGAAACAGGCGCGTGTTTTGGAAATGTCTGAGGTTAAAATTAGTACATCAAAAATTCAGTTTACGCCTAAGAGTGTTCCTAACACCTCTGCAAAGCCGAATTTTGTTCGAACAAATAATAATAATGCTGCTAATTACAGTAGTGCACCGAAGCAGTTCCAAAAGCCGTGCTTGTCAGCTGTGAGTAAGAATAATAGCGAACGATCAAATAGATGTCTATTTTGCGACAAACCGCATTCAACTTATCGATGTTTCGAGTTTTTTGATTTAACACCGGTGCAGCGTCTTGACAAAGTGAAACAGCTTCAATTATGCGAAAATTGCTTTCGTCAGCATTCGTTGTCCGAGTGTACGTCAAAAGTGCGTTGTGTGCTGTGTAAACAACCGCACCATCACAGTATTCACTTAGATACAGTTCCAACTGTTCAAAATTCATCAATTAATCAAAACGGTTCAAATAGTCAAAACATTTCAAGTATTCAAAACGTTTCAAATGGTCAAAATCAAAGTCAAAGGTCAATGCCAAACGTCGGCTTGACTTGTTCGTCAAATTCAACCGTGCTGTTAGGCACTGCCATGGTGCACGTCGCAGATCGATGGGGAACTTACCACGCCGTACGTGCAGTCATTGACAGCGGTGCCATGTCCGGTTATATGACAAAAGAGTGTGCCCAGCGCCTGGGTTTGTCTCGACGCAAGTGTCAGTTTGAACCCATGGGTCTGGGAGGTGCGCCAGTGCAAGATTTCGGTCTGGTTACATGTTCAATTAAACCACGAAACTCATTTGGTCCGGTGCTTAGCACTGATACTGTTGTCGTAAGTAATATAACTAGCAACTTACCTACAGTAACCTTATCAAACAAAGTTATCAATAATTTCAAAAATCTAGAGTTAGCTGACCCGAACTACTTTTCGGCGGCTCCAGTTGACTTGTTGATCGCAGGTGACTTATTTCCCTACATTTATGACGGTCAAAATATACTACCACGTGACCCGGGTTTGCCCGTCGCGATGCATTCCATATTCGGATATGTCATTACTGGTCAGACAGTACTGAGTGACGATTGTGAGTCAAATACAGCCTCGCTCAACTTGTTCTCTGCTAATAAAACTAGTAGTATCGATAAAATCATGAACTCTTTCTGGGAGACTGAAAACGTGCCGTATGACGTCACTAAAAAACCAGAAGATTTGTATGTCGAACAATTGTTCCAAAACGAACACAGTCGCGATACTACGGGACGTTATACAGTGAAGTACCCGTTCAAACCCAGTTTTGATCTCGGCGATTCGACTCCACAAGCGTTACGTCGTTTCAACAATTTAGAAACAAAGCTGAATCGTCTTCCGGAACTTAAGGAAGAATATAATAAATTCATGTCCGAATATGAAAGCCTTGGTCACATGACTTGCGTAGGTGATTTTGGTACTGTGGATTCTAAGTACATAATTCCTCACTTTTGTATTCTCCGACCGTCAAGTACCACGACAAAACTCCGAGTAGTTTTTGACGCCTCATGCAAAACGACAAATAATAATTCTTTAAATTCAGTCGTTTACGCCGGTCCTAAGCTTCAAGCAGATATTAATGAGATTTTAATAAATTTTCGTATACATGAAATTTGCTTGTCAAGTGACATTTGTAAAATGTTTCGAATGACCTTGATCGAAAAATCTCAACGCAATTACCAACACATCTTGTGGAGGTTTCAACCTGATCAACCTTTAAAGGTGTATGAGTTAAACACGATCACATACGGCGTTGCTAGCAGTCCGTACCTAGCGATCCGAGTCCTGCATCAACTGGCTGACGACGACTGCGAGAAGTATCCTTTAGCGAGCAAGGTTCTAAAAAAGGGTTTCTTCGTCGATGACCTTCTGTGGTCAGTGAGCAGCTATGATGAAGCAGCTAGGCTACAGGATGAACTGTTAGAGTTGCTGAGTGGAGGAGGATTTCTGCTTCGTAAGTGGGCCAGCAACTGTCCCCAGGTACTGGCTCGGGTTCCAGCTGATCACCGCGAAACGCCCATTGCATTCGAGGATGACAAGGACCTATCCATAAAAGTTTTAGGTCTGCAGTGGCGACCCGCCGAAGATGTGTTTTCCTTCGTATTCCATCCACTTCCAGCTTCACAGGCGATCACCAAGCGTAGTGTTTTGTCACAGATTGGTCGTCAGTATGATCCCTTAGGTTTCGTGGCTCCTTGCATATTCTACGCGAAATGCTTCATGCAGAAACTCTGGCTCCAACAGCTGGGTTGGGATGAGCGGCTGCCTCCGGAACTGGAAAAGGAGTGGCTCACCTACATGTCAGAGCTCCCGCTGTTGTCGAATTTTAGCCACGAGCGCCAGGTTACTGTCAAACAGCACAGCTACTACCAGATACTAGGATTCTGCGATGCTTCAGTTCAAAGAATAGCTGCGGTCATCTATTTGCGTAGTTTTAACAATCAAGGTAATTCGAAGGTCAGTCTAGTCATTGCAAAATCCAAGGTTGCACCCTTGAAGACAGTGACCATTCCACGTCTCGAGCTAATGGCTGCGCATTTGTTAGTCAAGTTAGTCAAATATACGAAGTCAATATTGTCTGAACGAATTCCTGTTCATGAAATACTCTTGTTTACCGATTCCTCTGTGGTGCTGAGTTGGTTGAATACACCCAGTTATAATCTCAAAACCTTTGTGGCTTCGCGTGTTTCCAAAATTTTGGAGACCGTGCAAAGCGATTGTTGGTTTCACGTGAGCGGCGCGTCCAACCCCGCTGACGTGTGCTCGCGCGGAGCGCTGCCCTCCGTGCTGCTAGCGACAGCGGAGTGGCTCGGGGGACCGAACTGGCTACACGCACCAAGAGAGAATTGGCCAGTAAAATCAATTGATCAATTCAAATCGGCAAATGTGCCAGAACTCAAAATTCCATGCGCGACTTTGGCTCAAACTAGCGTGCAAAATACAACACGTGACTCAAATCTTGTTTATGATTTAACTGAAAAATATTCGAGTTTTAGCAAACTTCAAAAGGTCTTAGCTCGTTGTTTTCAATTTATTAACAATTGTAGATCGACGAAATCTAATAGGAACACGGGTCCTTCGTCTCTATCAGATTTAAAGAACGCACACGATGTGCTCATTAAATCCGTTCAGCAAGAGCATTTTGCAGCTGATATCCAAGCAATTTCCAATGGTTACAGCTGTAGTTCATCACTCAAAAGGTTAGCACCTTATGTCGACCCCCTCGGTTTTCTCAGGGTGGGGGGTAGGTTGTCTTTCGCCGACCTACTACGGTAGAAAACGGGGTCAAAAGAAGTATCCATTATTGCTTCCTAAAAGGTGCAACTTTACAAATATTCTTATCGACTATTTTCATAAAATTTATTTACATATCGGTCCGCGTACATTGCAATTAAACGATTATCTGCACACGCTGCAGCAGCGACAAAAATGGCATAGGAATAGTCGTAATATTCAAGTTGGCGAACTCGTTCTTATTCATGCTGACGCTCCTCCGCTTCAATGGCCTCTCGGTCGCGTGACGGAACTTTATCCAGGAGCTGATGGAGTTGTACGGGTGGTAAAAGTAAAAACCCAGAATGGCGAATACACGCGACCCGTTGTAAAGCTTAGTCCACTTCCCATGGAATTGGATTCAGCATAATTTTTATTTTTCTTTGTTTCTTTGCATGAATTTGACGCAAGAAGGTGTCAAATTTATGACAATTTTAGGTTCGAAATAAGTCATTTATTTTACTCAATTTACAGCTACACGTGTTTAGTTCACTAAGTCAACAAATACTTACACTATACAGTCCACTTACCTTATTCAATACCATCCCTGGTTTGGTTTGTAAACTGGGGAATCTGGGGTAGATTCCCGGTGGGGGGTTTATGTACGTTACATTGGGCAGATATAATTAGTAATATGTGCATTAAAACCTCCTGCACATATCAAAAACATACTGGCTGAATGAACTTTCCGCTTTCTCCCGCACGGCGGCGCCACCAGTCAGTTGCGCAAATTTGACAGCTCGAAATGAATGCCGGCCGGCGCGCGCTCTTTTAAATTATTCATAAAAAACTCTGAAAGTGCTGTGATTGTGTCTTAAATGTGTCCCTGGGACTGAGGAATAGAGCCAGAACAAACTGTAAGTGAAACCTATATCTTGCCCAATTCGGTTTTGCTAATTATTTTCAATATTCAAATGTCGTAGTTCAAACAAATAGGTACTTATTTATGTATGCCGTGGTGGCCTAGTATTAAGCCGTGGTGGCCTAGTGGTTTGACATATTATTGCCTTTCAAGCAGAAAGTCGTGGGTTCAAACCCCGGCTCGCACGTCTGAGTTTTTCGAAATTCACGTGCGGAATTACACTTGAAATTTACCACGAGCTTTGCGGTGAAGGAAAACATCGTGAGGAAACATGCACAAATCTGTGAAGCAATTCAACGGTGCGTGTGAAGTTCCCAATCCGCACTGGGCCCGCGTGGGAAGTATGGCCCAACCCCTCTTGTTCCGAGAGGAGGCCTGTGCCCAGCAGTGGGATGTATATAGGCTGGGATGGGGATGTAAGTATGTGTGTTTGTCTATATATTTCAGTATGCTTAGCTTATCCCTTGTCTAGTACCCATAGTATAAGCTTTGCTTTGTTTGGAATTGAGACTAGTCAATTTGTGTCAATTGTCCCATTTTTTTTATCTTCCCTTTTTTACTTATTACCCGACTGGTTACCCGACTGGAAGGAGAGGTATTGTTTTTCGCGCGTATCTTAAGTATGTAATATTCTTTATTACCGTATATTTCGCAAACCGCTGAACGGATTTAGACGTCTGCATTTATTACCTGCTATCACTCAATCTCATGCCTCCGTTTCATCATTGCATTAATTTTTTTTTTCATTTCATATCGTTGCATTAATTTTTCAAGGACTACCATGGACATGTTTAAAGTTAAGCCTTTTGTGAGCCTTTTGTGTGTGAGATAACTTTGCATGCTATTATGTAGCAAAATATGTTTTTGTACTGGAAATGTTTATTTATCACCTATTGTACCATATTTTATGTGAATAAAGACAATTTGAATTTGAATTTGAATTTGTGTTTGGTCTTGTATCGATGTTTTTCATTCAATTCTGTTAGCTTTTGATATTTCAATTTTTTTTGTCTTGTTTCGATCTTTTCAGCTCATTCTTGCAGGCGGATTTTTAATTTTTTAAATTATTATTTTTATCATTTTAACAGTTAGTATAGTCACTTCGACGTTGTTCAAGAATTCGGTTTTAACCCCCGAAGTAAAAAGAGGGGTGTTATAAGTTTAAACGCTATGTCTGTCTGTCTGTGGCACTTGGTTTTTTTTATTTGAAATCAAGTTTTCGAGCGATGGTTCTTAGACATGTTTTTGAGATATTGAACTTTGAAGTCACAAAATGAGTTTTCCAACTTTTTGTTGGCTATATAGGCTATATTAGGTACTTAGGTAATTAGTTTTATTAATTTATAATTTCGATTGCAATTATGCCTGGGAAGTTCGTCCTGATGGCTCATCCACTAATTATGACAGCCACAGTCGTAAGTGAAACCTCATTAAATCCATTATTAAAAACCTGTTTTTCTAGTTGCACTAATGGTTTGCAATTAATCCCGTATTTACTTGACGGGGCGAGGGGTAGGAGACTATGGAAATTTTAAAAATTATGTCAGTTTCGGTCGAATCTTCTGCCGTGCTTGTCGTGATTTGTCGTGCTGTGAAAAGTTTAAAGATGTCACGGTTCGGATACTCTGTTGATAGCGACAGCGATATGGACTCGGAAATGGTGGACTTGGAAGTCTTAGAGGCCGAAGTGAGTTGTTATTCCCATTTACATTCCCGTTTTCGACGAAAAAATACAAAAATACTTTCAGAATATATTTATTATTAGAAAATTTAAAAAACAGGATGACCGTAAAATTAACAAAAACTTGGAGTTGAAATTAAAAATACAAAAAGATCCCAAAAAGCGATCTTAAAAAAAATATTTATTATTTGGTAGATGTATCCTATCTTCGAGTGCTATTTGAATGATATAATCCCGCACTACTATGAAAAGTAGTGCATTGATTAAAATTTATTTCAGTTTACCTGTCTACTAGATAAATTTAAAAATTTAATTTTTGTGTAATGAAGTATAACATAATTTGTATGTTTTCACAGGTCGCTCGAACTAAGGCAGCGTCTGTTCAGGCGCGGGTCATTGAGAGGCAAGGGCGCGATATTTACCGCGCTATTATGGCTTCAGTTATGTGTATATCCCTACA
Source organism: Choristoneura rosaceana (assembly GCA_037349165.1). Lineage (NCBI taxonomy): Eukaryota > Metazoa > Arthropoda > Insecta > Lepidoptera > Tortricidae > Choristoneura > Choristoneura rosaceana. The sequence continues at coordinate 3,001,911 of JAZBNJ010000019.1, forward strand.
TTCGTGTTCGAATGTTCGAGTACTACAAAATTAATACAAGTTTAATTAAAATTATATAACTCAGCAATAACACAGTACTGTGCTCTATAGGTCGTGGCCTGAGAGAGCGGACGCGGCTCTTGAGCAAACTGCGGACGCTGCTCTCCTCCGGGGCCCTGGCACGCCCTCTCCGCGAACCCGTCGGGGAGGAACATTTTGAACTGATGGAATTCTATGTAAGTTCAACTGATTTTTTTTTCACCAGATCTACTCCAGGAATTCATTAGCTTTACCTTTACTCGTATAAATAGTATTAATGATACGTCTATTAATTGGTCGTTCTTCTGTTTTATTAGACATCAGTAATCGGGTCACAGGTATCTGTGGAATCATCGCAATCAACGCTGGCGGAGGAGAGAAGCGACTCCGTTTCTGTATCTGTAAGTTTTCTATCATCAATCTGCCTAAACTCTTTGTAGCTTACAATTTTGTTACTTACAGTAGGTATAAAGTAAATGCGTTTTTTTAACTACAGTCAAATATTGTTTAGATTATCCAATCTCATGACAACAATTATATAAATAAATCCCCTTTTAAATTAGAAATTATAAATATAAAAAAAATATATTAAGATTACAAAAAATAAAAAATTGTATTACATTTTTATTTATTTATTGTAACATACATAGTATTTCGCCAAATTGCAAAGCAATTTGTTGGCGAACCAAACACTTAGTACTTTAGTGTTGCGTCATGTATTCTTGTTTAGAGGCTAATTAAATATTTTTCTTTATTATTTCTGTTCCTTAAACATAGTCATTTGCCGCTAATAATTGTTTCTTGTAAACCGCATTGTTACCCCCACGAGACAGGCCATGCCTATGTAGGGGTCAGCACAAATGTATTCTGCGTCTTTAATATTTTTGGAAATAAACTATTTGTATTTGTATTTTTTTTAGGATGATGATGACACAGAATCAGGGTCAGAAATGACTGAGGATGAGGACTTTAGATTGGATCCTCCTTCCACTCGTATGATTGCACCTCCACCAGAGGAAATTTACAATTACGGGGAAGAGGTGGAAAATCCACTTGCCTACGTAGTTCTCAGCAGTGACGATTATGAAACTGACTCTGAATCAGAGGACGAGGGGCGCTTTCTTATTCTTTTTTAAAATATGGCTTCTGTCCTAATTAATAAGACAATTTCGCCAATGTCAAAGTATTCTCTTTCGAGAGGCAACGTTGTACGGTGATTGTAGTTTTAGCAACTTGATAGCAAAGTTCCAGAAACCACGTGGAGACAACTTGCGCATTAAAAAATGTCAGACACGAGAGCAATATTGAATTTTGTGATCACTGTTCACTGTTAAGGTTAATCGCCGCATAAAACACTATCAAAATTATACTTCAACTAGCCAAAGAAACAGAAATAGCAAAATTAAACATTGTTCACATCCTCCATGTTCGAATGCCACAAATCGAATCCGAGGGGCGCTTTAAAAATTTAAATGTAAATTATATTTAAGTGTAATTAAGACAATAGTTAGTTCTAGAGTAAGTTAGTTGTAGTTATCCAATTATTTTTTATATATTATTTTTGTTTTGTTTGTTTCCTTGTGTTGTAAATATTGAGTTAGATTCAATGTAAAGTCATAGATGTACCTAGGTATCAATTAAGTTACAGACTAACAATGGATGTCACATAAAAAAATCAATAGAAAAAAAAGAAATAACGGAAAAAAAATGGATTACAATATATTTACCTCAAATTAATATACATCAAATTGTGACATACTTAAATTTAATTAATAAATGAAAACAAATGTATGGTTAAATTTTACTTTGATGTAGTTTCATTTTTATTTGCTACGATTTTGTTAATAGATATACTGTATAGTATAGAGTAAAAACCCAGGTTATTAGTCATTGTAACAACTTTTAATGACTGGAATTGATAATGCGAATAACCAAATCAGCAATTGGCCGGCTTGCGGGGTTTAATTGTATTTAAATGATTAGACCACGCAGGTGTTGCCGTACAAAATATTCCTAATTACATATAATTGCTCCTTTACTTTTTTCCATTTGTAAATAAACAATTTCTTTCAATTATGCTAGGTACTTCTGGCGTTCATGCTATCGCGATGATTTAGTTCGAGTTTAGTTTGTTTTATTATTATTACACAGTGGTCACACTCAAAACCAATGCTGTGGTTTGCCGCGGGATTTGGCCCTTTTGGCACCAATTTGTTTGTTGTTTTTAGTTTTTCATGGTAAATCAAAATCTAAGATTTATTTATTTACCTATTGTTTACGTTTATGTTGAATCTTTGTCGATAAACATAGTTCCATTTGTCGCTTCAAACTTTTATTCCAAACTATTATAACACGGAGTTGACAGAAGTACTTATCTATTGCGTTTGCGATCTCTTTGGTCACCAATCCAAAAGTCGTATCTTTTAGGAATCCTTAATCCATTTGTTCAGTTTTTTTATAACTGTTTTCTAAGTAGGTACCTATTTTTTTTTGTATCAGGTATTTCTTTGTTTTATTTTTATGTTTTCATTTTACTTAATTCTTCTGGTATTGATTTAAAAGCTACTTTTTATTTTAGTTTCAATTTAATTATTTGGTTTCTTCTTTTTAATTTTATGAAATTTTGTTTATTTTTTTCTGTTTCATACATAAATAAATATGTTATCATTCATATTATTTTCATATTTTTTTTATTTATAAAGTATTTTTTGTTTTCCTGTATTTTTTGTTTCCTTGTGTATTCATTGTGTTATTTTTTTGTTTGTATGGGTCTGTGTTAGTGAATAAATGTCTTCTTTATGTTTCTATTAATTTTATTTTATTACCTTTTGTTGAAGCAAGCGCCAATAGAAATACACATTATTTTGTTAATTCAGCTATCTATCACAGAGAATAACAGTTAGGTTCTCGAGATATATATGTCGGCGGCCGATCGTAAAATCAGCCAGATCACGAAATTCCTAGGCACATCATGAAATGGCGCCATTTCATGATATGCCTAAAAGTTGTCTAGGCATATCACGATGTGCCTGAGAAACAATACGGCAGATCGATTAGAGCAACGCATTCGACGATATTCCTAGCTTTATACCGGGCATATCGTGATATGCTGAAAAAAAGAAAAAAATAGGTACAACGAGCGAAGCGAGGAGTGGTTAGTATGAATTGTGACTACTACGATTACGACTAGAAACGATTTGCCGGCATTTCATGATATGCCTAGGAATTTCATGATCTGCCTAAACGTCACCAGGCAAATCGTCAAACGGTGAGTTTTGAACGATATGGCGGATGTCCCTTAGCCAATTCATGAAATGGCGCCATTTCACGATATGCCTAGGAATTTCGTGATCTGGCGGATTTTACGATCGGCCGCCGACATATATAAGACAGATGAAAGAAAGAGAGAGAGAGATAAATATTTATTAACACATATTAATACACACATTAAGAGGAAACAATAAATAAATAATAAAAAAAACCCGACTGCCTTAAAAAATACTAAAAAGAAGGAAATTAGTCTAGTGGGCTAGAACTTTGTTAAGTAGCTAACTTAAAGTTAACAGTCGGGACCCATTTAAATCGTAACAAAAAAATTCTCACCTAATGGGTCCCGACTGTAAACTTTAAGTTAGCTACTTAACAAAGTTCTAGCCCACTAGACTTGTTTCCTTCTTTTTAGTATTTTTTAAAGCAGTCGGGTTTTTTATTTATTGTTTTTTACTAAAGGAAATAATTTTTACATGATTATTTATACAAACTAGGTAGATATATCATAGTCAGTAATATTTCGGCAGATGTTTAGGTGGTTTGATTGAACGCCCATTTTTTTTATTTTATATTATGTAAAGTTAAGTAAGTACCTACTTTAAATAGTTTTCCCATTCGATAACACGCATTGTCAAGCTTTGAATATTTGAATCGCAATAAAAAAGTATCTTTTCACGTATTTCTATTTCATTTTTTGTCACTGAAGTTACGAATGGTATTTTTAAGTACCTACGAGTAATGTGATTTCTATTATCGTCATTGCAGTAAGCATCAAGTTGACTCATGCAACACTCATTTCTATACGGATCTACTATTTTAATGGCGGCGCGTCTGGAATACGCAATGAAGAGTGACAAACAGTTAGGATTTTCCCGTTTACCCACTTTAAAGCATTTCACGTACGAGATCATCTTGGGATTGGTCGTGACAAGTCATGCCTGTGGTTGAAGGTTTACATAAGAAATTACATAAGGGCTAGACCAAAACTTCGATTCATAGGTCATAAAATATCGCGTCAAAATACAAGTTTGAAAAGAATAAGAGCGGTTTTGTACTACCTCCGATCCGAATCCGTGATCATACAGTCCGGATTACTGGTAGAACTTTTGTATGGTAGTTTACGAACTAGATCCAATTTCCGTCATGTAATTTTACTATAAGATATTTCTACGACAGTGGAACGTATTTTAATGGATTAAGATTAGATTGAGTGCCAAACCGCTCTAATTGACAGAATATATAATGGTCATGTGCATCTACTCTTTGCAATCTAATTTGAACATTAAATTTCACAATATGGCTAATCAAGTACCGCAGTAAAATAACAAACCTAGAAGGCTAGATGACTAATCGACACTGTCAACTAACTAGTTGACTATATGACTAAACTTAGACAATGACTACAGGTTCCTAGAAGATAAGCCCTAGGCAAATATCAACAAGAACTGGTTAAAACAGGCACTGGATATGATGACAATAATATTTCTAATGAATAATGTGGTTAGTTGAAGCGCCCAGCGAAAATTAGATGTTGTTTCTTACTCTAAAACGTTTATGGATAATTTGCAAGAAGATGACCCAACAATAACTAAAACTCCAATGCTGAATAAAGGCCCCTTCTAAACACTAATTTCTTAAATACAATAAATTACTTACCATTGAGCGAGCTATGGAGAGAGCTATGCTTGGGGTTTCTCTACAGGATCGAATCAGAAATGAAGATAAACGTAGAAGAACAAGGGTCACCGACGTAGCCAAGCGAATTAGCTCGTTGAAGTGGCAATGGGCGGGCCATATAGCACGGAGAACGGATGACCATTGGGGCCGAAAAGTTCTCAAGTGGAGGCCGCGGATCGGCAAGCGCAGCGTAGGACGTCCACCAACGAGATGGACGGATGACCTGGTTAAAGCCGCGGGTTCACGGTGGATGCAGGCGGCTGCCAACCGAAGCAACTGGAGGTCTATGGGGGAGGCCTATGTCCTACAGTGGACGTCCTACGGCTGAGATGATGATGATGATGACTAACTATTGTGATTAAGTCAGGTATGTTTTGTTTGTGTCTAACAAAGTTTAAATGCGGCCACTTACACTTTGCTAGACTCAAACTAATCTTAACTTATCCAAACACAAAAAAACATTTTACTTTCATTTCATTAACATAAGATTAATCTTTTATGAAAAAAAGGTGCAAGTGTATGACTTCTGTACGTGATCTAAGGTAAGTGTATCTAAATCAATCTAATAAGCAATATCCTTCGATAGTCTTCTGTAGTTTTTAATTGTCAAGCTCGAGTGTCACATATAAACAAAATCATGATTCAAAAAATGGTAAAGGCAAATGGTAATGGTAATGGTGGTGTATCAAAAGAGGTTGTGAAACAGTAAGGGACTTCAAGTTTCGTCTAACTACTAGATTTTGCTTCACTTCCAAAATATCCCGTCAAATTTCCAACGTACCCCATACTTTAATCAAAAGTTGTTTTTGCCTCACAATAATCTTTTCCGCTGACACGTAGCATTCAACAAAAAAGTCCTTTGTTATCTTTCATCTGATTTACGCGAATGGATCCCGGGCGGCGCACGAGTTGACGTTTAGTGAAAAAAAAGATGGCGTTTTTTTGGCGCCCATGTTTTGTTGTACAATCTTATAAAGCTGGGTCTACATTTCTACTTTTGGATAAAAAATAGCAGGTAAGTAATGAGAAAATCCTAAAAAAATATACTTCAACCGACAAGTAAAATTCAGACTTTGATGGAGAAATTGTTTTAAAAAACAATACCTCGTTGAGTTTCTTGCCGGATTCTTCTCAACAGATGTTTTTTCCGAACCGCTGGTAAATTCTTTTTGACGTTCATAAGTGCTTGTTATACCCTAAATTGCATAAATAGATAAAAAAAATAGAATGATGACTATATGCATCTATCCAAAAAAAGACAATTGCTGTATGATTAGGAGCAAGCAAGCAAATCCATGTTCAGAATGAACAATCCATCGACAGCTTCCATTAAGATTCACAGACGTACGTTAGCTTCTTCGACTGTACTTTCTTAATACATTTTTCTAATAAAATTTAAGAAAACCAAACTGCTGCTTCCAAGTTAATTTCAGTAAGCAGCGGTTTATTTTGGCATAACCTCATATTGTATATTTTTATACATAACAAAATAAATAAATAATTAGAAGGCATTGAAACCTTAAATAATTTCTACAAAAGGATAACATTAGACTTCATTTTGACATTTTTGACATCGAACTTTTGACATCTGCGGTGTTTTTTTTACTGAATTAGTGCTTTATTAATAAACTACAAACCTGGAAGACAGATTTACAATATTATTAATGTATCATTATATTATTAGATTATTATTAGATTTTTATACATTAAAATGACGAACGGAAATGTGAACTCAGCTTTAGTAGAGTCGTGAGATTTATCATTAAATTGTAAGAAATAAAGTAACAGATGGTTCAATATTGTGACACTGCTTAGAATTTCTAAAAGATTCTTTGATAAGATTATTGTACTACCTACAACTTCACTAAATCATAGCTGTCCGTCGATGTGTAAAACATTTTAAAAAATTATCGCGCTTATATTCGGTCAAATTAATATTAAGACATTTTTTCACAATCTCCACTATCTATACGTACAAATTATGCATTTCTTGTATTTGAAGTTTCAACGAGTGAAGAAAAAGAGGTTAATTAATGTGTCGAATTAAGCTCAAAAAAAATATTACGACTATGAGTTATGGTATGGTAAATAAGTGAAATATTTACAATTTTCAAAAAGTAACATGTCTTATCTTTAATTTTGATCTAATCATGGGTATTAATTTTATAATTGTTTACGTACAGCAAACTACACTACCGCATTGACATAAGCCTTTGATCCAGAAAAATCGCAAAATTTCTATGGGACATGAAAGAAATTATATTATATGCAACGGTTAGTGCAATATATATATATGAACTATACTGAGAACGTAAATTTAATTATCTACCTTCCTTTTGATTTAGTGGTAATCTAGGGGTAGGTAATACTGAAATATAATCTTAATCATTTTATCAAAACACGTAGCGACATCTATTGAATACACATTCAAATTAAAACGAAATTCGAATTGAATTTTCTAAGAAACTTGCTTAACTTAATCCCGACTTATGTCATCGCGCTGCCACAACTTTACATTTTCAGTCGCTTATGGCGCTTCTTCTAAAAATATTTATAGAGTTAGTATGCAGTTGCTTTAGTTCAACTGTTTGCCACGGTGTTAGATAAATTTGTATAGTTATTGTAGTCGAATCACGCGTCGCTGGCGCATGGTCTTTTGTGATACAATTAGATACGATAAAACGTTTAAGATATTTATCGACTTAGAATGACTGTGAGTTATACCGGTTTCAAGAATAACGAGCACAACCCTTTTTTACAATGAATACTTGACAGGTGCGACTATGACAATTACCCGTACTTGGATAATAATATGCAAAGGGCCGATAACTGTGACAAATTGTCACATCTGCCCCTTCGGAGAAAAGGTTTAAGAGTCGGTGAAAACTAGTTTGTAAGTTAAATATTGTAATGGCATGTTCCATTAATCATCACTATCAGATAAAGGAATAAAAAAATGAAATAGGATTTCCCATTTAAGTAAGAGTTGCATGAATTGTAAAATTGAATGTCTCTAAATTTAGCAATCCAATCCAAACCAAATTCACCTAAATCCGTCCATCCTTATATCACTTAATAGTAACAAATACAAACACATAAAGGCTACATCTTATCCCGATATTCCCACGGTATTGGGAATAAATTTCGAAATTTCAACCGCTGAGTCTAGTCTAGTCATAAGTTGCTATTTGTTCGCCAACTCAACCAACTAACGATTTATTTGTTTTAAAGCAACAAAAAATCTAATTTTACAGTAAATCGAAAATTAATCTAGTTTTTAGGGCTAAAATAAAGCGTTTTTATGGAGTCGTGCCTTCGAATTATTTTTTAATGGCATCAACATCCTTGCTACCCATGCTTTATAACCGTGTGTCACAGCTACAGCGGCCGCTAAGCCTGCGATGACGTCATGCTTACTGGGTCATGGCTTGCCGTAGGTAGGGCGATCTTACAGCTCTGTCCACAGTCAAGCTTATTAATCGTCGTATGCGCAGTTCAATCAATGCTCGAATATAATCGTAAGGTTTAACAGACAATCAATCAAATGCCTTCGCACTTATAGACAATCAGATGTGATTTCGATGTTGAATACCCTTGCATTTTGTGGCGACTCCGACACCTATAATAGCGTCATCTGCAGGGCTACTACGAAATTTGAATTTGCTGAGCTTTATTTTTTTTATTCGACTGGCAGGCTAACGAGCAAGCCAGCCCTCTCAACAGCAGCTCTTTCGGTACAAATATTAGGTAATTGGTATGTGGGTATATGTGTAGGTTACATATAAACTCTTTATTGTAGGTACAAAATAAGTAACAAACACAATTGACACACATTGAAAACCAGTCAACCTTTGAGTGGATGAGAAAAGCATTCAATCAATTCCGACTCAACTGGTACAATAATTGTTTTTTTAATTTTTTAATTTCGCAGGTGGTAGGGCCTTGTGCAAGGTCCACCCAGATTGTTACCACCATCTTGCTCGCTAATCCTGCCGTGAAGCAGCAGTGCTTGCACTGTTGTGTTTCGATGTGGAGAGTAAAAGAGCCGGTGAAATTACTATCACTTGAGGTATTCCATCTTAGGCCTCTAGGTTGGCAACGCATCTGCAATAAGTACCCCTGGTGTTACAAATGTTTATGGACGGTGGCGATCTCTTACTATAAGAAGACCCACTTGCTCATTTTCCATTCAGTCGAATAAAAAAAGGTGTTTTTTATTTCTTTCAATCTGAAATTTGGCTCTGAGATAACCAAAATTTCAGTAATTAATTTGTGAACGGTCCAAATAAAGATGACGATGCATCACCGCCATTCTCCAAGGGTCAAAGTTAAATAATAAATTATACAGCATTTTGCTTCGTTAAATGGCCATAAATTTACTTGACATTTATGGAAGTCCTGTAAGGTTTTATATGGTGTCGAAACAAACCACTGTTAGTACATTTTTAGTTGTAAATCATTGGTATGTGACTTGACTCCTGCTTTATTTTATTAGAGGAGAACGAGGAGAGTTGTGACATCGGAAAATTATTTATTACTAGCAAGCTTGCAACAGCGCGTATTTGATAGCTTGAGACCTGAGCTATAAAACGCTTGCTATTGCGAGCGCGCTAGAAGTTACTAAGTTCTAAAAAGCGACTTTGTCAACTATTCTCCTCTTAAATGTTGGTATTTTCCAAGCCATATGGTCGGAGCCCATGGTCGAAGGCTGCTAGATTCGTATACGGATTTTTAGATAAGTGAGTAGACAGATTCGTTGTAGACATTTGTTTGAGTACTGTGTAAGAGAGTCCGTGGGCAGCTGCGCAGGTTTGCCACTCTGTAGCAGAGGATCCGGTGGTATGGTTTGGAAAATATGTCATATCCCTCTTGGCTCGAGTCATTACTCATTTAAATCGTATGGCTGTTGTGGTGTTTTTATATTTAAGGTCTTTTGGAACTGACATGCTCATTATCTTTTGGTCAGTTCCATAATAATTTAAGTTTAAAAAAAAATCTCTTCTGTCACAATTAGCCTCGGTCTCCTCTACTTATAAATTAATCGCTGTAAATACGACCAACAGTTGAATGGATGGAGACCCCGGATTGACAAGCGGAGCATGGAACGTCCAACGAGATGGACAGATGACCTGGTTAAAGCCGCAGGTTTACATTGGATGAAGGCAGATTCTAACCGAAGCAAATGAAGGTCTACTGGATGACTTTAGCCTCTGGATAAATACGAATACAAGATATTTAAAACCAAACTGCAAAGTATCATAACAATCAGTTTAATATTTACCGAAAAACTAAAGGTTTTCAATGTATCACTTTGGAGCAACCTGTGTATTTGGATGATCTGATTTCATAGTTTTTTTTTCTTGTCTAATTAAGCAAACTATTGTAAGATATTGCTCAGTGTCAGTGTTACCCATGGTTTCATTATTTGTCCAGAGGCTAAGGTCACCTTGTATGTGGGAGCCTGTTTCCAACTGGACGTCTTACGGCTGATATGATGATGATGATGAATAAGACCAACTGAAGTCAAAAGAAAGATCTTATAAAAGAAAGCAATAATATTAATAAACGTGAATATAAATATCATGGGACACTTGACACCAATTGACCTAGACCCAAACTAAGCAACGCTTGTACTATGGACACTAGGCAACGGATAAACATACTTATATAGATAAATACATACTTAAACACATATTAAACATCCAAGACCCGAGAAAAAACATTCGTATTATTCATAAAAATATCTGCCCCGGCCGGGATTTGAACCCGGGATCTCAAGCTTCGTAGTCAGGTTCTCTAACCACTTAGCCATCCGATCGTCTGTTATTTATTGATATAAATATATTGTTAACAATGTATTGTTTTGAAATTTAAAACCCTATTGGATTCGCGTAACCTACTTTTACTTTTCAGGGTAATGCATTTCCGTTTCTTACACCCAGCCAATTAACACGTTTTTATATGAATATTTATATAATTTATTACTCATAATTGGTAATAAAACTGGAACCAGAAATTTTAACTTTACGATTAACCTTCCGAAGTATTTTTTAATAAGTTAATAGCTTTTTTGAACATGAAACTACTGTGAGACTCAATCATATTAAATACTAGCTTTTACCCGCGAATTCGTCCGCGTATTCTTTAGTTATTAGGGCATGTGTTTTAACTAACCCCAGTTATAACTGTGACATCTGTATTATCTCTTTGTATAGCGAAGTACTGCTGTAAACGATAGGTGACAGTTTACTACAGTACTTAATTCGCTATAAACAATATTTTTTACCAGTTTTGAAGCTAGTTTATGAAAAGTTCTACGCAAAGCGCGAGAGTAAATTAATTATTTCGTATGCTTCCGGCGAGAACCGAGTCTTACTCTAGAACCCGAAATATATATTTGAAATTGCACTTTACATAACTTTGTAAATTAGGTAAAAGATAAATAAGAACGGATAATCAACACAGTGGTTATTATTTTGGGACTTTCAATGAATTAAAGTCAAATTAAAAATATATTTATTCAGTAAAAAAAATCTACCTACCACCAGTTCGGAAAAAACTTTGTTGAGAAGATATATGCTGTATAAGTATTTTTAACAGATTTATAATGTTGTTTAAATATTACAAATACTTAGCATAGTTTCGCTATTTGGAGCAAGTGATCGCCTATGCGGATCGGATTCGTTTCCAAAAATCCCGTGAGTAATGGGATTAAAAAATAACGTACCTAAGTACTATGTATAGGGTGTATATATGTGTAGTATATACGTCTGTTATTCTCTCTACTCGTGCATATCAAATTTGTCCAGCCGTTTTTGCGTGACGAAATAACAACCACACACCCATACACTCACAACCTTCTGCAAAAAATTGTGGCAATGAAAGCATTTGTTTTCTTTTTCACTATTTATATTATAATAAACATAGAAATAGCAATTTAATCGTTGTAATTCATTCTGATTTAACCGTAGCTTTCTTGAGAATAACACCGTTATCACCATTATAGCGTAACGCGCTGTAGTGTAAGAAATTACTCAAACTAATGTAAATATTTTCCCATCACATGCAAAGTATGTCATGGCGCGTGTCACTATGCACTTGCAATTAGTCAACGAGCGTGACAGCGGTGTCAACTTGACATATTGTCAGTGTGTCAACGATGACGTCTCAGGTGTTGACAGCCGTTAGATGAAAGTGACTTGGAATTTATGGTTAACGATGAGTTAATTTGACAATGGTTTTAAGTTACTTTCTGAACGGAAGCTGAAACTGCTTTTGTTGTTAGTTTAGGCACTGAAAAAATAATATTCTTCGCAGATTACCAGTTATCTGGCCATGGTTATCTGTAAGGAACAAGGGATTTTTTGTATTCTGGTTTAAAATATGAATAAAAAATGTCTAAAGGGAACTCAAAAAAAGGGGAAATTTCCAAGGTGCTGTAATGTTATTATAGTCGGAAATGGATTAAAGTGGATTTTGGAGCTTATTTTTTTTACCTGACTGCGAAGACTGTTCCCCCAATAGAATGTAGATGTTGATTTGTAGAACGAAATAATGAAACATGTATAAACATTTGATTACAACATGAAAGAGCAAGAGGAACAAGAATACGTTGTAACGAGAAAATGTTGCATATAGTTTATAGATAGTACAGAGTAAAAATACACATTAGTAAACAACTTATTATTTGCTCCCTGAGTCTTCGCGTACTTTATAAAGGACCAATCAACACTAAGAATAACAGTCGAATGTAGTTTATAAAGTACAAATTGTTGTTGTTGTTAATGAATCATTAAATAAGAATTGTAAGCTTTTTGAATTAATATCCAAAATAACAAACCAGGTCAACCACTAAGTTTGTTAAAAATGTCAGGATTCGGGAGGTTAACAATTAACTAAACAAAAGTCAACACAGTGACGTTCGGAACGAAAACTATAAAAAACACAAGCCAATTAGTTTTGCGCTTGACATCGATTTTAATTTAGATGTGATAATAAAACAATGAGGCTAATCGTCGACAACCCAAAAACAAACAACACAACATCGTCTAGGTACACAAAAATATAATTATCATAACCAAACCTTATAAATCCATTATAATGCAAATCAAACCATCAAACCAAATGAAACTTACGTTCAATTAAACGATGACAGTGTTGTGTCAAATTTGACAGTTGTCAGTGTTGCCAGAAACAGCACTCGATCGCTAATCATATGGCCTTGCGATGTTGACCACGATAACTTTACTGTTCAAGATGTCAATAAAAACAATTGAAGGCGTATAATTTCAAGTAAAAAAACGATATTAGCAATTGATGAACATTTGTCGCCTGCAGAGTTATTCTGGTTCTACAGCCTTTTAAAAATTAACTAAACAAAAGTCAACACAGTGACGTTCGGAACGAAAACTATAAAAAGCACAAGCCAATTAGTTTTGTGCTTGACATAGATTTTAATTTAGATGTGATAATAAAGCAATGAGGCTAATCGTCGACAACCCAAAAACAAACAACACAACATCGTCTACACAAAAATATAATTATCATAACCAAACCTTATAAATCCATTATAATGCAAATCAATCCATCAAACCAAATAAAACTTACGTTCAATTAAACGATGACAGTGTTGTGTCAAATTTGACAGTTGACAGTGTTGCCAGAAACAGCACTCGATCGCTAATCATATGGCCTTGCGATGTTGACCACGATAACTTTACTGTTCAACATGTCAATAAAAACAATTGAAGGCGTATAATTTCAAGTAAAAAAACGATATTAGCAATTGATAAAGATTTGTCGTCTGCAGTATTATTCTGGTTCTACGGCCTTTTAAATGGTTGAGGTGAAAATCCTTGAATCGTGTGAATTTCTGTTTGTTTGTAGGCGTATTCACGTGTTTGGTCATCGTGGGATTAGATAAATGTTTGATTGGCATAATGAGTTCTTAAAACTTGTTAATTGTCGGGCACTTTGTACTTCCTTTTTGAATATTTAAATTTAGCGCGATAGGCTCATTTTTTAATATGACATCATTTTATTTAGACATTTTAAACGTTTTTGCTACTTTTAGGTACACAGATAACTTAGGAAAATGTCATAGAGCATTAACGAATCCAATATGCCGTGTGGTGTCGGTTGAGAATTACACCACCCCCTCTCTTCCCGTGGGTGTCGTAAGAGGCGACTAAGGGATAAACCGGAGGATGGGCAGCAGCGTCCTCCGCGAACCATCAGGTATAACTGCGGTCGCCAACCCGCTTGCCAAGCGTGGCGACTAAGGCATTTTCCCCCTAAGGTACAAGATTGGAGAGCCTTGAGGGAGGCCTATGTCCAGCAGTGGACGTCTTTCGGCTGACATGATGATTAACGCATCCAATAATAATTCCCATAATCGATAAAACTACTGATCCATGAGTATCCATGTGAAGAAGAAGATGTTCTTTACAGAATAATACCAAAATTACAGCTAAACGCAGTCCAAGTAACAATTTACTCATACTCGTAACAATGCAATGAGTCCCCAGCAATTGTAACTTAAACTTAATAATAATCATATCATAATTTATCTATTGTAAATAGTCGCAAAATATTCAAACAAAATAGAATATTGCTCTTGTGACATATTCATCATGGAACCAAATTAATGTCAACTGTCAAGATTTATTCAAAGTAAGACTCCATCCGCAATTGAATCGTTATTTTCCGAATTGACTTTTAAACACCAATCTGTTATGTTTTGTATTATTGTTTTTTTCCCAGTTACAGGTGGTAGGACCTTGTGCAAGGTCCGCCCGTATTGCTACCATCATCTTGCTCTAGGTTGGCAACGGATCTGCAATACCCCTGGTGTTGCAGATGTTTATGGGCGGTGGTGATCTCTTACCATCAGGAGACCCACTTGCTCGTTTGCCATCCAGTCGAATATTTTTTTTTTTCAAATTCTACATACGTCCTGTTTTTATAGATTTGTAATCTAACTGCACAGGTTCATATTTCTACAGGTTTTCATTTCTATAGATTCCCATTTCTGCAGACTCCCAATTTCACAGATTTCCATGTCCGATGTTATAAAAAAAAAAGACAATTTTCAACAAACCATTTGGTTCGAATTTTGCTACCAAAATGCACTTCATCATGTGCTTGAGCTACGTGTTGAACCAAAACGACGGTGGATTTCAAAGACAAGTCGACGTTAAGTTATGACAATCCATCTACCCAAACAGCCCTTCAATGCACCATGAAACAAAATACAGTTGCAGACAACCTGACTGAACCAACAAGTTCATTCTCGTCTTGTAAGGTAAATTCCGAATTCTTAACGGTCCTCATAAAACCTAATGAATATTTAAATGGACCTTTGTGAAGAGGCGAGTACGACCGTAACAGTCTTATTTAACTTGTAACAAAGAAGAGCGAACGCATCTGTGTCAACAATACGGTCACCCTCGGAAAGAGGTAGGTATGCATTTTGTCTTGTTTCAACTAAATACTCTGTGATACCAGATGGGCTGAACAAAAGAGGAAGTATAAATCTTCTTGAAGGTGACTGTAGTTTCAGAAATGATAACAGACGATAAAATAGTTCAAGACCATCTTGGCTTTTTGATAGTGTAAAGCAGGTGTTCAAGTCAGAATTAATAATCATCAGCCATCTTTGATCATCATCATCATCATCACCATATTTATCAGCCGTACGTAGGATGTCCGAATTCGGACATAGGTCATCCCCATATTTGGTCAGTGTTGTCTAACTGGTAATATTTTTTACATAGTTTTTAGCCCCAGACGCAAAAAGAGGGGTGTTACAAGTTTGACCGCTATGTGTGTCTGTGTGTCTGTCTGTCAGTGGCACCGTAGCTTTATAGTTATAATTTTACAGCGATGGTTCTTAGACATGTTTTATCAAAATGGGTTCAGCCGTTTTTGAAATATTGAACTTTGAAGTGACAAAGTCAGGGTTTTCCAACTTTTTGTTGATCAGGTTATTCTGTTATTAGTGAAAGCTCTTGACTTCATGAAACGAATACTTACTTAACTCTAAAGTAAAAAGTGTGCTGATATAAGATATGTTTATCCACATTTACAACTCATAACTCCCAGAATCCTGCCCTGTGGTAAATTTTATGTAACCCATATATATTCTGACCATATTGGTTCTGAGCATGGGAGTACCACTAAAGTATTAACACTATGTTCCGTGAGGGGTAACGAACAAGATGCCTTCAGACGTAGTGGGTATAACCAGCACCAATATCTGACACAAGAAAGCGTACATCATAATGTATTTGGTACGTTTCTATTTCTAGTGCCTCCACTGTGGCAGATATTAATGCAAGAGACCGTACAAACGCCACAGAAAGGTCGCACTGCACTTGTTTTTAAATGGGTAAACGACAACTTAGGTCCTAATAGGTACCAACCAAGAAAGGGTTACATAGAACATGCATCCAGGCTTCCTAGGACCTTGAAATTTCTGGCTCTTGTAAACTATTCCCTAACCTTGAGTCACGCATGCCTGCTTCATTACATCATTGATCGTAAAACAATTGTCACGTAAACCCAAATAGCTGTTGTAAATGTCGCCTCTAATATAAAATGAGATCAGTGGAGTGATCGTAAATTTACTGATGACACGACGCGTGACGAAGGGGAGTGGGTGTGGGGGGATTGTAAAAATGATCATCATTTTATAACGGATATTTAATGTAGTAGCGATGTGAAAATAACCGGTCGACTGAATTGGCGAGATATTTTAGCGCTTAGACAAGCATCCGTTCCGTACGCACAGCCATAATATATAGAAAGGTATTTCTTTGCGTTTGTGTCAAATGGCACATAATAGAGAGGCCTCGGTTCGACTAATTTTGAATTAGTCTAATTTGTAAAATAAAATCCAAATTTCAGCTGAAAAGTAGTATTTTACTACGGTGCTGCCGTTGAAGTTCTATAGCTACACACAAAACAAACCTATGAAAGTGGGACTAGATTCACTAAGAAAATTTGAAGCGATTAATTTTGATTGAAAATTTGATCAGCGTTAAGTAAAGAATTTTTGCTTTTCTCTCTTTGTTTCTCATCTCTTTCTTGTATTAGAAACGTGTAATAAAAAGCTTGTAAAAAGAAAAATCCGCCGTATTTCAATTTGAAAAGTGTTTTAAGCAAAAACGAGGTAGGTACATTTGTTTTAACTGGCCGTTGTTGTGTATAGTCGTTAGTCTTAGGATACAATGTCAGACTTACTTTTAACGACTATTTTACGACACTTTCAAGTACTGAATCATGACTAGGTCAGTATTCCTATTATGGTTTCCTTTCAATGAAATCGTTAAGGTCTTCGCAATAGCCGACTTTCGCGTAACATTTTGAAGGATGACCTCATCAACAGTACTAACATAGGACACTTTATTACCACCCAGTTAACTCGTTTTATTAAGACGGGACCAAAGTGTTGTGTGGACCAAAGTTAACTTTTAACTCCGAGGTAATTGTTAACCCAGAGTACTAAAACGTGTGAAGCTGTCTTTAATTATTAATCCAGGTTTAACAATTTCAATTTCTTAAATTCTGGACCAAATGGTGCAAATGGTCCTTTCTAATTTACAGCCGTGGTCCTAGTGCCTATATAGCCTAGTAACCTTGAACTATGGCCTGTGGCTATGGTCTGAAGCAAAGGCTCAAAACCCGAGCTTGCACCTCAAAGTTTTTCAGAATCTGTGTGCGAAATGACATTTGAAATTTAGCACGAACTTTACCAAGAAGGAAAACATCGTGAGTCACAACAGCACAGGAATTCGATGGTTTGTGTGAAGTTCCCATTACAAACTGGGCCCGTATGGAAACGATAGCTCAAAAACTCTCAGCATTGGAACGTTTAAAGCTCAGAGATTGATCTTGTAAACCAGTTTGAAAATTGAGTCGACATCTACTGCTGTACGAAGGCCTTCTCCAATGAGTTCCACAAGGATCGGTTCCTGCACCTGGTTCATGTGACCATAAAATAATGAAAATGATAAACATAATAATAACCATTTCAAGCTGCGTTCTGCATCGTCGCAATCGTTTGCCATTTTGGATGCAACCTTCAGACCACCTGAGGCGACACATTATCATTTAATAGTCAATTAATATGCAATTCAATTTTTATCAGTTAACGTGGCCAAAACGTAGGGACTAAATTACCTGCACATATTATTATGTAACAAGGTGATGCAGTTTCTTGGTCTCTAGTAGTATAATGTTTTGTGTATACTTTGACTGGTAATGCTGCTATGTCTACGTCTACAGCGATGTGTCAGTGTCAGTGTCACATATATTTTTGTACCAAGTTTCAGTTGCAGAGACGCGATTCTTACTGGACCACCAAAATTTCACTTCACCAGATTTTTGTAATGTCACTGAACTTAAACATATGGTAGTGACATACTGGTCCTGCCAGTCAGATCCGGACAGTCCTGCCAGAATCGTCTCCGTAGGACGGAACTCTTCAACGGTTAATGGCATCGACTTGAAATTTGGTATGCAAATGGTCGACAACGCAAGTAACTAAAGTGGATAAAAAGTACACTGAGCAAAAAAGCTTGTATTCAAAATGAAATTTTTTCCAAAGACTTATTCTGACATACAGCATAAAATGAAGGTAAAAAGAGATGGTGAATACGATTGCGAATGTCAGCTCGTAAGATTCCTCAGGCCCTATGCTACGAAGTGCAAAATCGAACTTCGTCTCTTGCTATCCTGCTTGCTTATATTATTTAATACGAGAGTGAGAGGGACGGTACGTTACGAATTTCGATTTCAAATTTCGTAGTAGCCCTACAGGATACCAAGAAGTAGACGAAAAATGGTTCGCAAATTTTGAAACCGACACTTTTATACGAATGTTGTGAGTCAGTAAAAGTTTCGTAAAAAGGCTACTTTTTACGAAGCTTTTACTACGTAAAAAGATACTAAACATGCCAACTATGTTCCTGATTGACAAGACATCGACGGCTGTTTACAAGAGTGTAATGGGAGCATTAACTAGAGTGCCCGTAAAACGATCGGCATCAAAGTCATATAAAATCATAATTAGTTTCAGTTAAGCTTTAACTTTATGGCTTTGGGAAAGATAAGTTATTTTAAGATGATCTTAACGATATGAGGCTTAATTAGATATTGGATGTTTTTGATTTATATTGTGAGATTAACTTTATGTCTCACTAAAGGGACTATCACGAAATTCGACAAGCTAAGTTCGTATCGTACCATTCCGCTGATGCTAATATCCTACTAATATTATAAATGTGAAAGTTTGTGAGTGAGTGAGTGAGTGAGTATGTTTGTTACTCCTTCACGCTGAAACGGCTGGACAGATTTGGATGAAATTTGGCAAAAAGTTAGTTTATAATCTGGATTAAAACATAGAATACTTTTTATCCCGATATTCCCACGAGATAGGGATAAAATCTCAAAATAACAACCGCTGGGCTTAGAGCCTTGAAATTTGGTATGTAGGTAACTGATCTCTCAGATAACACAGGCTACTTTTTATCCCGAT
Source organism: Choristoneura rosaceana (assembly GCA_037349165.1). Lineage (NCBI taxonomy): Eukaryota > Metazoa > Arthropoda > Insecta > Lepidoptera > Tortricidae > Choristoneura > Choristoneura rosaceana. The sequence continues at coordinate 3,021,415 of JAZBNJ010000019.1, forward strand.
ATTCCCACGGGATAGGGATTAAATCTTGAAATTTCAACCGCTGCGTTTAGAGTTTTGTAATTTTGGACTGTTGTTCTTAACACAACCTCAATGAAGACCATGATATAAATTTTGGGAATTCCCAGGGGAATTTTGTAAAATCCCGGAAATTCAATTGTAATTACCAAATCGAATAGTTTACGCGTGCGAAGCCGCGGGTAACCTCTAGTTATTTTATATGAGAGTGAGAGGGACGGTACGACACGGACTTAGATTTTCGAATTTCGTAGTAGGTATCTCTTCAGCCTTTACCTACGTCTTTGCTCGCGGTAACCATTAGATCTGGTATTCGAGTTGAAATTCTCGCTTTCTATCAGACGTGATTGTGGCCAAACGCAAGCCTATACTGTTTAAAAAAAACCGGGACTTCCTAAACTGTCCCCTGGCAAGTCGCAAAATATTCATTATGGTTTTGATTTCAAAATTATAAACGATGGCTAAGTGTGTAATCTTTAAATAAAAAATCATCATACAAGTTGCATAGAAAAGTGGATATTTATGTTAGGTTAGGGCACCGATTGTACAATACAATACAATACAATAACTCTTTATTGCGCACCAAAATATAGCAAAAAATTACAGAAAACAGGTATACACACAGAGACTTTCTGAGGTAAGCAATAGGCGGCCCCTGTTGCCCTATATTGGCCTATATTGTACCTAGTTGCTTTCATACAACCGATCGAAAAGGTTCTCGAATGGCGTCCGCGGACCAGGAGACGAGCTGTCGGTAGGCCTCCAACAAGATGGAGCGATGACCTGGTTAAGATCACAGGATCGCGGTGGATGCGATAAGCACAAGACCGGTCTGAGTGGAGAGCCTTGGGGGAGGCCTATGTCCAGCAGTGGACGTCTTTCGGCTGACATGGTAATGATGATAAACCGATCGACCGTTGTACGTTAAACTATGTCATTTAATGGGTCTGTTCCGCTCGCTCGGTGGTAACCGGGCTTTAGGCTAGAAACACACAAACTCTTGTGCAAAATAAACTTTTCAATCCAAATAATTTTGAATGCTTGAAAACTATTCTTAATTTATCATCGGCTCCTCGCTCGCCAATGAAAAGAATATCGAAGATCAAAGCACGCATGCGCATCAAATGGAGCTATTACGGTTACAGCGTCCTCTATTGGTGATTAGTTTTGATCTATTTGCATCGTGCTTCACTGGTTTTGTTAAAGACTTGATTAATTTGACCCGTTCGAAATGTTTCTGCTGAATCGATAGTGATTTCTTATTGTTTTTAATATTCATAGTTACAATTGTATGTATGACCTTAAAAGTTACTAATATTATAAATGTGAAAGTTTGTGTGTGTGTATGTTTGTTACTCCTTCACGCTTAAGCGGTTTGACGGATTTAAATAAAATAGCTGACATAGGCTAAATGACATAGGCTACTTTTTATCTTTGATATTCCCACGGGATAAGGATAAAATCTTGAAATTTCAACAACTGGGTTGAAAGAAAAGTTTAGTCTTGAAATTTTGGACTGTTGTCAATGTTGTCCACTCGTTGACCACGGGACGTTCACTCGTTGACCACGCGAGGTCCACTCGTCAATACGGCGTCCACCCTAGGACCACCTGTCGACAAGAAGTGGACGCCGAAATTTGAGGCGAAATTGGTCGGGTGCCGGGTGGCTCTAATGCACTGTAACCTTAAGGCATCTGATGGCTCTTTCGGCTACGCTACATACGAGTATTCGGGAAGAAAATAAGCTTCTAAGTCCTTCTTGTTCTTTTTTGTTTTCAAGCGACAGTGATAACTTTTACTACGACACACCAAATTAATACGACCACGATAATTTCCTTCGAAATGCCACGCAGCGTTTATTTTCATTAGATTAGCGTCAAGTGTCGGCCGCTTCCGTTTCCTGTCGTGGGATTAGCTGCGTAAGCGCATATTACTTTTACGCTGATAGTGAAATTCGAAAAACGAATTTCGTATCGTACCGTCTCCCTCTCACTCACGTATTAAATAATATTAGCGTCAGCAGGTGGCAAGATTCGAAGTTTGAATTTTGCTCTTCATAGTCGTAGTATAGGGCCTACAGTCGAACTTCGAAATGTTTAAATCTTAATGCACTATAGGTACTATTGCTTTGATTGAGCCCTACACTCACGATGTACAGCCGTAACTAGTGTATTTTTTTTCATTTGAAAGGGCGAAGGGAATGAGTCCGCGCAACCACTTTCTTGCAATTTCCTTGTTTTTCTTTAATTACTTTAATATTTTTTAGTGTAGTATAGTAATTGAAAATATTGTTGTTATACGTTTCAGCAGTCCGCTTCATTAATTATTTTGGTTGGCAACGTCGGCTGCAAGACTGGATAGGGTCCATTTCGTGACATTTTATTGTGTAAAATATGTATAAAAAGTCAGTGAGCTACGATAGCTTCAAACTATAGTATTTATCCAACTAAAAACTTTTTAAAATACTGCTCTTAAATATCAACATAATAATTCGAAAAAGTTATAAAATTGTGACATAAAAATGTACGAGTTTGACTTCAAATGTTAACCTGTGCTTATACATTGACTAGTGTTAACTCACTCGGATCGCATAGATACGAGTGAGATACAAACAAATCATTCAATACAGCCAATACATATGACTAAACACAGTTTATTGATTCGCCAGCTGCTCGTGACGAATACCAATATAACATCTGTCAAATTGGTGACGAAATTGTGCCGAAATGACAATAGACACAAATGGTCGGCACGTGCTTTCTTGTCACATCTGTGTTTGATGTTTCATGGTGGTTAGAGGGCAAATAAGAGCACCTATTGTATGTTAATGGTTCGATGTATACGCTCTTTACGACCGATTTAAAGTGGGACATTTAACGAGCAAAAATTTTGTGCAAAAATCGTAATAAAATGCGAAATGCAAAACATTGGCTAATTACAAATGAATAACACATTTTAACAGAAAATGTATTTAATTTTGTTTTAAACGATCAAAAAAGCAAAATCGCTGTATGAAACTAAACATAAATCAGCAAAACTTAGTAAATTATCTAACAACCTGCAAATCGCATCGCTAAATAAACAAACACGTACAATGCACAGATTCAAAACATCAAGTCACAATATTGTAAAGAAACATCGACACGGCATTCCCTGAATTCAAAATAATGCGAGTATTTCCACACGTCATCACAAACATTACCAACAGCTGTTTCCCGAAGACATGGGGCATCCATTTAACCAGGAAGAGATGGAAGATTAAAATGCCTTGACAACAAAAGGTAATATGAACGTAAATGGTAAACAGACTTATGATCTTTTCAAACTTAGAATTGACTCGCTGAAGCACCGTTATAATGTTGCTAAGCATTACGGTGTGCGGTTTGGATATATCGAAGGGCTAGATTCTAGAATATTCGATAGAAAGGAATGGTTATGAACAGAGAGATATATTTTAGTCGGGTCTTAAATATTGTACAGACTTTTCTCTATGTAGGTACAATTTTACTTTAGTGGTATTTGTGTTTATTATTGAATGATGAATATGTAAGGAGACGAGGCTTGCTAGTAGTGTATAATTACAATTGAATGAAGTATTTATGCACAATAATATTACTTTTATCTTTATCTAAATATAAACTATTATTAATCAATAATCAATCTCAATAATCGATCTCTATATTGTTCTCTCTTCTCCTATTTATGTTTTTTACTGTTTTTGCTGTGATGTAGTGTGTTTTTGTTGTCAATAAAATATTGTGAGTGAGTGAGTGAGTGATAAGATAAAATTACTTACAATACTAACATTAGTGATAATTTGAAAGTACAATAAGAAACAGGTTTTTTGAGAATTTCCAAGTGTCAGCAGCGTTGTTGATTAATATATCAACCTAATTAACCAATAAGAATGCAGAACTTCGTCATAGTAAAACACGTTTAGGCTTTGATCCTTTTGAAGTAGCCGTTTTAGGTCAACGTATCAAGAACCATAAAAAGCTAAATTATGACTCAAACGAGTTGTTATAGAAAGTGAATTTAATCCGGAAGGCCAACATGCGCTAAGAAGATTACCGCAGTTTCACTTCATTGTAATATGTAATTGATATAACATAAATCCGATGTCAGTGTGACAATTTTTTGCTACCCAAATATGAAGTTGAAACAGCTGACTTAAATAAAACAGGAGTCCAGCGTGGTGATCAGAGCTGTGATACCAATTAGGGGTTATAAAAAAAAAACTGCCCCTTTGTTGGCGGCCATATTGGATTTAAAATTTGGCTTAGTGTAGTCAAGCATCTTTCATTCGCTAAACGTGACAGATAAGCGTTTTCGTTTACAAATTCGCGGGTCTTTTCCATGCTTCAAAAACTACTCACTGGGCATATAATACCTATGGGTTAAATGAGATTTCTTATTATAAAAGTAAAATTAAAGCAGCTCTGCAAACCACTAACTTCGAAGAGACCAAATAGGAGTAAAACTGGGTTTTTGGCGACGAAGTAAACATTATTTTAAAACCAAAGGAAGTATGCGTTGTCTCCTCAAATGGCACTCCATAACCCTTTGTAGTTTTATGGCCGCTGGGAACAATGGCGTCGTGACCGAGCTGTTATCTTGGTCTGTACTATTTTTGACAGTTTCTGTCATTTTGTGCTTCTTTGGTTCGTGTTTGGCTTGGACGTTGATTTTTGTAGGTTTGTGTTCGGTTTTGTGGTTAAAGCAGTGAAGTTAAAATAGAAAATGAAAATATTTATGAATACTAAAAGAGCAGATCCGGAACACGGAAATTCGCCGAAGAATAATTTCGATGTAGCTCGAAGAATATGCAAGTAAGAACAGATAACCGGAGAGAGAGAAAAGTCCTGCAGCGGCGACAGCGGACCGGAAGAAGTGTTGGCAGGCTTCCCACTAGATTACTGACTGATTTTTTTGAGATTGTCAAATCCATTTGAACGTGAACGTCCATTTCGAATATGAAACTACCTGATAATACCTACTCGTACCTATACTAAATATCTGATACCTACAACAGACCGTGCACTGGGACCCTAGTGAAAAAGGTCTGCAGAAATTACACAGCTATTTTCTATTTTATGTGTAAAGGGGTTTAAGTCGATATTACATGTTCAACTTCTGCAGAATTAACCCCTTTTTCACTAGGGCGCAGAAATATCTAATATGACTCTATTTCTTTGGCCGATAGGACGTGTGTGCGTTTGCGCGCTTCGCTGAGGCAGATATTAATACGAGTATTTGATAAAACACTCAACATTTAATAATAACAGCTAGCAGATGTTTCTTTGTGTGCGAAACACGACCTGTAACCCAATACGTTGCGTAAAGTCTAACTGACACCCTGAACATTGACAATGGTTATACCTTTGTACGTAACACCCACGCAGAGTAAACAGATGGGTGGGTAGTCGGTAGTTAAGAAACTCATTAAACTATTATTTTAATATAAAATTGAAGTAATCTAAGGGAAAGGTCCGTGATGAGTTTTATTATTATTAGAAGAATCCCCAAAATATGTTTAGAATGGAATTGACATAGTTCAAAATTTTCACATTTCCAAAGCAAACTTTGTATAAACTAATTCCGGTGGTCGAGTTTGGTTGGTGAGAATATTTCGCATTGTATCAGTTTTATTTTTCATTAACGTTTGCATACTCGTCTCGTACAATATAAGTACACCCGCGCTAAATTTCCAAATCCTAGCGTTTCAGATTTCAAGATATTATCACGATCCCATAAGAATATGATGATAAAAAGTAGCCTAGTGTTATTCCAGATCAACAGTATCTACATCCCAAATTTCGTCAGAATGTATCCAGCCGCTTTGGCGTGAAGAAGTAACAAACATACCTACACACACACAAAGTTTTGCATTCATAATATAGATAGGATGTATTAATTTAAGCTTCGATACGATCTAACTATATATATTAGAGGAGTATATATACCCTAGTTGCAAGTTGTTAAAAATAAAATTGTGTTAAATACTTGTAATGTATATTATAGATATCATTTATAAATATTGTGAATCTGTTTTAAAAAAAAATACCTCGTTGAGTTTCTTTCCGGATTCTTCTCAACAGAGGTTTTTCCGAACCGGTGGTAGATTTTTTGACGTTCATAAGTGCTGCTTGTTATAGCCTAAATTGAAGAAAGAGATTTTGACTTTGACTTTGACTTTGAAAGTAGAAAAAAAAAGTAAAAGTACAGTCAAGGGCATAAATATAAGGCCTTAAAAATATCTATACATCTTTATGCCACTAACCCTAAGGTCGAAGTATACATATTTATAAATGTAGCTGTAGCTGTATAGATATTTATCCCCTCGAATGTACGTTCGTCGCTGCTGTCAACAACACTAAACTTGTCACAGTAATTGATTTACGGTTAATATTGGTTTAAAGTAGTAGTGGTCCAATCCAACAGTTCAATGTAAATAAAAACTCTATTGTACGCGTCTAAGCGTAGATTTTAGTTTAATTTAATTTCTTGATACCTTTACAAAGGAAATGACGTGACATGTACAACCAATTGGTACAAGTTATTGTAAAGGGTTTGTTGTAACTAAATTATTTTTACAACGTATATAAAACTATACCAATTTTAATACGAAATGTACATATTATTATACTGCACCTACGAGTACCTGTAAATGTTTTTTAAATACCTCTGCTTCTTGCACGACGCTTTCATTGAATTTGGATAAACATATTACCTGAAAAAAAAAGAATTGGTGATTAATGAGGAGAAATTTTGTTTTACTAGTAATGACCTGAACAGCCCCGAAGCGGTAACGTTTCGTGTGCTCTGCCTACCCCATTTGGGAATATAGGCGTGATGTTTGTGTGTGTGTGTGTGTGTGTGTGTGTGTGTGTACCTGAACAAGCGAGCTTTACTCGGACTTCTTTATTTGCAAAAATTGGAAAACACTCGTTTTCCCAGAGATAAGACCCAGCTATACGACAAGGTTGCGCGTAATATTCAGTAGAACCTTATTGCAGTCAGTATTTTCCGCGTTTATCAAAAAAATCTGGATACGGACAGCGAAGGCTCCCTGCGACAGGGTTCCACCGAGTGCCACATACGAACTCGTCACAGTATTAATCGATTGTTCGCCCCCAAAAGCACCCACATAGCAAATTTCAGCGACATCATTAAAAACATTTCCGAGATCCCTAAAATAAGTATCAGTAATAGCTCGTTTCAATTTAAGAAAGAGAGAATCAATGTAGGTACTAGCGAAAATTCAGCACCGTAGGAAAACTAATCTACAAATTAAAATAAGGAGTTAAAATTTATACAGTAAGCAAAAATAATTAAAAAGAAAAAGAAATCATATATGTATAGGTACATGTGTAAACTCTTTATTGTACAAAATAAGTAACAAACTCAATTGACAGACTTTGAGAAAATATATAAATAAATATTGTGCAAAAAGGGCCATTCAGCGTATTGCCAAGGCAAGCAGCGCTGGTTTTCAGTATGAACCTTTAACTTACAAGTTACAATAAAACTTAAAAGCTGCCATTATGTGTTTATTACATTTATCAATATGTAAGTTTAACTAGTTTATTTTAATTAATCATTGCTAGCTATTCCAAGGTTCCGTACTCGCAATTCTTAGAACTGATAAGAATTTTCTAGCAATGGGTCACTATGGCCGACCTATTCTTATTCTTCATAACAATTTAACACTATTCTTAAATTATTTTAAATGAATGAACGATATTTGAGCATGTTCCGATTGTAATGTAAGCCCAATTAGTCGTATGTTGTATGCTGCGTAATCTTTACATAGTAAGTGTGAAACAAGTTCGCTTCCCGCTTCTGTCCCTGTATATTGTATGTATAGTCAAGGGCAAAAATATGTATACACTTTAGTACCTTGTCACTTTGACCACTGTGACATATATGGCAGTTCAAATATGACGAAAATAGACAGGTACTAAATTGTATACATTTGAATTTTACCACGAGCTTTGCGGTGAAGGAAAACATCGTGAGGAAACCTGAACAATCCTGCGAAGCAATTCAACGGTGCGTGTGAAGTTCCTAATCCGCACTGGGCCCGCGTGGGAAGTACGGCCCAAGCATTCTCATTCTGAGAGGAGGCTTGTGCCCAGCTGTGGGACGTATATAGGCTGGGATGATGATGATGATTATGATGAAAGTGTATACATATTTTTGCAGATCTTTTAAACTACGTAACATACTTTAGTCAGACAAGAAGTTACATATAACTATAGTATACAGTGCCCGGCGATAAAGATTGCACATCGATCTTCGGAAAAAGACAATTGGCTGTTCACGACAATATCCTGACACTGGCGACCGTCCATCAATCATCGTATTCAGTGAGTTTTATGTCAAATAAATACTGCACCTTTATGGACTTCATTACTTTACGTCAAATTAATGGCATGTAAAGTTAAGGCATATCTATAGAGAGCTGTTGCAAATACTAGAAAAAAGATAGTTCCACACATAATCGCCCATGTATCGCATTTTCTTATAGACGTAGCTATTTTGCACATGGTGTCTCTATCAAGCAAGACAAGGTTTATCACTATCAACAAACAACAAAAGTTAATTCTGTTGTTAATTTTTTTCGCATTAATTTAAATACTATATGTCATCGATGGTTATTTATTTTTTAAATAGCTACTTATAAATAAATTATTCAACTTCGAACCGCCATTGTTGTTTTGAAACGGATTTTGTTCGTAGGCGGCTTTAAATAAGGCCCATAATTCCATAATCAGCCAATAAAAAAGCCAATTTGGAATCGAATATTTGGCAATCGTTATATGTAGAAGCCAGGAGCTTATTCTTTTCAATGTTCTCTAAATTAGTAGCACCATGTTTGTATCACAGCATGAGATCATTAAGTGGACCGAGAAAGATGATCTGTTGACAGTTATACGTAATTTGTAGTTAAATGATCTTTTAAAGCAGGAGTCCCCAATCATTATTAGCTGACTTCAAAAAAAGGAGGAGGTTATCTATTCGGTTGTTTTTTTTTAATGTTTGTTACCTCAGAACTCCGTCATTTATGAACCGATTTGATTTTTTTTTGTGTTTGTCTAGGAATGCTTTCAATTAGGTCCCATAAGCACTAAATTAGGATCTGATGATTGGATCGTAAGGAAATTAAAGGAGCTCTTCAAATGTTATAGGGACACCTATGGTAATTTTGATATACTTATTTAGTAGTAACTCGTCCATTTGCTCTTGAAACTCATTATTCGGTGAACTGAAACTGATGATGAAGACCACAGTTGACCATCAGAGTTACTACTCAATAACAAGTATTTCATGGGTTGAATTTCAATTACTTTAACACAGTTGCTAAGCAATTTATGCTCCTCGTAACGCATATGGTGAAATGGAATGGATGGTAAAGCACCAGGACTCCTCAATAAAGAAAGTCTCTGCATCGGAAAAAGCAATCTTTTGTAAAAGGACGAGCAGTTGACATAAAACTATTGTATCTTAGATTATTTACACTAAAAAGGGTGAAAAAAAGTATAACAAATATTTAACAGACTACATAAAACTATGAAATGGTTTTTTTATACTGCACTGAACCCTGTTTCTTGAACCCGACGCAAAATAGTCTGAGACACGCAATATGTCATACTCGTAGTAGCTCCCAAACATGTGAATCGATTTCGACGCGGCTTTGCTTAATAAAAGCGAGTGTCCTTGTAGTGGTTATTAACCATGTTACATTAAAATTGATTTCGCTGTTTTTGAGATATTGGACTTTGAAATGACAATGTCAGAAGTTTTTCCAGTTTTCCAATTTGTGCGGTTAAGCCCTTTGTCCAATTAGCCAACACAAAGGTGGCTTAATTGCCTTGTATTTGATAGCTATAAGCAGCGCTAAAAAGGGATTCTTGAGTCATTAAGCAACAAAACCGCCCACGCGTATGTCTCACCGTTTGGCCATCCCTGGCCTTGGCTATAAAGGGTGACCACTCAGGCGTGCCATTGGCGAGGTACAGCTTGATTATAGTTGTACTTCAAAATTTTCCTGTCTAGATACAATAATACGTACTTAATAATATAGGTGTACAAGTATAGTACAGACATCATAAGGTCCCATGTTATTATCATCATCATGTCAGCCGAAAGACGTCCACTATCTCCAGCACATAGGCCTCCCCCAAGGCTCTCCACTCAGACCGGTCTTGTGCTTTTCGCATCCACCGCGATCCCGCGATCTTAGCCAGGTCGTCGCTCCATCTTGTTGGAGGCCTACCGACAGCTCGTCTCCCAGTCCACCCCATGGGAGGTCCCATGTGCTCAAAGTAATTGTTTCAGTTCATTTTGCCGGCTTAATTTTAAGGAAGCCCCGTGAAGCAGCAGTGCTTGCACGGTTGTGTTTCGGCGTGGAGAGTAAGACAGCCGGTGAAATTACTGGCACCTGAGGTATCCCATCTTAGGCCTCTAGGTTGGCAACGCATTTGCAATATCCCTGGTGTTGCAGATGTTTATGGGCGGTGGTGATCTCTTACCATCAGGAGACCCACTTGCTCGTTTTCCATCCAGTCACATAAAAAAAAAAAAAAAAAAAAAAGGACATTTGCCCATTACCTATATTGCTGTAGCGAAAATTCTGAAGGCGGAAGTATCAAGGAATAACCCATAAAATTCCGTAATACGTTGGGTAACTGTGTGATTAATAAAAGGATACAGTCTTTATCGCCTTAAGTTTAGTTATTTTTCTTATCAAAGGGAATAATAATCATGGCCTCTGTAAGTAAAAAAAAAACATAGTTTAGAACAATATAGTAGTTAATATCCGACTTTGTTCAAGATACGAGAGGAACTATTTTTTAGAAATAGCTAATATCGTTTCTTTTTTTTTCACTTAGACATTTGCCTTTTTCAAATACAGAAACAACATCCTATTTTTTTGAATGAGAGTAATTTAATGTTTAAAAGCAAAGATGAAATACCTACGTATTATCTGGTATTTTTGTGTAAACATTCAAATTCAGAAGTAACTTTACAAGTTCATGTCCATCTGTCTGTCTTATCGTCTGTCACGTAAGTTTTAAAGCAGAACGGTTGGAGCTACAGTTTTAGAATTTTTACAGTGTAAGCTTCTCGATGACATAAAGCTACACAAATTTCCGAAAATGTTTTCAGTGCTTTTATAGCTATAGGAGGGCGCGTAAATGGTTTTTACAGTTTTTTTTTTCAAAGAATTATTAACTTTCTCATTTACCTATGAACTTTAAATTTAGTGATCTTTATTATTTCGCATAAGTATATATCTTACTAACGAATACTAATACACTGATACTGATAAATTAATTAAACCCTGATACTGAACACCAAATAGTACACCAAATACTGATAAATTAATTAAACTGATAATTAATGGTTTATAATGTTATTATGATTGTGACATAAAATATTTAATAATTGATAATTTAATTTAATTTAATAATCGAAATTTCATTTAATGCATTGAATGTTATAGAATTATCTATTTATAAATCTACTAACATAGTTGTAAGATGTAATATTACTAACCATCTATGGACATTGTGTTTGAAATAAATGGATTAATATTATTATTATTATAAATAATTTTTATTATTAAGAGATATACGGGACCCTGAATACGCGAGTCTGACTCTCATTTAACAGTTTTTGTATTTTTATGAAGTAAAAAATAAACATTTAAAAACGGGTAGGTTTCGTTTAGGTAAATACCTATCAGAATCCAAGAAATTGCGATGTGAAAGCCAAGTAGTCAGACAAATAAACTAACAAACATACCTATGTAAGTGTAAGTTAAGATGAGTGTTTGTAACACGTCACCTATACTCGCCTATACTAGGTCAAGGTGATCTATCAAGTGCACCTACACCCAATAATTCTATATATTTGTTTGTCTAGCTAGGTGACGGGCGCCTAAACTGGTGACATCACTTATCTCAGTGACCTAGAAAGAGAACAATTTTATCTTTGTTAATCTCAGTAGCGATAAACGCGTGGAACATTGTAATCATAGTTCCATGATATGTAAAATAGTTGTCACTTGTCATAGACGAGGTAATACACAGCAGTAGTAAAAATATGAATATCATAATCTTATCGTGTGTCATCATTATCATATCAGCCGAAAGACGTCCACTGTTGGACACAGGCCGTTACCATAGACTTCCTGTTGCTTTTTTTTATTTCACTGGATGGTAAACGAGCAAGTGAGTCTCCTGATGGTAAGAGATCACCGCCGCCCATAGACATTTGCCACACCAGGGGGATTGCAGATGCGTTGCCAACCTAGAGGCCTAAGATGGGATACCTCAAGTGCCAGTAATTTCACCGGCTGTCTTACTCTCCACGCCGAAACGCTACAGTGCAAGCACTGCTGCTTCACGGCAGGATTAGCGAGCAAGATGGTGGTAACAATCCGGGTGGACCTTGCACAAGGTCGTACCACCTGCGAAACACTTGCACCTGCATCCGTTGGAAGCGGCCTGCAGGGCTACTACGAAACTTGAAGTTCGGGTCGTGCTGGACAGCACCTCTGACACTTATACTATTTAGTACGAGAGCGACAGGGACGGCACGACACGAACTTCGAGTTTCGAGTTTCATAGTAACCCTGCTGCATTTACCGTGAACATCTTTAATCAGGTTATCCGTCCATCTCGTTGGTGGACGGCCTACGCTGCGCTTGCCGATCCACGGTCTCCATTCGAGAACTTTTCGACCCTAACGACCATCTATTCTCTGTGCTGTATGTTATCGTGTGTATTTCTTTTGACAAGCTTTTGTTTAGTTTCATCTGTCCCGTTGTCTGTCTGTCTGTCTGTCTGTCTGTAGTCAAATTTTGCAAGTATAATTTGACCAACTTCCAGTAGTCAGATTGACTTGAAATTTGGAATACTTATGAAAATTGCGTAACAATCATACAATGAAATAATCTACTAGTGAAATCCTGGTAGTCCGGACAGGATCGTCTCCGCAGGACGGAACTCTTCAACGGTTAATAGCATCGACTATCGATAGCGATCCCTTCAAATAGCGAACCTACTGTGTTAAAAATAAAATTGTGTTAAGTTAAATACTTGTAATGTATCATTTATAAATATTGTGGATCTGTTTAAAAAAAAAATACGTCGTTGAGTTTCTTGCCGGATTCTTCTCAACAGAGGTTTATCCGAACCGGTGGTAGATTTTCTGACGTTCATAAGTGCTTGTTAAAGCCTAAATTGAATAAAGAGATTTTGACTTTGACTTGAAATCTGGTAATCAAATGTAGTTGAATGACAATGTAAGTAAGTACAGTCAGCAAAAAATCTTGCATTAATTTTTTTTTTTGGTTAGGTTATTATTAACTTGCTTTTATTATTTTGGTATGTTATGTATCTTTTAATTAGTGAGCTGGAAGGTATAGGTACTGGAATTCCAAGACATAACGTAATCCAGCTACGGTAGAATGACTTAGAGTGTACTTTGACCAAGAATGGTATGGTAGAATGGTAGGATCTGATGATGAGCAACCTTATTAAGGCGGTAGGCTAATTAAGGCGTTTTTAGACGTATTTTCAAACTTAAACTCAAACTCACAATATTTTATTGACAACAAAAACACACTACATCGCAGCAAAATCAGTAAAAACATAAATAGGAGAAAAGAGAACAATTAGAGACGTTGTGTTGAGTTTTCTAAACTATTTGTTATTTAACTAAATTGTTATTTAACTTGCCCAGTTGACAAAAATGAACCAAAATAATCATCTACATTAAGTTATTAATCAAAAGCTTTCTTTAGGTAAAAAAAAAATGCCGCAATTAAAGAACGAAATAAACTTCAAGAGATGTGATTTTAGTTTCAAATAATCTTTCAAGCGCACGTGGTTGGAAAAATAAATTAGTATGGAAGTCGTGCTACCTTAAATGTTGGAAGCTAAATTGTACTCGCTTCCAGTGGTTCGATTGGCTGAAAAGGTATTAAAATTAAAGTAAAGCCAACAGAAAAGTTCGTTTTTAACAAAAACTCACTTAAATCGAAATTAACAAATGGTTTTCTTGCATTCATTTTTATTGCTAAAAAGTAGAAGTAGAGTAAAAAAAGAGAAAGATAGCTTTTTTGTCTGGCCGTCGAAGAGACAGACCGAAAAGGAGATACTTAGCGACAAAACTGTTTAGTCTAAGTTTCTAGTCTAGTCTACTTAGAGATAGTTTATCTCTACGTCTAAAGTTGTGACCGAGTGGCTGTCTGATTGACTCACAGACAACACACAGCCTAAACAAATAAGCTATGAAATTTGAAATTTAACAAACGTATTTTTTCAGAATCATAGAAGTATGCATGTATGTAAAATACAAAAACCAATTAAAATGCAAAATGAAAGTGGTGAATAATTATACTTAACTTAGTACAAGTACCTAGAGAAAAGTAAAAAATTATATCACCAATTTATTCAGACGCTATGTTTACTTTACCAGTGATATTAGTTTTGTTTGACAACGGACGTGTACTTAGTTATTAGCTTTGAGAATGAACTCGTGAAGAGCTTGAAACACGTTAACATTTTGTGCCTGGTTTGTGATAGATAAGCCTTTGTGACATAATATATATATATTTTTATGTGAAAGAGAAGGACTTTACATGTATATGTGACGCACAGACGTAGCTGTAGTCCACGGCAACGTTAAATATTGTACCTAGTTATTTATAGTTAGTTATAGTTCTAATTGAATGGTATTTCCGAGCTTTTTCAGCTGCGTGGTAAATCGGAACATTTAAAAAAAATGCATAGCTAACCTACCTAGGTATTCTTAATTAAAACTGCGTATAAAATGAATAACCGACTCTATAATATCTGTAATGCCTACTTAAAAGGCAAAACGTCAATGAATTGCTTGATGAAAAAAAACAAATCGAGGACCAAGGATAAAAAAAGTACACAATCTTATTAGAGAATTTAGAAAAAATCTTTAAAAAAAATTATACATTTTTGCTTTACAGAACTTTGAATAAAAACGTAAGTCCGATTACTGGAAAAGTAAAAAAAAAAAAATAATAATAATAAAACAAAAAGATTTATAAAAAAATATTTAAATTACTGAAAACGTTTACGCAATAAAATACACATTTTCAACCACCTTCGACATTCTAAAATGCAAACATCTCGATAAGCGATTATCACCGGCATATTTACCTTGTGTCACGTGGCAAACAAACAAACACTCAAACACACTGGAACACACAGAAGGGCTATTCAAAATCAACGTCAACTATTTTTGAGGTTATGACTTTAGTTTTTTAATTCAACTTTATCGAACCGGCGTGAGCAAGGGGGCGAGAGCGCGCGGCGTGCTGCCACTGCGAAAGTTGGTATCGTACTGGCCGGTAAGACGAATCAATTTCAGTGCCGGCGGATGAATGAAATAGTTTCCATAGTTTTTCTTTTAATGGAACGCGGGTTCTGAGACGGGAGGCAGTTTGGGCCACCGTCATTGGATATTTATAATTCGATCACGTGGTTTCGCGCCATAATTTCGCCAATACTATTAGTATTATTTGCAAGGAATGGAAAAACGCCCGTCATTTTGAAAATATAACCCTGTTGCGCATAGACTTGCTTATATTAATATAAACTATTGTTAGGTATTTAGTTTTTATAAATTTATTATACTTACCAAAATGACCGGTGTGAAGTTAGCTGCCTAAAGTTAGCTGCCTGAGATAATCCGACCAAATTAAGAAGTTTCTTTTTTGAAGGTGTTAAAATACAAAAAAACGTCATGAAATAGGTCGCAAAGTACGCAAAATAAACACAACATAAGACAAAGGCTTTGATTAAGTGCAAAAGAAGGGACAACCGGCGAGAAAACAAATTTTGGGTAAAATTGCCAGGAATTGCCTTTTATATCATAAAAATAAAGTCTAATAAGTAAATCCAGGAGTGATGGCTGTATTAAACACAAAACCATGTGACTACGGATCTTAAAACTGAAGAGTCTAAATTTATACCTCACTTGGTTTAGTAGATAAGCGCCGATAAAAGTTAGCTGCCTAAATCCAACGAACAAATCAAGTCGAATTTCTGACAAATACGATGCCAGCCAGGACTGACTATTATATGTGTTTTATAGCCAAGATATATATCTTTCAAAATTACCAAAGAATTATATGATACCTCACTCTGATAAAAAAAATTAGAGGGAAATTCTCAAAATATAAAATTTTTGTCCTCGCTGCCTAGAATGTTATCGTTTTTTGCAAAATAGAAGTGAAGCCAGGAGCAGTGACTATATAGGTCGTTTAGCTACATAACTATGGATATAGAAACAGGTACGTCCTGAGTGATACACAGTTTGGTTATGGAAAAACAGGACTATCAAGCGAAATTTTCGAATAAAGCTGCATAAATTTGAGGTTATGTCACATTTCCGCGAGATAGAAGTGAAGCCAGGAGCAGTGGCTATATTTATCATACAGCCACACCACCAGGCATCATAAAACTGAAAAGTCTAGGTTGATACACAGTTTGGTTTAGGAGATAAGCGCCGATAAAAGTTAGCTGCCTAAATCCAACGAACAAATCAAGTCGAATTTCTGCCAAATACGATGCCAGCCAGGACTGACTTTGATATGTGTTTTATAGCCAAGATATATATCTTTAACAATTACCAAAGAATGGTATGATACCTCAACCTAATAAAAAAACATTAGAGGGAAATTCTCAAAATCTACAATTTTTGTCCTCGCTGCCTAGAATGTTATCGTTTTTTGCTAAATAGAAGTGAAGCCAGGAGCAGTGACTATATAGGTCGTTTAGCTACATAACTATGGATATAGAAACAGGTACGTCCTGAGTGATACACAGTTTGGTTATGGGAAAACAGGACAATCAAGC
The DNA here is from genome assembly GCA_037349165.1 of Choristoneura rosaceana. Classification (NCBI taxonomy): domain Eukaryota; kingdom Metazoa; phylum Arthropoda; class Insecta; order Lepidoptera; family Tortricidae; genus Choristoneura; species Choristoneura rosaceana. Next base: position 3,038,340 of record JAZBNJ010000019.1, read on the forward strand.
GAAATTTTCGAATAAAGCTGCAAAAATTTGAGGTTATGTCACATTTCCGCGAGATAGAAGTGAAGCCAGGAGCAGTGGCTATATTTATCATACAGCCACACCACCAGGCATCATAAAACTGAAAACTCTAGGTTGATACACAGTTTGGTTTAGGAGATAAGCGCCGATAAAAGTTAGCTGCCTAAATCCAACGAACAAATCAAGTCGAATTTCTGCCAAATATGATGCCAGCCAGGACTGACTTTTATATGTGTTTTATAGCCAAGATATATATCTTTCAAAATTACCAAAGAATGGTATGATACCTCAATCTAATAAAAAAACATTAGAGGGAAATTCTCAAAATCTACAATTTTTGTCCTCGCTGCCTAGAACGTTGCCGTTTTTGCAAAATAGAAGTGAAGCCAGGAGCAGTGACTATATAGGTCGTTTAGCTACATAACTATGGATATAGAAACAGGTACGTCCTGAGTGATACACAGTTTGGTTATGGAAAAACGGGACAATCAAGCGAAATTTTCGAATAAAGCTGCAAAAATTTGAGGTTATGTCACATTTCCGCGAGATAGAAGTGAAGCCAGGAGCAGTGGCTATATTTATCATACAGCCACACAACCAGGCATCATAAAACTGAAAAGTCTAGGTTGATACACAGTTTGGTTTAGGAGATAAGCGCCGATAAAAGTTAGCTGCCTAAATCCAACGAACAAATCAAGTCGAATTTCTGCCAAATACGATGCCAGCCAGGACTGACTTTGATATGTGTTTTATAGCCAAGATATATATCTTTCACAATTACCAAAGAATGGTATGATACCTCAACCTAATAAAAAAACATTAGAGGGAAATTCTCAAAATATACAATTTTTGTCCTCGCTGCCTAGAATGTTATCGTTTTTTGCTAAATAGAAGTGAAGCCAGGAGCAGTGACTATATAGGTCGTTTAGCTACATAACTATGGATATAGAAACAGGTACGTCCTGAGTGATACACAGTTTGGTTATGGAAAAACAGGACAATCAAGCGAAAATTTCGAATAAAGCTGCAAAAATTTGAGGTTATGTCACATTTCCGCGAGATAGAAGTGAAGCCAGGAGCAGTGGCTATATTTATCATACAGCCACACCACCAAGCATCATAAAATTGAAAAGTCTAGGTTGATACACAGTTTGGTTTAGGAGATAAGCGCCGATAAAAGTTAGCTGCCTAAGTCCAACGAACAAATCAAGTCGAATTTCTGCCAAATACGATGCCAGCCAGGACTGACTTTTATATGTGTTTTATAGCAAAGATATATATCTTTCAAAATTACCAAATAATGGTATGATACCTCAATCTAATAAAAAAACATTAGAGGGAAATTCTCAAAATCTACAATTTTTGTCCTCGCTGCCTAGAACGTTGCCGTTTTTTGCAAAATAGAAGTGAAGCCAGGAGCAGTGACTATATAGGTCGTTTAGCTACATAACTATGGATATAGAAACAGGTACGTCCTGAGTGATACACAGTTTGGTTATGGAAAAACAGGACAATCAAGCGAAATTTTCGAATAAAGCTGCAAAAATTTGAGGTTATGTCACATTTCCGCGAGATAGAAGTGAAGCCAGGAGCAGTGGCTATATTTATCATACAGCCACACCACCAGGCATCAAAAAACTGAAAAGTCTAGGTTGATACACAGTTTGGTTTAGAAGATAGGCGCCGATCAAAGTTAGCTGCCTAAATCAAACGAACAAATCAAGTCGAATTTCTGACAAATACGATGCCAACTAGGACTGACTTTTATAAGTGTTTTATAGCCAATATATATATCTTTCAAAATTACCAAAGAATTATATGATACCTTACTCTGATAAAAAAAAATTAGAGGGAAATTCTCAAAATATAAAATTTTTGTCCTCGCTGCCTAGAATGGTATCGTTTTTTGCAAAATAGAAGTGAAGCCAGGAGCAGTGACTATATAGGTCGTTTAGCTACATAACTATGGATATAGAAACAGGTACGTCCTGAGTGATACACAGTTTGGTTATGGAAAAACAGGACAATCAAGCGAAATTTTCATGTATAACATGAAACACTATAATTTCAATAAGTATAACGTTCGATCAGTATAACAATTGTATTATATACTTTCATAAGAAATAACATGTTTATGGGCTAAATTCATATGATATAACATACATAAAGTATACCGCTCATAATACGTAATAACTTTTTATATAACATTAATATGATATAATATCAAGCGATATACTTTGTTTCTAAGTTAAATTTTTAAATTTTAAAACCAGATAATTAGGTGTTTATCAACCTTTAATTTTTGTATTGAAAAGCTTTACTCCAAAATTTGTGCGAGCGAGCGAAGCGAGCGAGCAAGACGGTTCGGAGCAGAAGCGACTCGGATAGGTTAGGTTTTTTTTTATAGCAGCGAGGTAAAAAGTGAAATAAAAATAAACAAAGAAAACACAATAAATTAATCGACAAATTTATTCAAAAATAAACATAGCTATATTTTTTTAAGCTTAAACATGAAGTGATTGCTTTTAGGAATTCACATTCGGAATACTCGGTTTTATAGTTTTGTTATTACGTTTATATTTTTACCCGACTGCGAAGAAGGAGGGTTATGTGTTTTTACCCGACTGCGAAGAAGGAGGGTTATGTGTTTGACGCGTATGTATGTATGTATGTCTATTCCTATGTCCTCTCGTAACTACTCAACGGCTGAACCGATTTTGACAAATGATACGTCATTGGATTCGTCTTGGTGACGCGAGTGACACTGGGTACATGAATTTGTTGAAAAATTAAAATTGCGGATTTTTGGCGTCAAATTGTGAGTCTTCAAAAAAATTTTTTTATTCAATCCTTTCGAGTAGGGTATCAAAATGAAGAGATTTAAAGAGAGATTACAAATATATATATACAAGTCATATGATTAAGTTTAGTTTGGAAGAATAAATTGGCAATCAATTCATTCAAACAACGGTAGGCAGATAAATATGCGAACTACTAGATATCATTGTACAATAATTTTCTCTATGAAACCCATGTAGAAAAGAAGTACTTAGATACAAATAGTGTAATAGTACATTGTGTCTTAAGGGCGGTAAATAAGGAATTCCTAACGAGAGTCTATTAATTAGAAACCCGAAGTATGATGTTTTTCATCACATTTATGAGTAAAATTGTATATTGGTTAAAGAACATAGTATAGTAGTTGTCTGTTTGTCATTTTTTTTCCTTTGTCAGTTTAATGTTAGTAAGCAAAGTAAATTAATCCCTATCCATACTAATATTATAAATGCGAAAGTGTGTTTGTATGTTTGTGTGTTTGTATGTTTGTCCATACTAATATTATAAATGCGAAAGTGTGTTTGTATGTTTGTATGTTTGTATGTTTGTCCCTCTTTCACGCTGTAGCGGAGCGACGGATCGACGTGATTTTTGGCATAGATATAGTTTATGGGCCCGAAAGTGACATAGGCTACTTTTTATCCCGGAAAAATGCACAGTTCCCGAGGGAACAGCGCGCAATAACCGAATACCGCGCGGGCGGAGCCGCGGGCAAAAGCTAGTTAATATTATAAATGCGAAAATAACTCTGTCTGTCTGTCTGTCTGTTACGCTTTCACGTCGAAACCACTGAACCAATTGTGATGAAATTTGGTATATAGGTAGTTTGAACCCCAAGGATCAACATAGGATACCTTTTATTCCGATAGAGGGCGCCACCGCGTGATAACCTAGATCCGCGCAGACGAAGTCGCGGGCATAAGCTAGTTTGCCATAAATGAGAAACTCCATGATCCTGTAACGCTATGTAGGCAATTTATGTTACGACTGCAGGTATTTCTTGCACATTTGAAAAAACAACACAAACCAATATTAGGAAGACCGATAGTGGGCTTATGGTGGCGTACCTATTGAATTTCAGTTGCGAGGAAGCCCTCACGTACATATGGTCGTATGGGTTCCCCCTGCTTACGCATAATTTTTTAAGTCATAATTCTATTTCGCATAATCTGTTTACGCAGGGTCTCGGTCCCGATCCATACCGTCGTATGTCCTAAAGTCAAGTGCCATACCAACTTTGTCCTAATCGCTCTTGACATATCGTTCATTAGTCATAAAGATTATAAGCCATAATCTTTCTTATGTCCTAAGAGTCATAAGCCATAATATTACATTACCTAATGCTCAAATTACCTAATTACTTTAGCCATAATATAACATGACCTAATGCCAAAATACCTAATTTGTTCTGTACTAATATTATAACACATAACATCTTATGTCCTAATGTAATGTTCGTCCTAATCATCATTTGCCATAACGCTTTTTTTCTGAAACCGTAATTTTTTCAGGGTTGTTATAAAATAAACCTATTCTAACCTATACAGTTCTACAGAACGGCCACTTAAAAATTTTGAAATATTTACGGTTTCAGAAAAAAAGACCGTTATGGCAAATGATGATTAGGACAAACATTACATTAGGAGATACGATGTTATGGATCGCGAATGGCACCCGAATTGCGTCCCTAACGGAAGCAAACTGCTACTAGAAAAGTAGGTTAGGTTAGGTTAGAACTGCGTCCCCAACAGAAACGAAATGCTATCAGAAAAGTAGGTTAGGTTAGGTTAGAACTGCGTCCCCAACAGAAACGAATTGCTACCAGAAAAATATGTTAGGTTATGGCAAGAGATCATTATGACCAAAGTTATTAGGAAAAATATAATTAGGACAAAAGACATTAGGGATTCCAATATAGACCCATGGTTATGGCATTCACTATTAGGATATATAACTATTAGGACATATTCATACATTAGTACTAAAGACGATAGTGCATATAAGTATTAAGACATACAATACTAGGACAAAAAAAGTTATGGCACTTACATTATGGCAAACGTCGTTATGGCAAGAGATCATTATGACCAAAGTTATTAGGAAAAATACAATTAGGACAAAAGACATTAGGGATTCCAATATAGACCCGTTTACGTATAATAGTACTTATGCCGAAACTATTTCGCATAACAGTTTATGCCGAATTCTTTTACGCATAACCCATGTAAGCCGAATGGGCTTTATGCATAATTTGTGAATTTATAATATTATTTAGGCAGAAAATTACTTACGCATAAATTAGTTACGCAGAAAGTTACTTTCGCATACTTAATGTAACACCAATTTTATGTCTGGAAAGCAAATATTCATATGAATTTAACGATTCCGAGACGAAGTCGACGGAGCTCCGCTTCGCGGAGCTCCTGTTCTGCTCATTAAGGCGCTTCGCGCCTTGACAAAATACTAACCTAACCTAACCTATAGGTGAGCAATCATGTGACCTGGGTTTTCTTTATTGCGGGGGCTCGCCACCCGTCCCCCCGCTTTATGACCATGCCTCTTTTACTGGTGGTTGTTCGTTCCGTTACAAATACAATTCTAACCTAACCTAATAACATTTTTCTAGTCATAAATAGCAATTAGGTAACTTATTTTCGGATTTCGGCCTATCAAAATTCGGCTAAATTACATATATGCTAAACAAGATTATGCATAATAAAATTCGGCCATGTTAATAATATGCTTAAATAAATTTAGCTAAACCATTATTCGGCTTATACAGAATTATGCCGAACTAAATTTCGGCAAGTTTAAGATTCGGCGTAAATAAATTATGCGAAACCTGTTATGCGTAAGTAATCAGTTTCGGACATTAAAAAGTACGCGAAATAGAGGGCAGGGCACCCGGTCGTATGGAGTGATGATATGCCCTCATTTGATACATCAGAAGGTATTCAGATGCTTGACCAAGTCGTAACGTGTGAGCTGCCTGATGATGACCAAGAATTGAAAGATTTAGTAGAACGACTTCAAACACACAAACATACCCACACTTGCTTCAAAACTGGAAATTATTGCAGATTTAGCTTAGCTATTAGTGCACTAGATCCAAGAAAACTATTAAATAACCCTCATGACCTCAATTCATTACAAGAATTGAATCGTTTGCGAAATCTTGAACTAGCTCCCAATAATACACCTTAGTTCAGAACAAAGCAGTTACATATTTTTCGTAGTTCTATACTAAAAAGCAAGAAATAAAATGAAGTAATTAAAAAACTAAAAAACCCGACTGCGATGTAAAAAATACAAAGTTTAAATGATTTCAATCATTACATCGACACGCCCTAAGAAAAAGTGTGTATCTGCCCGATACTTAGTTATGCGACTATTGCATTTTCGTACTCTACGGTATCGACTTTATCATTTACATTAATAAAAACAACAAAAAAGTGGTTAGAACATATTTTTTCCCAAACGTATAACTAACTATTTGCATAAATTGCTAAAAAAAATCCAGAGCAAAACTTAATATTTGCCTCTTATTCAATATTACGCGGGAACGCACCGAGCGTAACACGTGTGCATTTGTCATATACAGATGACTTAATATTAAGGCAGTCATTAAGATAAACGTGTATCTACCACTACCAGACTTTATCTTTAGAAAGGCTGTACAATATCTGTCACTTGACTAATCTAGTGTAAACTATGTAACTCGTAATATATGTCTATCTGGCATAAACAGTTTCGTCGAAGTTAAATATACGTATAACAAGTATGTATCTGCCACTTACACGTCGAAAATAACAACATATTATCACGTAAAACTGTATAACTGTCATAATTAAGAAACTAACGTATTTAAAAATCTATAAAAAATCATAAAAATACATTGTTACAATATTGTACTCCATGCCAAATTTCAATCTTCTGGCATATAAAGTTACCACGCAATTGCGATTTTAAATTTATAGAAACTTTAAAACGCTCTCCTGTAAAATTTGGTTTTTGTAGATACACACTTTTTCTTAGGGTGTGTCGACATTCTTCATAGAACTAAAAAGCACAAAATAAGCAAATCACTAAGGAAAGGACTTCATCACATTTCCTAACGTTGGGTATGCTGTTAAGGTTGATTAAGAGGTTTTACTAAAGAAGGTAGATATAAACGTAATCAGAACATTCCATCCTCGCCCTTTTCCACCTTTCCCAGTAGTTTTTACACTATTATGAATAGACTGAACTGAGAATGAAAATATGACAAATTAAGCATGACAACATTAAGAACCAAAGTTCGTAGCAGGCGGGACCCATTAATTTTCTTTCGATTTATAATTTGCAAATGGGTCCCGCCTGCTACGAAATTTGCTTTTTAGTTCTACGAAGAATGGAATGATTGAAATCATTTAAACTTTGTATTTTTTACATCGCAGTCGGGTTTTTTAGTTTTTTTAATTACTTCATTGAGCGTTATATTTTTCGTTGTATGATTAAATGAATGTTATATGTTTTGGTTGTTAGAGGTTGTGAATATTATATTATTTGATCGTTATACTCAAAGTATTTATTTCCATAGATCATTATATATAATGGAATTATATATTTTGTCATTATACATTATGAGCATTATAGCAAATGTATGTTATATTTAAAAAAATAGAGAAAGTGAAGTTATATATAATGAATATTATATGTTTTGTTTTTATATATTCTATTACTTACCCTCCCACTGCTGGGTACAGGCCTCCTCTCGGAATGAGAGGGCTTGGGCCATACTCCTGGCTTCACTTCTATCTCGCGGAAATGTGACACAACCTCAAATTTTTGCAGCTTTCTTCGAAAATTTCGCTTGATTGTCCTGTTTTTCCATAACCAAACTGTGTATCACTCAGGACGTACCTGTTTCTATATCCATAGTTATGTAGCTAAACGACCTATATAGTCACTGCTCCTGGCTTCACTTCTATTTTGCAAAAAACGATAACATTCTAGGCAGCGAGGACAAAAATTGTATATTTTGAGAATTTCCCTCTAATGTTTTTTTATTAGGTTGAGGTATCATACCATTCTTTGGTAATTGTGAAAGATATATATCTTGACTATAAAACACATATAAAAGTCAGTCCTGGCTGGCATCGTATTTGGCAGAAATTCGACTTGATTTGTTCGTTGGATTTAGGCAGCTAACTTTTATCGGCGCTTATCTCCTAAACCAAACTGTGTATCAACCTAGACTTTTCAGTTTTATGATGCCTGGTGGTGTGGCTGTATGATAAATATAGCCACTGCTCCTGGCTTCACTTCTATCTCGCGGAAATGTGACATAACCTCAAATTTTTGCAGCTTTATTCGAAAATTTCGCTTGATTGTCCTGTTTTTCCATAACCAAACTGTGTATCACTCAGGACGTACCTGTTTCTATATCCATAGTTATGTAGCTAAACGACCTATATAGTCACTGCTCCTGGCTTCACTTCTATTTTGCAAAAAACGATAACATTCTAGGCAGCGAGGACAAAAATTGTATATTTTGAGAATTTCCCTCTAATGTTTTTTTATTAGGTTGAGGTATCATACCATTCTTTGGTAATTGTGAAAGATATATATCTTGACTATAAAACACATATAAAAGTCAGTCCTGGCTGGCATCGTATTTGTCAGAAATTCGACTTGATTTGTTCGTTGGATTTAGGCAGCTAACTTTGATCAGCGCTTATCTCCTAAACCAAACTGTGTATCAACCTAGAGTTTTCAGTTTTAAGATGCCTGGTAGTGTGGCTGTATGATAAATATAGCCACTGCTCCTGGCTTCACTTCTATCTCGCGGAATTCTATCTAATGTTTTTTTATTAGGTTGAGGTATCATATAATTCTTTGGTAATTTTGAAAGATATATATCTTGGCTATAAAACACATATAAAAGTCAGTCCTGGCTGGCATCATATTTGGCAGAAATTCGACTTGATTTGTTCGTTGGATTTAGGCAGCTAACTTTTATCGGCGCTTATCTCCTAAACCAAACTGTGTATCAACCTAGAGTTTTCAGTTTTATGATGCCTGGTGGTGTGGCTGTATGATAAATATAGCCACTGCTCCTGGCTTCACTTCTATCTCGCGGAAATGTGACATAACCTCAAATTTTTGCAGCTTTATTCGAAAATTTCGCTTGATTGTAATGTTTTTCCATAACCAAACTGTGTATCACTCAGGACGTACCTGTTTCTATATCCATAGTTATGTAGCTAAACGACCTATATAGTCACTGCTCCTGGCTTCACTTCTATTTTGCAAAAACGGCAACGTTCTAGGCAGCGAGGACAAAAATTGTAGATTTTGAGAATTTCCCTCTAATGTTTTTTTATTAGATTGAGGTATCATACCATTCTTTGGTAATTGTGAAAGATATATATCTTGACTATAAAACACATATAAAAGTCAGTCCTGGCTGGCATCGTATTTGGCAGAAATTCGACTTGATTTGTTCGTTGGATTTAGGCAGCTAACTTTTATCGGCGCTTATCTCCTAAACCAAACTGTGTATCAACCTAGACTTTTCAGTTTTATGATGCCTGGTGGTGTGGCTGTATGATAAATATAGCCACTGCTCCTGGCTTCACTTCTATCTCGCGGAAATGTGACATAACCTCAAATTTTTGCAGCTTTATTCGAAAATTTCGCTTGATTGTCCTGTTTTTCCATAACCAAACTGTGTATCACTCAGGACGTACCTGTTTCTATATCCATAGTTATGTAGCTAAACGACCTATATAGTCACTGCTCCTGGCTTCACTTCTATTTTGCAAAAAACGATAACATTCTAGGCAGCGAGGACAAAAATTGTATATTTTGAGAATTTCCCTCTAATGTTTTTTTATTAGGTTGAGGTATCATACCATTCTTTGGTAATTGTGAAAGATATATATCTTGACTATAAAACACATATAAAAGTCAGTCCTGGCTGGCATCGTATTTGTCAGAAATTCGACTTGATTTGTTCGTTGGATTTAGGCAGCTAACTTTGATCAGCGCTTATCTCCTAAACCAAACTGTGTATCAACCTAGAGTTTTCAGTTTTAAGATGCCTGGTAGTGTGGCTGTATGATAAATATAGCCACTGCTCCTGGCTTCACTTCTATCTCGCGGAATTCTATCTAATGTTTTTTTATTAGGTTGAGGTATCATATAATTCTTTGGTAATTTTGAAAGATATATATCTTGGCTATAAAACACATATAAAAGTCAGTCCTGGCTGGCATCATATTTGGCAGAAATTCGACTTGATTTGTTCGTTGGATTTAGGCAGCTAACTTTTATCGGCGCTTATCTCCTAAACCAAACTGTGTATCAACCTAGAGTTTTCAGTTTTATGATGCCTGGTGGTGTGGCTGTATGATAAATATAGCCACTGCTCCTGGCTTCACTTCTATCTCGCGGAAATGTGACATAACCTCAAATTTTTGCAGCTTTATTCGAAAATTTCGCTTGATTGTAATGTTTTTCCATAACCAAACTGTGTATCACTCAGGACGTACCTGTTTCTATATCCATAGTTATGTAGCTAAACGACCTATATAGTCACTGCTCCTGGCTTCACTTCTATTTTGCAAAAACGGCAACGTTCTAGGCAGCGAGGACAAAAATTGTAGATTTTGAGAATTTCCCTCTAATGTTTTTTTATTAGATTGAGGTATCATACCATTCTTTGGTAATTTTGAAAGATATATATCTTGGCTATAAAACACATATAAAAGTCAGTCCTGGCTGGCATCATATTTGGCAGAAATTCGACTTGATTTGTTCGTTGGATTTAGGCAGCTAACTTTGATCGGCGCCTATCTTCTAAACCAAACTGTGTATCAACCTAGACTTTTCAGTTTTTTGATGCCTGGTGGTGTGGCTGTATGATAAATATAGCCACTGCTCCTGGCTTCACTTCTATCTCGCGGAAATGTGACATAACCTCAAATTTTTGCAGCTTTATTCGAAAATTTCGCTTGATTGTCCTGTTTTTCCATAACCAAACTGTGTATCACTCAGGACGTACCTGTTTCTATATCCATAGTTATGTAGCTAAACGACCTATATAGTCACTGCTCCTGGCTTCACTTCTATTTTGCAAAAAACGATAACATTCTAGGCAGCGAGGACAAAAATTGTATATTTTGAGAATTTCCCTCTAATGTTTTTTTATTAGGTTGAGGTATCATACCATTCTTTGGTAATTGTGAAAGATATATATCTTGGCTATAAAACACATATAAAAGTCAGTCCTGGCTGGCATCGTATTTGGCAGAAATTCGACTTGATTTGTTCGTTGGATTTAGGCAGCTAACTTTTATCGGCGCTTATCTCCTAAACCAAACTGTGTATCAACCTAGACTTTTCAGTTTTATGATGCCTGGTGGTGTGGCTGTATGATAAATATAGCCACTGCTCCTGGCTTCACTTCTATCTCGCGGAAATGTGACATAACCTCAAATTTTTGCAGCTTTATTCGAAAATTTCGCTTGATTGTCCTGTTTTTCCATAACCAAACTGTGTATCACTCAGGACGTACCTGTTTCTATATCCATAGTTATGTAGCTAAACGACCTATATAGTCACTGCTCCTGGCTTCACTTCTATTTTGCATAAAACGGCAACGTTCTAGGCAGCGAGGACAAAAATTGTAGATTTTGAGAATTTCCCTCTAATGTTTTTTTATTAGGTTGAGGTATCATATAATTCTTTGGTAATTTTGAAAGATATATATCTTGGCTATAAAACACATATAAAAGTCAGTCCTGGCTGGCATCATATTTGGCAGAAATTCGACTTGATTTGTTCGTTGGATTTAGGCAGCTAACTTTTATCGGCGCTTATCTCCTAAACCAAACTGTGTATCAACCTAGACTTTTCAGTTTTATGATGCCTGGTGGTGTGGCTGTATGATAAATATAGCCACTGCTCCTGGCTTCACTTCTGTCTCGCGGAAATGTGACATAACCTCAAATTTTTGCAGCTTTATTCGAAAATTTCGCTTGATTGTCCTGTTTTTCCATAACCAAACTGTGTATCACTCAGGACGTACCTGTTTCTATATCCATAGTTATGTAGCTAAACGACCTATATAGTCACTGCTCCTGGCTTCACTTCTATTTTGCAAAAAACGATACCATTCTAGGCAGCGAGGACAAAAATTTTATATTTTGAGAATTTCCTTCTAATTTTTTTTTATCAGAGTAAGGTATCATATAATTCTTTGGTAATTTTGAAAGATATATATCTTGGCTATAAAACACATATAAAAGTCAGTCCTAGCTGGCATCGTATTTGTCAGAAATTCGACTTGATTTGTTCGTTGGATTTAGGCAGCTAACTTTTATCGGCGCCTATCTTCTATACCAAACTGTGTATCAACCTAGACTTTTCAGTTTTATGATGCCTGGTGGTGTGGCTGTATGATAAATATAGCCACTGCTCCTGGCTTCACTTCTATCTCGCGGAAATGTGACATAACCTCAAATTTTTGCAGCTTTATTCGAAAATTTCGCTTGATTGTCCTGTTTTTCCATAACCAAACTGTGTATCACTCAGGACGTACCTGTTTCTATATCCATAGTTATGTAGCTAAACGACCTATATAGTCACTGCTCCTGGCTTCACTTCTATTTTGCATAAAACGGCAACGTTCTAGGCAGCGAGGACAAAAATTGTAGATTTTGAGAATTTCCCTCTAATTTTTTTTATCAGAGTAAGGTATCATATAATTCTTTGGTAATTTTGAAAGATATATATCTTGGCTATAAAACACATATAAAAGTCAGTCCTAGCTGGCATCGTATTTGTCAGAAATTCGACTTGATTTGTTCGTTGGATTTAGGCAGCTAACTTTGATCGGCGCCTATCTTCTAAACCAAACTGTGTATCAACCTAGACTTTTCAGTTTTTTGATGTCTGGTGGTGTGGCTGTATGATAAATATAGCCACTGCTCTTGGCTTCACTTCTATCTCACGGAAATGTGACATAACCTCAAATTTTTGCAGCTTTATTCGAAAATTTCGCTTGATTGTCCTATTTTTTCATAACCAAACTGTGTATCACTCAGGACGTACCTGTTTCTATATCCATAGTTATGTAGCTAAACGACCTATATAGTCACTGCTCCTGGCTTCACTTCTATTTTGCATAAAACGGCAACGTTCTAGGCAGCGAAGACAAAAATTGTAGATTTTGAGAATTTCCCTCTAATGTTTTTTTATTAGGTTGAGGTATCATATAATTCTTTGGTAATTTTGAAAGATATATATCTTGGCTATAAAACACATATAAAAGTCAGTCCTGGCTGGCATCGTATTTGTCAGAAATTCGACTTGATTTGTTCGTTGGATTTAGGCAGCTAACTTTGATCAGCGCTTATCTCCTAAACCAAACTGTGTATCAACCTAGAGTTTTCAGTTTTAAGATGCCTGGTAGTGTGGCTGTATGATAAATATAGCCACTGCTCCTGGCTTCACTTCTATCTCGCGGAAATGTGACATAACCTCAAATTTTTGCAGCTTTATTCGAAAATTTCGCTTGATTGTCCTGTTTTTCCATAACCAAACTGTGTATCACTCAGGACGTACCTGTTTCTATATCCATAGTTATGTAGCTAAACGACCTATATAGTCACTGCTCCTGGCTTCACTTCTATTTTGCAAAAAACGATAACATTCTAGGCAGCGAGGACAAAAATTGTATATTTTGAGAATTTCCCTCTAATGTTTTTTTATTAGGTTGAGGTATCATACCATTCTTTGGTAATTGTGAAAGATATATATCTTGACTATAAAACACATATAAAAGACAGTCCTGGCTGGCATCGTATTTGGCAGAAATTCGACTTGATTTGTTCGTTGGATTTAGGCAGCTAACTTTTATCGGCGCTTATCTCCTAAACCAAACTGTGTATCAACCTAGACTTTTCAGTTTTATGATGCCTGGTGGTGTGGCTGTATGATAAATATAGCCACTGCTCCTGGCTTCACTTCTATCTCGCGGAAATGTGACATAACCTCAAATTTTTGCAGCTTTATTCGAAAATTTCGCTTGATTGTCCTGTTTTTCCATAACCAAACTGTGTATCACTCAGGACGTACCTGTTTCTATATCCATAGTTATGTAGCTAAACGACCTATATAGTCACTGCTCCTGGCTTCACTTCTATTTTGCAAAAAACGATAACATTCTAGGCAGCGAGGACAAAAATTGTATATTTTGAGAATTTCCCTCTAATGTTTTTTTATTAGGTTGAGGTATCATACCATTCTTTGGTAATTGTGAAAGATATATATCTTGACTATAAAACACATATAAAAGTCAGTCCTGGCTGGCATCGTATTTGGCAGAAATTCGACTTGATTTGTTCGTTGGATTTAGGCAGCTAACTTTTATCGGCGCTTATCTCCTAAACCAAACTGTGTATCAACCTAGACTTTTCAGTTTTATGATGCCTGGTGGTGTGGCTGTATGATAAATATAGCCACTGCTCCTGGCTTCACTTCTGTCTCGCGGAAATGTGACATAACCTCAAATTTTTGCAGCTTTATTCGAAAATTTCGCTTGATTGTCCTGTTTTTCCATAACCAAACTGTGTATCACTCAGGACGTACCTGTTTCTTTATCCATAGTTATGTAGCTAAACGACCTATATAGTCACTGCTCCTGGCTTCACTTCTATTTTGCATAAAACGGCAACGTTCTAGGCAGCGAGGACAAAAATTGTAGATTTTGAGAATTTCCCTCTAATGTTTTTTTATTAGGTTGAGGTATCATATAATTCTTTGGTATACCTAGTTTCAGCTTAGTTGAGGTCACGCACACAACAACATTGTCGTGTAATGACAGCGAGATTTTGAAATTACTGTTCCTTTATTGTACCGATAGCAAGCTCAACAGCGAATTGCAAGATAGACCAAAAAGTTTCTTTAACCTCTTTTGTTAAGAATTAATATATAGAGCATTTCGTCGACTTTAAATAAAACAAAAAATGCAACATTTTGATTAATTTTATTTACATTACCTAATTCAAATAAAGGTCACATTTGCGTAGGTAGGTACATGAATATAATATTAATCGTAGAAACGAAAGAGAATAAGTAGTAAATTGCATTGTCTTTATTTATGTAGCTATTAAAATTGTATTCACATATATTTTCATTACTTTGTTATCTCGTTATCAAACCTCTCTAAAGATGATTGAAGTAACTGGCACTTGTTACATCGATGTCATACTTACTGACAACCGCATTTTCCAAGCGACAAGAAAACCTACAGGTTTTTATTTGAATACCTACGGAAAAATGGCAGAAACAATAGGTCGGGGGAAAACTTAAGATAGGCAAAGTCGCCAAAGTCATACGTTTGTTTACATTCACTCACTCATTTCATTCATTTACTTTTTTGCAATGAGTACTTCATGTAACTGTGTGTGTAATCATTCACCTCAACTAAAGTGGAATTATCTATAATTTTGAAAGATATATATCTTGGCTATAAAACACATATAAAAGTCAGTCCTGGCTGGCATCATATTTGGCAGAAATTCGACTTGATTTGTTCGTTGGATTTAGGCAGCTAACTTTTATCGGCGCTTATCTCCTAAACCAAACTGTGTATCAACCTAGAGTTTTCAGTTTTATGATGCCTGGTGGTGTGGCTGTATGATAAATATAGCCACTGCTCCTGGCTTCACTTCTATCTCGCGGAAATGTGACATAACCTCAAATTTTTGCAGCTTTATTCGAAAATTTCGCTTGATTGTAATGTTTTTCCATAACCAAACTGTGTATCACTCAGGACGTACCTGTTTCTATATCCATAGTTATGTAGCTAAACGACCTATATAGTCACTGCTCCTGGCTTCACTTCTATTTTGCAAAAACGGCAACGTTCTAGGCAGCGAGGACAAAAATTGTAGATTTTGAGAATTTCCCTCTAATGTTTTTTTATTAGATTGAGGTATCATACCATTCTTTGGTAATTTTGAAAGATATATATCTTGGCTATAAAACACATATAAAAGTCAGTCCTGGCTGGCATCATATTTGACAGAAATTCGACTTGATTTGTTCGTTGGATTTAGGCAGCTAACTTTGATCGGCGCCTATCTTCTAAACCAAACTGTGTATCAACCTAGACTTTTCAGTTTTTTGATGCCTGGTGGTGTGGCTGTATGATAAATATAGCCACTGCTCCTGGCTTCACTTCTATCTCGCGGAAATGTGACATAACCTCAAATTTTTGCAGCTTTATTCGAAAATTTCGCTTGATTGTCCTGTTTTTCCATAACTAAACTGTGTATCACTCAGGACGTACCTGTTTCTATATCCATAGTTATGTAGCTAAACGACCTATATAGTCACTGCTCCTGGCTTCACTTCTATTTTGCAAAAAACGATAACATTCTAGGCAGCGAGGACAAAAATTGAATATTTTGAGAATTTCCCTCTAATGTTTTTTTATTAGGTTGAGGTATCATACCATTCTTTGGTAATTGTGAAAGATATATATCTTGGCTATAAAACACATATAAAAGTCAGTCCTGGCTGGCATCGTATTTGGCAGAAATTCGACTTGATTTGTTCGTTGGATTTAGGCAGCTAACTTTTATCGGCGCTTATCTCCTAAACCAAACTGTGTATCAACCTAGACTTTTCAGTTTTATGATGCCTGGTGGTGTGGCTGTATGATAAATATAGCCACTGCTCCTGGCTTCACTTCTATCTCGCGGAAATGTGACATAACCTCAAATTTTTGCAGCTTTATTCGAAAATTTCGCTTGATTGTCCTGTTTTTCCATAACCAAACTGTGTATCACTCAGGACGTACCTGTTTCTATATCCATAGTTATGTAGCTAAACGACCTATATAGTCACTGCTCCTGGCTTCACTTCTATTTTGCATAAAACGGCAACGTTCTAGGCAGCGAGGACAAAAATTGTAGATTTTGAGAATTTCCCTCTAATGTTTTTTTATTAGGTTGAGGTATCATATAATTCTTTGGTAATTTTGAAAGATATATATCTTGGCTATAAAACACATATAAAAGTCAGTCCTGGCTGGCATCATATTTGGCAGAAATTCGACTTGATTTGTTCGTTGGATTTAGGCAGCTAACTTTTATCGGCGCTTATCTCCTAAACCAAACTGTGTATCAACCTAGACTTTTCAGTTTTATGATGCCTGGTGGTGTGGCTGTATGATAAATATAGCCACTGCTCCTGGCTTCACTTCTGTCTCGCGGAAATGTGACATAACCTCAAATTTTTGCAGCTTTATTCGAAAATTTCGCTTGATTGTCCTGTTTTTCCATAACCAAACTGTGTATCACTCAGGACGTACCTGTTTCTATATCCATAGTTATGTAGCTAAACGACCTATATAGTCACTGCTCCTGGCTTCACTTCTATTTTGCAAAAAACGATACCATTCTAGGCAGCGAGGACAAAAATTTTATATTTTGAGAATTTCCTTCTAATTTTTTTTTATCAGAGTAAGGTATCATATAATTCTTTGGTAATTTTGAAAGATATATATCTTGGCTATAAAACACATATAAAAGTCAGTCCTAGCTGGCATCGTATTTGTCAGAAATTCGACTTGATTTGTTCGTTGGATTTAGGCAGCTAACTTTGATCGGCGCCTATCTTCTATACCAAACTGTGTATCAACCTAGACTTTTCAGTTTTATGATGCCTGGTGGTGTGGCTGTATGATAAATATAGCCACTGCTCCTGGCTTCACTTCTATCTCGCGGAAATGTGACATAACCTCAAATTTTTGCAGCTTTATTCGAAAATTTCGCTTGATTGTCCTGTTTTTCCATAACCAAACTGTGTATCACTCAGGACGTACCTGTTTCTATATCCATAGTTATGTAGCTAAACGACCTATATAGTCACTGCTCCTGGCTTCACTTCTATTTTGCAAAAAACGGCAACGTTCTAGGCAGCGAGGACAAAAATTGTAGATTTTGAGAATTTCCCTCTAATGTTTTTTTATTAGATTGAGGTATCATACCATTCTTTGGTAATTTTGAAAGATATATATCTTGGCTATAAAACACATATAATAGTCAGTCCTGGCTGGCATCGTATTTGTCAGAAATTCGACTTGATTTGGTCGTTGGATTTAGGCAGCTAACTTTGATCGGCGCTTATCTACTAAACCAAGTGAGGTATAAATTTAGACTCTTCAGTTTTAAGATCCGTAGTCACATGGTTTTGTGTTTAATACAGCTATCACTCCTGGCTTTACTTATTAGACTTTATTTTTATGATATAAAAGGCAATTCCTGGCAATTTTACCCAAAATTTGTTTTCTCGCCGGTTGTCCCTTCTTTTGCACTTAATCAAAGCCTTTGTCTTATGTTGTGTTTATTTTGCGTACTTTGCGACCTATTTCATGACGTTTTTTTGTATTTTAACACCTTCAAAAAAGAAACTTCTTAATTTGGTCGGATTATCTCAGGCAGCTAACTTTAGGCAGCTAACTTCACACCGGTACCAAAATGTATATAAATTTAGCGACGGAACAGGGTTCCAACCCTTGATTATTTGTTACAGTGGGACATGGGACGAAAAATATTTCTGACTAGCTTTTATCTACGGCTTTGCACCCGTTATCTATAGTCATTTATCCCTTATTTAAAAAAAGTTCTTATATTAAGGGAAAATCATCACTGTCATTTTTATGCGACAGAAAGTTGGATTATACTGTAGGTAACGTAGACAAAATAAAACCTGCTTTCAAATAACTCCCAAACAAGTAAGGCCTAACTCTTACTGTTTAAAAGATAATAAGATAATTAATTACTCTTTAATTTATGGCGTTTACAAGCTTTTATTGAACTAGACCGTTTGTTTATTTATTTGGGTCAAATCCCCCCTCTTCCAGTAGTCCAATCGACCTTTAAATTTGGTATACTTATGTTAATCTGGTGACAATAGGTACAATAATTTAGTAGTGACATCTTGGTGGTCCTGCCAAGATCGTTTCCGCAGGAGATAACTCCTCAATGGTTAATAGTACCGACTTGAAATTTGGTACGTTTGTGCAGTTTATAAGTAGATGACAATGCAAGTACAGTCAACAAAAAGTACAGTCAGCAAAAAAGTTTGTACTAAAAATTAAATCTTTAATAGAAAACTATACCTAGTGCCATCCACGAAGACGCGTGATTTTGTCAAAATTAGACATCAATGACATTGTAATAAGAACCATGGCATGCGTCATCGTGAATGACTCTACCTACAACACGATAACCGAATTCCACGCGGGCGAAGCTGCGGGCAAAAGCTAGTTAGTCCAGAAGCGGTGGCCAGATAACAGTTTTTACCCTTTATAATCCAGGTACTTTTGATTTCAACGCCGACCCTAGAGCCACCCCTACCCTACCCTAGGGTAGAGCAAAAGGAGCGGTCGCTCTAGGCGCCAGAGTGGCTACTACGAAACTCACAAATCGAAGTTTGTATCGTACTGTCCCTTTCATTCGCATATTGAATGACATAAGCGTCAGCGAGACAGCAACATACGAAGTTCGAGTTTTGAACTTCGTGGTATAGCGCCAAGAGCCTTTCTTCCACGATTTCATTCACACCCACGCAAATCAATTCACAACTCTTTTAAATTTTTACTTTCGCTCTACTAATTATTAAAAAAAAAAAAACATTTTATTTAGCTTGCCCTATATTTGTTGTCTGATTTTTCTTTGCGTCAAATCTTGCACATTAATCTTGACCCAATTCTAGCGGTCGGACCGAATTGAAATTAGGTAAGTAAAGTACCTATATAATGTACAGTCGATTCATCCTTCCGTGTCTTATCATGTATACAAACGTGACGTCACAGGTGGTAATAGACAATGACTAGTGGTTGGGAAATTCGATAAAATGTTCATAAACCGTGACCGATTATTTTGCTATTAACGTAAATAAATCCATAAGCAAACCAAGTCGTCAGAAATATCACAAAAAGAGCACACGTAACGTATGACATCAAGCGAAGTAGCGAAACGATTGACATTTCTAGATTCAACTCTTTTTATTCTATTTTATTTTTCTCTAGTAGAGTGGTTGAACACCGTTACAGCTAAGTTTTCATTATATTTTTTCTACTTTTTTAAGATTCAACTCATATGAAATTACGTTTAGCATAACCAAACCATAGACACCTACGCACTGTCCGTGTCCGTCCTTGTTTAAAATAAATATTGAAATCAACCACAACAATTCAGAGTAATTATTATGATTGATTTCAATGCATTTTCCGAAATTTCTACATGAAGTATTAATTGCCACATTTATCCATATCGATAAGTTGTCGTTTCCCATCAATACTTTTCAATCCGTTCCAAAGACAATCTTGACACTGCAATGTCAGACATTTTTGAAGTTATTCAATCGTTCCTTCAATTATTGAAGGCAATCTTAATAGAAATGATATTTTTCAGTGGTTAATCGGTTGATTTCAATACTTTGTGAGTTCCTTTAAGTATACAAGAACATTTAAAGTGATGGTTATTGTGTAATCCAAGAGAAAAGTGTGTCTGTGTCTTCGAGAAGTGTTTGTTTACATGATAAGACACGGAAGGATGAATCGACCGTAGATTGGACAGCAAAAAGTGCAAAGCATGTAAGTATAGGTATATTGTACTCTTTAAAAGAGTACAGTGAGATTTAATGTTGACATCATTATATGCATTTCGTTTTTGTTTTTATGTACCTTGATTTGTACATAAAAACATTTTTTGTTTTGTTAACATTTTTCACAGTTTTGTGAGGTAAATTTTATTTTTATATTTAATTTTATTGTTTTGACATTTTAATTATTTTATTGTTCGTTTGATTGATTGTTGTTGTATTGCATAAACTTGACTTAGATTTAATTATATTCTTGTTTTCCTTTTATTATTATTGAATTGAACTCTAGTTTGACATTCTAAATTCTATTTTTTATTTCGGCTGACTTTTTAATGTAATAAGATTTATTTTTTCTATACTTTTGACGATCCTTTTGTGAATTTCTTGCAATTAACTGACATGTGTTTATAAAGTATTTTTTCAAAGGTAATAAATAAATAAATCTAATCTAATCTTTAAAAAATGTTTTTTTTTTAACAGAAACTTATAAGGAATTTTAGCATTCGTGCAGACATTGTGTGTGAAATTTCACTTAGCAAGTGAGAGTAAACTGCACAGTGCGTGGTGTGCGTCGTTACAAGTATAATACGTTCAAGTATTCGCTCATAATATTGTTACTGTCATATATTTGTCGGCTTATAAACACTTTTAATCTTTTTCTTTTTAGGCCTCTAGATTGGCAACGCATCTGCAATAAGTACCCCTGGTGTTGCAGATGTTTATGGGCGGTGGTGATCTCTTACCACCAGGAGACCCACTTGCTCGTTTGCCTTCCAGTCGAAAAAAAAATGTACAATTTTCACAGAAATGTCAAAAAGTATGAAATAATATAATATATAAATTACAAAAAAATCAAAACACGACTGCTTTCAAAAAAATAATCGTTTATTCAAATCGTCAACATCTGGCAAGTAACAGTCGGGAGCCATTACTGCGAATTTTTAAACTGGTCACGATTTGAAGGGGTCCCGACTGCTCAACTTTGACCCACCGTCTTAACAGAGTTCTAGATCACAAGACTTGTTTTCTTCTTATTTATTTAAGGCAGTCGGATATTTAGATTTTTAACCAACGAAAAAAACGGAAGAGGATCTCAAGTCGACACGTATATATTTTTTTATGTATGACCACGCATAACTTTTCACAGAGTAGTCCGATTTTAATAATTATTGTTTTATTGGAAAGCGTATACCCCGAGAATGGTTACATTTAAATTCGGAAAAAAAATTATTTATTTATTTATTTATTTAAGAACACAAACAGTCATACATTAATGAGTATGCAGGTAAACCAAAAACAATATAAAGACCTCGAGGTTCATAAATATACATAGGTACTAAAAGTTATTTAAAACTAATGTGAGTACTTAAATAAATTAAAAATCAACAAAACTAGGTTTGGTGAAAAATATTCCTATCTTAAGGATAGTAAAACAGGGGATGATTGATTGTTCAGTCACTGATTGTAGGTACGAGGGGTGGCTGGAAAGTAATCTACCTAACTAAGAAAGAAAAGACTAGGGAAGATGTTTTTTTTTTATTTTTCTATGTAATCCCCTGTGAGAGAAATGCACTTATTACACTTTTCAAATAGTGACATTAACCTGTTAAAAAAAAATTTTTTCGGTTTATCGTCAAAATACTCGTTTACCGCAGACTTCATGTCCTCATAAGTCAAAAATCTGCGCCCTCTCAAATCTTTCTACAGGAATCTGAACAGAAAATAGTCGCAAGGGACCAGGTCTGGGCTGTAAGGAGGGTGATTGATTTCTTCGAAGCCATTTTTGGACATGGCCAGCTTTGTTGTGCGAGCAGTGTGCACTAGGGCATTGTCGTGCAACAGCAAAATTCATTTGCTCAGTTTGCCTGTTTTTTTTTCTTTTATTGATTATCTAAGCTGATGGTCTAAATTTGTGTAATAATCAGCATTCATTGTAGTTTTTTTTGGCAGGTAATCAATTAGTAAAATCCCACCCGTGTCCAAAAAAATTCATGCCATTAGTTTACCTGCTGATGGACGAACCTTGAACTTCCTCGGTGGCTTCTCATCTTTAAATTTCCACTGCAATGACTCCTGTTTATTTTCGGGATACCATTGCCTAATCCAGGTCTTATCACAGGTTACTATTCTAGATAAAGTTTCCTCCTTTTTACCTCGACTCATTTCTATAAAGTCCTTACAACATCGAACTCTTCTCTCCATATCGAAAGAAGTCAGCATTCTAGGCACCCAGCAT
Source organism: Choristoneura rosaceana (assembly GCA_037349165.1). NCBI lineage: Eukaryota > Metazoa > Arthropoda > Insecta > Lepidoptera > Tortricidae > Choristoneura > Choristoneura rosaceana. Next base: position 3,061,099 of record JAZBNJ010000019.1, read on the forward strand.
GCACTATCTTTGGACATATTTAAATGTTCGTGAATTATTATATTCACTTATTCCTTGCTAATCCCCACATCTCTGGCTATCTCCCACAGCTTCACTCGCCGGGTCCTCAAATATATTTTTTTTACGTGGGGAACATTTTCTTCGGTGGCTGCGAAAATTGGCCGCTCAGTACAAAGATCATCTTTGAGGCCATCACTACCAAACTTAAAATTGTTTTGACCAAAATTTGATGGTGAAATCAGACGGGCACAAATCACCAAATACAGATAACATACGCTGTTTTATCTGCGAGGGCGTACTTCCCTCTATAGTGAGGAATTTATAACAGCACATTGCTCAATTTTCTTCAGTTTCAAATTTTCCTGCGACATGGTGCGAACAATCAAGTGACAAAGGAGAACGAGACACCATAAACAAATGAATGTCCTATATTTTGAAAATAGAATAACCAGTGAATACGAAATCATAGAGGCCAGATTTTTTTTCGCGTTATAAATAGGTGAGGTAGATTACTTTTCAGCCACCCCTCGTACCTACTGTATGACCATAAGCATAACTTTTTACAGTCCGATCTTCATAATTATTTCATAATTATTGTAAATTTAAAAAAAACCCCAAGGGTGGGAAAGAAGTATAAAATAAAAACTTTTTAAGAAGAAAATTAAACTGCCGAAAAAATTTAAAAGCAAAAAATAATTAACCTTTTTTTGTTTAACCTCAATCTGGGTACCAGTTTGAAGTCTGTGCCTCAGCACGAGCAGGAAAGATGGACCTATAATCGTCTACCTGGTAGTCTTCTATCACTCCTCCTGGCCCCCTTCAGGCTCGTGCTGAGGCACCGACTTCAAACTGGTACTTAGATTAAGGTTAAACAAAATAGGTCACCAGGTTTTGCTTTTCAGTTTTTTTGGCGACTTAATTTTTAGCTAAGAAAAAAGTATTTCTAATCTGTACATGGGAACCACTGAAATTTAAATTCAAATAGCAAGTCGGAGCCATTATGAAACCGCTTACGTAAGTTAGATCTTTTGGCAAACATTCTTCAGATAATAGGTGATAACTGATAGGAAAGGGCCTCTTAGAAGGCCGATAACCCGAGAAAATAAAGAATACCCTACAAGTGCATGTTAATTGAGCAAGTGTAGTTCTTTTGGAACTGGTCGTGTAACTTTTTCTTGAACTGTAAACATGGTAAGATAAAGCTTGTGTGGTAGAAACAAGGTTCTTCTTGGCGTAATTACGCGTTGGTGTAAGTGAAATTTTTCTAATTACTGGTAACAATGTTATGGGGTTTCATGTGCTTAACTCGGATTACTTTGAAACCGATGTGCACGACACCTCGGCATTAGTTGAAAGTGTATGAATCTGCCGTCTTACGTAATAAGTATATAGCAAAAATTCCTTGACTTTGTGACTGTTGTGTAAAAAATCTATCTATCTATTTAGCCTTTTTATCCTGAGCTCATTTTCCTCCGGTGTGTCGCTATAGAGTGCTTCTAAGCTCAGTGTATCGCGTGACAAAGGCCTCCTCTAACATTTTCCACTGTTTTCTATCCCTGGCTACCCTCCTCCAGTTCGGGTCTGCCGTTAGTTTTAACTCATCCTCCCATCTTATATGTATGTATGTATGTATGTATGTAAACTCTTTATTGTACAAAATAAGTAAAACACAATTGACAAAAAAACAAATATGTACCAAGGCGAACTTATCCCTTTAAGGGATCTCTTCCAGTCAACCTTTGAGTGGATAATCATAATCATAATCATAATCATTTCTTTATTTTATTTATGAGAGGAGCATTCAGTCAGGGACAGACAAAAAGCGAGTTTAATAGTTAATTAACATAGTGGAAGCTACAATACATTGCTTATATGTTGTCTTCCTCTGCTCCTCTTGCCATCTCTAGGATACCAGTGTGTGACGTCTCTGCTCCATTTTTCCTGTATGTCACGCAGCACAATGCCCAGTCCACCTACACTTCAAATGATCTATTTATAGAAAACATCAGTAAATTTTGTTTTAGATCTTATAAATGCATTTCTGTGTCTGTCTTGGCCTCTTATTCCTAGCATGCTTCTCTCCATTGCTCTTTGGCAATGCTCTAACATGTCTCTATGATGTTTTGTGAGTGCCCATGTTTCACAGCCATATGTCATGTAGGGTAGGATGCAGGTGTTGAAGACTCTTCGTTTTACTGTGGGTACATAGAGCAGTTAAGAAAAAAATATACGCAACACGGCTAAAAACACAAATTATCAATGTAAATAAAATGAAAATTGTTTGTTAAGCAAAATGTCTACGGCACTCTCTCTGTAACTCTGTTGCAGGTGGTAGGACCCTGTGCAAGGTCCGCCCGGATTGCTACACCATCTTGCTCGCTAATCCTGCCGTGAAGCAGCAGTGCTTGCACTGTTGTGTTTCGGAGTGGAGACTAAGACGACCGGTGAAATTACTGGCACTTGAGGTATCCCATCTTAGGCCTCTACGTTGGCAATGCATCTGAAATGCCCCTGAAGTTGCAGATGTTTATGGGCGGTGGTGATCTCTTACCATCAGGAGACCCACTTGCTCGTTTGCCATACAATGGAATAAAAAAAAACATGCGCATAACAAACAACATTGGCGCGCTAGAAATCACTCGGCAGAAGCTGCGTGCTCGCGTACAATCGAACCATTTGATTCCTGACCCAACGTAGAACGTTCTCACAGTAAGTGTCCTAATGTATTTCCTTGTCAAGTAATGCGATGTCATTAAGACTTTCTATGAAAATGGTCCACAGTGGGTCACGTTTCAGTTGGTTCGAGCGTATTCGGCTCAGCAACTCGAAACTCGAAGTTCGTGTCGTGCGGTCCCTCTCGCTCTCGTATCAAATAGTATAAGTGTCAGAGGGACCGCACGACACGAACTTCGAGTTTCGAGTTTCGGAGTAGCCCTGCTGTTTGCGCGACGAACAATCGCAGGAATGCCCGAAGTCTGCCGAATGCGAACCGAAATATTAAGTACAGGCGGCACAACTATAATTTGTTGTTGTTGTTGCCTGGAGGTCTTTGGTTGGTATATTAACGTATTTATAAGTACCTAGTTAAAATATTTTACACTAGCTTTTGCCCGCGGCTCCGTCCGCGTGGTATTCGTTTATCGCGCGCAGTTCCCTCGGGAACTGTCCATTTTTCCGGGATAAAAAGTAGCCTTTGTCACTCTCGGGCCCATAAACTATCTCTATGCCAAAAATCACATCGACCCGTCGCTCCGTTACGGCGTGAAAGACGGACAAACACACAAACATAAAATAGCACACACTTTCGCATTTATAATAATAGTATGAATTACTACAGAAGATATATTTAGGATTACGATGAACTTTCTTATGAATAACTATGTCATAAAAAAACAATGACTCACTTCTCACGAAACCTAGTTTCAGAACTATTTCGGGACATCTCACGAGAACATTTTTCATAATCATAACGCTCGTCGACAGCAAACCATTTAAAAAATGATTAATCACAATTTTAGTTTTGAACAAACATGAAAATCGTTTTTTAGTTATCTATACAATTCAAATGCAGTTATGAAAGCTTTAATTTGTTGCATTAAGGTTGGTATTTGAATAGTTTAGGTGTAATGAACATGCATGGAAATGCTCAAGTCGGAAATGGGGGTCTATTTCGAAATCTCTTCAGAATGTGAATAACCCCGCAGAGCCGTCTTGCACGTATTAGGGGCCCTGGGCACAACATGCTGCATGCATTCGGTAAGACTGATTTTCAGGCGAGATTTGAGTAGCTATCGGTTATCGTTTGGTAATGGAGTAGGGACTAGGGGCCCAATCCATCGTGGAGCCCTGGGCACGTGCCCTGTGTACCCAGTGCGGAAAAGGAGCCTGTAAATCTGTGTATCTATTGTCTAAACTCCTTATAATAATGAAGAAAAAAATGGAGTATATTTTCATCAAAAACTTGGACACACTGCCTTGTTAGTTGGGAGAATGTGCGTGTAGACATGTATAGAAGAAGCCACTGAGAGATATGCAAAATAACCAAAAAGGGATAGTGAAATGAATTTTATCAACTACAAAAAAAATGCACAGAATCACAGAATAGATAATTGTACAAGTGTAACCGAACTGATTTTTTTTAGTTCATTCTCTATCATCCTCCTTCATTCTCTATCATTTAATTTTGTGTTACCGACGGTGCTCTCTGAAAATCAGCGCCTAGATGTTAAAAGGTTGAGCCGTGGGCAATTCGCAACCGCAATGGCACACTCTCTCTTTATCATTCGTGCTATCTTTTTATTAATATCGCCTATTGCTTACCTTGTAATTTTCTCTGTGTACCTGTTTTCTGTATCGCTTACTATTTCTGGTGTACAATAAAGAGTATTTGTATTGTATTGTATTTTAATATTTTTGTCCCTTTGGTTGTTATAATTTTCTTTGTTTCTACTTAATTAATATTACTATTATAGATTCGAACTTGGTAAAAAATTGTATTCTACTACTGAACTCCTGAAATGACATGATGTGATTATTTTTATTATACCTATATGTTTCTGATAATCTTGCCCGTATTTCAAATCCTGGTTACCGATGTTTTAAAATGAAAGTTGTACAAAATCTGAGTGTTGTTAAAAAATACTGCTCAAATCACAGCTACAATTTTTACTGCTCTACTTGTAATTTTAATCCAGTGAAATTTTCACTCCATTCAATTATTTGGAGTGCTGTAAACCTACAGCACTCCACTGGTAACCACCAGGGACCATTTCCTATAATAATTTAGGGTGCAAACAACAGCCAATAAAATCAAAGGTTTTTTTTTTAAATCGGTAATAACAAAACATGAAGTTTCATTGTGAAATTAATTATAGTGACACCTATCGGCAATAACTAAAACCAAAAGGTCTTGCTATTCTCCGCTAGATGGTACTGTATTAAGTAAGTTTAGTTTGCCTACTCACCAACAGATGGCAATATCACCCATAAAATTTAGTATTAAATTATTATTAAGAAAAGTTCACGTACAATTTCTACAAGATTTGAAATAAATAAATAATAATTTAATATAGAGGTCTTTCAGATATGTCATTTATGCATGGTTTGCTTTGTCAGATATTGGTGCCGGTGACTGTACTTAGTTATAACATCTTGCGCAATCACATTTTCGGAAACGTACAAATAAGTTTTCGTTAAAAATGTAAAATTTTGTGCTGTCTGTAATTTTTATTGACTGCACTTATATTGTCATCTTTCCGACATTAATACCAAATTTGAAGCCAATCCGACCACAAGAAGTGGATCAAACTTGCAAGATTTGAAACAAACAAACAAATATACTAGGGAAAGATAAATAAAAGCTTGTAAAAACGTATTTGCTTTTCTTCATTTTCTGCGATGTTTTTGAAGCTTCGCCACAAATTAGAACTTCTTCGCAACGGAGTGACACGAAAGCTAGTGTGATATAAAATAAATCTTTCACACCCAACCAGGATCGACCCCAGCTTTAGTCAGAGGTCAATAACTTCAGTGACAATGAAAAAGTTCATTCTTCTTGATCGCTCTAAAGGTAAAAATACCATCCTGAATTCTTTCAAATTTTTTCCACCCAACAGTTTAGATTTAGGTTTAGATGTAGGGGGACGCTCGATTTTAGTGAAAATTTGCACTTTAAAGTTGAATATTTAGCAAACAGATCTCTGAAGCGAAAAGCCGTGGCAACCGCCAAATCGTTTTAAAAGAACTATCCAACGATACCCCAAGCCACACTATAAGGTTAGTCGAGAAAAAAAAACCCCACTTATGTCTATGCCTTAAAATTTTTTTTTTTGTCTTAGTACTTTGTCGGCGTGACTGCTATGTATATTCATGCCAAATTACAACTTTCTATGTAGTACTAACGGTCTCTGAGCTTAGCCGCGGACGGACATACAGAGAGACGAACAGACATAGCAAAACTATAAGAGTTCCTAGTTGACTACGGAACCCTAAAAACCCTTTTACATGGCCATGAAAATGTTAGAAGTGTGACGTCACGCCGGCCAACGACCGGCCTTGCAGGTACGTTGCTCCTCGGTAGGTATGGTAATAGACTTGGAAATAAGCCACACGTTTTGCTTTAAGCTCAGCCTAAGTTAGAGACGAAAGAAGGTAAAATTAGCCCCGTAAGGCCAAGCGTCCTAAATAGGGCGCCATTAAAAATAATTCGAAGGCACAACTCCAGTAAAAAAACGCTTTATTTTAGCCCTGAAAACCAGATTAATTTTCGATTTAGTGTAAAATTTGATTTTTTATTGCTTTAAAACAAATAAATAGATATTAGTTAGTTGATTGAGTTGGCCATCCGGTTGTCATATCCGGCTTATATTGGTTGTGCAAAAAAGAGCTATTTTAATACTAAATTTTAAGTTTCTAGGACAATCGGACACTATTAATTTTGATTTCCCGGCAAAGTCACAATACATATAAAAGCTGTAATGTACTAAGTATATCACTCACAAAAAAACATGCACAAGATGACTTCATAACGACAAAGGGCGATTTCGTCATTCACACTACACGGGTTTAGGGTTCAGTCGACACCCACTCTGTGGCATTTTTAGCCTACCACAGTGGATGCATTCGGCTGACGTGGCCGGCCGATTTCCACTTCGACGTGGCAGTCTTTGCACCAGCATCTTTCATTCTTCTCTACAGAGGTTTTTCCTATAGCCTAAATTGAATAAAGAGATTTTGACTTTGACTTTGACTTTGACATCGTCATTGCGTGTTTTAGAATGCAGCACCGTGTACCAGATTCCATTATAAAATTTCATAAAATTTATGCATATTAAAGGTCTTTACAATACACCGTATCATACCATACGTATCATTCAATGATGCGTGTGAAGTTCCCAATCCGCACTGGGCCCGCGTGGGAACTATGGTTCTGAGAGGAGGCCTGTGCTCAGCAGCGGGACGTATATAGGCTGGGATGGATACCATGGATAGCAACGTGTCAAGCAATAATACACTGACCCGGATAACTCACGTCTTAAATCGAGTTTAGCCCGACATGTTTCGGGCTAATCCGTAGCCCTTCCTCTTCGGAGCAACGCGACTCGGCGGCTGCTGCAACACGCGCACTGCCATTGGGGGCACACTTAAAACGTCACCTTTTCACGTACACGTCAGCGCCACTGGCGACAAAATGATAGCATTAAATTGAGAAATGAGTCAAACGTGGACTTGAAAAATTCAGTCTGTCCACCATCTTTACGCTGTCTGTTGGCTGTCTGGCTTTCGCGGATGATTTTTAAATTTATCTGGTTTTTTGTTATTTTCTTGAAGTTGCTCCGCTCGGGTGACCAAGTGAAGTGACCTACGAATAAATATTCTTCGTAGGAAGTGACAAACATAAGCTTTCCGGTCTCGCAATGTAATGCACTAAAAGATTGAATGAGAAAAAAAAATCACCCCCACTTGACGTCTATGGGAGGTACTCAAAAAAAAATATTTGGAATTTTTTATTGTACCATTTTGTCGGCATACTTTACATATACATTTGTGCAAAATTACAGCTTACTAGCGTTGATAGTCCCTGAGCAAAGCCGCGGACAGACAGACAGACATGGCGAATCTATAAGGGTTCAGTTTTTGCCATTTTGGTTACGGAACCCTAAAAATCAGAATAGAATCCTTAACAGCAATCTTTACACGTATATACCTAGATGACTTGGCGGTTCATTTTCTTTCATTCGTAGGTAATACAGTAATAACACGAAGCATTGCCGATACACTGAATCTCAGGATATCACATGAATTGGCACCTGTCCAGCTCTCCTGCCAATGCCATCCCAGTGAAAATAAAAATGCTTTGAATTTTAAGCCGGAGTTTCTGCGAAACCTGGATAAATGGGAAAAGTGTGTATTGTTATAAAACTACAGCACAAACTGAAATTTTGTTAGTTGGCAGTTTTGTTTTTGACAGGAGTTGAATTTTGCTGTCGTGTTGATTTGATTTTATAATTACGATATTTTTTACAAGCTTTTATTTAACGTGCTGTGTGCATGCATGTAATGTATCATCAGCCAAATTTGTGGTCTACCACCCTAAGGTTGACATTCGTTTGCATATCATAAAATAATAATGCCAATAGACGTGTCTGTCAACTTGAAAGTTCGACCTTGGCGACGAAGGTATTCATTTGATAGGAACTTGTTTAAAAATTGATAGACCACTTATTTGGTTGATGGTACATACGGGTAAAATTTTGCAAGTTAAATTTGACCTCCAGTGGTCGAATTGACTTGTAATTTGGCATACTTACGTAAATCTGACAATAATATAGCAATGATCCTAGTAGTCCGACCAGGATTATTTTCATCGGATGACATCGACCAAAAATTTTGTACGGAAATGTAGTTTTGTTTTAATGATAACGCGAGTACAGTCAACAAAAAGTGAAGTCAGTAAAAAATTATGCAATAAAAATGTTTTTTTTTAACAAAAACTTATTTCTTATTACCTAAAGTAACAATATAAAATAATGTGCCATGCAGGCCATTTATAAAACCTTGGCGGACCGCAAGTTGAGTATGGTCTAGAGTCTAGACATTACAGAAATTCATTACCTTCAGCTTTTTACAAAAAGTTAAAGGAACACTCGTCACAAAGCAAAGCTCCCGCTTCACCGTTTGCAACTGCGCAGGCACACTGCGAAATGATTCACAGATTAGACCAATTCGGTTAACAATACATTCTTTAACTGCGATCGAGGTGCTAAACGGCAACAGGAAAACGCTCTTTAGCCACCCAACGAAGACCAAAAACTGCCTCTCAGGGCAAAATTACTATTTGGAGTCTTTTTGTATTTTTTTATTTCAACTCCAAATTTTTGTTTCTTTTACGGTCATCCCGTGAAAGTCTATATATTTCACGCGAAAACACAAGCCGAAACATGGATGCACAGAAAAACCAGAAAAATAGACCAGCGCTGGAAATCGAACCCAGGGTCCAGGGTCGAAATCCTGGGTTCGATTCCCAGCACAGGTCTATTTTACAAAGATAGATAAGTAAAATGCTTAAAATCTTTGAATTTACCAAATCTGGCCGCTGAAGTTTGTTTACATTTAGTTAATTACCTATCCAATCCAAGTATAGACGCTACTTACGGTCAAGGACTTTAATTCATGAGCCACCATGGAACCTTTTCACAGCAAACACAGTCACAACAAACAATAATCACAATAGTCAATCGTATTAATTAACAAGGAAAATGGTAATGACTTTTCCTTCGAAAAGGTTCCATGGTGGCTCATGAATTTTTTTTTATTCGACTGGATGGCAAACGAGCAAGTGGGTCTCCTGATGGTAAAAGATCACCACCGCCCATAAACATCTGCAACACCAGGTGTATTGCAGATGCGATGCCAACCTAGAGGCCTTAACATGGGATACCTCAAGTGCCAGTAATTTCACCGGCTGTCTTACTCTCCACGCCGAAACACAACAGTGCAAGCACTGCTGCTTCACGGTAGGATTACCGAGCAAGATGGTAGTAGCAATCCGGGCGGACCTTGCACAAGGTCCTACCACCTGCAAATTAAAAGTCCTTGACCGTCCTAATCCTAAACGACACGTGAGTAAAGCCTACAAACCGGTGCACAAAAGGATGTTACAAGAGTACCGTCACGTGGCAAGTCACGACAGGACGTCCTGTTGGACGGATAATAGCTGACCTTTGCGCGCATGTTTTAACAATCCAATGTCGTATGGGACTAATGGGACACAAAGAAAAAATGTGTTATTTGGAGGAAATTAGGATAAAATTATATTAAGGAGCTGTTTCACCATCCATTGATTAGTGTTATCTGACGGTTAAATGAGATGAACTCTCTATTTGTTTTGTTTGAATAGACAGAGACGGCATCACATTTAACCGTCAGTTAACACTAATTATTGGATGGTGAAACAGCCCCTAAATCTTACAGGTTAATTTTGACTGAATTTTGTACTTTTTTATAATAAATAGGCTTACGTTTTGGCCTTAATCTCGCTTGATGGAAGGCGAAGATGAGGTCTAAGATAGTACATGTTTGCCCAGTAGGCAAACCAGTAGGTGTCTGCTCACTTTGACCTTAAAGGTATCCAGATTCTGGAAAAACTGACCTCGGCCGAGAGTTCCACTCCTTAGCCGTCCGCATAATGAAAGAAAAGGCAAACCGCTTCGTGCATAATGGAGGAATGTCTAACGTAATGAAGGATAATTAAGGCAAAACGGGTACATTTTTTTTAAAACCCCCATAAATCAAAGCTTATCAATGGGTATTATCGACCGACTCGAACAATTCTTACGCTACCATTATGACCTTTATTGCCTTCGGAATCCAAAAGCTTTAACCATTAGGTTACTTGACCTGAAATGTATATTTCAGAATTATTATTTTTTTCATTTATGACGGTGGAAGCATTCTACGCTTCCGCTTAACGTAGATATAGTTAGTGTTTAGTTTTGTAACTAAGGGACCCCATACATCCCTGTATTATTATAATCATTTTTGTTGTAATTTTTTCTTAAATCGTATACTGTAGTTTTTAAGTATTTTATTCGTAATTATTTTATTTTGAAAAAATGACTTTCTGCCAAGTTTCTTGCGGCGCATTCTTCTTGGCAATGATGGTCTTTCCAAAAGCGGTGATAGTTTAAAAAATGACGTGTAAGAGTGCCCATTGCGGCCTAATTACTGAATAAAAGATTTGAATTTGAATTTTGAATTTTACATGTAAGAGTCCGACTTGCAATTGGCGGCTTTTTTCCCTTACGCCATCTAAATATGACACATTACCATTACACTTGGCCCCGTTTTCTTATTGGCTTGATTAATCCGCTGGCGGCGCTCGTTGCTCTAATTTAGGTGTTTACAGCGCAATGACGCACTCGAGTCGAGTCTTTATTAGGTCTCTTTGAGAGCCTAAGTTACAAGTTGTGCCAAGTAAACTTAATAGTACATTACATGCTTGCCAAGCCTCGATAACCTTTCACAAGCACAAGTGTATGAAAAAGGGGTGTTTGGCTTGACTTGGCGTAAGCTTGCAAGAGTTTGTCACCAATCCGGCCAAGCGCAGTGTCGGTTTAAAAGAAAAAACAAAGGAAGTTTACGGGTCGCAGTAAACGCCCCTCTTTTGCGTCGGGAGTTAAGAACTACCGATATAAATGTTGTTGGTCTCAACTGAAATATGGTATTCATCATCATCATCACTATCTTACCAGTCTTCATCGCCCCTAACTATATATGCTCCTCTCATATACTTAAAGGTTGAATTGAATGATAAAGTTCCCTTAAAGCAGTGGTTCTTAATCGGTGGTCCGCGGACCACTGAGTGGTCCCTGGAAGAACTCGAAATGGTCTCCGAAGGCATCAACAACGAATCGGCAAAACATTCATTTATTTACATTTTTATTTTTACCGTATATTACCTTCAAACAGTTTAGTTGGTGGTCCATGGCAAGACAGAAATTTTGTCAATTGGTCCCTCCTAACTAAAAGGTTATGAAATGTTCCCTTAAAAGAATAAGTTAAGTTCTGTGCATGTATCAGTGGCGAAGCGTCTATAGTACCCTATTCCCACTGGTTTGCACAATAATTACAAAATAGGACAACAGGACGTTTAGGATTTGTGAAAGATGTAAGCCATGTGACTGTAAGGCTTTGACTATACCATGGAAATATCAGACGCTTCGCCACCAGCACATAAATCTATCGTTTATAACTGTGTTGCTTCTTTACTTTGGTACAATAAAGTGTTTACATACATACCTATCTATAATGCCAACCTACTTGTTGTCCAAGCACTTAGTTTTCGAAAGCTAACCCCTACTTTCACCGCGGAACTTGTTTTGCGGTGACGGTGTACTATATTCCATGAGCTAGGCTTAGACTGGGCTAAGCTTGAGCTTTTAACGATACCGATAGGCCATAGACTTGTGGCCTAAAAAATATAAGAAACAAAATAAACTATTGTGTAATCAATATATATCTTTTAAGAATTTTTCATTTCTACGGCTTTTAATTTCATGTTCGAAATTACCTTACTTTAAGCAATAAAAGTGCATCAAGATTTTTTCAACGTTACCTTTGTGAAGGAATGCAATTAAATTGCAATTGTTTTTTGTTGAACTTCAAAGCTAATTGAAAGTTATGACGATGTCTTTGATGTATCAGTCAAGGAAATCATTCTAAGGACAGCTGTGATACAATTATATTCTCTTTGAAACCTGCTGAGCTGATTATTCCATAAAAATTGAATGAAAATTAATAATGTTGTCAGATAGAACACTTCTTAATATATAAGTTAATGTGTCTACTACAATAATTATTCGTTACAGACTTTTATTTTCTTCAAAAACGGGTCATAAACATTAATTCGTTTTTAAGGAATATAAAAGTCTATCACGATTAATTATTATTCTTTATTACAATCTTTTTGTAATACAAAAGTGTGTCTAGACTCCCTGTCCAGCGGTGGTGTAGCACGCAGCATGGATTGTTGAGGACCTGGGTTTGATTCCCAGCGCTGGTTTCTTTTTCTGGTTTTTCTGTGCATCCATGTCTCAGTTCATATTTTCGATATATTTTTCCATTGTGACACGAAAATTAATCATAAGATACATTTGTATGGATAATTTTCGAGTCACAATGGAAAAAAATAATAGTAACTATAAACACCTGCTAACGCAGAGTTAACGGTGTGCAACTTTTTGATCAAATGATAAATTGGCATACACTCGTATGATATGAAACTACATCAACAAACAGATCCTATACTACGAAGTGCCAAATTCGAACTTCATATCTTGCCGTCCTGCTGCCGCTTATATTATTTAATACGAGCGTGAGAGGGACGGTACGATACGAACTTCGATTTTTAAATTTCATTGTACCCCCCCGGGAACGCATCTGAATATCGAATGTAAAAATATCGAATATATTAAAATATCGAATGGGTCATAATATCGAAAGGTTTATTTTCTGAAACCGTAAACTTTCAGGGATTCATTAATACGGCATCATAAAGAACCTCTTAGGTTAGGTTAGATTTTATAACAATATGAAAAAATTACAGTTTTAAAGAAAAATACCTTTTCGGTATTTAAACAACTCATGTACCTAATACTATAGTAATCTTAAGTTAAGTTAGTATAGTATATAAGCAGTAGCAGGAAGTAATTAGTAGCAGGTAGTTATATAACACGTATATTAATTGGTCTTATTTCTTTTCTTAGCCATCCGGTCGGACGACCGGATGGCTAAGTGGCTAGAGAACCTGACTACGAAGCTTGAGGTCCCGGGTTCGAATCCCGGCCGGGGCAGATATTTGTATGAATAATACGAATGTTTGTTCTCGGGTCTTGGATGTTTAATATGTATTTAAGTATTTATTTATCTATATTTAAGTATGTTTATCCGTTGCCTAGTGTCCATAGTACAAGCTTTGTTTAGTTTGGGACTAGGTCAATTGGTGTCAAAATGTCCCATGATATTTATTTATTATTATTTATTATTTCCAACCTGGATGCTGTAACACACTGTGACTCCTAGCACAGGGTCCAGAGCCCTAGACTCTTGTTTATAAGTTTTTTATGCAATAAATTATTTTCATTTTCATGTTATGACCCATTCGATATTGATATACGTACACAGCCCCCCCCCCCCGCCCCCCCGCCCCACAGTACAGTACACACGTCAAAACTCGTGACCACACACACCGAATACGTACTCCTAAATCGCTGCCCTGTAATTATTGACCACTATTGTCCGTGGGTCGGTGTGGCCCACCATTAGAGCGAGCCGGCATGCCGTGTAATTTCTGTATCACCGTTAGGGCGACCGAAGCGTGAAGGAAGATCTCTAGATGCAAGCAAGGCGAGCTGTAAAAAGTGACCCGATTTTTTATTTTTTTGTCAGAATGTTTGGTTGGCTTTATTAGTTACTAGCTTTTGCCCGCGGCTCCGCCCGCGTGGTATTCGGTTATCGCGCGCTGTTCCCTCGGGAACTGTGCATTTTTCCGGGATAAAAAGTAGCCTATGGCACTCTCGGGCCCATAAACTATCTCTATGCCAAAAATCACGTCGATCCGTCGCTCCGTTACGGCGTGAAAGAGGGACAAACATACAAACATACAAACACACAAACACACAAACATACAAACACACTTTCGCATTTATAATATTAGTATGGATTGATCTGAAACTTAACATTGTGTGTACTTTACTTTCCGATTTTTGGATGGAGAGTTTCTTGAGTGAGAGCATCGTGGTTTAAACCATTAAAAAATCAATTTTTGCTTATGTTTAAAAAGAGGACATGAATGTACACTTAGGCCATGATTAATATTCCGGGTCAGTTAATTAAGACATCCATACTGCATATATACTGTTTGTCCCTCTTTCACGCCGTAACGGAGCGACGGATTGACGTGATTTTTGGCATAGAGATAGTTTATGGGCCCGAGAGTGACATAGGCTACTTTTTATCCCGGAAAAATGCATAGTTCCCGAGGGAAAAGCGCGCGATAACCGAATTCCACGCGGGCGGACCCGCGGGCAAAAGCTAGTAGATAAATATTGAAAAATAATACTACTACCTATTTAAAATATTAAAATTTAAGGTTATTTTGTAATTTATCGTTAATTCAATAAAATTAGAAAAGTAACAGGTTGGTTTTTTTAATCATAATTTAATTTAATAATTATCAGCTTCAATGAACCAAATTGTTCTTTTTTTGCTTTTAATATGTAATAGAGCTTAAACTCTAGGCTTACTTGTCCAGTACCTAGAGCCTAGAGGCTACAGAGACAGCTACAGGACGAGTCCCTTCGACATTTCCAGAATCTCTTCATTAGATTATATCCTGATCTGATGACAAAGGAACCAACAATAATTCTTTCAAAACACTATAACTCTATTGGTTCGAATCCCGGCCGGGGCAGATATTTGTATGAATAACACGAATGTGCGTTCTCAGGTCTCGGATGTTTAATATGTATTTAATTACATATTTATCTATATAAGTATGTTTATCCGTTGCCTAGTGTCCATAATACAAGCTTTGCTTAGTTTGGGATTAGGTCATTGGTGTCTTGTGTCCCATGATATTTATTATTAAAAAAAAATTAAGTTACCTGTATATTGCACGCTTTATTGTGTAAAATATTGGTGCTGGTGACTGTACCTACAGCTCATGTTTATAGCGATTGTACGCGCTCTTACGCAGAAAACGCATTCGATCAACAGTAAACATTGACCGAAAGCTGAGATCTTTCCCATACTTAACGCATACAATACAGCCTATAGTATAGTGCATTCGTCTGTAGAATGTCCACAATGTGTCGCATAGAAACGTGGCTGACGTCATCGACGCGGGCGCAGCCAAGATTAACTTGCGAACGATGGCCCCGCATCCACTGGGGACGGAATACTTAGCTCAAATAAAGAAAAAGAAAAAGACTTTGTTTGATACATAATAGTCGATTGTACAAAAAGAGCATAAAACAAGCCATTTTACCGGAGACGTTCATATAGCCACCGGAGCTGGCACGGCGAGGGTGGATAGACACGTCGAGGGGAAAATGGGTTTAATGCTCAAGTTTTACACTCTGCTTTTCACTTAGATTGCGAGGAAATGAAATAGCAACAGTGGAAACAATGGTTCACTTTCTATGTACCTTTTATTTTTCATGCATTATTATATAATTATAGTTTTACTGATTTATTTTGATTGATTTTTAATTTTAAATGAATTAGAAATTATTTTAAAAAATATGTAGAAACGTTTTTGTTTGTGGCTGTTGACACCTGATTACCTTGGTCTTAGACGAAGATTTGTCTTTATGCACTAGTGCATAAAAAGTCATTTTATGTCGCCTAGATCCAGCATAAACATGAAATTTACGAGCATGAGAAGTGAAAAAGCATTTTTCTACAACTGGTTTTTTGGCGGTCTCCGCACGAGACTCTGAGCCAGTATCACGAAGACCCTGACAATTTGATAGTAAAAGAGTTAATTAATACATACTAAGTTAAAACAGTCGCACGAAGCACTACCTATGATAGAGTAGAGACTATTTATTACATCAAGATATTATTACAAAAATGTTAAAACTTCCTAATATATTGCATTTTTTTCGCACCGGTAAAGTATAATTCGTTATTTATTATAAATTAAGTTATTACTCGATTACCCACTTAGGTACCTTGATATGATAAACGGATGATAACGAACTTTATCAGATTAATATCTGACAAAAATTCTCTTCCACATAATCAGAGCCATCACTGCAGACAAAGATTGGATAATATTTACAACGTATCCAGACCGGATACTCGTGCTTCCATTTAGACCATTCAAAAACTTGCATACAAGTTTCACTACATTGCGGCATTCGTTTGAACAACTTATTCATTGCTGCAACTTGTATGCAAGTTCTTGAATGGTCTAAATGAAAGAAAGAAATAAATAAATAAAATAATTGATTTATAACAGCAGGTTAGGAAAAATAACAAATAAAAAGAAGTGTTGCCGCTATAAAAAGGTTCCGGCTCAACATATCGCTGGTTGAAAACAAATGGGGTTTAACACTGGCTATATGCACCTACCAGTCGGCTGTCCGCCAGCGTTCGAATTCTCTCCTTATGCTCGAGACCTATAAAACAGAGAATGTAAACATCTCTACATGATTCATACATTCAGCTGTAATATGTAAACTGAGTCGACATTGAGATCGTAACATCTTTTAACTCGATCCAAGCAAAATGCTTTAACTTAAGCCGCGTGTATATAACCTCTAAATCTCTTGACCGGTAAAAAGACGATCGTCGAGCGACGCTCTACCCGCCAGTCACAAAACACACTCCGCGCTGGCGCTACGTCTCTCGCTCTAAGTACTACTCGATAAGTTAACAATTACAATACTTCATCTACCAACTTCGATGCTTGTAAGTTCTAAGTGAATTCCAAGTGAAGTGAAGTGCTGTGATCATGAACGGAACGCCAGCCCGACGGCCCAAGAGTGCCTTCTCCGAAATGGTAAGTTTTACCTTTAGTTTTTTAGAAACTGACCACTGGCGAGTGAGAGCGCGCGTCGTTTTTAAATGTTAGAGCGGGAGGGATGATGGAGAATGCTGAATAGTTCAAATTGTCCAATAGAATGCTTATCTTGTACTCTGTTTAGTTTTGTTTTGTTTCGTTTTAGGTGTACGCGAGATAGATTTTGCGGTAACTTTAAACTGCTCCAGTTTTGTTTGTTCCTTGTCATCTTAAGTTGTTAAACAAGTTTGTATAATAGTGTATGCGTGTCGTTAAAGCGAAAAGGTACTAACAAAGTCTGAGTGTAGTGTCTTATGTATAAATCTATGGATCGGCGACCGTTCTGACTGTTATCTTAACCTTGTGTATTTGTTGTTGTATACACTTTGTGTTTTTAACCTCAGTAAGAATGAAATTAAATAGGTGAACGAATCTTTGCCAAACAATTACTTTCTAGGGCCTATTGCACCACTTTCGATAATTTTTAAGTGACAGATATCAGTCATACAGTCTTTTTTTTTATTCGACTGAATGGCAAACGAGCAAGTGGGTCTCCTGATGGTAAGAGATCACCACCGCCCATAAACACCTGCAACACCAGGGGGATTGCAGATGCGTTGCCAACCTAGAGGCCTAAGATGGAATACCTCAAGTGCCAGTAATTTCACCGGCTGTCTTACTGTCCACGCCGAAACACAACAGTGCAAGCACTGTTGCTTCACGGTAGGATTAGCGAGCAAGATGGTGGTAGCAATCCGGGCGGACTTTGCACTAGGTCCTACCACCTGCAATCTACAACCTGTCTCTATTTGTTTTGTCCGAAAAAACAGAGATAGATTCGCTATTAGATATCTGTCAAATAAAATTTGTTGATGAATGGTGAAAGAAGCCCTAAATGTAAAGTTTAAGTAGTTCCAAAAACAACCGTCGTAAGCTTTGTAAATTAGTAGTGTGCTTTTATTAAGTATATAATTAGAGTGTACATACTACCAACATGCAGATACCGACATCAACTGTCAAAATACGTACGAGTATATCTAAGTAATTCATGTAAAATGTCGATTTAACTAAGTATTTTAATATTTAATTGGCAATTTGTTTCATTAAACAAGTAGATATAAACATAATCTTAAGGAAAATAACCAAAGCAAAAAATAAACAAGGTTCAGAAAATCTTTTGATGTTGGTAATAAATCTAATTTTAACAAATAATTATGTAAATGAAAAGACATGTTTTATTAATATGCGACAATAATTCACAGGTTTGAATTACTTTTTCTTAAAATGTTATTTTATGTTACTTAAGAACCTGTTGAGTGGCTTGCCATTAACAGAAACTAAAGTTATAGAAATAATGTCTACCACGCTAATAGGTAAGCTAAGTATATATATAGACGAATCTGAATAAAAATTATGACGTCATATTTTTTTTTTATTCGATTGGAAGGCAAACGAGCTAGTGGGTCTCCTGGTATATGTCATATTTATTATATCTTATATTATATTCCTTTAAAGTTTATTGTTAATTTTAAATACAATAAAGTGTTTACAAAGTAGGTAAGTAACATGCTTATCAACTTTATTAGGTATTTTTTGTTATGTAAACAATATGTTTTGGTTCAAATGCCAGAACCTGTTAGAAAAAAAAGGTTAAAATAAGTTTGATCAATATAAATCGCAAATATTGACTGGATCAAGTTCAAGATATTATAATTAAATTCTATCACTCACCCTTTTTAGTGTAAATAATCTAAGATACAATAGCTCCATGTCAACTGCTCGTCACCTTTTACAAAAGATTGCTTTTTACGATGCAGAGACTTTCTTTATTGAGGAGTACTGGTGCTTCACCACCCATTCCATTTCACCATATGCATTACGTAGAGCATATATTGCTTAGCAACTGTGTTAAAGTAATTGAAATTACTACTAAATATATCAAAATTACCATAGGTGTCCCCACAACATTTGAAGAGTTCCCTCGATTTCCTTAGAATCCAATCATCAGATCCTAATTTGGTGCTTATGGGACCTAATTGAAAGCATTCCTGGACGAAATTAAAAAAAAATATTCAAATCGGTTCATGAATGACGGAGTTCTGAGGTAACAAACTTAAAAAAAAATACAACCGAATAGATAACCTCCTCCTTTTTTTGAAGTCATTTAAAAAAGCAATAAACAGCAAACACAAATAAAACAAAAGTGAACCGGCCGCTGACTCAGCATTATGCTGAGGCGTTAGACGCCTGCAGCGCTGATATTCTTTCAGAACCGTTTGACGGTACAATTTAAAAAAATCGTTCAAAACTACAGTTTTACCGCAGACACGAAACGATAAACAGTACCGGTCGAACAGTGCATTCTTATCGTTAGGATTTTCGTAGCGTCTTTGGGCCCTAACCAACACGGACCGACACTGCCGTAATAAAACACATCTTTATACTGTTACTAACGCAGCCAATATTTCATGCAGTAGCTGGGACATCAGCTTATGAAATATTCTATGCGATAAGTAGTCTAACAGACCGACTAAATGGGTTCAACCTTAAGCTAGGGATCATAAAGAGATTCTGTAATGCATCTGTGCCCTTAGTGAAAGTTTTCGGTTACAAAATACGTCTCGATCGCGTTCGCGTTAAAATCTCTATTTGTACGGAAACACGAACAGCGCCTCTAGCGGAACGTTTGCGATGTTCGTGTTTCCATATAAATTTAGATTTTAACGCGAACGCGGTCGAGAAGTATTTTGTAACCGAAAACTTACACTAAGGGCACTGCTCACCTGCGGCGACGTTTATCCTGCGCCGGAATAAACCGGTTGTTATTTTTCTAAACCGGTTAATCGACAAGAACCTTATGGAAAATGTTCCCTTAAAAACCGGTTTAAAATAATGGTTTTGCGCCAAGTACATGATAACGGTTTGGAAATTTAACCGGTATCCGAGCCTTGGTAAAATATCATCCCATCATCATCATCAGCCTGAAGATGAGCATTGCTGAACAAAGGCCTCCTCCTTAGAGCGTCACAGTGACAACTCGCTACTTACCACTGGTTTCCCGCCACTCTGATGATGCCATGGTGAAATAAAGATAGGAAACCCAATTTAGCACGATAGTTTTTCATAAATGGTTTCACCTGCGGCCTCTCAAGTAGAGGGTCGTGGGTTCAAACCCTAGGCACCTCTGGATTTTTCTGATTTAGGGGCGGAAACTTTTACGAAAAAATGTGGTGTATGTATTCTTTCAAGGGATATATCGGGGTGCATTTTTTTATAAAAAATGTATTTACTCGAAGTATTTTGCTACCTAATAGAATTTTTTTTTATGGCACTACTGCTACTGCAATATGTAATTCTAGTTCTTTGTATTTATTAGCTCTTATCTTCAACTATAAGTTTTAATCCTTGGTTTAAATAATTATAACTTCTAATAATTATACGAACTGTAAATATTTATTTATTTATTTTTATTTATTGCATACATGTAATATAACCTCTTAAAGTTAACATGAACCCTGGTAGGGTATAGCATTTGTTGTTATAATCGTTTATCTATTTACTAAATTAAAATTTGTCTAAGACATGGAAATTAGAAATTCCATTATGACATTTTATGACACGGAACTTTTGATACTTCTATACACATACAAATGTGTGCAAGGGATAGGAAGAACTTTGTTAAGAGCAATCTATTAATACTCCAAAAGATATCCCCTCGAGTGGCAAGCGACCGGGTCCCGGCAGCCTGTCAAATACCCTTGAGTGGCAAGCGACCGGGTCCCGGCAGCCTATCAAATACCCCCGAGTGGCAGGCGACCGGCTCCCGGACGTTGGCGGGTGTCGTATTTCACTCATAAATATAAACTGTTAGACCTATATCTGGCTTGCTCATTCACGCAAAATGCGTTCATAAATAGACAAGGATGGTATTTAATAACGGCCGCGACAACATAACGGAAGAAATTTCGTTCTATCGTTTACTCAAGTTTCACTGTGTGCATGCTGCCGTGCGCTGGTATTTTTGAAAACCTCGTATTATAGTATTATTTGCTATTGAAAGACTATAAAAGGGCTTTGTTTCGTAATTAAATTAATATTTTACGAAACAAATCAGTGTTTACTATAGGTAATTGTTTTATTTTATAATTATAGTTATTTTAATACATGACTGAGAAAAATTTGGTTGTCAGATATTTGATAATGACTAATAAAATTCACAGAAATTGAAGGTCATGCATTGTTATTTAATTAGATATGGCATTTTATGCTAAACTATCACTGTAAGGCTTATATATAACATTAAACTGGTATTTTTTTGGTGATATTTTTTTTATAAAATTCGGGAATTCGCGAAATTAATTTGTAGCTGTCATGCCACTCGAAGAAGATGTTTTCAAAATGGCCGCGCCACTTGACCTAAAAAATTTAAATATGGCGCCGCCACCCTAAGGGTTATAAGCCATAATCCTTGACCTTCGTAGTTTTCGATATATGCTTCCAAGGGATCTTGAACCCTTCAGGACTCAATAACCCTTGCGCTTTTGGATTGCCACGTGACTTTCTGAACTTATTGGTAAAATTTCGAACCCTTTTTCGCTGTGGCCTTTATATGTCATCATAATCATCATCATCCCAGCCTATATACGTCCCACTGCTGGGCACAGGCCTCCTCTCAGAACAAGAGGGCTTGGGCCATAGTTCCCACGCGGGCCCAGTGCGGATTGGGAACTTCACACGCACCATTGAATTTCTTCGCAGGTTTGTGCAGGTTGCCTCACGATGTTTTCCTTCACCGCAAAGCTCGTGGTAAATTTCAAATGTAATTCCGCACATGAATTTCGAAAAACTCAGAGGTGCGAGCCGAGATTTGAACCCACGACCCTCTGCTTGAGAGGCGATAGATCAAACCACTAGGCCACCACGGCTTGATATGTATTTGTATTAAAACTATTCCGGGTATCTATCGTTTACCTGAACTTTATGTTAACCTAACCTCAATGTAGCAATTTTGTAGAGTTATTATAATAATAATAAAGCCCTTTACTCTGAACTACAAGCATGAAAAAATAGAAATAATAGTAGAATTATTACTATTAAGTTAACCTAACACTGCATTTTATGAGATGACGTATTCGGAAAGCTCGAAAATTGCACGGTATCATTTTTATGACAAATGAAATTATGACAAAAATTAATTTGGACCTTAAATGGTAAACACTTGAAATTTTCAAAGATTAAAAATTCAAGAGAATTCTAAAATAAAATGGAAATAATGCAATTTATAATTTAGTTCTTTACTTCAGTTTAAATTGATTTAATAATTAAATAAATAACTTCCCTGTTTTCTTTTAAATGCGCGAGTATTGAATGAGAAAAGCGTCAGCGGGACGGCAACATACGAAGTTCGAAGTTGGAGGCCTACCGACAGCTCGTCTCCCGGTCCGCGGACGCCATTCGAGAACCTTCTGACCCCAGCGGCCATCAGTCCTGCGTGCAATGTGCCTCGCCCACTGCCACTTCAGTTTCGCAATTCTTCGGGCTATGTCAGTAACCTTAGTTCTACTGCGGATATCATCATTTCTGATTCTATCCCGCAGAGAAACCCCGAGCATAGCCCTCTCCATAGCCCTTTGAGTGACTTTGAGCTTCCTCATGAGGCCCGTCGTTAGCGCCCACGTCTTAGATCCGTATGTCATCACTGGCAACACACACTGGTCAAAGACTTTTGACTTCAAACACTGCGGTAATTTGGATGAAAAGACACTGCGAAGCTTCCCGAACGCTGCCCAGCTGAGTCGGATTCAACGAGTGATCTCTTTCTCGAAGTTGGACTTGACCGTCTGTCCTAGGTATACATAGTCGTCAACAACTTCGACCGCAGAGCTTCCGACTATTACGGGAGTTGGCACTACATGAACATTAGACATGACAATTAAAACTGTTTTTTTTTTTTTATTACCCCTGTGTATTAAACATAATTTTACTGGACCACAAAAGCCGCTATAATAGTAATATGGTGTTTATTTGTGAGATTGTATACCTACACAATCGGGGTTGTACGTTGATTTGGAGACATTTTGATAGAATTTCGTTTAACAGATATTTTTTCTCATAATTGTCGTTTCATACAATAATCAATACGCAGAAAATTTATTTTGAAGAAATTTAAACCATTGTTTTTTGTAAGAAATATATTTTTTTATTTAGATATTCATATCATAGAATAAGAAATCAAATATTCATTATTCTCATATTATTTAGTTAATGTAAAAATTACTATCAAGAAAAACATGAAATTCGTTTTCTGATGTGGTCTCAGTTCTAACCTAACCTAAACTACATTTCTAGTACATAACGAGTCGTTTCGGAGGGGGTCGCTGCAGGTCTACTACGGAACTCGAAGTTCGTGTCGTGCGGTCTCTCACACTTATACTATTTAATACGAGAGCGAGAGGGACTGCATGACACGAATAAATGGATATATGAATGAATGAAATGGAAATAATTCTACAATTTGATAAGTTTGATAAAAAATTCAATGATGAGATTATAAAATTCATTGAATAGTTTTTCTATTAAATATTTTCCATTCAAGTTGATGGTCGTTAAAACAATAATATTACAAGTAAACATACGAAGAGCAAATATTATATGAAATATTTTCTGCGAAACGAAATTCTACGAAAATTCTGTCTGTGAAAGAAGGGAACACCTATTAAGTGTATTTTCAGCTTCTTCTGGCAATGATCTTACTTAGAATTTAATTGAAACTTAAACATCAACATCTATAAAAAGTCGAAATATCTCCAAAACTGTCGCATTTTTATTAGACCTATTTTGCCTTTTCTAGAATGTCCTAAGTGTCCTACATGTTATTACATCACGGATCCGTTCATATCTTAATATTTTATGACATACATATATTGGTACACAGGTACCTACAAAATCTTTCGGTGATTACCGGTTGCGGCACATCACTATTTATGAGACGCAAAAAACAGGTAACACATGAAACGTCATTTTATTATCTCGAATTATGGGACAGACCATAGCCCATCTGGTTGTCTAGGCTGGGATGATGATGATGATGATGACGCACCCCTTATTGCGTATTCGATTTACACTTAGCTGGTTTTTACATGGCAATCTATTTCAGGTCGACTTTACCCATAGATCGATACCTGCAGGGCTACTACGAAACTCGAAGTTCGTGTCGTGCGGTCCCTATCGCTCTCGTGTTAAATTGTATAAGTGTGAGAGGGATCGCACGACACGAATCGGAGTTTCGAGTTTCGTAGTAGCCCTGCTGTGGTGAACCATACATAATGAGCTTATAACAAACGCGTTGGGATGTGAATAAGGTGCTCCGCTGAACGTGACATTTACCTTAATTTGCCCTTTTATGGTAACTTTCATCCGTGAATTCATTGACATCACTTTTTTAGGATTCCGTAGCCAAATGGCAAAAAACGGAACCCTTATGGATTCGTCATGTCATGTCTGTCTATCCGACCGTATGTCACAGCCACTTTATTCCGAAACTATTAGAACTATACTGTTGAAACTTCGTAAGGAGATGTATACTGTGAACCGCATTAAGATTTTCACACAAAAATAGAAAAAAAAAAACAATAAATTTTGGGGGTTCCCCATAGTTAGAACTGAAACTCAAAAAATTTTTTTTCTTCAAACCCATACGTGTGAGAATCTATGGATAGGTCTTCAAAAATGATATTGAGTTTTCTAATATCATTTTTTTCTAAACTGAATAGTTTTCGCGAGAGACAAAGTGTGAGTGACCCCCCCCCCCCTCCTGTAACTTCCAAAATAAGATAATGATAAAACTTAAAAAAAAATAGGTATGATATACATTACAATGCAAATTTCCACCGAAAATTGGTTTGAACGAGATCTAGTAAGTAGTTTTTTTTTAATACGTCACAAATCGTAAACTGCATTTTACCTTTCATTCAATCAACTCAAATTTAAATACTAATCAAAGTTACAACTAACTAAAAAACTTTTATATTACGTTACTTGCTGCTACGGAACCTTTCGTGGGCGAGTCCGACTCGCAATTGTCCGGTTTTTTTTAATGTAGTAACAATAAACTAATTAACGTACGGTAAATCGAATTTATTTATGTCACAGGTATTTTACACATATTTATACACAGCAACTAAACTAAAGCTAAAAGAAAAGAAGAATAATAAATTATTATTTATTATAAATTATTTGTTACTATCCATAACGCCAAGCTTCAAAATCATTCATTATCATAATCATTATTTAAAAAATCAGCCAAGTGCGAGTCGGACTCGCGCGCCAAGGGTTCCGTACAAATTTGTAAGTATTTATGAATATGCAAAACAGCTCTGCTTTCTCAGGTGCGTGAGCGGTAATCTAAATAATCTGATGAAAGAGATGGGCATTGACACATTTAAGTGTAACATTCTTAATAAACTTAAGCGAATTCAAAATCTATGCAGGTTTATAATCTGGTCTACGTAAGTTTCCATACATACATAATACATAATTTTATTTAATAGTAATTGATCTCGATCATGTCTCTAACAATACAAATACTCTTTATTGTACACCAGAAATAGTAAGCGATACAGAAAACAGGTTCAGACATGTCTCTAACTTTCGATCGTTTTGACTTAGGTACTTACTCTTTCTTGGGGTAGAGGTCAACTTGACCGGAGAATATGTCTGCGACGAGAACAGAAGCATCTTCCGTTGATGTCTCTGCCCTGAAACCAAACTGACGGCTAGAAATTAAATTGTTGTCTTTGATAAATTTAACAAGTCTTGCATTTACCTACTACCTTTTCGAGAATTTTAGAGAATACACTAAGTAGAGATATAACCTAACCTAACCTAATATAAATATTAGTACTACCTGCGGAACCTCCGTATTAAACTTTGTTGTACTTATATTTGTTTAAAGAAATTAGTACTATACTCCAATTCAATAGAATCTGACAATCCTGTAGACACTTCCAGCCTACTAATATGAACACCGGGCTGCCTAAGGCTTTGTGATGTGACTATTATTGTTTTTTGATTCCTTTTAGACGATAATCGCAACAACAGTGACATATATAATCAAGCGTGCCCACGTTAAGGTGTGATAAATATGTAGAAAATTGTCAGATTCTATTGAATTGTACTTTATGTGTTGTGGTGCAGAGTGTACCTACCTAATAGAAATTAATAGGCTTAAAAACATGTAAATTATAGCTATCTGTCGGGATCCTGTAATTGGGTCTGTGTTGCTATTCCCACTGCGTATATTGTGTTTTTAGCTGTTGTTTCTCCTTAAATATATAAATGTTCAGTGTTAACTGAGCCCCTAGCGCAATGTACGCAGCGTCGGGACGTTTTAGATCGTTACAACATAGATAGCCAGAGAAAAAATTAAAATTTATATATTTTTCTTACTGCTTGTGCTATGAGAGCTACCTTTATACCAAATTTCAAAGTTCTAAGACAACGGAAAGTACTCTGTAGGTACGTTCTTTGTTTACCTATGCCAGTTTCTACGGAAACAGCTCCTTCTTGTGAAAATTTCCAGAAATTTCCGAGAATTTTTGCACATCTGTAATCTCAACGTAGACCGATATTTATAGTAAAACAACTGAAGTTTATCTTTACAAAACACACGAGTCTCTGAGATAATCAGTTCAATGACCTTTGATTCAAATATAGCAGTTATCTAATAAGTTTGATGTAAACATTAATATTATGTAGAGGGTACGGGATGGATGGGGTTTTGATTATTCGCATCGTTTATATGTTGAGCGAATATTCTTAGCCTAGTTTTATTCGCATTGACGAAAAGACAAAACATAAGTAAAGTTTGCTCGAATTTCATATGCCATAATGTATCGTTTTCCATAAATTTCAATTGTCATAAATTATTTTATTTCTGAAACAGCATTGACTTCCCAATTACTACTAAATTAACCTAACCTGCTTTCTATAAGATAACATTTCAAAAAATCCTAAAAACAGCTCGTTTCTAAATATTTTATTGCAAGTATTGGTATGGTGAAATTATGGCAATATGAAATTATGGGAAACATGTCCCTTTTATCTATTAGGATTATTTATTAACATTATATTAAATTTATTATCTATCATCTATTCCGGTCCAGACATATTCCTATTACAGTCACGCTCAACGCTGTAGTGAGCAGCGACCTTTAGGCTACTTCCGAAGTCCTTTCTACACAGGTTAGACCAGTCGCTGAGTAAGTGTGCGCAGGCGACGAATTCCACAGAAACAGGACGAACTGGATTCTTAATTATAAATATGCCATCACGTTTTTTGCGATAACTACACGTAAGTATTATGACATGACAATGATCTCAGTGTTTGTCGATTGTTTTTGTTTCCCTATTTTAGCCCCCGACGCAAAAGGAGGGGTGTTAGAAGTTTAAATGTCTATCCGTCTGTTTGTTTATGGCATCGTAGCTCAAACGGATGGAACGATTGCGATGCAGTTTTTTCACGGAAAGAGAGTTTTTGCAGTGGTTCTTAGCTATAATTAAAATCGGTACAGCCATTTTTTTAGATATTGAAATTTAAAATCACAAATTGACAAGATTTCATTTTTTTAACACCTGTAAATTACTACAGGAATCGAAAGAGTTTTGCCTCCTGAACATGGCAAAATATTTATTATAATTTATTTTCCAATATTTAAAAAAATTCAAAATAATTAAAAAATATATCTGAATTTGCCAAAACTACGACAGAATAGATATGTTTCCTTTGCCTTTTGCACCAGAAAAAGGAGCTGTCATAATTTTGACAACGTCTACTTCAGATTTACGCATGATTTACGTGATCTTTTTTTTAATAGAGACCAGACAAAGGTAATGGATCTATTATATCGTAGTTTTGGAGTTAAGCCCTTTTTGAATAAGCATGTCTTAAAAAAATTGTAATAAATTAATTAATAATCGTAGCGAAATTTTAAAAATATCAGCGTCTTTTTATTTCCAAGCAGAATACAGAGAACGAATCAAATTATAGTCTTAGAAATATGAAATGTTGTCAATTCGGGGGTTTATATTATATGCATACCTACCCACATACACGTTTTCATTTTTGAGCTACGACGGAGTACCTGACGTTCGAGACGTTGCTCAGAGAATTAGTTCGCTGTGGCATTGGGTTGGTCACGTTTGTCGCAGGACCGTTGAACGGTGGAGTAGACGAGTCCTGGAATGGAGACCACTGACGGAAAAACGTTGTGTAGGACTGCTGTAGGCTGATGATGATGATGATGAACGAAACGTAGGTAAATAATTATGTCCGATCGGTGTCTGGCAAAACCAAATTTCGAAGTGAAAGACGTTCAAACAAATGTTTAGTCAGCTTGAGGTAAACAAAAAAGCATTTATAGAAAAGTGGTTAAGTACAAATAAATTCGAATGCGGTCTGTGTTTGTTTTCATCTCATTATAATGCCTCTGTTCTTCTTGTTTTTTCTCTTCTTTCAGTTTGTTCTCGTTTCTCCTAATTATTTACATGTTTTTTGCTTGGTAACAATCTTGTTATTTGGAATAGCATGTTCAATTAAAAATGATGTAAGTTTGAAATAAAAATAGAAGACTTCGTTCCGCTCATTTCGTGTTCGACTTCACTCCACATACATATAGCGTACAATATAGTTAAGTCAGTGAAACACAATGTGTTTTGGATAGAAAATCCGCCTTTCTATTTCTTATACCTAAATTAACAGATTAACAGGTTTGGCATAGAGATAGTTTATGGGCCACAGAGTGACATAGGCTACTTTTTCCTGAGGTAACAGCGCGCGATACCCGAATCCCACGCGGGCGAAGCTGCGGGCAAAAGCCAGTTTATTTATAATTTGTTTACCAAGATTCTAATAATAAATAAATAATAACTAATAATAAATATCACGGGACAATTCACACCAATTGACCTAGCCCCAAAGTAAGCTTAGCAAAGCTTGTGTTATGGGTACTAAGCAACGGATAAATATACTTATATAGATAAATACATATTTAAATACATATTAAACATCCAAGACCCGAGAACAAACATTCGTATTCATCATACAAATATTTGCCCCGGCCGGGATTCGAACCCGGAACCTCAGGCTTCGTAATCAGGTTCCCTAACCACTTGGCCATCCGGTCGTCTAATGTACCCCATATCCATATAATGCAGCGAGTTAACAGCCGCGCAGCTGCAACGAATGGTGCAGTGGAACATAAAGTAAATGCGGTCAAACGGAACAACTTGCTCTCTGTAATTATTGCACCACTATACATTACCTGCGGCTTTGTCCGCGTAAAACAAATCTAGAAGTTGAACGTAAATTCGGGAATTTTACAAAAATCCTACGAGATTTGGGTGAATTCCTCCATCATCATCATATCAGCCGTAGGACGTCCAGTCGTCCGCTGTTGGACGTAAGGCAGGTGTGGCAAATGAAATCAGGGCAAACGATAGAGAACGTTTACTTTTTATTCTGATTTGATGTGGGTGACAAATAAAAAGTTTTTGGTAAAAATTCCAAGTTTTTTTGCTGACTGTACTTTTGTTGACCGTGCTTGCATTGTTACTCAAACTACATTTTCTTACCAAATTTCAAGTCGATGGCTTTAACCGTTGAAGAGTTCCGTCCTTCGGAGACGACCCTGGCCGTACTAATAAGATGCCGCTACCGGATTATTGCACTGTCACCGAATTTACATAAGTATGAAGAATTTCAAGACAATTTGACCACTACAAGTGGATCAAATTTAACTTGTAAGATTTGGCCCACTCTACAACAAAATTACCTATTTCTGCATACATTTGAGGGTCAGATTTTTTTGCCGCTCAGTATACATTGCAAGTTAGTAAAAAGCTTTTAAAAAAAAATTACCAAGTGCGGGTAGTTCGAAATACGAGTGCCAGTACTTTTCGTAATCAAGTGCGGGTAGTTCGAAGGACTCGTGCTGCTAGGCTGACTTGTCACCCCACACTTCAGTCTCCTCGTGACCACGGCCACTGTATTGTGGTCAAAACATCGAGGTAAATGACTCGTGTGTTTTAGCGAGATACCCGTTTGTGGTATTTTGATTAGGAGAGAAAATCACGAAAGTTTAAAACGTTATATTCTGGAGCACCCTAAAAGGTGATACAATTGTACCCTCAAGTTCATGCATCTTTAATTTCCAATGCATAGTACAGTTTACTAGAACAGCAGGGGTTGGGAACCAGCAAACTACTAACATATTCCATTGTAGCGAAGCAGTGCCGAAGTTGAGGGAAATTTCCGTTTCTCATCTTAGCTCCGAAGTTAACATGAAAGCTGAAATCTAGAACAAACTAGGTTGTAAAAGGTACGAGTATCATCACAAACACAAGACAAAATACAATCTGTAGCCAACATCATGCTAAGTTGGGACTTTTCGTGATCATTTGTTTGTTTCTGTATTTTTCTTTGTAAAACCTAAATATCCTTTCAGTGGTCATGTATTCCTGTGAATTATTTTCATAAAAGATGGCTTCATTTCTTTCATGAATACTTAATAATATTAGCCAAATTGTGGTCTACTCTAAAGTATTTTATCATCTACCGGAAGACGTCCACTGTTAGAATGCCAATGCCACAGAACACACAATGTACTCGGCTTTGGAGCCAACTTATGACTTCGTGCCTTTTGCGGTTGAGACGGCTGGTCCTTGGGGGGCCGAGGCAAAATCCTTGGTTTGGGAGCTGGGCCGTAGGTTGCGGGACAGGGGTTGTGACCCCCGCTCCGGGTCGTACCTGGTTCAGCGGGGTAATGCGGCCGGCATTATGGGCACCTTTGAGCCGGGTACAACGCGGAGTGGTGGGTTTTAGGTTAGGTTTTAGTTAGTTAGTTTGTACGTTTACTGTAGGTAGTTTTAAGTTTATTTTATTTGGTTTATATTCTGTAGTTGTATGAATTTGTGATATTGTTAATGCCACAGTGCAATTAACGAAAAAGTTGCATCCACCGGTTGCCCAGCCGGTATTTCTCACACTAACCCTAACTAAGTAAACTATAAGGCTTTGTTTCACCACTCATTAATAAATTTTATTTGACGGATAAATGTGATGCCGCCTCCGTCTATTCGAACGAAACAAAAAGAGACGGCATCACATTTATCTGTCAAATAATTTTTATCAATGGATGTTGAAACGGGGGGTTAGTCACATATTGCGTTTTATATCTTTACTTATATTAAATATGTTATGTGACAGAATATGGCCTCGGCATTACAGAATACGACCTGGCTAGGATCGCGGGATCGCGGTGGATGCGAAAAGCACAAGACCGGTCTGAGTGGAGAGCCTTGGGGGAGGCCTATGTCCAGCAGTGGACGTCTTTCGGCTGACATGATGATGATGATGATGATTACAGAATACCGTTTAAAATTAAAGTTATTATTAATTTAAACTGGGGCACTCAAAGAGGAAGGCTATCGCAGTTGCATCGGTTAATTAAATAATTACAGGGCATTTAAAATAGGACACGACATTTATCTCGTAAAGAAAAGCACTTTTATTGCTTTAATTTATCGTAAGTTCTGTTATTATTTAAGATACAGGAATAGATAACCTTTGGGGGAGAAAAGTTTTTGAATGGCAACCGTGATCGGGAAAGCGAAGCGTTGGCACTGTTGGCAGGCCGCTCACGGGGTGAACCGACGGGTGTGCAAGCGGCCAGTTATCGTTCATTGATTAATGATGATAAATATAAATCCTACTAATAAGTATTATAAATGCGAAAGTTTATGAGTGAGTGAGTATATTTGTCACTCCTTCACGCTGAAACGGCTGGACGGATTTGGATGAAATTTGGTATGTAGATCCGAAATAAGACATAAGCTACTTTTTATTCCGATATTCCCACTAAATATATGGGATATGGGATAAAATCTTGAAATAACAACCGCTGGGCTTAGAGTCATGACATTCGACATCATTAAGTAATTTTAACGAAACGTCAATGAAAACCACGATGTAATTTTCGGGAATTCCCACGGGAATATTTAAAAATCCCGAAATTTCAAATCAGTTGTTGATGATTTAAGTGTGCGAGCCGCGGGTAAACACTAGTACTGAATAAATAATGCAAGGAATAGACATAAGTGCATTTTCTTCCAGAATTGATATCACTACTTTTCCACATTTCCTTCTATAATTATTCCTTCGCTGCAATGTAAGAGAGGTATTATTTACTACCTGCTCAAAGTATGTTAGTCATTCATTCATAATTTCGTACGAAACGACATCGGGGCGGATTTACATCATTTAGTCATTGTATGCAAAATACAAGATGCAAGTTGATTTTCTCAAGAATTTTACAAAATCATTGTTAAAGTTGGGCTAAGTGATTCATTTAACACTGTTATGCATTAAGTACTCTTACAATGTTTTTCTTTTTCGTCGTTTGTAATTAATTTGTTTTTTCATTGCATAATTTTAGTTCCGAGATTAAGAGTTTACTACATACTCGTAAGTTTTAGTTTTTTTCAAAAAGTTAAGTTTTATTATTTGTTA
This sequence comes from Choristoneura rosaceana, assembly GCA_037349165.1. Lineage (NCBI taxonomy): Eukaryota > Metazoa > Arthropoda > Insecta > Lepidoptera > Tortricidae > Choristoneura > Choristoneura rosaceana. The sequence goes on from JAZBNJ010000019.1 coordinate 3,093,732, forward strand.
CGAAAATAAATGTTGATTTTGTTTGTGCAATGACCATGAACAAGCTTAACTTTTAAATTAGCCTCTATACAAGTATGCAAAAGTAAATTATTTTCTATTTTGTACCTTTTTAGGTAACGAAAAGAACGAAAAAATTCTGGGTGTGATAGGTATTTGTAAATATAGATCAAAACCTAATTAGGCTTAGAACAAGTTAGCTTTAACTCTATTCTTTTTCTTTGTTTTTATATTAATGTATTTGCTTTTTATATAGTAGGTACGTATTTAAGAATTGTGTATAAATAAATATCCATTTTCATTCCTTGAAATGTCTTTTTCTAAAAATTCTGAGATTTCCTGAGATTTAGAAAATCCGTCCGTAATCCTGAAACATAGTTTAAAAATCCCGAGATTTCAGAACAATACCTAAGATATAAATACAGTACAATGTAGCGTGGTAAAATGTTGTAGGTAGTACAGTCACCAGCACCAATATCTTAAACATCAAAGCGTGCATAAATATCTGTAACGACTCTACTTCTAGAGCCAGTAGACTTTTAGATATTTTGGCATGTTCCACTGGGGCAAAGTCAAAGTCAAAGTCAAAATCTCTTTATTCAATTTAGGCTACAACAAGCACTTACGAACGTCAAAAAATTTATCACCGGTTCGGAAAAAACCTCCGTTGAGAAGAATCCGGCAAGAAACTCAACGAGGTTTTTTTTTTTAAAACAGATTCACAAAATGTATAAATGATGTCTATATACTATTATTTAACACAATTTTAGGCAGATATTTAATGCAGGTGACTGTATGTAAGCGCACGTTGGTTGGCCACCCCTGCAAGTACTCTTAAGCTCTCAAGGTCGATGCACGCAATCGCAAGGATACTGAGAAGGCTGACTCATACTATAATATTTGAGAGACAATTTTTAAAAAAGGCGTAAGTAGATTTCAATAACGCTTGACTCAGACCTTGTATGTGCTGTTATTGAGTTTAAATTCAATTGGTGATAATGCAGAAATATACAAATATGTAAGGTTCTTGTAGCAATCCGTTGCGAAGAAATCCTTTCCGCGCGTGGCGGTTCGGTCATTGAAAAACAATGTTGGCACATATTTGCCATGTTCTTCAGGTCATACGGTGGATATGGTTACAGTATAATATAAGCTAAAGCAGTATAGAAGCTACGAACAAATCGATCGAAACGAACACACTCACACAAACGCGCGCTCTACATGGCCTCTAAGGGTGTCTCGCGGTACTGCAGTCGCGAAACCCCCTTAGAGGCCGTGTAGAGCGCGCGTCTGTGTGAGTGTGTTCGTTTCGATCGATTTGTTCGTAGCTTCCGTGCTGCTTTAGCTTATATATATAATGTGATAAGGTCATCGAGTACGTCCGCGAGGTAGCACTGGGTCGATTACAGGGATCCCAACTGTTAATCCACCCGCAGTCTCATCTATAGAGCAACCAATTTCTTTCAATTCAAAAAAGAGCAAAAATTTAGAGCCTGTTTCACCTTGATTAGTGTTAACTTGGGGAGTTACAGTGACAAATTAAAATGGTGGTTGTGATTTGTTAGTCTAACAACTGGTAACATGGTGTATGGTTGTGTTACTCTGAAGATGAGCTCTGGTTGAGTTTGAAACGCGTCAGCGTGATGTGGTGGTGGTGATAGATGGGTTTGTGTATTTTGTGTGTGTTATCACAGTGTGGAGGTGGATGAACTGCATGAACACGCATATTTTACATAAGCTTAGCTATCGTAAGGTCTCGGGTGAGCAAGGAAATTCTTTTAGTTCATTGATATGGACCTCCGCAAAGTAACGCATGATTCAATAAATTATTGTTAACTGGCGGTTAAATGTGATGCCGTCTCTATTTGTTTTGTTGGAATAAACGAGACGGCATTACATTTAACCGTCAGTCAACACTAATCAATGGATGGTGAAACAGCCCCCTAGACTTCAAATGAATCCCCAGCACCAGGAGTTGGCCCTGCGTTTAATTAATTAAGTAAATGAAGTAGTGAACTCCTTACGTGATTACTTTATTGTCTGTCTCTCTGTTTGTCAGGACTATTTCTCTCGCACAATTTTTTGAAATAATAACAAAGTTAAGGGTATTTCTTGTTGACATAAGTCATGAAATTGGCAAAAAATATAAGGCCACTCAACGCGTGGGAAGCGCCCGGGACATTTACTGCGACGCAAATTAAAACTTTGCTTTTTATAAAAATATACTAAGTAAAAATACAATCTTATTTTTTGCTTGTTTTTTTTCGTTAAAAAGTACGATTCGTATTGTGCCGATTTTCTTTTGAGGAGAATATATGTAGGTAGGTATAATTTGTCCATTGAAATCCAACTTACGCAGTGTTTTTTCATCTCTCTATAGGGAGTCTATATCGATTGGTAAAAAATTGTTAGTCATAATGTAATGTTTGTCACAATGTACAATACAATACAGTATAAGTACTGTTTATTGTACACCAAAAATAGTAAGCGATACAGAAAACAGGTATACAGAGAAAATTTCAAGGTAAGCAATAGGCGGCCTTATCGTTATATATCTTCCAGGCAATCTTTTTACAGAAAAAAGGAAGGACTAGTTTACGGCAGGTGGTGCATTAACAGTAATGTAATGTGTGACGTAACTCTTTTTTTCTCTCTGCAACCATTTATTTTTCAGTATTGTTATAAAACAAACCTAACCTAAGCTAAAGAGTTCTACACGACAACCGTTTAAAAAATGATGAGAAATGTACAGTTTCAGCGGGAAAAAAATTATGACTAACAATAATTATGACAAACATTGCATTATGACTTATAGAAATACAATTATAGCAGTCGAAAGCATCCCCCCTCAACGGCGTGAAATTCGCACCCTTCGTGCAAGAAACGCGTAAAACACATATACAAACCTAATAGGACTTACGCGTTTCTTGCACGAAGGGTGCGTTATGAAACGTTCTTCAAACTTGGACTCGCACAATCAAACAATAATAATCACGGGTATAAATTATTGCTAGAGATAAGTATGTTTTGCACAAGTCCTTGCTAGCTATATTTTGATATATCTATTGATTGTTCCACTACGCTATCTCTGCACTCAACGTCGGTATTAATAAGCTTGTAATGCAACTAACAATTATCTTATCATTTATGACTCTTCAGTTCTGAGCTACTAAGTGCAGAATAACAAGAAATTGTCAAGGAAATTAAATTACTGATACGAAAACTCACACAGGGAAAGATACATTTCTCAACGCGTCTGCAACAACATTTGGTATGCCTGTATTTTTAGGGTCATTATTCGAGCGTTTATTAGGGTTCCGTAGTCAACTAGGAACCCTTATTTTATTTGATTGACGTTTTACGTGAGTATCTACATTTTTTTCGGGTGACATCTATTTGGCATACTTTTTAATGTTCCATACTTATTACGCAGAGGTTTCGCATAATTTATTTACGCCAAATATTAAGCTTACCGAAAATTAGTTCGGCATAATTCTTTATAAGCCGAATGATTGTTTACCCGAATATTATATTAGCATAATATGAACATGGCCCAATTTTATAATGCATAATACTGTTTAGCATTATATTTAATTAGCAGAATTTCGATAGCCCGAAATCCTGTCCGAATCTATCTCTGAAAATAAAATAAGTACCTAATATGTCTTAGTGTAAGTATGTTACGGTAAATACAAAAACGGTAAATGGTAACAATATGTAATTATGACTAGAAAAATACCTTATATTATATTAGGTTAGGTTAGATTGTATTTGCAACTGAACGAACAGCCACCATGAAAAGAGGAATAGGTATAAAAAGAGGGGAATTTATAAAACAGGCTTTTTCTCCAAACTTTTAAATTCATCTGCAAGTAAACTCTAGTTGCACTGACTGTACCTACGTCGGTATTAAGCCAAGGAATTATTTGAAATTAATCTCACTGGACCGCCAGCTGTACTTCCAAATAACGGTACAGGTTTGACACAAAACCAGTTATAATTGCAAGAAACCCGAGCTTGCTCATGCTTTCTCCGAGTTTAGGACCCCACACAGCCGTTAAGACTTAACTTCTGTTTCTCCTGACCGAGGTGAGGTTAAAATTTAATTAAAATGACTATTTTCAGCATTTAAAAAAATAATAAATAAAAATCGGTCAAGTGAGAGTCGAGCAATTTTTTTCAAACAATGGGGTCTATCGCGAATGAATTTCCCGCTAGAGGCGCTAGTGTAGCGTGAGGTCAAGGAAATGTCAAATCTCATAGTTTTTGGGTGAGCTACGCGGGTTTATTTATAATTAGAATAATTTTGTGAATATTTTGCATTACCTGAAATTAATTATGGCAATTATGCGATAAGGGGCAATGAACGTCTGTAATTTGAGACAGTTTTGTCTTTCGAAAACTTTTTCCCTCCCTTTTTTCCGAACAAAACGGTATTATGCAATACTGTGGTTGCTTAATATGTTTATGGTACTGTTTTACGATGTCTTAAATATGATTTTAATCTAAACTTTGTTTTCACGGCCGTTATAACAGACTTTTAAAAACCTCACGCAACAGTGGCGCCATCGAGTGAGAGAAAAAATGATAGCCCTCATTCAATAATAAGTTGTTTTAAAAATTCTAATACAAGCTTTTTTTTGCTAACTGGACTTTTCTGGTTACCAAAGTACTCGTCAAGACGAATCAAATTTGAGTGGTAGAGAAGAGCAATAAAAACAAGGATCGACAAATAAAGCAAAACATTTTAATAAATATAAATGAGTATGTAAACCCCAAATACCTAAATTTATACAATAAATACATTTGAATATATCTAAAACTAAACACAAAATGTATTAATGTAATATAGTTGTTCAACGTAATTTTTAATAAGTACAAGCTTTTTTGGCGACTGTACTTTAGATAAGATCGTAGTTCATCCCAAAACAATCACGATCCTACCATTAACATAACAGGGTAAACAATTATCCACTTATTTTGTTAACTTCTCCTGTCTGGTTAGCGTCCATTGTAACCACGTTATCTTTTCTGGTGGGCAAACTTGGAACTAAACATATCCAGTACTAAAACAGGATATTTAATTGACAGTGGCGCCAGCTCTTAACGATGTATGTAAGTCGGTACTTGTTAGGTTTATCTTTGGCGTAAGTCAATCAGCGACTGGCTCCTATTTATAGATTTATTTGCTTTAGGAGATGCAGAGAAGGCAGAACCAACTAATAAATACCACAGTATATAATATATATATATATATATATATATATATATATATATATATATATATATATGCGGTGCTGCAGTACCGCGAGTCCCCTCAGAGGCCGTGTAGAGCGCGCGTCTGTGTGAGTGTGTTCGTTTCGATCGTAGCTTCGTAGCTTCCATACTGCTTGAGCTTATATATATACTGTGTAAATACTTTTACAGGTTGATTCAATGCACGATTTTCAAAGTACACACTGACAAAATACGCTTCTTCTGAAAAAATGGTAGATTGTACGCGAGCGCCAAAGTTCATACTCTTCGCTAGTCATATCGTAATTTTTGTCCGAATCATCGTTTGCCATAATTTTTTTTGCCTCTGAAACCTTATAGTTTTCTGAAATTTTTAAATGGTCATCCTATAGAAAACTATAGTTAACCTTATATTATTGGATTCAGAGAAAAAAGAGTTATGACAAACGATCGTTCTGACAAACATTATATTCGGACTTCCCATTACGTTATGGGGTTGATAATGGGTTGATAGGTGCATTGCCGGCCCTTTTAGAGATCGATGGGCTCGTTTTTAATATGCGGGGTACATATCGACTCGCATACTTATTGGAAGTCCGAATGTAATGTTTGTCAGAATGATCGTTTCTCATAACTCTTTTTTCTCTTAACGTCATAGGATAAAAAACAAGGATAAATAAAACTATTTTGTTTTAAACCTTGCAACGGCGGCCTTACCCATTGCAAGGCTCCGAGCGGCAGGTCTTCGCGAGGCCCTTTGTCCTTCGTGAAAAGTATGAGAAGCGAAAATAAACTCATAAAATCTAATTTATTGAATCAGGCGTTACTTTGCGGAGGTCCATATCAATGAACTAAAATAATTTCTTTGCTCACCCGCGACCTTAAGATAGCTAAGTCTATGCAAATTATGCGTGTTCATGCAGTTCCTCCACCTCCACACTGTACGAACACACACAAATTACACAAACCCATCTATCACCACCACCCCAACTCACTGACGCGTTTCGAACTCAACCAGAGCTCATCCTCAGAGTGACACAACCGTACACCATGCTACCAGTTGTTAGACTAACAAACCACCACCACTGTTTTAATTTGTCAAACAAAACAAAAAACTACCCGCAAAATATTAATAAATTTTAAATGTGATACAAAACTACCTTGATTTTTTAATTTTATTTATTTATTGTCAAGGCATGTTTAATAACTACCGTTGCTAAAATTAGACCCAAGCCGTAGCAAGGGAGATGACACTAAATTTATTTGCTCATTAATAAGGCTCATTATTTGCTCTTAAGGTCGCGGGTGAGCAAAGAAATTATTTTAGTTCATTCATAAAATCTATATTTTTTTAAATTTGCTTGGGTTGATGCGCGAGGCCCCTGCAAGAGCGAGGCCCTGGGCGATTGCCCTGTTCGCCACCCCCTATAAGGCCGCCGCTGAAACCTTGAAACCATTAAAATGTCTACTCATTATTTTGCAAAGGCATTGAAAGAATGCAAAACATTTAGGCATTTAATCATATTTACTTACCAAATTCTCGAAATAGTAGGTTATTAATAGTATTTCTGTGAAATAGGGATCATTCTCACTCTATCCTTATTGAAATTGTTGTTGAAAATTGAATCTTATTTGTAAGTATTAAAGTAGGATTCGAGTAATCAGCTTCATGTTTTGAATCGCGAAATATTTATTTTCCTTGTAATACGTTTGCGTATTTAATTAAAATGACACCATTTTATGATTTGAAGGTTGTCTGGCGGCGCAGGCGCATAGGCAACTTATGCCCGGGATATATGCCATGATCACAGTATATATGTAGGTATATAAGGTAAAGCAGTAGGGAAGCTACGAACAAATCGATCGAAACGAACACACTCACACAAACGCGCGCTCTACATGGCCTCTAAGGGGTCTCGCGGTACTGCAGTCGCGAGACCCCCTTAGAGGCCGTGTAGAGCGTGCGTCTATATGAGTTTGTTCGTTTCGATCGATTTGTTCGTAGCTTCCTTACTGCTTTAGGTTATATATGTTAGAGAATTACATTTTTGAGTTCTATGTGGCCAGTAAATTATGCTTAGCTAAACAAAATGTCAGTCAGTAGAGCGACGAAGAGGAACCACACAGTTGCTTGTGGTCAGTCGCCTGTGCCGGTCGTGCACATTGATTGACAGCTAAATGTCGTACCCAGAGGCTGACCCGAGCTTTTCCGCGACAGCAGCGGTGGGATCGCTTCCACCAACTCTGCTTTCAGTGCCGCGCTCGCCGCAACAGAAAGAGTATTTCACAAGTGATCATGAAGCGTCGAAGAATACTACCGGAGAGTCGACTGCCCAAAATGATAACACCGATAATTTATCAAGTGTACCTACAGTGGATGTTTGGACAACATTCTTTCAAAATATAACTACGGGTTATAAAAATATGCGCTCTGGACAAGACAATTTGTCGCCTATTGCAGGAACAAGCCAAATGAAGTCGAGTGAGATTTATTTACCGTCATTTGATCCAGATGAATGTCTTTTTTCTGCGGCTCAGTGGTGTGAGGAAATAGAGCATCATCGACAGCATAATTCGTGGACGGATTATGAGACGAGGAATGCAGCATTTACACACCTACAAGGACGTGCGAAGAAGTGGGCAGATCGGTCGTATCCATTATGCAAGACCTGGGAAGAGGTGAAAGAGCGGCTTACTCGTCAGTTTGCTGCCACAAAGAGGTTCCACGATTTATTCCGTAGTATGGTGGACTATACCAGTGACCAAGCAGCAACGTACGTCGAGTATTCAACCAACAAGTTGGCGCTCATCGATCGGTTGGAGACCGGCTGGAGCGAGCAAAACAAAATTGAGGTGGTGATATCAGGTATCACTGACATTCAGGTGCGTGGACAATTGCTTAAAAATACTCCTGCTGATTTTGTGGCGCTTGACCGACATTTGAATACGTACCCGTGCCTTAACAGTTATAAAAGATCGTTCGATCATTCACGCAGTCATGTCGATGCTTTTCATCATAAACGAATAAAATTGCATGATAAAGGTGGCGACATTCGTTGTCATAACTGTGGTAAATCCGGGCATTTAAGACGGAATTGCGCATTACTATCACGTAGCCACTTAAAAACCGAGCGGCCTAAGCACTTCCAAGCGTCTCAAGTGTCAAGTGACAGATCGAACGATAAACTCATACTGCAATGTTCATATTGCCATAAGTCGGGCCATTCCGACGCAACTTGTTTTACGAAACAGCGTAACGAAAAGAAGGCAGATTTAAAAACCAACTCTGTCAACTAAGTCGGTTAACATTTTTGTTCACTATCAAAAGATTCTTTAGTTAAAATTAGTATTCACGGTTTTAATCTACAAGCGTAATTGACAGTGGTACGGAATGTTTCTTGATTAAAAAGGACATTGCCGACAGTCTACCTGTGAAGGAGATTTATTTTACTCGCTTAACTGGTATTGATGCTGCTCCTTGCTATTCATTACGCAGATTTACGACAAATATTGGCCTTGACGGTCTACATACGGAAGTGACTTTCGTAATAGTGGATTCTCATCTTTTGCCCTGTGATGCCATTTTAGGCAGAGATATTTTTAAGACGCCTGGTCTTATCTTCACCCTAAGCGACGGTGCTAAAGTAACCCGTGACGTTAATGTCAACATCTGTCACTCGCAGCCTGTTGACCTAGAGCTCTCCAATATCAATACAAATTTGATTACCGAATCTGATAAAGGCATTCTGAATAGTTACAGTGATAAATTTGTAACCGGAAATTGCAATTCTACCGTTAAAACTGGTGAAATGCAGATTAAACTTAAAAATCCGGATAAAGTTGTGCAGAGACACCCATATCGCCTAGCGCCTTCCGAGCGTAATGTTCTGCGATCAATAATAGCTGATCTGGAATCGAAAGGTATTGTTCGTGAAAGTTCCTCCCCGTTTTTGAGTCCTGCCTTATTAGTAAAGAAGAAAGACGGGTCTGACCGACTTTGCATAGATTATAGGGAGCTAAATTCCAACACAAAACGAGATAGTTACCCTCTTCCACCTATATCCGAGCAGTTAGATACTCTCGGTCAGACAACTTATTTCTCAAGTTTAGACATGGCTCCTGGATTCCATCAGATTCCAATGGCCTCTCAGAATGACATAGAAAAGACGGCATTTATCACTCCTGATGATTTATGGGAGTATGTTAAAATGCCTTTCGGCCTATGTAATGCACCGTCTGTGTATCAGAGGGCAATTAATAAGGCCCTGGGAGGACTTAAAGATAAGATCGCACTCGTCTATATGGACGATGTTTTAGTGTTCTCAAAAACAAAAGAGGAGGCTTTTCGCAACCTTGAGCAGGTGCTTACTGCCTTGACTTACGCTGGTTTCGCATTAAATTGGAAAAAATGTTCCTTTCTGAAGACATCTGTGGAGTATTTAGGCTATGTTTTTAGTGACAATACTATCCGACCTAATCCCAAAAAGATTGATGCCCTGGCTAATGCCCCTTTGCCCAGAAATGTTAAAGAACTGCCACAGTTTAATGGTTAGCGGGCTACTTTACAAAATTTGTGCCAAACTTTTCAACCCTCATAGCGCTCTTGTACGGCCTAACAAAAAAGGATATGAAATGGTGCTGAACGAGTCAGCACACGAAGGCTCACAGTTCCGTTATAGAATATCTTACTTCCATCCCAGTATTAACCATTTCTAAACCGAGCCAACCCATCGAGTTACATACCGACGCTAGCTCGATCGGTTACGGAGGAATTCTTTTCCAAAAAGATAATAATCAGTTGAAGGTTGTAGCCTACTTTAGTCAAAAGAACGACAGATGTGGAAAATAGATATCACAGTTATGAGTTAGAGACTCTTGCAGTGTTTAAAGCACTAAAACACTTTAGACACTACTTGTTTAGGAGAGAGTTCAAAGTTGTGATAGATTGTAACGCTCTTAAAGCATCACGTCATAAGAAAGAACTTTTACCTAGGGTTCACTGTTGGTGGGCCTATATGCAAACATTTAATTTCGAAATAGAATACCGAAAAGGAGATAGACTACCCCATGTTGATTATCTCAGCTGCAATCCAATTGATCAAAAGCAAGTAAATCTGTTGCAAGTTAATAAAGAGAATTAGACTCTGATATCCACTGAATCGTGGAATCTATTGAAAATAATACCATTGATTCTAATGTTAAATTTTCTTACACTTTAAAAAATAACCTTTTGTATAGAAACTTTCAAGTGCAATTAGCCTTAAACTGTACAGTGTCAAAAAGCATAGGGAAAAGCCCTTTACAACTGCTGATCGGTTGCAATAAAAGCCCACCTCGACTGAACTCCCTAACTTTGGAACATGAGAGCTTCAGCCTTAGCGATATAAGGCAGGAAGCAAAAATTAGGATGGACGAGCAAGCTTCTATTAACAAAGCACGTTTTGATGCAACTAAGGCTCCGATTCATCCATTCGTTGTTGGTGACCTGGTTTTAGTGCAAAAATCCACGGATAATTAAAAAACTTAGCGAGAAGTTTAGTGGTCCATGCGAGATAATTAAAGTTTGCCAAAATAAACGGTATACTGTTAGACCGATATCTGGAGGACGAGAGCAATACGTTTGTCATGAACGGCTACGTAAATATCCTCCTAGCTTACCTACTTTGTCCGAGTGCTTAAGTGATGCCGAACCTAATAGTTCTAAGTAATTTAACGTTTGTTATGTGTAACAAGACTGTTGTTATAACTGAACAGAACAAGGTTCAATTATATGATATCCGGTGCGGCCTATAAAGTTGCCTTACTAGTGTTTATGGTAAGCCTGTTTGTGTATTGTTGGCGACATCGCACTCCTATGTTTATGAAGTGGCCAAATTTATTACCGCATTTGACTACGCGGTATGATTATTGTATCCGCTCTTTGTTACTACTTTGTGTAACTGTTACACTGTAACAAGTGTTTTGTTTTTAAGAACATGTATGATTGCTGACTCTGCAGCGTTGCTTTGGTTCAAACACTTTGTGATTACATTGTGTTTTGTTGTATTAAGCCAGTAAATGATTTTTGCCATTCAGGCTGAATTGTTTCGATTACCAGAAACGAGATGGAAACTCGGATTGTCTGGTTGAAAGCAGGACGCTTTGCCAATACCTTAATAAGCCTAACGGTTGAAAGCAGAACGCTTTGCCAATACCTTAATAAGCCTAACGGTTGAAAGCAGAACGCTTTGCCAATACCTTAATAAGCCTAACGGTTGAAAGCAGGACGCTTTGCCAATGCCTTAATAAGCCTAACGGTTGAAAGCAGGACGCTTTGCCAATACCTTAATAAGCCTAACGGTTGAAAGCAGGACGCTTTGCCAATACCTTAATAAGCCTGACGGTTGAAAGCAGGACGCTTTGCCAATGCCTTAATAAGCCTAACGGTTGAAAGCAGGACGCTTTGCCAATGCCTTAATAAGCCTAACGGTTGAAAGCAGGACGCTTTGCCAATACCTTAATAAGCCTAACGGTTGAAAGCAGGACGCTTTGCCAATGCCTCCATAAGCCTAAAGGTTGAAAGCGGAACGCTTTGCCTATGTTATAAAGGTTGAAAGCGGAACGCTTTGCCTGTGTTATAAAGGTTGAAAGCGGAACGTTTTGCCTATGTTATAAAGGTTGAAAGCGGAACGCTTTGCCTATGTTATAAAGGTTGAAAGCGGAACGCTTTGCCTATGTTGTAAAGGCTGAAAGCTGAAAGCTTTGCCTATGTTATAAAGGTTGAAAGCGGAACGCTTTGCCTATGTTATAAAGGTTGAAAGCGGAACGCTTTGCCTGTGTTGTAAAGGTTGAAAGCGGAACGCTTTGCCTATATTGTAAAGGTTGAAAGCGGAACGCTTTGCCTATGTTGTAAAGGCTGAAAGCGGAACGCTTTGCCAATGTTATAAAAGGTTGAAAGCGGGACGCTTTACCAAGATTTAAATTATGATCGTAAGCTGAAATGCTGACTGAAGCTGATGGTTGTATCCTGTGCAATTAATTGACTGAAAGTCATGTGTGATTAAATTAATCACTTATCTCGTGCTTGAATATGATTAGAGACAACGCGAGAGCGCGTTGTATGTCAGTATGGCCGTGTTAGAGAATTACATTTTTGAGTTCTATGTGGCCAGTAAATTATGCTTAGCTAAACAAAATGTCAGTCAGTAGAGCGACGAAGAGGAACCACACAGTTGCTTGTGGTCAGTCGCCTGTGCCGGTCGTGCACATTGATTGACAGCTAAATGTCGTACCCAGAGGCTGACCCGAGCTTTTCCGCGACATATATATACTGTGCCATGATTTTAGACCAAAAAATACCCGCGGGTATGACAGTGTTAATTAAATAACTGAAAACCTGAAAGTACTTAGTGGATTATTCGCAGTATTGTGTTACTATTTCCGTGTGAGTTTTCATGTTTTTTTTTATTTATTTGTGTAAATTTTATTGTATTTGTGTGTCTTACTGTATTAGTGAACCGCAGCGTCTCACTTTCGATCTGGTAGTTAGATTGTAATTCCTGGATTTTACGAAATTCCTCTGGGAATCCCCAAAATTCATATCTTGGTCTTCATTGACATTGTCTTAAGAACAGCTTTACAAAATTTCATGATTCTAAACCCAGCAGTTGGAAATTCAAGATTATATCCCTATCCCGTGGGATATCGGAATAAAAAGTAGCCTTTGTATTATTCCAGACGTCAAGCTATCTATGTACCAAATTTCATCCAAATGTGTCCGGCCATTTCAACGTGAAGGATTAACAAAAACACACACACACACACAAACTTTCGCATTTATAATATAAGAAGGAATTGTCTTCTTTCTTTCTGTAGTCCTTTAACTGTTCCTCCGAAGAAACTATTGCGGTTTTTTCGCACTAGTTCCTTCTCTAGAGATGAAGGAAGAACCTACGTTAATTTTTTTGCCTTCGCGTTTTCAAAAAAAGTGTACCTTTTTTTTAATTTTGGAAATAATCATAGTTTTTTCTACTCAGAATCAAAAGCGCAATGGATTTCGATAGATTAAAAAAACGTCACCAAAATATGACAGTCTTGCGACTTTTTTTCATACATTCAGTATGGGCGTGACAAAACTTACTCATAATTTTTTTTATGAAAACTAGGGACATTTTTTTTAAACGATCCGAATCGATTATGGTCTTGATTCTGAGTAGGAAAAACCATATTTTTTCCAAAATTTCAAAAAAAACCGAAAAGGGCACACTTTTTTTTTAAACACTCAGGAACATGAGTGAAAAAATAAATGCAAAAAACTCTTCGCAGATGGAATCGCGAGCAAATGTTAATCCCTACTAATATTATAAATGCGAAAGTAGCTCTGTCTGTCTGTGTGTTACGCTTTCACGTCGAAACCGCTGAACCGATTTTGATGAAATTTGGTATAGAGATAGTTTAAGCCCCAAGGATGAACATAGGATACTTTTTATTCCAGTAGAGGGCGCCACCGCGCGATAACCTAGGTCCGCGCAGACGAAGTCGCGGGCACAAGCTAGTATTTTATAATTAATCATGTGAAAAATAATGGTGCTAAATAAATAAATGTGTAGGTAGTGCAGATCACGTCATAGCTAGCGTTGTATGCTAATACAGAACAGCTCTTCTTGGAAGTTGGTCAGACAATTGCCATGACGCCATGACACCTTAGTTCCAATGCGTGCCTTATTTAGTACAATAAGCAATGCTTATTTATAAATTCCATTACAGAAAGGTATATCTTCTAAAGAAATAAATGGTAGAAAAAAAACAGTTCTACCTACTCATGAAGTATTCCTTAAATTTTGAACATGAACTACCGTGAGATTCGCTCATATTACATGATATTGAAACGGATAACTCACGTCACGTCACAACGCGTGCTCTCTTGAAGAAGGGCTACGAAATAGCCCGAAACATGTCGAGCTAAACTCGATTTAAGACGTGAGTTATCCGTTACAATATCATTCAATATTCCTTAAATTGTTATACATTCACATCACTGAGATTTAGTTATTTTTAGGATTCCGTACTCAAAGGGGTAAAACGAATCCTGTTGCTAAGATTCCATTGTCCATCTGTGTGCGAAATTATATTTGAAAACATCGTGAGGAAACTTGCAGTCTGTGAAGTAATTCAATTTTGTGTATTAAGATTATAATCTGCACAGGAACTGTCCTGCGTAGGAACTACCGCCCAAGCCCTCTCATTCTGGGAGGAGACCTGTGTCCAGCTGTGAGTCGTATATAGGCTTGGCTGATGATGATGATGAGATTATAATCGAGACACTCAATAAGTGATGTAATGGCATACGTTGTTCTGTGACAACAATGCCTGTCCTTGTCTGCAGCTACAATGTGCCCACGCATGTTTATGTTGACGATGTTTTTGTAAACACATGTCACCGTAGAAATTGTCTCATCATAGATATATTGATTTTGTTGAGTCTACTGAGGAATAAAACCGTATGTACCACCACTGTTTGGCATGACATTCATAACATTAATGTTTTTACACACACACAAACATCACGCCTTTATTCCCAAATGGGCTGGCTAGGCATAGCACACGAAACGTTAACGCCTCGGAGCCACTTTTAGCAGTTTCAGGTTTTAAGTTTGACAAAAACGGTACAATGGTGACATGTTGCTAGCCTGTCGCCTACGGTATACCTTAACCTATATCCTCAGTCGCCTCTTACGACATCCACGGAAGAAATGGAGAGGTGTAATTCTAACCCGACACCACACCACCAGACAAGGTGTTTTCGATAGAAAATAGTCCTGTGCTGTTAGTTAATTTCAGGTTTTGCTTCAATTGGAAGTGGCCTGCATCCACCGTGAACCAGCGACTTTAACCAGATCACCCCTCCATCTCGTTGGTGGACGTCTTACACTGCGCTTTACTTTTTGCCATATTTATGCGCCACTCGAGAACTTTTCTCCCCCAACGGTTATCTGTTCTTCAAGCGATGTGGCCTGCCCATTGCCACTTTAATTTGCATATTTTTCCAGCTATGTCACTGACTTACATAATGTAAGTAAATAATTATTACAAATACGTCAAATTCTATTAAGTTTTATTTGCTCTTGTGAGTGCACGCAAACTTTCAGGAATTCGCTTTGCAGTTTGCATTCTTTCGAGAAGCAAAGATCGTTCGAGGCAATTTTCTGCCCTACATCTTTTTAAAGGCCAACGTTTGAATTTAAATTTGTCTGCTGATGCGTTTTGGTCCCCTGTGACCTTTGCGACTTAGAGGAAACAAGGGCTAGCTTCATAGAAATAGCAATAAGTAAACTTGAACTATACTTGGGAGCAAGGAAATTGAGCCAACCTTGCAATTTTTACGTTGATTTTTTATGTTTTTTAGGCTGTAAGTGTTAATAAGAAACATGAAAACCGATCTCAGCCGTGTTCATTGTTATTATTATACTATTGTTTTTTTTTGTAATTAGTTTTGTATTTCGATTTTATTGCTTTTTGTTTATTTGTTTAATTATTTAGCGCCTTCCGTGATGTCGCCAAGCGGTCGCAGCGGAAGACCAGCGTTGGCCTACACGACCATCACTATGCTGAGCTGCGACCGTTTCGTGCTTTCGCATATTGCTTTTTTTTATATATTTTTATTATTTTTTATTTAATGTGCGAAGCGTGAATAAAACATTTCTATTATATTCTAAAAATTTGCTAGAGTGGCTCGATTTCTTTGCTCCCAAGTGTGCTATTATGTGGGTTTCCTGTCAAAATCGGATGTAGTGAATGTTTTGTCTCTCGTGCTGTAATGCACGCACATTTTTTTCGTTATTTTCGAGCGTTTACAGAATGAAATCCAACTAATATTGTAAACTGACCGTGCGTGATGGCCTAGTCTCAAGCCTAGGATCGTGGGTTCAAACCCCGGCTCGCAACTCTGGCTCTGAGTTTTTAAGTTTGCCACGAGCTTTACAGTGAAGGAAATAATCGTTAGGAAACCTGCTCAAACCTATGCAATTCAAAGGTGTTTTAAGTTCCCAATCCGCTTTAGGCTGGACCTGTGTGGGTAAGTTTTCCCGTCCGTGGTCTCCATTCGAGGACCCGTGTGCTCCACCGTTCATCGGTCCTGCGACAGACGTGGCCAGCTGAAGGCCACTTCAGCGAACTAATTTTTTGAGCAACGTCAGTGACTTTCGTTCTTTGTCGACCGACACCGACGGCGCTTAAATAAAAAAAAATTACTACGAATACTTAATGCTATATTAACTTAGGCTAAATTTGCGGGAAATCAGCATAGTGCTCACGTGATCGTGATAAACGAATTCTTTGCAGATGAAGTCGCGGGCAACAGCTAGATTGTGCATAAATATTTTTTTTAACTTTTTTTGTGTTTTGTCGGCGTTTTTGTTGTGTTTTTTTTTTTCAAAATTAAATTTAGTATGATTTCTTTGACAGATGTATGGAATGTCAATATGAATTTAGTAGCGCAAAGGTTCCACTCTGATACGCGTTTCAGTTTCTTTGACTGCACTATCACTATTCATAACACCAACGATAGCGTAATACAAAACTACGTTTTCATTCACAAAAATCGGACGTAAGCAAATTGTTGACATCCCGCCTGCAAATATGGATTTATAGGAGCTACTTATCAGCTACCGGGGTGCAGTGTTATCTTTGTCGACCGCTAATTGATATAGTGTGATAAGAACACTAAACGTATGTAGTTATGTAAGATCATAATGAAGGTCACTGAGCGTGTTTGTCTATATTAAACTAAATTAAAATGTAGATGCTTTAAATAATTTATGGAGTCAGGCGTTACTTTGCGGAAGCGGAGGTCCATATTGATGAACTAAAAGAATCTGTAATTTTATGTATGTATGTAAACTCTTTATTGCACATAAAAATAAAAATACAAAAACACAGAGAGGAGAAAAAAGGCGCGCTTCTGTGGAAATAAACAGATTTTACCATTTTCGATGGTACCTACATATGTATTAATTAATCAATTTGTTTGGAAAAAATGGTAAAAATTAGTATTTTTAAATAATAATAAAATCATATAATTGCCACAGAAAATAATAAACGACTATAGAAATAAAATAATTATACATAAGCAGGTAATGTTGTTTTGCAAATTTATTTATAAATGGAAACTATTTTATCAAAGGAAAGTAATGAATGCCTATAATAATATACATAATAATATAAATAAAGCTAATTACCTAGACTTTGTTACAGAGTAATTAGACTTGTTTATAGTTTTCTAGCAAAGTAATTAGGTTATGAGATTGCTGTTGCTTGGTAGATAATTGTGCTGTAGATTTTTAATAATAGAATTGAGTAAAAAGTGATTATCTTTTTATCATAATTTCTGTGATTAGAATACACTGCAATATAGTTATTACAAGTGTTTATTTAATTTGCAATGTTTGTTATTTATTACCCAGGTATACATCTTGCAAGTCTTATTTCACTACTAGACGATCAAATTCTTCTTCCTCAAGTGCCACTCCATTACTGAAGGTTGGCAGTCAGCTCCTTGAATCTATTCTTTTCTTAATCATCATCATCAGGCTGCAGCAGTGCATTGCTGGACATAGGCATCTTCCATGGCGCGTCACAACACTACGTCTTCAGCCCGTCGCATCAATCCGCTGTCAGCGACTCTCTTAAGGACTTAAGATTGTTTTTTGGAATCTTTTTGTATTTTTTATTTCAACTCCATTTTTTTTTACTTTTAAACCTAAATTGAAAATTCAAACTGAAATATAGATGCACAGAAAAACCAGAAAAATTAGACCAACACTGGGAATCGAACCCAGGTCCCACCAGCAGTGGTGTAGCGGTATAGCACGCGGCACGGAATGCCGAGGACCTGGGTTCGATTACCGGTGTTGGTCTTATTTTTCTGGTTTTTTGTGCATCTATATTTCAGTTTGAATTTTCAATTTTTCTCTTAAGGACGTCCGTCCACCGTGCGTCAGGACGTCCTACACTACGTTTTCCTGTCCGTGATCTCTATTCGAGGACTCGTCTACGGTGGTTGACAAACCTGCGACTGACGTGGCCAACCCAACGCCACTTCAGCGAACTAATTCTCTGAGCAACGTCGGTGACTTTCACCGATATAGATTACACTAGATTACGGAAATGCATTTACTTCGTGTATCCGAACCCCGAGCAAACGTCGAGGTTGGCCCCAAAGAAAGACTGACCGCTAACTGACTAATCATGACTAGTAACTGACTCGCTTTTCGCATCCACCGCGATCCCGCGATCTTAGCTAGGTCGTCGCTCCATCTTGTTGGAGGCCTACCGACAGCTCGTCTCCCGGTCCGCGGACGCCATTCGAGAACCTTCTGACCCCATCGGCCATCAGTCCTGCGTGCAATGTGCCCCGCCCACTGCCACTTCAGTTTCGCAATTCTTCGGGCTATGTCAGTAACCTTAGTTCTACTGCGGATATCATCATCAAGACCGGTCTGAGTGGAGAGCCATGGGGGAGGCCTATGTCCAGCAGTGAATGTCTTTCGGCTGACATGATGATGAACTGACTCGAGCCCCACGGCGTGGGCGGGCGGCGCATTTGAATCGATTTTGCGCGAACCGGAAGTCACTTGATCAATACTGTTTTTTTGCATTTATATAATTATTTAGTTAATGCTTATAAATTATAAACTTTTTTACATAAGTTAATTCAATTTTCCCAAAAAAAAAGATTTAAAAGAAAAAAGAGCTCCGAGCAGAGCTCGATCACCCAGGTACCAATGAACAATACGCCACTGGCCTCTAGACAGCGCTATATCACCGCCAACCCTCAAATATCGTGACAGAGTCCATTAAAAATGCGTAATTGGCGGCGTATCGTACGACAACCGTTAATTAAATTTATTTATGAAATGTCCTTTTAGGTATTCATATGTGTACTCAATTTGCGACCCCATACTCACACAATGTCGCATCGTAAATACGCAAGCCTCGTTGATATGAGTAAGAGATATGATATTGATCCTACTACAATACAATACAATAACTCTTTATTGCACACTAACCAGTGCGTAATGAAGGATATACCAGGTGTGGCCTGTATTACGAGCAAAAAATTAAAACATAGATCGTCATCGTCAATCTAAAAAACATTAGTTCAGCGACTTTTAAAAATAATGGAGTCTTTCTTCTTCTGACATGTGTAATATTTATAACACCTATGTATGTTCCTGCGAAATAAATAATTTCAATTTCAATTTCAATTTCAATTTGAATTTTCTTTTCTTCATACAAGTTAAATGCCGAAAAGACAAGACCGGTCTGAGTGGAGAGCCTTGGGGGAGGCCTATGTCCAGCAGTGGACGTCTTTCAGCTGACATGATGATGATGATGATGATACAAGTTAAATACTGCTATCAATGTACGCCATCCTAGAACACACTGACGTCGCCTGTCACGCTACAAACATCAAGTATTTTGCTATACATTGCTTCTTCGAATAAACTTAAAAGTGCAATAAAAATTAAAAAACTAGTCATTTTCAAAAGTCGCTGAACTAATGTTGTTCAGTTTGTCGAGTATGATCTATGCTTTAATTATTTGCTCATATTACAGGCCACACCCGGTAGGCAACAATTGATATAATGTAATTTATCGTAAAAACCAAACTTATTTCTATTCTTATTAATTCAATTTGATGTACTTTAGGTTAGGTTTGTTTTATAAAAAAGTTCTGTGAAGCTCCTATCATTTCAAATTATATCAAATGTTGTTATATCCTTTGATATTATACCAAATGTTTTTATACCGATCATTACACACCCCACACCAACACATAGCAGGGCGAATATTCAGCGTTTTTGCAGCGTTTTTTTTTTGTCACAGGCGTTATTAAAAGGGGTGATGCCCAGTGTTCTTTATTTATGAAAAATTAAAACAACGGCAATATTGAATTTAGCGTGATTAAAATTCTTGTGACTTGTCTTTCCGTTGTGCGATATAAACGTGGGACGCTAATGACGTTTGACCGCGCGGTCAAAACGCTCGAATATTTGCCCAGCAAGCAGTAAGTACAGAAAACACAGGTATATGGAGGTAAGTAATGCAGGCTTATCGCTTCAGAGCGATCTACTACTATTATAGTTATCTGTGAACTCTGTGGAAGTTCGTGGTTATATAATGTGTGTATGTTTGTTACTCTATTTGGGATGTAGATGCATGTAGATGGCTGGATGTCTAGAATAAAACGTGACGTGATGTGACGTGTGTGGGGTATGCAACTATCTCTGTACCCTTAGTGTAAGTTTTCGGTTACAAAATAAGTCTCAATCGCGTTCACGTTAAAATCTCAATTTGTATGAAAACACAAACATCGCAAACGTTGCGCTAGAGGCGCTGTTCGAGTTTCCACACAAATGAAATTTTAACGCGAACGCGATCGAGACGTATTTTGTAACCGATTGCATTATATCAAATGAAAATTATATCAATTGTTGCATTATTATTAATCCTTCGTTACGCACCGATTGAACTTCGAACTTGAAGTGACAAAGTCGGGGGTTTTCCAACTTATTGTTGGTTAAGTTATCCGGCAAGTTTGTACAAACATAGATTACCAATATCCCAATCAACCCTTTCTATTATATTTGTCCAGAAGGTGTTGTTTTGTTGCTTAGGCTGAGACGACGATGGTGATGATGATGGTAGTTACAATCCATGCGAGATTGAACGGGTCATTTCCCTCTGCCTCCCGGCCGATTGGGCAGCAAACGGTGCGCCTGACAGCTCGCACTGTCTTGGGCAATTAAGCTTTACTGCAACTGAAGGACATACATAATAACATATATTATATGTACAGGTTGTCTTTAACTATGGGGCTTTAAACTCAAGGGTCTATTCTATACGCACTAGCATAGCTACTTTTGTTTTGATAATTTATTGATTGTCAAAGTTTAATCGTTAAATCAGTGTATCGAACATGGCATAAAAATTAGCATATGTCACTCTCTGGCCCATAAACTATCTCTATGCCAAAAATCACGTCGATCCGCTCGCTCCGTTTCGACGTGAAAGACGGACAAGCATGCACACACACTTTCGCATTTATAATACCTATTAGTATGGAGGGATATCTATAGAGCAGGGTTTTTTAAATGGAGTCCACGTACCCCCTAGGGGTCCGTAGCATGTGTAGCGGGATCCGCAGTAGGTGACGAGTGTGTTTACGGGTCACTCTGTAAACATATTTATTGGGAAATTTCCAAAACAATTTTTGATAGGAGTCCATGGAAGTGGCCCGTAACTGCAAAAATTTTAAGAAACCCTGCTATAGAGTTACATCATTAAAAGTTCAGCAAGTTAAATTTGTTTTTAGTTAGTAAGTATAAAAGGTTTCTCCGTTCATGTTACACTTAGGAAGTTATTACTGTATAGTTTTCGTGTTCTTAAGTTATCTTTGAAGTTCTGAGTAGTTAACCTGTTTAATCGGTTAAGGCAGCAGTTTTAAACGAGGCCCTAAAAGTCATACGAAGTGTAAAATTCTAACCTTGTTTCTGGAGGAGGTTGTAATGTTTGGGTGTAAGTTTTTTTGTTGTTTTTTTCCTTAAACGCATAAATATGCACAAAATAGTTTAATTTTTTGAAAAAACGCCCCAGTATTGCAGCAGGTCGGATATGAAGAGGATGACGTTTTTATTTTTTAATAATAATTTGGTTGAGTACTGGCCACTAAGAACGGACTCGTTTAAAAAAATATTCACAAAAGAAAAACTAAAACCGGCGGGAGAGGTGACACTATTATTTTGACCCTCTGCTTACCGATATGGAAATACCGACCCGACTTTTCTTGTATTTACACACCCATAGAAACTCATTGCATGAGTAGGTACAACCGGGCTGGTAAAGAGTGTGATACGGCGGGAGCAACGCAGTCTTGGGATTGTTGTTGTTTGTTTTGTAATAAATGTTTTTTATTTTAGACGACCAGATGGCCTAGTGGTTAGAGAACCTGACTACGAAGCTTGAGGTCCCGGGTTCGATTCCCGTGTCGGGGCAGATATTTGTATGAAAAATACGAATGTTTGTTCTCGGGTCTTGGGTGTTTAATATGTATTTAAGTATGTATCTATTTATATAATTATGTTTATCCGTTGCTTAGTACCCATAACACAAGCTTTGCTAAGCTTACTTTGGGGCTAAGGTCAATTGGTGTGAATTGTCCCGTGATATTTATTTATTTATTTATTTATTTTTTCTTGCAGTAGTCGTGAAAAAGCACAATGCTTAGCTTCGGCCAAAAGTGCAATAGATGAATTCGTATTATGAAACTCGACATATAAACAAACTAACTCGTTCATCTACTGCTTACTTTCCAGCCTTTACAACAATGTACTATTTTTTAATACTATCCTAAAGATTGTACAAAATACTATTAGTACGCCTCATTTGTCCTGGCCCTGACTCGGTTTATATTGGTTATTTAAGTCGTTTTGTCGGTGACTTAAAGCTACTGATTACGTTTTGATGAAGACATATATTTTTATGCGGTGTTATAAACTTCGTTTAGATAAAAAAGAGACTTACTGAACTGGCATCAAAAGTCAGTTAGTGATTTTTACTCGTAATCAGAAAATTTGCGGGAAATGAACACGCTCAATGTTCTAGGTTAGTTCTTTATGTCTTTTTGTTTTCTAATAAGTTGTAGGTAAACTTTTTATTTTACTTTCCTAACAAATAAATTATCTTTGGACGAATACACGAGCTGTCGGTAGGCCTCCAACAAGATGGAGCGACGACTTGGCTAAGATCGCGGGATCGCGGTGGATGCGAAAAGCACAAGAGCGGTCTGAGTGGAGAGCCTTGGGGGAGGCCTATGTCCAGCAGTGGACGTCTTTCGGCTGACATGATGATGATAATGATGATGAGACGAATACATTATCAATATTTTTCGTCGATATTCCAACGACGAGAATAGACGAAATTCACATATTACGACGAAATTCATATATTCATATATCACATATTATTTTATCACAAATATCATATATTGTTTATTACTGGCGGTTTCAGAGGAAGTACGTATGTAATAAATAAACGTCGTGTTTTATGATATCTACTGAAATTACGTAAAGCTTTAATGGTGTATTTTAGTATATAGTTTTATGGTTGGTCTGTAGAATGCCAAATACCTACAGGGGGTTCTCTATCGTTTGCTCGAATTCCATATGCCCGAATATATCATTTTCTAGAATTTTCATTTGCCATAAAGTAATTTATTTCTGAAATAGTAATTTCTTCAGAGTTGATATTAAACTAACCTAACCTCACCTACTGCATTCTATATGATGACATTTAAAAAAATCCTGAAAACAGCACGCGCGGTCGGTATATATTTTATGGCAAACGTTGGTATGGCAAGTGAAATTCGGGCAAATGAAATTCGGGAAAGTAAAGGTAAACGCCTGTAGGGTTGTAGCGTTTGGGAACAAATAATTCGCAAATTAATTAAAAATAGGAACGGTCGCGAGAATAGAATGAGAAATTTCACTTTGAAATGAAAACTAAAAGGTAGTGTAGGGGTAGGGGACTAGCAAAGACCCTGCTTCGGTCCTAGTTCCAGTAAATTTTTTTCTGACATTTTACAGTGTTTTACAGTGTTCTAGTTAATATTGTATGGACATACATACCCACATACATACGAACGCTCGAAAAACATAACCCTCCCTCGGGCAGTCGGGTAAAAATAATTAAGGTAAAACGGGTAGTTTTTTCTGAAACCCCCCATTTATAATATTAAGTAAGATTAGAGGTGGGATTGCTGTGACCATATATGGCCTTGTCAATGAGTATATTCATCACAAATTCACGAGCCGCGGTGTGCGTGACCAGTGTTGCCACCTCAGATATTATTTTACCCTAGCGCTACGCGAAATTACCCTAAGTTAGGCACTTTAATTTATTTTTTACCCTAATTAAAAGAAAATCAAAATTCAAAAACATTTATTTGTAAGAATACAGTAAAATGATCTTAAAATAGGTTTAGCACATGTATTCAGCATGCAAGCAAGCGTACAAATATTTAGTTCTAGGTCACTAAAAATCTAGGTTGTAATTTTCGTCAATATTATTTTATCTATCTACATTTTATTAATTCATATGACATTTAATTATAAATTTGCTAGATTATTATTACCTTATGTCATTTAATTAGTATTTGAAAATTTAAAAATTCTTTTTATTTAAATAATCCTTAACACTATAAAAACTTTCCTCCATTAGCCATTTACATTTAAACATGTTTCTCGACAGAGTTTTTTTTTAATAGAAACCAAGGACCATATGGTCCTTGATAGAAACGAAGCAAATAAATGCGATTTATTAATAAAGTAATAATTAAACTACTATACCGTTTTGAAACATTCTTGGAATGCATCCATAATAGTCTTGGCTTCTATGTCATCTGCAGTATTTTTTTTCTTGAAACCTTCCTTTTTATTCCAAAAAATTTACCCTAAAAAATACCCGAAATAATTTTCTACCCCAAAAAATACCCTAAACGGGTAAAAATACCCTAAATTTAGGGTAAATTACCCTAAGGTGTGGACACTGTGCGTGACGGACACAGCTAATTCTAATGCCAGGTGCGGCTAATCTGAACAGGCACGGAAATCCATTTTCCATCCCATTAAGGAGTTAGGTCGTCAGTGCTAGCGGGCCACTTAAAAATTTTCGGGAATAACGAGCTGGAAAAAGTTCCAAAAATTTCAGATATTTTTTTCCTTTTGACACTGCGGAGACGTACGCTATTGGGCAAAGGTTCCCTGTCTGACTTTAATTAAGCGTTAGGCTGGGTTCACACGGCGCAGTAGTGCACGATTTTTTTTTATCGTTTTAAAATGTGTTAGATAAAAAATCGTGCAGGACTGCACTGTGTGAACCCAGCCTTAGTGTTTGCTTTAGTATGCGCTTTTTCAGGGTTCCGCAGACCTATAAGGCATATTCCTCGTCTATCAGTGCGCGTCTAGCAGTCCGTCCGTTCCGGTTTAATTTAGAGACTGCTGGTGCTAGAAAGCTGTATGTATGTTTGGAAAAAAAACTTAGGTTAGGTTACCTCTGCACGTGAAATGAAATGATTTTTAGGGTTTCCGAAGAGTGACAAACTGAACTCTGTTACGTGCATTCGCTACAACATTCATCTGTTACTGGGCTGTTTGTATCTCGAGATCCAAGAAATAGGTAGCTGAAATCAAGCAGACAGACAGGCAGAAATTAAGGGCCAAAGGTCAGGTGAAATTAAATAAAAGCTAGTAAAAAACAGGGAAGTCCCAAAATTAACATTCTTTATCATTTTCAATCATCATTTTTTATAATTATTATAATGTTGCAATCGAATAAGTAGGTGTACTTACTGAAAAAAAATTATATATACTGAATACTGAAATGACTCGACACCGCGTACATTTTACTTAGAAGCACTCTAATAATTATCACCGACTCTATTATCACAGGATAATGATGATCAATTTGTAACCTTGTAATTTGTTATTTTAATAAACTATTCTATTCTATTCTATTCTATTCTACTTAATTTTCATACTTTGATACGGTAGTAAAGCGTATATTTTGGCATACCTAAGTACCTACAAATATGAATGGAAACCTCTACGCACCTCGGCGCGCGAGCCCAACTTGCACTTGACTGATTTTATATGATAATAACAGAACTGTTGAACGAGTTGCATCAACTGAATTAATTGAAGGTCACAAGTGGCAAGAGGAACTATACATTCATGCACAATATCAAGGTAAGAAAGGTCAATATTACTTCGTTTGTCTACTAATGTCCGATTTTTTTTAATAAGTACACAAGTTCTCAAAAGGTCAAAGCAACCCAAACGAATCTGACAAAAATATACGGAACTCTTATAGTTTTATCATGTTCGGCCGTCAGCGGCTTTTTTATTTTACTTTTATTTCTTTTTTAATTTTACATTTACCTTGTATTTGGGTTACACTATTAACTTAAACTTAGAATGCTATAATTTTGAGTAGGTATATAAATGTTAATTACGCCGACAAGTTGGTTATTATATCATTGTAACGATATGAATCCAAGGCATTTGAAATAATTGATTTTGAAAAAAATAAGTTTTTGAGTTACCTTCCCTACATGTATAGGGATGATTTTTTTCTGATGAAGTGTCTGGTAATTGATTGACTTATGTTTTTAAGACCGTTTTTCGATTTAAGGCTACATTTGCAAAATATTAGAATGAATTAAATTTTAATACTATGACAATTAATACATAATAACCGCCATTCACTGCCGGCTGTTTCGTCAATATTTTGTTGTTCAATGCATTTTTTGTTCCGTCATGCGAATGTACGAATTTTCATGACATGTTTATTCAGCGAAGCAAGGTCAAATCGTAAAAAAAATCACATCTTAGTAGCGTAACCCGACACTAAACCTCAATACGTCCGTATGTATGTATGTCATACGATACACGTATGTATACAATGTATGAATCACACCGTCCACTGTCTAGAGAGGTTATAAAATTACACGGTACACAAGAAACACATGTTTTGATTCATCTTTTGTTAATCGAAAGACAATTATGGAGTGTACGAGTTTATAGTAGAGCGGCGCAGGTGACAAGAAAAAGCGGAAATAGAAGATAGAAGAAAATTATTTTTCATCTCTCCTGTTCGGAAAGTTTAATTTTCATGGGTAGATAGCCGGATGGAAAATTGCGTTTTCTCCTCTAGGGTGGAAAGTAATTTTTTTTTATTTTTTCTTCTAGCCACGACATCGAAGATAATTGAGTTACGTCAATGACATTTTTTTTTCACATTTCGGCGTGGCCATCTAGATGCACGTCGTAACCAACTCGATTTTTTTTTATAGTCGGCCATGGCAAGTGGCCAGTCGAAAAGGTACCGTTGGATGTTGGATAGGTATTAGTAAATTCAATTTATTATTATTCTCGTTTTTTTGAAATATTTTAGTTTCCTCACAGTCAAAATAAAAAGTAGAGTGTCTAACTCGGGTGAAATAACCCATTTCCCTTCGAACTATTGGCGCTCTCACTTCGTTCGAGCGCCAGAAATATCTCGGGTGAAATGGGTCACTTTCCACCCTTGGTTATCAATCTACTATTAATATACTCAACGTGTCAAATAACATTAGGATTGGGTTTGCTGGCAACTTTTCTTGCTGCCAGCGGGGCTACTACGAAATTCTAAAGTTGAAGTTCGTATCGTACCGTCCCTCTCACTCTCGTATTAATGAATATAAGTGTCAGTGGGACGGCAAAATATCGAATTTTGCACTTCGTAGTATAACTTTCGGCTTTTATTGGTGTGTATTTACCTACAGTCAACTAACAAGATATTGATACGGCCAAAGGTACAAAAATATGTATACCCGACTATAATGTCGAGTTACCTAATATGTACAATTATTTTGTATGAGAGTTGCATCCGGTGGATGCAAGTGGCGAGTTGTCGTTCATTATGGCGTTCTAATAATATATACCAATCCGCAGTGGGCGCGCGTGGGAACTATGACCCAAACCCTCTCATTCTGAGAAGAGGCTTGTGCCCACAGTGCCCAGCAGTGGGATGTATATGATGGCATATTTTTGTAGTTTTGGCTCAATTTAAGCTCAATCGGATACCAGGAAGTGGTCGAAAAATGGTTTGTGAATTTTAAAACTACAAGTGGGCTTTTTGCATTTTTTGTTCTGGAACCATAACTGCACCTCATAAATTCATAGGAAATCGTCGGAATCGAACACGGTACCTTAAGCTTCGTAGACAGGTTCTCTAACCACTTGGCTATCCGGTCGTCAAATAACGTAACTGACGAACTAAATACAATATTATTTTTTTACCCAAGAATCTAAAAAGCAAAAGTACCGTTTGTGGCCACAGCACCGTTTTTGGCCATTTATTATTTAATTGTACGATTGAAATAAAACAATACTAATATTATAAATGCGAAAGTGTGTGTGTTTGTGTGTTTGTCCGTCTTTCACGCCGTAACGGAGTGACGGATCGATGTGATTTTTGGCATAGAGATAGTTTATGAACCCGAAAGTGACATAAGCTACTTTTTATCCCGGAAAAATGCTCAGTTCCCGAGGGAACAGCGCTCGATAACCGAATACCACGCGGGCGAAGCCGCGGGCAAAAGCTAGTTTATAGTAATAAATCTAAAATTTTGAAAACTCACTAAACATGTTATTTTAATACTATAACTTTATATATATAAACTGCAAATGTCAACTGCCAAAACCGGTACTTCTGCCCTATCCAATTATGTCCCAATTTGCGTGATTTTTCTTGCATATCAAACCTGATTCTTTCGTTTCTCAGACTATAATAAGCTTAGGTACAGTGGAGGCAAATATTAAAGCCATACGACAAAGGGACATGCGACCAGACAGGATAAGCGGAATAATAGAATTCCTTTCCCAGTTTCGGGCATGAAACCCTAGAAATAAGCAATCACAACGATAATAGACGGTTCACACTAAATACAGGGCATGATGTCATTAGAAGTCAAATTGATTGAAGGGAAATTAATCACTCCTACGCATAAAGATTGCCGTCTCTTGACAGGAAACGATTATAAAGTTGGTGTTTTGATTGAATAGGGTTTACCCGTTTTTTACAACAAACACTAGGTAATGGCTAAACTATTTTTGTTGTATATCTGTTGGCAAACGTCTAACCATAGGCAAATCGTTTTTTGTGGATTTTTAAAATAGAATCAAATAGAATTGATTTATTTGGTGTTAAAAAAGCAATTTCATAAGCAGTTTGGTGTTGCATGCATACATAAGAATGTGGTCGTACAGCCTTACCCCCTTATTCATAAAACTTAACAAGCCTATGTTAACTAACAAATGCTTTGTCCCTTTCTAACAAATACAAATGTCGAAGTGACAGATAAGGACAAACGAATTTTAGCGGCATTTTAACTAAAATAGGTTTGATTGTCGTTTATGAATAAGGGGGTTAATTTGGAAAAAGATAGCTATTCGCAAAATATTGCAAAACAACTATGACTGCGGAATAAGGAGGTAAATAATTGTAATTGAACATTCTTTCAACATATGACTCCCGAAAACGGGACGGGTACGGTTAGTGTATGTTTCTGAAGAGAACCTGAAAATAACAACCGAAAATAAACTAAAAGAATTTCTTTGCTCACCCGCGACCTTACGATAGCTGAGCTTATGCAAAATATGCGTGGTCTAACAACTGGTAGCATGGTGTACGGTTGTGTTACTCTGAAGGTGAGCTCTGGTTGAGTTCGAAACGCGTCAGTGTGTTGTGGTGGTGGGTGATAAATGGGTTTGTGCAATTTGTGTGTCTTCTTACAGTGTGGAGGTGGAGAAACTGCATGAACACGCATATTTTGCATAAGCTCAGCTATCGTAAGGTAGCGGGTGAGCAAAGAAATTCTTTTAGTTCATTGATATGGACCTCCGCAAAGTAACGCCTGATTCAATAAACCGAAAATAATGCACAACCTGATAATTCGTGTACCGTAGGCCACCAATTATTACGGCGTGCCGGACAATTTATTTGACGCCCTAAGCAATCCATGCTTGTGCCACTATGTACCCCCCCCCCCCCCTTCCTGAAAAAAACCGTATTTACTACACTGAAATTGAACATTACGTACTTTAGAATTTGTTCTGTTTTTGTACACTCCGGGTCAGTAATTACCAGACGCAAATTAGCCACACCCTCAATAGAATAAAATAGTTGTTTTTTTTTATGAATGAATGAACAATCGCCTATGCCCTGCGCCCGCGCCGCCCCATATTAGGCATTCACGGTCAACGTCATTAGTGTAAGGAGTATTTCGAGGAGTGATGCGATGTTTACCAATCGTTCACGGATCGATCATTCGGTCGCCTCGTTACTATGCCGGTAGATGACGCTGCTACCGGTAAATGATGAGCACCTATAGAAACAGGTTAATGCAAAAACTGGGTACATATCAAAATATATAAAGTTTAAAAATAATAATGGACGAAATACATAATGGTCATTTGCTGTAACGCAACTTTCTTGGTAATTCCCAACTTTACAAGATTTTCATAAAATAAACCTAACCTAACCTAAACCAATCTGTAGATTACACGATTTAAAAAGTTAATTTAAACAATAGTTTCATAAAAAAATGTAGTATATGTGATGACCAAATTCAAATTCAAATCATTTATTCAGCAAATAGGCCGCAATGGGCACTTTTACACGTCATTTTTTTAATTTACCACCGGTTCGGAAAAAAACCTCTGTTGAGAAGAATCCGGCAAGAAACTCAACAAGGTATTTTTTTTTTTAAAAGCAGATTCACAATATTTATAAATGATATCTATGTACTATACATTACAAGTATTTAACACAATTTTATTTTTAACACAGTAGGTTCACTATTTGAAGGGATCGCTAGTGCGGATCGGAATTATTTCCAAATATCCCTGTCCATGATATAATCGTTAACTTTATAATAAGCCTTAGATATTAATGTCTTTTTGACAGTAGATTTAAATTTTGTATCAGTTTCTTCAGTAATATTTTTTGGAATTTTATTATAAA
Organism: Choristoneura rosaceana; assembly: GCA_037349165.1. Classification (NCBI taxonomy): domain Eukaryota; kingdom Metazoa; phylum Arthropoda; class Insecta; order Lepidoptera; family Tortricidae; genus Choristoneura; species Choristoneura rosaceana. The sequence goes on from JAZBNJ010000019.1 coordinate 3,124,566, forward strand.
AACGTATCCAACTTCCCAAAAACGACTTTTTGGTTTTAGCCAGTCTGTGAGATGGAACTTTAAGCTTTCCTGTGTTTCTAGTAGCCTTTGGCTTATCGAAGTTAGTGGGAAAATCACATATGTTCTTCCTAACGTACATGATTATTTCAAAAACATAAAGCGACGGCAGGGTTAGGATACCAGGACCTGTACCACGATCTTTCCTAAACGATCCAAATGCAGAGCAGTTCAATTTAGGCACCTAAACTGAATCGTCGAAATTGGTACAACGACCTTTATTTCTCAGAGCTGAATCTCAATCGCTTACAAGTGAATGAAAGACCGATATTTTCTCTGATATATGTATCGCTATCGCTGAACCTCACTTGAAATGAATCACAAAAGTAACGTCGTAGTACGAAATAGCGATGCAGTTCAGTTTAGAGCTTAAACTGAATCGTATTAAGAGAGCGTGGTAGGCCCCCAGTTTCCTTAAAAAATGATCTTAAAGATTCACGCGACTTCAAATTATAAATTGCTCTAACTGCTCTCTTTTGCAAGATAAAAATTGATTCGATGTCTGCAGCACCTTTGCAGACCATTATATATTTCGTCTATTATTCGTTTTAAACTTAATATATTATTATTTTGATACGTTCCCACAAAAACTACGTCACACCAATTTTGATCATTTTAGATTTATTTTGATCATTCCTGTAAAACGAAACCTTCGAGTAGAGACCGACACAGAATCGTGAGTTGTTGCAGTTTCTAATAGATGCAAAACTACGTCTTTCTGCCTGTTAGCTCTTCTCTCTTAAACCACTGAATCGGTTTAAATCCAATTTGGTATACTTACAGATAATTTGAATCCCCGGTCCTACATAGCGTCGTTTTTATATAGAAAATATTTTATAAATAGGCGTGGGGGGGGGGGGGATAAAAATGGTCAACATTGGTGTGATGTACTTGAAGGATGGCCCCTAGTTCCCGCGAGATTATAATAGACAAATTTTTGACAGAGAGCGTCTCACAGATTTAACTAAATAAACCAGTATGGCAATGGGCAGGCCACGTCGATCGAAGAATAGATAAACGGTGTGGGGGGAGATGGACTGAAGACATCGTGAGAGTTGCGGGAAACCGGTGGATGCAAGTGGCGAGTTGTCGTTCATTGTGGTGTTCTAAGGGGGAGGCCTTTGTCCAGCAGTGTACGTCTTCCGGCTGATGAAGGTGATGATGATGTTTTTTTTTTATTCGACTGGAAGGCAAACGAGCAAGTGGGTCTCCTGGTGGTAAGAGATCACCACCGCCCATAAACATCTGCAACACCAGGGGTATTGCAGATGCGTTGCCAACCTAGAGGCTTAAGATGGAATACCTCAAGTGCCAGTAATTTCACATTACATACATGTGTTTGCAGTCGAGGAAACTGAACCCCGTACCAGAGTATAAAAACTTCATAATCGATTCAATTTCACATGTCAGTACATACGATGTCTTAAAATATAATTACATGTATAACAGTAAGCATTAAATTAATATAAGTATCTATCCTAAATATAAAATACTCGGAAATAATACTAAATACTCGTATTACAAACTAAATTAAAAACTATATTAAAAACAAAACTATATCCAAAAAAGGCCCCTGCGGCATTGTGCCGAAGATGCTGGCAGCATTTCCTCGTTGAATCGCAAGACTAATTCTTTGAGCGAGGTAGCTGCCAGCTCTTCGGTCACCGGTGGCATCGATAAGTATCTTCGAAATTTCTTTGAAGAGGCTTAGTGCTCCTAATTAGATGTCTTAATTAACAAAAATTTTTTTATTCGACTGGATGGCAAACGAGCATGTGGGTCTCCTGATGGTAAAAGATCACCACCGCCCATAAACATCTGCAACACCAGGGGTATTTATTGCAGATGTGTTGCCAACCTAGAGGCCTAAGACCATACCTCAAGTGCCAGTAATTTACCGGCTGTCTTACTCTCCACGTCGAAACACAACAGTGCAAGCACTGCTGCTTTACGGCAGGATTAGCGAGCAAGATGGTGGTAGCAATCCGGGTGGACCTTGCACAAGGATGATGATGATTTACACCACAGGGGACGCCGCGGTATACGGAGAAAACTCACAGGTTATACTACTTGAATTATTTGGCTACTCTTAAGTTAAGAACAAGTAGTCCGACGTCTCAGTATTTGCCAAATATAAGCCAATGATGTAATGTAGATACTGTCCACCCACACAGAAGTACTACCATGTAGTACACCTACTCGTAGCTATAATATTTAGAGTTAACAGTTGAATTCATCAGCATCATCATCATTTCAGCCGTAGGACGTTTATTGTTGGTCCTACGTCTCCCCACTACATCAACGCGGAGTCGGCAAAAGGGTTCGTCTGGGACTGTCTACATAATTTGACTAGTACATGTTTTTCCTACGAGAATTACGAATTACGAGATGGACGGATGACTTGGTTAAAGCCGCGGGTTCACGGTGGATGCAGGCCGCTGCCAACCGAAGCAACTGGAGGTCTATGGGGAGGCCTATGTCCAACAGTGGACGTCCTACGGCGGAGATGATGATGATGATGTTTTTCCTACATAGCATACCTAGTGTCATGAACCCGAGTTGTCCGGATATCCAGGTAGAAAAATTATTTCCAATATTTTAATGTTTACCATGTTTATTATTGTTATTTTTTCAATTCTCTTAATTATCTACAAACATTTTTTTTTTTTACTTTTATTTTCACCATCGCGTTTTTTCCCAATTTTAATCGACACAGAAACATAGTTAGGTTTGGGTTATGTTAAGTTTGCATCGGACTGAAGGGCCAAAAGCTCATAGAAATAGAAGCTCCGCGTGGACGGAGCTCCGTCGACACTGTTTCTGTGTCGAGTCAAATTGGGAAAAATGCCTTTACATTTTTTGACCTCGCCTGTACATTCAAAAACAAAAGGCGACAGTATGTTTAAATGGTTTTATTTGGATTTTATGATGACGATGAGTCCCAAGATATATATTTATTTCATGCAGGTTAATTAAAGTACAGTTTCTGTCCCATACGAGTACTGTTCTTTCGCAGAAAAAACATTTCATAATCAATTTTGGACGGCTTTAATTAACTTTCCACTTATGCCCTATCTCCTCATTATTATCACACAATTCTTATACCTATTGAGTATCGTTATTCTGTTGATTTTTAGGGTTCCATGTTTCAAAATGAACAAATAAATATAGTATCTCTTGTCCGCCTACACATCGAGACCTTTTTTCTCAGAATTGCGAGGTAAGTATGAAGTTCCAATTTGTATGTAAAAATGTAGTTTTAAGTACACGACGTGAACAAGATATTTACCTTTTTTTTTCATAGAAACTGTATACTACATTTCAATAGAATCTGTCAATTTTCTAAACATTAAAGACCCCCTGTTGATGTGATCATAATCTATAATAATAATAATATTAATAATGTTTATTTGTCAAAGAGGGTTACAATAATTGTCTTAAGCTATGAGTACAATATGGATCTCCTCCTTGTGCCTACAGACAGGCGTACAATTTTTTATGTCAACTGCTTCATGGACACTATAAACTAAGTATAATAAATAATGATTAGGTACTTAAATAACATGCTGCACATCTTACTCCATTAGGAACTCGCTTATACTATAATAACATTTGTCAGATAACCATGCTCGCAACATTTATCGAAATACTTTTCTAAAAGGAATCAAAAAGAATTATTATTTATTTATAACAGTCACATCACAAAGACCACGGCAACCCAGTATTTATTCTTTTCCAGTGTCTATTTTTTTAGTTGGCTGGAGTTTAGTTTATTTTTAGGAAATAATTTTTGAGCGTCACGATTTAAATGGGTCCGCTCTGTGAACTTTAAGTTAGCTACCTAACAAAGTTCTAGCCCACCAGACTTGTTTTCTTCTTTTTAGTATTTTTTAAAGCAGTCGGGTTTTTTTGACTTTTTAAATTTATTGTTTTAACTTCACACTTTTCTGTGAAAATGGTATATTAAAACGGTTATAACCCATATATTTTTAGAATTGGCTAATAATTAGTTATTAGCTTTCATTTGATACCCCACTCGATAGGTTTCAATAACAATCATTTTTTGAAAACTTACAATTCGGCACCAGAAATCCGCCATTTTAAATTTTTAAGAATTTCATGTAATCAGTGTCACTCGCGTCATTAAGACAAATCCAATGACGTATCATTTATCAAAATCGGTTCAGCCGTTGAGTAGTTACGAGAGGACATAGATACGCGTCAAACACATAACCCTCCTTCTTCGCAGTCGGGTAAAAAGCGGTCAGCAGTTGTGCTGACTGAAATGTAACTGCGATGAAAAATGGATGGGCAGTTGGCAGTTGCCCTTTTCTTGAAAGCCCCGATGACGCATCAATTGGGAGACATCCACTAATGACTGGACAAGCCATTTAAGTGATATTCGACCAAATGAATTTCAGCAAAAAGGCAGAACACCTATTTATTAGTACACCTACGGAATCTTCAGGGCGCGAATCAGACAGGTACTTGGCCGGTTTTTCCACTGTCATTGGGCCAGGGTCTTTGTCCGTGGCCACTCACGTAGAAGCTGATAATGTTGCACGTCCGTTCGTGCCTCTTCGTTACGGTCCGGACAAAACAACTCTATTAAATTGGTGCAATCGGCGAGAAATGATTTTAAGATTGGATTGTAACCGTAATTTTGTTAAGTATTTTTCTTTTATTTAAAACTCAGGGGCTGTTAATAAGGAAAATTTAGTTTAATTTCGTATGCGATTTTATTTTTTATGGGAACACACAGGGAACCGTCTTTAGTAGATCTATACCAAAGAGCTACTTATAGGTATTATAAATGCGAAATACTACGTGTGAAGCCGTGGTGGCCTAGTGGTTTGACCTATCGCCTCTCAAGCAGAGGGTCGTGGGTTCAAGCCCCGGCTCGCACATCTGAGTTTTTTGAAATATATGTGCAAAATTACATTTGAAATTTACTACGGGCTTTGCGGTGAAGGAAAAAATCGTGAGGAATCTTGCACAAACCTGCGAAGCAATTCAATGGTGCGTGTGAAGTTCCCAATCCACACACGAATATCAGCAATGTAGGTAATGCGTACAATAATTTGATACGAGAGGAAACGTTCTGTGACAGCTGTCACGTCAACAAGTGCGACGTTTTGAATAAAAACAAAGCAGTATCACGTGGTGATACATTGCGTGCTAATTAATTGTGTAAGGAAAATAATAAGTTTTTTTTTTACTAAAGCATAATAAAATGTGATTATTAGGGCCTTCACTAACTACCCTTAAAGTTTGAGGTAGTATCACAAATACACGCTGTATATACTTTTAGTACTTAATCTATTTTAATAAATGGGCTACACGGTTTTTTTAAATACCTGTTTTATTATTGTTTCATGTTCAAGCTTTGTTACGCTTTGAGGCCTTTGATTGTTTTACAGCTTTGTGTGGGGCTTCCTATTAATACCGTAAACGTTACGTGACGATTTAACTCCTCTTATTACCTAGAAAGCCTTCTTAATTAATACTTGTGAATTTTGTGTACAAACGCGAGAAGTACCTACACAAAACGCGAGCACATGCTGATGCTGAGCCGAGTCCTTTTGGCATCACACTAAAAAAGCCCAACGTCTCTAATTATTTTCTCTTCTCGTATTTATGTTTATACTCTGTTTTTGTTGTGTTGTAGGTGTGTTTTTGTTGTCAATAAATGTTGTGAGTTTGAGTTTGACTTTGTAATCGAGTCTTCAAGGATAGGCAGATTTAAAGTTACATCATTAAAAATAAAATAAAAAAATAGTACGTGATATAAATAAATCTGTACTATGTAATGCAAATTATGTTTGTGTTATTATCTTTGTTGTTTCGTTAAGTAAAAAATTCTGATAAATATGTAAACTCTGATTGTACAAAATAAGTAATAAACACAATAAAATTTACAGACATTGGGATATATTGTATTAAGTCTACAAACAAGACACTTAATTAACTAGTAAGTCTTATCACTAGGTAACGCAAATTTTTCCGATTTTATATCACTAAAAAAATGAATTAATAAAAATTATGTATAAATAACATCACCTTCAGCTTTGTATAACCAATTCGTTAGGAACTCATGTAATTAGTTCTGCTACTCGCCCATAGATGGCGCCACTAGTATACAGTTACGTGTTGCTTGTTGTGAATGCCACATTGCGTGAGCAGTTTAACAGCCATCTATTGTGATTGTATGTAACTAAATCAGGGCTAGATTTTATTTAGTTTCGCTAAAATTCACTAGATGGAGTAACCAGAAAAAAAGTTAAAAATAAACTTCACAACAATACATTGTCTTTTTGGTCAAAGACGCTTGTCGTTATTCTATTCTTAAGTTAAGTCGCCAATATCAGAAGCGGAATATGCCAAGGAAAAGCTCATTATGACACAGTAACTTTTTTAAGTCTTTGTAAAGGCATAGGTACAATACAAAATTAAACGAAAACATTTCATGAAGCGGGAGTAGTTAATAGATATCAGGAATACTTTCAGCTTGATAACAATAGCATTTTGTACCTGCATTTACAAACAAACAAACACGGCCATCACAATACCGGCGACCCTACAATCCAATAAAGACTATAACAAGAAGACCCTCGCAATTTGTCACACCATTTACCATTTACACAGCACACATACGCGCCAGTTTGCCTGACCATAAACGTCCACACCCTCAGTATTTCCTATTATCACCCACCGACCAAAACCAGAGCAACTAGACCCTCACCAACCACCACAGCGCACTCTATCTCAAACGAACCCAGTCTAGTGCGAACGGAGCTGAGATCAAGTTATATTGGCTGTCTATTTGTACCTATGGGCAGGTGACCACTCCGTCGATTGAATCGTAAAAGGTCTATTCTGCCATCACCCTCGACGGAGGACCCTCGTTTACCCGCAACATACTCAGTTCCTCCCTTTTTCTGCGGAAAATTCCACTAAGATTGTGTAACATGTTTTGTATACGATTCAAAATAGTTTCGCTGGAGAAATCTTTTCCAAGCAGTGCTACAAAGCCAATCTGTTCCATTTAAAACGCGCTCAAGATATTATGGCAGTAAACATAGTATGAAATGAACTGGAAGACTAAAATCTTGAAATTAGTGTTCAGAATCAAGAGTTTGATAACCAGAAAGAACAATAAGAGAAACAAGATGAAGAGACGCAGGGAATCAGTGGCTTCCGTCTACAGAAAGACGACGAAGTTCTTGTCGTCTAATACTGCGTTTTTGATGAAGAAAATGCCCAACAAAAGATACCGATTGTTGACAAAGAAGGATGAATTCGGACAGAGCGAAGACCAAAACGAAAACAGAGAAGAATTGACAGAAGACGATAATGATTTCGGTGAAAGAGACTTAGATTACTATCTTGGAGTGAGAACAAAAGAAACTTACTGGAGAGATCCAGAAGGGAAAGAACAGATCAGAAAAGACTTCCTTGTCTACCATTGCGGAGTAACTGTAGAAGAATACGAGAAACTTTATAAAAAGACCGTCCCGAAGTTAACATACGTCGCGCAACCAAGACTGAAGCAAGTGCCTTTCCGGATTCACAGGAAGAAACGGAACAACCAATTGAAAAGAGAAGGAGAATCGTGGTGTGAGAAAACAGGGATCTTTAAGCTTTTTATTAGAAGAGAGAGTGAATATTCCACTTCATCGGATAGTTACAGCGAATGTGAATCAGATGACAAAGGGAATGAGACAAAAGATTTTATTAGCGTTATGACTAAGGGCTTTAGTTCATTGAGTCTCGGAGACAATGAGGTATATTAGTGAACAAAGATGGGTTGAGTCGTTTATTGCATTGTTTTAATATCGTTTTCTTTGTCCACAGGGTGTCCGGATAAAGGAGGTGTCGGAGGGCCGGCCGTGTGATAACTGTCCGGAACTTTGTCCGGGCTTCATTCAACATGCTTGGAGGTGAGTTGTCATTGATTTTTAGAGTTTGAATTGTGGAACAGAAATTAAGGAGCCCCAAGGATATTTTTTGGGGCTGAGTAACTACATCGGGAAACGTTTTAATAATGCAATGGAAGAATGATTGATTCATTTTTTTTTCTGTTTATTTAGTACTACAGTTTACCCGCGGCTTCGCACGCGTAAAATATTCGATCTGGTAGTTACAATTGAAGTTCCGATTTGCGAATTGGGATTTTACAAAATTATCCTGGGAATTCCCAAAATTTATATCGTGGTCTTCATTGAAGATTTAAGAACAATTGTACAAAATTTCATGAGTCTAAACTCAGCGGTTGAAATTTCGAGATTTCATCCATATCCCGTGGGAATATCGGAATAAAAAGTGGCCTATGTGTTATTTTAGGCGTCCAGCTACCTACATACCAAATTTTAATGTCATGACTCTAAGCCTATTGTTACTTCGAGATTTTATTCACGTTTCGGCAAGTATTATAAAAAAACATGACGATGCTCAGCGTTAAATTTTTATGAAAACTAAAGACAATGCCGATACTAAATGTAGCGTGATGCGCTGTAAAATTTAAATTATACAAAAAAAAAACACAAACTAACCTAACCAACAAAAATTTGGAAACTTTGTCACTCCACATTGATTACACATGTCTAAGAACTATCGCTAGAAAACCTGCTTTCAAATAAAAAGCCCGCATTCTAATCGGTAGACGCGTTTAAGAGCTACGGTGCCACAGACAAACATACATAGCGGTCAAACTTATAACACACCTCTTTTTGCGTCGGGGGTTAAAAAGACATAACAAACAAACTAATTAGGGATTTTTGGACTAATACACTTGGGACGGTAATGACGTTTGATCGCCCGGTCCAAACACTTGAATAATATATATAGACGATGACAACGAGACGAGTGGAATAAGAAAGGGGAGGCTTTTGCCCTGCAGTGGGACACATTATAAGCAAGTTAAAAAAAAAAAACTACATAAGTAGGTCCCGCGATAAACAAGTTCTTCGCAGTCGACTTCGCGGGAAACAGCTATATGTATATCTAGGTGAGTTCTACGGAAGTGGACATAAACACTCGGACACACGTCGGAGTGACCTAGACCCGGAAATTTATAGTCTTGTCAGTAATGTCTAATGGACGCATACAAATTACTTACGTTAAAGTGGCTAGTTAATTGAATTGCTTTAACAAAGAATAGATATTTTGTTTTAGAACCAAACCGCAAAATACCCCTGTACAGCTTACATGACCAGCACTGGCAGGGTTCAAATTATTTCCTAACTTAATTAGGTGCTGTCGCTTCGCTCCTCCTAACTTCTCGTCGTATAGATAGTGCGAATATTGTAACAACACTGTAATGACCAGAGATCGGAATTTTTGACCGATCTGAATGTTACATCCTGTATATGACGACCAGATGGCCTAGTGGTTAGAGCGCCTACTACGGAGCTTGAGGTCCCGGGTTCGATTCCCGTGTCGGGGCAGATATAGCGCTTCGCTCCTCCTAACTTCTCGTCGTATAGATAGTGCGAATATTGTAACAGCACTGTAATGACCAGAGATCGGAATTTTAGCGGCATTTTTGTTCTGTAATAATGACTTCTTACTTATCGACTTCCGATATTCAATATCGATATATCGATAAACAACATGTTAAAAAGATTAAAAGTAGGGGTCAACAATAGACGGTTTTATCTTAAAAGAGAGATCGCTTCCTAATTAATTAATTCTATTACTTTTTGTTTGTTTCTTTTTTGATTTATTTTTTGTGAATTTTTGTCGCCTTCTGTGAAGACCAGCGTTGGCCTCTACGGCCAGCACTATGCTGAGCTGAGACCGTTTCGCGATTTCGCAAATACCTTCATATGATAATATTTAATTTATACTCGTTTATTTTGTGTTGTATGTTTGCAAAGTGCGAATAAAAGTTTCTATTTATTATTTCTATTTCCTTCCAATTAACTTTTGAGCAGTCGAAAATGTGAAATGGACATAAACATGGATTATGAAAACAACAATGAATAGTTAATAATTTCTAATTTAATAATTCGATTTTTATATTTAAAGTCTATTGTTAGTGCTAACAAGTGTTCCATTAGTGTTTTATAAAATATATTAAAATTCTTATTTTACGATAATAATCATTATCGATGTCATAGGTAGAGTCGATAAGTGAGAAGTCACTATAACAGATAAAAAAATCCGTGAAAATTCCGATCTCTGGTAATGACTCACATTCAAGCAATAAACGTTTCACTCCTTCATTCAGTTAAATTAAATGATTATATACATAGCTAAGCGAAGCGTTGGCAGGCCTAACGACATCGTGAGAGTTGCGGGAAACCGGTGGATGCAAGTAGCGAGTTGTCGTTCATTGTAGCGTTCTAAAGGAGAGGCCTTTATCCAGCAGTGGACGTCTTCCGGCTGATGATGCTGATGATGACGATACACAGCTACAAAAAGAACTGAAGGAGGATGAGAAAAGGAGGATGAATACCTAAATGTTACAATCCTGCTGTCATTACACGACATGTTGTAGCTGAGTGTGTAATCATTTACTTCAACGCTCGTGGCACTACCTATACCCAGTGTTCGGGACCCTAAATTGACAGTAAAAGTGACCAATTACGGTTTTCCACGGCATGGAAAATCCCAAAATGTCCACCGCTAATCTAAAGACATGAAACATTGTACATGTATTGTTCGTACAACGGAAATTAGTACTATAGGGTATTTCCCTGGGAATTTAGCGAAATTCCGAAATTTCAATGAAACCAGATCTAATTTGAACTGACTGAAGTGGCAGTGGGCGGGGCACATTGCTCGCAGGACTGATGGCCGATGGGGTCAAAACTCAAAAGGTTCTCGAATGGCGTTCGCGGACCGGGGGACGAGCTGTCGGTAGGCCTCCAACAAGATGGAGCGACGACCTGCTTAAGATCGCGGGATCGCGGTGGATGCGAAAAGCACAAGATCGGTCTAAGTGGAGAGCCTTGGGGGAGGCCTATGTCCAGCAGTGGACGTCTTTCGGCTGACATGATGATGTGATGAGATCTAATTTGAGTAGCTACTACATAATGGTTTTTTTTTTAATTATGAGAAGGAGACAAACGAGTCAGCCATGAGTACCTACCAACTACTCAAGAAGAGTTATTGGTCCGTTGCCGGCCTTTTAAGAAAGCTGAAGCCCTTTTCTTGAAAGCCTTGATGTTATAGTTGTCAGAAAACACCGCTAACGGAAGTTGATTGCACAATTTCACTGCACGTAGCAGGAAGTGCTGAAGGAAACGCACAGTATGAGAATAGCAGTGTAATGTGAGAGTGGCAGGTGGTCTATCGCCACTCTCCGGACGCCAGAGGGCCTACTCTGAAATTCTAAAATCGAAGTTCGTATCATACCGTCCCTCTCACTCTCGTATTAAATAATATAAGCGTCAGAGGGACGGAACGACACGAACTTCGTTTTTCGAATTTTGTAGTAGCGCGCAGTTCCGCGGTGCGGAAAACAAGGGAAAATCACCACATTATTTTCCCAATAAAGTTGTCATGAAGTTCATTACTAATGCTCATACGACGACCAACCACTCCGTCAAGAGTGTAGCCACTTAAGCCGAGTTTACACTTGCAAGAATAATTGTGCAAGTTGCAAACTCGTTGACTTTACGGCCTCGCAATGTTTTTTTTTTTTTTATGTGACTGGATGGCAAACGAGCAAGTGGGTCTCCTGATGGTAAGAGATCACCACCGCCCATAAACATCTGCAACACCAGGGGTATTGCAAATGCGTTGCCAACCTAGAGGCCTAAGATGGGATACCTCAGGTGCCAGTAATTTCACCGGCTGTCTTACTCTCCACGCCGAAACACAACAGTGCAAGCACTGCTGCTTCACGGGAGGGTTAGCGAGCAAGATGGTGGTAGCAATCCGGGCGGACCTTGCACAAGGTCCTACCACCTGCGAATGTAATGTAATGCAACATGCACGATTTTTCTTGCAAGTCTAAACTAAGCTCTAAATAAGCAATTAAATTAAGATTGGTAGCTAGCGACATCTCTTGTCCGGGTGAGCAGTTTAGTTCCGATGGACTACTGAAAATTTCTCGATGAGGGCTAAAGCATAGATGTCGCTAGTGTCACTGCTTAAGTGACTAAATAAGAAACAAACAAGCTGAGATATGTGGTGCAAAAAGACTCCAAAAACCAATCTTGACCACTACAAACAAGCATTACAAACTAGTTGGCTTTACGGCCTTGCAATGTAATGCAACTTGCACGATTTTTCATGCAGGTCTAAACTTGGCTTTAGACAAGGCGGACACAGATCCAATGATTCAAAGCGAGCAAAGGCTTGTTTCGCCTAATTTTTTACTAGGCCAAAGTTAAACGACTGACTAAAATTTCATTGTTTTCGAAAGGGAGCACTGATACCTGCTCTGTATTTCTCTGTATATATTTACATTCACATGGTCATAAGTTCATATCGTTACCTGTCAGTATGCTTTTTAGGGTTATGCCTCCTCTACATATCGACGAATGCGTCGGCAGATGGATCCGCAACCATATCTTCGGATAAATTGCGATCCGTCCACACATCGGCAGACGTGTGGACAGGCGCGTTGCGTTCGCGCTGTCACCCTTTGATCCGTGTCGAAAAACCGACACCAAACGGATGAGTGGCAGATGCATCGGCCGACGTTAAATACCTACCACAGACAAGCAAAAACTACCCTCTACACCTCGGCGGACGCATCCGCAGATACAATCTGCCGACGCATCCGTCGATATGTAGAGGAGGCTTTACAAGAAACTCTTAGTTACGCCATGTCCGTTCGGGGCTAAGCTTAGATAACAATCTCTAATTCTCTAGTGCTAAAAAGTTGTAATTTTGCAAGAGTATGCATATTATGTTAACCAAGCCGTCGACAAGGTTTGTTTTAGGGTACCTACTTCCACTAAGGTACATACATGTAAAGTGAAGATGATTTTTATCTCGTCTAAACCCATAGTGTGGGGTAGGTATCGTTGGATAGGTATTTTTAAAAACACGATAGGTTTGCAAAAATCTTTTTTCGATATAATGGTCGATTTGCAAAATATTAAGCTTTATTTAAACTAATATTTTTGTTAGAGTTATATCCCCGTCTTCCTTCCCCTATCTGCAAGCTAAAAAATTTGAAAAAGGCTGTATAAGTTGACGAAAATTTATTATTTGGAGCATCTTAGTACGGAACGCTGCACGACGCGTGGCCGATGCGCGTTTGGCTAGTTTTTTCACATCACAACACAGTAATATTGAGTTACGCTCACTATTCGTAATGTAACCAGATAATACTTACTCGTAGTAAATATTGCCATTAATTAAACCGCTGTGACTGTAGACATAATTATATCCCTAACAAATGCAATTAAAATCAAATTCATTCAATGCCTCCCACATTAAAACAAACAAACTAAGCAAAGCGTTAACATATTTTCAGTCTGTTCCTTTATCGCCAACTGACCGACGGGTCACCCAGATAACTTATCAATTTCATTCACAACAAACTTACACAACCGGTGATCAAATCAGTAACTCTTAAATACTCATACAAAAACACGTCCGTTCTTACACACTAGCGCTTAAGTCAACGGCAAAGATAAAATGGTAAGTCTGAACGCGTTTAAAATCGATAAAAGACGAGGAAAATAATCAGCCTTGTATGTACGAGGCCTAAGGTCATCGGCGCATGCGACGAATTCGCCACTGACACACGAGACAGCGCGCGCGACGGTCGGTTACAACAATAAAAAATTTAAAATTGGAACAATGTGTCTCTCGTTGAAACAATTGGAGTGGGCGGAGGTACGTCGCTGCTTATTAGGAGAGAAAGAGCCAACGACAAAGAAGTTTCAGAAATTCCCTTCGCGAGAAAGGAATTTCGCTGTGCGGAGGAAGAAGACAAACAATAACAATACGAGGTTCCACGAACACTGCGAGGATTGCGCGAGGATAGCCGAGAGAGAGAATAGGTGATCAAAGGAGAAGTGAAATGTGGAAGTGATCAAGTTAGAATAGGTGATGAAACTGTGACAACGGCGACGCTATGTGAGCAGTGTCTCTTCAATTGTGGATTCATAATAACGTTGATTCTGATTTATGACTGGTTTCAATTGAAACAGACATACCTACGTGACTTAACATCGTGTTTTTATCAGTGGTGTTACGTTAATGGGTGATTTGTAAATTTATTCGTTATCTCTAATTCATTTGAGTTTGATTCCGAGTAAAAACAAATTGTTTGTCAATAAGCGTCCAGTTGCCAGAACCGGTATAGAGCAGGTTTTTATATCATTGCTAAGCTGCAAACTTGTAAAGAACTATTTGAGAATTCTTTGCGTTTATAACTCTAGTGATTTGCTCTGTTTATACAATTACAAATATGACTATATATCGCTTATAACCTTTGTTATTATTGACTAGTATATACCTACCTACTGTATGTAATTTAAGAACAATGTAGATTTACATTAGTAAACGATATATGAGTAAAGTGTTACCTATTTTTTTAAATATGTAAGTTAAATGGTCATTTAAATTAACCACAAGAAAAGACTTCAAGAAATGATAAAAAAATTAAGCTATCTAAGTACTTAAGTACTGCTTTATGTGGGTGAGTCATTATTCGAGTGTTAATTTATTTGATTTTAGTACAGGAAAAATAACATATTTTGGCGGCAAAATACGTATAAGTCATAAACAAAGTTTCATTAATGTTTCATCAAATTTTATTGTTTTGCCGCCAAACTGTCGTATTAAATAAGTCCTACTTTACCTGTACTTTACGTGGGCACATTTTTTGTTGACATGCTAGATCCTGTTCAAGTTTTCAAGTTATCTAGTAAAAGCACAGGACTTCTAAACAATTATGGGAAATGGTCATCCAATTCTTCAGCCCAATGTGACCACGAAAGTGGAGGCGGCCTAATAAAACCCTCGAATAATGTCCGGGTATAACGCTAGGTTTTGTCACTGATAACAAACAACCTTTTGGTCCTTTTCTATTTAATTTAGAATGTGCAAAAGAGACACATGTTTAATGTCCAAAGCGATCGTTAGAGTGCATCTCTACAACAATAATGTTTTATGCTCGAACTGTCTCGAGTCGTATTTTTTGCTCAATTAAGATTGCTAAGCATTGGATGGAAAGTTTATCGTGATATTATGAATAGACATAAAAGAAGAAGATATTTGTATTATTTTTCTTTACATTTCGCTTACTTTGTTTGCTTTTGGCATTTAATCTAGAGGACTGATTTTTAAAATCATAGTTAACAAAATATCATTTGAAAGAATTAAAAATGTGTGTAGATATAGGTACACAACTACAATTTAAATTTTACTCTCGTTCTCATCTTAGGAATAACCTAACCAACAAAAAATTGGAAAACCTCCGATTTGTCAAACAAATTTGTTTGTTTGAAAACTCGAGTGGCGCAGGCCTGTTTTTTTTGTGTACGAGGGTCATGCCAAAAGAAATTAGATATTCAAAAACTACAAGGTTTATGATTTATTATATCTATCTATTTTTTCGAAGTATTCACCGTGAACACGTATACACTTTTTCATCCGGCTAAACCACTTGGAAAATGTCAATGACCATTCTTCTTTGGGTCCCTCAGAAATTTCATAATTATAGGCAGCCAGGGCATCTTCTTTGGTTTCAAATCGCCTTCCCTTTAATTTTCCTTTAATTTTTAGAAACAGGTAAAAATCGCAGGGTATCAGATCAGGAAAATATGGCGGGTGAGGCAGTATAGTGATATTTTTCGAACCAAAATAGTCGAGGGTTCTGGCAGAAGTGTCCGGGGCGGCGTTGTCGTGGTTTTAGAGCAGGTGCTGGGTTCCTGACTTTGGCTGCTTGTCACACCAAGCTGACAACACTTGTGGACCACAAACTGTCACATACCATTCTGAGTTGACAGTTCTTTGATCCTCTAGCACCACAGCCGCAATATGCCCTGTCTTCCAGAAAAATGAGGCAGTCATTTGTTTCTGTGTGCTTCGTGCTCGGCGACATTTTGTTGGAGTCGGTTCATCTTCAAAGCACCATACCGTTGACTGCCGCTTTGAATCAGGATCGTAGTTATAAAACCATGTTTCGTCACTTGTCAGTATATCATACACAGTTTACTTCTCGCCAGCGTCGAATTTATTTATCATAAATTTACACCAATCCACGCGGCATTCTTTCTGCAAATCGTTGAGTTTATGCGGCACCCATCTCGAACAACGCTTATGGAGAGACAGTTGTCCATGAATTATGGTTTGCAGTGCTGCTGATCCAATGCCTAGATCTTGCTCAAGCTCTACGTATGTAATTTGTCGGTTCTTACCGATATTTTTTTCGACGGCTTGCACATTTTCTTGAGTAACTGCGTTTGGCGGTCGTCCCTACTTCGCCTCATCTTCAAAGCTCTCTCACTTTCTTTTAAATTCAGCAAACCAATTAAAGACAGTTGCACGAGAACAAGCAGACTCACAAAAAGTCGTCATTAAAAGTTCAGAGCATTCTTGGGGCTTTAAACCTTTTTTAAATTCATAATAAATCATAACTCGAAAATCTCGTCTACTAAGTTCCATTTTAACCGCAAATTCCCGCCAGATTCAATCAGAAAAAAAATATTTAAAATAAAACTACGCAGATTTCCGGAATATTCTATTTTTAAATTAATAGCTATTTAATCAGCCTTCACGGTGGTGTATGACTTTCCAGTATCAATCAAATGAGCATGGAGTATCTAATTTCTTTTAGCATGACCCTCGTAGTTTACAATATTATAACAATAAATCTCACTCTAATAATAGATAATAGATCTCACTCTATGTATATAAATAAATAAACGAACATAGCCTCAAATCTTGCTTTGTCTTCTTACTTGGCGTTGTTTGCACTTAAAGGCCCCATTACGGGTAAATTCATAGAAATGTGTGGAGGCCATAGCTATTTAATGAACGCGTTCAATTCTATTAATTATCGTCCTCGTTAACTTTATCAATTTGTGTCAGAGTATTATATCTCAAATGGTATAATTTTATTGATAACCTAATAAATGCGTTTTCGGCGACCTAATACCTAAATATTATTGGTTCCTAAAATAGTAGATCTGTCACCTAAATTTAATCACCAAATAATATTAAAATGGTTATTATATTGTTTAAAAAATACTCGGAAACAAATAATTATATTGAGTTCAAAAATAATAGATGTGTCACTAAAACGGAATCACTAAACAATATAGAAATGGCTTCCTAAAAAATAATTATAATCACTGGAAAATAACATTGATCATCAAATAGTTTAACTGAAATTTGATGAAGGTGATCGAATTTTGATGGTCAAACTATAATTTAGGACACAGGTTTACATTCATCTGATGAGTGATGACCCATACTTAGAAACAGATTTGATTAGATGACCAATATATAGCTTAGGGATAGATACAATAATAAGGGTATCGCAGTTTAGTGACAATTCTAAATTTAAGTGACAGAAAATATAGTTCCCTATCTCAGATAGTCCTTACTCGTGGCTTTGCTTGCGTACCATAAGATCCATTAGTCGGATTAAAATAAGAGATTAGGAGTTCCCAAAAGTTATATCTTGATCTTTCAATTACGTTGCACGAAGAACACCCGCCTATTGTGTTTAAAATTAGAAGTTGACGTTTTGGGATTTTAAATGAGTAAATTCTGATTTTGCGGAAATATCCGTATAAAAGTAGTATATAAGTTAAGCCAGTGATCCGACTATCTGTGTTCCAAATTTTATTCAAATTCTTCCACCCGTCGTATCAATTATCATGGAAGACTCATAAACTAGTACGAACAAATAATAAACAAACACACGGACTTTGGCATTTTATAATAGGACGCTGTTTTGCAATACTGAGTCAACCCACTGCCTATCATTTTGCAATACAATGTAAACTGTTATTTTTTTTCTATGGGTTGATCTTGTATTGCAGAATTAATCAGGGTCATTCAGGGTTGACACACTATTGCATAACAGCGCCCTAATTAGTTGGACTTACAATAAATAAACACAGACTTCTGATGGGGTTGTATTTGTATGTAGGTAACCTCCTTTTGCTATCTAAACAAATATAAAAAACTGCTCAAATATATTAAGTATTCAAATATATTACGCAATTTTGTCTATCTCCTTAAAAGTAACTTAAGTATGTTAATCTGTAATAGTGTAGTTTTCTATTGGTGATAGATTTTTTTTAAACGGCTCACAAGCTCCAGAGATTTTAAATTACAAAGTTGTCTTATTTATTACATTATTATATAAGTAGACTCGTATATTAAAATATAAAAATGCTGCTACTCCTTATATAAATAAATAACATGTTAATGCCATATTAAATGTGATATAAAATTCATATTGTCTTTTTCTCAAAAATGTCCGTTAAAGTCTACATTATTCCTTACATATCAGAAGGCTAGGTGCATAGTCTATGGTCAGCGAGAAATAAAAGAATGCAGGCGCGCTAGCTGGACAATAATTTATTATTGTAGAGTCTCAAACTTTTAAAAAACTTAAAACGGCTATCAGTTATTTTGTTGGAACTCCAGACTTTTTTTTATTGGATCCGAAACAGCTTGTAGTGTTTTCGGTGGAAAAATACACCTGCTGTTTTTTTTTTAATGAAAAAAAGGCGGGAAAGCATGAAAATTTTTATGGGAATAAAATTAAATGTCATAATATATTTTTCTGAGAAAAGGTAATCTAATTTAGTTTTTTTCCTGCACCATTTTTTAGTCTCGGCTAGAATAGAAATTACTGGCGTCGCCAGGCCACGACAATAATCTACTATTAAATATTCTGAGGTGAATCACTTGATAACCTTATTTTATGATATTTGAATTTCGCAAATCGAATGAGTTAAAATGCCAGCTAGCTAAAATGTAAATAAATATTATACCAAAATTTGACTTAATACCTAATTTGGTTAAGCATATTCAGTAGTAACTCGTGCATTTGCTCTTGAAAATCATCATTGGTGAAGTGGAACTGATGATGAAGACCACATTTGACCAAAAGAGCTACTACTCAATAACAAGTACTTCACGGGTTGAATTTCAACCTATCTCACCTGATGTTAAAATGCAGATGAGACCAAATGTGTGAAAGGTGTTCACTGGTTCAGTAATAGCCTATTCACTCTAGCCCTGAAGAGCCCTAGATTGTATTTGGGCGTTTTTAAAAAAAAGTGTACCCTTTCCATTTTCTTAAAATATTGGAAAAAATATGGTTTCTCCTACTTAGAATCAAGAGCACAATTGATTTCGATCGTTTAAAAAAATGTCCCCAGTTTTTCAAGCAAAATTTTATGAATCCGTTTTGTCACGCCCATACTGAGTATATGAAAAAAACGTCGCAAAACTGAAATTTTTTTTTAGGACATTTTTTTAAACTATCGGAATCGATTGTGCTCTTGATTCTGAGTAGGAAAAACCATATTTTTTCCAAAATTGCAAAAAAAAGAAAGGGTACACCTTTTTTTTAAAACGGCCAGTCATACGTGGAAAAACAGACGACGGGAGCAAATTCCATTCCTTAGCAGTTCGCATTATGAAAGATGAAGTACCGCTTTGTCGCGTTTATATGCTCCTTATCACCTTAACTACATAGCTCCAAAGGCCGTCGATTTATGGAAACCTCGTTATAGCTTGTATAGAGCCCTATGGGGTTCCATAATGACGCAAGGTTTATGAGGAAGGGGTGCGGATAATTGCTTGCTGATTGACAGAGGCATTAATCTGGTAATATAGTGAGGGATAGGTATTATAAAGAACAAAAACAACAAAAGTAACAAAACTAAAAGTAACAAAAGTAACAAAATTTGGAGTTGAAATAAAATAATACAAAAAGTTTCCAAAAATCAATCCCTACTTAATATTATAAATACGAACTCTGTCTGTCTGTCTGTCTGTTACGCTTTCACGTCGAAACCACTGAACCGATTTTGATGAAATTTGGTATATAGGTAGTTTGAACCCCAAGAATCAACATAGGATACCTTTTATTCCGGTAGAGGGCGCCACCGCGCGATAACCTAGATCCGCGCAGGCGAAGTCGCGGGCATAAGCTAGTCTTATTATAAAGAGGTTGAGTGGGAAATTACGAAACTAAAGCTACTACGGAACACGTGTAAGCAGGACGGATTTTGAGGTCGAGAGGTCGTGCACAGCGAAGAAGCGCAATAAAGGGAAATTAAACGAATAATGGCAAACTCGTCTAAAGTATATTTGTTTTTGAACCTCTATTTTGGGGACCTCTAGTGGAGGCTCCGCGCTATGTTAGAGTCTGACATCTGGTAGCATGGTGGACGGTTGTGTTGTTCTGAAGATGAGCTCTGGTTGAGTTCGAAGCGCGTCAATTTAGTCTAGTGGTGGTGATTGATCGGTTTGTGTGATTTGTGTGTTCTTACAGTGTGGGATAGTAGAGGAAGTACATGAACACACATTTCTTGCATAAACGTAGCTATCATAAAGGTCGTGGATGAACAAAGTAATTATTTACGAAATCCTTAGACAAGTACTACTTTATTTTTTCGTAATGGCTACGGAACCCTATTCCAGGCGTGTCCGACACGCTCTTGACCGGTTTTTCTCTTCTGGGATAGCCAAGGCTTTTCTCAAAGCGAACTCTTCGTCACCCCTCATCACTCTCGACCATCTTCTCGGCAATGGGGACAATTTTGAAGGAGCCTCTGATAACACCGTAGCATCTTCATCTCATTTGTATGCATCTTCTGTTCTTCTTCTTGACGGCCCAGCCAGCACTCAGAACCATCAAGGCGGAGCTCCTCTCAGAATAAAATCAAGTAATAAAATTGTTTACCAAATAACTTCATTATTTCACCAATTTATGTTTCGTAAACATAGTCTATTGATAATTTCATCTCAATAACAAACTTGTTGTGATAAGAAACGGATATTGTATGTACTCGTACAACATAGTATCTAATATCAGCAAGTAACGTAGTGACAGTTAACAGGCCGATGGATTATTCTAGAAATACAGGCCAGAAGCAAATCGCACTTCCAGACCAACACTGCATCAACTCAAAATAATACACTATTTTAATTTAGACCTTCCAGACATTTGATTTAAGTATTGTATTGTATTGTAAAACTCTTTATTGTACATAAAAACACATGAAAATAACAGAACACAGGACAATAAGATGTAGGTACAAAGGCGAACTCTTAAGTCTTTCTAAATTAAAATGATGTATTATTTTGAGTTGATGCAGTGGTGGTCTGGGAGTGCGAAATTGTCGGAAGAAACACGTACTTAAGTTTAGCGAGCTGTACATTTCTTAAAAACAAAACATTTCTTTGGCTGTTGTTTAGAGAGGTTCAGATATACTCAATGAGCTATAGAAGCTATGCATGCAGTTTTTTCGCCGGATAGAACCCAGAACTAATATAGGCAGATGCACCCGGATTGCTATCACCGTCTTGCTAGCTAATGGTCTTGTACTGTTGTGTTTAGGCGTGGAGAGTAAGACAGCCGATGAAATTACTGGCTGGTTATTTTTTTGTTATAAAAAATAGGCTTACGTTTGGCCACTCGCTTGATGGAAGGCTAAGGTGAGGCCTAAGATGGTACACGTTTGCCTAGAAGGTGTCTTCACTTGACCTTAAAGATGTCCAGATAATAGCGTTCCAGAAAAACTGACCTTGGCAGAAGTATCCCATCTTAGACCTCTAGGTTGGCAACGCATCCGCAATACCCCCTGGTGTTGCAGATGTTTATGGGCGGTGGTGATCTCTTACCAAAAGGAGATCCACTTGCTCGTTTTCCATCCAGCCGAGTAAAAAAATTTCGCCGAAGAACGAAAGTCATCAAATTTCGAAAAAAAAAACTAAAATTAAAATTACGATCTGGGCCCAATTGCATAACAAATTACAAGCAAATAGTATACCTAAGTAAGTGAATTTCAATACAAAATCTCTAATGATAAAAAAATGAAATATGTTCTCCGTTTCTCCGTGCTAGGTATAGCTAAAACGCAAAATTCCAAATTAAATTTAATAAAATTGAATGAGCACAAGAAACGAACTGAAAATAAATAGAACAATATTGACTTTTTTTTCTAGTCCTACACCTTAAAATAACTACAAGCTTATTCCCCTTAACTTTATCAAACTATGTATATAATTAGGTATTTAGTTATATAGATGCTTTTAGTAAGTGCACATTAACTCATTGAATCGGTATGATAACATTATCACAGTGATAAATGTTGTGACACGATTCCGCCGAATGGTTATTTACAGACAATTGTGATGTGATGTTTCGTGAAAATTCGATTTTGATGATATCACGCTTGGATATAGAAGGAAAATCAACATATTTGAGCGATATAATTCAAAACGCATACAATAGGGATATACAAAATAATAAAATTCAAATATGAATTCAAAAAATTCAAATTCGAATATTTTTATGACTATTGTACAATACAAATAGTAAGAACATAATTATTAAGGACATTAGTATTTGTAAAACAAAAGTTTTTACATAAGCTAGCTATAAGCTAAATAAAAATTATTGCTTGTAAAAATCTTTGCAACATGTTAAGATTTTTAACGGTAAGTTTGTATTAACAAGGACTATAATACCTACGATAGAGTCTGCGATTATTGGTGGTTGTGTCGTAGAATGTGGTCGTACATTGCACTTTATGCTTTACAAAATAATTTAACAATAAATAAAGCTCTACTTTGAAATGAAGCATGTATTTAATTATAATGAGACAAAAGATAAATGTACCCTTGAAACTAACAATACCACGCCAATGACCTGTTACTGAAATAGCGACATCTAGTGGCGAGTAGCAAATCTTGTACTTGCATTATGAACACTAGTCAATGCTCGCTCGCCTTTGCTGGTATAGATGGCGCTCAAAAGCTTAACTTATACTGTTGTCAGAAGTATCAAATTAGCTGTAATTCTGTACCTACAAAATGTTCAAAATATTTGTATTTAATAACTCAGAAAACATGCTAATATTATTAAAGCGACTGTAAGACACAGATATCATCAACAGTTTCACGGTTGGCTTTGGCTTACCATTCGAGCTCAAAAAAAACACAGATTACAAGATGACTTAAAATATATCGGGCTTGATCCGTGTAGGTATCTATTCTCATTATTATTATTTTAATAATTATGTGCTGAAAGTAAGTTTAGTGCGAGCTAGAACAACTACCATTGTCACTTTCAACCTAAGCTTGTAAAAGAGAGACGGAAGCATTTACGTTCACAGTTAACGCTTTTGTTAGTAAGCAAGTCCAACAGTTATCTGTAATCCAAAGGGTGAGATAAGATAACTCTAATCTTTTCTAAATTGCATTTTTACTATCGGAATATTTCTGTCCTTTTAAATTGGAAGTAAGTAAACATTCAGTATCGAAGAAAAAAGTTTCGTAGACTCTTTATAAGAAATCCGTTATTAGATTTCTCCGTCCACTTTTATGGGTAGGTATTAGTTTAAATCATTAATTTCGTGTTCGATTATTATTTCAAAATTAGTCGCCTACTTCTATGGTTCCAAAAAAAAAACTCTTGCACAGGCATAGACAGTGGCGCCTTCGTCGTTTTAATTTTCGCAGAATAGGGTTGCCCTCAGTCCGGGGTTTCCCGAACCCGTTTATTTAAATTTAAAATCGACTTTTCGAGATTTTTTTTTATTTAATTCTTGACCTATACTAGATTAATTTTTTGTCATTAAAACTATTATAAAACTGTCTATTACGAACTTTGAGTTACTCAAAGATTACGCAGCATTTATTTACTACGTTGAGACTGAGCAGTCTATGTTAGGACGTGACAGCTCAACCAAATAACTTTTTAAATGTATAGGTACCTTATATGTTTGTATGTAAAGTCGAAACAAAACTACTAAACTAGGTAGGTGGTTACGTGCTTGTTTAAAAAATAAAGAATGCCGCACTAAAACATCCTTCTGTTTAGGTAACATTGCTTTGTTATCGCAGCTTTATCAAAACGCATGACATCATTAGACTAACTATCGTATGACGTTTGAAAACCACTTCACTAAGAACTTCTTATCTACAAACACACATACTTATACAATACTTATTATGATGGCGCTAGTGTCTAAGGGTTGATGTGAAATAAATAGGAAGAGATTTAGTCCCTTTTTTTGTCACTGAATGAGCTAAGTTTGTTGTAGGATGTCTTCGGTGAAATGCATTAGGGAATTATTGGAATGGCTGTGAGAGATCACGTCTGATTGGTCGAGCCAGTGTTGTGATTTTGACAGTCGGACAAAAGAAACGTTTCGCTATCTTCGTCATTATTATTGTTGTAACATTTTTATGTTTCATGTTTGAGTCCCACTTCAGGAGACCCACTTGCTAGTTTGGCATCCAGTCGAATAAAAAAAAGAGTAAGTATTCGCATGAATGAAAGAGAAACAAACTTCAATGGAAATGCAAGAGCTGAAACATAGGTAGCAACGAAGCGAGCTGGTGCCAAGAGTTTAACTTAGCTACTTGACTATTCTTACTTCCTCCACTTTTAATGTCTCAATCCGAAATAGTTCCCCTTTTGACGATGATCGAAAGAAACCCAACCATTCTATTTTTATTAAATGTCGAAATACGACGTTGGTAGGTATCTATGTAAGAAAACTCTTTAAATGTAAAAAATAATCATCCTTCTGTTCTGCGTAATTAAGTACGATAAGTAGATATTATTCAAAGTTAATTACTTATACTAGATGCTGACGGTGAGATTTTTTAGCATCGTAACAATAATAGATTTGCTAATGCATTATAGATGCTCGGGAGCTCCTATCAACAATAATCTAATTACAAACAGCGTAGCACATTTTATCACAAAAAACTCTAACTAGCTACCGATAAAAATGGAATCTAATCGCAAAACCGTAGCACATCACTATCTCGTTCCACTCCTTCATAATCCCTTGAACTTGACGCGAAACCGCGAGGTAAACAAAACGCAACCCGTTGGTTGACGCGCATTTGTCATTCGGTACGCGGCTCGCGCGCTGAGCGAACGAAACGCTACTGTCAAAATTCGAAAGAAAAACAATCGGCTCGCGAATTCGTATTGTTATTAAACGTTGGTGTTTTGTTTGTAGTGAATTCTGAGTGGCGTTTTTGAAGGTTTTATTTGTGTTTTGTTTTGTGATATTCTATTGTTTTGTTTGTTTGATTCATGAAGGAAGTGGCGGGAAGTGACCGATAACCATGTATTTGCTACCTTATGACATAGTTAGCACGTCCATGGTAATTGTATCTTACGTGTGAAGCGATAGGTTTTTTTTGTTTTGATTTGGGAAATCACCGCAGCAAGCAGGTACTATTTTTTTTAAGGCAATGGTTGAGTTCATTCAGCCACTAAAAAAAAATTATAACTCTAAATGAGATCGGGAAAACATTTATTCAAACAAATATTAATTGAATTTCCTTCTGTTTAAAATGAAGTGTACAACAGGAAATAAGTAATTATTACAAATGTTTCTGTAATGCAAATGTTATTTTACTTTCTGCATTGTCATCAGTTGCGCTCATTTCAAAATGAAAATGACTTTTTGATTTACTTACGGCTCATTTTACTTAATCACAGCTTTAATAAAATTCACTGTTATGTAAATAAATTAAAATATAAACAAGCTAGGTACATAACAATCCTTATTTTTAGTGAAGTACGTTTTTGAAAAATGTAGTTACTGTTAAAGTACGTGACACACTTACGATAAGTATTTCTAGCATTCGTCCTTGATTTAATTAAATGTCTTTGCCAAAGGAAACTAGCAAAGGAACTAAAGACAGTTTGTTAAAAAAAATGCCACATCTTTGTACCTACCAAACGCCTTACATGATAAAGCCTAAAGTAGTCGTTTAGTTAATCGATAAATAGTTTTTTTTACGTATCAATACGGGTACTTACCTATTCGTTCGACAATCGGTACCTACTTGTCAATTTGACAGTTAGCCAGCGGTTCCTAAACCTTTTCCGATTGCGACGCACTCGTATGCAGGAACTAAAAAGTACTGAATTCTAGTCCCATCTGTTATACCTAAGAAGTACAAAATCCGCTGATTTAAAAAAATACATAAATATACGCTTAAATTTGGCACTGATCAGAGCAGTCTAAACAATACGAGGGGTAAAAGGCTTAGTATTCGTCACTACTCTTAAAAAAGCTCGTACCTCAAAATCGAACCCCCTTAACCCCCCTGTTAACCCCCGACGCAAAAAGTCAAAGTCAAAATATTTTTAAAGAGGTTTAAGGTACAAGTTTGACATGAAGATCTGTATGTCTGCCTGTCTGTGGCGTCGTTACCTCTCAAACAGATGGGACGATTTCGTTGCGTTTTATTTACGTAAAAGCGGGTTTTCTTGCGGTTGTTCCTAGCTATGTTACATTGAAATCGGTTCTGCAGTTTTTAAGATATTGAACTTTGAAATGCCAGTGAATTTTTCTACTATTTATTTGCATGTTTTAACGTTTTTTTCGCGACGCGATACATGTCACGACAATGTCTCGGGTTTTAACTTACCTAAGTTTTTCAGATATATATGAACATTATTTCAAAAGTAAATTTTGCTGACTATTCATTTGAGATACCTACGAATTTTTTTAAAGTACCCAGTGACTTATTTTGACACGGCGTTTTTGAAGCTAGCGTAGCTACTGAAACAGTAACAACTCGATTTCCATCAGATTGCATAAGTTTCCAGGTTGACAAAAGCCACACGACATGCGCCCTGGAGCACTTACCACGGTGCTCCAGGGCGCCGCGGCACAGTATTTGGAGCCCCTGTGTTAGACTTACCGCGTCACTGTCCTTTTTTTAGCGAATGAACAGCGGGGCTACTTCGAAATTCGAAAATCGAAGTTCGTGTCGTACTATCTCTATCACTCTCGTTTTAAAGAATATAAGCGTCAGCAGGTCGGCAAGATACGAATACAGGGCCATGCGGTTTATGTGCACGCTGTACTTGTTAACCCGGAATGAATGACAATGTATGCCCTTTTGACAAATTACTTGAGGGCATAAATTATCAGGGCGTGCATTCTGGGTTGACAAAACGGAAACAGCTTCCAATGACCTTGTGTACAATTTGACAAGGTCACCTCACCGCTCAAAGCGCACACCATTTACGCCCTTTATTTTCACACTTCAAGTCATTTATTAATTTTAAATTTGAACATCTATTTCGAAGATCTATGTATACACTTAAAAATCAAAATTAACCTCGAATTGGTTGAACCATTGATAAGTAATAAGGAAATAAAGGAAAAAAGACACTACCTATTAACTTTTTCAAACATCCATAACATTAAAGAAGAGAAGATAACCATACCTATGTATATGCATTTTTAGCGAATGGCGTTCCCTTTAAAATTGTACCCTTTTAAGACGTTAACAGTTGAAGATGCCCAAAAGATGTGTACAGTTGCTGTCATAAATATCGGAGATGCTCAAAAATATCTGAACTATATAGTCAATCGCGTAAGTGCGTGTTCAGATATTATACACTAGACAGCTGCGATATTTATGATGACGATGCGATATTCAAATGACAGCATCTAGAAGTTACGTTTGTATATATTTGTGTAATATTAAATTACATCAACACATTTTTTTGCGCAATTTTCGAGCTCTAGTTCTTTCTGCCATTCTACAGAATCATTACAGCGTTTCTCAAACTTTTTAGAATCGTGATCCGTTAAAAGAAATAAAACTTCTGTATCTCGTTACGTAAAAAGTTACAAAATAAATACTTAGTAACTTTTTTTTAATAATTATTGGGTTGTGATTTTGTCATTGGCGTAAATTCAAATTTTAGGGTGACTAATACATCCTAGTTGAATGAATCCTATCGAACTCATTCCGATTCGAATGATCACAAATTCAAAATCTGTATTGCTATAAAGCTACAGCTCAAATTACATTTTTGAGTAGTTGGCAAAGTAAATTGGTGCAGGGTACAGATTTTTGAAATCAATCTCAAAAATACCATTAAAAATCTGTGTATTGTTAAAACCGCAACTCAAGTTAGTAAAATTTACCACTAGTTGATTAATCTATCGTCTACTACTCTACTCGTATTGCACCTATTTTACCACTTATTTCAAATTCGGTAAAAAATTCGAATGTTTATATAATAGTAACAGGTTATTTTTACCATTTTGGCAATAAATGACTACCTACTTGGTTCTTGTCCGGTTCAGTTATCGTGCGAAAAAATCACGTCGATTTGTCTTACTGGATATAAATAAACAAACTTTGTTTTCAACATTGTTAGTAAGTAAAGATTGTGGAAGCACTTTAATAACCTAGAAACGTATTGACCCTATACCCTCATGTAATTAATATCAATTAGCATTCGAGCCGAGCAGTCGAGTTAACAAACTCATTTATCGATTAATTAAGTCGTTCACCGTTGCAATTATCGTGGGATAAGAACTTATAACAATAAGTTGTCGTAGATCAGTGATAATAGCGAGCTAATAATAAAAAGTAAAATTAAAAATTTTGAAAAAACCCACGACGGTTCCTATAGAAAAAGGTTTAAATAATTTTTATAAACATCCCCCGACTAAAATGATTACAAACGCAAAAACATCCGTCGGGGGCTGCCATTACCTGCACCGAAATGAACTTATATTTTGCAATTGTATGAGTTTGTTGAGTTTGTATTTTGCAATTGTGTGTGTTGTTATAATTGTGTGAGGAATGTACCTAGGTACTTTATGAGACAAAGATATTCACCGTAAGTAGTTTTCTTAACATTGTAACTGAAATAGCATTGATTACTCACCCCGAAATTAAGTAATATTCTGTAGTTGTATGAATTTGCGTTTAATTAAAATTGTATTTGGAATGCATTATGAGAGAGCTAGTTGTTTGTAATAACTTTTCTTAACATTTTAATTGAAATATAACAGAGAGATGGCAATGGCAGCCCCCGACGGATGTTTTTGCGTTTGTAATCATTTTAGTCGGGGGATGTTTATAAAAATTATTTAAACCTTTTTCTATAGGAACCGTCGTGGGTTTTTTCAAAATTTTTAATTTTACTTTTTATTTTAAACTTTTTAAAGAAATAATTCATCTCACTTAAATATTTTATGTAAAATGAAAGGCTAATATTCACAACACTTACTTACATGCTCATAAATAACGCTTTAGTTTTAAAAAGGTTTTCAAACTCTAGGAAAAGCCAAGTGGCTACATGAGGCTGCGTTCCCACCAGAGATGTGCGAGGATGACATGTGTTGCGAGGAATGTGCTTTTCATGAACCAATAGAAACGTTTCATATCCCTATCCTGGTACTCATCTCTGGAAGCTGAGCGGAGCGAAGCAAGGCAAATTAAATGTTTCTATTGGTTCATAAAAAACACATTCCTCGCAACACATCCTCGCACATCGCTGGTGGAAACGGAGCCTGAGCCCTGACTTTATAAAAAAAAAAATAATAATGCTTGATGATTGATTGCTTTGAATGTTGTATGCTTTTTTTGCTTGAAATAAATAGCTTAATTTTTTTTATTGACATGTCATACGAACAGATTTAAATATGAAACGGCCAAGCCATACTTTTTAAGCCAAAATAGGTATGTATAGGATTAGTAAGTAAGATCAGTCTTCAGGGGCTTAGCCTAAAATTTTACTAGTTTTTCTGCAAGCCCTGACCCATTAACTAGGATTAAAGGTTTGAAGTCACATTTTTTTTATTTATGTGCAATTCTCAATCAGCGTACAATAATTTAGCTTTCTTGGAACTTTTGGGAAGAGGAGACAACCCTAGCTACAGCATCAGGTAGTTTATAGGGATATAATGTATTGTCATTGCAATTGAATAATCGTGCAAAGTTTTATGCATTTATGCTATCAACCAACGAGGAGTTCTTTTGTGGGAAGACGACCCTAGCTGCAACATCAAGTTGTGTCTATTCTATCATATAAACAGTGCCAATAAAATTTAATAGGTAATTCTGTTAAATTCCGCGCCTGTGCCGCAAACTATTGAAGAGTTTCTTTCTGTGGAGACGACCCTGGCTACATAACCTGGACGTCACTACCAGATTATTGTATTGTTACCAGATTTACATAAGTGTGCCAAATTTCAAGTCAATACGATAGCTGATAGTGTGGCAAATTTAACTTGCAAGACCCAAATATGCATACAAACAAACATATGTATAATATTATTTACACAGGTACCTTACATTTCAGGTCAA
Organism: Choristoneura rosaceana; assembly: GCA_037349165.1. Classification (NCBI taxonomy): domain Eukaryota; kingdom Metazoa; phylum Arthropoda; class Insecta; order Lepidoptera; family Tortricidae; genus Choristoneura; species Choristoneura rosaceana. The sequence goes on from JAZBNJ010000019.1 coordinate 3,154,893, forward strand.
TAATAAAAGCTAGTATCAAGATGAAACGGTATGAAAATAGGCAGGTAGTGCCCCGTCTTTCTTTTTGTTCGTCTTGGCGGAGGCACTGCCGTGCACCCACCTTTATATACATGTGAACGCCTTTCGAAAACTATTAAAGACAGTCATCAAACCCCTTAAAGAGACCCACATCAAAGACAGTCAAACCTTTCTAGAGCTAAATGGAAAATGTTTACTCTGGCGCCCCCTTGCGGGTTAATACTATAAAACCTATCTAAGAACCATCTTAGATAAACATCAAATCCATTACGGAAAACTACATTAAAAACAGTCAACCCATTCTGAAGATAATTGGTAACATTCGGTGGTCATTTTTCGAGTGAAAAATGATTACTGTAGCGCCCCCTAGCGGATAAACGCCATAACACCTATCTAAGAACCACCGTCGATAAATTACAAATCCATTACAGAAAACCGCATCTAAATCAGTCAAACCGTTCTGGAGATAAACGTGAACATTCGTTTGCGCACAAACAAACAAACAAACAAACAAACAACCTCTCACCCTAAACGCATATACCTTCTCCGTTCCGTCGTGGGTAAAAAGACTCGTCAAGATTGTTTACCCTTTTTCTAATGCTAAAAAAAAACGAAGTATAATTATAGATACTTAAAAAAATATATCATGGAACAATTGACACCAGTACCTCTAGTGTAGCGTTCTCACAAAACAGTCGTTTACTATTCGACGACGTAAATCGAGCATTCGATCGTCGATACGTAAGTTTCGATCGTCGATACGTAACGCTCGATCGTCGATACGTTTCCTAACAAATACAGTGAGTACGGTTCACTTTTCGAATAGAATAGCAACTCACTTCGACAGCGTAATGTTTGAGGCGAGTGTAAGTACTCTCTTTGGTGAGTACCGATTTTCACGTTCGCAATAGTTTGCGAGGAGCTCGCTGACGCAAACGTTAAAGTAAAGTTGTCAATTGCTTTCTGACTAGCGTCATATTCTTTGAAAAAGGTGATGTGGAGAATAGGGACAAGACATTTATCTATAATAATTTATTTAACTTTCCTTTCACAACGATCTTACACCAGGGAAACACCATTCCTGAACACAATACATATACACACGCTCACACAACCACAAGTACACACACGCTGTAGGATTTCATTTTTCATGTAAAAGCAATGTGCGTCAAGTTAGCACATACCTCGGTTATCCGAAGTAATTGAGTGAGACCGAGAATAGATCGGACAATCAAAAGTTCCGATAATCAAAGTCGTGTTTTTGTGTCCTTTGGAATTGGAAGTCAAATTTCCCCACGGTAACTAGGTATAAAGTGTTCAACTGCGCAGTTACAACGGGAAGATTATTTTAATATGTAAAAAAAATCTGTACGTGTAGTATTCATCATCATCATCATGTCAGCCGAAAGACGTCCACTGCTGGACATAGGCCTCCCCCAAGGCTCTCCACTCAGACCGGTCTTGTGCTTTTCGCATCCACCATCCCGCGATCTTAGCCAGGTCGTCGCTCCATCTTGTTGGAGGCCTACCGACAGCTCGTCTCCCGGTCCGCGGACGCCATTCGAGAACCTTCTGACTAGGGATGTTAAGGATATCCATATCCGTAACCGTAACCGAAATAAATGTTTCGGATAATTTCGGATAGTGGCGGAATCTAAATGAGACACGTTACGACAAGTTGTTTTTGATCGGCCGTGTCACACGCCGCGCGCGTGGGTGAGTCTTTACCGGCATGTTTTTACCGACATGTAAATACCGGCTCTGCAAAGCTATACCACGAAATTCGTAAATCGAAGTCATAGGCTGATTGTAGTACCTACCAAGTGGTGACCTCTATACTTATAAATAAAACCATTTTATTATCTAAGTACTAGCTTTCGCCTGCGGCTCCGCCCGCGTGGAATTCGGTTATCGCGCGCTGTTCCCTCGGGAACTATGCATTTTTCCGGGATAAAAAGTAGCCTATGGCACTCTCGGGCCCATAAACTATCTCTATGCCAAAAATCACGTCGACCCGTTGCTCCGTTACGGCGTGAAAGAGGGACAAACATACAAACACACAAACACATAAACATACAAACACACAAACACACTTTCGCATTTATAATATTAGTATGGATTTGTATGCTACTTTTGAAATTCCATAAGAATCTAATATCCGTAACCGAAACTATCCGAAACTACCGGATAATCCGAAATAATTTCATATCCGTATCCGAAACCGAAACCTAAACTGATATAAAAAAATTCCAATATCCGTATCTGTATCCATATCCGTAACATCCCTGCTTCTGACCCCATCGGCCATCAGTCCTGCGTGCAATGTGCCCCGCCCACTGCCACTTCAGTTTCGCAATTCTTCTTTAGTTCTTTCTTTCTAGCTTTCTTAGCTAGCCTGGATTTTTGTATGAATGTATCATTATTATAGAATTTTGAATCGGTACCCCAAGATCCTTGGGTGGGCAATAGACCATACTGGGGTGGGTACGGTTTTTTTTTTAGAATAATGTGGCGCTGTCCATTGGAGGACAATTTTGTTAGTGTCTAGCAGGTGTTGCCATTGTATGGTAAAAAAATTTAGAAAATGAGCGCGAAAAATTACAATTCAACAATTCAAGTTATTATAATTTAAAATTAAAAACAAGAATTAAGATCACAATCGAAATTTCAAATCAGAGCAGAGAGTTTGGAACCCATTAGTTAAAAAGCCACAGAATAAATAAATAAAGCGAAAAGCCTATAAAATAATGAATGGTGCTCATTGGCCAAAACAACTTGAAGCAGCTAGAGGTACCTCTAAGTTGACGTACTTAATTCCGTCGAACATTTTCTGAACGCAACTTTTGGCGTGGTGAGCGATCGATAGTCTCATTCGTACGAATTTTAAAAGTAACATTCGCGTTTTACTTCACTCACGGTACCGTTTGCGTCTGCTCGAAGCTCGATCGACGTGACAGTTAACGTAAATTAAAGATGGACGCCATTGTATGTAACAAGACCAGCTGCTCTAATTAATAAAACTAAAATAACTAAAAGTAAAGTGAAATTTACTTCTAATTGTATGTAGAAAAACATCAACGACGGGCCGCAGAAAGTGTGATAATAATGCGTAAATACGACCTTTTCCTAAAGGACGAAGTCATTGAATTGAAGATGATCAATGTTTTTACAATGCTGTGCCTTACCCTACGAATAAAGCCTTACCACAAGCTGAAGATTTAGGATGTCGAAATTGTAGAAATGAAAGTTTCCTCCAACAGCTTGTTGGGTGAGGCTGGGACCAATGTTCGCAGCTTTGACTGGTACCTAGGTAAGAATTTTGTTTATTTACCAATCGCACTCGCATTGTGTTAATACATTTTTTTTTTCCATATTTTCCTGTTCCATATCTGACTTAAAACTAAATATTGCGACTAATGCTAATAATAGTTCTCGAGAATTCAATAAGTAATATCTAAATTTTACACACTATGTTTTGTTGATAAACAGATTTCCAAAAAACGGTTCTTTATCTCTTGAAAAGATAGTAATATAAATGTACATAATGTTGTCCGTTGCCTGCGACTTGGTCTACCCTGAATTTGTTTATTGCTCCATGCTAAAAACTATCCTTTGCTCTTCCCTCTTTTCAAATCCTGTCTCTGTCTCTACCATAAGGGCACATGGGACCTGTGCCCATCAATGCACCCCAGCCGATGGGTCACCCTTAAAGCCAAAAAACTGAGAAACTTTCTTTAATTTTCAAAAGGGCCCCAAGTTGTGTGCTCCGGGCCAGGGCACCCGCACAGCATAAGGTAGCCCTGATAGGTACATACTATTTATCTATATACAAAATTTCATTTATATTGGTTCAGCAGGAACAGACCGATAGACAGGCACTTTCGCATAATTATGAACTTGCTTCCCTCATATAACCATTATTTTTGACAGACTAATTGCAATTCAAGAATGTAATCAAGTAATGTTACCTACAAAAATTATAGACTCAGTGACTGCCTATAATCTAATATTGTCAATTGATATTTTCTTAGGAGGAGGCGGAGTGGAACGTCACCAAAAACAAAAGGGGTCCAACTGTTGAATGAAGATTGTAAAACAAAACAATGTTCCTGACATTACTGGTCTACCTAAGGGCAGGGCTGCCTATCCAGTATCTTTCAGTTTGTAGTTGCTATCTGTTCTTCACATCCTTTCATGTGTATTATATTCTATTTACAAAGTTACATGAAATGTCTGCGCTGTGCTCAACTTCTAATCTCATTGTACAAATTATCCTTGTTAATATCAATTGCCTAAAGCAGAAAGAATATATTGGTGTGCGTGCACAAATTTGTTTTTTATTGTTTTTTTACAAGCTTTAGGTTTTGAAGTTACTTACTTTAAACAAAAGTTGTTTTAAAAATCTGTAAGTCTAATTTTCACACTTCTGTTTGAAATTAGTTAAGGTAGTTTGTTTTTAACTAGTTTTCACCCACGATTTTATCTGAATTTGTTTATGACTCTCACATGGGTAACATGTATTTTCCGGGATAAAAATCTAATTCTCCGGACTCGAACTATATTAAACTAATAATAGTCATAGTCATAGTATTTATTCAATAAACAATACAGGTATCGTGTTTGAAAATCATACAATCATTTAAATCTACAGAAGAAAGAAAGAAACACATATAACAATAAACAAGTAGACAAAACCAAATAAAAAACAATATAATAACAGTTTTACCTATACCTAGTTAACAATGTACCTACTTACACTCAATCATCACAATTTATATACCTACTATTCTAATATATTATCAAAAATTTCATCCACACTGTAAAAGCAACTCCTTAGTAAAAAGTTTTTTAGTTCTGAATAGTTCAAGCATAAAGAGTTTACAAACAGACAGATACACTTTCGCATTTATAATTTAAGTATGGATTACATTTCTGACAAAAACTTAAATTTGATAAGTGTAATAAAAACTGATTTAGTGCCTTCAAGTTTCTTTAAAATCTTACTTTTTTTTTTATTTACCCCCTCAAAGCTGCACATAGCTCAACTCGAAGAAAATCAATGTTTTGTGTGAAATTATTAATTTGCACTAGGCCAACACTTATTTGCAGTAAGTACTTACTTAGTTTTTGTACAATTAAAGTTTTTTTTTTTGCACTTGTTTCTTTACAAGTGGTGAAAATGATGGAATACCTAAGTAGGAAAGAATCTGAATACTTCTATTAAAGTATTAGTAAAGGAACTTTATTATAAGTTTGTGACACTGATTGTTGTACTTGCAACCATAACTTGGCAGTTTAAATGGAATAATAATAATACAGCAACCTTAATAATTATCTATTTAAAAATTTGACAGACTTAAACTCATAATATTATTATGTATTCATGTCTCTGTAGGTATATGAACTAAAAAAAACCGCATCATAAATATCTGTCATGTAAGATAACAGGAACTTATTAAACTGCTGAAGGTTATCATATTTTCTTTATTAAATACTAGCTTATGCCCGCGACTTCGTCTACGCGGACATAGGTTATCGCGCGGTGGCGCCGTCTACTGGAATAAAAGGTAGGTATCCTATGTTGATCCTTGGGGTTCAAACTACCTATAAACTAAATTTCATCAAAATTGGTCCAGTGGTTTTGACGTGAATAACAGATAACAGACATAGTTACTTTCGCATTTATAATATTAGTTTTTAATTGCATTTCACCTTAAGACTATTTTGTGCCTGAACTTGTTAAAGATAGGTACCTATATTAATAACAAGGAGTAACTCTCAGTCTGATATAATAATGATTTTAAATAGCGATCTTGCATAATATCGATTCTTCGAATTACACTTGGCATAACAGTTATGTCATAATTTTTTTTAGCCGAATGATATTTTTGCATAATTATCACTTTGCATAATATCTCTTTGAATAACAGTCATTTCTCGGAATATTACATAGCAGAACAGGTTTACTAATATCTTGGATATTTTTTTTCTCATTTCATTTCTCATAACAACCTTTCGCAGAACCATCATAACCGAATTACTTTCTGCATATATTTTTTCTCATACTTACTATCATTCCTCATAATTTTGTAAGTACCTACAGCCGAATTATACCATCACATAAGATCGATGAGAATAATATTTATATCTCCGAATAGTTGATACGCAGAAAGACATCTCATAATATTACTTTGCATAAAGATAATAAAAAGCGGCAAAGTGCGATTCTGACTCGCCCATGAAGGGTTCCGTAGCAACCAGTAGCAACAGTATAGTTCTTATAGTTTCGGTAAAAAGTGGCTGTGACATCTCATTAAAGAGTTAAAATTCTCTCTCTTGGAAATAAAAAAATTAAGCATTGGTGCCCCACCAATTACAAAAAAAAAAGGTATTGGATAAAACGCATCGCATTAATTTGATTCTAAATAATCAAGCTGATTTTACTTGTATTGGAACTTGAATTTGAGATTAGTGTATGAATCATTTCAAGGAATAATTCTTCTTTACATTGACAATTTTGCATGTAATAGTATAGCAAAATAAATACTAGTTTGGACTATTGTATTAACACGAAATTTTAAATAGCGTCATGTTAACATGGCGTAATGACATAGTTAAAGGAACTAACAGCTACCATAAAAATGGGTCAGGGTTAAAGTAAGACCAGCAAAGTAAGCGTGCTGTTGTAATAGCAGCAGGCAAAGCGCCAGAATAAAACAGCAGTTACATAGTGGGTTGGGTTTGGTTAGAACTGCGACCACAACAGTGCGCGAGCGAAGCGAGCTTGCCGCGGTAGCGGCCAGCGAAGCGCCAGAATCTTACAGCTGCCAATAAGATTTAAGTTAATATAGAACTAAACAATTAAAACAACGCTGGGTGTTTTTAACGTTTCAGCATTCAGAACGGTCAGTCAGATTCACCACCGTAATAAATTGATAGATAGAAAAAAAAAATATCTGGGCGAGGCTAAAACTCGCTACCAAGCGTTTTCCCAGAGATAAGACCGAGCTAGATCGATTTTTGTCCCCGAAATACCAAATCTCATCGAAATGCTTTTGATTTTCCTTATGCAAAGTAATATTATGAGATATATCTTTCTGCGTAGCAACTATTACGGACATATAAATATTATTCTCGTCGATGTTATGTGATGTTAATATTCGGTTTTACAAAATTATGAGAAATGTTAGTATGAGAAAAAAATTATGCGAAAAGTAATTCGGTGATATGATGATTCTGCTAAAGGTTGTTATGAGAATCGAAATTATGAGATTAGATTTTATGCAAGATATTAGTAAACCTGTTATAAAACATCACTAAAATGTTTCACTTTTTTTCTTTTAATGTTTATTCCTAAATTCATAGTTACTCTATTCTGGTATGAACATGAATATAATAATAATAATTTATTTATTTGCCAATAAAGAATTATAGCATTAACTGTATAACCAATGTGCTGTAAAATTCTAATTAAATATACAAAAAAAAATCTACATTATAACGGGAAAGAAAAAGTTATTTAAGGAATTGTGAATACCCGTGCTTCACCTGGGTGAAACAGCCAGCAGCAGCCATATCTATGGTCTTAATTTTAAGGTGTTATGGTATTTATTTTTGACGACTGGATGGCCGAGTGGTTAGAGAACCTGACTACGAAGCTTGAGGTCCCGGGTTTGAATCCCGGCCAGGGCAGATATTTGTATGAATAATACAAATGTTTGTTCTCAGGTCTTGGATATTCAATATGTATTTAAGTATGTATTTATCTTTTTATAAGTATGTATATCCATTGCCTAGTATCAGTAGTACAGTCAGTGCCCTAACATAGGTATCCACTTTTCTATACAACTAGTATGAAAAAGTGGATACATAAGTTAGGGAACCGACCATACAAGCTTTGCTTAGTTTGGGACTAGGTCAATTGGTGTCAAGTGTCCCATTATATTTATTTATTTGATATTTTATTTAGGATATTTTTATCTAAAATAAATTATTTTTGAAAAGATAAATAAATATATATATATATTAAATAAATTTCATGTTCAGTGATTGAAATTTTAAGATTTAATCCCTACACCATGGGAATATCACATTGGGGATAAAAAGTAGCCAATAAAACTAATCATGTAGTCCATAATAAAGTATGTAAGTAAATAATTATTCAAGTTAACTGTTATTCTGTAGTTGAAATTGTTTCTATCATCTAGCAACAAATCGCATTTCATACATGGAAAATCGAAAAATAAAATGAAATCTGATGTCTTTTACATAGGCAACATATTCTTGTGTATGACCTCAATACTGGTGGCACTACCTACCTATATCACAGGTGTGTTGTCAGTCCTTAGAGACTGATAGGCTCAAGATCCCTAAGGAGAATCGCTCTGGAAATGCTGTCCAATGTAACTTTTTTATAGACATGGAATGTAAATAAAACAAAGAAGGCAAGATTTCAAACAAATTTTAATCTAAGTATCATGAAAATGTAGATATTCAGTAACATCTCTTCAGCAACAGCCTTGCCCGTTGCGAGGCTCCAGGCAGCAGGTATACGAGTGTTTTTGTCCTTCGTGCAATGCGAAAATATGGTTCAAAAAATCTATTTTTTAAATTTGCTTGAGTTGTTGTGTGTGGTCTCTGCAAGTGCGAGGCCCCAGGCAATTGCTCTGTTCGCCATCCCCTAAGGCCGCCATTCATTGTCAAAGAAATCATAGTGATATTGTTTATTAAAAGGTTCCACCCTGGGCCATGATTGAATTTGTTCCTCCATAGAATGTTTGTTTACTTCTCACTTGACACTAACTGTTGTGACATGATATCTAAATATATAAAATGTCTAATAAAGTCCAAGCCCATAGTGTTTTTGATTTTCTACAGTGGCCTCCACTTGGTTAGTCCAGCGCATAGGTGACCTGACGTGCAACTAGATTCCTTGGAAACTCTTCTCTGCAAGACCAGCTGTTCTATGGAGTCTCCATCCCGCCTGAAGACGTTCAAAGTACTTACTGCAGTATGTGCGACTGTATACTATACTATGGTTGGATAGGGCAGACGCTGCGTGATGCCAAACTCCTGGAGTATGGGCACTTTGGTGCGGAATAATGTCCATGATATCACAAGCCTCCAGCTACACTATAACCTGCACTGTCCACGTCTGCCGCGTAAAGAAAAATGAGGAATTCCGATGCTCACACGAGCCTTACTTTGGCGGCTTTACATAACTTTGGTTCACTTTCGTATTCAGTGCTAAATATCGGATCAGAATAATTCACATAATAATATTTAAGTTTTACATTAAGTTTTTCCAATGTAAATTAGGCGGTGTCAGTCTGACATTAGTTTTATAGTTAGGTAGGGTTGCCAGATCGAATGACCCTATTATTGATAAAAATTAAGATTTATTGGGATTTTGGTACTTTGGACGGGAGAAACAATAATAAATTCAAATAAAACGTATAAGTAACAAACCACTTAACATTTTGTCTGCTGCCGAGAGAAATCCCACCAATATTATAAATGCGAAAGATTGTAAGTCGGTTTGTTTGTTACCTCGTCACGTCTAAACCAGTGAACCGATTAAGATGAAATTCGGAATACAAATAGTTTGAGTCCCGGAAAAGAACATGGGATAAATTTTATGTCGAAAATTGTATGATTTCCGCGGGATGGTGCTTAATTGATTCTACGCAGACAGAGTCGCGGACAACAGCTAATGCTTACATAAATGAACAAAAAATCAGAAAACGGTTTTCTTGGTACCGTAACTGTACTGATTTCGTGTTACTATATATATATATAATGTAGAAGCTAAGGGTTCTTTATTCGTATCACGGCTCGGCATGCCCACATGAGCAAACTGCACAGTCTCTACACTCGCCCATGGCTCAGGTGACTCTGACGCTGTGTGCTCACACACGAACACATGAGACAGTGTATGTGTGCCTTTAAACATACACATATTAAATTTTTTGTCCCTTTTTTTCACCATTTACCCGCTATAGATCAAATAATTCTTAAATAAAGTTTTTTTTTTTTATTTACTCTGATGAATTATAACTGTTAGTAGTAGTTAATTCATCAAAGCATTTACACTACAGCCAGGAAAACACTAAGTAAAAATTTTAAAAAAATAGCCGTGATTTTTTAAAATTCTTTGCATCGCGGCTGTTACTGAGTGTAGTACTTGCCAAGGAAAGGGATTTGGTGTCATTCGGTGCAAGCACTTGAAATTTATAATTATTGTTTTATAAACTGAAGCTGTTTAACAAGATTTTTTTGAGTTTGTTGGGAGTCGGGAGGACATACTAAAATTCGGGGAAAACCTGCCAAACCTGAATTATCTGGCATCCCCATTCGTTTTGTTTAGTCGAGTCGATCGGGTTTACGTTAACGTTACGATACGCGGACGAAATAGTTTTCGTTAATTTGACAAGTAAACTTACACTCGCAAAAGTAGTTGCGCAAACGTGCCGCTGGCGGCGCTGTTCGTGTTTCCATACAAATTGAGATTTTAACGCGAACGCGATCGAGACGTATTTTGTGACAGAAAAAATACACTAGGGGTACAGCTGAACTATTTCCGAATTAAGCAAAGCTTGAAGTATGGCTGCATTAATAAATATCTGTCTCGGCCGGGGATTGAACCCGAAACCTCAAGTTTTACAAAAGTTTCTCTAACCACTGTGCTACCTAGGTGTCTTGTTTACCTGGAACTAAAAAGCACAGCTGCTTATGCTGCTGACTATACGAAGAGCAAAAAGATGCGCGTGCGATTTACGGAGCGTAGAGATCGCGACCGGAACTAAATGAAGTTCTGCTTACTGTGATACACGCCATAAGATGAGCGGAGCGTTAGAAAAACTATTTTAAAAGGTTACTGCAAATGGTGACGCGACCACTTGTTCGGTCGCGGTCAAAAATATGTTGATACTTTACTACCTTGTCACTGTAAATTAGTGTTCGGACTTTAAAGTAAAATTGCCAGAACAAGGTGACAAAGTGTGTAAAGATATCTTTGACCTCAATTGTTCCCTCAGCCATCATCAAGAGTCAAAGTACTAGTACAATTCAAAAAATATTAACAGTAAGGCCTTATGACTTATGACCATATCCGACATCCGACATCAATAGGAAGACGTGGAGCAATTTTAGTCCAGTCCAGTAAATGCACAAACGTATATTGTTGTGTCTTGTTGTGTATAAATGTATTATCCTTAGATGAATGATTGGTCTCGCGCTCGCTCGACTAGATACCGCCGGCGTACTTGTCAAATGAAGCAACAAATAGTACGCCGAAATCGGCGTACCCGGCTCCAACCCGGCTCAGTCGCGTTGCAGACTGTGCGTAAGGTGCGCCTCCGAATGTTTTGCTAAATTTTGGTCATAAACCGAATTAAAATGCCAGTTTGCGCAGTGGAACTGTGTAAAAATAATACTTGCAAAAATAAGAAGAACACTGGGATCACATACCATCAGTAAATATCGTATAATTTCGAAATTACAAAATAAAATAACTTGAACCCGAAACGCCATCCAGTGTTGCCGCGTACACAAAAATCAAATCCCCGTGGTTGAGATTTTAATTAATTGAATTTTATTATTATCATCATTTATAACTTATTTCATTTATCTAACGTAATTATTATATATACATAACCTAGTTCTATATTATTTAATGTTTATCTTTGTAATATATATGTCGGCGGCCGATCGTAAAATCGGCCAGATCACGAAATTCCTAGGCATATCGTGAAATGGCGCCATTTCATGAATTGGCTAAGGAACATCCGCCATATCGTTCAAAACTCACCGTTTGACGATTTGCCTAGTGACGTTTAGGCAGACCATGAAATTCCTAGGCATATCATGAAACGCCGCCATTTCATGATTTGGCTAGTTTAGGCAGGTCATGAAATTCCTAGGCATATCATGAAACGCCGCCATTTCGTGATTTGGCTAGTTTAGGCAGATCTCAAAATTCCTAGGCATATCGTGAAATGGCGCCATTTCATGAATTGGCTAAGGGACATCCGCCATATCGTTCAAAACTCACCGTTTGACGATTTGCCTAGTAACGTTTAGGCAGATCATGAAATTCCTAGGCATATCATGAAACGCCGCCATTTCATGATTTGGCTAGTTTAGGCAGGTCATGAAATTCCTAGGCATATCATGAAACGCCGCCATTTCGTGATTTGGCTAGTTTAGGCAGATCACGAAATTCCTAGGTATATCGTGAAATGACGCCATTTCATGAATTGGCTAAGGGACATCCGCCATATCGTTCAAAACTCACCGTTTGACGATTTGGCTAGTGACGTTTAGGCAGATCATGAAATTCCTAGGCATATCATGAAACGCCGCCAAATCGTTTCTGGCACTTCGCTGGCCGTTGCCGCGGCGCGCTCGCTTGGCTCGTGCGTAGTGGTCACAATTCATATTAACCACTCCTCGCTTCGCTCGTCGTACCCATTTTTTTCCTTTTTTTCAGCATATCACGATATGCCCGGTATAAAGCTAGGAATATCGTCGAATTCGTTGGTCTAATCGATCTGCCGTATTGTTCCTCAGGCACATCGTGATATGCCTGGACAACTTTTAGGCATATCATTTAATGGTGCCATTTCATGATGTGCCTAGGAATTTCGTGATCTGGCGGATTTTACGATCGGCCGCCGACTTAATACATCCTTTGAAAGTGAATTATTCGACCAAAAATGTAGGTATTGAAAAATGTTTTTTTACCCATTTTCCTGAAATGTTAACTTTTTACCTGACTGCTCGAAGGAGGGTTATGTTTTTCGAGCGTATGTATGTATGTCATCATATCAATAACTCAATACCGGGTACCTTTTTCCAGATAACGCCACGTATTATTATTAAAAGTGAGGCCTGATCATTGATATACCTACATACCTACCATTTTTCTAAAGAAAAAACCTACGCCAAAACGAACAACATATTAAAACATTCACTTTTAATTACTTGTTAATTTCTAAGTATTTCCCAAGATACATTTTATAACCAGTAACTTAATAGACCACAGCATAATATATTTTCCCAATACTTCGGGTAACAGTGGAGCAGCTGGCAACACAATTCGTCACGCACACTAGCATCCTTGCAAATTGTCTTACACCGATCTTACACACACTACAATATTGAGTTGCCTCATTCACGGAACTTTAAATTTTAGGTAGGGGGGTATCTAGTCGAGCGAGCGCGCGAGACCAATCATTCATCTAAGGTATTATCTTTCTTTCTTTCTTAACATTGTGTTAGGTTAGGAACTTAGAAAATTCTTGCCCGCTACTTTCTAGACGCGCCCTCATAAGTTTCTTAACAAGTCAACCAATTACAGTACATTTCGTTGTTACAAATTGCTGAATGAAACATACATGCTTGGGATATGCGAAAGTCAACAATGCTATGCTATTTCGACAACGTGTGTATAGTTTCTGGCATGTTTTGCGGATGCGCATGTAGATGATTTTTATACCATTATGCGCAAAAATAATGCGTCAGGTGTACACAGTATGCGTGGAAGCACCAACGGGATCCTGAAAACATACGGAGCGTTTTGACTCTGGACTTTTGGAGCGCGGCGATATAACGAAATACATGTAAGGTACTTAATATTATCGACTGTAATTGTCTGAAAATAAATTATTTTTATTTTTATTTACCTATAGTAAACGACACAAAAATAGAATCCAAAATCATATTACTCTCTTGCCTTTGCCAACGGGATACATTATGAATTTAAGTTCCACTGCGCCGTCTTATCTGCAGGAGTGGTCCCACCACACATTTTTTTTACCCAAGAAGACTCATTGTCAGTTGCTATTTTTATCAGTTTTCTGTTTTTATCAGACGGGGTTTTTTATTGCTTGATGTAAAAGTAAAAAAAAAATCCAATGTTCTTAATTTTCCTATAATTACGAGTAAGTACACTTATACAATTTTTTACTGCGGTTATTCTACTCTGATTGCGCTTGTAATTGCCAAGAGAAGATTTTTATGATAAAAGATGTGCATTCGTTTTTATGCAAGACTCAAAAAATCGGATCGGAATCTACATACAGAAATTGAGTGAATGACTGAGACAGAAAATGCTTGCTAGGCAGATTTAGTTTCATTTTTGTCATTTGTATATCCGTACAATATCGAGCAGGATCGCTAGTTATAACATAATCAAACAAAATAGATTACTATAGAAAATTTCTTGTGACTGTAATTTTGAAAACCGTGACTAATTGTCAAAGAATCTTATCGCACGTAACGGACTGTCACTGTCACAGTCTCGTAACTTGATTATAGTTCATTGAACCCTTACTTTCCCACTACAATTGGTGCTATCAGCAGTTTACATACCTAAAATAAGTCATGCCAATGACGGCATGGCTATTCGGAGGGATTCAATGCAACCATCCAGACGCCGCCCCGTGGGCCGCCCGACATTTACACTCTTCATCGCTTTGGTGTGACATCCTTTCCAGGTGTCAAGGTTAAAATTTTTGCTTTTGCGGACCACTGATAGGGAAACACTGGTCCAAACAGCTTAAAGATTTATGACGATGCCTTATAATAGCTTAGGAATTTACCATTTTTGTGCGAATTTCCCAATCCGCACTGGACCAGCATTGTAACTATACAAACTCTCACATTCTGAGAGGAGGCCGCCCAGCAGAGGACGTATATAAGCTGTATGCTTAGTGTATTTTCCCGTTCACAAAATACGTCTCGATCGCGTTCGCGTTAAATCTCAATTCTTATGGAAACACTGATAGCGCCTCTAGCGGAAAGTTTGCGCAACAACTTTTGTGAGTGTAGGTTTGCTACGTAAACTATTTCGTCCGCGTATCGTAACGAAAACGGGTGACGACGCCGCACCGTGGACATGTGGCGGCTACGTATCGATCGCTCGATTTACGTCTTCGAACGAGTAAACGAATGTTTTGTGAAAACGCCACACTAGAGGCACTGAGATGATGATGAGCGTAAACTTGTCCGTACCTGAAGAACTCAAAAACGAAAACTTAAAGTAGGTACAGCATACTATTATGATTAAACCTATAAGAATATATCTCATTGAACAGCGAACAGCTCGTAGCCGTTATCGCTTGTCTTTTCCTGCTTTTGTGGTCAAACTATTGTTTTAATTAGTTAAGGAAGTTGAAGAACAAAAAGTATACAGAAGAATTACGCCAGCCTGTTATCCACCATGGCGACAGGGTCTTTTTAGGATTTTGTAGCCAAAATGGCAAAAACGAAACCCTTATATAAAGCAGTAAGTTTGCATGGATATAATGTTGCAATTATGCCGACAGTGATAAAAAAAGAGTAGGAAAATTTTTTTTAGGGTAGAGTCGAGTTCGAGATATATTTTTGATCAAACTTTTGCTCACAAGTTTATAAAATTGACTGAAATTAAATGAAATAATGAAATATTTATTTATTCACAATGAAAATATGGTTAGATAAGTTGTTATAATATTGTAGACTGTACAAGCTTTGCTTAATTTGAGACTAAGTCAATTGGTGTTAATTGTCCCATGATATTTATTTATTTTAAGTTCATGAAAATTTTCGAAACATTTTAAAGTCAGCCTATAGATATTGGTGCCTGTATGTTTTGCTTTTTTAGTCATTTCAATTCAGAATAAGTAACTGAGTCATGCTTTCTCGTGAGTCAACTTGCGCTGGAGTCATGTTTAATGCTATTCCAGTTTCAACGAGCATGTTTTCAAAGCTATTTAGTGATGTATCTGTTACGCGCTAAGCCTAGTTTTCACATGCAAAAACAAAAAAAAATAACCTGAATAGTGCGGGTCGGTACAAAGAGTTCCGCACCACCTTACACAAAATGTGATGTAGCTGTCACCGCCGTATCAATCGCGTAAATAAGTGCACAAAGTATTTTTAACGACTGTCAAATACGTGTTCAGATATTTTTCAGCCACCAATGGCGTAAATGTGTGGTCAGATATTTTAAATTTAATGTCAATGATGTAGGTAAACATGTATCCAGAGGCCGTATTGCCTTACGCTTCTGACGCTCGCGATAGCAATCAAATCACAGATTTCCCATACAAAAACTGTCATTTGATTGCGATCGCGAGTGTCAGAAACGTTACGCAATAGACCCTCTGGTGTTTTTAAATTACTGTCAGTGACGTTAATACGTGTCCAGATATTTTTGATTTATTTTCACGGAGTCGTCACAGGCAACAACAAGTATAGTATGTACTTATGTATTATTTTCGCCAACAAAACAGCGTTCATAAAACAATGTTCCTACCTAAATAAACTACTACCTACGAAAATTAAACAAGAAGTTCTTGGAAATATGACTCTTTTGTCATAACTCACTCGTTTTAGATTAGCTATAAAGACGTAAATTACGAGCTTGGACCATAAACCGCTTCTTTGGAGTGTTTGACAAGTTTACTATTAAGTTGGCCACGTACTTTGCACGTAAGTTCATATCATTGAGACCCCCTTAAGTGTTCCTTTCGTTATATACGAGTAGACCAGTGTTTGTCAATGTGTGTAACCCATACGGGTTTCGGCGAATTGAAAAAATATACTTACATACCATGATCAATATCTCATGATTTGTTTATATAAAAGTCGAGGACAAAAAGTCTATATTTTTTACTTTTTTCGGCATTAAAATAATTCGCTTTAGAATATAAAGTTACAAAAGGTTTTCTGTTTTTTTAGATATTTTTTTGCTTGTTGTGCTGAATTTTGGTAAATAGATTTATTATTTCTTTCTTCAATTAAAATATGAACGTGATGGAAAAATTCGAGGAACTTAAACTTAAAATATCGGCCGAACGAATCGTAACACATGATACTGTTTCATTTCGTCATGATAATATCTATACTTATTATTGAAAAGTGGAAATGGCGTAGCGCCATAATAACTCGATTCTCACCGGAAGCCGTATTGCATAAGGTTCCTGGCGCGCGGGATCGCAATCAAATGACAGTTTTTGTACAAGAAATCTGTCATTTGATTTCGATCGCGAGCGCCAGAAACCTTAGGCAATACGGCCTCAGTGCCTCTAGTGTGGCGTTTTCAAAAAACATTCGTTTACTATTCGAAGACGTAAATCGAGCGTTCGATCGTCGATACGTAGCCGCCACATGTCCACAGTGCGTCGTCGTCACCCGTGTTACGTACGATACGCGGATGAAAAGTTTTTGCACAAACTTTCCGCTAGAGCCGCTGTCCGTGTTTCCATTGAGATTTTAACGCGAACGCGATCGAGACGCATATTTGTGAACGGGAAAATACACTAAGGGGACAAGTTGCTCTAATTTTTTGCGTAACGTACGTAAGTGAACTTACGTATACACTAAGTGCAAGGTGTTATATATTCTGTGGTGTTGCATGTGAAAATATATCTAACTCTCGCTTCTCACCTTCAGGTAGCGTAACGAAAATGTTTACTCCACGCCACTGACGGTTGCATTATCCCGTTAGTGATGGTTCGGTTCTAAGCTGTTACATTGTTTAAATGAAAGTACTCAATATCGTATGGAAAGCCACTCGCAACATGCTATTTGTGCATTTATTTGTTTTACCGAATGAATTAGTTCCTACGATGCACTTGGGACGATTAGTCGCAATTGAAATGGATATTTGTGTAAATATTATGCAACTGTTACTAACAGCCTGTCAGTTATGCAGCAAATACACACAGTGGGAATTGAAATCAAAAAGAGACTACAATATTTATATTAATGTAATAGAAATAACAACATGAAAATACTCGTATTGTGAAATTAAAAGGAACCGGCCGTGGGAGTTGGGCTCGCGCGATGGGGGTACGGAACATTTAACAGACGAAAATAAGTTTGTATTTCTATAAAAAACATTTTCTTGTGCTGCGAGGCTAAAGTTTTTGTGAAATTTGTTGCATTTTGCGGAAATTTCTAATAGGTTTTGATGCCCAAGATTTTTTTATAAAAATACATTTTAATCTTTTATATGCTTAGTAGATCTCTCTACACAGATCTTAAGGGATTGCTGACGTATGTAATAGAAATTTAACTGGATACTTTTACCCGTTCTTGAAAAAAAAGGTCTCAACAGACTAGAGACGAGGTGATCAGATCATTAGGGTTCCTTTTCTTTTGAAGTATGGTACTCTCAAACGGCGGAATACATGTCTCCAATGAATAGTTCAAACGCTAGCATGACCTACATTTAAAAAACCGTGTGAGAGTTCATTCTTTGACCGTGATTCTTTGTTTCCAACGAACTTGACACTGCGTGCGTTTATGACCACATTACGCTAACGAACCTTTAAATGTGTGACTAAAATATATTTTATAGCCAGGCGCGGCCTCGACGGGAATGGTCCAATTGCTACTATCACTAATTTCATTAGAACTAATGTGGAGTAGACATAATTTTATTTCCGCAAATGTGTAGGTACTGTTGCTAACGGGATATATGCTTCCACTGGTTCGATGCCGTAGTATAAAGCTGGAACAGAAATCGATCTTTATCAAATTCGAATCGTGACGTTTAAAAACGCGAATATTGCCGATAGCTAAAGACAAAAATGCACCGTAACTACTCGCACTTGGGCCTTTTTTCGAAGTCTAGACGTATGTAAATAAACCTAACATTTTCATCTAAGATATAAAAGAAAATACATTTATGTTATCTGTTCATTATTTTACAGTGTAAATATTTTGGTTCGGACGCTTCAAAAAATGTAAACAAATCCGTTGCTGCTTTAACATGAAATTCCGATATCAGAAACTGACTACTGAGTCTATACTAAAGATGTGAAAGAATTTGAAAGTTTTCAAAATACGAATGTTAATTCCCTAAAAAACGCGAATTAAAAACTAATCCTCCAGAAACTACTGTCACACAATAGATCAGAACACTGACACTGAAGAATTATCTGATGATGGCGCGATAGTGCGAGTGCGAGCGTAAAACATTTAAAAAAATACTGGGGATTTCAAATAGGTGTGCCACGTGGTGCCCCGTGGCGCCTCGCACAGTTTGAGAACCCCTGTAGTTAACATAAAGCCATAATACATTACTAGTTATGTAAATATGTAGATAATTAAATAAATTAAAAGTGCAAGGTCCGCCCGGATTGCTACCACCATCTTTCTCGCTAATCCTGTCGTGAAGCAGGAGTGCTTGCACTGTTGTGTTTCGCCGTAGAGAGTAGTACAGCCGTGAACTAGAGTAAGACAGCCGGTGAAATTACTGGCACATGAGGTATCTCATCTTAGGCCTCTAGGTTGGCAACGCATCTGCAATACCCCTGGTGTTGCAGATGTTTATGGGCGGTGGTGATCTCTTACCATCAGGAGACCAGGAGTACAGATGTACTCACATGTAAAATTGAATCGATTATGAAGTTTTTATACTCTGGTACGGGGTTCAGTTTCCTCGACTGCAAACACATGTATGTATTTTATCTTCTTGCCCTTAACCCATGATTTATATTCAAACTAAGAACTTGCTCAATTCATTTGTTTCTTGACTGAATAGTGAGGTGAAGGTCGAGTGATTGTATGTGATACTTGAATTTTCATTACGTCGCATTTCGACTACAGTTACATTAAAATTTTCAATCTAATGTTTTTGCTAATAGAGTCCAAATTAGGTTAGGAAAAAAAGAGAGCTAGGATCTTCTGAAAATTACGAAATTTGCAAGTGAATTGAATAGGTACCAAGTTTATTCGCACGTTAGTGAAATAACGTATAATTAACGTGAATACAATGTGACTATTTAATCTTCTATACTCGACGATTTTAATGAAATTGTATTTTTTTTTGTATTTTCAAAAAACATGATTTTTTTTCACTATGCCATGTAAAAAAATATATAGGTAGTTTTACGACTACTCCGGACCGTATTTTCACGGACGGATTTTTCTTGGACGGCCAAGCGAACAAATGCGTCGATCCTCTCACAGCTCAAGATAAAAACTCGTCTGTCCACGATATGTCACCAACGAATCCTTTCATATTTTGGCCACATAAAGAGAAGGGGTGATGAGAGCCTAGAGAAGCTGATCGTAGTTGGGAATACGAATGGTAAATGAGCCCGGGGCAGGTCTCCTGCCAGATGGACCGATCAAATTAAGGCCTCCAAGGCCCCGAGGTTTGGCTCCATCGTCAGAGCTGCCATGGACAGAAGCCGATGGAAACAAATAATCCTATCCAAATGTAGACCGCCCGTTGATGACCACGATCCTCAGTCATGAGGGAACGACTGGAATGGATGGATTTTCACGGATTCGGACCGCTCTGGAACTAATACATAATCTATATCTAACCTATATGTAAAACTCGAACTTCGTATCTTGCCGTCCT
Source organism: Choristoneura rosaceana (assembly GCA_037349165.1). Taxonomy (NCBI): domain Eukaryota; kingdom Metazoa; phylum Arthropoda; class Insecta; order Lepidoptera; family Tortricidae; genus Choristoneura; species Choristoneura rosaceana. Next base: position 3,175,276 of record JAZBNJ010000019.1, read on the forward strand.
GCTGACGCTATCATTATTTAATGCGAGAGTGAGAGGGAAAAGAGAATTAAGTAGTAGCACTTCCCTGAGGGTTTTGAGTCTAAAAGACGCGAGGGCGGGAACGCGTTTTTGACGTCCATGATAAAACCTATTCCAGTGCGTCTCACTCACCTCTCCTATTTATTGGCCATTTGAACTCGTAAAGATCGTTTTAGACCGTGCTGCTCTGACGTCAGTAAGAGTTACAAATTAATTTAGCATATTTAACTGGCACCGTTCTGTGACGTTGAGGGTTGGCTTGTTGGTGATGGATTGAGTCATATTCTATCTCAGGATGTTGTTTACTAGGCAGTGGCGTGGCGCTGTAACATTCGGCTCCGTAACAATGCGACCCTCAGGTTTAGTTTCGTTACGGAAGGTCGCAATCAGCTTAAAATTATACTCAACTAGCTATTGCCCGCGAATGTTTATCGTTATCTCGCGGAAACTGTGCAATTTTTCGGAATAAAAACTTACTTAGGTATAAATATGGGATCTACGAATAAATATTCGTAGTATGGGATTAACTTTAATAGGGATGTTGACGCCATTAAAAATAATTCAAAGGCACTAAAACCAGTAAAAAAAACGCTTTAAACCAGATTAATTTTCCAATTACTGTAAAATTAGATTTTTTGTTGCTTTAAAACATATAAATAGTTAGTTGATTGAGTCGCTATTGCCATTGAAACTTTATGGAATAATTGTGTTTTGGCAGCTCATAAAAAGTACGTCAGTTGATTGGTGGTGTCAACCAACATCCCTGTTATATCTGGGGTAGTAAAAAACTGAGGACAGCCAACCTGAGCACTAAGAGACAGTTAATTGATTAATCCAAATAAGGTCATTCAAAAATTAAAAGATACTGTTATTGCCTATCAATTTATTTATCGCTTTAGTCTTACTGTTATAATAAATAAGTAGCTATCCTATTGCAGCACACTATTCTAGTAACCAACTTAACTAAGGTTTCTTAGAATTTCAGCTGTTGCTAAGTATCTGAACTGCACTGAATTTTATCACCTGTTATCTACATCATATGGCATTCACCTTCTAGTTCATTTACTTTACCTAGTTTCCATAAAAATGGACACGGATATCATGAACTAACATTCTAGTCATCATCATCATGTCAGCCGAAAGACGTCCACTGCTAGACGTAGGCCTCCCCCAAGGCTCTCCACTCAGATCGGTCTTGCGCTTTTCGCATCCACTGCGATCCCGCGATCTTAACCAGAATCGTAATAAAAATTAGATGGATTAAATATCAAGAGTTTACAGGTAGGTATGTCATGTAAGTTTCCCTTAGTTAAGAACCAACCTAAATAAGATTGAATAAAACGTTCTAGGGAACCGTTCTTCAAAGATTTATTTCCCATTTGGCTAATCTACAGTAGGTGCGGTCATGTGACCTTCTCTAAATATAGAAATGACACGTATGTCTTAAGGGATTTATTGGATAAATGGCGTGTTAGAGGCCATTTTAGAACAGGGAGACTAGGGAAAGTTTACTATAGCTAAACCCAGAATACTAGCTTACCTTCGTGGCTTTGCCTACTTTGAAGATTAACATTATACAATATAACGGCTCGAGGCTTGGTGAGATCAGCCTTCAGAAACTAATGAAATAAAGTATAACCTCAAAGAATTATTTGTCACATAAAACTGAGATGCCTAATTTTTTTTATGAATGAAAAAGGTCCGTTGCTCTTCTGTTATAAAGTTAAACGCATGTTTTATGAAATAAGACAGTAGGTATTACGGGTATGTATTATTTAATATTTCACAAACAAGAGTACAAGTGAAAAAACTTAAGAAGATGACTTATTGTATGTAGAGTAGTAACAAGAGTACAAGTGAAAAAACTTAAGAAGATGACTTATTGTATGTAGAGTAGTGTAATATAATTGATCTGGGATTTCAGTCATTTTTAGAATATGGAACGTCGACTTATTTATACAGACACGTTACTTACTAGTACTAGTACAGACAACAGGGCCCGATTGCATAATAAAATAAAAGCTGTATTAGCGATTTTGTATTGAAATTTACTAATATTATTAGTTTGTTATGCAATTGGGCCCAGGTCATATCCATAAGGTTTTACCCATAAGTAACCTCTTTATTAAATCAACATAGGCTCCGTCAAATCTGTTCTAGTTTCTGCGGCCTGGTTGAAACCTTATGTCACGGGGATCGTCTCAGCTCTTAACAACTGACCTAGATACATCATTATTTACTAAGTAGAGACTAGGTAGAGACGAAGTATTAGGCCAGCCATAGACCTACCGATTCTGTTCGGTTCTACCTAGATCAAAAAATAATTCAAATTTAAATAATTTAAATTGACAGTTTGAACCACTCGCAACGCACGTGATTCAAAACTACCTTTTTGTATTTTATTTTTATTGTACCGTCAGACAAGTGGTCTACCACCCTAAAGTTGATAATTGTTTGCATGTCATAAAACAATAATACCAATAGACATGTCTGTCAATGTGAAAGTTCGACTTTAGCGACATATTCAGTTTTGGACTACAAGTTAGCGACGAGGTTTGAATTATGAACTTTTTTAAATTTTGTAGTTTTTAAGGGCTAGAATGCAATACAAAATGAATCACTCGTCATCGTCACATACAGATTAAAACAAAATTTAACTATTTATTTATCTTAATGTTATTACACATTTCATTAAAAAGCTTAACTTTTATCTTAATTTATGTACTTACTAGCTTTTGCCCGCGGCTTCGCCCGCGTGGAATTCGGTTATCGCGCGCGGTTCCCTCGGAACTGTGCATTTTTTTGGGGATAAAAAGTAACCTATGTCGCTCTCTGGCCTATAAACTAACTCTATGCCAAAAATCACGTCGATCTGTCGTTCCGTTTCGACGTGAAAGATGGACAAACATACACACAAACACACACTTTCGCATTTATAATATTAGTATAGATTAGTCAAAAAGCTTAACTTTTGGCTTAATTTGTATACTTACTTATTAAAAATTATTAGAGTTAAAGAGCTGCAAAGGTATGTCGGAAAATCGATAAATGATCATCGATATCTCGACATCCAAAAATAACGTAACACTTACGCGCAGCTGAGCCCCTTTCCGGAGAGGACATAGTTACAGAATCGGCCAATCATTGTCATGAATTCTCCAACACTTAACCCTGATTCTGAGTGTGAGCTCAATTATATCCCGCACATCGCACTGGATATATAATTCGATTATGACAGTTACAATGCTACGCGCGTACGCAATATTTAACGTTGCTCGCAGATTTATCGCGCAGCCGCTGGATGATCTATATTAAATAGGAGTCATAAAATTTGTAGTACAATTTAGTTTGTACAAGTCTTTTCACGCGGTTTCGCTTGGGGGAAAAATGTTGCAGTCAAATTGAAGTTTTTTGATTTTACTAAATTCCCCGGTAACCCTGGCGGTTCTTAACCTAACACACAATTTTTATACTTATGCTAAATTTTCGAATTACATGCTTAATTTTCCATAATTTCATTTGTCATAATTTCTCTTGACACACCAACGTTCGCTATATATATAAAGGACTGTACTGTATTCAGCACTTTTTTAAATGCAGAAGATTAGGTTACGTTCGTTAATTAATTATTTAACAATAAGTAATCAGCAAACATCAATTTTTTTCTCTCAAATTACTTAACGTGATATAAAACTGGAAAATAAAACAAATGACGTAACAAACGTATCTCTAAAGAATAAGGGTTTTTTTAATAAAAAAGATTTTTAAAGATATTTGAAAGAAAAACTAACAACTCAGTTTGACAAGCACTATAGATATATTGAAACAATAACAATGCTTGTATATTCCTTCTACTGTTTCAGGAAAAAAATATATAACTCTATGAGAAATGAAAAATATAGTACCACAGAGGTGCCTGAATATTCGCCCCTTCGAATAAACTTCTTCACCTACTTGCATTATACGCGTTCAATAATACGCATTGCGATACTCATAAAACTGTATGCGTATTATCGACTAAACATTTAAATGACGTTAGAAACACCTCTTCAGTGGACGGGTTGCATAGCGCCTGTTATTTGTTGTATCAGATATTGATGCTGATGACTGTACATAAAATACATAAAACAGATCAAATTAAAAAACAAGTAACAATTTAATGGCGAATTCATCCCATAAAAGGATGAAATAAATACCTACATAAGAATGAAATACGAAAAAATGGCCAAACCTTGTTTTTCCTATCGTAAAAGTCCGAAAACGTAATCAAATCTTCACTCGATTACTAAAGGAAACCGGTTTTTAAAATACTTTTGATATCCTGCATTATCGCTTGCATCAGGGAACGCATAAAAGTGTCAATAGCTTTTAGTAATTTCGACTCTCCGTTTAAAACTCTTAAAATATCTTCGAAATTTACTTAAATATCTTACTTTTTTTTTTTCAACGATGACAAAAGTAAACTTACGTAGCAACCCTTTTCCCTGACCGGAACCCTTTTGCTATATCAATGCTTTTAAACACCTTTAACTTCACCAAAAAGCTAATAAAGAGGTTAAAGATTGTTTATTCCTTTTAAAAAGTCTCTAACTCTTCTTGATGCCAGCTGCTGTGTCAATAATATGCTTTTAAAATTATTGTGTGTTTTAAAAAAAAACAGTCGCTGTCTTGCTTACATCAGCCATCATCATCATCAATATCATCATTGTTCATCTACCTATTACTAGATTATTTGGTTATACGTGGTTTAGTTTTTAGAGTATTTGCAGACTTATTTTTGAAAAAAAATAGAAGTACTTTTGATATAAATTCAACTGTTACAATAGTGTTACGAGTACTTAAAGCCAATAAATGTAGACCATGTCATGGCAGACTTTTAGACCGTCAGTGAACATGCGTTGAACACTTCTCAGTTCATACAAAACTGCAATTTTAGGCTTATCTAAGAATAAGCTTTTTATGGAAAGGCCGATAATCTTTACCAACCTCAAATCACTAAACTAACGTCGTCAAGGTTACTAAGTCCGTCTAAGACCCTTACATCATCAAACTAAGCCTTAAATATTTCGTCGTTAAACATTTTAGGTTCGGAATTGTTTAAATTAATTAAATCTAAAAATGGACTTTTCTCCTTAACAGCTTTAAGATATGCGCATGGGCACTACATTTGGAATTAATCGTAAAACCGTAATCTATTTAGGGATGTGAAAACGTTGTATGTGGAATAATAAAAAACATCCACGAAATATTAAAATTCGGATCTGTTAACTTTTAAACTTTATTAAGTACACCTACTGTGTGTTTTACCTTTGTGTGTTACCTAGTGTGTGTTTGCGTGCGTGTTACTCCTAAAGGCTTTAACTTTAATAACAGATATGAAACTTTGCATGGGTGATAGATGATACATAGTAAATGAAGACCACGATATAAATTTGAGCTGTAAAACATAATGTGTTTTTTGATCATATAAGTAATACTTATAGTCCTCTTATTATTCATTTTGTGGCTCTCTTAGACATAAATAAATAAAAACTTTGCTGTATGCATTTATTTAGCTACCATACCCCATCACTAGTGTGGTGACGGTGACTCAAACGTCCCTAATTTAATCAGTTTATCGACCATCTGTGTCAAACGGTGCAAATTAAAAAGTGAACGTAATTGGTGTATTTTTATTGCGGCTATTTATTTTTACGATGGCATGCCGATCGAGTGATAACTAGTGCTGCGTACTCATTAAGTTTAACAGGGGTTATAGAGTGCCGCTCCTCTCAAACTCGTTGTGTACGAAAGAGACAGATTCAGTTATCATTATCACTGCCTTCAGCTAATTTTTAGCGCTGTTTGTAGGCTAACTAGCCTACAAACAGCGCTAAAAATTAGCTGAAGGCAGTGATAATGATAACCTAAACCTGAACCTTTGACAGTTCAACTGAACTGTCAAAGGTTTACTTGCAATAGCACACAATACCTACGCAATAGATATGGACAACTCTTTCTCATGAGAGCGTACGATCGTAAATGTAACTAGGAGATTATGCGAACAAAGTGGTCAAATACGTACTTAATATGTAAGATTTTTAAGGTTTTTTTTTTTAATACTTCCGTACAAAAAATCCTTTAAGATAAAAAAAAATATTACTTGATTTTTTCGTTTAAGACTACAGATCCCCATGCTGGGCTGATTTTTTTATTTTATTTAAAGAATAGATGTTTCAAACAGAACTAATAACATATGCAACTAGAGAAGTACAGATTCAATTATTTAGGGAGAAAAAATTTAGGCCACATGTCACACTACAAGGGTTGCGAAAATTTATAATACATTACACATGTGATTAATGTAGTCAAAACGTCATTAAGTTCATCAAAATATCTTTATTTCATATATATTTATAAGTAAACATAGATTTACAGTACCTGGGGCGTCCCTTTAGTCATTAGTCTAATAACCTTAACCAACAAAAAGTAAGAAAACCCCCGACTTTGTCACTTCAAAGTTCAATATCTCAAAAATGGCTGAACCGATTTTGATAAAACATGTATAAGAACCATTGCTGGAAAACCTGCTATCAAATAAAAAAACCGCATTCAAATCGTTCCACCCGTTTAAGAGCTACGGTGCCACAGACAGACACACAGACAAACACATATAGCGGTCAAACTTATCCCACCAAAAACATTGCATGTAAAAAGCTGCAAGTCTCGCAACGCAATGCAGTTCTTGTAATGCTAAAAAAGGTTTGAGATGCAATGTTATACCAAGTCGGTTATTTTTGTCAGTAGCGGGGGGTGTCCAAAGAACTCAATTTTCACCAACTTGCTTATTTTAAAACTGTGAAAAAATACAGTTTATATTCTCAAATACAGAGTAAGCCAAATTATTTTTTAAACACAAATGACTTGGCCATCGCTAGGCTCTCATCTCAACGCTTTACTCATACTCGTATTATTCGTATCGCTCGAACTGGACGGCATTAGGGCTAGCGCTACCTTCAATTAGAATTACTTTAACCCTACTAAACGACCGACGAAAGACGATGGATGACGACTGAAGTTCGACGACGGACAACAGACGATAACTGACGAGGGAAGTTCAACGACGAACAGACACACAGACAAACACATATAGCGGTCAAACTTATATCGCCCCTCTTTTTGCGTCGGGGGTTAAAAAGTCTGTGTCGGCTCCGCTCCTCCAACCATGTTTAACGCGTGGCAAGTTGCAATGAGGTCGATAGCCATGCAGTTGACAGACAGACGATTAGTCCTTCAACGATACGCGTACACAATGCATGTTTAGAGGAGACAATGGCCGGTACAAATTGTTTAAATTACCGCTTCCTCGAGAGGTCACAGGCATATATATGTCGGTGGCCGTTCGTAAAATCCGCCAGATCACGAAATTCCTAGGCATATCGTGAAATGGCGCCATTTCATGAATTGGCTAATGGACATCCGCCATATCGTTCAAAACTCACCGTTTGACGATCTGCCGAGTGACGTTTCCCAGGAATTTCACGATCTGCCTAAACTAGCCAAATCATGAAATGGCGGCGTTTCATGATATGCCTAGGAATTTCATGATTTGCCTAAACGACACTAGGCAAATCGTCAAACGGTGAGTTTTGAACGATGTGGCGGATGTCCCTTAGCCAATTCATGAAATGGCGCCATTTCACGATGTGCCTAGGAATTTCGTGATCTGGCGGATTTTACGATCGGTCGCCGACATATACACAGAGACTTTCTGAGGTAAGCAATAGGCGGCCTTATCGCTTATTTAGCCCTTATCTTTTACATATTTAACTTGAACAGAATTAGGCCAATCTATCTTTAAAAGAGCAAGTAACTGATGACAGAACACTTGCAAGCTAAACCAATAGAGCTAAAAACTTGTGATGGGCCTATTCTTTCAAGGTCATACAGATACCATTTTTTTTTTTTTTTTTTTTTTTTTTTTTTTAATAATAATAATAACGTTTATTGTACTCAAAAACACAAACAAATGTTACATTACAAAAACTTAGGTTTGTACAAAAAGATCTTAAGTAGGTGGTCAAACTTTCGACCCCTAAACTAGGTTTAAACCTGTGCCTTAGGGGCTTGAGTTCGTCCGAAATTGGTGTCTTATACAAACATGTTCTTGGACAGTAACAGCATATTAGTAGAAAAATATGAAATGTATTACAAAAATATTAATAATAAAATAATAGTAGGACGTCATCCCTCGGTGATAAGAATTTTGGTTCAGTAGTGATTAAATTAGTTTCAATGGGATGAACGTTTGGATACTTACAATCTAATTATAATGGTTGACTGTGATTGTAGGTGTAGATATTGTTCACTCAAGTTATCTTTACAAACAAATTTTCTGTATCATCGTAAGTTAGACCCTGGAGCCAATTCTGTAATTTGATCTTAACTTCGAACTTTGACAATGTGTAGATGGGTTTCAAGTTATTAATTTTATTGTAGAGACGAGAGCCTTGTGCAGCATTCTGTCGACGAGCAAACGCTGTACGGCAGTGGATTATTTTACATACAGGGTGACCTCTTCGCTTCTGGGAAATTTTATTGTCGAGAGGCAACAATGAGTGCTGGCGTAGTATAGTACGGAGTATGTATAACTGTCGGACTGTGAGCACTTTCGCGTCAGAATATAATTGGACCGTCGGATAACATCTTCGTTTGAAGAGCATTACTTTTAATATTGCTCTCTGAGCTCTCTCCACCTGTAAAAGTGCCGTCTTATAGGTCCCACCCCAGACAGGGATGCAATAAGTGATTATCGACTGGCATAGGCTCAAGTAGACTAGGTGTAGGGTATCGACCGGTGCGGAATGTCTAAGTCCTTTAAAAATGTAAATTAACCTGCGAAGACGGGTACAGAGAGCTGCGATGTGCGCCCGCCAGTCTAGCTTCTGATCGACGTGCACACCCAAGTATCTTATACTAGACACAACAGACAGGGCTGTACAGCTACAGTTAGAGGGTTGTGAGATGCATGAGTGAGCTCTAATAATATCTGAATCATTTAAGCGACTCGGAGAATTTGGTAACGAGAAGCGAATGACTTTAGATTTATCGACGTTTAAAGTTAGCTTATTACGCGTAAGGCATTCCGTCACCTTAAGAAGTGCGTATTCCGCCCTTTGCTTTGCTTTTTCCCAAGAATTTTCGTATATAAGTAGGGCTGTGTCATCAGCATAAGTGTATATGTCACAGTTTGGGATAGATAGGTTACACAGCTCGTTAATATATACGAGAAAGAGAGTCGGACCCAAGATGCTCCCCTGAGGGACCCCAAAACAGAGGACTTCGTCACTACTACAGAAAGAACTGATTTTTACACATTGAGTGCGATTTGTAAGGTAATCTTTGAAAATCTCCAGAGTTTGACCACGAATTCCAATATTTTCCAACTTCGATATAAGAGTAGAGATAGAGACAGTATCAAAGGCTTTTGAAAGATCCAGGAAGATACCGTAGCACTGTAATTTGGTGTCTAATTTACTAACAAGGGAGTTAGTGAAAGCTGTGACGGCATCCTCCGTGGAAATACCAGCTCTGAAGCCGAATTGATTAGGTGCAATAATTTTATTCGTGTTGAGGTAGGAAATCAGTCTGTCGTTTAGTATTTTCTCTAAAATTTTTGATATCGAACTTAGAATTGAAATCGGCCTATAGTTTGTAACATTTGCTCTATCTCCATTCTTGTGAATTGGGTGTATCACTGCTTTTTTAAGTACGTTCGGAAATCTACCAGTTTTTATTGCTAGATTACATATGTGCGTAATCGGCGGCACTAGTACATCCTTAGATTGTTTAAGAACTTTGCTGGGGATATTGTCCCAGCCGGTTGCACAGTCGGCCCGCAAGCCGATAATAAGACGTTCCACTTCAGCTGGATCGGTTGGTAATAAACTGAGGGAATTAGATGGAGGGTTTGTGGGTGGAATATGAAGATTACAATTATCAGGGATTTTAGAGGCCAGGTTTTTACCTACATTTACAAAATAATTGTTTACCAAATTGACAGACGTTTGGGCGTCGACAGAAAGGTGCAAAAGTTCAGTAGGAGGCTGCGTAGAACGATTTGTGTTAGTTATAGCCTTAATTGCCTTCCAAGTGGCCTTTGGATTATTTCTTGCCTTTTCCAATTCATGTTTTTCATAAGCATGTTTCACTCTCCTGAGAAGTGTATTACAGAAGTTACGATAGCGTCTGTAAGTTATTTTGAGGATCTCATTATTAGGGTTTTTATTCAAGTTGTGGTGCATATGATCCCTGTTTCGAATACAACGAACCAGGCCCGGAGTTATCCAGGGTTTAATGTTTTGAAAGTTTTTAGGTGCCAGACTTTTGGCATGCTTTGCCATGGTTACTTGTAGTAAATTAACCAAAGTGCTGGCAGCTAGGTTGGGATCAGAACAATCCATGACACGGCTAAAGTCAGTGTGATCTAAGTCTCTCTTAATTGCGGGATAGTTATAACGGGTATAAGAATTTGATATTGTCCTGCCAATTTTTGCATTTTGTAAACAGAGACATGTGGGCAAGTGATCTGTGATATGTGTGTCAAGGATAATAGCGGTCGAAGATAATTTTGTTTTTAGAAGAATGTGATCAAGACAATTTCCTATTCTAGTCGGAATAAGATGGGCTGGTAATAGGCCCAGAACTGCAGTCGTGGTTAGATACTCGTCCGAATGCCGATCGATATTGTTTGGTTTAATATCGATATTGATGTCACCCACGAGAACGATATCATCAGCAGACATTAGTGAATTAACAAGACCCTCCAGGCTGCTGTAGAAATTGTTTAGGTCGCGGTAAGAGGGAGAGCGATAAATACATACAACGACCGTATTTGTGAGTGAGCACACAAGACAATTTGCGTCAAGAAAGGTAGGCTCGGTTACAGTAGCCAGACAGCCCTGCTTGATATAAACAACGACTCCGTCGTTCTGCAAGGGATTACAACTGGTATGATAGCAGGAATAACCCCGCAGTTCCGGGCAAGGTCCAGTCATTTTTAGCCAACATTCAGTAAGAACTATTATGTCGAAGTCTACTTTGGTAATAGCAAGCATGGCTACAAATTGGTCAAAGTTCTTATTTATGCTCCTTATATTCATATGTATGACTTTTAAGTTGTTTTTTTGAGACGACCATTGAGAAGGTATTTTTTAGAATTCCCATTCGTTCTTTACATGTGTAAACATATGCAAACCTAACTATATTCGAACAATATCCTCGTATATTATTGAATAGGAAAAATAGAACGAACTAACGCAAATACATCGACCGATAACCTCAAGTCGCGCAATTAGTGTTGAAACACTTTCGCATTATCATTGTTAATATTTTGCAACATTTATAGTCAAAATACCACAAACGGGACTTATCACGGTAACACAAACAACTAACTATATAAGTATGAATGAGAATCACGAAAGTTTAAAACGTTAGCAACATTTATTAAAAACTACCACTTCACCAGAAATTGGTTTTCCCGGAAAAGTTCCATATCGGTACGAGTATTTATTGAAGTATCATCCGCAGCGATAGAACCTACTGCGCTTCTTGTCAAATATACTTCCCTTACTTAAAACTTCCTTCATGGACACGATAAACAGTTCTAAAGTATGTCAAACCAGTGTATACTTAATTTGCTATGAATTACTGCGTAATTGGAAAATATACATTATCCTGTAGCATTTCCGAGAACCTCGCAAAGGGTCAAAGTTCTTACGAAACGTCCCATTTACTCTTATTATTGTTTAGAGCGCGCATTAGTCGTTGTTTGTTTTGAAATAATTTAACAGAGCTGTTATGGTAATATTTATTAACAGCTTTTACGGTTCCATCTCTTTCGTATTCGTATCACTTTATATATCTAGTGTCTTCGCTTTGTGTCTGTCATATCTCTGTCGAACTCAACAATTTTGAAAGAGTAGGTAATTACATTGATTACAAAGTTAAGTGTTTCACAGAGACAAATGTGAAGCGGCAATGAAATCAGTTCAAAAAGTAATATTTCAGCAATCCTCAAACAAACCCTATAGCATCAGTTTGCGTCAGGTTTAGACTGTAATTATATCCATTCTATTCACGATAATAGGAAAAGGAAAATATTTTTACGTACCTAGTACCTAATCCGAAACAAACTCTTATTGCGAAATCCTCAAAGTGGATGATTTGAAAGTAGTTTTCCGCGTTTTCTTCTTTCATTCGATGTCGACATCGATCTTCTTTTCGTTGTTAAATCAAAATCCCGCCTTGTACAGACGATGCCGATTTTATAGCATTTTTAATACCGTCAAAGCAGCCCCAAAATTGACGTAACTTTTAATAACTCTACTGATTAACATTATCCATACTCTATTTATTTTCACATTTGAAACTTAACGGTAAAATTTGCACACGTTTTTAAATGAAATAACGAAATTATTTAAAATTGTTTTAACTTCTATAATAAAAACATAAAAAATACCGCTAATAAATTTACGTGTTGCTATTTTTAGTACATTTGTGTTCGAAATACCGAGAAACGGGTGTTACAATTTGATCGTTAATTCAAATCTTAAATTAAACGGAGTATAGAACCTACAAAACAAAAACACCAATAAACCTTCCAAACGCTGAAGTAGACAGTGATGAACAGTAATAGGCAAGTGCTGAAGACCTGATGCCTCCAACGGAGAACGAACAAGGCATGTTGTGTCTTTCGAGGCACGAGAACTGCCCCTGGGATGAGGCCCTCAAAGCTGCTGACGTGTCGTGGACGGGCTTGCAGTACGCCTGTCTCCAAGTGCTGCATCTTTACTGCAAGGTGTTTGAGCAGGAGGACATTCTAGATCTTGTTATTAGGTAAGTTCATATTTTACTAAAAAAAACTTAGCGTTTTTCAACGCCAGAGAGAATTGGCTGAGGGCTTAGAGTATACATAAGCAATTATGTATACTCTAAGGCTGAGGGGCTACGAAACTCGCAAATCGAAGTTCGTATCGCACCGTTCCTTTCGCTCGCGTATTAAATGACATAAGCGTCAGCGGGACGGCAACATATGAATTTCCGAGTTTTGCACTTCGTGGTATAGCTGTTACTAAACCAGTGAGATACACCTTCGGCCTTACTTTAATATCTATTCCATTGGTCCGCACAAATCGATCTGCCGCATTGTTTCTCAAGCACATCGTGATATGCCTGGGCAACTTTTAGGCATATCATGAAATGGCGCCATTTCACGATATGCGTAAGAATTTCGTGATCTGGCGGATTTTACGATCGGCCGCCGACATATACAACCTAAGGCTGTTCAAGTCTAGAGTGAACAGGCTGTTACTGAACCACTAGTTACTGGACCATCTTCAAATCACACACATTATTATGTAAAAAAAGTGACAGTTTGTGAATGTGTGTATGTATCTTTTACAGATATTTGGTGTGACAGTAAAGTAAAGAGTGTTGTAAATTATTGTGATTTCGACAGCATTAGACAATAAGTCCTCAGAAGCCGTTGACGCATCCTTTTCTACCCTAGCCCTATACCGTGTGACAGAAAGAAGTGGAGAAAACGACTGCGATTGCAAATGCCCTAGCCCTATACCGTGTGACAGAAAGAAGTGGAGAAAACGACTGCGATTGCAAATGTGTTAAACAAGGTGTTAAATCTCATCACAATAAACAGCCTTCGGTGTTCACGCCTGTTAATAGATTGTTTCGAATTCGCGGCCGTTTCCTTGCATTTAACCCCTGAAATAAACACCGTGTCGCTCATTAGAGCGGCCGTTAACTCGGTTACGAGCACACGATGGCCGCAATTCCATCTTTACGGCCGATATATCCTATCATTCTGCCGCAATCAAACTGAATTGTGATTTATTTTGCTCGGTTGTTTGATTATTGTAAGATTTTCGTTGAAAACTGTTTCAAATAAAAAAAATGTCTAGGCCACAAAGGGCACTTTTACCCTTCATGTATTTCTTAGGGTTCCGGAGCCAAAATACAGACAGACAGACAGACATGGCGAAACTATAATCGCCATGTCTGTTTGTCTGTGCGTCCGCGGCTTTGCTCAGGGACTATCAATGCTACGAAGCTGTAATTTTGCACGAATATATGTAAACTATGCGGACAAAATGGTATAAAAAAAATCAAAAAAAATTTTTTTAGATTACCTCCCATAGACGTAAAGTGGGGGTGTTTTTTTTTTCTCGTCCAATCCTGTAGTGTGGGGTATCGTTGTATGGGTCTTTTTAAACCATTAGGGGTTTGCTTAGTAAAGACTATTTTTCGATTCAGTGATTTTTTTGCGAAATATTCAACTTTAAAGTGCAAATTTTAAATTAAAATCGAGCGAGTGCAGTGCGCGTGTTGCAGCAGCCGCCGAGTCGCGTTGCTCCGAGAAAAAAGGGCTACGGATTAGCCCGAAACATGTCAAGCTAAACTCGATTTAAGACGTGAGTTATCTGGGTCAATTTCCTTGACTTTTAACGCGATTTTAATTGAGATTTTAACGCGAACGCGAACGAGACGTATTTTGTAACCGAAAACTTACACTAAGGGCACTATTTGTTGGTAAATTGTAACGAAACTACATTTTTATAGGGACGCGAGCTAGCGGGGAACTCTTAACATTAGAATCTAATTCCATCCAACCTTCCAGCCGACCTTTCACGGTTGTCCTAATGGAACCAAGCCCACACTCCCATTCACTTTGCAATCACTGGCGAGCTAACATTATTCTGTGACAGGTGGGGGTGCCTTGATTTTGCTAATTGAATCCTATTAATATGAATATTTTGTTTAACCAGTAAAAACCTTTTCAAGGTTCTAGAAAGGGCTTGCCTGAAGGCTTATCGTATAATGCGACTATGGAACCATTTTAGGCAGAGGCGTTCCTAGATTATCAGACTATTTGCCGCTTTATTCTTCAATCTTCAGTTTGGACGAGCTTACCAAAGCGCACTGAAGACATGCCCGCGACTCCGCCCGCGTGGTATTCGGTTATCGCACGCTGTTCCCTCGGGAACTGTGCATTTTTTCGGAACAAGAAGTAGCCTATGTCACTCTCGAGCCCATAAACTATCTCTATGCCAAAAATCACGTCGATCCGTCGCTCCGTTACGGCGGGAAAGATGGACAAAACACACCAACATACAAATACACTTTCGCATTTATAATATTAGTATGGATTTACTCCTGTTTCACCATCCATTGATTAAATTTATTTGTCGGATAAATGTGATGCCGTCCCTGTTTGTTTTTGTTCGAATAGAGAGAGCCGGCATCACATTTATCCGTCAACTAAAACTAATCATTGGGTGGCAAAACAGCCCCTTAGTCTGTCAGTATTAAGATTATCAGAAAATATTACACACGTATTTTTTCATGTCGATCAAAAATAAATTACAAAGCTGAAGCGCGTGCAAGTTGAAGAGGCAATAGGTGGGCCACATCGCTCGAAGAACATATAACCGTTGGGGGACAAAAGTCCTCGAGTAGCGACGAGGAACCGGAAGACGAAGCGTTAGCAGGCCTCCCACCAGGTGGACTGACGACATCCGTGATAGTTGCGGGCTGGTGGATGCAAGTGGCGAGTTGTCGTTCATTGTGGCATTCTAATAAGGGGGAGGCCTTTGTCCAGCAGTGGACGTCTTCCGACTGATGATGATGATAATGAAGCGCGTCAAAGTTCGGGAGTGGAGGCACAGTACATATATAGGTATAAGCTAAAGCAGTATGGAAGCTACGAACAAATCGATCGAAACGAACACACTCATACAGACGCGCGCTCTACTGCAGTACCGCGAGTCCCCTCAGAAGCCGTGAAGAGCGCGCGTCTGTGTGAGTGTGTTCGTTTCCATCGTAGCTTCGTAGCTTTCATATATACTGTGGTGGAGGCCCGTCATCACGCCATGCTAAAACGTGTCGCACGGCGGCATCTCACACGTAACTTCAACTGGCGCTACATCACAATACCACCAAACTACGCCACCAAATCTCTCCAACGCTGAAGGTACGTCATTGAGATATTCCGCAAACACCGCTTACCTCAGAGACTATTAAACAAAACGCAACCCACGTGACACCCACGGTCTCCTGATATTCCAGAAGTATTGGGAATTTATTTTAAGTCGGAACGTTCAGAGCGGATGCGAAGAATTGTTAACAATCATGACATTCATGACGATTAACTTGCATCATCACTTCCATCATCGCCCTCGCTCCCTTATGATGTCACGATGAAATTAAAGTGAAATAAAATATAGAAAAAAAAGAAAATACTTTTATTCACAACACGAGACACAACAATACTATTGAGTACAAATAGACAACATGAAAGATGTGCCATTGCGTGTATTTTTTGTCAAATTTTGTAGTTCCTTGGGCGTATGACCTACAAATCCTTCGTGAACAGGACAGGAACAAAATCTATTCGGAATACTACGAAACTGGAAACTCGAAGTTCGTATCGTACCGTCGCTCTTGCTCTCGTATTAAATAGGTACTATAAGTGTCAGAGGGACTGCACGACAAGAACTTCGAGTTTCGAGTTTCGTAGGTAGTAGCCCTGCTGCGAAGAGTATCGGATAGTTTTTATCCCGGAAAATTGCATAGTTGCCGCGCGCGTGTGATACCAATTATTGGCAGACGAAGTCACGGGCAACTCAATGATCCAAGTTATTATTATTATTATGTTTATCTAAAATACTAACGTGACCTAAATTTGAAACACATTAGTGCCTGGGCAGGGTTAAGGCCATTCTCCATTATAATTAATGTCCGTCATAATTCACTATAGTTCGTGATCAAAGAGAATAAAGTTATGATCGAGTGGAGAGCATAAAAACGCATCGAAGACTATAGTAGCAGCATTATAGGTCATTTTGCTTTTTCCAGACACTTTCTTTCACTAAGCCCGCGTGAGAATAACCGTCCAAAACCCTGTCATTTGTGCCAAACGACGTATATAGAGAACACTAGCTTTTACCCGCGTCTTCGTCTGCTAAGAATACGTTTATCGCTATCCCGCGGAAACTATCCAATATTCCGGGATAAAAACTATCCTACTTATGTCATTCTCAAGTTGTCTAATTATATTCATATAAAATTTTATCTAAATCGGTACAGCGGTTTAAATGTGAAGAGCGAACAAAAAGACAGACAGAATTTATAAGAAGAATGTATAAGAGGTATAAGATAATTTAATAATAAATAGATTGGTATAAAGATAACGAAATTTTTGATTCTAATGCCTCGTTTAAATAGACACGTCTTTTTTTGCTCTGAGTTTTCTAACGAAAAACTTAACTCCACGCCGCTGCATTAAAATAATTTCATGCTAATTTAGACTACATTCCCAGCACGTGCCAAAATGTCAATTCATATCGATAATTTCGAAAGCCACGATGTCAAGCCTTCAATCTGTCAATCGCGACCAAAATATCCGACTTTGATGTTGCAATTATGAAAACGTTGATACCGACCGATTCCTCAGACTGACGTCGGTCCCAAAATACGGTAGTTTTAAAGAAAGATCCGTTATTTTCTGGAACAACATCCATTAATAATCCGTAGTGATGTGCCGAGTGTTCCGGAATTTTAGAATTGCCTTCTAATTGACATATATTTAGATATATTTTGAATTGTTATTTACGCGTGCTACTTAAGGCGTCAACGAACTGTAATGGTGACTCGTTCCTTTTTTTTTGTAGAAAATCGTCTTAAACTGCTGTCTCTTACCCTTTCACGGTAGATATAACATTTTAGGCAGTGGTTAAGCAAATTATACTGAAAATTGTAAAAGATTTTCAATAAAATTCAAGTAAGATTGACTAACAATGAGGCTAAAATGCTTTAAAAGAGGATATCTACCTATTATGTTATTAGCGCATCGAAAATTAAGCGTAAATCAGACGCCAATTGAAGCCTCTACTGTAGAGTTCTAGACTCATGTTACGTCGAAGAAAAGGGCAACTGTATGTCTTTCATAATGGGAGCGAAAAGGACATAAGCGTTTATTTGTTTTGCCGCTGCATTCAGATCATGTTTTTCATTTGTTTTGCGAGCATTATGTATGACGTACGGTTATCTTAGCCACACATTTCAGCAAACCCCTGACCGGAAAGCAACCTAACTAAAAAAAGCTGAATTGTTTACCAAACACTCATATTGATTTTGTTTATTTATTGAACATAATATTATGATCGGGGTTCTCATTGACCAGTACCGGAGTTTTGATATTATTGGACGTAGACGTTTGATATCCACATCCGATTCCAAACTTAAAAACAATTGGAATTGTTCCAGGTATAATAGATCATCTTGTTTTGGCATAGTTATTAATTTAATTGTGCTTTGACGTGCCTTAAGTAGCCATTGGTGTTTGTTATATCGGTGAAATAGAGCGCTTTTGCTTTCAATTAACGAGGACCGTTTAAAAAAAATTCTAATTCATTAATAGTGCAGCGGTTAGTTAAGTCAAAAGCCATAGTGTACTGTTTAAAAAAGAGATAACATAAAGCAGACATCTCTTTCACACGCGCCATTGGATAGAAAAGGATATTTGCTATAAGACTGATTTATATTTTGTCAAGTAGCAAGTGCAAGTGAAAAGTGATTGATTGGTGAAGTTAACGTGTTTAGCCGTGTCGTCGAGTGACAAGTGCGAGAGCTTTTTAAGTGCAAGTGTAAAGTGATAAGCTCGCTTTAATCTGGCTGTTAAGTTGCTTCCCCCCACACCCAGCAATCTTTGCATTTGTAGCACGAGAAGCAGAAGCAGAGTCAACTTGATTAATTTATAAATGTGTGAACTACATCTAAAAACATGTCAACTAATCACTTGTCAGTTGCACGTGCTACTTGACAAAATGAAAATATATTATATCTATCAGTAGTGAACCGCCAACCTAAAATAGCCTTCACACAATAAACAGATAGGTGAAAGTCGATGTTAGGCTGGATTTTCTGTTATAAAGTGTACTTATTGGTCGTTTTCTAATTTGACTATGGCAAGTTACACAATACAATAAAGTATTCCTTAAAAAATGCACTTGGGACCATGAGCATCGGAACCTTAACTTGTTTCGACCCGAGAACTCAAGAATGGGAAATATTTCGGAACCGGGTGAAACAATTTCTAAGTCTGAATGACATTCGGACAGATGAAAAGAAGCGTGCTGTTTTGATAACCCATTTATCGGACGATGCGTATTTGTTAATACGGAATCTTAGCCATCCGAAGGAGGTTGAGAACGCGACATTTGATGAGCTAGTCGAACTCCTGAACAAGCATCTGACTCCAACGCGGGCAACTTTTGCAGACTTGGCTAACTTCTACAACGCAGTCCAAGAAGAAGAAACTGTTGAAGATTGGGCGGCTAGATTACGAGGGTTAGCGGTACATTGCGCCTTCGGAGACAGTCTAGACAAAGTGTATCGAGACAGATTCGTACTTGGGCTCAAAGTCGGACCGGTACGAAACCGTCTGTACGAAGAAGACGCGACTACACTGACGTACGCAAAAGCTCTGGAAATTGCGAA
Source organism: Choristoneura rosaceana (assembly GCA_037349165.1). Lineage (NCBI taxonomy): Eukaryota > Metazoa > Arthropoda > Insecta > Lepidoptera > Tortricidae > Choristoneura > Choristoneura rosaceana. The sequence continues at coordinate 3,194,848 of JAZBNJ010000019.1, forward strand.
AACTCTCACCGCACGTGAAACCAAAACTATGGCGCCGAGAACATTGACGACCTTTACAGGCACGAAAGACGAACGGCTGTTGAACAACTGGTTGGATGTAGCCGATACGACATTGCGGAAAAAGGATTCGCGAGATCGATGCGCTGTTCACGGCATGAAAGGTCACGTAGAAAAGAGCCGCTACAAGATCTACAGCGGCCAAAGGTTCAAGGGAAAAAGCAATGATAGGAAAATCTACGATGCTAAAGTGAAAATCGTCAAGAATGCCAACTGGGATGTGTCAACTAGTTCGGAAAAGGCAGCGGCAAGAAAATGCCGCAAGTGTGAGGAGTACGAGCTGTTAAACTTGAGGTGTGTGACAACAAAGCTTACCTATGTAGTAGCAATCGTAGTCAATTGTAGTTTAAATACGAAGGTTAAGATTGAAATTGATTATGAGTCTAATAGTAATTTAATTTAGTTTGCTAAAGCGATATGTAGATTACAAGGCAGGTAGAGATACTAAGATAACAGAAGAAGGCAACCGGGGTGCACGGATTGAAAGAGTAATTTGTTCCGCAACCGTTGAGGTTGCCTGTGGCAGGAAAAACTTTTTTTTAACAAATCTTATTGATAGAATTACTGTCATTAATGTTATGTATAGTAAAATATAGATAACAGACACAAAGACAGTTTCGCGTTCATAAAATTAGTATGAATTGTTTTTGCCTTGACCAATTTTTTTTTCGCAGACAAAATATTTATAAAAAATGCGACCATTGGAACCATTCCAGACACTTTGCGAATGAATTCGTTTGCGATTTTTATACGCAATAAATTATATTAAATAAACATAAATAATTATTCAGCTTGACGCGGAGCTGCTGAATTATTAATGGCCGACGTTTTATTCGATTCTAAGTTTTTTGATATACTCATCGTTTATGTCAGCCTGGTAACCGGTTTTTCTTTTACATAAAACTGACCCTTGATTGACCCCTATGTCACCTGATGAAAGGTGCTGATGAGGCCAAAGGTGTATCTCACTAGTTGAGCCTTGAAGAGTCCAAGGTTGAATCTATCTGGAAACACAGACGATAGCGAAATCCATTCCTTAGCAGATCGGCCTAACCATTATAAAAGATGGGCCAATGAAACGCCTAAGGGTGAAGACGCTCCTCCTGCCATCTTAGCTTTTGCCCGGAACTTTTTTCACGCCAATTTTGACCATTTTTAGGCCTTCCCCTTTGTCACACTTATTGCTATATATATCGCAATGATTTCTTTGTTGTTGTCACTAACTGCTTCTCCTTACCCCCCCCCCCCCCCCCCTAATGTGCAACGTAATTTACGAATCCCCTTTGCTAGTGAAGTGTGAATTCAATTCACGTGAAACTTCTAAACTTGAAACATTTAGGTAATTAGCTAAATGTAAACAAACTTCAGGTACCAGATTTGGTACATACAAATTTATCTACCATTGTAATACAAGCTAGTACATAGAGACTGTACGGAAATGTAAATGTTTAGATAGTTTGATGGAGGAATTTCAATATTTAAGACACCAATTAACGTTGTTTTGTTTACATTTAGTTGAAATACCTATCCAAACTAAGTATAACAGTGTTGCCACCTCACATTTTCTTTTACCCTAACGCTATGCGAAATTACCCTAAATTAGGTACCTTTGTTTTTTTTTATTCAAATTTTTTTTTAAATAATAACAACGCAAATAAATGCGATTTATTAATAAACTAATAGCTGAGCTAACACAGTTTCGGAAAATTCTTGGAATGCATCTATAATTAGTCTTCAGTAATTTTTTTCTTGAAACCGTACATTTTACTCGAAAATTTTTACCCTAAAATACCCTAAATTATTTTTTACTCCAAAAACTCTACTAACTCTAAATTTAGGGTAAATTACCCTAAGGTGGGGATACGGAAGTATAGTACAATAGAAATTGACGACATACAGATGTATTACTTAGACTAATTATCCTCACTTAACTTTTCCCATGACCAAGGATACTAATTGGTATGCGACCAGCACAGACACAACTACACACGTCGGTCAACGACCCTTGTTTACCATCTCTTAAATCCAATACATTGGGTGTGCTTTAATTAAAATAGACATAGAAGATTTTTGAAATCGCATCAGTGGAAATACTGTAAGTAAGTATAAGAGTTCCCTTTTTGCCATTTTGGCTCCGGAAGTCCGGAACCCTAAAAAACGGCCTAGTGCGGGTGATACTCGCGCACCGAGGGCTACACAGCCGAGGGATATATACGGTGTTACGAGTATTTTTAATATCCATTACTTAAGAGAACACAGTAAATAGATCAAATACCTGGTTAATTTCTTCAGGACAGTAGTGGCCTATACTTGGTTTGGATAGGTATTTAACTAAATGTAGACAAACTTCAGCTGCCACATTTGGTACATTCAAGGATTTTAAACATTTTACTTATCTATGACTGTAATACAAACTAGACTAGTATGTACATTTCAATAAAGAAATGTAAATGTTTAGATAGTTTAATGGGAGAATTTAAATATTAAAGACACTAATTGACGTTGTTTTGTTTACATTTAGTTCAATATCTATCCAAACCAAGTATAATTCTTACTGTTTAAAAAAAAATTGAGAATTGAGATGATTAATTATGCATAGTAAAACAGTGTAGAGTCCGTAATTAAAATTTTCTTACACATATATTTAAAAACGTGTCTTTTTTATGTAGGTATCTCTGATATATGTAACGTAACGTCAATGTCACTTATCAAGCTTTATGTTACAATTAGGGTTTTCACAGAGGCGAAATATCGTGAGGTCCGTCCGTTTGACGTTTGTTTGCAATTCTCTCATTTAGTTATTTAATCAATCACGAGCAAATGTAAAGCAAAGCGATATTTCGAAAAATCCTAATTTGACCTTTGACAATGACTGTGTAGATAAATTACAGAAACTTAATTACTCACCAGGTAAGTTCTATCAATAAACTGAGTCCTCTAGTGACTATATGCTTAAGATCATATTCATATACTACAGCCTGTGACAGACTCAAGTACTCGTAATTTTATTATTCCTGAATTCCGACTCGACTTGGCATGTTTTTAACAACGACTCTATTAGTGACGCTACGTTGAAACAAAAGACATGATTAAGTAAAAACTTAAGTGATACTAATGTTCTTGACATAACTACACATGTTTGTGGTGTTTGTTATTTTGGTAATGACTGTCATCAGGTCATTACCAAAATGAGGCTGTTTTAACAGACTTTTCTTATACAATTTATACGTAACAGTACTTTTTCAAGGCTGGCTGGCTCGAATAAGGTAAATGTCCGAGTGCTCGACACGCTAATACCCAGTAGGTAGACGACTCCTTGCTGTCCCTTGCTAACTAGCTTTTGCCCGCGGCTTCGCTCGCTCAGAATTGGTGTATGTAGCTTGGACCTTTTTTGATCCCACTGTGTTTCGGGATAAAAAGTAGCCTATATGTTAATCCAGGGTATATATTACCTTTATGCCAAATTTCATGCAAATTCGTTCAATAGTTTTTACGTGAAAGAGTAACAAACATCCAAACAAACATCCATCCATACAAATTTTCACGTTTATAATATTAGTAAGAAGACATAAAATTAAAGATGCCAACTATTGAGACAGTGACGAAAACTCGTACGTTTACCCTAATTGTTGAAAGTCATACATAATATAGTTGGTCAAAGGTCATGTATTGTTTTATCATAGCTCTTTTAACTTTGTATCCTTCAACCGTAGTAAGTATGTAAGATTTCGGCAAGAAAAAATTATGACTAACTAAAATTATTACTTTTGAAAATCGCAATGGTTTAAACTACGAGTATGCGTTATGTTTCTGTCAGTAAAATTTCTCTTTTATAGGTATCAAACGTCAAAAATCTAATTAAAATCGTTTATTTGTTTAACACATGTAGTTTTGTACCTAATCATCATGTCATCTATAAATACATAAAATATAGTAAAAAGATGTTTAAAAGCAGGAGAGATTAAAGTCTCAAACAAATTCTGTTCAATAGGTAATTCAGAAATGTACAGAAATCATAAAATAGGCTGTTAAATTTACTACAGTTGCTTCTAATGCCAAGAAAACTGCACTCGTGCTATCAATTATATTTCTCATAAATTAAATTTTACTTCGGCTATAAACATCTAATTACGCGTGTTTATAAATAAAACCAAATATTTGCGGCCAACATCTTTAACACCCAACATTCGTCCAAACATTGGCTGTTCGAGATAGTCTAAAATCACATCTAATTAACTTATTCCTGCCAATCAGTTTGTTTTCATAGGATCGGTAACGGGGACCGATGCCAGCTATTTTATCCCCTCGTGCATTGTCATAAAATATATTTTCGTGATTTACGACCGAAGTAATTTGGTTGGAGGTATTTACGCCGTTTCCAAGGTTGGTATTACGCCTAATGTTACGCTCAGACTTTGGCGTAAATAAACCTGGTTACTGGTTACGTCTTTGATCTTGGACGTTTGACTTCATCTGACAATGTGTTAAAGACAGAGGGCGATTTGGTTTACAGGAACAAAGATACAGACTAAAGCCATAGTTAGTCTGGCCAGTATAACCTGTCACGAGGAATGTAAAGCAAACCCTGTTTTGACAACCCTAAAAATGTACTAGAATTTTTTTTTTCCCTCCACCTCCGCGCTGTAAGAACACAAACAAATCACACAAAAGCCAATTTGTTTCCTAGACAAACTATAAGCTCAGTTTATAGCTAAAGCAGTACGGAAGCTAAGAACAAATCGATCGAAAGGAACACACTCACACAGACGCGCGCTCTACACGGTCCCTAAGGGGGTCTCGCGGTATGTACTGCAGTAGAGCACGCGTCTATGTAAGTGTGTTCGTTTCGATCGTAGCTTCGTAGCTTCCATACTGCTTTAGCTTATATATATATATACTGTGCCTTATAAGGTCGCGGGTGAGCAAAGTACCTAATTATTTTTTAGTTCATTGATATAAACCTCCGCAAAGTAACGACTGATTAAACAAATTAACCCTAAAAAATCACTCGGACAAGCAGCACCGTAATTCTCGTGATAAATCCATGCGAATATTATAAATGCGAAAGTGTGTTTGTATGTTTGTCCGTCTTTCACGCCGTAACGGAGCGACGAATCGACGTGATTTTTGGCATAGAGATAGGTTATGGGCCCGAGACTGACATAGGCTACTTTTTATCCCGGAAAAATCCACAGTTCCCGAGGGAACAGCGCGCGATAACCGAATACCACAAGCTAGTTTATTATAACTCCGTAAAAGAAGGGTCCAATTCGATTCCAAAGCAACCTTCCGATCGCCTAAATATAGCACATATGTCTCTGCCAAGGTAGAGGCCACTCCGTCTTATTACACATAGTGCAATCGTGTGTAGTATGGTATGTGGAAGAGTGACAGCGACACGAAAATTGGAGGAGCAAACAATCTCAAAACTATACTTGGTTTGGATAGATTTAATTAAATGTAAACAAACTTCAGCTGCCAGATTTGATACATTCAAGGATTTTAAATAATTTACTTATCTATTCATTGTAATACAAACTAGACTAATGTATTTCAATACAGAAATGTAAATGTTTAGATAGTTTAATGGGACACTTCCGAATGCTGCCGAATCCCGAGAAACAGATCCTTGACAGACAGATAGACAAACGGACGGGCAACCAAGTGATACTATTAAGGATTCTGTTTTTCCTTTTTGATGTGGTAGGCATTTGCAGTAGGTAGGATTTTGCAGGTGGTAGGACCTTGCGCAAGGTCCGCCCGGATTGCTACCACCATCTTGCTCGCTTATTTTGCCGTGAAGCAGCAGTGCTTGCACTGTTGTTTCGGCGTGGAGAGTAAGACAGCCGGTGAAATTACTGGCACTTGAGGTATCCCATCTTAGGCCCCTAGGTTGGCAGCGCATCTTTAATTCCCCTGGTGTTGCAGGTGTCTATGGGCGGTGGTGATCTCTTACCATCCGGAGACCCACTTGCTCGTTTGGTGGATACAGTCGAATAAAAAAAATGTACTGAACCCTTAAAACCGTCAAAGAGCCTTATTTCCAAACCTTATTGAGAACCGTAAAGTCAGTTAAAAATGGCGAGAACGAGTTCAAAATATTCCTACATATTCAAAACGTTATGGAAAGAGCAAACAAACTTGTAATCAAATAAAACCACTCGTTTGTTATAAAAATAAACGCGCGGTAGGAAGCGACGCCCGCTCGTGAATGGACGCTTTATCTATCGCCGTAAAACTAAAAGGGTCAAATGTTAAGTGAATGGGAGGAATATTTTTTAGGGTTTCGTACCTGAAATGGAAAACATGTTTTCCGTTTGTCTGTCCGCTGTCAAGAACTTTTTCTCAGGAACGCGTGGAACCATCAAGCTGAAATTAGTATCGAATACTTCTAATTCAACGCAATCAAAAGACTATAACGTACAAGATTAAAGAATTTGTAAAATTCTACAACTTTATTAAAGTAAGTAAGTAAGTAATCATTTATTGCACATAAATATAACTACTTATTAATCAAACGGAAATAATGATTAATACAATTCGATAAGCCTACTCATGAATTAAGATAACGCTTTAAATAAACTACATGTTATTAGCAAAAACTGATACATAAACGCGTTAATAAAATGCTAATAATATCATTTCCGGTTCTTATTCCACTAATATATTGAGCGGCAAAAAATCATCATCATCATCATCATGTCAGCCGAAAGACGTCCACTGCTGGACATAGGCCTCCCCCAAGGCTCTCCACTCAGACCGGTCTTGTGCTTTTCGCATCCACCGCGATCCCGCGATCTTAGCCAGGTCGTCGCTCCATCTTGTTGGAGGCCAACCGACAGGTCGTCTCCCGGTCCGCGGACACCATTCGAGAACCTTCTGACCCCATCGGCCATCAGTCCTGCGTGCAATGTGCCCCGCCCACTGCCACTTCAGTTTCGCAATTCTTCGGGCTATGTCAGTAACCTTAGTTCTACTGCGGATATCATCATTTCTGAAATGATTTTTTTTCAAAAAATGTGGCCTTTAAATGTATGCAGAAATAGGTAATGGTAATTTTGTATGAGGAATGGGCCGTGGGCCAAATTTTGTGCCGCTGAGTATACTATATGCGCAAGTTTGCAAGTCCGTAAAAGGTCCAAAAACTGCGATTGATTCCTTTTTCGTCGTATTCCTGATTGGACATATTTTTGTTTCGGCACATTCCTGTTTGGACATATTCTGTTTTCATATAACTACTACATAATGTATGTCTTGAAAATAAAAAATAACGATACCTAGGATTGATTTCATTTTTTCATTGAGCACGCCTGTACCCTTAGTGTAAGTTTTCGGTTACAAAATAGGTACGTCTCGATCGCGTTCGCGTTAAAATCTCAATTTGTATGGAAACACGAACAGCGCCTCTAGCGGAACGTTTGCGATGTTTGTGTTTCCATACAAATTAAGATTTTAACGCGAACGCGATCGAGACGTATTTTGTAACCGAAAACTTACACTAAGGGCACTGTATTCCCAAATGGGGTATAGTTGAAGAAAATTAGATTGAAATGTATGGAAAAATTGGCAAAATTAAAGCAAGAGGTTTATCTATCAGGATATGTAGGTTATGGAGAAAAAATAAATTTTACCCACTCTCCCCCCCCCCCTCCGGGGGGAGCGTCACCCCCCCCGCGCCCCTGAATATGTCCCTGACCGCGGTATTTTCCATTATAAAAGAAAACCGTACACGATACATACAAAGTGTGTAGCAACTAAATAATCCTAGATAAATTTACTATAAACCTTTCATACATACAAAAGCGATACGACTTACAGTTTCAGCGCAATCTGGCACCAAATACGAACATTTTTAATAATTTATCCAGTTTTTTTTATTAATTGTTTAGTTTTTTCAATTATTTCACACTTTACCGCCAAGATATGTATGACTAAAGTAAAGAACAGGATATCTTCTTTATAAAAAGGTATAATTCATTTCTAAACTCATTCATTTGACGCTGCTATGCTATTTTGAAAATTCACCATCATCAGCTACTGCGACATTAACTTAGGAAAAAGTACCAAAAAAAAAACTATTTAGTCCGTAAGTAAGATTATAATAAAATATTACACATTTTTTAGGGTTCCGTAGCCAAAATGGCAAAAGCGGAACCCTCATAGTTGCGCCATGTCTGTCTGTCTGTCTGTCTGTCCGTCCGCGGCATTGCTCAGAGACTATCAATGCTAGAAAGCTATAATTTTGCACGAATATATATGTAAACTATGCCGACAAAACAGTGTAATAAAAATTTTTTAAAAAATAATTTTTCATACCTCCCATAGACGTAAAGTGGGGTGGTTTTTTTTTTCTCATCCAACCTTGTAGTGTGGGGTATCGTTAGATAGGTTTTTTAAAATCATTAGGGGGTTGCTAAAACAATTTTTCTATTCAGTGATTCATTTGCAAAATATTAAACTTTAAAGCGCAAATTTTCATTAAAATCGGGCGTCCCCCCCTCTAAAATCTAAACCGGTGGGTAGAAAAAATTAAAAAAAATTCAGGACGATAGTAAGTATATCAAACTTGCAAGGAAAACTATAACGGTTAAGTTTTCTTGAGAATTATTAGTAGTTTAAGAATAAATTGCAGCCTAAGGTATAAATATACCTAAACCGTCCGTCTGTCATAGCCAATTTGATCCGAAACTACTAGACCGATTGAATTCAAATTTAGTTCATCTATGTAAATTGATGACCCAAACACGGACGTGTAAAGTAAATTAATTAATTTTAAACACGGAGGCCAGTTTGGGAGGGGGGGGGAGGTAAATTAGAAAAAAAATGTAGAAACTATATCATGTGACATATCAAATGAAAGGGTACATTATGAAAATCTTAAATATATATTTTTCATTATTTTAAATTAATCCGTTTTGAAGTTATTTAAGAAAATAGGTGAAAATTGACCATTTCCCCGCCCCTATCTCCTAAAAGCCCAGTAGGGCCTACATTTTTTTTTTAAATACAGAAAACAGGTCCATACCTATAGCTTATAGGAAAACATATAAGAATCTAATGGTATTTAAAGTAACACCATTTAACCAGTATGAACATTTATATTTCGCTGAATGGCCAAATGAACTAAATTAAAAAAATAGCATAGCAATGGTAAATGAATTATTTTAGAAATTAATTATACCTTTTTATAAAGAAAATATTCTATTCTTTACTTCTGTCATACATATCTTGGCGGTAAAAGGTGAAGTTTTTGAGAAAACTAACCTTTTAGCCGAAAAAATTGATTAATTATAAAAAAAGTTAGTATTTGGTATCATATTGCGCTGGAACTATAAGTGATATCGCTTTTAAATGTATGAAAGGCTTATATGAAAGAAATGAATTATACCTTTTTATAAAGAATATATCCTGTTCTTCACTTTATTCATACATATCTTGGCGGTAAAGTGTGAAATAATTGAAAAAACTAAACAATTAACAAAAAAAACTGGATAAATTATTAAAAATGTTCGTATTTGGTGCCAGATTGCGCTGAAACTGTAAGTGGTATCGCTTTTGTATGTATGAAAGGTTTACAGTAAATTTATCAAGAATTATTTCGTTCCTACACACTTTTTATGTATCGTGTACGGTTTTCTTTTATAATGGACAATACCGCGGTCCGGGACATATTCAAGGGCGCGGGGGGGTGACGCTCCCCCCGGAGGGGGGGGGGGGGGGGGGGAGAGTGGGTAAAATTTATTTTTTCTCTATAACCTACATATCCTGATAGATAAACCTCTTGCTTTTATTTTGCCAAATTTTGATCTAATTGTACTGAACTAGTAGGCAAGCACACGAAACGTTACCGCTTCGGAGCCACTTTTATTAATTTTAGGTTTTTAGTTGGACATAAACGGTACAATAGTGACAGTGCTAGCCTGTCGCCTACGGTATACGTTAACCTATATCCTCAGTCGCCTCTTACGACATCCACGGAAGAAATGGAGAGGTAATAACGCGTTCAGTTACATGGGTGCACACTCACCGGGGTTCAGCTGAAAACCAGCGCTGGCAGCTCTGTTTACAGGGCTACGGCACATGCTGAGCTGAGTCCTTTTGGCATCACGCTGCAGCACAACGTCTCTAATTGTTCTCTCTTCTCCTATTTATGTTTTTACTGTTTTTGCTGTGATGTAGTGTGTTTTTTTGCTGTCAATAAATATTGTGAGTTTGAGATGTAAACAAAATTATTTAATTTAAATATTTCAGGTTCAAGTAACTTCTCCTTCTTCTTCTTCTTCTTCTTCTTCGGGTTAGAATTACATCTATAGAATAGATTTTTAGGTTTAGAGTAAGTTAGTTTTAGTTCTTTTAGTTAGTTAGTTTTAGTTATAGATGTAATTCTAACCCGACACCACGCGGGCTAAAAACAGCTTTCAAACAATCACAACCATATCTCCGAGAACTCCTTTGTGCATCACTTGGCATTTCAATAAGACCACAATGCGCGCTATAAACGTTATATGACTATAATAGTACCGTGCGATCATTCGCGACATTGATTTTTCGTCACGCATTGATCTGAAGGCTTTTTGATTATGGACATGGTTGATCTGACTATAAAGCCTTCTGCTTATGTAGTTTTAAATACATATTCTTTACTTACGTACTTACAATGAACTAAAAGAATTTCTTTGCTCACCCGCGACCTTAAGATAGCTAAGTTTATGCAAATTATGCGTGTTCATGCAGTTCCTCCACCTCCACACTGTAAGAACACACACAAATTACACAAACCCATCTATCATCACCACCACAACACACTGACGCGTTTCGAACTCAACCAGAGCTCATCTTCAGAGTGACACAACCGTACACCATGCTACCAGTTGTTAATTTGCATAAACTTAGCTATCTTAAGGTCGCGGGTGAGCAAAGAAATTCTTTTAGTTCATTGATATGGACCTCCGCAAAGTAACGCCTGATTCAATAAATTACATACTTACATGCTAACGATACCCGATATGACCTTCAAGTTTTCAAGAAAAGAGCGGTACTCTTACCTTAGGCCGGCAACGCACTTGTGACTCTTCTGGTGTCCATGGGGACGATAATCACTTACCATCAGGCGATCCGTCTGCTCGTTTGCCCCCTATAAGTACCATAAAAAACGAGCGTTTTAATTACGTTAGCATGTTTAAGGACGGCCCGAGTAAAATGTATGTAGTTAAAAGAATATTTGCTATTTGTAGATTTAAACGCATCTAGCCTTATATTATTATTAATACTAGCTTTTGCCCGCGGCTTCGTCCGCGTGGAATTCGGTTATCGCGCGCTGTTCCTTCGGCAACTGTGCATTTTTCCAGGATAAAAAGTAGCCTATACTCCAATTCAATAGAATCTAACAATCCTTTAGACACTTCCAGCCTTCTAGTTCTAACATGAGCACTGAGCTGCCTAAGGTTTTGTGATGTGACTATTATACTTTTTTTAATTCCTTTTAGATGATAATTGCAACAACAGGGACATATATAATTAAGCGTGCCCAGGGTGTGTTAAATGTGTAGAAAATTGTTAGATTCTGTTGAATTGTACTTTATGTCACTTTCTGGCCCATAAACTATCTCAATGCCATAAATCACGTCGATCCGTCGCTTCGTTTCGACCTGAAAGACGGACAAACATACACACACACTTTCGCATTTATAATATTAGTATGGGTATGGATGGATCATCAATACCAATGATAGCTTAATTACAGTCATGTAGGAAATCTACTAATTGCTCGTGATACAATGGCGTCATCTTTCTTTTGCGTTTCTTTTCAAAGGTCACCTTTCTAACACGAAGTCAACGCTGTCCAAACGGGCATCTAAATGCAAATGGACAAATGGCCGTCACATCGCTGCCCCAGCAGTCGACATCCTCACGAGATCATTGTCTTATTGGGGATAAGCACGACGGGTTATATTTAGACGCGTGCGCACTGTTTGAGGAAACGCGCGTTTTTGTTCGGCGGTTTCTTTATCAAAGATACTTTGGAATTTATTGAAAACTTTACGGTTTTTAAATTAGTATCATTTGATATCATGGGATGTAACTATGTGTACAGGAAATGTTCCACAGTACGGCAAAACACAGAAGCACTTTATCGAGAGGGAGTATAGAATAGTAGATTGATAACCAAGGGTGGAAAGTGACCCATATCACCCGAGATATTTCTAATAAGGAGAAATGGGTAATTTCACCCAAGTTAGACACTCTACTTTTCATTTTGACTATGAGGAAAGTAAAATACCTACTACAAAAAAAAATAGAACAATAACAAATTGAATTTACTTTTCTTCCATTCCAACCTCCATCGGTATCTTTTCAACTGGAGACTTGCCACGGCCGACTATAAAAAAATCGAGTTGGTTAAACACTGAACGAAGAAGTTTGACCTTTATTACTTATTTGTATATTCCATCTCTTTCTTTCATATTTCACGAATCACTTCCATCTCTTTCTAAACGTAGCTAAAGATAGAGAAGATATATTTTCGTGACGTAATAAAGATCAAATTTCTTGTTTCAGACTTTGGGCGTTAGGAGGATATGAAAGTTGTTTCTTCAGTGGCCGTCGATAAGCCAATTTTCCCATTCTCTATAAATGCAATTCACAGCGTTTGCGGTATAAAAACACGGCGTTTGTCCAGCCCAGTGCGTGTCTCTGTTTATGCATGCAAATCAGCAATACATGTTCAGTGATGTCGTGTTCCGTTAACGTCTAAGTATTTTGCTTCCATCATTATTTCATGAAACAAAAACTATTCTTTTGCTCCGTAACGGTTAAAGAATTTCTTTCAATGGTAATGTTCAAGATTTACAATATTTTTTATTTATTCCGCAAACATGTAAATGCTTGGTGTTAAGACTTAAATTTACATTTTTTTTTCATTGGACACTTGACACCAATTGACCTAATCCCAAACTAAGCAAACATACTTAAATATAGATAAATAAATACATATTAAACATCCAAGACCCGAGAAAAAACATTCGTATTATTAATACAAATATCACATGGTCAAACTCTCTCGGGCCCATAAACTATCTCTATGCCAAAAATCACGTCGATCCGTCGATCCGTCGCTCCGTTACGGCGTGAAAGACGGACAAATACACAAACATACAAACACACTTTCGCATTTATAATATTAGTATGGATTACATAAATTTTCCTCTTTTGTCGCAGGAATACAGAAAATAAATCAGTTTACAAAAATATCTACTGTTGGGTTCCTGAAGTCATGACCCCCCCCCCCCCTCATTGATTTTCACTCATAGTTAAAATACCACATCGAGACTTAATTTTTACCTCAACGTTTCGACCACATTAGTGGCCGTGCTCACAACTACACTGGAGTGTGGGGTGTCAAGTCTGCCTAGCAGCAACAATCAAATTTAGTTTCCCGAAGGTCCTCACTGTACCCCCTCTCTTTCCAGGAAGACCTGCAAGTCATGTGGCTGCGACCGCCTCCAGCACTCCGTGTACCACGAGGAGCTGGGTTCCGTGCGGGAGCGGCTCGGGCTGCGCGACACGCGGGCCCAGATCGGGTACGACGGGTACGACAGTCCGCCGGGGCTCACCGCCAAGCAGGTGAGGTGATGAAAAAAAAATGAAAATGAAAAATTATTTATTACCAAAAACCAGAAACAATTTTAAACATTAATTCGGCGACACCCACACTAGGCAGGCTATGATGGTGATGATGATGATGACGATGATGATGATAGTGATGATGATGATGATGAAGATGATGGTGATCACGATGGTGACAATGATGACAAAGGTGATGATGATGATGACGATGATGATGATGATGGTGATGATGATGATAATGATTACGTCCGTTTACAGTCAGCAACAAAAAAAATATATTTTTTTTAATTTCACAACAAAATTAATACTTAATTTATTAAGATGTATTAATATGTACCTACCGGGTGTTGCCTGTAACACGGGCAAATAATTAAAACATAGATCGTACTTGTCAAACTAAACAACATTCGTTCAGCGACTTTTAAAAAAAATACTTTTTTTTATTTTTATTTACTTTTTTATTCGGAGAAGCAATGTAAAGCAAAATGTTTGATATTTCGGTGGATCAACTATTCCTTGCTGTTATTCTGTCCCGTCAGCCAGGGGACAAAAGTAGTAACAGTTTAATAGATGAAATGTGTCACATTATACTATCATGCTTATTAGATGACCAGTAATAAAAGGCGCTTAAAACGACCACAAAAATGCATGTTTGGTAAATTTTAACCTTGAACAAACCAAAACAACCTTGAACAAATTGAACCTTGACATAATGATCATAAAGTTCACACAGAAAAATTATTGATTTTGAGGTAGGTACGCGTTTTTTCTAAAGTAATAACAAGTAATGAGTAATGAGTTTTTTTAAAGTAATGACGATATTAACCATATTAAAACATTGTTTTCCAGACGGAGCTATACTGGTCCTCGCTGGCGGAACGCGAGCCGAACGCAGCCGGCGCGAGCGGCGCGGCCGCGTGGCGCGCGTGGCGTGCGCGTGCGCTCGCCTCGCAGCTGCCCAAGCAGGACCTCTCGCTCGCACACTGCCGGCACGTGGGGGAGCAGCATAGGAAGTCGTTCGAGGACTTCGTCGCGGCGAGGAATGAGATTGCACTCGACATTGGTGAGTCAAGGTCTGAAGACGTTATCAGGACGTACAGAAAAAGGTACTCTGTGGTACAGTCACCAGCACCAATATCTGACACAACAAGCGTACATAAATATCTCTGATATGACTCTATTTCTAGGGCCGGAAGGACAAGTCAGATATTTTTGCACTCGCCGCTGTGGCAGATATTAATGCTGGTGACTGTACCCCTGACAAACTCGGTTAATTATAGACTGAAAGCCTTATTCATAAGAAGTTAGAGCCTTCTTGAAGGCTCCTTGAAGACCCGATGCTAAAAAACATGATTCATAAACGTCTGTTAGCGCTAATCAGTCGATCAAGGCTCTGCTAAAGTTAAAGGACCGTAGACCCTCCTTTATCTCCCTGCTAAGTCACAAAATGGCCGCCACAAATTTGAACAGCTGACTTTGACAAAAGCAAAAAACCATACCGAAGATATTTTTAAGGAGGTTTACGCAAAGATTAAAAAAAAATCTGGAAAAATAATTTTCAGGAATTTTTATTTAAAAATCCTCTAATAAAATGAAAAAAAAAAAAATTAGGATGATTTTATTTACGGCTTTTTGCAAAAAGTTATTAGTTCAGAGGCCTTATTGCCTAACGTTTCTGACACTCGCGATCGCAATAAAATGACAGCTTTTGTATGCGAAATATGTCATTTGATTGTGATCACGAGTGTCAAAAACATTAGGCAATACGGCCTCAGGTCTACTAAAACACGCGGATCGGAAATGGCGGGAAAACAAACATCTCTGCTGTCACTGCTGTCAATTTTTTTTTTTTTTTTTTCGATAAGGCCATTTTTTGTCTTTGATTTCTCAAGAGAGCCAACATAACGCGTCTAATCAGTCTATCAGCAGCTCAACAACTAGCAGACTGCTAGCAAACGTTTATGAATCATACTTCTTGACAAACGTCAAACAAGCTTAATCTGTCTGTTAACTAACAGACAGATCAAACCTCAATTAAGGATTTTTTATGAATTTGTCTGTTAGCGTTTCTTATCAAGCCATGTTTACAGACGCACCAATGCATTTGTTTTATTTATTATCATCTTTACTGACATTAGTCTATACATGTCTATACTTAGTTTTTTAGCTTTAGAAATAGGGTTAACAATTTTGACGACTTTTTATTGAAAACGTTACGTTAAAAGTACTTAACGACAGTTTAATATAACGTTTTGCTAAGTAACAACTTATAATACCAAAAGCATAATTATGATCATTATTTCCTTACTAATTGTTACATATTTTTTTGCTGTGACTTATCCTTTTTCGATAAAAATACACGTCAAGATCGCTTACCTTCTTTTTAATGCTAAAAAAAACGAAGTTATGGAATGGAAATAAATAAAAGTTAGGTAAACCCTACGAATGTTATACTAGTCTTAAATTAGTCGTCTCATTCTGAGAGGAGGCCTGCGCGCAGCAGTGGGACGTGTATAGGATGGGATGGAAAGTCTTAATTATGGGGAAGTTTACTTGTTTCACTTTTTAGTTATAACGCCATCTGTAAGCGAGTAGCTGAACTAAGTTTTGTTTCAGGTGTCGCCGGCCAACACCACGGCAGTCCAATTGAGTGTTTAGGCTGTGATAAGCCAATACGAAGCGGAAGCGTTACTGTCCGCGCTCCGCGGTTAGGTGAAGAGGTACTGAACTAATTTTATTTATAAATACAAATATTCATACTGCATCTTGGCAAACGTGCGTTGAACTAATCAGTCAGTAGTGTTACTCACCACAAGGTGGCACTTGACTACGAAACAAGTAGTTTTACTACTTGCCGCTAGATGGCTCTTATATACATTTTCAATATATTGTAGAATTTTACATCTTTGTCTATGTTTTCAGGCCTTCTTCCATCCTGCATGCTTCACTTGTGCGGAATGCGACGAGTTACTAGTGGAACTGGCGTATTGTGCTTTAGACGGTCGGCTATTCTGCGTACGACACTACGCGGAGCGGTTGAAACCTAGATGTCATGCTTGCGATGAGGTAAGTGTGAAAATAGTTCGGCTATTGGATAGTAGATGGCAGCAGCTGTATCGATGGTTGTTGGAACTTTAAATGATGCCAAAGTACATAGGTAGAAAAAAATAATACAAACATTGGAACATAGAACCTCTTCCTTTTTTTGAAGTCGGTTAAAAATTAAGTCATACGGCATAAGACGAGGGTAGAAAGAGATGGAAAATGCGATCGTCAGAGCGTTAGAAAATACGGCCGCTGATCTGATTGAGCTTACAAACAAAATTGATTTTAAGCTTTTATTTTGTTTCACCTGTCTCGTTGTTTGTCTTGCATCTTGTAAATTGCGTAACAATACAATAATCTGGCAGTGAAATCCAGGTAGTCCGGCCAGGATCGTCTCCGCAGGACGGAACTCTTCAACGTTTAATGGCATCCTCTTGAAATTTGGTATGCAAATGTAGTTTGGGTCAAAATGCAAAGTAAAGTCGACAAAAATTACAGTCAGCAAAAAAAGCTTGTATTCATTTTTTTTTGCCAAAAGCTTATTAGTTTGCATGTGCCATTGTTAGTATTAAAAACTTTTTTAATTAAAAAGAGATCTAATCTACAATTAATAATAGTAATAATAATAATAATAATAAATATTTATTGTTCAAAACACATGTATAATTACAATATGAACCCTGGAGACTGTGTTAGTTTTCACTGTGTTACAGTCTCCAGTATATACCATTATCATGAACATAGATTCATTGTTAAGAACAAACAGACTATTAATTTGGAAAAAGTTACATAAAAAAAAGAAAAAAGGCCATTAGGTTAAAATAACCAACACCACCACTTGTACGTACGTTGCACTTGCACGTTGTGATATTAAAATCGAATTGAAATCATTATTATTTTATCGAATTATAGTAGTTAATTATTTGCCTATCCTTGTTTGATCTAGAGTATTTCCTTAAAGCTTTGGCACACTTTCCGGAATAAAACGATTTAAACTCGAAATAATCACTAAGATTAATAACGGAAATTAATCAATAGCTACACGTAACTGCTAACATTGGATCTCTACCAAATTGCTAACTAATAATGATTAATTTGATACTTTTGTTGACTAAACATTTAACTTCGTTACCAATAAATCGTTCACAAAATCGTTTCTTATGATTTCGCTTCGTGCCAAAATCTTTAATTTATGCTGGTGATCTCTGACTATATAACGTAATTAATAATTAATGTGTTAAATATGTATTTAAGTATTTCTTTATCTATATTTAAGTATGTTTTATTCGTTGCCTAGTGTCCATACGAGTAGTACAAGCTTTGCTTAGTTTGGGACTAGGTCAGTTGGTGTCAAGTGTTCCATGATATTTATTATATTTATTATTATACTAGCTTTTTCCCGCGGCTTCGCCCACGTGGAATTCGGTTATCGCGCGCTGTTCCCTCGGGAACTGTGCATTTTTTCGGGATAAATGTAGCCTATGTCACTCTCTGCCCCATAAACCAACTCTATGCCAAAAATCACGTCGCTCCGTCGCTCCATTTCGACGTGAAAGATAGACAAACATACATACAAACATACAAACACACACACACTTTCACATTTATAATATTACTGAAGACCGCATTAATTATTAACTGAAACTAACTATAATTTAACTGAAATTTCGAAAATTAACCCAACCATGATGCTGTACTATGACATAAATTATTAAGATCTTGACATAATGTAACCCGATCAATGCAAATAAAGAATTTCATTTCATTTCAAAACCCATGTTTGGGCTTGTAAGAAAGGTTCACCCTGTATTTGAATCAGAGGTGGTTTCAATTGCCCGATTATGGAGGCAGTTTTAAAACGTGTTTTTTGTACTCATCACCATCATCAGCCCAGCCTATATACGTCCCACTGCTGGGCACAGGCCTCCTCACAGAATAGGAGGGCTTGGGCCATAGTCCCCACGCGGACCCAGTGCCGATTGGGAACTTCACAGGCATCATTGAATTTTTTGGTTCTATTTTTAACTATTTTACTCCTTTTGACGGGTATGCAAAAATATGTAAAACGTCTTAGGCCTTACAAATGTATCAGATATATATATATATATTTATACAATATAGGCTTGCGTTTGGCCACAATCACGCCTGATGGAAAGCGAGGATGAGGCCTACGATGGAGCACGCTTGCCTAGTAAATGCTCATGCACTCTTTATCGTGTCAAATATTAGTGTTGGTGGCACAGTAGGGTACTGACTGATGTATACCCCCCCCCCTCCCTAGTTAAATTTCCCCCCTCCATGGTTGTGATAGCTAGTCTTGCGCAAGCGCCGAAGGTATCCCAAACAAACGACGAGCGCTATTCCTGGCGCCTGACATTTGCCAGTACTTCCCTGACAGCCGGCTCGCGCCCCCTGTGTCCACGGAGCTAGCATGACAGGAGTTGGTCATAATAATGATTCATGTTCTCGCCGGAAGACCAGCGCTGGCTCCACCATAGGAGTCCGCATTTTATGCTGAGGCGGGCCCATTTCGGGCGCAAGTAAATGTGTATTTTCGATTAGGTATCTTTTATTTTTTGTTTATTTTTTTGCCCCGAATAAATTTTTTCATTTTCATTTTCAATCCATCATAATCAATAAAAAAATAACTTCATCATACATTGCCATTTAATGCAAAGGAAACTCAAGGTCTAAACTGTGAGTCATTGTTTACAAACGAATATTTTGTAAACGCCTGCTTGTTTTGTTTCTAAAATAAGTTAAAAAATTATAATGAAAGAAGAAATGAAGAGAGAAAACATTTAATCCTGACATTCCAAAAAAGAAATAAAAAAAATCTATAAAAATTTGTTTCACGGTCAGGAAATAATAATAATCATAATCAATAATTTATTTGTAAAACATTGATTGTAGCTTGCCTTTAAAATAGACATACATTTTGACCAGCACTTTCCACGGGGACGAATTTGTGCGTACAGAACATGGATTTTGTAAATAAAATAACTCGAAATAGCTTTCGAAACTGTTGCAAAGTACGGTATTTGACAACTTCTAAATTCGCTTTATATTACTATTATGACTAGTGGCATGAATAAAAAAACACGAATAAAAATTTGAAAAACGAGCAAACTTGTAGAAAATATACAACTCTAATTCATTTTGTTGACTGTTCCGTAAATTCGTTTCAGCCATAAAGCTTCGGAGCATACACAGATTTCTGTCACATTCGAATTGTATCTATACCTATACAAATGCGCACTACTAAATATACGCGACGCCAATGTGATCGTTACGCGTCATGTTTTTTGGCAGAGAGGTACCTCCTGTTATAGGTGCTTTGAGCCTGTGCCCCTGAATTCTAATTGCACAAGCGAAGTGTCTCCGTTTCGGCCGAAAGCTTGGGCGAAATTGCTTTCGTATGTCTGCTCGCCTGTTCCCTTCTACAGGCCGCAACTCTCAAAGAATTCTCGTGGAATTTTGTAAATAAGTTCAATAGTTATATAGACTTATTTGTCGATACTCACTCTGATTTTTTTTTCAAGATGGCGGATTCGTGAGTGTTTGAAAAAGTTATAATCTAACCAACTTTGAAAAGTTGAAAGCCCCTGAAATTTTTTCAACGTTCAACCTTTTTACCAGGAAGAAGTACCTATCTGGCCTATATTTCGCTCTTATATATAGCACTAGCAGCAAATATTGTTCCAGATATAAATAGAACTTTTCAATAAGCTAACTGTGCCACGTAATAATAACTAGGTCTTATTCTGGGCACTTGAAAATATATATACTTGACCTGAAATGCATATTTCAGTTTTTTTAATATTATTATTTATTTATTTTTTCATTTATGACGGTGGAAGCATTCTACACTTCCGCTTAACGTAGATATAGTTAGTGTTTAATTTTGTAACTAAGGGACCCCATACATCCCTGTATTATTATTTAATTATTTTCTTTGTGATTTTTTGTTTAATTGTTTACTGTAGTTTTTAAGTATTTTATTTGTAATTATTTTATTTTGAAAAAATGACTTTCTACCAAATTTCTTGCGGCGCATTCTTCTTGGCAATGATGGTCTTTCCGAAAGCGCTGGTAGTTAAAAAAAATGACGTGTAAAAGTGCCCATTGCGGCCTAAAAAAGTCGAATAAAAAAATAAAAAAATCCTATTTACTGAATAAATGATTTGAATTTTGAATTTGAATTTGAATTATAGGAGCTATATTGAAGGCGTATCAAGACAACCAAGCGATTAAACAAGTTTTACAGTGGCTCGGTAACCCATGGGGCTACTAAGAAATTTGAAAATCGAAGTTAGTAATCGTACCGTCCCTCTCACTCTCGTATTAAATAATACCTAGCTTTTTCCCGCGGCTTTTTTTTTATTCGACTGGAAGGCAAACGAGCAAGTCTCCTGGTGGTAAGAGATCACCACCGCCCATAACCATCTGCAACACCAGGGGTATTGCAGATGCGTTGCCAACCTAGAGGCCTAAGTTGGAATACCTCAAGTGCCAGTAATTACACCGGTTGTCTTACTCTCTGCGCCGAAACAACAGTGCAAGCACTGCTGCTTCACGGTAGGATTAGCGAGCAAGATGGTGGTCTGGTAGCAATCCGGGCGGACCTTGCAAAACCTTGCTTTACCGCGTGGAATTCGGTTATCGTGCGCTGTTCCCTCGGGAACTGTGCATTTTTTCCGGGTTAAAAAGTAGCCTAATCACTCTCTGGCCCATAAACTATCTCTATGCCAAAAATCACGTCGATCGAGTTTAAGTTGGGATATTTTTATCCATAACTAGCTACCCTTTACACGGCCGGCGTGCGAATATTTTGTAAATATGGGTAGGTAAGTATATATTTAGAAGAAAACTTAATCGCTAACACTCAAACCATGCAGTTCACATTAGGTCCCTGGGTAGCTTATTAAACATTAAACACTCTGATCTGACCATAATAATTTAGCAGCTTCGCTTTTGGAGGGAATAATTTACCGACATTAGTACATTTCATTTGTGTAGTGTTATTTACATTTGTTATTCTTTTAAACAAACATGGATATTGCTTCACAAATGTTTTATTCTTAGAGACAGATACAGATAGGAGCTTTTAGTCTTACAAATAAATTTAGTAGGAACGTCGCTAAGTTGGCAACATTGTATAAGTTTTAGCGGGAATTTTGCTAAGTTGGAAACGTATAATCCCCAGTTTCCTATCACTTTATTAAATGCATCTTCAAATCAGAATAGTGTCATTTAATTTTGGTTGACAATATGAATTACGATGCGCATGTGCGCTCGTTCATTCATACAAAGTATCATGCTAGGTATAAACTGAACTTGTAATTGCGAAAGTGGGTCTGTGTGTGTGTTTGTCACGTCTTCATTAAAACTACTGCAAGAGAAATATTAGTTTGAACTAAACACCTACCTTTAAATTGGCTAAAGCTGAATACCAGCAAATCCATACTAATATTATAAAGGCGAATAATATTATTTGTATGTTTGTCCGTCTTTTACGTCGAAACAGACCGACGGATTGACTTGATTTTTGGCATAGAGATAGCTTATGGACCCGAAAGTGACATAGGCTACTTTTTATCCCGGAAAAATGTACAGTTTCCGAGGGAACAGCGCGCGACAACCGAATTCTGCCCGAAAGCCGCGTGAAAAAGCTAGTAATTAATATAATAGAAAAAACATTACAAAATATTTTTTGTACGAGTGTGTAGTGAGCTAACCTGCTCGACTGTTCAACCTGATTCATTTTTTAAATATGGAATGTCAAAAGGGATACAATCTTTAAATAAATCTAGCAATGCAAGCAAAATCTAAGAATTTTTTTTTACCAAAAAACTATTTCATTCTTAGTCGCCAGACATCGAGGTTGTTTTTTTTCCTAATTCATTAAATTAATTGACCACTACACTGCTTTTCTCACATCATCTACCCGTCGTCGTAACGGTCAAACTTCAAACTCGATTCTTTTTATAACCTTAAAATTCCAAAGGTGCGTAGCAACTACGAAACCACTCGCAAGGAATTGGTTAATGAAATAATATGTTAGGCATGTGTTTACAGTGCAAAAATAAACTGTTAAACGGTAACACCGACTTTTACCAGTAGCGATGGACCCATCGGCACATTTACCCGTTCGCTGTTCGTTGCTTTTTTGGTAAAAAATTAAAACCAAAGTCCGTGCGCGAGCGGTTTGAGGTAAGACAGTATTAGCTATAGGAAAACAGCTTGTTCTTGAATTTATGGACATAACAGTGTCTGTGTAACGCTGCTTCTTAAGAATACTTTTAGAGATCTATTGAATAATGTTTTTCCGTCGTGTTTTGTCGGATATGTTTGTATTTATCTTGCCTTCTCAATTTTCTTTAGTAAACTTCAGTAAGCTGGTTGAGAAAGCAGGATAAATACAAAATTTGACGACAAAACACGATGGCAAAACATTATTCATGATATCTATAAATTATTTATTATTTTAAGAAAAATATCTAAAACAATATTGATAGGTACCAACTTGATTGGCTTTTCCGCGAAGTACTAAGATCAAGCTATGCAATTCAATTTCGTTCTTTTTGTTTTAAATATGGACCTTCGCAAAGAAACGGCTGTACCTATCTAACTACTGCATAGTGCTTTGTTTTTTAAATTTGTAAGCAATTTAATACTCATCGTTCATGTGTAAACATGCTGCAATAAAAAAAATAAAAAAAATAAAAATGATTTATTTCAGACCACATAAAGAATAGATATCCTCATTGTCCATAACATTGACTTGTTAGTAACAAAATAATCTTATATAACTATGTTAGTAACTAAACTTAAATGGAATGCAATGCGCTAGAGGAATGTGTAGAAAATCATTCATTTAATTTTTTGATGAATTAGGTGAATACTATAGACCGCTAGTCTTTTGATTATTAGTTATTTCTACGTTAGAATTTAGTTAATTTACAAGTCAGAAAACAATTATTAAAATATCGTGTTGTTGACTTGTCAAGTTCCGAAACAGACTGTAAATGGAAGTAGAATGAAATCAACGCTATTCGTTGTAGTTCGACGTACTTACTTATATTACCTATATTCACCACTTACTTACCAATATTTTTGTTTTATGCCAAAATACTTTACGTTAGTATAGTATGCTTAGGCCTTAGGCCAATAACCGCGCAGTTGGTATCCTAAAAATATTTTTGGTTTGATTTTGTTCTTAACTTGTTTAATTTAACCGGCTTCTTAAGCTGCTTTTCTACCAATGATTCGCGAGGGATGTGTTTTTCATGAACCAATAGAAACGCTTCATTTACACATCCTCGCACAGCACAAAGTTGGAGGTAGACCCAACCACCAAGGCCCCGCCCTTGACTTGTGCAAGGTCCGCCCGGATTGCTGCCACCATCTTGTTCGCTAATCCTGCCGTGAAGCAGCAGTGTTGTGTTTCGGCGTGAAGACAGCTAAATTACTGGCACTTGAGACATCCCATCTCAGGCCTCTTGATTGGCAACGCATCGGCAATACCCCAGGTGTTGCACATGTTTATGGGCGGTGATGATCTCTTACCACCAGGAGACCCACTTGCTCGTTTTCCTTCCAGTGGAATAAAAAAAAACACGAAAACACAAGCTGAAACATGGATGCACAGAAAAACCAGAAAAATAGAGCAGTGCTGGGAATCGAATCCAGGTCCTCAGCAATCCGTGCTGCGTGCTATTCCCCTACCAAAACGGTCCAGCGGTGGTGTAGGGGAATAGCACGCAGCACGGATTGCTGAGAACCTGGGTTGGATTCCCAGCACTGCTCTATTTTTCTGGTTTTTCTGTGCATCCATGTGTCAGGTCAGCTTGTGTTTGAGTGTGAAATGTACTGTACTATTTGTTTCTATTTTTCAGTTTTTGATCTATTTTTATTAGCACTTACATTATTGATGACAAATGCTTAAGCACCGAATATTTTCTTCCATTTTCAGCTAAACACAATTATTTCCAGTACATTTGCTTAACTCATAGCTCAGGTATTATAATTAACGTTCCATACAAAGTGGGCGAGCCAGTGGCCTGATTCTAAAACGGTCACGAATTATTGCGAATAAGCGATCGTGTTGCGCCGGAGTCGGGTTTTATTTGGGACGTTTAAAAAGATGAGAATACAATTGTACAGAATAGGGATGATGACGCCATTAAAAAATAATTCGAAGGCACAACTCCAGTAAAAAAACGCTTTATTTTAGCTCTGAAAACCAGATTAATTTTCGATTTACTGTAAAATTAGATTTTTTGTTGCTTTAAAACAAATAAATAGTTAGTTGATTGAGCTGCCGGATAGTAACGTCATAAGTCGCTATTGCCATTGAAATACTATGGGAGAATTGTGTTTTGACAGCTCATAAAAAGTACGTCAGTTGATTGGTGGTGTCATCATCCTTATTCTCTCCTCGATTCCGTACAAGTACTTAAATAAAAAGGGACAGGGGATCGGTTTTCGCAATTACTTCTTCTTGTAATTACTTAAAATTACTTTCTTTGGATTTCAATGCATGTAAGGTGACCCGGGACTATTGTAGCTGGGGGGGGGGGGGGGGGGATATTGTATCTGAGCCGTCTGATTTGTCCTTACGACGCCATGTTCGTCATGTTCATGTGTGTTGTGTGAAGACAGTCTTCTGGCGAACACAACGTAAAATGGCCGAGAAGAACATAGCGTCGTAAGGAGGCCACCAGACAGTTCAGATACAATATCCCCCAGCTACAATAGCGCCGGGTCACCTTACATCCATCCCGGCCTATATACTTACCACCGCTTGGCACAGGCCTCCTCTCAGAACAAGAGGGCTTTGGCCATAGATCCCACGCGGACCCGGGATTGGGAACTTCATACGCATCATTGAATTGCTTCGCAGATTTATACAGGTTTCCTCATGATGTTTTCCTTACCGCAAAGCCTGTGGTAAATTTCGAATGTAATTCCGCACATGAGTTTCGAAAAACTCAAGAGGTGCGAGCCGGGGTTTGAACCCACGACCCTCTGTTTGAGAGGCGATAGGTCAAACCACTAGGCCACCTTATATAGTGAACAAAAGGCTTGAATTAAAAATGTTTTTATTTCTATGACATATCTATTTAAGATTAATCGAAGGATTGTATCGTAAACTAGATTAGGTTTTCTTCAGCTAACACCAGTTAACTCTTAAAATAGTTAGAATCCGCAAAAAAAATTCAAACCTAACGGAAGAACCTTCGCCGCCATGACAGCGCTAAGAATGCGTTCATCGATCTTCGAAATAGCGATCGATCTCTTTGAAGTCGCGGTGGTTTGTTTATAGTCTAGTTCGATGTAATAAATATAATTAACACACGCGACAACTTCCAACGGCGAGGCGCCGAACTCAATCCCCCTTCGACAGTCGTGGACGTGTGTTCCAGGTTAAAAAAAAAGTTTAAGCGATATTTTAAAAAGTGAACGCGGCGGTATCGATTTTGAATTTCGCGCGCTTTTGTGTGTGGATTTGAGGCGTTACGTGTGAGTTTTTTAATGTTTTTTTTTTTATTTGTTTTTTTTTGCAAATCGTTTCTGATTTTAGTTTAGGTACAATCGGAATGTTCAAGTAATTAAAAAAAAAGTAAAAAAAGGTTTATTAAAAATAAAGGATATATAAATCGTTTACAGTTTCATATTTGGGATTCAAACACGAGGATGCTGAGATGACTAAAATTATTTTACTAAATAATTTTAATTTATGATGGAAAATTGATAAGTTGTTATGATTGATGGAAGATTTACATAAGTTCGCAATTTTATTAGGTAATAGGTAGGTACATAGCAGTATAATTTTTTGGCGGTCGGTACTCGGTACTAATAAAACGAAAAATGCCTTGAAATCTTAAGTAAAAAAAAACTCTGCCCATATTTTACACCTCATTAGATCAAACGTGTTTCATATAACTAAATAATAAACTATTATTTATTCCCAAAAAATCTAGTAAAATTCAACGAATTTTTTTTTATCGAATTCCCAATTTTCTAAAACTGATCGGCAATGGATTACTGTCTTGGTTAGAATGCTAATCAAAATCCATAATTTTAACCAGAACTTTTTCACTTTGAACATTCTAGAAAATAATTTTAAAAATATTATAAAGTTTATAATAACACACTGTCTTATTACAAGGTACCAGTAACGAATTTCTATAATTTTTCTGTCCATATTTATTACGTGCATAAATATTTCCTTGAATATCCTTTGAGGTCACCTGAGGTTCGACTAGGTGGTAATCTGAAATTTATTTTCTAACTAAATACTTTTAAGGACATAACATTTTACCTGTACCTAAAAGTGAATTGTGTATGTTATACTTATAATTAGAAAGAACATCATTTAGTGCTAAAATATAAGTAAGTCTTAAAAAAATTGACAAAACTTCAACATTTTCATTCCATAAAAACTATTAGAGTCGGTAAAGGCGTTTAGAAGCTACAATGCCTTAGACAAACAAACATATTCAAGTATGCGCTTTAACATACGTTAAACTTGTTCACCTCGCTTTTTTGCGTAGGCGGCTAAAAGAACTTTACTAAGATTATAGTTACATTGCACGCAGCCCAACGAGCTTTTTCCATAGCCTCTTGACGTAGTTCTGCTACTCGATAACAGATGGCGCTATGTTGTCGTTTAACATTATTATAACCAACATTTTTCTTATGTTTTAATTAATGAAACCTATTTATTTTTAAAATACACTGAATTTAGCTTTTATTCAGTTTAAAAATAAATTAACAGTTGGTAAGATTATCCTTATTTAGTTTACATTGTTCATTGCCGAATCGCCTGGATGCTCTACCTAAGCTTTCATTGCTCTAAGCTTTTCCATGTTGCCATTTTATTTCTATATAATTATGATTTATGAATGTCTAATATTAACTGCGTTTTATTAGAGTTAAAAAAAAACATGTCAGGGCAATACCTTTTTTCACGATGTAAAGCCGATGAACGATACATATACTTAAATACATATTAATTATTGAATAAATTATCATCTCAATGATAATTTCGTATTTATTTAGTAGTAGCCCTCCTAATAACATGCGTAGAACTATCAATATTTAGGTAAACATGTCATAGTTTTAATCATCATCATCAACTTGGTCTATACATACATAATATATATGGACTTGTATATTATAGTACAAATCACACTGCAGAACACATGCCTCGTCTCAGAATAAATTAGAATCTTATTACTTCTTACTTCCATACAAAACCGGGAATACAATTTTGACAGCTTACAAAAAGTACTAACGGGGGTTTTTTGACAGGCAAAATATCACTAGATGGCGTTAGTATAAAGCTCGTTTAACGTTGCAGTCTTGCTTGCGATTGGCTCATTTAGTTATTCAAATAATCACAAATGTGACGCAAAAATGTCAAAGTTGTTAAACGGACTAGCAAAAAATTCAAATCAAATTTCAAAATTCAAATCTGATTATTTCAAATCAAAAATTCATGTTTCAAATCATTTATTCAGTAAATAGGCCGCAATGGGCACTTTTACTCGAAAAAATTTTAAACACAAGCGCTTTCGGAAAAACCATTGCCAAGAAACATGGCAGAAATTTTTTTTTCAAACTAAAATTATTACCTACAAATAAAATACTTAAAAACTATAGTAGGTGTAAAATTAAAGAAAACAATACTTGAAAAGAACTATAATACAGGGATATAAGGGGTCCCTTAGTTACAAGACTACAACTAAACATAATATGTAACTATATCTACGAATTAAAATAATTTCTTTGCTCACCCGCGACCATACGATAGCTAAGTTTATGCAAAATATGCGTGTTCATGCAGTTCCTCCATCTCAACATTGTAAAACACACATAAATCACACAAACTCATCCATCACCATCCTACACTGAGGCGCTTCGAAATCAACCAATAATTATTTTGTAATAATTATTTTGTCACAATTATTTTGCATAAACTTAACTATCATAAGGTCGCGGGTGAGCAAAGAATTTTTTTTAGTTTATTGATATGGACCTCCGCAAAGTAAAGTCTGATTCAATAAACTAGGTATATCTACGTTCAGCGGAAGTGTAGAATGCCACAAAGTTCACGAAGATGAAGAGTCAAGGCAAGGACTAGGGACGCCATGCTACTCTAACTTCATCTGACACGTGGTTTTCCCTTAAGTTTACTTCCCGAAAACGTTAACTTGTCAAACAGCCTGTCAAATTTGACAGCTCTTGTCCGTCAACCTTCTTGCAAATGCCGGCAGCCGAAATAATAGTAATCGTATCGACATAAAACAAAATGTTATACAACGTCAATTACATCTCTTCCGATTTGGCACTGCGTTTGTTTCTCTTTTTAATAATAACTGTTACAATCATTTTATTTTTATTCTAATCACCGAGTGCAAAAGTTTGGCACGATTTCTGCCAAAGTATGAAATTTGCCCAAGTTTAAGGAAAATTAACTCTGTTACTACGGAAACTTAAACAATTGATGAACTTGTGCTTATCACATGTCGAGGTCACGGAAAACTTAATTTCAGGCATATGTAGGACGTTTTTAAGTTCTTGTGTTAAGGTCATAAAAATCTATTACATAAAATGTTCACCTTAAACTCGCTTATTTAAAAAAACGTGTTTAAAAAAAATAAAAAAGAACATTTAATATCCGTTTCCGCCGCTAACATGGTGCCAACTTTCCGAACAATAAACCAATAAAAACCGCAAACAAAAACATATTTTTCTCTAAACGTCAAATAGTGACGTTTCAAACAATCCACGAGCGTAAATTAGTGATGTAACTGTCTTAAGGATTAGCTGCTTACGTCTAATCACAGTGGCCAGTACGAACGGTCTAATGCCATATGTGAAAATGAAAAAGTTGACTTGGTACCTACTGCAAAGTTGACGGGCAAATTTGGAACTAACGTAATTGGGTACAAGTATCACTTAAGCTAAGTATAGTGGCGCCGCCATTGCCTGCTTAAAATAACGTGGTACGTCAAAGTGACAGTTGGTAAAAAATAGAAAGCTTTTTAAAAGCGTGTAGCTTGGAATAAACCTAGTCTTATTTATTAAAGTAAATATTGCACGGCCTTCTTCTTAGTCTAGTGTAAAAAATAACGGGTATTACGAAGGCTGCCAACAGTCTACCAGCTACGAATGAATGGCAGCGCTACGGCCTTCACCGACTGCGACGACCGAAATATAGTTCTGTGTGTAAATAGAATGTGTTACGTTTTACGATTACGAGACTTTTTTATGAATCGAATGCGTAAAAAAATATTTTTGTATTTCATTTATTTACGATATGTTACTTTACTATTGAACTTGTTGTTGTCCGTGATTTCGTCTACGAAGGATTCTTTTATCTCATGTCCTCGGGACTAATACATTTACAAAATTTGCAAAATGAAAAATTTCATGGCCATAGGTTCGATAGTTTAGGCTAAGAGTGGAGCAGACAAACTAACTTTCGAATTTATATTATTCAGTAAGGAAAGTAAAGATTAGTAGGTACACCTAAATACATACAGTTAATGAAATAACTTAAAACCAGAAAATAGTTTGCTCAGAATCGAGAGTAGAATCGATTACACTAAGTTTAAATCAGGTTGTGTTTGTGTTCTTAAATCCATTTTTTATTGTGCCCAGTCTAAAAGTTACAACTGCAACACGTGCCAATATACTATTTAGATAATTTAATACTGGCCGTTTGGCAATGTGTGATTTTCTTCTAAAAACGTCAAAGCGCAACTGACGAATACAAATTATGAGTGTAGAGTTAAAAATGCAGCAGAATCACTGACTTAGCAAAACATACGCATATCTTTTAAAATAATGAAGGTATTCAAAAATAAATACAACCAACTAACTTAAAATGAAGAAATATTTTTGGGGTGTCTGAGGTTTTCAGTTTTTTGATTAACACCTTGTATAAAGATTTCCGACGAAACAACAAGTGATATGAGTACTTTTACCAACTTCCAAGTTATTCTTAATTCGAGCGATGGAAACTCAATTTGGGGAAACTCAATCATTACTAATGGCTCAAATTAGTTTTGAAAAAAAAAAAACTTTCTGCCGAGTGTTTTAAGAATTAGAACGCTTCATTTACCTTGCTCGCTCCGCTCACCTTTTTCCACCAGAGATGTGCTGTGCGAGGATTTGCAAATGAAGCGTTTCTATTGGTTAATGAAAAACACATTCCTCGCAACACATCCTCGCACATTATTGGTGGAAACGCTGCTTGAAAACCAACTTTTGCAGGTGGTAGGACCTTGTGCAAGGTCCGCCCGAATCGCTACCACCATCTTGCTCGCTAATCCTGCCGTGAAGCATCAGTGCTTGCACTGTTGTGTTTCAGCGCGGAGAGTAAGACAGCCCGTGAAATTACTGGCACTTGAGGTATTCCAACTTTGGCCTCTAGGTTGGCAACGCATCTACAATACCCCTGGTGCTGGCGATATTCTAGCATGTGTCAACAGGGGCAGACTGAAAACCAGCGCTGGCAGCTTCCGCGTAAGCGCAGCATTAGCTGAGTCTGCTCCTTTTGCCGCAGGACAGACTACTTTAAATTGTGTATATATTTCATGTGCAATTTATTATTTTTACTTCTTTATTATTTTTTTGGTTCTTTTGTGTAAATTTTGCTGTATATGTGTGTCTTTTGTGTTAGTGAATAAATGTCTTCTTTCTTTCTTTCTTTCTTACTTACTTGCAATTTTACTTACTTCTATACTGTATTGTACTATTTTGTCTTGTATTGTTTATATTGTTGTCTGGTATTGTTTGTACTGTTGGCAATTAAATATTTTCTATTTCTATTTCTAAAATATATTTTCGAATTTTGAATTTCCGCCCATTGGTTCCGTCCAGCACTCCCCGTCCGGTGCGCACGGCCCGCGCCCGGTGTCGGGTTGCGCACGCGTCGCGCTTTCTCTCGCATTGACCTTGAGCTTTTAGGTTATTTACGGCATTGCAAACGTCACTACACTGTTTTTATAATTCTATGTCCAATCTTCACTTGAGAAAATACTATGAAATTTGGTTTTATGAATGGCGCTTGACGACGAAATTCGCAAAGTTCCATTTGAAAGAAAGAAGGAAATCGGTTATTTTAACAAAAATAAGCATCACACATAAAAACCTACTATACAGTAGTGACCACTTGCTGGAAACACATAAATCTCGAGTTAGCGCGTTAAGCTTAGTTTAGTAGTGTCAAAATGTATGGAACTGTCAAGCTTAAGCCAGGCTTAATAACTAAATCTAGATTTATTTTTACCTGCAAGTGGGTCTAATGGCCACTTGCTGGAAACACATAAATCTCGAGTTAGCGTTAAGCTTAGTTTAGTAGTGTCAAAATATATGGAACTGTCAAGCTTAAGCCAGGCTTAATTACTAAATCTAGATTTATTTTTACCTGCAAGTTGGTCTAAATTAGGTACAATTTGCATTTTTTTAGAACACTGGTCAAATTTCGACTTAGTGCCGTTGGAGTACCAACGCTTCGTTTACCTCTTGGTTTCCACTTGAGGATTTTTCTCCCTCAACCGTTATCTATAATATCTATTCTTCCCACGATGTGGCCCGCCCATTGCGACTTCAACTTGTATATTCTTCGAGCTAAGTAAATGTAATAATTGAGAAAAAACATCACCTACACAAAGTTTCATTGTTATTTTAAAAGTACATACGAGATACGTAGATACGTAGATGTGAGATACGTAGTATCTCATCTCAGGCCTCTAGGTTGGCAACGCATTAGCAATACCCCTGGTGTTGCAGATGTTTATGGGCGGTGGTGATCTCTTACCATCAGGAGACCCACTTGCTCGTTTGCCATCCAGTCGCATAAAAAAAAACATCATGAAAATATATCATCCCCCTCTTCCATTTCCGAACACTTGTACAAAATTTGTACTTTCAAAACAATATGATGGCTCCAAATATTTTTGCCTACGCACGAAACTCGGTGCGTGAGCTTTCAACACGATTTTATTTTTATTATAAAAACCAGACTAAATAAAATGCTAATTTCCCATAACACTTTCTATCGTCCTTATAAAATAAGCTCAGATTAAAAAAAAATGTTTTTTTCTAAGAAACATTAAGGCAACGACGTGTCCCATTACAGTTAAATAATGGTCAAGTACATTCCTTCCCGGTTTAAAAGGATTATCGTTTGTAAACAAAATAACAGCTGAACACTTTTTTTTAAACATCCTTGGCCTCCGGTCCAATGAAGGTTCTTCTGGCAATAACTAAGACTTATAACTCGTTAGTTTAGTCTGTGAAATAAATAAGGTCAACGTACGAGTGCTCGTCACTGTCCCAGTAGTTGTAACCTTTAGTCTTAAGTCATTAGCTATAGAGATGACAGCAGGGTGTCGGCTATTGGGCATTAGCGTGTCGAGCACTGGGACATTTAACCTTAGTATATAACTGCGGTTCAGATGAGATGAGATAATATAAAAGTTACAGATTATAAAAACAAAACAGACGTACATACAAGGGCAATTCAAAGTTGACTGGTAGAGATCCCTTAAAGGCATAAGCCCGCCTTTGAACAAATATCTCAAAGTATGCTAATTTTTTTTTTCTATAATTATTTACTTTTATTGGCAATTTAGGTTCTAAATAATTTATTTTATTGGTACAAATGTGAAAAAAAAATCTTAAAAATAACAACTAAAATACTAAATATTACAAACTAAATTAAAACTATATTAAAAACTAAACTATATCTAAAAAAGGCCCCTGCGGCATTGTGCCGAAAATGCTGGCAGCATTTCCTCGTTGAATCGCTATGCTGATTCTTTGAGCGAGGTAGCTGCTAATTGTATATTGTTTCTTTTCTTTTCTACAATAAATAGTTTACATATGTGTAAATACCTACATACAAATTTTTATATGATAAAAATGGCGTTTATTATTTATTTGTATAAATTATTAGCTGTTGCCCGCGAATCCGTCCGTGTACAATTCATATATCGTTATCCCGCGGGAACTATGCATTTTTCCGGAATAAAAACTTTCCTACGTCCTTCTCCGTAACTCAAACTGTCTGTATACCGAATTTCATTGAAATCGCTTCAGGTATTTAGACGTGATGCGAAGTAATAAACAATTCAAAAAGCCCTCTCATTCCGAGAGGAGGCCTGTGCCCAGGAGGGACGTGCATAGACTGGACTGATGATAAAGATGAGCTCTTGAATCGTATTAAATATATTGATCCGGATAACGTCTTAAATCGAGTTTAGCTCGACATGTTTCGGGCTAATCCGCGGGCTAGTGCGCGTGTTGCAGCAGCCGCCGAGTCGCGTTGCTCCGAGGAGGAAGGGCTGCGGATTAGCCCAAAACATGTCGAGCTAAACTCGATTTAAGACATGAGTTATCCAAGTCAATTTAATATGAGTGACTCTCACGGTAGTCATCATCATCCTAACCTATATACGTCCCACTGCTGGGCACAGGCCTCCTCTCAGAATGAGAGGGCTTGGGCCATAGTTCCCACGCGGGCCCGGTGCGGATTGGGTAGTATGTTCTCTTAAATCGTGTTTAGACGTCGCGGCCACTAGTGCTGGCAGTGCTGGAATGATTTCCACACGACACGAAAACGTAACGAAGAGTGCGATGACGTCACGACTGCATTTAGACCGAGGAAAATAGTATGAATGGCGTTTTCGATAGAAACTGACTCACGCGGACGTTTTTCAACGCCTTTTTCAAAGATACAAACGTTTTGTCAAGAAGACGATATGAAATGAAATGAATTTATTTGCTAAGAATACAGTATTCAAACGGATGTTATTATTGTTTGTCCAGTACTCAGTCATGTATTCAGCCCACATACAGGCGTGCAAATATTTAGATTAAAATTGAAAATTACACAAAATATAAATTAACCGGTCAAAAATAATTAAAATAATATAAAATTTTACAAATTATCTAATTTTACATGTCTCGAGAAAATATTTCACGCTATAAAAACATTCGTTCGGCTTATTATAAAGTCAATGATTATACTGTTTATCTCACTCTCTATATTTATTTTAGACCTAATTACATGTACGATAAAATTATGTATGTAACGTTTTAATTTTCTGATCTACTCTTGATGCACCACCTGTTGTAAACTAGTCCTTCCTTCTTTCTGAAAAAAGGTTGCCTGGAAGAGATCGCTCTAAGCGATAAGGCCGCCTATTGCTTACCTTGTAATTTTTTCTCTGTGTATCTGTTTTCTGTATCGCTTACTATTTCTGGTGTACAATAAAGAGTCTTCGTATTGTATTGTATTGCATCAGGCAGCGTCTAAAATTTGTTTAAAAAAACTTCTGTGACTTGATGGAACGCTTCCACGAATCATTGAACAATAAATAAAAAAGGCCATAAACAACGTTTATTTCCAACTTATTTACTTGCCAAATTTTTAATCAATGTACACAGTTAAAGGCACCTTTGAAATATATCTTTATGCGACAAAGTATGACATTTAATCGCATGTCATTGCGCATGATCTCGTCTTATAAAACAATTTGGCCAAGCGTCAAAAGAAAGTATTACGTCTTTTTTTTTTAATGACACTTGTCTTCATCGCTCATGTAAACAGCCACTGCTATTTTGGATAGAAGATGTCAATGACTCAGAGACGTTATAAAGAAGATTCTCGGTAAACATAATGTAAAACTCCCTAAACTTGTGTCTCCTAGTTTCTTCGGGATGCGGTCTTGAATAAAAAGCGGACTGTAGATTTTGCTGGTATAATTCGGAATTAAATTGTAAGAACGTTACAAGTAGTTATGGATTTGATTAATTTGAAGGTAACAAGAATGATACGTAAGTTTCATACAAAACATGCAATGTTGCTATATAGAAAAATATCAACACAAACACTCCATTTAACGCAATTTAAGAAAAATGAGTTTTATATTGATTGCAATTGATTAAAACATTGATTTATAATTATTTAACTAACTACATTTAAGTAGCTTTTATAGAAATGATTTTATTGTACATAATTTTAATAATAAAAAATGAAATAAGAATTTAGGTTAAAAAATTAATTATTTTTTAACGATTCTTAACACATAATAATATCGCGCGGTTTAGCAATTTTTACTTTAAAGTTTCACGGTTTTCAGATACTAAATTAACAATTGTGAAATATTTAAAACAATCGCATTTAACACTATACCACAGAATAACTAACCTATACTATACTACCATAACTATACTTTGTGTTAAAAATAAAATTGTGTTAAATAATAGTATATAGATATCATTTATAAATTTTGTGAATCTGTTTTAAAAAAAAATACCTCGTTGAGTTTCTTGCCGGATTCTTCTCAACGGAGGTTTTTTCCGAACCGGTGGTAAATTTTTTGACGTTCATAAGTGTTTATTTAGCCTAAATTGAATAAAGAGATTTTGACTTTGACTTTGATACTTCGTTTTTTTTAGCATTAGAAAAAGGGTAAACAATCTTGACGAGTCTTTTTATTGAAAAACTTAAAAAAAAATAAACATTAACTATTACTTATGATGCCAAAATAATGTGATGGCCTAGTGGTTTGACCTATCGCCTCTCAAGCAGAGGGTCGTGGGTTCAAACCCCGGCTCGCACCTCTGAGTTTTTCGAAATTCATGTGCGGAATTACATTTGAAATTTACCACGAGCTTTGCAGTGAAGGTAAATATCGTGAGGAAACCTGCACACGCCTGTGAAGCAATTCAATGGAGCGTGTGAAGTTTATAGGCTGGGATGGGGATGGGAAAGGGATAGCTTGATAGAGAGCACTGACAAGGCCAATTTCCTGACACAACTGATTTATTCATCTATTTTATAAATGTTTTTTTTTATTTGAATGGATGGCAAACGAGCAAGTGAATCTCCTGATTGCAAGAGATCACCACCGCCTACCAGGGGTATTGCAGATGCGTTGCCAACCTAGAGGCCTAAGATGGGATACCTCAAGTGCCAGTAATTTCACCGGCTGTCTTACACTCCACGCCGAAACACAACAGTGCAAGCACTGCTGCTTCACGGCAGGATTAGCGAGCAAGATGGTGATAGCAATCCGGGCGGACCCTGCACAAGGTCCTACCACCCGCAAATGTACTTTTTTAATTAAATAATAGCATAAAGAAAGAGTTTGCAACACTGCCAGTTTCTTTTGCAAAACGATGGATAGGAACGTTAGTCAAAATAACACACGTAAACAAATGTATTTTACCAAGAAATATCACATATATTAGCATATGTCGGTTACGGTGTCGTAAAACTGAACAATAAAGGAAATACGGGCCAGGGTCCGACCGAGGTCGCTCGATAAAATCTCGATCGATTTGAGAATACTCACTTGTAATGACAATTGACAATGTCGAAATTTCGAATACTACCGTCTCAGAGAACTTTTGACTGGAGATGGCAATGAGCGCTTATCTATGACACCGGCGAGACACATTGACGACTGGACGGCCAAGTGGTTAGAGAACTTGACTAAGAAGCTTGAGGTCCTGGGTTCGATTCCCGGCCGAGGCAGATATTTGTATGAATAATACGAATGTTTGCTCTCGGGTCTTGTTTTTGTTTAATATGTATTTAAGATTGTTTTAATCTATATAAGTATGTTTATCCGGCTCCTAGTATCCATAGTGCATCACAAAGGAAAGGAACACTTTTATACTAATTTTAACCGACTGGGTTCAGATGGGTATTTTTTTGAACTCACTTGTGTTTTATCAGTTTAAAAACTTCTTGCTAGATATTAACAACGGCAACTGTATATCTGTAAGTCTAAATCTTATTTGGCTTATTGTATAGGTTACCTAAACTAACAATCTTCACATCCCTTTAAAATAGCACGCAAATTTAACTACGTATTTATCTTACGCATCAACATAGTTTTTAAAACAACAGTGTCTTTCCGCCATTAAAATTCCGAAGATAAATAACATTGCGCTTACATGCAATTATGTCTCTAACAAGTCGTAATATTAAATTGCGAGTAGGACAAAATGCCTGAAAAAACACGCACTGAAATGATTTAATCGCGCCAACCCACAGTCTCTTCAAAATAAAACACAACCAAACTCTTTAATGACGCCTCAGTGAATAAGGTATTCAATCAAAAGATAAATCAATGTTATCGTCCACATAAACATCAAACCGGCCTTGTCCGAAGCTACAGAGTTAGCGCTCAGCATGCCCCGGCCAAACCCAATTCTAAAATTGGATACAATTCTTTGGCAACTAATATCATTTTAATTTCAGTTGTTCAAATCTTGTCCCGGCGTTATATCGCTGCATCCATCCTGCTCCCGTCAACCTTTAACTTCAAACGAACCCGCCCCATCCTGTCCTTTACGTAGCCCAAATAGTGAGTGAGTGAAAATGGGGTTGGTGCTCTCGGCCATAATATCGTATGCCGGCGTGCTCGAGACCATCGAGTGCTTGCGGCACCTCCTGGCGGGCGTGCTGCCTGACACGGACCCCGACTTCGCAGACCTCGTCGACTACTACACCAGTCTGCTCCAGAAAACTGCTAACCCCTCCAACAACCCGGACTGGACCACGCAATGCGGACAAGGCTACCTCTGTCTCGCACAGGACGAAAGCGGCAAACTCAATAACGCAGCCGTCAAGTACTACGACGACCAACCAAACTCTACAGCCATACTTTTCTCCACTAAAATCTCTAGCTTCGGCCAGGAATCCGTCGAGAGCAACGGCTCACACGCCAACGGAGACTACAGGAGTGAAAGGTATACACCGACGCGCACCAAAACAATCATTCCGACCGCGTCCGAGTCGTTCACTGTGGGAAACAGAAACAGATCACCTACGTCTTGTGAAAACGTTTCAGATCCAAGTCGTTTTTCGGAAAATTCTTCCGAGCGTGACGAACGTGACGCCAGTGAGATATCCGAGGCCAAAGAGAAACTGACTTGGCATTACCGCCCTAAGAGCCCCACCCCGCAAAATCTGCCCGAAATACATTTCCAGTCATTCGAAGACAATAAAGGCGACGAGAATTACTCCGAAGACTTCTTAAGGTTAATATTCATTGTTTGGACCGAGCACGTATCATGCGTAGTGTTTGCACCCCGTTCAGCCGTCACCTAGCCCACCCCGCACGAGTAGACACAGCTACTTCCATTCATGGGTCCGACTGTACAGTAAACCAACTCATATATTGTAAATTTGTTTAAGATCACTTGACGGAATAAAGTTCCGACCGTTGCAACGAAGCGACCCGAGTGGCAGACGCAGGAGTTTCAAAAAGCGTCACTCGTCATCGTCGACCTCGTCGCGCGAGTCCCGCGCCTCGCGCGAGGAGGAACTAAAGCTGTTCACGTCGCTCGAGGAAGCCGAGTTCGAGCGCGCGACCCAGGAGCGCGCGAAGGATTTCGGCAGCGCGCCTAATCTAGCCGCACGTTCTTATTCCAGAAGTCGATCACGGGAGCACTCTAAGGAGCGAAGGGCCGACTGGAGCGTCGACGCCTCCGTAGACAGTTTGCCGGAGGAGGAGCCGGCGCCGGCCAAGCCGAAGCTCGGGGACCTGCCCAAACTAGGCTCGTTCGAGAACGAGGAAAAAGTGAATGAGGTAAACGAGGAAGATGAGGATGATTTAGACGATTTCTGGGGTAACTCCGGGGATTAGAAGACTAACGCCGCACGCTGTAACGAGCTTCGATGAGCATGACTGAATTTGGAAATATTAAACTTTATGATTCCCCTTTGTGTGTTTTTCTTTACCATTGTCAATTTGTCGGTCTAAAATTGATTTACAGCTCAAAACTAGCCAGAATCTCTTTTGGATCGACGTTGTTGGCATTAGAACCCTTTAGAACAGGATCTAATTTGTAAGCTTTAACGTTTGGCTTCTTAGACATCACAGACACCAGAAGTACACAGAGTGGTAGGGTTTTAGATGAACTATGTCCTCGATATCATAACAGTTGGCGGCGCCGAAAATAGCCGGCGCAGGGCGGACCTCGACCCAGTTGCGCGTGCGCACACGCCTGCCGTTGTAATGTCACTTGTATGAGTTGCAAAAACCTGTAGCCAAAGATGATAATTGAGGAAAAATCGTCTAAATGCTTATGACGTTTAGGTGAGCGACGAGTGTTTCAACCGCTACGAGTTTCCTGTCGGTTAAACTGAAGAAATTAGTTATAATTATACAACGATATGGTGTGCATGCGGTCAATTAAGTACAATTTATTAAAACTTGCTTACGGTCTCTCATTTCTTCGATATATGCGACAAGAAACTGGTAGCGGTTGAAACGCTCGTAGAACCACCAAGTTATTTTAGATTTAGGGGTTGTTTCACCATCCATTAATTAGTGTTAACTGAGGGTTAAATGTGATGCCGTCTCTATTTGTTTTGTTCGAATAGATGAAGACGGCATCACATTTAACCGTCAGTAAATACTAATCAATAAATGGTGAAACAGTCCCAGTAATATTTGTGAGAACTTGTAAATATTGATAAAGGAGATAAATTCTTGTCTCTAAGTTTGTGACACGGACACGACCAAATCAGCACATACTTTTATTTTGCAACTTTGACTGGAATTAATAGTAACAATTGAATAGACGTAGTTAGATTCTTTAGTTATAAGATAGTTGGAAGCCGTAGTAGCTTAGTAGTCAGCCCTGTCATGCACAGGGTCGTGGGTTTAACCTCGGCTCTCGCACTTTTGAGTTTTTCGGAATTCATGTGTGAAATTACATTTGAAATTTACCACGAGCTTTATGGTGAAGGAAAGCACCTGCGAAGAGATTAAATGGTGTGTGTGAAGTTCTCAATCCGCACTGGGCGAGCGTGGGAACTACGGCCCAATCTATCTCTTTCTGAGAGGACGCCTGTGCCCTAAAGTGGACGTATAGGTCGAGATGATCCGAACTCCAAAAATCCATCAATCAATTTAAAAAAAACTTAGATCAGGCCAGCATACTATCATTTCGACCAACCCTTGTAAATTAAAATAGTTTTAGCTTTGTTATCTATCATCCTGTGTAAATTTCAGCTTAGATTATAATTTTGATTTAGTTCAAAACTCAGCTTATTAGTCGAAAATGCCGCTGTCAAACTTGCAAAAGATTTTTCGACTAATTCTAGACATTTTTTTTGCAAGCTGGTCTAAGTGAAACTACAACGATGTAAGTCTGGGTTCGAACCTATGTACATCTAGGTACTTAAGAGGCGGGTTCTATTAAAGTGAAAAATTTATGTAAATAATTTAAAATGCGACAGTAAACATGTTATTATGTTATTATTTTATACGGAATCTTCCAAGTTTAGATATATTTTATACTACTAATAATTCTCAAGCAAACTTAGCCATTATAGTTTTCCTTGAAAGTTTGATAAACTTACTACCATCCTGAATTTTTTCCAATTTTTCTACCTACGGTTTAGATTTTGGAGGGGTGGGGGGACGCTCGATTTTAATGAAAATTTGCTCTTGAAAGTTGAATATTTTGCAAACTAATCACTAAATCGAAAAATCGTTTTAGCAACCCCCAAATGGTTTTGAAAGACCTATCCAACGATACCCCACACTACGAGGTTTTTTGTACCATTTTGTCGGCATAGTTTACATATAAATTCGTGCAAAATTACAGCTTTCTAGAATTTATAGTCCCTGAGCAAAGCCGCGGACGGACAAACAAACAGACAGACATGGCGAAACTATAAGGGTTCCGTTTTTGCCATTTTGGCTCCGGAACCCTAAAAAGTATACAAAAGAAGAAAGAAACCTTAGTACTCAAATCCCCGTAATTCGGGGGATTATCGTTTCAAATTGCCGGTTTGAACAAGTTCTAACGAAGCTTTTCATGGCTTTCAAACTGCAATCAAGCTTCGTTAGGAAAAATAAGGGGGAAAACTGTAGACATTCTGTTATTTTAATTTTAATTTATTTGTTTGCCAACAGATACAACACCATTAATAAAATAGCAGAAAGTCGATGTGTTGGCAACATAAACAGTGTTAATCCACAGATAAACTTAACCTGCATAACTTATACTATTCTACAATGTGGAGCGCAGCGCCCTTATAGATAACTATATAATTACTTTGGATAGTATTAAAATCAAGTACTCTATTAAATCCAATTTAGGTGCCCAATATGAAAATACTAGCTTTTTCCCGCGGTTCCGTGCGCGTGGTATTCGGTTATCGCGTGCTGTTCCCTCGGGAACTGTGCATTTTTCCGGGATAAAAAGTAGCCTATGTCACTCTCGGGCCCATAAACTATCTCTATGCCAAAAATCCGTCGTTCCGTCGCTCCGTTACGGCGTGAAAGACGGACAAACATACAAACACATTTTCGCATTTATTTATTAAATAAATAAAAATAAAACTACATGGTAACATGGGCTGCCATGTATTAAGGATTAAATATAAAGGCACTGGTTTTCGGTGGTAGAAAAAAAAATCTGAGTATAAGTAGATACCTAGGTATATATAAAAATCATAGACAGTAAAAAAATACTTTAAAACTAAAAGTCTACAAAAACTTGTCCAATCTTGCACAGGTTACTTTTCAATACGGGATTATAACCAAAATCCCCTTGGACACGAACTAACTATGATGAAGGTATGTTTATATTTTCTTTGGCAAATGAAGAAACATAACTCCTCTTACCGCAGAAGTTGGTGTTAGGTAGCTATTGTTGAATTAGACAATACGACAAAACCGCAAACCGGTATTACTTTCAGAAGGACAATCTGTAGTGTAGTCATATTATATGCCGCACCTATTATAGTACTATATGTTACCTGTGCTACAACACAAGGAATAAAATATACTAAAATACTTTAGTACTTTAGAACTTTTAATTTGCACTTATTTCCAATACTAGCTTTTGTCCGCGGCTCCGCCCGCGTGGTATTCGGTTATCGCGCGCTGTTCCCTCGGGAACCGTGCATTTTTCCGGGATAAAAAGTAGCCTATGTCACTCTCGGGCCCATAAACTATTTATGCCAAAAATCACGTCGATCCGTCGCTCCGTTACGGCGTGAAAGACGGACAAACACACACAAATACACAAACATACAAACATACGAACACACTTTCGCATTTATAATATTATTATAGATTTCTCAAAAAATCAGTCCAATTTTCAGCCGAATTAATTCTTTGCTACGGGACAAAAAAACTAGCCGAACCGAATCGAACCGATTGGACAGTAAGAAAATTAATTAAAAAGAAAACAAGCTACATTCCAAACAAATGATCTATGACCTAAATACCTCGCAATGGCTTCGCCAAAGTGAAGTCTCTATTGCCACGACACTAACGTTTAGTTGAAACTATAAATCAGTATATACGCCCCTTTCTATTCTATTTTCACTGCTGGAACGTTCACGGGTATATTTAGTGCGGCTAATGTTGCCAAGCCAAACTCAATAGGTGAGGTAAACATAGCCGTGTGAATAATTGGAGAGTCGGTTTTGCACGCGACTTTACGCGTGTTTGGTGGATCAACTCATTACTGAAAGATAGTAGCGATAATTTGTCGTTTGAAAAAAAATTATGAAAAATTTGCCACGAGCCTTGCGGTGAAGGAAAACATCGTGAGGAAACCTGCACAAACCTGTGAAGCAGTTCAATGGTGCGTGTGAAGTTCTAAATACGCACTGGGCCCGCGTGGGAACTATGGCCCAAGCCCTCTCATTCTGAGAGGAGGCCTGTGCCCAGCAGTGGGACGTTTATAGGCTGGGATGATGATGAAACCGTTGCCTAGTGGTAGCTATGGCCTCTCATCGTTGATTCGAGTCACCGGAGTTCAGCAGAAAACCAGCGCTGCAGCTCTGTTTACAGGGCTACGGCACATGCTGAGCTGAGTCCTTTTGGCATCACACTACAGCACAACGTCTCTAATTGTTCTCTCTTCTCCTATTTATGTTTTTACTGTTTTTGCTGTGATGTAGTGTGTTTTTGTTGTCAATAAATATTGTGAGTTTGAGTCCGGATCATACTCTGTTTTTGTATCTATTTTAAGTGTGTTTTTAATAGAAAACTGCAGTGGCATAGCGTGGGCATTAGTCGCCCGGGGCGGAAAAAAAATTGCCGCCCTCTTGTTTAAGTTTTAAAACACATAACCCTCCTTCTTCGCAGTCGGGTAAAAACTAATATTTCATTTCGTTATAGTAGGTATAAGAGCCCAATAGAAAATTTCGAGCTCTGCGACGAAATTGTGAAATATAATCACTTATGCCGCCCGACGCGGTCCGCCCCCCTTGGAAAACCTGTGGCCTTTTTCCCTAGAATACTACAGGAGTATTTAAAGCTCCCAACCTGCACGGAACTTTAATTATTTCTTATTTTTAACGTCCTGCCAAAAGAGGGGTGTTATAAGTTTGACGCTAATGCCTATCTGTCTCTCTGTGGCATTATAGCTTTCAAACGGAGGGACCAATTTGCGGTGGTAAAAATCGACTCAGCCGTATTTTAGATATTGAACTTTGTAATGTCAATTTTTTCAACTTTTCAAAATTAATAAAATATAATTTATTGGGTTTCTAAATTGGTTATTTTTAGGACTGCTCTGGTCAAATGCAATAGGTAAGTAAATATCTAATTTCAAAATTATCAAAGTTAGTTGCGGTGCTCCAGCAAATCAGTTACTCGGAAATCATCTACCACAAGTTTTAAATCCAATTTATTAAGAGTAGCGAGGATCGTCAACAAATTAAAATAATGATTTTGTACACTTGCTCGCGATTATTTTTAAAGATTACGCCGGGTTTTGAGAAGTTATAAATGTCAGCCACTTTATAGATAACAATAAGTATAGTCTTTGCACACGTTACTACGAGTATTACTACAAGCTTTTATTGGGCCAGCGGCCATGACAGTATGTTTACTACGAAATTTTATAATTACTTTG
Source organism: Choristoneura rosaceana (assembly GCA_037349165.1). Taxonomy (NCBI): domain Eukaryota; kingdom Metazoa; phylum Arthropoda; class Insecta; order Lepidoptera; family Tortricidae; genus Choristoneura; species Choristoneura rosaceana. Next base: position 3,239,509 of record JAZBNJ010000019.1, read on the forward strand.
AACGAGTTTAAATGAACAACTTCGGGCAACGAAACAACTTCTTAACTTCTCACACACGTATCAAAACTTCGGTAAACGGGTAGATCAGCACAAACTGTCAACTTAGCTAAATGGGTATAGTTATAGATTGATCGTATTCAGCGTTTTATTTTTGTTTTCTAAAGGTTCTGTACCTGAAAAGGACAAATGGAACTTTTATAGAATCTAACGTTTTAAACTTTCGTGATTCTCACTCATAGTCAAATACAGTCTACTCGTGACCACGGCAACTGGAATGTGGCCGAAACGTCGAGGTAAATAATAATTATATCACATAGCGTGATAAGTCCCGTTAAGGTATTTGACTATTTTATAGAATCGCTTGTTTATTTGATAAATAGAAGAAATTTGATACAATTTGGTCAGAATGTGTTGGTGAAAAAGCCCTCTCATTTTGAGAGGAGGCCTCTGCCCAGCAGTGGGGCGTATATAGGCTGGGATAATAATAATGACGGACAAGGTATACCTATATGGGGCGCGCACATATTATCATGCCGTGGATCATATAGGTCGTACATTCTAAACTGTGATTCTGGGCAATATTCAATATAGTTACTGAAACTCGTTTGTCAATGTCAATTGGTGTGTTTAGTGGTGGTACTGTTGGGGCCGCAAATAAACCATTTTTCTTTCGGTTTTTCTTTCGAATTTTCCTGCTGTAATGTACCTACTATCGTGACATTTCTTTCATGTAATATGAAACGTATTACACCCACTTATTAATATCATCAGCAGATCTGAGAAAATCCTCAGAAAATAAACGTCAATTCATACAATTCCACGATTTCCGTCAAACGGAAACTAGTCAATGGAAAACTGACATTATTTTACTCCCACGCATTATTCTCGTTGTGAAAATCCATTGAATTGATGTGTTTTATGTGAGTTTTATTGACGACTTTATAGTTAGAAGGGAAGCCCAGGTGGCTCATATTAACCTTAGATTTAGGAACGGAGCCGTAATGAAATTATGACGTCAGATCCAGGGGGGTCATGACCCGGAGGTGGGCCCTGGGCTGGGTCTAAGGCAACAGCGGATATTTTACAAAATTCATTAATTGATTTAGTTATAACAAAATTTATTCATAGCAACAGAGCCTGAGAATGAGAGGGCTTGGGCCATAGTTCCCACGCGGGCCCAGTGTGAATTGGGAAGTTCACACGCACCATTGAATTAATAAATAATAAATAATAAATAAATAAATATCACGGGACAATTCACACCAATTGACCTAGCCCCAAAGTAAGCTTAGCAAAGCTTGTGTTATGAGTACTAAGCAACGGATAAACATACTTATATAGATAAATACATACTTAAATACATATTAAACATCCAAGACCCGAATACATAATACATAAACATGAATTGCTTCGCAGGTTTGTGCAGGTGTCCTCACGATGTTTTCCTTCACCGCAAAGCTCGTGGTAAATTTCAAATGTAATTCCCCCTAAATAAACCCTAGGTTATTTTAATTCATTCACTTTTAGTGACACACATAGATAAAGTCACAGGCCTGTGCTAGTGTAAAAATAAAATGGCTAAGACCTAGACCTTGCGCAGCGACAACGGCCGAACGAAGGCTGCGTTTGCGCCGATGTGTTAGTAAACACGCAAGTGGCCACCACACATGTATGCAGACATTCTATACGGTTTATAAAATAGCGGTAAATACCGGTTTATTTCGGTTTAGCTCCGAACTTTAATTTTTTTCTTATTCGACTGGATGGAAAATGAGCAAGTGGGTCTCCTGATGGTAAGAGATCACTACCGCCCATAAACATCTGCAACACCAGGGGTATTGTAGATGCGTTGCCAACCTAGAGGCCTAAGATGGGATACTTAAAGTGCCAGTAATTTCACCGGCTGTCTTACTCTCCACGCCGAAACACAACAGTGCAAGCACTGCTGCTTCACGGCAGGATTAGCGAGCAAGATGGTGGTAGCAATCCGGGTGGACCTTGCACAAGGTCCTACCACCTGCGTAAGAATGCGAACGTTTTTAAGAACTTAACTATAATCTAAATAAACCGGTTTATTCGACGAGTGACAGCTGGCCGGCCGGCGGCGGACGGCGACGTTTATACTGCGCCGGAATAAACCGTTTTTTATCGTTCTAAACCGTTTAATCTGACAAGAATTTTATGGAAATGTTCCCTTAAAAACCGGTTTAAACCGGTTTCGCGAACGAAACCAAAATGAAAAGGTTTTGCGCCAAGTACATGATAAGGGTTTAGAAATTTAACCGGTATCCGAGCCTTTTTTTTTTTTTTTTTTTTTTTCTTCTATGGACAATCTACGGGTCAAAGTTATGCTCTCTATATATTCTCAAAGAATTTAAATTAAATTCACTTACATATGTAACCCTGGTGTTGTAGATGTTTATGCGGTGGTGATCTCTTACCACCAGAAGACCCACTTGCTCGTTTGCCTTCCAGTAGAATAAAAAAAAATATACTTACATATGACGACCGGATAGCCAAGTGTTTAGGGAACCTGACTAGACTATGAAGCTTGAGATCCGAGTTCGATTCCCGGCCGGACAGCTCCGGGCCGGGTGTTCTCGGGTCTTGGGTGTTTAAATTTCACTTTATTTAAGTTTCACACATAGCAGTCAAACTTATAACACCCCTCTTTTTGCGTCGGGGGACAAAAAGAGACCTTTGCGGCCTACTTGCAGAAAAAAAAAACTATTTTTTTATTGAGAAATAAGTCACGGTGAAAACTGTGAGTTTATTTATCTTAAACGTTTCTTCCGGTTTACATTTTAGCGTCGAACTCTAAATAATATAATGAGGAAAAACTGCCAAGACATTAAACTATTTAAAAGCGTGTATCCATTAGTTTTTTACTATCATAAAAGTTTATAATGTGAAGAGGAACATACAGTTTTTATTGGAAAACTTTTGTCGCTATCAAACCCATTTGTTACGTTTTCGCAAACTTAGCAGCCTTGAAAAGAAATGTGATTTGTTTCAGTTCTTTGTGAAGCAACACAAATAAGTTTGCGTTCAACATTTTCAATACTATTTTTTTGGGTTCCGTACATAAAGGGTCCAAACGTAACCCTAACGTCACGTTATTCATCCGTCTGTCCGGTTGGTCTATCGCACAGGTTTTACAGCCAAACAGTTGGTGCTAGTCTTAAAATATTCACAGTATAAGCATCTAATTTGTTGACTTGTTGACCTAACAAAATGAAACAAAAAAAATAAATAAAATGAAACTAAACTAAAATTGTTAAAAAAAAAATCAATACTTTTAAGAGCGTTTATACCTGCTGAGCTGGCAACGTTGCATTTTTGTTAGATTTTCTCGATTATTCCATGAAAATTTAATGAAAATTATAAATGTGGTCTGATAGGACTCTTCTTAATATATAAGTTAATGTGTCTACTCAAATAATTATTCGTGATAGACTTTTATATTATTTAAAAACGAATTCATGTTTATTAACGGTTTTTAAAGAAAACAAAAGTCTATAACGATTAATTATTGGAGTAGACACATTAACTTATATATCAAGAAGAGCTCTATCAGACCACATTTTTAATTTTCATTCAATTTTTATGAAATAATCGAGAAAAACTAACAAAAATGTAACCTTGCTATTGCTAGCTCAGCAGGTATAAACGCTCTTAAGGGGGCAGCATATACAGGTAAAGGGGGTGAGAAAAAAATATTGACCCTACCTCTACCCGCCAAGTGTGGTATCGTTTATATGACGTGTTGATACGTGAAATATCTGTTCGGTTATATACGGTATTTGAGTATTTTGTATGTGTTTTATAAATTAAAACTACACAATGCCTGTTATCGAATAGACTAGAGAAACAATTTTTAAGCTACCTTTGTAAATAACAAAGTTACAAAGGTTTGAAATTCAAGATTAGACAGAGAAAGACAACTCAGTCACACGCCAGTACCGCCATACTTGCGGCATTGAGAAAAGCATTTGAGAAAGAGACAGGTATATAGATTTTTTTTAAAATCACTATAAATTCAATATTCGACCGATTTAAGTTTTCTCTTCGCTAAACACTGTATATCTATATTTTCATAAAAGTATTCTTCTTCTTCTCTTTTAAAATATGGCTTTCTGTCCTAATTAATAGGACAATTTCGCCAGTGTCAAAGTACTCTCTTTGAGAGGGACGTTGTACGGTGATTGTAGTTTTTGCAACTTGATAGTAAAATTCCAGAAACCACGTGGAAACAAATTGCGCATTAAAAAATCTCAGACACGAGAGCAATATAGAATTTTGTGATCACTGTTCACTGTTAAAGTTAGTCGCCGCATAAAACACTATCAAATTATACTTCAACTAACCAAAGAAACAGAAATAGCAAAATTAGATATTGTCTACATCCGACATGTTCGAATGCTACAAATCGAATCATAAAAATATTAAAATATGGCAAATTCAGGAGTTGTCAAATACCGTATTCTACATACTGATATGATTGTGGCATTGTGCAGAAGATTAGGTATCTTTGACAGCCCAGGCTTGGTTTAAGATCTTGTCAATACAGACGCGCGCTTTGCGTCCATCTGTCGTTTGACGGTAAACAACATTGTCGTAGCCAAGTGCTGACTGACGCGGCTATCAACGCGACGGCCATTTTAGAATCACGTCAGGTGTAAGGAACACAAACTCTGGGTACAGTCGAGTATGACTTATTCACGTACAATCGAGGTCAAAGATACTTTAGTAGAATAGAATAGAAGATTTATTTGCATAGAATAAGTAGTTACATCAACTATCATTAGATGGTAATGAAACAAAAGGTTTCTCGTCCTGCTAGGGTCGTGGGTTCAAACCCCGGCTCGCACCTCTGAGTTTTTCGAAATTCATGTGCGGAATTACATTTGAAATTTACCACGAGCTTTGCGGTAAAGGAAAACATCGTGAGGAAACCTGCACAAACCTGAGAAGCAATTCAATGGTGCGTGTGAACTTTCCAATCCGCACTGGGCCCGCGTGGGAACTATGGCCCAAGCCCTTTCATTCTGAGAGGAGGCCTGTGCCCAGCAGTGGGACGTATATAGGCTGGGATGATGATGATCCTGTAACAAGCTGTAACAAGTTATCTTTAGTTAGGTTACTTTTATGACAATCCTGAAGCACCAACAATTAAAAAAAAATCGTTCGTCCATTATGAAATAGAGTAATGAATCATTTGCGAGAAATGTTTTCGGTGAAGAATACTGACAGACAGACATACAGTCGCGACTCCCGACAGTTAGTACAGTTCGCAAGTTCCATTCATTCAATTCCCACACCTACGTGTTCGTTAGGAATGTCTGAAGCAGCACCTGGTCTTCCTCACTTCAGAACTTTGTTTATTTGTCTGTTTCGTCGCTATTTGCATTCTTGCATCCGTTATGTTGGTGTTACGTAAGAGCTTCTACGGGAACATCAAAGCTTCATTCACATGATATACTAGCGTTTACCCGCGGCTTTGCACGCAGAAATCATTAGATACAGCAGTTGAATTTAAATTTCGGGATTTCATTAAATTCCCTTGGGAATTCCCTAAAATTTATCATTGACGTTCAATTAAAACACCCTTGCCAAATTTCATGATTCTTAACCCCTAGGTTGTTATTTCGAGATTTTATCCCTATCCCGTGGGAATATCGGGATAAAAAGTAACATATGTGTTATTCCAGATGTCCAGCTATCTACATACCAAATTTCATGACTAAGCCCAGTGGTTATTAGTTCCACATTTTATCCCTATCCCGTGGGAATATCGGAATAAAAATTATCCTATGTTTTAATCCAAGTTATATACTAACTTTTTACCAAATTTCATCCAAATCCGTCTAGCCGTTTCAGCGTGAAGAAATAACAAACATACTCACTCACTCACTCACTCACAAATTTCACATTTATAGTAAGAAGGATGTTTATGTTCGTATCTTTACCTCACTTTGGCCTCTTAAGTGATCGTGGGTTCAATCCCAGGCTCGTACATCTGAGTCCTTTATGCCCTTTTTTACAAGCTTTTATTTAGTTCCACCTGTCCCGTTGTCTGTCTGGCTGTAGTTAAATCTTGTAAGTCAAATTTGATCAACTTCCAGTAGTCAGATTGACTTGAAACTTGGAATACAATGTAAATCGCGTGAGAATACAATAATATAGCAGTGACATCCTGGTAGTCCAGCCAGGATCGTTTCCGCAGGAGGGAACTATTCAACGGTTAATAGCATCGACTTGAAATTTGGTATGCAAATGTAGTTTGGGTGACAATACAAGTACAGTCAGCAAAAAAAGCTTGTATTTTTTTATGGTTAGGTTATTTAACCCCTAAAAAAGAAGCAAAAAGAGGGTTGTGATACCTTTGACACCAATGTCTATCTGTCTGTCTGATTGTAGCATTGTAGGTCTCAAACGGATGGACCGAATATAATATGGTTTATTTTACCTGAAAGCGAGTTTTTCTGCGATGGTTCTAGATATGTTTCTAGTGTTCCAGGTTAACTGAAAGAGATCCCTATTTAGGGATAAGTACAATCACCACGAGGCAGGGTGTACCTAACACTGTACAATACTTACAGAAAGTTCTATAATGAATTAGAAACCATTAACAAATGTAGCACTGGAATATGGATCATTAAAATCATACATAAATCATGATCGATTGTACAGAAATATCATTGAAACTCGGTCAAACGATAATGCGTTAGGTTTAAAACCGCACTAAACACAGCTATTGTACTAAGTTCTACCTACAGAAAAAATTGGAAACGTATTTTGTTACTTAAATACCTATGTAATTTTTCTGCCATTAGAAAGAAAGAAAGAAAGATTTATTTTGACTCCTAAGACTAAGACTGAAACTAGCACTAAGCCTATAATTACTTGGTGACACGACGGGACACCAAAAAGGGTCTCCACTCAGCATGTGTTGCCGCATATTATGTGCAGTAACGCTGGTTTTCTGTGGACCCCAAAACATTAGGTTTTTCATTCGGTGGGATGAAAAATCACAGTTGATTTTGTGTTATTGTTGTATTTCAATTTAGCCTTATGGAAATCAAAAATTTAAATCCAAAGTTAATTTTCAAATATGCCGTCAATGGCTCTTTTACATGTCTGTTTTGTTCAGTCTATCAGCTTTTTCGGAAATACCATCTTTGCCCAAAATAATACGCCGCAAGAAACATGCCAGAAAGTATTTTTATGTTTTTTTTTATTATCATGAGATTTAAACAAAAGCATATAGAACAATAATTAAGAGCTGAAAATTTATAAAATCAATAAAACCTGTGAGGAATCATGAAAAAACACCGGAAAAATCTTCAAGACGGAAGCTTATACCTACTCAATAGTGATTTAAAATGACCTAAATATCGAAAATGATATCAGTTGAATTCTAAAGCGGTTTCGAGTGCTCTGACGCGCGAATATCATAAACTGACACAGTTTCAGATTCGACAGCACTGAAATAAACCATGCAGGTCTATATCGCGACTGCATTGTCTACTTGTGTAACTGATACACAACGTGACAAACACACATCAGTCGGTTTGTCTGTGTGACGAGGATACTTCAATCAGAAATTTGCCGTATGCTTATTGCCAGTGGCTGTAGACTTGGCGCTGGATTTAGGAGAGACGCCACCATACTCGTAGCGGTTAACCTTTAATTTGGCAGTGTATGCCACAATAAACATGATTCAAGACTATCTTGTGTATTTTTTTTAAATGTAGAAATTTTGGACTATAATGTAACGACGAGGTTGGAATCATGAACTTTTTTTTAATTTTGTCAAATTAAGGGTTAAAAAATATCTAAATTTCAACGAGTCAGCAACGTTATCGCATTTTTTTTTCAAACGGTTTTTTTCCGCCCATGGGGCTCTATTCCTCGGTTGCCTCAAGGCGTCAAGACCTGTAAATCCGTCCCGTAATTTCATATCAAATGCTAGATCTAATGGTATCGCGAGCAAACCGCGGCCAGTGGCTAGTGTGGAATATTTCAGGAAATAGGCAAATTTTACTGAACCATGTAAAAGGTTTTCATCGAAAATTTTCATTGACAATAATATCAATTAAAAATTCCCGATATTCTTTTACAGACAAGCCAAACTTAATACCGAGCTTACTGTTACTATGTATCGGAAAATTTCAAGCAGTTAGCTCCAATGATTTAGGCTGTGCGTTGTCTGTCAGTCAGTCTCGTTCACGTTGTTGTTTTATAGCTATAAACCGCATAGAGAAACAAAGGTTAATCTTAAAACAGCATATGAACCACACACGTAGGTAACAAATGTCCTCAAGTTGGTCTATGTCGGATGTTAGATCGCTGTCAAAGCCAAGAACTCTTGTTTCGGGTGAATTACGTCGGAAAGCACGCGAGCCTCGGGTCGCGCCGCTCGGAGCCGCCCGCGCACCTGCCCTCTCCGTCACTCTTCCAAATTTAAATCCCAAACTCCCCCCACCGACGACGTTAAACATTCTGGAATTATTCCCGCTATCCTATACCGGTGCTCGCCATTCGAATTCGGGTCGCGAACGCGTCGTACCGCTTTTTGTAATCAGGCAGACCGATTTCTGCCATGGCCGACGTAGACGTTCAAGTCCAGTACACCACGACCGAGAGGAAGACCAGGAAGGTCAAGAAATCCTCGAAGCGTAGGGAGTCGAAGGATGGCGAGGTCACCGTCACGGAAATCGAGCAGACCAACACCACCGCAACCAACGACGATGGGTATGTGCGCGGTGGCCAACCCCCTTGACCCCAGTGACACAGTGTGTGAACAAGTGTCCATTACCGTGCCCGACCTTTAGTGACATGAACTGCGATGTTTACATACGTAGGTTCGCATTTGGCCACCCGCACATACCCGACCTAATTTAAGGTATTTATAGGCATATAAAGTTTAATGCTAACACTCGAACTTAAGAAACATGATACGTCAAACAATGTTAACCTAAATAGCGCACGGATAACGCGGCTAAATCTAATAAGATCACACGAATAGGTCAAAGTCACGGAACCAGACTAACGCAACCTCCAACTAAGTCTATAATCCCTCTACGCATCTGACCTAGCATCTCGCCAACTACGTTTATCGTTTTAAAATCGCCGCCAACTTCTCTATCGAATCGATCATTTAAATACCTGGCTGAATACTGATTTAAAAAATGAAACGTACTTTTCTTCTTCCATTCTTTTGTCTTTTGTTTTTTGCTACCTCCAACTCATGGGTTTTTCTTCTCTTGTCCGCAGCTAATTTTCAGCGGCGAGTATACCAAGGCGATGAACAAGGACTGGCACAGCGGTCACTTCTGCTGCTGGCAGTGCGACGAGTCGCTGACCGGCCAGCGGTATGTGCTCCGCGACGAGCATCCCTACTGCATCAAGTGCTACGAAAGCGTCTTCGCCAACGGCTGCGAAGAATGCAACAAGACCATCGGCATCGACTCTAAGGTAACACTAAAACTAAAACTACTGGTCTTAGATCCATTTTCACAGGTTTCACAGGTCGTCATCATCAGGGAGCGTAACTTTGGTGCCGATGACAGACGTGTATGACGTCAAGCTAAATACAGAGTGTTTTTATACAGACCTCTTTAGTTAATGATATTATCAATGTCAGATAAAACGTAATCAATTTTCATTGATGGTTTTAGGATTTGGGATTGCCAGAATTTTTACGCAAAGAACTATTTTTAAAGTTTTTAAACCAGAAAAGTCATTGCCATATTTGCCAGAAAAAAATGGATTTACATGAAGATAGGTTTTTACCTCAAACAATATTTTGCTCCAGGTTCGGCTATGAGAATTATGACCAGTACAACGCCAATTTGTAACTGGCGGGAGATTCGAGAATTATAATGCCCTGAGTGGTCATGTGAAATTTATTTATGTAAATAAAAACGAAGATGCGATGTTGCAATCTTAAGCGCTCTGTGTACATTGTCATCCAACGAAACGTTTGTTGTGTTGTTTTATTTACTCGAGGAAAAATATTTTTACTACATTAGATTACCCAGTAAAATATTTTACCCGCTTCTTATTTTAAATTTACATCACCACTAAATTATTAAGAATCATTGCAGTGTTGTAATTTTGTTTTAAAAACATGCTATATGTGACTTAACGTCATAATGACGTATCCCGTACCAAAGTTATGCTTCCCTGGTCATCATTAACCATTACAAATGCTGCAGATTATTTAGTTAGACAATGCTATAATCATAAAGACGCCTACTTCATACTCATATGACACCGAAGAACTAGTATTATCTACAGTATTCACTCTTGCCTCTTCTTTCGTACTCTTGCCTCCTCGTATGTAGGTGCTGTGTAACAATGTGATCTAATTTTCTCAAGGCAATCAATTACTTAATCGATTACTACTTTAATTACGTCTCTAAAAGCCAATTTTAGTTATATAGGTCTCTATGATTGTAAGGTAACTTCAGTGCATCTATTAAACGGTTTAATAGCTTCAGAAATAGATTAGCATTGTGAAGACAGAAACATCTTGGAATTGGCTCGGGGCATTTGCATTAATGGCACGATGTTCTTTTGGCAGAATGCAAACAAGTTTAAGAGATAAATTGTGATTGATAAATGTAATTGAATTCAATTACTTTGCCCAAGAGAGTGAGAAGCTTTTAACCTTAATTTACGGAATATACACCAGATTCAATTGTCAAATGCTTTCAGATTTACATGTTTACCTTACAATAACAATTAGTGAAACTTTTTGTTACTTCGACCTGCATATTTGATTGTCATTCCAGTTATTTAGAAACCCTATCTTTTTTAACATTTCATGCAATTTGATAGGATTCATTTCTTCCTCAGCTAATGGCAAGCTGTAACCTTTAGCTGAACCCTATTTACGAATGTTTATACATACGTAGATGTTTATTCGGCTGAAATCAAACACTGCATATATTTCTAGCTTTTTATTCAGTCACGGTGAAACTCAAGCGCCGCATAAAACTATAAAAAAAGTGTTACCCTACATTGTAAATATTTATTCTGATTCTAAAACAAACACACCATTACTAATTGCCCTACGTTTAACAATGCTAACTTGTCATTCAATTGTTAGTAACTATAATAGGTATACCTAAAGATTTAGGGCTCAAAAATTTGAATGCAAATTTTTTTCCAGTTGTTAAGGAAACAAATTTTCCTGGCATTCAATAGCTTTGCTAATCCAGATCGAACTTAACAGACTACTTAACCGGTACCGGTTACTTTATCACTTGCTATAATTTTATACTGAGTTATACAAAATAGCCAGGAGAAAGAAACAAAAGACAATAGTTTTGCAGAGCGATGAAATAAAACAGCATACAGCAACTTTGTTACGCCCGATCAAATTTAGTTATCACTTTTGCTTCGCTTTAGTTCACTAAACTTTGAATATAATGACAAAACATAGATCAAGGTGTACTATCGAACCACAGCCAAATCGCAACCTATTTGCAATCATTATGATAAAAACAACATAGCTGTAGCACAACAAGGAGAATCAATGTGACGTTTGCAGTGAAAGCTTCCTATGAATCATGATTCAATTGCTTCGATTGCACTTTTGAACTAGGATAGTTTTACAATGCTACAACTATCGCCGGTATTCGGTAGCTTTGTTACGCCCGATCAAATTTAGTTATGTCACTCCAGCCGGTCGAGATTCCGCGCTCTGCACACGGCCCCAAGTCCCGTGCCAAGCCGACGTGGGCTCGCATCGCCAAACACTACACATTTATCTCCACTCCCGACGAATGACTTTTCCTGTCTGACAAACAGCTGCACCTTGTCTTTACCCTATCGCGCTGAGATATTAAATAATAAGCTCACCTGGTTCTCTACATCAGAGACACCGGAATCAGACGCAGTCAGATTTCCATTATAAGAATCCATTATACTTACGAGTACGTAAAATGTTCAATAATTGGTCGCATTGACGCAAGTCGTTTGTTTGTTTTGAGTTTTTTTTTCCAGTTAAAAATATCAGTACTAGTTATTGTCAAAATCTTTGAACTGCAAGCCAATATTTACTTGTAATCTAAGATTTAGGTGAAGCTTTTGGCAGTGTAGAGAATGTAACATAAGAAGTACGTAAACAAAAATGCTATGGCATTGAAGCAGCGTCCGAAACAGCAACAGCTGGAAATACCGCTGCAATAAAAGCAAGAGGTTTACGAAGCAAAATAAATCACGTCAATATTATTAGATTATTTTGCAGTTTTGTTTTGACTCGAACCAATTTGCGAACGTGCGAACAAACGGGTGTAGCCGCTATTTCCGAGCTGGATACCGGCGACCTTGAGCCATCGTCGGCCTCGTCAGTAATTCTTTTGAGATACATTCGGGATACGCTAAGTATTTCGTAATCGGTAAAAATAAACTTTCATATTTTATTGACATTACGACACGAGTTATAAGCGCGCGTGGACTCCGGTCAGGAATAGAACTGGAATGGGGGGCGCTGTATTTTGAAATCTGAACACCGGAGTATTCGTCAACAGCGTCGCGAGATTTATTCGAATTCTTCTGGCTTGAGCCTGTAGCGTCGTTAAATATGAAATACAGTGCCACCGGTCTTTTCACTGATGTAACATTAAGCTCGTTATTTGGTCAGTGAACCTTGATTATTGATGTAAGTAATAGAATTTGTTGCTTTGAACGTTTGTCTTAAAACGTGGATGAATCACGGACTCGAAATAGCTCTAGTTATGACGTCTGCAAGTCGATGCTCGATTTGATTTGCGTTTTATTCGATACACGAAGTTAATGTGGTATATCGTACAAGATCAATGAGAGCCTGTCTGCTCTGAGAGTACCTACCTATTACTTCCGAGGGATAACGAAATTACTGGCAGCCAAAGAGGGAGAAAAGACGATGGAAAAAACAAAGTTAAAAATTGTTATAATAAATTGCTAATTTTGATTTATATCACTAGTGAGATCGAAGCGTCTTTTCATGATGCTATGTCATTAATAATGTCTGTTCTAAATGCCCTTTTGGTACAGTTATTTGAAAATTCTTTTTTTTTTTTTTTTTTTCGAATATATTTTCTTAGACCAGACTTCAAAATTGGTCCAATGTTTACCCATGAAGACGTAGATAAAAGATAAATATACAGCGTTTTAAACTTTCGTGATTCTCCCTCATAGTCAAAATACCACAAACGGGAATCACGCTAGCACACACAAGTAATATTTACCTCGATGTTTCGCCAACGTTGCAGTTGCCGTGGTCACGAGTAGTAGTTATTGTGATAAGTCCCGTTTGTGGTATTTTGACTATAAATATACAGCGAACCTTTAAATAGGAGTAGGTTTTAAAATAAAGATGTTCTACAAGCAGGAAATACAAGTCATGTCGTATTTAAGGATATATAGAAGTCTCTGATTAATAGAGCAAAGATTACAGAAACTAGTGCCAATTTCTATTATTCATACATAAGAACAACATCCTACAAGTTAAAGTAAATCTTTGCCTATCAAAACAAATTAATTTGTTAAGCGTCGAGTTCATTATTTAATAGCTCTAGAAATTAATTGCTACACAATATCCCAAATACGAGTACACAAAATGATCCAAAGTTTTATAATTACCGCCTACAAATTTAGTTTATTTGAATAACTTTTTGTGCCTGTTTACTAGTTTTGGTGCCATTCAAGATGTTTTGTATGTTTAATTATACCCTGTCGGTCAATGAGTAATGTCCGTGAGAGATCAAGAATATTTCTTAGAATTGAGAGTCAATATTATGTTTTTCTCATGCATGCAAACACTTCATTATTTATTTGCGATGAATTTTGTAATGCCTCTCTGATAACTTCGATCTATTCCAAACTAAGGAAAGTAACCAGATAAGCGCATGCAGAGAGAAATGTTTTTTTACCAGTTATTCCGCGACATTAATATACATATACTTATTGTAAAATTGCGATTTTCTAGTACAGTCATCAGCATTAAATCTGCCACAGTGGAGCGTGCAAAAATATCTGACACGTCCTTCCGGCCTAGAAATAGAGTCGTATCAGATATTTATGCACGCTTGTTGTGTCAGATATTGATGCTGGTGACGGTACTCTGTCTCTAAGTTAAGTGGCAGACGGACAAACAGACAGGGCGAAACTAGTTATAAGGGTTTCTTGTTAGAACTACGGCACCCTAAAATCCAACATAACCATTAGTCCTCCATTCTAGCCTATTTTCAATGAATGCGTAAACATATTAGATGACTAGTGTGAATCTTAATGAATGTTGCAATTTCTACATCTCAATTCCGTGGAACATTTACATGGATGATTTTCTGCGTCAATAAAAAAAGACAAATTATCCTCGTTCATTGATAGATAGTATACATGACTATACCATTAGCCGATTCTCATTTAGCATGATGGTTAACGTTATTTATTCTGCAAAAACTATATGAAGTACTTATTTGGAATATAAATGACTTGAAAATTAAAAAGAAACAGAGTTCGACATGTAATATATTATTAACATCATTGATCATTCTAGCATGATTTAGTATCTTCAATGGAGTAACATTGTGTTGGATTAAAAATTAAAAACAAATACAGATGATCGCCAATCTGATAGATGTAACAAAAATGATCCTTTTTCTTAACACTTCTAATAGATATAATTAATTCTATCAATTGTGTATCTAGTAAAAGAGTTTTAGTTCTGATCAAATAGCATAGCTCCTTATCCTGTAACTTTGCCAAAGCCTTTTCCGCCTTACTGTTCCTTTTTTCTACCATCATCTTTTAATCAATGTAACGGATAATACCGCTAGTAGCTAGCATTAGCTTTGAAGGACATCCATCGTAAACCTTTCCGGTTAGCTTATTCCTTTTAATTATCATTTAGCTAATGCATTATTCTCTTTCTCTCCAGGACCTGTCGTACAAGGATAAGCACTGGCACGAGGCTTGCTTCCTCTGCGCTAAGTGCCGCGTCTCGCTCGTGGACAAGCAGTTCGGCTCCAAGCTTGACAAGATCTACTGTGGAAACTGCTACGATGCTCAGTTCGCCAGCCGGTGCGATGGCTGCGGCGAGGTGTTCCGTGCTGGTGAGTACTAAATACTCTTTAAAAATACCAGAATCCTTGCCATATAAGTAGTTGGAAATTCGAAATGTTCTCGTGGTCTTACTTGGGTTTTCCAGAGGAGTTTCGGTTATGAGGAAAAGGGTGAGCCCTAGAATAGGTCCCTGGGGCAAGCTAGCAACAAATTAATAAAAGCATGTACGGAAAAGCGTATGTGAATTTCGGGTGCTTTGAATGTCAAATTAAAAAATAAACTTATGCAGTTTCAAAATATGAGATAGCTCAATAAATTTTCTGAATAACAATGACTTTGTCGAACGAAGTTGATGCTAGGAGAGTAATCTCAAAAAACGAAAACCACTTTTGAAATGATAAATGTTTAATAAAAAATGTGCTTTTATAAAAAAAAAGTAGTTAATGAAGTTGCTTGTATCCATATAAGAAATTCCTAGGCAAACTAAAACTTTTCTCGTACATCCGCGTCAAGATCGCGTACCGATACGCCATATAAGGCCTGCCAGTAACGGCTACTCAACAAGGCGATAAGGCCGGCCATTCAGAGAACCAGCCAATGCCAATGTCGCAGCCTCGACCGTTTTACTTTTAAATCCCTCTTTATGGTAAGCTGAATGCGGTACGATTTTGATTAATTTTAGTGAGTCATATTTTACTGTTTTGTTAAAGTTGATTCGTGTCACGGTGACTGCGTTTTTCGGGGATGCATTTTTGAATCAATTTTCAAAAAGTAAGGGGTAATATTCATTATCTATTTAGTATCTTTAGGTTCTTGGAATAGCATTAAAATATTTGATGAAAAACCCAACTGGAAATAAATGGACTTGTACCCGCTCAAGCAGACCCGGACTCCCCAAATTTTTCCAAATCCATTTGTGAAATTGGACATTCGGAAATTATTGATAAAATCTTTACGGTACAAGTTTTCTTATGATGCTTTTGTAAATTTGAAATGTAATTTTGCATATTACATTTTCGAAAAAGTCAGAGATGCCAGTTCGGATTGGAACCCACGGTCTTCTGCTTGAGAGGCCATAGGTCAAACCACTGTGTTACAACGGCTTAGTAAAGTACACACATACACAAACACACACACACACACACACACACACACACACACACACACACACACACACACACACACACACACACACACACACACACACACACACACAAACATCACGCCCGTATTCCCAAATGTGGTAGGCAGAGCACACGAAACGTTACCGCTTCGGAGCCACTTTTAGCAATTTTTAGTTTAGTTTGGTAAAGTACAGAATGCAATTATTCAAATAAGATCTATTCTATTTTGTTTTTGTTTCCTGTCCTGGCCATAAACTTAATTAAAACTAGTAAGTACTAGCAATTATCCTAATTCCTAATCCAGCACTGAGAGCTAATTAAGAGAACTAGCTAGCAACCGCAATAGCTAATTGAAACGCACTAACATGAAAACAATTGTAAATCAACTCGCAAACGAAGTCAAAAACAATCGCAATCGTGATCGTAAATCGTGAGCGAAACGGCCAATGAGCAAATGAGCAATGACCAAATGAGCGGACGCTTTGGGCCCATTAGTCGCTTACATGGCTTCTCTAATTGGAAATAGATACTGATGGAATTGGAATTGTTTTTCTATGTAATACTTGTGTATATAAGTTGTCTCATCGCTATGTATATCTTATACAGGGTGGCCCATTTATATCGGTCAGTATGGGAAAGTCTGAAACTATACGACATACGAAAATTTATTCTTAGGAACCATGACATCGATTTTAACAACAAGAAAAACTGCATTCATGCATTTAAAAAAAAACCTGTACCCAGCTCGGGAATCGAACCCGGTTATTTTGAAAAAAAAAACTTACACTATTTCTATTTAGATATCGATTGTCTACGTCTTAAGCAGTAAATGTCTCCATGAAACATTATGTCTAAAATGAATAAAATGCATTGTTTTCACATACTTTAATTTATTTTAGTAGGTGTTCGAAGTGTCCACCGTTACAATATTCAACAAATTCTGGCATGTAAAATTGTCTCTATGGTTGTTTGTACCTCTATGCTGGTAAAATCGATGTCATGGTTCCTAAGAAGAAATTTTCGTATGTATATTGACGTCTTCCCAGCCTATATACTCACTGCTGGGCACGCCTCTTCTGGAAATGAGAGAGCTTTGGCCATAGTTTCCACGCGGATATAAGTTATTTTGCTTTAACTGTGGTAACTGTTCTTTATTGTTGTGATATTAATTGACATCATCTATACGCATCCCACTGCTGGCACGGGCCTCCTCTCAGAATGAGAGGGCTTGGGCCATAGCTCCCACGCGGCCCCAGTGCGGATTGGGAACTTCGCACATTGCATTACTTCGCAGGGTTGTGCAAGTTTCCTCACGATGTTTTGTTTCACCGAAGCTCGTGGTAAATTTCAAATGCAATTCCGCACATGGATTTCGAAAAACTCACGAAGTGCGCGCCGGGGTTTGAACCCACGATCCTCTGCTTGAGAGACCATAGGACAAACCACTCGCCCACCACGGCCTTTAAGAATTAATTGACATAGTAGTTAGAAATAAAGGAAGACTATCAAATTTAATGTTTCATTTGCATGAAACTGTGTGTAAAAATAGTAATTACACTTACTCGTTTTGTTTTTCTGTATTTTGTTTTATACAGATTGCAAATGGTTCCTAGGCATACTCGTAAACCACTGACAGGACTTCTTAAGCTGACATGGGATCATAAACCCATCAATCAACGAAGCCAATTAAAGTTTTTATCCACCAAATTAGCTCCGACACTTATTTTTTACAATAAAACAAATCTGATTACTAAGCTTCATTAATAACAAAGCACAAATTTAACTTTGCAGCTGAAGATGTCGCTGCTAGTAAGCTTAAAGACGAAATTATCGTGCATTTATTTTAGTACCAAATTTGAACACTGACACTAATCAAGTTTTGTCACAAAACAAAGTTTTACGTGCGGCTAGCAGTGTCGCTGCCATCAAACAGAAATATCAAATTAGTAGGTGTTTTTTGTGGTTTCAAATTTCACCACAAGCGCGGGTTAAATTGTAATGAAACTTTTTTTTTCGTGCTGTAGGCACAAGTTTTACCGGCAGCATGTTGTTTTTGGTAACTTATCAATCGTCTATAGTTTAGATGATGTCACTTGTGCGGGTTCAATTGGCAGCCATGTTGAATCACATCTCTGTTGACCTCGTGTGGCTTCTTTATCGAGTTAATTAAAAATCTGTAACGATCTTTTATATTGAAATACAAGTGATCTTATTGGGTACCGTTTTTGAAATCACAACATTATGAAATTAACATTCTAAAATGGTAAAAATATTCATTATTTAGATATATTGCTACAAAACAATTTTTTTTGCCAACGTAGATGCCTAAGATGGGATACCTCAAGTGCCAGTAGTTTCACCGGCTGTCTTACTCTCCTCGCCGAAACACAACAGTGAAAGCACTGCTGCTTCACGGCAGGATTACCGAGAAAAATGGTGGTAGCAATCCGGGCGGACCTTGCACAAGGTCCTACCATCTACGGAAATAAATAGGGTCACATTGAAGCGAATATATAAACCCCCTTTAATCATCTCTATCCCGTGGGAAATTAGATTAATCCGTTCTTATTCCTTGTTAACATCATAGGTGGCAACCTTTATTTAAAAAAAAACAGCCAGCTAGGAATGGGTTTAGGCTGAGGCAGCCATTCAATCAATCAGAGCTTTTCTTTTTAAATGCGTAAACTTTAGATGCGCGCTTTCATAAGTGAATAGATCTCTATGATCTCTACCCATAGGTTAAATGGGTTATAACATCATTGTTTTTGCAAACCATGAGCCCAATGCTTCAATGGCTCCCACGCCGATGATCAAATCTCGCGGAAGCAAAGCTGACTCACATAATTACTTCGATTATTGTAATTTTTACGCCGAAGTTTAAGGAGGACGCGCCGTTCTACTGCAACGGTCGTAGCTAACGGTTATAAGGATGATTGAGAAATAAATAGCTTGGAATTCGAACGTTGGCAGGTTAGCTGGCTGGCTAGAAAGGTAGCGAAAAAAAATGAGGCTAGTGGCCAGTATTTTTTGATGTAGAGTTCCGTTTTAGAAAAGGAAAAAAAGGTTCGAAAAGGTATTTGTATGGCCTAAGACGATCCAGTAGCTGAATGTCAAGCATACAATGATACCTACCCCCTGTTTCAGCATCCATTTTTAAATTTTATCTGACGGATAAATGTTAAGCCGTTGAAGCCGTGGTGGCCTGGTGGTTTGACCTACCGCCTCTCAAGCAGAGGGTCGTGGGTTCAAACCCCGGCTCGCACCTCTTGAGTTCTTCAAAATTCATGTGCGGAATCACATTTGAAATTAACCACGAGCTTTGCGGTGAAGGAAAACATCGTGAGGAAACCTGCACAAAAACCTGCGAAGCAATTCAATGATGCCAATCCGCACTGGGCCCGCGTGGGAACTATGGCCCAAGCCCTCTCATTCTGAGAGGCCCGTACCCAGCAGTGGGACATATATAGACTGGGATGATGATGAAAATTAAATACAAATAGTACAGGTAACTTTAAAGGCGTTTAGTCTAATCAGCCTTCAAATAAGCACGATACAAAATGTCATCATAAACATGACACTGTTTATGTCCATTACGATTTGTCAAAGTGTCACTAATGCTGCGTTGACTCATCACGTGGGCGCAGTTTGTATAATATAGTATAATCTTCAATAATACCATAAATTACTAATAACATGCCGGATATAAATCGACCTTGAGATCGGGTCCTAATACGTCCTAATAGTAGAACTAGGTTAGGAGTTGTAAATTACTAAAGTTTTTCAGTTGATAGAGATCGACTGTTCGAATTAGTTGTTTAAGTTTTGTCGTAAAGATGTGTTAGATAGATAGGCTTTTGAAGTCGTTGATTTGTTGAATTTTAAATCGTTTCTGCTAACGGAGTTTCGAATATTAATTACAAACTATTGCCCGCCCCTTCGCAAGCATCTTCCGTCTCACTTGCTCACATTTTTACATAGAAACTAGCTTTTGCCAAAAATCTACCACCGGTTCGGAAAAAACTTCTGTTGAGAAGAATCCGGCAAGAAACTCAACGAGGTATTTTTTTGTGTGTGTTGGATAATAAGGGGTGGGGGTTGTATAATAATGGCCCTGATAATTACAAATGCAAAGAAAGATTTAATACCCCTGTACCTATCTATTAATTTTACTAATAAAATCTGAATGTAACTAAAAAAATAAATATATTCGCAAATACATTTTCATGGAAAAACACCATTCGCAGTAACCTATAAATCATATTGTACGCTCTTCCCCTCATTTGCATACAAAAACAAAATCCGATGCCCACATCAAAACAAACGCGTGGGCAAACCAATATACCAAAAAGCCTAAACATCCATAAACACAACTTCTTCCTTACCACTGAAACCATAGAGTTTAATAATGAATCCGTATTTCTTTTACCAATCGCAAAGCATTACAAACTTAACTTTGTCGTCCAAAGTGGCGCTACTGTCTAACAGTAAACGTCAAAAACAATATAAACAAAGTAGTTCCCAATTTCGCGGCCGGCAATATTAATTTTGTCAAGTTTCAACTATGCCATAGACCACGTGTCCTGTTTTAAACAATTTAAATTATTCATTATGTTTAAGATTAAATCAACGGTGATGAATGGATCGTCTTCGTGTAATAATAGCGCTAATATTGTCACATTAATATTCATGATTTCTGTTCCCAATGGGCCATGTTTGGATTGCGTGACTATATTAATACTGTTTAAAATCATAACTTTTCAAAAAATAAAAATAACTAATCTAACTTTTTATTGATAGCACATACATTATTATTACAACATATGTATAAATTGATCCTATGTAGGTTCTTTTATTTTATTAAAAATACTTTTATCTATTTATACAATTAATAGGCTAACGTAGAGTTAAAGTACGACTAGTACGTATATACCTGTGCGACGCGCTTGGGCTTAAAACTCAAAAATATTTTAATTTTTTCATTTTCATTCGATTATTCACCCCCGAGATACCCATGAAACTAATTTAGTTGAAGTTTTTAAATACAATTTCCGCGTGTAAGATCCCCGAAATAAATATCTTATTCCCAGGTCCAGCAAGTTTCGATCTTTCTGGGGGTTGCAATCACACTCACTTATGAAAAATATCTTCCGAAAACATAGACAACTTTGACAAACTTTTTATTCCTGGGGGCTCCTAGACCCCTAAATCCGGCCCTGTTTGTTTACCGCAGGCTTGCTACAATGTGCAACAAGCTTTAGCAAATAAAGGTGCGACGACACTGACCCGAATCCCAAGTGCATCGCTGCCATTAATTCCGCCCATCAGTCTAAGCACCGATGTAACGACACCTTTTGAGATAACGTAATATTACTTTAGACAAATCGCTTTGATATCGAACAGTTTATCTTAATGATTTTCATCAAGGCAAAACGATGTAATGATATATTATGTCTGTTTTTTTATTCAGTATGGATCAGAGAGTCATATGCGAAAATAGAAACGGAGTAATCTTAGCTAGTATTTCACATGCAAAATCGCGTCTGTTTTTGTGTTCTTTCACACCTAGTAAATTTTTATTAAAAAAAACCTTGTAGGAAAAGTTTTTCTTCTAATTATAAAATTTAAACTCTCGCAAGTTGTATATCATCATCGTCACTACTTTGAAAAAATCTCGTATCTAAAACCAATATGTCAACAAAATTGAACTTTGACATAATGTTTATAAAATTCACTCAGAAAAAATATCTATTTCGAGATGCGAGTTTTTTTTAAAGTGGTGTCGATATATAAGATTACCAACCTCTTGTCTTTATTTATTTTTATTTTTATCCCAAAAACTGACCAGTCTTCCGAACTTATCATGTAGGGCCGATGATACAATATAAAAAATCAGCAATGCATTAACATTCGATTGAAAGTGGTAGTTTAATCAACGCCCTATTACTTGCTTATTATGAGACCTCTTTAATAATTTAAACATTCCATTTCAAATGTAACTATATTCAAAAGTTTCAACTTAGATGAGATAATGCTCTAAAATAAACATACATATTTTTAAAATAAACGCAGCGTGAGTTAAAGGCGCGCCCCAAACGATGTCGTTACGTTACGATCATCGTTTTTAAAATTAAGCGTTGACAATTCATCATTCAGCCGAGTCGCGTCTACATTTACTGCGTGACGTTTTGTTTACATTAATCTGACAGATATCTTTTTTATTTTAGAACATTTACCCCCCTTCCAACACGCATTGATAAATTCTATTCTATGTTTAAAAACTTTAAACGTGGTTTGCATGCGTAAGTGCACAAGCCGTTATCAGTTGGTTATCGGCTGAACGTGTTCAACTCCTTTGCCTCGTTAAAAAAATGCACCATGACTTAATACTGACGCGTGTAAGTATTGTTGTAAAATGTTAATATGCCCATGGCACAGGACCAAAGAAAAAACAGCCTGTCGAAAATATATTACCCATGAGTCTAAATGCAATGGAACGCAACTTTGTGAAATATGATCACCCTTTTCAAGCTTTTTTAGATAAATCCATATGAATATTTATTGATAAAGTAGAATTATAAGCATTTTGTTTGATTTCAAAGGTTTTCAGGCTAATATAAAATATAATATTCGTATGTATAGCCGTATAGCCGAACGCAGAAGAAAATAATTATCTAAGAAGAAAATAGTATATTTAAGTAGATAAATAGTTATTTTCACCTTCGAAACAAAACAACTCTATGTGGGATTAATTTTGGCCCTGCAGTAAAATGTACAATAGCTGAAACTACAGCTGAAGTTTAGTAGGTAGGTACTTACTGTTTACCCTATGTTAGCTAAACCTGTAATTTTTACGCGTATCCTTTAGTTACCATCAAAAAGTGTCAGTTAAATTTGTTCCGCGCAATACCCATAAGCATCCAGTTACTGCAAGTATCCCGACATCCAGCATGATTGGAAATGAATTGTATCCTCATTAAAAACGTCTATAAAGACGTACTAAACGACAGTGGTATCGCCTCGATCTACAGCCTACGTCGTGCCTACGCCTCCCTCCGTTGAGCATTCAGTACCGCACAGACAGCCGCGAAGCCTACACGCGCGTAAAAAAAAACATTGGCGCGCTTTTCATTAAAAAAAACAAACGTCACTTATTCCCGCGCTTTTATTTTTTTTAAAGGACTCTGACAGTTCGGATACAATGTCGGCCGATGTGTTGAGTGAAGATCTTAAATCCCGTCTGCATTTGACGACGAAAACTGTAGGACAGGATAGGATAAGAAGGGCAAGGGAGAATAATGAGGATGTCGCCATATTGTCTATGTTTTTGCCAAATGCAACAGCTGAGAGGGAGAACAAGAAGTTTTGTTGTGCGTTGAGAGAGCAGTGCCTGCTTGGAGATCCGAGGAAAACAATTGCAGGTGTTGTTTTAGTACTAAGTTTGATAATAAGTTGGACAATGGCTTTTGTGACGGCGAAAGCAACTATGTACCATGTTTATATCACGACTTAGATGCTTAGAAACCTGCTATAGAATTAAATAGTCATTACCTACAGCTGTCAATATTCGAAAATTGCTACACACTTTTTTAAACGTGACTTCCTTACTGAATGAAATTATTTTTGAAGTTGCGCTTCCAAAGAAAACTTTCGTTGGTAAATCAAACATTACAATACAATGGTAGGTACCACTAAATTAACATGATTAATAATGCCTTCAATTCCCCTCTTAATTTAACTCACGAATACAATATTCTTACGAGTAAATTTAAAACAGAAACCATTGACGTGACATGTACGGTTTAAAAAAATATTCACAAATAAATCAAAAACAAAGTTACATCAACTTTAAGCACACAAAAAATAAAAACAACTGAAGACATGACTGATTACCCACACTTGCAAAAACTCCGACCATGTAATTGCACCGGCATTATAAACGACCGCACACGTCATTCGTACAAAATAAATATTTACTCATTCATTCGTTCATTCGTCCTTTGAATTTTCGGCCAATCCTTTCCAGTCTGTAACAAACGTTTTGTTTTTATTAAACCGGTCTATAGCGTTTGAATTTAGTGTTAACTTTCACTATTAAAAGTAGCCGAATCGTTTGACAAAACATCTATATTGTAGAAAGTTTTCTTGGTTTTATGGCCTTTGATCTTTTTAATGAGTTTGTTACGAGTTAACTTATAATAGATAGGTTTGTTTGTATAACGCAACCCATTGACTTACGATCCCTATGTTAGTCTTATATTAATTTATTTCTAAGAGAATTTTATGTGTTTACTGCGAAATGTATCTTCTACTCGTACGTACTATAATAAGAAAATACTAAATCATTTATAAAGATTCAAAGGTTTTTTATAATCTAAATTTCTATAGACAATCTTAGTTTCAAAATAAGACTGTCTGCTTAAGAAAAAGATTTAAATAAAAAAAAAATTGAATTTCGAACGTACTGGCAGACAATAAATGACGAGTAAATTTACATTAGTCACCCGTTAATTTTAAGCCAGACCATTAATTCATACACTCGTAATTGAACGAGCGTCTATCTTTTCATTCAATTAATCTTGTCATTCAACTAAGGCCGTGTTTAATTCAATCATTAGTATAACAAACACGTAAGCTTGTTTTACTGAACAAATGTTTTTAGACAATGTGACTGGATATTTAAATAACTCGCTTAAAATATACCACTTTAATCTCATTGTTAATTTAAGAGCTACATCGTGAAAGAACTCGGGATTTTCGAGTATGTGGACAAAATATTTAGAATAATAGTCTTTAAAAACAGTAGTTATTTAAATCAGACTGAATTGATCATGAATTGCCAATAAACAACATGAATACGTTTGTCAAGCGAGCAATAATGTTACTTAAATATGCTTAATAAAATCACACACATTTATTTCGTAAGGTTGGTACTTTAGCCCAGTGGAGAGTTACTTTGGCCTATATTTAAACTACGTGTAGAAGAGACTAGTAAAAAAGTAAAAACGTGGGCGGTCGCTAAGACGAAAGTTGCCCTTTACAGCCAAAGTACCTTGTTGTACTCAAGGCCCAACATCGCGGGATTTTTTTAAACGTGATAATTTTATTTTTATAAAATGGATATACCTACCTGGCTCAAAACCTAAAATTTTTCACCTAAAGTGCAAACGTAAGGTAACATTTGAAATCGAATACTCACACACACCACGGACGGTATTAAAGAGTCTCAAATTCTAATTTCTCAATAGAAATTATCGGTCTCAATAAATGTCTGTAGAATATGAAACGTTTAAGAAATATTAATACTTTTTTAAAAACATTTAGCTGACATCATCTGTCAAGTCAAATTAAGTCTTACTCCCACGTGTTAAAACTCAATTCCAAACAGCAGATTCCATTATTTATTTTTCAAACTGGCCAGTAATTACATGTCAATAGGAAAAGCAAATACCACTAGCGCCAATCACAAACAAAGCTTAACTCCGTTCCGAATAAGCCTTTGTGTCAATAAGCATACAGTTCACGGTAATAATGTGAATTCAGTGGAAAATTCGAAATGGTTTTACGTAATTTAAAGTAAATGTTATACGTACCTGCAAACTAACATGGACATGTTAGATTTGCGGCCTTAACCTAGTTGCTTTTTGGAACTTGGAAGAATTATTAAATCAAATCTAGTAACGCAATGAAAGTGCACAATTTAACAGCACGTCTATAAGTTTTTACTAAAAACATTTCTTAATACAAATTTTTCTGTTTTCTTACTTACTGGTATTAGTGATATTGTCATCCAAATTACAACATATGTTATGTGTATACCACCAAATTTCAAGTCAATACGATCACTGAAAGTGTCTCAAAATTAACTTGCAAGAGGTGAACCAACAACAACAACAAAAGCTTATAACAAAAATTTTACCCGAAAGGAAACATCAATAAAAAGTTACACATACAGCAAAAGAATCCAAAAGTTTCGAGTCTTACGAGTTTACTCCAGTTGCATCCCTCAATCGATCCCATTCTTTTATGCGATCTACAAACAATATTGGCAAAGGGACAGCTATATTAGACCCAACCGAAACAACCCGCGAGAGACCCATAGCTCGATTTAATAATTCTTAAAAAAAACTTTGAATTTGAACTTTTGTCATAAAGTGTTCTTTTTCAACAGTCAATTATTTCGACTTCGCTTAACATGGATTTAACCACGCAACCCTCGCGCTCGCTATTAGCTTTATAAAACTACGTAGGTACGTACATGTATATACATAGGTAATTGATGCAGATTGGACCCTCCCAATCTGCTATGCAGAGGCTGCTCTGATTGTAATCCAGTTTGTCTACCCCTCCTGCATTTTCCTATTGACTTACAACAGTCCGAACAAAGAATTTGATATTAGACAGAGTGCTACTTTCTTCGCAGTGCAATTGTTGTCTGAGAGAAAAATATTTATACGTGATAATGTAGTTTAAAATTAAGATCCTTACTGATTGACTAACAAACTTATCATCGCCCAGCCCGAACCCTTGGACCGAGCTTGAAGCATTCCCTTTTGGACGTGGACGGACAAATTCTGCGTAATTTTCATGGAATATGGCACACATTTTGAAACTTAGGCACAGTCACGGACATAATCTAAACCTAGAAAAAGATTTTCTATAAAAAAGACTTAAATACGCAAGGCATTTATTGTCTTTTTGTAATTACGAATGTTAACATAGAACAACAAACACCTACACAAAAGAATTAAGCCCACACAATTTTATCAAAAGATGTTTGTTTCTTTTCATAGATTAGATAATACCCTTTCAAAGGCCAAATTAGGCCACAAACCTTTTTTTACGCAAAGGTATTGATCCAAAGTATCCGAACACATAAAACGCTAGTCGTAAAGATCTAAGGGACTTTTAATAGATTTAATGACCCTACTGGCCAGACATATCCGAGTCGGCGACGTAGCCATAAATATAATTAATATACTTACATCACGTCACGTCTAAACGGTAAGAAGATATATGAATTGTAGCGTTTACCCGCTGATTCGTCTGCGTGCCGCAGAACTTTGTACTTTTTTGTTTGAAAAAAAAATTACTTACCATAAATATTTTTAGAATCTGTAGTCATTCCGGACTACGAAGATTATTCCACAGATACTAGCAACAACAAATACAAGCCAAGTTTACATCTTTATTATCTTCTTATTAGTTCTTATTATTATTGTTGTTAGTATACAGCAATGAATAGACACACGTAATATAAGAACTTTAAGAAACAAAGATTTTGATGAAGAGGCAATTAAACCTTAATTAAACTATTTTATATTCACCGTTTTATATTGATATATCGGAATGATACTAAAAGAAACGAGATTAGGTATGCAAATCGTTAAATAGATTAATGTAATACATTTATAAATCAATGATAGCTAGTATGAATTAAAATTAAAAACTTAATACGAAAAGCCACGTTGTTGTCACGTTCAGAAATGCAACTAAAAACAGAATGCCAACATAATCATAAACACCGACGTTGTGTTAAACAGCTCGGAAGTGCTTACAAATCCGTGTAATATCCGCTTAAGACCGTCTTGGCTGTTGGCGCCTTGTGCCGCTACATTACCTTTGCCTTATAAAAAAAAAACTTTTATGGCGCGTCTCTTAAAGTGTTTTCTTATTTCAAATAGCTTTGTATTTATAAAAAAGTACATGAATTGAAATATTTAATAACTTTTTCGAACCAAATTATGTTTGTGGCTAAAATACGGCTCTACATGGCGTAAGTAAGAGTCATGAGTGTTTTTTGTTACATTATTACCATGTATTAGTGTTACCATGTAAGAGCATACATTTCAACATTAAAATCCAGTTTTGGTAAGTGATAAAAACCCGTTAAATATTGATTTCCTTCAACTCTGCCCTTCCCACTTCTTTACGAGGATATAAATACAAACAAATTGGCGGTCATTACTTTTTAAAAAAGACAGTTGTTTTGCCGTAATAAGGCATTAACATGAATTTTATAGCATGATAATTACGTAATTTATTCAATAAATGGTCTCCCGAGTTAATTACACAAGTGGCTATCATTACAACTCGATTGACGCAAATTCACGGGCTTCGTTCATATTGATTAATTATACAAGTATGACAGATTAATAAATCATGAGAGAATTACAATTCGCTATAGAACATTTCCCGCATATCATTACACTCAAGTAAAACATAGTAAAGGGCCCCCTATTACCTAAAACTTATTGTTCTATAGTTCTGATAATCATAGGAGTAAGAAATTTGAAACTTTCTCAGATTATTTTTGAATGAATTTTGATAGAGCCTAGTGGTTAAGTAACATTCATAAAAACTACATTTCTAGAAAAATAAAAATTCATGTCATCACCTTGGGCTACATACGTCCTCCTGCAGAGCACAGGCTTCCTCTCAGAATAAGAGGACATAGTATGTAGTTTCCACGCAGACCCTATGCGGATCGGAAACATATGAAAATTAAAATTAAAAATAATAATAATGTAGAACATCAAAAAAAAGGTGATAATTTTTTAAGTAAATTAAGGGGACTGTCGACGATATCGAATATCACTTCATATTTTATTCAAAATGGCGGACAGGCTTGTCTATTAATTTGACATCCGGCACTCGATCTTGCAACTTCCGCGGAAAACGCTCTTCGTCACTTAAAAAAATATTGTACACTTTTATTATTCTATCTTGATTCTTATTCAAAATAATACTGGCAGGCTATCACTCATAGTTAAGAAAAACTCGAAGGTTGTTACAACACGGGTGAACAGATGGCGAGCGGCTTGCCTTGGCCTTCGGCGGCCATATCACGACGATAACCTCCCCGGCAACCCTTTGACAAGGAAACATGCATTTGCACGAATGCGTGCATTCATTTTATAAGCTTAAACTTTTGACAGTTTTTGCAAACCACCATTGAGTAACCTTTGCTTTGGGCCTTTTGAATACTCCTCCAATTAAATTCTATTATAGACCAAGATCGGACAAGCCAAACTGCCTATTAAAAAAAACTTAATATTAATAGAAAATAAATGGATGTTCTATTGGAGCACTGACAATTAACCTGATAGTTTTGACTTCTAAGTATAGTCATGGACGAAGTATAGTATGGACGTGCAGTCTCCATACATAAGATAGTTCCTCGTTGCTTAGTACGATAAAACGAACTAGATGTCGCCAGATGTATTGAACCGGAATAATACATAATTTTAGTGGCGACATTGCTCTATTTTAGCATGGTGGCAATAATGTTCAACTTTTTAAAGTACCACTGTGAGCTTACTAAACTTCGTTATGTTGTAGAAGGCATATCTAGATGGCGTTATATTCATTCAAGCGCCAAGTTTTGAATTTTTTTCGCAGCAATTACAGAATTGTTCACGATTTACGTGTGAACTAAACTATGGAGTTTGATTTGAATCCGCAATCTGACATATTACGAGGGCTGTTTGAAAAGTACCCGGTTATGGAAAGAAAACACATTTTTTTTGTATCTATGCATTTATTTTTCTACGTAGTCACCTTTTAGCTCTATACATTTGTTCCACCTATACTCAAGCTTCATTAAACCATCTAAAAAGTATGATTTTGGAAAGTCATTAAAATAGGCCTCTGCATGTGGCGGTAATGACATCGTCATTTGATCCAAATCGCTTACCACCGAGCCATTTTTTTAGGTTGGGAAGCAAAAAGAAATCGCATGGGGCCAAATCTGGAGAATACGGGGGTAACTGTGCTAATTTAGCCGTCACAACTCTGGACGAATGAGCCGGGGCGTTGTCGTGATGAAACAGTACTTTTTTCTTTTTTAAATGGGGTCGTTTGTCCTTCAACACGGCGACAAATTCAGCCAATAAATTGGCATAGTACTGCCCTCTTATCGTTTTCACCTTTTCCAAGTAGGTAGTCAATATGTATAATAACCTGCGAATCCCAAAAAACAGTCGCCATGACCTTTCCAGCCGATGGGACGGTTTTTG
Organism: Choristoneura rosaceana; assembly: GCA_037349165.1. Taxonomy (NCBI): domain Eukaryota; kingdom Metazoa; phylum Arthropoda; class Insecta; order Lepidoptera; family Tortricidae; genus Choristoneura; species Choristoneura rosaceana. The sequence continues at coordinate 3,269,708 of JAZBNJ010000019.1, forward strand.
CTTTCTTTGGAGCAGGTTCACCCGGTAAAATCCACTGCTTCGACTGCTCTTTCATTTCCGGGGTGTAGTGGTTTCGTCCACGGTCACAAAACGACGCAGAAACTCCTTCGGGTTACGTTTGAACACGACCAAACACTGCTCCGATAGTCAGTCGGTTCCGTTTTGGCCCCGTCCAACTCGCAATCATGGACTGAGTCTATCTTTCAAATTTTGTTCAAATCGGAGAGATAAAACTCATGGTGCAACGGTAGATAGAAATGCCCATTAGGGCATTTACCGTATTATTATTTATTTAGAGTATTAATGCTACAGCTAGAGATGGATCTGTCAAATTATTGAAGAGAAAAATGTGAGACAGATGTATGTGATGACAATACTGTACTGTTTTCGATGATTGTCACATCGCTGACCTGAAATTAGCATAGCTATTTTTTAAATCAATGTTCGACCTATTTTTCTATGTTGTTCAGATTTATTTGATGTGTTGACCTCTTTGGTTGATGTTTAGATAAAAATGGTTTTTTGACAGCTAAAGTATTTACGTGAATAGTGCCATCTAGATATAATGTCGGAAAAATCTCAGCTCCGTTTCCCTGGATTAAATGCGTTATTATTTTGCGTTTAGTGCCATCTAGATATAATGTAGTAAAAGTCTCAGCGCCATCTAGCATTAATACTGGATTTTGGCTTTGTTCCGGTGAACGTTTTTTAGTATGGAGAATAACAATCCATACTCTATTTCATCCATGGTATAGTTTATGAATCTTATTCGTGAAATTCAAACCTGAAGAACCATGTGTAAGTAAATAAATGAAAAACAAATGAAACTCCCGCTTTTACTTATACGCCTGTAATAAACTTGAACATAACCAAATCAGACTCATTGTTTTGAAAACAATGCATTGCCAATTCTTATCTAATTCGCGACACGTGGCCGCAGGTGGAATGGAACGTGCGCGATAAAAGACGCAAAATAAACGCATTCCAATTTCGAATTTTCCCTAAGCGATTGTCGATGGTTGTTTTGTTTTTTTTTTGTACATAATTTGGAAGTTCGATGTTTCAATATTGTATTGAATCCCGCCTAACTTTTTAACAAAGAGCTTCAGAGCGATTCAAACGTTTTGCTTGATTTAGTTAGTTAATGGCCAGTAGTAAAGTCAGAAGTTCGTTCGGAAAAGAGTAAAACATCGCGTGGGAATTTTTCATTCGAAATTCAATCATACTTTTATTACGACCGTTCAGAAGCAACTATTTATGTACCTACAAATTACTTTCAGCAACGGTACAGTTTTATTTGCGTGTTTTTCTTTGATCATTTCCATTAGCGAAGATATTTTTCCATACCTGCCTTGACCTAGTCATTTCATTTGGACTAAATGTGCCCGAAATTTTACAATCATGAACAACATGAAACATACTTTTTTTTGTACTTTATCATCACAGTTTAACAGTCACTTTGTAGACATTATATTATTAATTTCTCCGTCAACCAGCCAGTTTTATCAATAAAAAAAAACTAACAAAGAATCCCACATACAATCACATTAATTTCCCTTCTTAAATTGTAATAAAAACTGTGTCATCTAGCTACACAATAGACAACAGAACATAAAACCTATAATCAATAGTCAATAGAGTCGGCAAATATGGGAAACTAAACAGCGCTCTGTTTATCTGCATTAGTCATGGCAGATTGAAGGCTAAACAAATTGTACATTACGGAGTTACTTAATAATGCAGCCTACGCCCCACTGGGGACAACACTGGGCCCTCGTCCCACGGTTGGGCCCACTGCGTAAAGGACCACTATTCTATAAATAACAGCGTCTCGTACGGAATCTCAATATCACTTCGAATTCTGAGAACTGGCAATATTTTAAAATACTGACCTTAAGGTCTCCTTTAGGGCTCTGTATCTCAGTTGGCAAAAAGGGACCCTTATAGGATCTCTTTGTTGTTTATCTGCTGGTCTGTCCGTCCGTCCGTCTGTCAAGACACTTTTTTCTCAAGAACACGTGGACCTCCGCGTACCTATCAAACTGAAACCAGTATGAAATACTCAGGTCTGCTACGCCTTGCGGTAGTACAAATCAAAACTTCTGAGTGAACGCTACACAATCAAAAGATAAGATCATTAAAAAGTACTTCCAGTAGTTTCAGATGACTTTAAAATTTTAAATTTGATCTGATGGCACAACCATTAAGATAAACTAATTTTTTATGTCTGTCTGTCTAGATATACCTAAGTTAAATAACCAATCTTAAATTACCCCACACTCCGTACTTTTTACTTAGGAAACGGGCTCTTCCAACACTGAATATTCATAGATACCTACAAAATTACACGGAACGCGAGTATGACTCGAACTTGATCGGTTTTTTCTTCCTTAACACTGCTAGCTGTATAAACTTACTGGCCAGAGGCCGTATTGCCTAATGTTTTTGACACTCATGATTGCAATCAAATGACATAGGTATTTCGCATACAAAAGCTGTCATTTTATTGCGATCGCGAGTGTCAGAAACGTTAGGCAATAAGGCAATAATTAGTGAAAGATGGTGTATAAAATAAAAGGCACCAAAGACATCTTTTTTTTCTTTTTAAGAGAGTATATGCCAAAAAATTACATGTCATAGTTTTTAATGTGCTACGCTAGCGCTACGATTCACAGGATCGCTACGAAGGCTGCAAATGTAGCAGATGGAGAGCGGGCCATACATTAAATTATTTCGATTGTGTACTACAGTGCAGGCATGCTGCCTGTCATTTTTTTCTCTGTAATAATATATTTGCACCGAAAGGCTAATTGTAAAATAAGATTTAATTTTAGATAGATTAAATTTCCGATTCATATAATAGGCACGTTATTACTGCCTACGAATTCGCAGTTTCTGGGACCGATTTTTGAATTACACGTAGGTAAGAAAAAATAGATACTTAGCAAGAAATTATTTTTGCTATAGTTTTGTATAGGTACACAAATTTTTACCAATGAAACGGAGTTAAAAAAATTGGACTAGTTCGATAATTTTAATTAATTTTATATCTTTTTTACAAGTTTTTTTTTTTTAGTTTCTCCACAATCTCCACTGTCCCCTGTGGGAAGTGTTGTCGACTAACATTTTTAAAGTTTTTTATTCCTTCGTCCGCGTAGAATTCGTTTTAATTTTCCGGAATAAATGGTATCCTATGTCGGTACTCAAACTTAACTACTCGTATATGTGGGTATACCGAATTTCATCTAAATCAGTTCTGCGGTTTAGACGCGATAAGGTACCAACCGAGTTAGAAAATATAATGTAAGTGTGATATAAAAGAATGATGACTTTTTTAGTCCACCGCCTAACCACGGTGATATCGAGCGCTGTTTGCGGTCACTCTAGACTGGACAAACAAGTGACAATTGGTCATGCGCTAATATTGGCTTCACGTGCGTGAACACTAAAACGAGATCGATAAAACGTATAAAGTTCGAAAAGTTATTAGAATTCGTAGGTAGTAATGTGCTAGGAACCAATTTTTAAAATTCTGTCGCGCCACGCTCCGTCTTTAACACCGGTAGTAAAATTATGATTGGTATTTGGTGTTTTTTTGTATTTTTTACTTTAACTCCAAATTTTAAATTTACGGGTATCCCGTGAAACCATATCGAAACCACAGAAAAACCAGAAAAAGAGTCTTTTTCTGGGTGCATCCATGTCTCAGTTTATATTTTCGACCGGTAGTAAAGGTAATTTTAGTTACCAAAAGCAAGTGAGTGGATATTATGTAGGTATAGGAAATTTTAAGTCAACCGAGTGGATCAAAATGAACTTACCCAATTTGACCCAAAACAAAAATAACAAACAGGGCAAGTTAAATTAAATATTGTAAAAACTTGTGTACTTATACATACTTTCAGTATGAAACATTTACATCGATTCAATATCGATCATAATCTCCTAGATCAACTCCGTATTCCACTTGACCGTAGACCAACCACTTGTATAGCAACCGTGGTTTAGCGTTTTTTTCTTACAAACCGGTCAACTCCTTTATGAAAACGCCTCAATATACTAAACAAATCACCTTAACTGTGACAAATTTTATTACACACCCAAACAACCGTATGTGATACTTAACACCATGACGCAAGGTCGCAAAACAAACGCCATATGGGTTTTCAAATGAACAGCTAACTTTGTGTCAGAGCCTTAAGGCCTTAACATTGACCTTGCTTTACCGAAAATGACGTAAGTGGAAATCTTGAGAGCATCCTTTAAAATAAATGAGAGAAAAAATCGGGCAAGTGCGTGTCGGACCACGCAAATACAGAACATAAGCCGTGCGATAGGCAGTTCTGTACAGTCACCCGCATTATAGAAATATCTAACACGTCCTACCGGCTCTAGAAATAGAGTTTTATCGGATATTCGGAGCTGTCGGTAGGCCTCCAACAAGATGGAGCGGCTAAGATCGCGGGATTGCGGTGGATGCGAAAAGCACAAGACCGGTCTGAGTGGAGAGCCTTGGGGGAGACCTATGTCCAGCAGTGGACGTCTTTCGGCTGACGTGATGATGATGATGATGATCAGATATTTCAATTATACTTAGGTGCTGGTGACTGTACTTTGTTATATAGTTTTATCGCCAAACTGACCACAATCTCAATATCGAATATCCTGCGGTTTCATTCGCTGTAATTTATTCATTGCGGTACGAATGCATAATATATTATTAAATATTAATACTGATCTAGTTTTTTGAACAGCAAGGTTTTTTGATATTACACCAGTTGGCCTAGCGCGTTTGATTCTCGCTCGAGGCAAATATCTGCTCATAAATAGCATACCAATAAGGCCAATGCAATATTTCTGTACCATAAAAAAATATGATTTTTTTCCTATTAGTATGTATGTATGTATGTATGTAAACTCTTTATTGTACAAAATAAGTAAAATACAGTTGACAAAAAAAAAACAGATATGTACAAAGGCGAACTTATCCTCTTATTAGTCGATATTGATCGACCTCAAGCTTAAAATAAAAATGGAGACTATAATTTCGGAAGACGGTAGTATAACTAACTATTTATGTAAGCTGGGGAGATATTGTTCCTGAGCCATCTGGTGGCGTCCTTACGACCTCGGCCAAAGTGTGTTCGCCTGAAAACTGTCTTCACACAACACACATGAACATGGCGAACATGGCGTCCTAAGAACGCTATCAGACGGCTCAGAAACAATATCCCCCAGCTACATTAGCCCCGGATCACCTTATAGAGACAAATTCTGAGACAGTTTTCTGAAGCGACGAAGTTTTTGCTGACTATAAAAAAATCAGTTTAGCTTGTTGGTGGCTTAGATAATTAAAGTCATTCATGGAATTGCTCGCGCTTTAAGGATCATGGGCTAAATCAAAACGACAGGTATTTTCTGAGCAATAGTGACATTAGTAGAATTTCCTTTTGGTCCAAGACTGTACTGATGTTTGCTCGCTTTTGCCATTATAACTTACTCCGGATTCGTAATATTATAAGTTATTCAATTATGAATAATGAACCGTTGCAGCCGCCCACCAGCCAATACCCACTTAGTCACGGACAGGTCTCGCCTCCTAAGGCCCACTGTCCACTGCCAAAACCAAAAGTTCGACAGAAATGATAAAAATAAAATGAGAATGTCGGCACAAAGTTGTACAAAGACAGCAAAGCAAGAATCAAAAGAAATACACTTTCAAAAGTGCCTAAAGCTTTTTATCCCTTGACAGTTTTGAACATTTCAATAAAGGCAAAAGTGGTGTAATTTTGTTTAAATGTTATAATCTATTTACAAAAAAATAAAAAATAAATAAAGGCATATTATATTAGTAGTCAAAACATCAAATTTGTCTAAGGGTAATCAGTATCTCAATTTTTTTTTAATGTATGTATATTCTATGGTTCTTTCGTTCTTTGCCGAAAATATTTTTCTACTAACGATTTTTTTTACTATAAGTATTTCAGGAATCTTATAAAACCTAGAAGGTTTTTATGGATCGTTCTGAAATATATCCTGAACAGCATACAGTTTCAGAATAAAATCGTATATCAATCGTAAAACAGCTGGAAAAAACATCATTTGAGTAGAATATTTTCAGCGAAAAGCCAGAATCCCATCTTCTACATATAATTTCGAAAATGTGGGCTTACGGAGCGTAAGCCAATCGATATAGCATGGCCAATGGACGGCAGCCCGATTGTATTAGCAATTAAAATCAATACGTTTTCGCCCGTGGGACGCAAAGTTGTCAACCGCGGACCTTTCACGCAAGAACAATGGCACAATTCACTTAAACAAGGTACTAAGCTATTTTTCTGTATAGAAATGAACCCGTATTTAATTCTTGTAAGGTTCAACTTTGATGGCTGTGATTCAGACTAAGAACTTTGTCAAATTGAGCCATAGTTAACGGTTAAGTAATGTATGCCTTGGTTGAACAGTAACGGGAAAAAGACGACTGTACCTACAAGCAATAAAAAAGTCTTAAAATAAAGTCTAGAAATTGGTCATTTGCTTTCTCACTCTCTACAAAAATTAATTGGAAATTCTTTCATGTCAGCGTCATCTATCCTGTAAACCTGAAGACCGTACGGTTGGATAGAATTTTTTATCATATTCAATAATTAAGTACACAAAAAAATAATATACCTATAGGTATTAAATAATAATATAATTACTAAACTGCCAGCACATTGATAAATCTTTGTCAAATATCAAATAGCTGAGCTGAGTTTTGTGATATTTTCAAACAATTTCTCATCAAAGTTTGGTCGTTTAATCAGGGTATTGGCCATGGAGGATTTAAAATGTTAACATTAAATGTTTTAATGGCCTCCGTGCCAAGGAAATTTTACCCTCGTACCATGAGACATCGATAAAACCTGCATGGCCAATACCCTGATGGCCATTTAGACGAAATGGTCGTTTAGACCAAACTTTGATGAGAAATTGTTTGAAAATATCACAAAACTCAGCACAACTCAGCTCGATAAGCTCAGTTATGCGAGTGGTGATGCAGGTGGTGCATCAAAAGTAGTTCAGAAAATTAAAACAAAAATACAGCTACGAATACATACATAATTATATCGTACATACATTATACGTTACGTATTGCCATACAACGAGGAAACGCAGCCAGCCTTATGGGCACCCTCCCCAATAGTAGCGACTTGGGAGATATTTGTAAATATAGATTTTTAGGTTTAGAGTAAGTTAGTTATGGTTTTTTTTTTTTGTTAATTATTTATTTCTGTTAATTATTGTACATATTATTTGTTTGTTTATAAATAAATAAATACGTCTCTATCTTTTCATTATACGTTTAAAATAAATATAGGCAGTGAGATAAAGAGCAACAAATAAATAAATCGTCATAAAGCTAATTATTAGAAATGAAATAACACAAATGAATAGTTTTAAACTGCAGACACGACGAGGAGGTATTTTATATCATCGACATCAAGCAAATGCAAATAAAACAAAGTCATAACCATAGAGTTCGTTGACATGTTAAATAGAACTAACTAGCTTTAGCTAAGTTGTTTTGTACGACTGTAGTAAAAGATACAGCTCGTATGCTAAAGGCTATATCCGCATGGCTGACACGCGAGGTTTTATGGTGCATTGCCAGTTCTACCGTTCCAAGTGCTTATCTTTATAAAGAGCTTGTAGGTAAATCGATGTTTGATAAACCCGCCAAGCTCGAGTCGGACTCGCGCGCCGAGGATTTCCTATAGTCAATTGCAAAAATATGCAAAGTACCAGTATGTTATCGTCGCTCGGAATTTGTCGGGCACAGGCCTCCTCTCACAATGAGAGGGCTTGGGCCGTCATTCCCAAACTGGCCCAGTGCGGATTGGGAACTTCACACTCCATTGAATTGCTTCGTAGGTATGTGCAGGTTTCCTCACGATTTTTCTTTCACCGTGGTTCAAATAGGTATAATTTCGCACATGTATTTTAGAAAAACTCAGAGGTGCGAGCCAGGGTTTGAACCCACGATTTTGTTTTTTTTTCGTCACACACTGTATGCCTTATGCCACACTGTAAAATATCAAAAACCTAATTCATCAATACACCTTTTGGTGCAAGTTAGTAAAATATACGCAATAGTAAACATTATCACCAAATTTTAAGTTCATAGGTGAATAGGTAAATACCTATTCTTCGCGAGGCCTCGATAGGTAGATTTTTGTTTGTGACATTTCTGGCTTTTTATCGATCTATCGATAACTCCAAGCCTTTACGTGTGAGACAGCTACATCCGTGCGACTACATTATTTGAAATTAAGCGTTACTTCATTTTACTTTAACCTTACTCACTTTTTCCTTTTTTCTTCGCTACCTTTGTAGCAAAAGTTGCAACTCACTACGTTCGAATGCACTTCACTATGTTCGATTCAGACAGTCTGAACCTAAATAAACTTTACAACCCTGAACTTTACTCCAGTCAAAAATCAAACCAATATCCAAATTCCGCCATATTTCACGTCGATGTTATCAAAACTTTAAATTTACAATATAAAGCCATATTTATAGTTCATCGAACCTTGAAATGCATCGCGTGCATAGCTACAAGGCATACAAACTGATTTGAAGGACAAATCTGTAACAAATCTGATGTATTGGAACACGCAATCGATGGAAAGTCTAATTTTAGGTGTAGATTGTTTAGCGGAAGTCGCAAGGGAACTCGTGGAAGTCGGAAATGGTGATAAAACGATGAAGGAGGAATAATTTATAGAATTACCATGGTATACTGCCGTTTCGGTAAAATATTTTTCGGCAAATTTCACTTCCCAAAAAAAATCGCAGTAGTTTCATTTCCCAAACGAATCTTTAGCATATTTACATTTCGCATTTTATTCATTTGGTCAAATTATCATTTGGCATAATTTTACTTTGTCAAATTTTATTACGACAAACGTTTATATATATAAGATATTTTTTCACGCTTCACTGTCGCAGATATTAAATGTATGTGACTACAGTAGCATATTGCCATTTGCAGAATTCTAAGTTTAATTAATAAAATGACCTTAGTAGATGAAACCTTAACTTACCTAATTGTCCGGTTTTAGACGATAACAGAATTATTTAATTTTTAAATTGCCTCCTTATACAGACGATCATAATAACTATATTAATCAATTCGATGGGCGTGTTAGATTTTTAATTGGTTTGTTATTTGATCCGGTCATTTAGTGTCAAGGATCTATTTTCTGTCTAGAATATAATACAACAGTCTTACAAGTATCAACGCTATGATTATAAATAAATGCTAAGAAAGAAAGAACATGTATAATAAATAAACAGAACTATAGATATTTAAAACTGTCATAAGTACTGACCGACGTAGGTTGTTTCTCTAAAGGAATGAACAAAAATAAAATACACATCGCCTTTAAAAATAAAAATAAATAAGTAATTAGATTTTTCTTCATTTGAAATTCAACCAGATTGTGTTATATTTAAAAGTCATTTTGGAAATGTGAATTTATAAAATTGTTTCACATAGTTTTAAAGGTGCGACATCATATTTCCATAAAACTTCGTAAAGTAAATCTTTATTAAGCGACTAGTAGATACAACTATTAACTTTTAAATGAATATCCGTCTGTTATAACCTCAAAAATCTACGGCCTTAGGCTGCAAGACTCTACTGAGTCGGAAACGAGCGGAGCGGAGAAGAGACGTGTAGGGATCAACCAATCATATTACATCTCGTCTCCGAGATGTGGATTTCAAATGGACTTCAACCAATGATTGAAGCCGCAGCCTTGTAGAGAGAGAGAGAGAGAGAGAGAGAGAGAAACATTTATTTATACATATTCGATACACATAAAAAGACATGGAAAGAATTAAAAATAACATTGAACAGTATAAAGTGGGGCCCACTCAGCATAATATACTACGGCAAGCCGCAACGCTGTTTTTCAGTGAGACCCAATCTAACATATTTGGAATCACAATCATTATCACCTCTTCTTTCTGTCACAGATGTGATAGAATAGAGATGGTGAATGCAATCCTAAACGTCAGACAATACGTACGACCTCTTTATCCAGACCATTCATATTTTATTACCACCATGCAAACTACAACCGTCGTTCTCTTTGCCCCCAGGAACCAAGAAGATGGAGTACAAGACCAGGCAGTGGCACGAGAAGTGCTTCTGCTGCGTGGTCTGCAAGAACCCGATTGGCACCAAGAGCTTCATCCCGCGCGAGCAGGAGATCTACTGCGCCGGCTGCTATGAGGACAAGTTCGCCACTCGCTGCGTCAAGTGCAATAAGGTATGGTTCTTTACTATCAACTAAAATCTGTTCGTCGAGAACGAACTGCGGAGCTTGAGGGTCGAGTTCGATCCCCGATCGGGGTAGATATTTTTATGGGTGACGTATCTGAATATCGAATGTTAAAATACCGAATGTATTAAAATATCGAATGGGTCATAATATCGAAAAGGTATTTCTGTTAAGACTGTATTTTTTTTAGATTATTTTAAATCTAACCTAACCTAACCTAAGGGATTCTATACGATGCCGTTTTAATCAATCCTGAAAAGTTTTCAGTTTCAGAAAATAAACCTTTCGATATTTAGATGGGTACCCATTTGTATGATTTATAGGTACGAATCTTTGTTCTTGAGTGTTTCATACGTAGATCTACATATTTATTATATTACTACTTACTTATTATATTATTTAAGTACTTATGTTAATCAGTTTTCTAGTATTTACGAGCTTTTGCTTGCTTTTGGGATGAGGTCAATTGGTGTCAAGTGTCTCATGATAATTTTTTTTTCTTCATGTCAAATTGTTGCACCTACGCCATACATTGTTGTTCGTAAAATTTACCTACAAACGCTAGGTAAACTTAAAATGTATTGCAATATTACTTCATAGAACCAACCACACCCACACACAACCAGAGTCTATAAGACACGGCAGCTGACAATCGTGCCATGTCGGCATTTCGTGGCGCTTATGTCACGATTTTCAGCTGTCAGCGTGTTCCCGACTATGGCGTTCAAATCGTTAACATTTGCGTTTAAAAAATACACGTTATGTCATCTTTCCAGATCATCACGCAAGGCGGCGTGACGTACAAGAACGAGCCGTGGCACCGCGAGTGTTTCACGTGCACCAACTGCAACACGTCGCTGGCGGGACAGCGGTTCACGTCGCGTGACGAGAAGCCCTACTGCGCCGACTGCTTCGGGGAACTGTTCGCCAAGCGCTGCACGTCTTGCACCAAGCCCATTACTGGTCAGTTCCCTTTTATCCCTAGCTAGCGGACCGCCCTGTTTTCATATGTAAGCAACGAAAAAAAAAGCAGGAAAAAGAGCGGATTCCTGTCAAACCTTATAAGCACACGGAGCCGGGGCGTCCCTAGTTGTGTAAGACTAGCGACCCGCCTCGGCTTCGTGCGGGTATAATGTTCGCTGAAACTGTAAGTGGTATCGCTTTTGTATGTATGAAAGGTTTATAGTAAATTTATCAAGGATTATTTCTTTCCTACACACTTTTTATGTATCGTGTACGGTTTTCTTTTAAAATGGAAAATACCGCGGTCCGGGTCATATTCGAGGGCGCGGGGGGTGAAGCTCCCCCCAGAAGGGGGGAGGGGGGGGGAGTGGATAAAATTTAATTTTGCTCTATAACCTACATATCCTGATAGATAAAAGTCTTGCTTTAATTTTGCCAAATTTTCCATACATTTCAATTTAGTTTTCTTCAACTATAAAATCACTAGGCGACCATGTTTTTTTTACCATCACGGCATTGTTGATACCTAACACATACCTTTCCTTATTGCAGGCATCGGCGGCACCCGTTTCATCTCCTTCGAGGACCGCCACTGGCACAACGACTGTTTCATCTGCGCGCAGTGCAAGACTTCGCTCGTGGGCAAAGGATTCATCACCGACGGACAGGACATCATCTGTCCGGAATGCGCCAAGCAGAAGCTCATGTAAACGCCTCAGGCTGCGGCAAACTAATCAATGGACAATTATGTTTATTAGTCCGCCTTACTTGCGAATTTCGGCCAACTAATGTCTTTCTATCCGCCTAGTGCACCGCATGGCTCTCAAACGAATTCGATCAGTAGGCTACTTTATATAAACCTGCGCCTAATGCGGTATCCTATTTCTCGAACTAATTCGATCGCACATCTTTACACAAACGCCCGTCTATCGCGGCTGAACGGTCGTCATCTTGCCACAACGTTCATCTAATAAGGTAATTGTCTTAATACTGTTGCAGTCGCATTTTGCATGTAGCAGACTAACCAATATAGTTGTCCTATTAAGAACTTGAGTACAGACTCTAAATTGTTTCTGCGCTTCATTTGGTTTGCCGAGTCTGATCGCCAGTAACGCTGCGTCGCGGTTCTGACGTTTGCATAATCTGTGGCATTTTTTCCAGCCAGCAACGTTCGATTTTTGAACGGCGGAACCGTTGTGCTTTGACGTTTTCTTTGCAAAGGTTTAACACGACTGCCGTTTGTTTTTAAATTAACCCTCGGTTTTTGTGATGCAGCGAAAAAACCATTCTGCCGGTAGTCGCTAGCGCCATGGCGTGGGTCGACGGAGAACAGAGGAACCCACCAGACTTGGATGTCGATCTTACCTTCCGCAAAGTCAACGTCTCTGACCGTTACTAAGCTCTGTTGACCGATATTTTTATACAAAAAAAAATGAATCGAAAAATCACAAAAAAATCAAAGTGGATGCACAAATGTATAAGTATTTAATTTTGCTTTTTTATTTAAGGTGTTTATATATTTTGGCTGTAAGCTTCCGTTGTCACTAATCCGGTGATCCATCCACGAGCCCCTATTTATTTAGGATCGTTATACATTATGTATCTATATGCTAACTGCCATATAATTTTGCTTTAGCTGTTGTATTAGTCCTTTAGATTTTATTGTCAATTTACCTAGTGCGATTCACGCGATGCCTTAATAACATATCTAAGTCAATTTCGAGGGTATATTATAATTTGTGTTGTACATGTATTTTGATGATATAATTTACAACATGAACAAGTCCGGAATAACCGGGCGCTGTCAACTAGGTAGGTGAACCGCAAACTTACCTGTGCCGGTGCCATTGGCGCCACTATCTATCGAAACAAAATTAGATTAGTACCGAGCAACGTTAGTTCCAATCTCTACCACTAGCACAGCTAAGTTTGCGGCGTTATAATCTTATATATAGGCCGCCATCTTGCTGTGACGTCATTTGACAGCTATTGTCGAAAACGACAAATACAAACTTCAATAGCTCTCAAACCGTCAACAATTTGGGGTGATAAGTGCTTGTTATTGTTTAAAATGCGTAACATAGGGTAAGGACATTGACAGTTTAATTGTATGTGTTATATTTATAAGTATTTATTTATACGGGAGTACGCACTTATTATGCGAGGGGCGCGGGCGGGGTGGGCGCGTGTTAAGTGTTGCCATATGCGAAGCAGTGTTGCCACCTCGTCGCGCAAGCTTCTAACACGTAACTGACGTAAAGTCATAGTTTTTACTAATTAAAAAAAATAATAAAATATTTTTGTTCTCGAATTAGAATTACTGGTGTTACAATAATATAATTGAATGTTATCGCTATTTTTACATGGTAATATATTAGAGTAGGGTAACATCTGTTGAGCGACCAACCAGGGATCACGTAAGGGTACTTGTTAAAGGATAAATTATTAGAATGTTGAAAATATAAATTTATATTAAAGTGTACACTTTTAAACTATTTAGCTGTGTGATCTGATCTAATTTAAATCTTTGTAACTATCTACTCATAGAATGTATAAACTACGAAACTGAATAAACCATTAAAAGTATTATTGTTTGTATTATTCCCTACAGCCCCAGTTTATACAAACCACTATTAATTCCCTCATTTTAACAGATAGATACAGTCAAGTATAGTCTCTAACTTGTTACAATACAATAGTATTTTTATTTCGACAAGTCATAAGTCGTAAGACGAAGAAGTGAATTTCGACCTAAACGCTTTCGATTAAAGCCTAAATTCCCAATTGTTGCAACCCTACCCTCCAATGTTTGTTTATTGCATTTGCAATTTTAGTGATGCCATTTAACATTGAACCTTAGTACGAACAGTTATGTCGGCGTTTTGTATTAACAAGAAATCACTTACGCTCTTTTTAAGACATAACTAATGAGGGTTTTCACAGAGGCGAATCGATAGATGGCGTTCGTATCTTGAGGTATGTTTACGTTTGCTCGTGATTGGTTAAATAACAAAATGAGCCAATCGCAAGCTAACGTCAAACTGACCTCACGATAATAACGCCATCTAGCGATATTTCGCCTCTGTGAAAACTCTCACTACCTAGCTGATTTTTCTGGCTCTTTACTCTAACGCCGCCGGACAGACAATACTTTAATTCATGAGACATCATGGAACCATTTCATAGTAAACTAGTGATATCGCATTAATTAACAAAAAAATCGTGATGACTTATTTTTTTTTAAGTTCCATGTTGGCTCATGAATTAAGTCCTTGACCCGTGCGATTTAAGTACTTCGAATTTTGAATTCTTGTCTCTATCGTTATAAAGACCTCCTAGACTATGGTTTTTAGCATTAGAATAAAAGCGAGCACTACACTCTAGACTACAATTCAAAAGTAGTAAAAATCTGTGTACGGTACGCATTACTACAAAACTACAAACAAAGCAATAACTAGATGGCGTTAGTATCGTGTGGTACCTACGTTTGTCGTAAAACAACGGTCAAAATGACGTTTCCATTGCGGGGTGGGTCGAAGACAACAAAGAGCAAAAGTAATTGTACTTTTTCTACAAAATTGTTGCTCATAGATTTATAAAAAAAATGTCATGTCAAAACGGATTAATAAAAGAAAGTGACACACTGCTGTTACTTTTACTCTCCGAAATATAGTCATGCTATTGCCCGCTAGAGGGTATTGTTAATTCATTATTTCTACTCCGCACTAGATGGCGCCACTGCACTAGTAAGCTTCAGGTCGCATCCCGCATCAATTCAACTGAATTATATCGATATCTTAGCTATCGTGAAGTTTGAGCCTATCTATGCCATAATATGGGTAAGCCTTTTCCAGTGTGATTTTACAAATCACAATATTAAAATACCAGTAGAGCGTAGTGAAAAATTGTGCTAATTAAAAAAGAAATGGTTATGTCACATTATACTAACACCCTTATTTAATGAGCAATCATACAAGGGGCTTAAATCTACCACAAAAATGCATGTTTGGCAAATTTTTATCCTATAGAGTAACCCAGGAGACCGTAACTATAGCAACGAGTGAAAAGAAAAAGTTGATCGACTGGTTAACCAAATATCAAGTTTGTTTTTTATTTAAATCCCACTAATATAAATGCGAAAGTTTGTAAGTCCGTTTATTTGTTCTACTGAATCGATTTAGATGAAATTCGGTGTACAGATAGATAGTTTGAGTTCCGGAGAAGGACAGAGGATAGTCTTTATCCCGGAAAAATGAATAGTTCCCGAACGATAGCGATAAAAGAATTCTGAGCGGACGTACGTAGTACGGCTAGTGAAAAATATTTAGAAAATATATTTTTGTTAAAGATGAAAAATCTGTCTATATTATTTTTCACCTATGATGAGATCTGTGACGTTTCGAGTTTGACAGTTTTAGAGATGTATCATTGATCGAGTGAACCATAGATTTTTCTAAGAGTTATTAGTACTTATTTTTGAAAAAGTTGCATTTTATTAAAATATATATATTTATTTTCCAGTTTTCCGCCCACCGGGCCACTCTCTCGTTCTCGCTCGAAATAATCCCTCAAACGAATTACAAACTCCCGACTCTGGGAGTTCAAAACACTCTTTTTTGGACTGTTTCAGCATTTTGCCAAAAAATAACAACAAACTTAACGAGAAACAGTAACAAAAGTCAACAACAATAATAATAGAAATGAACAATAACAAATACAATGCAAAGAAAATGCAACGGAAACTCAACTCGTATACACGGCAGACGTACTCGTACTTACTGACAATGATACTGACAAGTACTGGCCACAAGAGGCACAAGATGGTTGCGGCCGCGTCGCAAATAGCCGCGTTTATAAAATTTTGCAAGTTTTGTTTAAAAATGTAAAATATCTAAGTTCACTGTTATCGAATAATGAACCGCTGCAATTGCCGATAATGTTGTGTCACGTCACTACTCTGTTCCGTTTCACACATTGCGTTATATAAAAAAATAAATATTTTTGTATCGTATTCAATGGAGGCTATTTAACAGACACTGATATCGCTATATATTTTTAAAAATAACAGTTTTAATTTTTTTTGATTAATTTGTTTCAAAATAGAAATTATTTTTAAAATATATTTTGCGAACATAGTATGCGTAATTCGTAAAATTTTCAAATGTCACAGAACTCATCTTAGGTGAAAAATACAATACTTGGCTATAGATTCGCGTCCTCAATATGTCAATAAGTCAATTAAAATAAAAAACCAACTATCAAATACGTCAATTTATTTCCATTACACTTAATGACTACAATTTTTATAATACAAGTAGGTAACGGATCAGTTAATTTTTCACTTACACTCTAAGAAATCTATTTGAGATTGAAATTTATAGATTTCCCTTGAATACTTTCACTTAAAGCTAGTATAGTTTATCACAAAAAATACGTTTCATATTTACATTACAATTGTGTTACCATAAAAACTTAAAAACCATTGAACATGTACTTAAGAATGTCAGTTCAAGAATAAATGTCGTTTAAGGTATGTCTAATGATCATTTGCTGAACAGAATTAAATTTAGAATTAGTATTACGCTAAGTAGTGACAAAATGTGAGAAATTATCAAGCTTAAACCAAGTTTAACGACTCAATCTAGATTTAAAGACGGCACGCAGCTAAAAGCATCTTCTTTTATAAAACTTTACATTACAAGTTTTAAAGTAAATAAGTTAGTATAAAATTAAACGAAAACAGACTGCTACAAAAATACCAAACAATAAAACTCTTTTCAATGACAAAATGTACGATATTTTTTAATATTTTTTTTTATAATACGTCATAGACTTATACTGTGGTTTAATTTTCCCATGAACTCTCCACAAGGAATCATTCAACCCCCTTTCTCTTAGTCGTATTTTTGTAACACCTGTGTATTAAATTACCAAGAGAAAGCAGTCGTTGTGTCAAGTCAACAGATATATTCACACTATAAAGTGGATGTTGACACCAATCAACTGACGTACTTTTTATGAGCTGTCAAAACACCCACACATAGTTTCAATGGCAATAGCGACTTATGACGTCGTTATCCGCCAACTCAATCAACTAACCATTTATTTGTTTTAAAGCAACATAAAATCTAATTTTACAGTAAATCGAAAATTAATCTGGTTTTCAGGTTCAAAATAAAGCGTTTTTTTACTGGAGTTGTGCCTTCGAATTCTTTTTAATGGTGTCAACATCCCTATTGCAACACAAAAGACTTTTCCATTTCGAGGATTTCCAAGCTCATAGACGCAAATCTTGCCTTTTTTTTTAATGGATACCATAATTACTAAGAATCAAAGTTCTGATAAGAGAATTGCTCTCGCAGCAAAACTTTGACGTAACTGTTGCCAACTAGCAACAACAAATAAAAAAGATGTTCTAGAAACAGAAATTCTTAAGATGAAATTTATACTACGTGACGAACACTAAGTACAATGACTAATAAATAATTACCCCAATAGAATTACACTAGAATCATGACACAGACAAAAATTAACGCCTCCTGAGGAAGTATTATGTAGGACGCGGATCGGCAAGCGCAGCGTAGGACGTCCACCAACGAGCTGGACAGGTAACCTGGTTAAAGCCGCGGATTCATGGTGGATGCAAGCGGCTTCTAACCGAAGCAACTGAAGGGTTATGGCTTCCAACAATGGAAGACCTACTGCTGATATGGTAATGATGATGAGGAAGTATTTGAAAGTGGGTTTTACGAGTTTAAGTCACAATAGCTGCAGTGAGACTTACTGGAGGCAACATGAAAGGAAGAACCGCTTGGAGTTAACTAGAATTGTCCGTAGTTTCATTAGGCACCAACATAAATAGGAACATGATTGGATGTGATTTTCTCACTGATTGCAATGAGGGTTTCTTAGCACCCTAGCTTGTCACAGAAATCCTTATACATTTGTAATTAATAAAATTTACAACTTAAAATTTTACATTTTGTGCATAAATAAATGTAATCCCCTAGTTTCAAAAATAAAGTGTAGCCATCACTATTAAAATGTATACATTTAAAAATACAAATGTGAGACCAGGTTGATAGTGTTGTAGATCATAATATTGACTGAAAGAGCTAACCTTTAATTTTACAAAATAAAAAAGGGTGTGATTCAAACCTCTTTGTTACCTTACAGTCCCAAAAATAAGACGTTTCTAAACTTTTTTCTCTGTCCCTTTGGGTTTTTTAAAGTACACGATTTTCATGGTTGTTGCTGAATATTTAAAATTTTATAAATAAATGTTTTATTTATAATGAATATTATAAATAAAAAATGTCATACTAAAAAACCAATAATTAATTACCTAATATATTGACACTAAATACGTCTGTATCAACTGCATGACATTAAATATCGATTTCTGATTGTTGTATGATCTATTACACTATTCACTGGTAACAAAATAAATTATAAAAAATAATTTTCTAATGTCACTTCAGTACTAATCATTTGGGACAATAACATTGGCATAAAATAGCTTATAGATCGCCCAATTAATATTAAAAGATAACAGCTATCAGAATAGTCCAACAAGACCCTTTTCCCACATTACCTAAGCAATACCCACATCAATCCGTTCCAAAATACTTCTGTCCAAAGTGGTTCGGTGCTACGGGATGCAACTCTGAGGTTAGTATCTTCATCTTGGGTACATAATCCACGACAGCTTGTACGGCCGCTGGGGTGCAGAACAGGTTGGAAAGGATTATGCGTTCTTCCTTGACACCGTGCTGGGTTAGGACATTCACTGCCTGGAAAAGACGGAACATATAAGATTAAGCACCTGTGTGTCTGTCTGTCGCACTATAGCTCTTAAACAAGTGGATCGATTTGAATGTGGTTTTCTTTATTTGAAATCCAGTTTTTTAGCGATAGTTCTTAGACATGGTTCATGCAAATCGTTTTAGCTGTTTTTGAGATATTGAACCTTGAAGTGACAAAGTCGGAGGTTTTTGCACTTTTTGTTGGTTATGTTATCGCACCCTTCGTGCAAGAAACACGTAAGTCCTATTAGGTTTGTATAGGACTTACGCGTTTCTTGCACAAAGGGTGCGTTATGAAATTAACCTGTAATAGTTAATTTAAGCTGTTGGTTTTCCAAATAAAATTAATAAATAACCCTCCATACCTGTTTGACAGTGTTACCCGTAGACATGATGGGGTACATAAGCAGCACCTGTCTCCGGGCGATGTCCTCGGGAAACTTGGCGTACACCACGTGCGCCTCGTGGGTGTCTGTGTCACTCTCCACCAGGATCTTGCCAATGCGGATGGAGCGACAGCAGTCCCGGAGGCCCTAACAGGGAATATGGTGTATTACTTATAGTATTACTTATAGTTACCATACCACTATATAAGTTAGTCTAATAAATCCTACTAAATTAAAGATATGGGGAAGTATGTGGGATAGTTAGTTTTAAAATAACTCATCTAAACTATCTTCATCCTGTGGATTTGCTCCCATAATATAAGAAATTGGATATGTAGCTTGCTATATTGTGAGAGTTCAATTTTTAGTTGATTTTCTCGCATTGCCAACCAATCCTCATATCTAAAAGAAATTACAAGCCAATCAACTAACTGGAAGCAAGTTAAGATTTGAAAGACACTGGAAAAGCTTCAGACACAAAATAAAAGCTTGTAAAATGTACCTGCTCCATCGCTTCCCCTGATCTGACAATGGAGACTCCGCAGTTCCCTGCGCCATACTTCAGTCCCTTATACAACGCTCCGGTGGGTGTCACCACCTCGCAGTCAGTAAACGGCAGCTTGTTCAAGCTCTCTTCTATCACCAGCCGTATTAAGCGGTCAGCATAGAACTTGAAATCACTTCTGCTAGTGTTCCTGTAATTTTTACATGGTCACTATTCAAAGTCAAAGTAAAAGTCAAAATATCTTTATCCAATTTTGGCTATAACAAGCACTTATGAACGTCAAAAAAAAATCTACCACCGGTTCGGAAAAAACCTCTGTTGAGAAGAATCCAGCAAGAAACTCAACGAGGTATTTTTATTTTAAAAAACAGATTCACAATATTTCCTCTTGAGTCGTAACTTTTTTTAACAGACATACTTGACTTGGTTCACCAGGTATACCATTTTGGATATTAATCGTTAATTCTTAAAATTCTTTATTCCAATAGTTTCGGTTACGGATACAGAGCTCCATAACAACCCTTGTGCAAGCCTTCATCTGCACAGTGCTGGTTTTTAGTTTGCTCCTTTCCAAATACTTTGTATTGATTTAGCAACTATAATTTCGCCACCCTTTAGGTGTTCCAATTTATAATACTATACTATCATATTAAATAGCTCAAATAATTATAAGACAATAATAATTTATTGCTAAACATTACTGCCCTATAAGTGGCGATTGAGGGGTCAGCCTATGATATGTTCTGATATATTATCTGCGAATTCTGAAGGTTCTTGTCCCAGAAGAAAAAAAGACAATAAAATTGCTAAGCAATAGATACTTATTAAAGCAGCATTCAAACCTATTTATTCATTGGATCATTGAATTTTTTGTAATCAAGAAATAGCAGAATTTAGAAGCAAATTCGATTTGATAACTCTTCCTATACGATTTGCTATAAACAATGTGGTATTAAAACAAAAGTATACCTACATCAAATCAACAATTTCTCAAAAGGATGCCAAGTACAGAATAATCGTAGTTCATATAAAAAAACCTACTTTCCTATCCCGCCGCCCTTTCACGCCTTTGTATAATTTTTTAGGGGAACCAGCTTTATGGCCAAAAAAAAAATAGAAAGAATGAAAGATTTATTTTGGCTCCATGTACCACTTAAGACTAAGACTAAAACTATATTACTTGGTGACACGACAGGATACCAAAAAGGGTCTCCACTCAGCATGTGTTGCCGCACATTATGTGCAGTAACGCTGGTTTTCTGTGAAGCCCAAATTTAGGACCCATTTGCATTCAATAATACTAAAAGACTGCACGTTCGTAACCTCACTTACTTGTCTCGTAGAATGCTCTGCAATTCTTTAATGTTATCGTTAGAAGGCAACAGTGTGAGGCTGTCACCGAACTGCTCCGCTACATCGTTGGCGTCCCATGGTCGGATTTCCTCGTTCAAAAGATCCATTGTTAATATTTTGCAAGCTAAGCTTGGACACGAGCGGTATTGAAATATCGAAACGAAACGTCAAACAAATGTCAAAAACTGCTGACGCTCAGCTGTTGTCTGTTTAAGTAGCTGTCAAAACTACTCTTAAGATAAAATATAGTGGTCTCGACGCCGGATACAACTTCATTGCCTTCGGCGTCGAGACGCTCGGTCCGTGGGGCCCTGGCGCAAGGGATCTTTTCAGCCAACTGGCTAAGAGACTGGTCGACGCCACCGGAGACAAGAGGGCTGGCAGCTTCCTCGCACAGCGTATTAGCATCGCCATACAGCGAGGAAATGCTGCCAGCATTATTGGAACCATGCCACAGGGGCCTTTTTTAGAGTTATATTAGTTTTTAATTATTATTATTAAGTATTTATAGTTTAATTCATTTCTAAATGTATTATTTGTTCCTCAATAAATCGAATTTAACTCTTAAGATATAATTAAATTATTACAAGAGTTTTAACATGTTAATCAGAAACAATAAAGATAAGATATTTTAATAAAAATAGCTTTTATTTTTTTAATAAGTATTATGTTACTTATTATTAGAAATTCGGTAACCGAATTTTGGTAGAAGGTATTTAGATGTGTCTTAAACAACTTCAAATTCTAATGCTAGATTTATACTTGGGAGGGACAAGCTCAAAATAAAAAATAAGATCCATTTTTGGATTTTGGAAGCCAGGGGGACTACTGCGAAGTTCAAAATTCGTGTCGTACCGTTCCTCTCACGAGTGTGTGAGAGTATAAATAATATTATATAGCGTCAGCGGGACGATGGCATGGTACGATACGAAGTTCGAATTTTGCATTTCATATTTAGTAAGTATAGGGGGGGTCTACTACGAATTTCGATGTTCGTGGTATGATACGAACATCGAAATTCGTCCGTCCTTCACTTACGTATATTAATAATGTCGGCGGGGTGGCAAGATACGAAGTTCGAATTTTGCACTTTGTAGTAAAGGGCCAGTAGGTACTAAGAATGCAATTAAAGTGCCTGCATTTGTCGACTCAGAATGAAAGCTAATAAATAACGTGCGCCCTGACAATACAAATCCTCAAATGTTATTGACATTTCCTATAGAGATTTGAATTATTCCAATGCGATCCTGCCTGATCCCGTGTACCCCGGTGTACGTATGTGAAATCCCGAAATCTTAACCATTAAGTCAATTCAGACATAAAATTTTGCACTAAATAGACGAGGACAACACAATACATCTTACTAAATGATATTGTAACGGATAACTCACGTCTTAAATCGAGTTTAGCTCGACATGTTTCGGGTTATTTCGAAACCCGCGAGTAGAGCGGTGGCGCGTAGTGCGCGTGTTGCGGCAGCCGCCGAGTCGCGTGCTTCAATGATGAAGGGTTTCGAAATAACCCGAAAGATGCGAGTTATCCGTTACATATATGAGTGAGTCTCACGGTAGTTTCATGATTACAATACATCTTTTGGGAATTCCAGTCTTAACGGTACAAACGTTCGAGGCCAGTTGGTGTAGAAAAAAATAAAACAAGTTTAATGATATACGCACTAACGCTTTATTCGCCCTGAAAATACAAATTAATGATTGCAAGAATAATTTCACATACTTTGCGGATTACAACGGACATCTGACATTAATATTCTCTGTTCAGAATTGTAGCCCCTAAACTTTCACAAAAATATATTTTAAAAATATTTTATTGAATACTATGGAACTGTAACCGCTAGTTCACCCTAGTCAGAATAACAACAGCTTTATAAAATGTACGTAAATGCGAGAGAAAAAAATGCATATAAATACAAATAAATAATAGCTAAATGTTTATGACAATGTCCCCGTGTAATAATTATTATTCAATATAAAGGCTTTGTTCAAAAGTAAAATGCTTTTTAAATTAGTCTACGTAAGTATAAAATTCATGTACAAGTTATACTTAGCAAGCGTTTTACATAGATTTAAATAAACATAATTGACAGTTGAAAACGATACATAAAATGGCGGTTTTTGGCGCCAAATGCAAATGGCGGTCCATTTGTACTTTGCATAAAGGTTTTGTTTTTGGTACTTAAATGTGTGTCCAATTGTCCATCATTAAATGAAGAGGTTCTTATGACGTCATCAGGTTTTGAATTCATGAACATAAAAACTAGCATCAGAATGTCAAAATACAGTCTAAATATAATTTTACTTCAAAAATTCTTTTGATGCGGCGTAGAAAATTGAAAGCAAGTGTGTCACCCCCTTTACAGACTCATATAGGAAACATCATAAATATCGCCACCACTAGGGCGTTACTTTGCCTTCTTTTATTTCTACGACGGTCAATTGAAGTAGGGCAATTCAAGCATCATTTGCCGCGCTACGCCGCAAATTTCCATTGATACGTTACAATAATGTAACAGGCTTATATCTCAACCCAACCCAAGACCCTTAATTAAGTATAAAAGTATTTTTTTCAACATCCACATTAAACACTGTCATTAAACAAATAGTGTCACAAACGCGACTTTCACAATTGAAATAAGTAGAAGAGCATCAGCAAGTATCAACCACATGATTTATAAACATAATTCGGATAACAAATAAAAAAACTATAATTACATAAGTTCATACGAACCGCCAAATCTCGTGAGGTAGCGAAGCTTCCACGCTTCTCACTAGAGGTTGCGATCCTTACAGTCTAAACCCATCTCTTTCCATAAATAAAACAATGGACTGAACAATGGAAAAATAACAGACTATAAGTATAAATTATAAACATTTAAGAAACTACATTAAAATTGTGACTTCTATAGTGGAATAAGACGAAATTGACCTGCCTACCTATGCTAGGGTTGTCCACTGGCCAACCATTGATTAAGTCATGTTAGCGAACAAACTTGGGGAATATTCCTAGTCTAAAATTGTTGTACATCTGGTTTGACACACAAAGAGATGGTGAAGACGAAAAATTTTTACATCTTTGAATTACACGATGAGTTTGTATCGCATTTTTTGGCAGCCAAAAAATAGACACCCCCATTAAAATCGACTTGGAAGTCAAATTTCTGCTCTTCCCGATCTCTTTGATATCAGTCTCCAGTTCTATTTTAAACGTCTCTCAAATCGTTGGATGTTTAACAACTGCATTTTTAAATTACCTATTTTAATAACGAGGCAAACATCATATTAATATCACTTTGACACAAAGTCTGTGGTAGGAGTCCTTACATTTGGTGCGACGATCTTAGGTCTAATCGAAAGCTTTGAACTCTAGCTCATTATAACTATTATTTGCACTAATCAGGTATCACTATCAGTAATAAAGCACTAGATCCAAAAGCATCACTTGCGAGGCGCTACTGAGTAACATTGACCGTCACTTTGTCTTCCTTCTCTACTCTTCTACGTTCCATCCAGGAGACAAAATATCGCCTCTCAGTTCGCCGCATAGCAGTCAGTACCAAATGTAAGAACATAAGTAGATATCAGAATTCCAACATTGCTAATTAAAATGACTAATTATTTTGGACTTTAGTTAGTATAACACTTAAATTTCTAAATCGTGTGCGTCCGTAGTCAGCGTCATGTCAAATCGCTAAACTATTAAGTCTACGTTCAAACCGACTTAAGAATATGCTACGAAGGAGCCAAAGTAGAGCGTGGCAGTCATGAATTCGGAGACTAAAACTTCGTTATGCTAATTATGCTTAAGTATATGATAATGGGGAGAATTTTGCGAAAATCCCGAAACAAGTTCTACGGCTACTGAGGCTTAAATCACGCAATTTAAACAGTATTCCACAATGTGATTAAAGTCCCTGGAGTGGCCGTAGTTAAAAGTAAACATAACAATAGTTTAAAATCAAGAAGAAATCTGAAAAAGCTTTTACAGTTCGAGTCTACAATTCACAATTGAAAAGAAATTATAAGAAATTTATAGTTATAATAAAGAATCTCTCTTTGTTCTTTTTGTACGTATATCTGCACCGGTTGTATTAAGTGCTGTCGTGTACCAAAAGAGGGACCCTTATAAATCAAAAAATACAAATCTGCTACATAAAAAAAATACTTTTTGTCTTTGTTTGGCAAAGGTAATGCCAAAGTGCCTGAGACGAACAAAAGTAATGTTAACATAAGCTTAACAAACTTTTCAAGTGTGTTAGGCCGACATCCACGACCAGCGCTCTACTATGACGCCACAGATTTGTGAAAATACAATCAGGCTAACATCCTGATATGTTTGACCATTAAATTAGTGATTGTGAACAAATATTAAATGGTTCGGATCAAAGTGTTTCAACAGTGAGGGTTTTCCGAGAGGTGCACTATTGCTAGATGGTGTTAGTATCGTGAGGTCCGTTTGACGTTTCAGTCTTGCTTGCGATTGGCTCATTTTTTTTAATTGTCCAATCACAAACGTGACACAAACGTCAAAACCTCACGATATTAACGCCGTCTAGCGATATTTCGCCTGTTGGAAAAACCTTATTTATCGATATCATAACGTAGTGTAGTATGTGGCCATAAAGTCATCCTTTAGCATCGAGTTTCATGGATCTGACAGTTAGATTTTTATTATTTCATCACACTTTGTTTTTGTCGAAAATCTACATATGTTATGAAATCTACCTGCCAGCATTAAGATATTCTTTAATTATTTCGATATCTTTAGACCAAGTGTTTGTAAAAAAATACAAGTTTTTTTTCTGGCTTTTTTTAAATTGTAGTTCCATCTACATTTGCATGCTAAATTTCAGGTCAATACTCGTATAACGACTTGCAAGGTGTGACCTGTACAAACTAACAAATATTGCCAGTTAAAAAAATAGTATCCTATCCCAACTTTAGATGAATTATAACGTTTTAAACTTTCGTGATTCTCACTCATAGTCAAAATACCATATACGGGACTTATCACGCTATTTTTACACAAGTAACATTTACCTCGACGTTCTTTCGATGACTTCATGGCTGGCAATGTTTTGTATGACTTAAAAGTGCTAATTCCATACGCACTTCACTGACCAATGTAAATGTGGCAAAAGTTAATAATGTAACTTTATAATACGACCGATGCCTACCACTAAGGCAAAGCCGAAAGGACAACTGAAGCAGTTACCTACCCTAGCACACGATCCAAAGAAAGCACCAGTTCAAAACGCAACCAGAAAAATCCAAGATATAATTTTGGTCGCGTGATTCGAGAACTGGTCTTCCAGTAACTGTTTATCAGCGCACAACTATCAATATCACCGAACACCAATATTGCTTTATCCGCTTGCACACCAACAAACAGGGGTCCGTCATTTATCCTTACACTTTGTGCACTTGTTTGACAAGCGTTTCAAAGTTTAAATCTAACCTAGACAACAATACGGTCACACGGCGATTCCATAACCTTACTAACTGTAGAGGTATATAACCCATTTACAAATAAATTACTTTTAAATCACTCATTTTTCTTTAAGTAATAAATATGATAAACAACAACAGAAACCACTGCTTTTATATGGGTTTGGGATTAGATAGTCGGCTTAGTTTAAACTACGTGGGAAGTACTGTTAGATAGGTTAGGAATGAATGGAACCCATGTAAAAGCATCAGTTCTATCTGGGAGGTCCTCACTACTCTCAGAAGCGTACACTTAAGCCATGTACAAAAAAGCGGAATGTATCATACGCCGGCCGACCGCAGCAAACACCTTTAAATATAAGCTCGGGACGAGACGCCTGCTATAGATGAGTTACAGGATGGAGAGTTGAAAAGTCCTGAGATATTCAAAATCTAGCAGTGATCCTGTTAAGATCGTTAAGATCCTGAAATCTCAGGACAGATCCTGGAATATGGTAACATTGGTAACTCTATACCATGCTAAAGAAAACTAAACGCCACAATCGAAACTAATATTCCTGTGTGAGGATAGAACTTCGCTTGCAGTATCCATAGCGAACTCTCGTCGTCTTTTCGGGCACAATTGTAGCCTAGCGTGGAAAAGAAACAAATTGTACATTGACAGTTTTCGGATGTTTAGCTTTGTTTGTTTATTACAGAGCTATGCTAACACAAAAGAATTGATCTTGACCTGGTTGCCACGAACGGTTGACATCCCATTGCATCATAAACATACATCGTAACAATTTAAAATCCAACGTCAACACAAACAATAGTCTTTATTTACCGGTTGCAAAATTCAATGTACATTAAAAACCGCTTCACAAGTCTGGATTTTTTTAGTCAAATAAATAGTATTTATTTGACGGGTCCATTGTTAATTTGTTACTTTAATCAATCAAGGCCAGACACCCGAATTAGCAAATAATGAGTGCATAATTAATTATTTAATTCTTAACTGTCAACTTTAATTGACGTCAATTGTCAAAAAACTTTAAATTCTTTACGTCTTCCGTGACGCATTGAGCCAGATACATATATAATTGAATGCTTAAAAAGCGCTAATGTATGTGCAGTATACTTGCACTTCCACGCGACGAAAAATATGAAGGAGCATACGCTAATTACGTTTGCATCTGGCTACTGAAATGCGTGACTATTCGCGATTGTGCGGCCGCGCCAACGCTTCCAAACCCGATCGGTACCCTTACAGCCATAACTGTACATTAACCTAGCACATATCACAACTTTCTACGACTAGTGGGCGGCAACACCATTCCGTTGCCTTGGGTAATCGTTATAGTTCTTCTTGGAGCTCGGGATATCGATGGCCGGCTCGACTTTGGCTTTCTTGCCGGGTTTGGGCGAGAGGTAAGCTTTGTAGAAGAAGCGAGCGAAGAGGACGAAGTAGGAGAAATACATGGCCATGGAGAGTTTGATGTTGAAGTGGCTGATGCCGCAGGAGCCGGTTGAGGAGGTGATGTAGTTGTGAGCCCAGACGTTGATGCAGCAGCCGACAATCATCTGGGTGAGCTGCAGGAAGGTGATGGTCATGGCCAGAAACTTGGGAGGGTACTTGCCCATGCTCACCAGCGCGTAGTACGAGTACATCACACTGAAAGAGAAAACAAAATTAATTATTTTTGTACATCATGAATATCATGGGGGAAAATGCGTAATAGTTTTCAGAATAATCCGTCATTCTGTTGACTTATTGGTTCACTACTAATCAACCCCAATTACCAATCTTAAATTATTCATTTCATCTGCAGCTTCCCAGTGCTGGGCAGAGCCATCTTCTTAAAATTGCTTGGCAATAATTCCCGAATCGTTATATATAATTATTAAAAGCATACGTCGAGTATTTTAACTTAACTAGTATATTTATGTATGTATATGCTAGGTCTGCCTATTACAATTACGTTAACGGCACTATAAAACACTGCATTTAAAACCTTAACTGCTACAATTACTTCAGTCAATATTTAATCACATCTGAAAACGACAATTTCCTGTTTCTACATTTTTCAAATGGGACGTGTTTAGGATAGTTATTCGACGTCTTTAGGTGCGACATTAAGTGTTTTCCTCAACCAAGATAATGACTTTAATGATCACATAGTGCACTAAGTGACAACACTTCCTACTACGAATTACTTTACAAGCATAACCTCCTAACCAAGGCTTGTAGGATATGTTAAATAGAAGTCTGCACTTATCACGTAAGCAGTTTTCACAACAACAACTACAAATTTTATCCAAATCTCTTATTTTCTTGTCAAGACGACAATACATTTCAATAACATCTATACTCAATACTGAATACAAGTAAGACTTTTGAACTTCTGCAAGCAACATCTACACATTGCAATGGCTTGCAAAACCTTCAACATTTCACCAAAGGTCTAATACAGGCAAGTACACCACCAGTCAAGAAAGATTGTAATGTCAGGCGGACCTCACATCAATGACGCCATCATAACCCATAGCAACATTTTGTTTATCAGAAAACCAGAATATATTTCACTTTGATGTGCGTCAGAGAAAGACTCTAGTCTTAGCTTTTTATGCCGGTAGGCGTAGACACGTCAACTTTGAAAAGCATGTTTAGTACATCAAGGTTCGACTGTACAAACATGCCAAATAACCCTACGAAATACCACATTTGCATAGAATAACATTACTTTCAGCATGTGACAACGATATGTTGTTTCCGTCATAGCCACGTCGTAGGCAAATGCAAATTGTCAGGCATGTAGTTTAATCAGTGAACTAAAACAAAAACATTGTTTTGGTGTTGCCAACAGATTTGAGCACGACATCGGGGCGTGTGAGATGGGGTGAAACGTAAACTGATATGACTATTTTGTTTTCGTTTGAAGATTATCATGTACACCTGTATTTTTTCACAAAATGCGTAGCCTTCCTTAATGTTATACTTGTGTTTGTTACACTTTACACTAAAACTGTTACACGTATTTGGATTTTATTTGGCGAACTAACAATTCATAGCTAAAATGAACAAATAGGATACTTTTTCCAACTTGCCGCATTAGTTACTTTGGGTCAAATTTTGGAAGTCTACATTTATGAAAATTATGTTTTTAAAAGCAACTCAACTAACCTGTGGACGCAGTAGTTCATCACCACGAACCAGCGCGCAGAGGAAGTGAACTCGGTAAAGGAGAACCAGGAGTATAGTAGCACCGTGATGTGATGGTACCAGTGGAGGAAGATCAGCGGCTTCTTGCGCAGGACTATGAACACCGTGTCCCCGAGCTCAGGGACTTTCGATAGGACGAACATCCACGTCCAGAAGCCAGAGACTTTATCTGCTTCGATGAAGCTGGAAAAGAAGAAAGCTAATGTTAGTCATTTGTTACTATTATGGACTATAATGTGTCGCCGTAAAATTTATGACGTAAACCTCAAAACAAGCGTGATCGTTCGCCTGTGACAGGTTCTTGCAGCTACCAACTGACCCGTAGATAGTGGTCATCCTGTACTAAATACTATCACGGCTCACGGCCAGGCCACTTGCAACCTGAGATTTTGTAATACATTGCGTGTGGTGGCAACAAACCAAAATACGATAAGCGTTTCGATCGTGTAATGAGCATAGAAATCGATCGTCGAGTGTAATCGTGGCAGGGAAATTAAACGGTGCCGTCAGAAATTTAAAGGGGGAAGAGGCCGCGCCGCAACAGCCGAATTGAGCTGGAGTAATTAGGGAATCACCACACTATTATCCTCCTTGCACTTGTTTATAAGAGGAACTCATTCATAGAAATCTCTGTATAAATATATTTTTTAAGTAATCTCATGTTTGAAGTGTTATATTCCGATGCAATATTTGCTTGTTATAAATATAAGGAAGTAACACCCCAGCAGGTTGCAATATAAATAAGTTTACAGTGAGCATACATCGAAATAGCACATAAAATATTGTTTTGCTTAACTTAGTTTTATGTTCGTTTTTTACGCGTCGACAGACTGAAACTCGATTAATATTTTTTTATTTTGAACTTATCCCGTTTTTGGGAGGCGCTTTTCATAAAGAATCTCTTTCAGTTTCATTAATACCGTCAAATGACTCAACAACTCATCAATCAAAAGTGAGACAACGTTTCGCACTTTCGTTTTAACTTCACAACCCAACGGGCTACAGTTACGAGGAAGAAATAGCGATTTAAGGTGCTTTGTTCAAACAAGATTTATTTACTTTTCGTGTCTTTCAATAGAGAATAGAAAGAGTTGAATAAAGCAATTCAGATGACGCGCACGATCTTACTGGTAAAGATAAAGCAGTAGATGAAATTCTTCTAGTACATATGACAAAACGGATACCGACGAAGAATACAGAATAACAGAATGGCTCTTTCATTATACGATCGTGCATAAAAAGGTCACGTCACGTAAACAATACCTAAAGATGTTAAAAATGATTCAAGTAATAGAGACAAGAGGTTAATCATGCAATTGACTCCAACTACGTCTGCTGCAGTATCAGTATCGTATGAAATTGACCACGACTCACCGTCATCTTTGTAAGATTACAAATATCGCGTGTTCGCTAATATAATCAATCACAACACGCGTCTGGCTGCACGCAACTTGTCGTATGACATTTGTTTACATTGCATCGGCATATATATTTTATACTGTTGAAGGTTCCCTTCAGTTTATTGAGATTACTCGATTTGTTGTCAAAACAACTGACATTGACACTATAAAATGTTTACTATCGGAAACATGTTAATTATATAATGGCTTGATATTTTTAAGACTTATAACAATATGTCAATCTAGCTGGCATCTCTTTTTCATATTGTGGAAAATGCGCCTTATGCAGCCCTGTTCGGGGAAACCGAGGGTATGTGGGGTTCGCCCACGTGGGGGACACCCACCAAAAACCACACGAGTTGCCTCGTCACCATTTTGGGACGCTACGGGACACTGCAATCTAATTTGGCTTTGCCCTATTGAAATTACCGTATCTGCACTATAAAGCTAAGTTCTACGCAAAAATTTAACTTTATATGTATTAATGTAATGACCTTTACCTTAACCAGTTACCTTGCTACTCGAAAACCACAACTAACTACTTTGTGGTTTATTGATATAGCTTCCGCAAAGTGACGCAAAATTTTACATGTACTACTAAAAATTACCTGAATGCGTATTCAAAACATTTATTTTGTGCATATGTTTCAGTCATTCTTTCTTAAAGTATTTATCAATAGACATGTCATATATAGGCAATAGCAGTATTGTGATGAGTTGATGAGGATGAGTAATATCTGAGTCAACCTTTAACTTGAAAGGGTTACATTTTATAGCCACCCGGAGAACCCACTGAAACCTTTTTACGTTGTACAAGAATTTGACTGGTATTTCTTAGGCGGCCCCTAGACCTACAATAACATTGTACAATACTTTTTATTGCACAATAAGATTGAAAGGCGCTCTGAATCCAAACGAGCAATTGTATTGCACAATAATACGAACTGCACAATGTTTTCGTGTTCAGTATAGTATTGAATATTGTGCAATACTGACCCTACACGATGCAATATAAAAATATGGTGCAATAAAAATTAAACTCGCTCAAACTTTTGGTCAATCATTGTGCAATCTTCAATATTAACCCTAAACGGT
Source organism: Choristoneura rosaceana (assembly GCA_037349165.1). Lineage (NCBI taxonomy): Eukaryota > Metazoa > Arthropoda > Insecta > Lepidoptera > Tortricidae > Choristoneura > Choristoneura rosaceana. The sequence goes on from JAZBNJ010000019.1 coordinate 3,302,210, forward strand.
CAATAATATTGCACAATTCGCAATATTGCACAATATAATTGACCGTTTAGGGGCCGCCTTAACCCTTTACCAGGCCCCGAAGAACCAGCGTGTTTTAAAACGTACATTATATGCTGTTGCAACCGTATTGAACGCCTTGTAAAAAATGTATTTATGAAAGTCGGAGATCTTCCTTTAAACCAGAAATAAAAATGTGGGTTACGGTTATCCCATCGCCTGTCTAAGTAATGAACTGTCATACTAGATTTTGTCTTATTATATTCTTGATCAGGCCAAGGGATATATTCCACCCACATCTTATATCGGTTATAACAGTCAAGGTTTAACTCCAAATTCCCTACGAAACATTATATCAATCGCTGAAAACATTATTTTATGATTTTCATTCATGACACGCTTTTAAATCCAATAATATATCTTTACCGGGCCATGGGAAAAATAGCTCCCACACAGTTAAACTCTAATAAGGCCATGGGATAATGTCAACCCACATCCTAATTCTGGTCATACACAATAATGCATGAATATTTAGCAATGTTTACGATTACATTAGCTTTCAATACTCAAAATCTACAAAATATCAAAAAATTGTTCGACCTATGTACTTCTGTTTCATAGAAATTATGGAAAGTGTGCGAATTTCTCCGTAGTTTACTGAAATTAGCGTTCAAGTGAATTTAAATGGCTGCCAAGGATATATTACGCAATTTAGAAGCGTGTTGTGAATGAAGATCATAGAATAATATTTTCAGGGATTGACAAAATATTTTGTAGGTGGTTCGGAGTTAAAACCTGACTACGGTAACCGATATAAGATGTGGGTGGAATATATCCCTAGGCCTGGTAAAGGGTTAAAGGAACGTTTAAACAAGCAACTTAAAAGCTAGCACGTTCGGTTTATAATCTAACAATGAACAGGCAAATGTTAAGAATATATTTAAGAACGTTTCAGAAAAGCAAAAAAATCTAGTTGAAATTCAGCTGATCCTATAGTTTGAGTCTAGATTGTTAAATGTACTTTTAAAATACCATACGAATATATTAATAATAGAAATATAATTAAGGTGCGTGAAAGTAGTCAGTGTAGCCACATGCAAAGAACTCGTAACGTATACTCAAGTATTTTTCAGCTGAACTGCATTAAATGTACCTACTAAGTTTAAAAACTGAGCGTTAGTTTTAAACGTTTAGACACTTGATACTGGCTGAAAAGAAGAAAAAAAAAGCTTCTTGTTTGTGGGCGCTGATGGTCGTAGCTGGAACTTTCATATCGGTTCCGATAGCGCGATCCATCGTTAAAGATACGGTACCGGCTGACCGTGAAATCACTATCTCTAATGATCGCACTATTTCACGCGTCGGGGAACCGATCGATGGGCCGTGTTATTAATTCACACATTGTAAGCTATCGCAATTTATTGCCGTATTAATTATTAACATCGGATCAGCAGCGTGGTTTAAAAAAGTAATTTGGGATTTTAAATCATAACAGTTAAAATGTTTCTGACTAGTTATAGTCGAATGATGTTCGTCTAAAACAATTATATTATAACTTTTAAACCAGCAGTTCTTGTAGATTTCTTACGGGGATTTCGGAAACTGCTAAAATTAATTCGTTAAAATTTGCTATGTGGAGGTTTTTGAGGACGGATAGTCGATCTAGCTTGATTTTATCTTTGGGAAAACTCGTGTTTTCGAATTTTCGGTCAAAGTAGTATTTTTTATTACATACAACCTTTTACCTCAAGGTTTTGATCCAAACAAACATAGTAACTACATTTAAATCAAACCAGATAGGAGATAATGTTTGTTGTTGTTTAAGAGTTTTGTAAACAAATAAAGCATTCACATTTAAGATTGAAAGGATAATAACAACTGGCACCTTTTGTTCACACTCAGCAAGAGCCGCGCGTAGCCTGATGAGATCGTTTGACCAAACTCTTGAAAGCATTTGTCAGAGTCACGATCCTGAACGCTATGGGAACAACTTCGACGAAAAAAGGGAATACCATGTTATTGACGAACTAATTAAAAACACTGGATTGCATTGGTTTGAACTATATAATGAAAATAAGGAAGTGAACAAGAGGATGCTGGCGCAAGCGTAACCAATCTGATAGAGCAACTGATTTTGATGAGCTCTGTCAGACGGATTGCACCAGATTTGAATATAGAATTAAAACTAAATATTATAAGGAGGCTTTCAAGTAGGAGTTTCAACCAGTCGCCAACAATGATGGTATTACCAAATTCGATAATTTTTGTTCATGTGTCGACATTTTTGCCGATACAGTCTGAATGAAAGAATTTCATAAGAATACTTTTGAGATCGCTTTGAAGAGCTTAACATTTCCGTCGGTTTTTCTGTTCACTACAATACGTTTGTTTAATTCACTAAATGTAAGTCTAAGAGGTATACTTGGTACTTTCCAGAGAATGCGTTTATAAGAAGACGAACAATGGAGCATTATGGTTACGTGTTCAACGTAATCACGACAGTCAGTTTTTCCCAGAAACATCGCGACTTTAGAGTTTTCACTCGCCAAAGCTAAATGCATTGTTTGAAAATACAAAAGATAATTATGGGGGTTCATTTACTTGTTTCGTAACATTTTTAGGTATGTATTTATGTGGATGTTTGATCTGACAAGTAGATAGAGTAAGCTGTTGCGTTAGATACGATGTGTTAACTGTACTGTAGTAGGCACATCGTACGGGATTTTACTTTTTTAGAAATTTAGTTTATTTGTTCATTTATTGTACCTATACCTATCCGATAGATATATTATTATTTCAAATTAAATCCAAAACTTCTTACCTTAACAGAATCCCGGACTCCCTTAAAACTAGCATTTTCTAATCATTTCTCGTTGCTCAAATAATAGTTTAAAAGGAAAGCTCGTACGCTCGAACAAAAATATTAGATCATTTAGTAACCTGAAGGGAAACTGTGTTTGAAGAAAAAATACCCGTCGTTACCCAAATTTCTTCAGATTATGTAGGAATAGAAGACGCTCTGACAACTTTAGCGCCTCATACACACTTCGATTCCGTCTATCGTTCAGACTGATCGAAACTACTAACACTGTGCCAATATCGTTCCACTTTCGATCTCACAGATATCACAAGTCTGATCGATAAATTGTAACGATATAATCTTACATTTATGGAGCCCTTTCTAGTCACAGCTATTATGGCTTTGCACATACAAAATTAGGTACTACACGCATTGCCATCACATCTTATTTTGCATGCGCTGGTCCTACACGAGGCAATTATCAACAAAGTCCGTGATTATTTACATAAGCATATAAAAGTTACATAAGTACGACTTTGTTGATAAAAATTAGCATATTCATTCAGGTCGCAAACAACTTGTTGTAGATCTGGTACTGTGAGTTTATGGAACGTGTGTCCTATTCTTTGCTTGGATAAATCTGGTTCCTTTACTGAATGTATGGAATTGATACAACAATCTATTTAATCCATAATATAATGCCGCATAAACTACTGTAAGTAAGAGTTTTGTCCATGAAATGAATTAAAGAAACAAGAATTTATGATTTCATGTTTTTATTGGAAAGTAATGGATATAATTTGATATCGAACGTTAATATTATCTCTAACTAAACAAACAAAAGTGACGTCTCTTTGTATAATCACAATAATAACGTAATGATGTAGTTGAGGTGTGAAATGCAGGTCACGCGTACGCATTCGATCTTTAGCAACAAAAACAAAACAATTTGTGTACACTTATCAAAAATGATGAAACTAAAGTTGTTAAAAGTTATGTATAAATCTAAGGGTGTGCCACTGTAAAAGCTGACTGAGATGGAGATAATGTAGCTACAGAATGATCTAACTGCATTAAGTAGTTGAAATTCACGTCACATGTGTATCACATTAGGGGAGCGGCTGCCTGACGAGACATGGATTTCAAATTTTGACTAATGTGGTTTATGGAATTCTGCAAGTCTACGCTTCTATGTCTATAAATGCGAACTAAGATAAAACTAAATTTATCGAAGATTCGATGCAGTGAGTGAGTATACATCAATTAGTAAGAAAACTCACAAATTAGAGAAGGTAGAACAACCCCTAATGCAGCTTGAAAAAGTACTAAACACAGGTTAGTGAGCTCAGCTGACCGACCCTCAAGAAAGCTGATGCATTTTATGCCCACAAATGTTTTATGATATACTGCAAAGTACGAAAAGAAATATGAAAAATCAAAGAGATCAAACTGTCCCAGACAAGGGCTTTCTATTACGAGCTTCGGATTCCAGGCTTCAGCACTACGGTGCGAAAGGCGATAGGACCACAGTAGAGGCATTTTCCCGAGAACCTCATCGTGAACACTTACTACCAATTCTCAAGCAACCACTATACTCTTCTATCAAAAGACTAGGAAAAAATAAGTATCATAGCGAGAGCAAAGACTTAATAAGGCCAGCGGTAGAATCGTCAGCAGTCCGGAACGATTCTAATTCGATTATAATAGAGTTAAAAACATCGGCATCGTAATTAATACAGCAATTAGAGGTGTGAATATAACGTGTCCATTAACACGAGACAGTGAACAGCGATTGTAATAGTAAATAACGTATTTTAGATGATAGCGTTTTGTAATGCGAGTTTGCGAGTTCTACACTACACTCAACCGCAAAAGGCGGTTGCGAACTTGGGTTTGCGGGTGAAGATAATTCGCAGTTGTTCCTTCGTCAACCAGAACCATAATAATGGAACTAGTGCGGTTTTCTTTGCGCTCGTTCCATTACGAATGACGAAGGAAGTAACTTGCAAAGGAACTACTATACTGCGAATAATCCGCACTCCTCCGTACGTGCAACCTCTGCGTTAAAAATATAGACCCTCAGTATCCGGACATTTGTCAGTCCATCAGGACTTCGTGAGGCTTTTTAACTTGTCCGGTTTATTTTACTTATTTTAAAATCTTTCGTTTTCGAGTAACATTTCAATAATTGGGAACAGTGCGCGTTGTACGCTCAGGTTTTAAAATCCGGATCTTCGTCACGGCATTCCGAATTTTCGATATGGTAACACAACTCGCAAAACCGTTACCGTGGAATAACATTCTTCACGCGATTTACATGCCGATATAATCCTGTTAAATTGCAAATTAACAACTTCCCCGTACGCATCAGCGAAGCAATTCAATAAAGAATCTTGTCGAAATGGCAATTAACAGGGGTCCCACTTGGGGACTCAGTTAATACAGGAATCTTCCAGCAGCCCGATGAAATTGGGGTTGGTAGAGCTATACCATAGATATTTTTAGTTACTTTATTGTTGATTCCTAATGTCCACAAAAAATATGTATAGCTATTTTTTGTGTCGTTGTTTATGCTATTAAACCAGCATCCATAATATTTTACGAGTAAATTATTGGAAAGTCGTATCCGCATTTGTTGGAATTTATGATGTCATGATTATTGCGGCCGCCAAAATTTTATAGACCAGCATGAATCTAAGATTTGCTAGTTCAATGCTGAGATCAGTAAATTAATACAGCTATGGAGTTGGAGGTACCTAATTCTGGGGCCCTAGTGAAAAAGGGGTTAATTCTGCAGAAGTTGAAACAGCTGATTTCGACTTAAACCCTTTTACACATAAAATAGAAAATAGCTGTGTAATTTCTGCAGACTTAACCCCTTCTTCACTAGGGTCCCAGATTTATGAATCGAAAATAAAATCCCGTTTGCCTCCAATTCCGTGGGAATTTCAATAAATTGACCTTATTTCTTGCCTACACCATTAAGGCAACTTCTATGCAAAATTTCAGTTTTCTACTTAGAGCTAAGAACTTAAGTTGATCAGTCAGTAAGTCAGTTAGGACTTTTTAACCCCCAACGCAAAAAGAGGGGTGTTATAAGTTTAACCGCTATGCGTGTCTGTCTGTGGCACCGTAGCTCTTATACAGATGAACAGATTTGAATGCGATTTTTTTGCGACTCAGCCGATTTTGATGAAACATTTCTAAGAAACATCGGTAGTAGCCCTGATTTCAAATAAAAAAAACCGCATTCAAGTCAGTCCACCCGTTAACTGCTACGGTTCCAAAGACAGACACATAGCGGTCAAACTTATAACACCCCTCTTTTTGCGTCAGGGATTAAAAAACAAGGACAACAAAAGATTTAGTACCGCGAATCTAAACAGCATAAATTCACTCTATCATAAAAAAACATACACAAAAAGTCTAAACTCTTTTAATTATCAGCGCAGCTTAATGTACAAAATTAACAGGCAGCGTTTTTTAATTAGGCAAAAAGGGTCACAGCCACACCGCAGTGTACACAAGACTTGTTGACACAAACAAGAAAGTGGATTAGTGAGCTGGGGTACAAACAAATTTGATATTTTCAAACAATGTCCCGGTGACAAGATCCAATACCGAAGATAGCTTCAGGCATTTCAAGTTGATTGCTTGTTTTCCTACTTAGTATTATTGCCTGAGGGGGCTCTATAGCTTTAATCTGATACGCAATAGCTAAAGGAGGGAAAACTACCACTTACTAAATTTGAATTAATAAGAAAAAAATGTCCCAGTGGTTTGACCTTTTGCATCTCGTGCAGAGGGTCATGAGTTCCCAGGCTCATAGCATAGAACTTCTGAGTTTTTCAGAACTTATGTGCGAAATGAAATTATAAATTTACCACTAGCTTTAGGATGATGGAAAACATCGTGAGAAATCCTACACACGCCTATGAAGTAATTTAATCGTGTGTGTAATTCTCGGAACTATGGGCCGAGCTCCTTTCATTTTGAGTCGAGGCCTGTGCCCTGCAGTGGAACTTATAAAGGCCGAGATGAGAAGGGTGATGATGATGATGATGACTGTATCCGAATATTGTTTTAAACGTGCGTGCGTTTGGTTCATTCGTAGAAATTCAATTTCGGTACAATTTGTAGAAACCGCAGGAATTAATTTGTAGTGGCAGAGCGTGAAATAGACAGGTGGTCGTGACGTGACCGCGGCAAAACGCGAAATACGGAGCTGAAGACACATGGCGTTCCGTCGAAGAAACTGAACCATGTACCAGGGTGGAACCTTTCAATAATCAATAAGGATGTTGACGCCATTAAAAAGTAATTCTAAGGCACGACTCCAGTAAAAAAACGCTTTATTTTAGCCCTGAAAACCAGATTAATTTTCGATTTACTGTAAAATTAGATTTTTTATTACTTTATAACAAATAAATAGTTTGATTGAGTTGGCGAATTGAAGCTCTATGGGAGAATTGTGTCTTCACAACTCATAAAAAGTACGTCAGTTGATTGGTGGTGTCAACATCTCTATTCCGCTGTGATGTCATTTTTAAATGTATGGGATGTCAAAATGACATTAGTGGCACAAATGTTGCACCCTCACCTGGTACAGTGATAAAGTTTCCTCGGCTAGGTATATTATTGCGGAGACAGTAGGTGTCGAGATAAAAATCTTTTAGGATAGAGTAAATGGCCAAAGAAAGTAGTTCTACCTACATTAAGCAATATTTCTCGCAAATCTCCAGTGGATTGGATGTGCAGTCCTATTGCGATTATAAGCCGTAATACCTACCAATAGCGTCATGCATATCATTATTTATACAAAAAATCACTTCTGCTTCGTATGTCTGAGCCATCTTCACAGAGAGCGTTTAAACGTGAAACTTAAGTAAGAGTCAGTCAATATATATAAGGCAATTCTTGAATGTCACCTAGGCTCTCCACTTCCAGCGCTTTATATAACGCCGGTTCTCATTTAAGTTGTCCGCCTAAATTGAGTGATGTTCGCTATCATTCACATCGTCGTCATTTTCAGCCAAGAGATTGCGACTGCTGGCTATTCGCCTCGTCAGTCCTGCGCCGCCCGCATCCATTGGACTCTTGCGAACTTCCACAGTCCTCCATCAATCCTCTTTGTGGAGCCTACGGAGCACGGCCGCCGCTCAGGAAAGAACACATTGCTACATTTTGTTCTTAAACCTTCCAAGCTCATACACTTATGCATACATAGAGATTACGGCACATGTTATTTAATTTCATATCTTTGGAGTCCACGTGTAACGCTCGCTTCACACGAGCATGCTTCAAACTAAACGATTTCTTCTCACCTAGAGATACCATCGGTCCAAAACAAGGTCACGATGCCAACTAAACAGTTTTAATCAAATAAAGCGTCGTTAAGTAACACGTAAACAACGTTTACGTCACCGGGAGGTGTCCAACTGACCGACTGTCAGTTAGAAAGTGGTGTTGCGCAAGCGGGAACCTGCGCGCGCGCGGGATGCTATCAATTTATTATTCATTAAACGGATTAGAAGCGCCGACGGCTATTATTGCACGCGATCTTTTAACTATTGGAATCATTCACATTCACAAGCACATGGTACATTGTGTGTGCCGCCGTAACAACTTGTTTCCAACAGGTTGCCTAAATTTCTGAAGTGACGTCGATGATGATATCTACGGCAAAGGTTGTATCATTAATTGTGAGTTGTTGCATTCGAAGACACCTGACTCACGCTTCACTCACTCGTTATGAAAAGGCTCCTAAAAAAAATCTTGCAAGTAAATACAATGCAGCACTCGATTAACCACTACTCGTTAGCTTTACGGCCTCGCAATGTAATGCAACTTGTACGACTTTTATTGCAGTTCTAAACTCTGCTTAACGCGTAGAATGAAAACATGAGTCATTTTCAGCAACCAGAGATATCCGTGGTGTAAAGTACAAATATGAACTTGTCAATAAGCTAAGCCTTGGCCTTCCTAGGTTAATGTCATCTATTGTCATTTTCTAAAAAAAAAATATAGATGTACTTAAATGTAAAAACAATGGTTGGATTCACCAGAGCAAAGCTCAGTTGAGGTAGGTATCGTGGATACATGTAGGTATGACGTGGTCGATACTCTAAATAAATAAATGTGACGGAAGCACATTCAACATGAATAACATGAAGATTTACCTCTCATACAAACTGGATTTAAAAAAGAAGTCGCACGAGATAAGAATCACCTGTCAACAAACTTGTTGGTTTCCAGCGAAAAGTAATTTGGAGTTGACGAAATTACGGCTTCTATGGAAACTGCTTGTTATTATGTAAATACGTACAGTAAAATCATCATCATCGGGCGGAAGATGACAACTGCAAAATATGATTTCGTACAAAATTCAACATTTATTCAGCCGGATGAGATACACAAACCTACCTAGTTAATCATATCATCGATGTACAATATCAACATGTAAAGTACAAGATGATAAAATGAAAAATATGTTACCCAAGCCACCCCAAGCCAAATTCTGCCAATAAACATCAAAATCAATTTTGTAGAACGGAATGAAACTTAATCCTTGTAAATCGCTATTCAGCGTGGTAACGTGGCAAGTGTGATGGGATGGGCAATGGGCACTTTTGCGCCCAGGACAACTCGAGGGGGGCTTTTTGACTTCACGTAAATATTTTTAAGTGATGTCAGTTTTTATAGTAGTTTGTGTAAGTAGGCTTCTAAATTAAAAATAAAGATTGCGGAAATATGATTTAAGTTTTGGAATTAATTAATAGATGCAACACCAATACGAACCGGTTGGACAACTAGCTCAATATCTGTAAGCAAGCCTGAAGTCCAAGTCCTACCGATGCAGTTCACTCAGGACCAAAATAGAATTCGCTAGATTGGCACTCGCCGGCTATATTAGGTCAACTGCTAATAAGTGTCTCTGAAGACAAAGCCATGCCACAAACAGAATACAGAGAATTGGTATCTTTATAAGCATCCTCGACTCAAGTAAACATTAAGAGTAGATATCTTAGAAAATGTTTGTATTTCTCTGCGAACATAAAGAATGATTAAATCTAAGGAATCACCGATTTTTCAAGAATGGAGAGAAACAAATGAAATGGGAACAGATATTGTGACAGGCCAATTAGATGAGGAGGACGTTTTAGGATCAGTTAGCCTCAGAGAACTAGAAGTAGTTATAATAAGGGCGTCTGCGACCTTGCAATGAATATTGAAAAGGCTTTCTGGGAACGTTTCTCGACAATTTGAACTGCCAATCGTTGATTATAGACTGAACTTATGACCAAGTTAAAATAAGTGCGCAGGTGCTGTATGAATCGAATAATACAAACTAAATACAAGTAGCTTTTGATTGTGAACTAGACAACATGCAACAAATATTGAAGTAGGAGTATCCTCACACAGTAAACACAATTCAAAATCATAAAGTAATAAATAGGTTTATTGCCTCGAAAAGGTATTTTGCAAACAACTCCGATAACACATTACGTAATAGCGCATAATAAAAATAAATAATATTGTTCTTGAGATTTATAAATACGAGAGACAAACGTTGAACTTTATGAATATGTGTGCTATTTATATTTATAATGGAAATTTTTAAGTAAAGAAGAATTATTATTCAAGAAGGCGTCAAAAATAGCGGAAGCCAAAGGTGATACATAAACCATCATGGAACACTCGTCAAGTTTCGTTAAACGTTCTATGACGTATTCTGGTACTAAATAGCTATTTATTTTTAACATACAAGTACCTAAACTGTACTCGCATTGATATGTTGGATTGGATTTAAATTAAGAGCCAGCGTTTCGTGTTTTTGACATCAAAAGACTTCGGATACGTTTCAGCGAGCGCTCACTTACGTAATAAAATTCAGTATAAGCCGCCATCTCGGATCTGTGGTAAGGCGAAAATCCAATCCCAGTAATGAAAGTGCATAATACGCTGACGCACTTGAGAAGTTCTTTTTTGGGCCAAGAAAACCAGTCCCGTATTTTGAATGCACAGCAAATGTCTTCATGTCATCATAGATCGCCACAAAATTATCTTATCTTGTTTTATAAATATGGAGTTACATTGAATTGCCGATCGTAAGTAGGCGAGTCTCGATCGTGTGAGAATTCACAATAAACATATCAAACTGTTGCAAGTACACAGTATTTTCATAGATAAATATGTGCTAGATTCGCAGAATTGTTGAAGAACTAGTCGGTAAGATTGCCAATTCTGCTATATGCATTTTAGTAACTTGTCCAGGAGAGAAATACTGATTTATATTTGTAGGTGTGTAAACGAATTTTGTCAAAAAGGTGTAAGTTGAATTTGCATGTACAGGTTTAAGCTTTTTTTAACATGAAACTACCGTGAGACTCACTCATATTAGATGATATGGTAACGGATAACTCAAGTCTTAAATCGAGTTTAGCCCGACATCTCGAGTTTAGCGCACTGCGCGTGTTGCGGCAGCCGCCGAGTCGCGTGCTCCTTAGAAAAAGGGTTTCGAAATAACCCGAAACAGTCGAGCTAAACTCGATTTAAGACGTGAGTTATCCGTTACCATATCATTTAATACAGGTATAAGCGTTAATTAGTCGCTAAATTCAATTTTAAAACCAAATCTACAATCTCACCGAAGACATGCTTTTATCTTAGTTTTGATTAGGGTATCACAGTTCATTAAGGCTCCATTCAAATGTCGCTGTAAACGTGGAAATACACATACATACGCAACAACATGGAATTTGTATATCATCATAGTTTGAATACAACTTTTTGTAATGTTATTATAACCAGTTTGTGCATTGATGAAGTGCTATTATGCATGAATGCCTAAGGAGCTGTTTCACCATCCATTGATTAGTGTTAACTAACGGTTAAATGTGATGCCGTCTCCGACTATTCGAACAAAACAAATAGTGACGGCATCACATTTAACCGTCAGTTAATACTAATCAATGGATGGTGAAACAGCCCCTAAATCTAAATATGTTTATTGACAGTTACTACAACAACTGTACCTATAAATACTAACAAGTGACAATTAAACAAGACTGTATTTTTTTTTAAATACATTGTCGTCAATATTTACGTATTTAATCACACTTTAATAGATGTAGAGATATCAAATCATTTGGATTTGATATCTCTCGCTGGACATTCTAAAGATTTGTTCATAACTCGAGATAGGTATATTTTTTATCAACATAATTAATAGGCACAATTTATAAAAAAATAAATGCTTGATAGATGGAATGTTGTTAAAGAAAATATGCAGTTACTTTTTGCACCACACAAGACAAAAGGAGTTTTTGCTATAAACTCAATTTAATGAAAATTTAATGATTTGAAACGTTTCGATAGGGACCTCAAACTAATTATAACGATCTGTTTAAAAGGGGTATTTTTAACGATTTTGCGAAACACCATATTCTGTGTATAGGCCACAAGCCACAACGTACTTAATACTTGTTTTTATTTTGTGTTGTATGTAATTTGCGAATTGCGAATAAAATATTTCTATTTCTAAACTTGTCTAGGGATAGTGCGTATCCGAAGACTTTTTTGATGTTTGTATTTTAGCAATGTTGTTCCGCTCTGACCAATATCCTTTATTTCATTACGTATTAGGACTTAATTAGAATGTTTATTTAATTAATTAACACCCAAACGTAACGCACGCACTGGTATGGAAATTACTTTGCGTCATTGTAACAATTAACTTTACAATTCACAGCTTCGTTATATACATATGCTAAATAATTCTGTACATTTGGAAAAATACCCGCTAATGTTTATACCAGTGAGCAAATGTGAACTTTCACGTTTAATTAAAAGCTATATATTTCCCAATAAACGAATATTTAAAAAAAAATGTGTTGAGTGTAATTCTACTTGTATATAATTTTAAGTCGTTAGTTTCCCAAACCCTGTATGCAAGGAGGGTAATTACAAACATTTAGGGGTTACGCAGTGTGACACAGGAACGAAATAATTATTATATTTATAGCAATAAGTGTGACGGGGGGGTCTAAAATGGTCAAAATTAAGTTACAAATGCAATCGAATCTAACAATGCGTGCAATTTCAAGCAGTGCGAGCTGGTAAAGCATGCTTTCATTGTATAGCAATTATTCAAAGAGCAAAAACGTTTGTTTATCAAGATGAACAAACCTATAACCTGCTCTATAGACCTCTAGTGGCAAGTGCGTACTTCGCTTACAACGAAGTATGTAGGTACTTGGAAATAGTCGTCATTTGTTGACATATACTTCTGAAATGTACTCAAATCACGGCAGAGTTGTAAGTATCATCGACATATTAACATACCATGAAAGATTTTATAACGTATATGTTAAAACGTGATCGTACACGTGAATAAATATGGCATGTCGAGTTAGCAACTTTTTCATTTCACGTGATTTTGGCAATGACTAAATTTATACTGAAATACTGCCTCCAAGAGTTTAACGAGATGATAACACTAATTGGTGCATATTTTTGGCAGTTGCTTTGGCTAGGTTAAGGTGTCTTCTTAACTGTAAATTTCATGTGTTTTGATTGAATATCTGACATTTAATTTACATTGTAAAATTGTATTTGCAATAATTTGCAAGGGTCGAAAAAACGTCCGTCATTTTGAAAACAAACCCTGTTCCGTCGCTAAATTTATATAAATTTTGGCAAGGCAAGTATAATAAATTTATAAAAATTAAATACTTACCTAATAATATTTTTTATTAATATAAGGAAGTCTCTACTGTGCGGAACAGGGTTATGTTTTCAAAATGCCGACGTTTTTCCGACCCTTGATCATTTGTAAGTACCTATGTAGGTATATCAATTTCGTACATTTAATTTTGATGCTATGCTTAATGTACTAAATTCATTTTATGTTTTCAATTTGTATCGATTTTTATGTAATATATTTGTACAACTATATCTGTAATTAACTGTAACCTGAATTTCAGACATAATAATTGATTATTATTATTATTATGACCCTGCCCTTCGAAGAAAAAACATCTATAAACAAGAATTATCAACAAAAAAAAAACATAATCAAATAACACGACCAACACAATCGGCAATAAAAAAATGCTTAGTTATTGTTAGAATCTGTTCATAATTTCTTTTATAAATGCTAATCGTTGTTATTAGCAGATAAATATAATAAGCTTACTAGGTGTTATTAAATGTTTTTACATAAATCTGATTGTCTACTATCATAACATATCTAATTATCGCTCATAATTTATTTAGCTGCTGCTCACGATTAAGATGTCCGTCCATGTGTCTCAAATTATCTATATAATAGCGAATTCCATATAAATAAATTCAGATTTTTACTGTCTAAAAAACAAAATATCAGCTTTCTAGATCCAAAGGTTCGAGTTGAGGGTCAATGAATCAGTTAGTCCAGACTGTTCAATTAATGTATTTGTAAACTTATCTAGAACTAAATAGAACGAGGTCTTATTCATAGGTACTAGAATTTACTCCGAACGTGTCATTAGTGTCGAACTGTAATCTCCTTCCACATGCCAATATCGCGTGAAACTTTTTATCTTCCGTCGTAGGTAAAAATTACCTATATAATAATTATTTCTCCTCACGCTTCCTGATCATTTATCGTGATTGGAGAAAAACAGTGTGATAATAACGACGCTACAAAATTGCAACATAACACTGTTACATACGCTTTGACTCGGATTGGATGAGTCGGGCTGGAAAGCGAACTGGAAGGAAATATGGATTGGTTTTTGGAATCTTTTTGTATTTTTTATTTCAATCCAAATTTGGTGGTGTAGCGGTATAGCACACGGCACGGAATGCCGAGGACCTGGGTTCAAGTCCCAGCGCTGGTTTTTCTGTGCATCTATATTTCAGTTTGTATTTTTAACCCCCGACGCAAAAAGGGGTGTTATAAGTTTGACCGCTATGTGTGCCTGTCTGTGTGTCTGTCTGTGGCACCTTAGCTCTTAAGCGGGTGGACCGAATGGAATGCGGTATTTTTTATTTGACAGCTAGTTTTCTAGCGATGGTTCTTAGACATGTTTCATTAAAATCGGTTCAGCCGTTTTTGAGATATTGAACTTTAATTGATAAAGAAATATGGGGTTGAAAGAAAAGTCGGTTCTTGCTGATTATCAAATTTATCCCCCAAAATAAGCAGCCTGCCTCGGCTTAGGTCAACGGATTACTCCTTAATCTACAATTAGGGCGTGGAGTGTCAGAGGAGCTACGAGTAGGACGTGACTTTAGCTACTACTGTCCATAAATTTCGTCACCACTTTAAAAAAAACTCGTATCTCAAAATGGATAATTTTTCTGAGTGCACTTTATGACCATTACGTCAAGGGTCGATTTTGTTGACGTATTGATTTGAGATACGAGGTTTTCTCAAAGTAGTGACGATTTAACAAACGCTTTAAACTAACCGGATGGGCGCCACGACCATATCGAAGGCCGAGCGAAGTAAAAATTGGTGCTACAATAAATAAAAAAATAAAAAACCCGACTGCCTTAAAAATAAAAGGAAGAAAATAAGTCTAGTGGTCTAGAACTCTGCCAAGTAGCTCATTTAAAGTTCAACAATCGGGAGCCATGACCAAGATTTTTTGAGCTGGTCACGTTTTGAATGGATCCCGAATGTTCTTGACAGAGTTCTGGACCACTAGACTTATTTAAAGCAGTCGGGTTTTTCATTTTTTTAATTTAATGTTTTATTAGCGATTTTCGGATTTTTTCCTTTATTTGTGCTGTAAGACCTTCCTTTTTGCCAAATTTAATGATTCTATCTAGGTCTACAGGAAGTAGGTATCCTATAGGTCTTTGTGCACTGCGAAATGTATGAAAATTAAGGCTCAAATGGCCGTATCTTTTGATTGCGTTAATGTAGAAGCTTTACGAGTAATAATAACTGACTGAATATCGCGAAAGATTTCAAAAATCTATCTCCTTTTATTGAACTTTGGAATAAGGGCAACTAAGATGGAATGGAGGAGGCTTTTGAATACTTTTATACTGAAAAGATCCGAACGATTTACTTCCACATTTCGAACCCCTCGCAAAAGTTAGAGTGGCGGGCAAAGGACGGTCGTAATTCAAATTCATCGCTTGATCCCTAAACTTTTTGATTAGGTTGAAGAGGACTGCTAGCATTGATCAGTGGTCACATTTAGAGGTTATATCATCGACAAAATTGAAGCTAGTAAATGGACAGCATGTTAACGCCGGTCACATTTAGAGGTTATATCATCGACAAAACTGAAGCTAGTAAATGGACATCATGTTAACGCCGGTCACATTTAGAGGTTATATCATCGACAAAACTGAAGCTAGTAAATGGACATCATGTTAACGCCGGTCACATTTAGAGGTTATATCATCGACAAAACTGAAGCTAGTAAATGGACATCATGTTAACGCCGGTCACATTTAGAGGTTATATCATCGACAAAACTGAAGCTAGTAAATGGACAGCATGTTAACGCCGGTCACATTTAGAGGTTATATCATCGACAAAACTGAAGCTAGTAAATGGACATCATGTTAACGCCGGTCACATTTAGAGGTTATATCATCGACAAAACTGAAGCTAGTAAATGGACAGCATGTTAACGCCGGTCACATTTAGAGGTTATATCATCGACAAAACTGAAGCTAGTAAATGGACATCATGTTAACGCCGGTCACATTTAGAGGTTATATCATCGACAAAACTGAAGCTAGTAAATGGACAGCATGTTAACGCCGGTCACATTTAGAGGTTATATCATCGACAAAACTGAAGCTAGTATGGACAGCATGTTAACGCCGTAGCCAAGTGTAATCAAATCACTAATCAATCATACATGTTCTTGTAAAGTCGTCATCATAAAAGATACGCACTTACGCGACGACGCACTGTCACACCCACTCCTGAACTTGTAGCTCAGTGCGTCACTTCCTAACGCAAACATAGACATACGCGACAACATCCCCTATTACCTAGTTGTAATAAAACAACGAACAAATCCCAGCAATTTACTAATTAGGAACAGTAATGTGGTAAAACACTGTATAAAACTTTGTCCAGCACTCACTTACATCAATGACGATTGTATAAACAATCATTGAGGTTTCCTCTTCGGAAATGAAAGATTCTTTACTCAGCCCACTGGCAATGAGGTAAAACACGGACATGTGCTATTTACATCAACTATATTGACACAGAATCTGCGCAATATTTGATTAGCAGAACCGAATCATACTTATTCTTGGGGACTTACTTAGCACCTGAATAGACTTTTGAGTAAGTACAAATAGAAAATTGACAGCTCGAATTTATACGTCCAGGCAGAGAAATGGTAATTTGAAATACATCGACAAGGTAAAGTTGCCATCCTAAATATCGTCAAAAATGTAATCTTGTTCTATGGTAATACGTTTTGGTATTAATTAATTCATTTCCTGATTGCGTATTTAATTTCGCTCTTAATTCATATAATAGACGAAATTTAATTCCAACTTAATTTAAGATAATACAGCATCTGTTGACATTTTCAAGAGTACACCTGTAATAGGTCATTATTCTGCTACACGTGGTTGCTCAGGAGGCTCAATGTAAATACACATTTATTTAGTAAACATAATTACGAGTAAATATTATATCTTAGAACGCGTCCTTGCGCATTATTGATTGATACGATATCATTTCTCTCATCAACAGAGCATTATAGCATAGTAAAATAGGAGAAGTAAGAAGCCGCGCGATATACTTTTGTTAGTCACCCTCACACGCATGAACTTATAATTTAAGGAGGATTAAATTTTCTGTAGTCAAGTCAAGGCTGTGCTGCCGTAGGTGCCGTACGTTTTGATTTTAGCTCGCTCGTCTTGCGCTTTATCACCTTTTACGTTCGCGTACACGTACTTACGTATTTTTTTGTATTAGGTATAGTTGTAAATAAGTGTTTTAACAATTTTGTGCAAGGACACATAAAAAAATAATAGATACCTACTTACCTACCTATATAAGCAACATAGTTATAGTATTGTTTACAACATAGTTATGGTAGTTTAAAAAAAATGACGTGTAAAAGTGCCCATTGCGGCCTATTTACTGAATAAATGATTTGAATTTGAATTTATTATGTGTAGGTACATGAGTAGTATGTACACAATCGCCAATTGCCACTCCGGCGAATTTATAAATAATTATTTTTAAATTTAGTATACCTAATAATAATAATATAGCGGCATAGAATCTTGTTTGTCTAGACACAGACATAAGACAATTTTAAGTTAACTTTCGTAATAAAATTATTTGCCGGTAGGTAATTAATCTAAAATAGACATCGACAACCCTAAGCGTCCGCGCTGGAGTAGGCAGTTAAGTCTCCTAAAAGGTCGGAGTTTACATACTTCTCCTACTTTACTAAGGTTATAGGCCCCGTTCCTTTGTATAATTAAATTAACTTTTAAGCTTTAAGTCTCACCTTGTTTGCTTTCATTTCGCTACCGAGCGGAAAATTACCTCTCAGTGGGATTTCAAAGTAATAATTTCATACTTTTATTTCGTGGCACGAGACAAGAAGACTTAAAACCACGGGCTCCAAGTTTCAAATAAATTTTAAGTCATTGGTCTTACACTTCAGTGGTTTCCAACCTTATTTTGACGAAGATTCACTTTGATTCCATTATTATTAGCAGAGACCATAAGGTTAAGAAGATACTGGAAGCTTTACTGGAAATATCAATTCAAATATAAACTCAAATTAAAAACAAGTGACATTTCAAAAGTTGCATCACGCTTGCGTTAGATAACAATGTTATAATTTTTTCAACACATAATTTCAAGTAGACATCAGGTGACCCACTAGTTCGTTTGTCTGGCCACCCTAACATAAAAAAAATGAAGTTTGTACCAATGACATTTTTATGTTACTTGGTCAAGAATTGACCCACAGCTCTGTATAAATATTTCGACTCAAATTATGCGCTTCAACAATATACATATTTATCAGCTTAGACAGCACAATCTGTTTTGGATAATCAGATTTAATGACAGCTCGGGAGAGCAAACGATGCAAAGAGCCGCAAAGATGGCCGAACATTAGCATAGTCGTGCTATTTCGGAACCCGAAGATTGCCTTTAACTTGAGCATCAGCTCTGTAGTTTTCAAATTGCTTACAACCAGTTACTAATAAAATTGTGCTAGACGCCCTTCAGCGACCGCACCTTGTTGGTTTCATGAATGTCAAAGCAATATTAAACGGATAATAGAATTAATGTACATGTAACACGGACCAGGTCCACGAAACCTCTGTATACTGAACAATGAAAATTAAATTACACCGTCCCGTCCTATTGTTCTACAAAACAAAAGACACAAAGTTGTCGTGTACAGTCCTGGAAAAATCAAGAGGGTCCAAGTAATGTTTTTTGGTAATTTAATAAACTGCCATAATTTGAAAGTCGCCAGATTTATAACGACTCACGCGAGAGAAACTGTGGATAAAGAATAGTATTGCTTAAAATGGATGCGATTCTACGCGCACGTCGGCTAAATTGTGTAAATCTAAATTTTCTAAATTTTAATTGACATTTAGACGGCTGATTTAACAAGTGCTATTCCAGAAGGTCACGCTGACCGGCTAGATAGATCGGCTAAAATAAGAAACGTCAGATTAAATTAGCGTTGTCATTTGATTATGACAGGTGCTCATAGAATAGCAAAGTGATTTAGCGACGTCTAAATAAAATTAGGAATTTTAGCGGCCGCTGTAGAATCGAGTCCAATATCTACCTAAAGTAGGTGTACTTAACAAGCACATTTCTTTTCATTTTAGATAAGTACAAGATTAGCATGTAAGAGGCCAACGCCACAAAAAAACTATTGAATAAATCTTTTGTACGTCTATTTCTTTTTTTATACATCTTGTTATCACCGTGGCAGTGTTCTTAATATCAAAGGCGAATTTCAACTTGGGAACATCGGAGCCTAGATCTAGCTTTTCAATGCATTCAAATAGTCTCGACTGACAGCTGTCGTGACTCGTGAGATAACAGGAAACAAAGAATAACCTATGCTTATAGAGCTGAACTAAATCATAAACTTTTACAACGGTAAATTTAAGTCTCGAATGTGAATAATAACTTCAGTAGGTTGCGCCTTGCAGTGATAGCCTAGTGTCAAAACTTTTCGAATTTTGCAATGGTAATCCCACTGTTTAGGATTCGAACCGGGAACTCAAGCACACCCTTATCCGCTAGCACATTACTGCGCCACTGAACCAAAGTTGTCTGTTATGGGGGAGGTCTTATATCCAACAGTGGACATCCTACGGCTGAGATGATGATGATGATGATGAATCCCATTGTTCCGTAGGTGTATTACAAACATACACGAGCGTTTGTCATACAGTTCAGAGAATTTCTTAACAATTTTGTCTGGGATTTGAAAAAAATGCAGGAAGGTAGCCTACGGCCTAAATAACATTGACATATTTGACGGTGGAATCATTTTACGCCTCCACTGAATGTAGATAATACAATATAAAATATTGTCTTGAATTCAGTATATAGGCTGTATGTAGACATGACATCTCTAAAATGTTTATTTAAGGGAGGGGTTCCTTATGTATGTGGATACATCCCTTTAAAAACCAGATATTATCATAATGAAATGTTTAGTCCATCCCCGTGTCATTTTTATCTTTTATAATTTTTTTAACGTACATATTGTTGGGTGACAAGCAAAAGCCACTAATTACCGAATAAAGTCAAGAGGGATAATCAAACATCCATAGCATTGTAAGGTTATTATTCCACTAATTTTTTTTTCGCAGTTACTGACTTTTGCTTGTCATCCAACGATATACCTACTTTGTATTGTATATTGTATTGTATTGTAACTCTTTATTGCTTTTATTATTATTTAGGTGTTAGTTACTTATAATTTTTGTTCGTTATGCCAAATTTGTTTCGGCGCATTCTTCTTAGCAATGACGGTCTTTCTGAAAGCGCTATGGTAGTATAAAATAAGTGGCGTGTAAAATATCCCCATTGCTGCCTACTTATAGAACAAACGTTTAGTTCTTTTTTTTTACTTGTTTCCAAAATTATTTTGCTTGTGGATTGTGATAGTAATACCATCGTAGAGAATTCGTTTATCGGTTCACGTTTTTGCATCCATATTAATATTATAAATGCGAAAGTGTGTTTGTATGTTTGTCCCGGATTACTAATGTATGGCCAAAAAACTTTTCCCAAAGTATCACATCCCAAAAAAATTTACCCAAATTATCATTTGGCAAAAAATCATTTCGCAAAAAAACTTATCGCAAATTTACAGTTAATAAATTATTATTTGGCAAATTATTGTTTTGCAAATAATTACTTAGTCATGTTTCATATGGCCAAGTAATATTTGGTAAAATGTATCGTTTGGCATAATGTACTCTTCCCAAAATATCGCATGACATAATAACCTACTTGTCTGGGAACAGTTTGTTTCTGTGGAGGGGCGCAGTTCTAACCTAACCTAACCTACTTTTTTGATAGCAGTTCGTTTTTGCGGGGGACGCAGTTTTAACCTATAATCTAACCTACTTTTCTGGTAGCAGTCCGTGTTCTGTGGGGGACGCAGTCTAACCTCATCCACTTTTCTGATAGCAGTTCGTTTCTTTGGAAGACGCAGTTCTAACATAAGCTACTTTTCTGGTAGCAGTTGGTTTTTGTGGTTGGTTTGTGCGGAATGTCATTTTGAACAAACATTTTTTTGGAATACAATATTTGCCAATATAAAACGTTTGCTTAATAAACGTTTGTCGTAATAAAATTTGACAAACTAAAATTATGCCAAATGATAATTTGACCAAATGAATAAAATGCGAAATGTAAATATGCCAAAGATTCTTTTGGGAAATGAAACTATTGCGATAAGTTTTTTGGGAAGTGAAATTTGGCGAAAAATATTTTGGCGAAACGGCAGTACACCGTTTGTCCCTCTTTCACGCCGTAACGGAGCGACGGATCGACGAGATTTTTGGCATAGAGATTGTTCATGGGCCCGAGAGTGAGATAGGCTAATTTTTATCCCGGAAAAATGCACAGTTCCCGAGGGAACAGCGCGCGATGACCGAATACCGCGCGGGCGGAGCTGCGGGCAAAAGCTAGTAACATATACAGGGCGTCCCACGGCGATGCCACATGGAGGGAAAGTACCTTAAATATCATAGATAGGATGTTTTGCTGAAAGAAGGCTTTATTTTATTTTTAAAAGTTAGTAAAACTGCATTCAAAGATTTTTGAATAATTACATGGTTTGACTGGGAATCGAATCCGCTCCACTAGAAAAAAAAACATCCTGTAGTTTTCTCATACCGATCGAAAGGGTTTATTATAAGGATTATTTTTTGCTAAACAACCTAGTGCCGGAAATAAACGGAACACCATAAATTTTAACATTTGATGTGAAATTTTGTTCGGAAAATGACATTTCCGTAAGGCCACACAACTGACATTATACCAAACGTAATTTTAGTACCTACTAATGAATCAGTGCCCACTTGAGGAGTTCGCATCATTTGCGTATTATAATTTAAGTGCATGATAAAATGATACGGAGAGATAATTAGTAAGTAGGTAGTTATATGTTTGTATGCTACAATCCAACTTCTGTTCAATCAAGTGCCGATATTTGATTGATTGATTTTTTTTATTAAAAATGTTAAAATTTATGGTGTTCCGTTTATTTCCGGCACTAGGTTATTTAGCAAAAAATAATCCTTATAATAAACCCTTTCGATCGGTATGAGAAAACTACAGGATGTTTTTTTTTCTAGCGGAGCGGGTTCGAATCCCAGTCAAACCATGTAATTATTCAAAAATCTTTGAATGCAGTTTTACTAACTTTTAAAAATAAAATAAAGCCTTCTTTCAGCAAAACATCCTATCTATGATATTTAAGGTACTTTCCCTCCATGTGGCATCGCCGTGGGACGCCCTGTATATATATATGTTAATCAAGTAATATTTATTCCTAATAAACACGCGGAGGTTAAAGATTTTAACCTCTTGCGACCTTGAATGGGGTCGTCATCATACAACAAGCGAAATATTCCGCTGGAATATCTGCTACAGAAAACTAAACAGCTCTATGTCGGTCCGTCGTTTGTTTGAGTTGAATATCTTCAAACAAATTTTCCCGTGTTCAAGGAACATGAGCACGTGCCAAGGTTTTGCGCCAGGATTGAATGGGATAGTTATCAAAGATAATCGCGATAATTACGTGTTGTATCAATCAATGATAATAACGTTTACAATGGCGTGTGATAAGTCTCATATGCGATATGTCACTGGATAGCTTATTCTAAGTTCTAAAACTTTTACTATGGTACGTAGTACCAAATCTTTGTATGAAAAAAGTTACTGCTGCATAAAAGTAGGTTTCTTCGATACTAAGTAAGTTCCTGTATGTTGATGATTTTTATCATGATTCTGTTTTATATGCGTTTTCATATTTTTTTTCATCTCTCCTGTTCGGAAAGTTTAATTTTCATAGGTAGATAGCCGGGTGGAAAATTGCTTTTCCTCCTCTAGGGTGGAAAGTAATTTTTTTTTAACTTTTCGGCTAGCTATGACATCGAAGATAATTGAGTTACGTCAACGACATTTTTTTTTCACGTTTCGGCATGGCAAGTGGCCAGTCGAAAAGGTACCGATGGAGGTTGGATAGGTACAAGTAAATTCAATTTATTATTAATATTATTTTACTCGTTTTTTTTGGAGTTTTTCAGTTTCCTCGCAGTCGAAATGAAAAGTAGAGTGTCTAACTCGGGTGAAATAACCCATTTCCCCTCGAACTATTGGCGCTCTCACTTCGTTCGAGCGCCAGAAATATCTCGGGTGAAATGGGTCACTTTCCACCCTTGGTTATCAATCTACTATTACGCAGCGATTCGGGATTGCCCGAGGTGTAAAATATAAAAAAAACCTTTCCAATGATTTAAGGCTTGTCGTTATTGGTTCCTAGGCCAGAGTCCATACAAATCTGCCCATCCTTTCCTCTTTTAACAATTTAAAGTACTCGTATTTTCTGGTACATTTTATTACGTTAGTACACAGACGACCAAACTTCGCTTAGTCTAACTCGAACACACGTTTTCGTATTGACAATAATAATCTAGATCAATTGTCGGCCTCTAAAAATAATCACAGCAGAATTCTCGAAATCAATGCAACCGTTCTGACAATCCCGAAATAAAATATACACCGAGAATTGCTCGTTTAAAAGTATTACATGGTTATATAACCGGATAATAATCGGACAGCTATCAATGACTGTAATTATCTTGATAATTTTCAACCCTGTTTAACACTAAGGTTGTTCTTATAATTACCGTCCAAACACTTCCGTTATTGTGTGTAGGTGGGCATTTTGTATGTACAAGTTGTGTATCCATAGGGAACTCTCTCTGCACGAGTCCGACTCGTACATGGCAGGTTTTTACTTAGAATCAAGTGTGATTACGGAGAAATTCAATGGTGTTTTTGGAGTTCCCAATCCGCACTGGGCCTGCGAGAGAACTACGGCCCAAGCTCTCTCATTGGACGTACAATGTAGGCAGAGTTGATAATACGTGACTATTTCTCCCTTAGCATTCTGACCTGAACGCTTGGCTAAGCAGGATCACTCAGCTAAGCATGCTAAGTATGAGTAACTACGCTAAGGTTTCATTTACAGTGATTTCGCGAAAGCTAAATAAAGCTTAATGTTAAATGCTCTTAAGACTACCCACGCATTTGAGCAAGCCTTGAATCTGAAAAACCATTTGCGGATAGGATAACTGAGTCAGGTTGCGGCGCATTTTTCTTGGCAATAATGGTCTTTCCGGAATCGCTGATAGCTTAAAAAACATAATAATGGTAAACCAGCACTCTGCGACCTAATTGCAAAAGTTTTTGATTTTTTAAACCTACGAGTTATTGTAGTGATTTATTTTTGCTCGTCAGTGTAAGTAGGCTCGTTCGTAAAGTTCAAGTATGTTAGACATATCGTGCAAACATTGAGATCGGTGTACTTATGACAATGTTATGATAGGATTCTACTTGAAACTACGTAACACAGAATAGTGTTAGTAAAGTACTAGTAACAACATAGTGTTACGCATCCATATTCATATCACATGCCGCGGCAGTCACAATCACAAATCACCATGCATAACACACTGGGATTACGACATTATTATCGAACTCTAGTCAGATATATGTTAAAATATTACGGTCATTATATTCAAATAAACATGTAGGGTACAGAATTAAAAATTTCGAACACATGGGAATGATTTAAATTTATAATTTCCGTGATTTATAGAATAGCTACTTACATTTTTTATCGCAAACGTCTATTTAACTTGCAATGTATGTAACGCTAGTATGTCAGTTTGTTTAGTTAGATCAAACCTTGCTAGTCGATTGTTACATGATTTTTACGCACTTCTAAATAATTTGACTGATTTGAAATTTGGATGACAATTCAAGTACTACAACATACTTTACATAAAAACCTTTTTCTTGAACTTTTTGACACAATCATTCTCATCACATTTACCTAAGTATTTGTTTAAAATAAAAGCAATAATTTCATAGATTGATAAACAACGTTAAAAAAAAACATTAAGTAAATTTAAAAAATCAAAAACCCGACTGCCTTAAAAAAAAAAGGAAGAAAATAAGCCTAGTAAGTCTAGTGGTCCAGAACTGTTAAGAAAAGTTCAACAGTCGGGATCCATTACTAAGAATTTTTTGCTCACGATTTAAATGGGTCCCTCCCTATGCCTATCACTCCGACAGTTATGAAGATTCCAACGATAGATGCAAGACCATAGAAATGGACATATATACATACCTACATACGTTCGAAAAACATAACCCTCCTTCGAGCAGTCGGGTAACAACCTAAAATTATCTCATCTCTTTCCAGCCAGTGCTAAAGGCGAAACGGCATGTGCCAGAAACGCTCAGCCTCCCCCCTTTCGCGATGGGGGTTTGAGGGTCGGCTCGGCAGTCAATAAAGCCCGTGAATGACCTAGCCCGCTCAATGGACTAGCTGCTGAATCAATGCCGGGTGTGACGTAAGGGTCACATTACGTCACAAATTCAGGGGAAAAGGTTTGTGACGAAAAGAATGCATCAGATGAAAGTTCAAGGTGTTTCAAACTTGTGAAGAACAAGGGGTTAGATTCATTTGTTAATAATGAAATGAAGACATGATTCATTGTTTGTGTTTAATTGGTTCGTGTCACGATCACGAAGGCAGCCATCATCTGTTGGGGCACTGGGGCAGTATGCAATAGAGTTCTTATAATTTTTGGGCCAAAATTTTGATCAAAAATATATTACGTGAACACGACACATAATAATTATGTTTGACGGCGTAGAAGCGTATTCTGATATTGATGGAATTTTTGCTCAAAAGCATAAGATACACGATACAAATTCACTCTACTCCTTCCGTGGTTCTTGTCATAGTTAGTTAGTTTTTAATAGTTCTTGTGTAGCTTTGCCCGTGACGTCTTTGCGAAAAAAATTATTACATAATAGATTTAGAGAATATCCTATTCGATGTTATTTTTGTTCTTTCCAGTATTTGCAATACACGTATACGATTCAAAGCACATAGAATTATTTAGACAATTTCAAAACAATTTACTAGCTCCAAATTAAAGATCACTTTATATAAATAAGCGATTTATTATTACTAAGCACCTCACTACCTAACTAATTCGTACTAATAGAGTAGAAAAAACCTTATTCCGTCTTACTAACTAAATTTGGTTTTGATAAATATTCGCACAAAGTGTAAAAGCACTAATATTTTTGTGTACATAATTGATGAAAGAACTTGTCAAATCCTTTATGTGTTTAAAAGTTTACTATCCACATACTTCAGTTGGTTCAACTTCCACACAAATTCAATTAACATCTACCATCCAAAACAATTGGTGACGCTTTAATCAGTGGATGACGTACACTAGGGTCGTGTCCGGGCATTTTTACATTTTGGAGTTCCGTTTCTAGTTAATACATCGCAATCACGTATTTTTGGCCAAATCTTGAGGTGAATGTCAAGCATAGAACTAATAAGAATAAAAATGCCACACGAGCTAAAAACGTGATTTTATCCATGGCTAAAAATCCATATGTTTTTTTTTTTCAGGATCAATGATTACATTGGTGGTTTAAAAAGAATTACACTGAATTTATGAATACCGTGATCTACCTATGAAAACAAGATAATATTTCTATTCTTCTTATTATTTCTGTGACAATTAAATTTCAATTAAATTGCTGAATCTCTCAAATGCTGAAAAGTTAATTTAATCTCAATGAAATAAGGCAGTACTATCTAAATATCAACACTACATGAATAAAGTAAATTAAGCTTAAATTTATTTACTGAAGTAAGTAAATTTAAATAAAATTTGTCAGCTTCTTGTCAAAACAAATTCAAAGGTCAGATCGGCGAATAAACTTCACCTAACGTAAGCTTACTAAACGCTTATGAATAAGTAATTTGTAAGTACGGCCCTCAGAAGTAGTTGGACACTTATACAATACTAGCTTTTGCCTGCGGCTTCGCCCGCGTAGAATTCGGTTATCGCGCGCTATTTTACCCCTTTAGGGCCTGGACACATGTCGCCGGTACGGTGCCGTCTACGGTGTCACGGCGCGGCGCCGTCAAACGGCGTCGTGCCGAAACACGGTGCCGCGTACGGTGCCGTACACGGCGCCGCGAACGGCGTCGTACCACGGCGCGGTGCCGTGTACGACGCCGTGCACGGTGCATCGCTTGGTAGTTTAACTAGTTTACGTTTTGCTGCTGAACGCATAACACGCAAGTAAAAAATGACCTCCATCATGGTTCATTAAATACATGTATGGATTCACCCAATATCTTCGTTTCTGTTTTTTCTTCATTCGTCGTCTTAGCAGTAGGAGCAGGAGAATACGTTTTTCTTGGTCCATGTCAAGGCAAAAACTGTATACTTGTATATATTTAAAACGACAATTGTTTTGTATATTTGAACCGATGGTTGTACTTGCGTGTTATGCGTTCAGCAGCAAAACGAAAACTAGTTAAACTACCAAGCGATGCACCGTGCACGGCGTCGTACCACGGCACCGCGCCGTGGTACGACGCCGTTCGCGGCGCCGTGTACGGCACCGTACGCGTCACCGTGTTTCGGCACGACGCCGTTTGACGGCGCCGCGCCGTGACACCGTAGACGGCACCGTACCGGCGACATGTGTCCAGGCCCTTAGAGGGAAATTTTATCCATTTCACCTACACAGATAATTTTTAATTGTAATCGGGAACTTAGACACATATTTTCATACTTCTAAGTCCAGAAAATATAAAATTTCCATACAAACTTTACCCCCCATTTTACCCCTTTAGGGGAAAATTTTATCCATTTCACCTACACGTAGATAATTTTTAATGGTAATCGAAAACTTATACACCTATTTTCATACTTCTAAGTCCAGAAATGAGAAACTTCCATATAAGCTTCACCCCTCCATTTCACCCCCTTAGGAGATGAATTTCTAAAAATCCTTTCTTAGTGCTCACTTACATCATAAAAAGAACCTCTGTACCAAATTTCAAGTTTCTAGGCCCAGCGGTTTGGGCTGTGCGTTGATATATAACCCAGTGAGTCAGGTTTGCCTTTTATATATATAGATAACCTAGGACAGTCTATTATTGAAAGTGGCATAGCTTTAAAGTGGGCACACCCAAAAAGATGCTGGCCACTTTAAAACTTGGTCAAAACTGTGCACAATAATTATTTACAAGTTAACTGTTACTTACATTTTAAAATTTTGAGTGTTTGATTAATGCGGGTGTCAATTCGCTTGTATATTTTGATCTTTCGGCGTGCAAAGTACCTGTTTGGCTGTGATTGCGATAGTTTCTTTTCTTTCTGTGCAAGTTTCAAAGTCCACGTCTCTTGGACTTTGGATCGTGACGTCTTCAGTCTTTTTTAACTGTCTGAATTGAAGCAATCTTCTAAAGATTTGGAAAGTTATGTAGAATCGTTGACGTAGAACTCTGTTCGGTGATGATTGCGAAAATAGTTTCTCTCCTCGAATAAATGTATGCTAAGTCCAATTTTTTAATTTTTCAAAGATCTAATAGTGTTGTGGGGAGGAACCGAGGCACACTCGATTAAACAAAAGTTAGTAGCTGTAGTATACTGAGCAGAAAGAGCACACAAACACCATCTATCAATAACATGAGCAACGAAAAATAGGATGTTTGCCAATCAAGCTAAATCAAAACAAGTATTTTAATATAATTCCAATCATTGCCATTCAACTCTAAGGTAAAAACATGATGAAAATGTCAAAAGGTCGGCTTAACTTAAGTTAACATAAATGTACGATCTATTCACATTTGAGACGCGTCGCGGTACAGACACAGTTCATTGAAAAAATAAATCAAATGGCACGAAGAAGGGCGATTAAGCGACGAATCATGGTCAAATTTTAAAGTACGTAGCTGAACAAGTAGACGCATTAAGTGCCATTAGACATTTCAAACGTTCATAGTTTTGGCAGCCACTAAAAAGTGTGTTTCCGAAGTTTCTTAAAGAATCAACTAATAATTCCACTTTACCCACACACTAAAACTCTTACAAGTTATAGGATTAATGATGATACTCTAAAACTTTTCATTTCTGACGATGGTTCAAAATTCACACGACACACAGCCGTCTATCTATGCTAATTGAAACGTCACCCAGATTTGACCATTGAAAGTGATACCAAATAGATAGTTAAAATAAATACGTGAGCGAACGCAGCAACATTCGGCTGACACTTTCGCATTTCTACATTGCCTGAATAACATCGGAGGCGACGCACGCACAGAATACTTAGTGGATAGGAAGATACACGGGACGTCAAAAAAGGTCCGGCGCGCACGTGAGTTGGATCACGAAGAAAATAGCAACTAAGGGAAGGTAGTCAAGTTACTATAATTCTGCTAGCCGTAGCGGAAGATAACATAGAATACTTCCTATTCTTACTATAGTATCTTTATAAAGAGAAGATACAAAGATTATTTTGACTTACGCTTGCTTGGTATTTAATATGAAGCAATTATTTTTCAAAACCTTATGTTAAATGATGTCCTACGGACACTACGGCCAAATACGTAACTACGAAAACGAACATAATTGGAGCGGCAATGCAAGTGAAGCAGACTCCTTAGGGACCCCTTAACTCGAAATGGCAAACTGCATAGATGTGCTTCTACTTGATAGTCATAAGGTTGTTTATTCCGGTCCGCTCAGACAGTTTCCTCCGTTTCCGCTCTTTACCCTTTTTTAGAAGAAGATGAGCATAACTCTGTCGATTTCAGTGTCACCAATGACATGACTTTTCACTTTTAATGGAATAAAATAAAGAGTTTTAAAAAATAAAATACAGAGTCAATATTCTTTAATTGTAAATTTATGTATATTAGACGGTCAGACTAGTCTTGGCGGTTAACAAGACAACTTCTGATAATCATTATGATTTTATTGCATAATATGTCAGTTTCTGTCCGATTTATTCGAGATTAACGTACGAACAAGGTAGACGAGGTACTTCATAGAATAGTGGTACAGCTAAATACGTCATCGATATACAAGGATATTAAAGATTAGTCTTCTTTGCATTTATTTGCCATGGAAAAATATATAAATTGCCAATATTGCAGTGTCGGTTACGCACTTAGCACCTCTGTAGAAGGTATCAATGTAGTTTCGCTACCGCGAAATTTACATACTACATTTAGTATTAACCTTTGAAGCATTGAAGATCAAGTACCTGCCACTACTTGATTTCTCGCGTGGAATTACGATGTATTATTGCAAATTTAACGCTGAAACAGCAAAATTTTGGTGATTTCAAACATTTTTTTACTAAGACAATTGAAATTTCCATTCTGATTGAAGTTGTATCAACTTTACTCGTGTTATGTGCCAAATTTATTAACTGGTCTGAAATAACAGCCCGCGAGAGGAATAAAAGAGAAAGTGCCGGTCAATAAGTGCCATGCCAATATAATGGCATCAAACCAATCGTCGATTTGTCCGTGGTTATACTTATGAGTACTTTGAATGAAGTAATAGGTATACGATACGTATAATGGTGGCTAATAGATTCTCGAACTGGAGGATTCTCAAGTGGGTTGTTTAAATTCAAATTCAAATTCAAAATATTTATTGCGCTAAATGTTGTTTAAATTATATAGCTTAGTTAAATTGCCATGGACAAGATATTAAATCTGAGTTCTTAATAAACAGTGTAGTATAAATGTTTATGATTTTATTCGACCTTAGTTAGATTGAAAAGGCCAGAATGATAATTTTCATATTTTGTTGCTGTAATAATACTGCTTTCCTTTTCGAAAACGAAAAGTTTGAAACTACTGGGTGTGTTAAAACGTTATCGGCGCTAAGCTCACGCCAGATAGGTGACGTCAAGCTGACAATATCATATCCGTAATTATTGATGTAGTAGATTAGAGTCATTCATATTAATAAATATTTCTCCAACTTTTGTAAACACTCGCTTAAAGAAACCCTAAATAGATATAATCGTTTTGTGGACTATGTAGCTTAACAATACTGCCTGAATTATAATTTATATCAAGCAATCGTCCAAGAAGATTTTATTATTTTCCAAGAACTTAAACAAGAGAGTAGTTGAATGAGATCTGACATTGTTTTTTCTTGAGACTTCCCAAAACATCTGTTGTCGCCTCGCTTAGGCGGAAGCTGGGAGTACGGCATCGGATGTATTAAAGCAAAGACTAACCTGGGCACACAGACGGAATGATATATCCCGTAGTTTCGCAGCACGTGGATGAACTCAGGAAGCGTCCGACAGGCTCCCATGATGCTAAAGGCTGCTAATGCACTGTTCCATACTATCAGCGTCCGCCGGAGCTCGAATCTGAGAACAAAAGAAGTAACTATTTTAAAACTTATTGTTAGTATAATCGCCGATCAAGTAACTCCTTTAACAGCCTAAGGTTTAATACCAGCTGTACGGCTTAAAACATACAAAGCAATTTTCACTTAGAAGTCAACGTGACATTTTTTTTTCTTTTCTGATGTACGAACTGGCATTGAAAATGGTAAAGCACTCATTTAATAAGCATTTCAAATAAAAGAAGCAACAACCAATGAAAATTTAGGTTATTACTACTTATTCGTGCCCTTACTTGTTTATTATGTAGTTCTAAATATTTTAACTGTTTTGTATTGCGAATTTGCGACTAAAAGGGTGCGGTTAAGCGGGAATAGGACAGATTTTTTTTATATAATTTATCTTAACTCCAATTAATACCTCTTAGTTATTTTATTTCATTTTCATTTCACGAAAGGGCATATCATATCATTACGGCTAGTAACCAGGAAATTCTAGGATATTTTGACACATTACACACTGAGAAAAGGCCTGTGGCCAGCAGTTGGACATACATAAGCTAAAGATGAAACATTTGTAGATTTTTTTTTTACATCCGAATGTTAATAATGGTATTGACTTCACGAAAAATGATTTTAAAAATGATATTGAAAGAGGTCAAACAACAAAACGCAGATTAAGTTAGCATAAAAAAAATCCTGGCAGTAACGTCAAGGAACCAGTCTTTTTGCGTCATCAGGTTAAAACAAGTATTTTAATTCAGCAAATGAGATTCAAACGTCAATAAAATACGTTATTGGCTCGCGAAGAAGGGTCGAGCAAACAAAACTAGTACAGAATATGTCAATACACTACCTGAAATAAAATACAATTAAAAATGCAGTGTTGTTGGTAGACAAGCGTGTGACGACGTATTAAAAGTGCTTGAAAAAGACACTAAAGTTTAGTCGATGACGATGAAGTGATATTGCGACACAGATGAGTGAGTTTTAATTTTTAATTAACTCAGACATGAGTTGAGCAATAATCCAATGGTTTTTTTTCAAACCATGAAATCCATAGGGAGGGAGGAGTGCGTTTTTTTTTGCTTTAGAATCTCGTTCGTAATAGAATTGCAGCTTTAACAAAAACAACATAACACAATTGAACAAGCAACACTGATTCTGATGTTAGCGAGGTATCTCAGTTTTTTACTAACGTTAATATTGACAGCAAACAACTTCTCGTGTTCTCAGTTCTCGGAATTAGCATTAGAATAGTTTCCTACATAGAAACTACTACTCAATTAAATCTAGCGGATGCACCTCTAAGAACCAGTCATAATTAAAACCGTACTTTTTGTTCGTTGCCCTGACTTGCAAAAAATATATAAGGAAAAAAGACATTAATTTTCTTAATTGACCGTTGTATAGTGAAACAAGAAATTATTTTCCCACCGTTACGTGCAATGTTAGTTGTATGGTTTTAAATTTAAAAGGCTATTTTCACTTACTGGTCAATATGAAAATCAGATTTAGGAACTAACATAAACAACGGTAAGCTTTTTACTTGATCGACTATGTATAAAATAATAATAACTATGAAGTGGCGAATCACCACTAAGTATTACTACATAATGAGTATATGAACTATGAATTTGAGCAAGAAAGATAATCAGAAAAGCAAGGCTTGTTGCCTTTTTCTAATGAACTTTTCAATTCATTCTTGAAAATGTAGCTTCATCGATATTATTGACGATTCCGCAAATATCGAGGTTGAATATAGACTAAATCGGTTAGCCGTTGTACATAATAAACGTAAATCACAGCTTTATGTCATCTCATTTGACAGCGGCAAAATCGCATGCATGTTTCTAGACGAATAACCTAACTGCCATTTCTATAACGTTTGC
Organism: Choristoneura rosaceana; assembly: GCA_037349165.1. Lineage (NCBI taxonomy): Eukaryota > Metazoa > Arthropoda > Insecta > Lepidoptera > Tortricidae > Choristoneura > Choristoneura rosaceana. Next base: position 3,335,891 of record JAZBNJ010000019.1, read on the forward strand.
TACTTTTTAATTTTTATCACCCATTTTACAAATTACGATACTATAAGGTTTAATAAAACAATTACATTTAAGTTCTGTCACAATCCTTGACTGACCGGGAATGAACCTGACATTCGTTAGAACATAAAGTACCACACGTGCTTGTTTATCGTGTTGTGTAGGTAGGTATAGCATTATCGAATGACTAATCACTTGACGCGTCTGAATGAGACATGAATCATAAAAATCTGTGACTTAATTGATCGCGGACGTACATTCGGTGAACTGGAACAAAATTATATCGCTACTCGGCGAAAACTCAAATATCCCGTCCACAGATATAGAGTCAAACGGATCCAAGTCTAATAAAATGACTAGTCTGACGTAAAAGTCAAATTCATTAAGACTAAAATATGATTTCAAACACATACATAAAGCGCTGAAATTTATATTTACTAACTATCTGATCATGAAATAGCAGCATATCATTGTGGGCTTTGGCGAGGTATTTCGATGTATATGACGATGACTAAAAACAGAACCATTCTCATTTAATGTTGCCAAGGCGTTTCTTTTAGCAGCGTTATCTTCTGAACAATTAATACATCGGAAGACATGAGATAAGAGAAATGTTAACGTTTATTAATATCTTATCTGCCTAGCGCCACTTATAATATTAAGAGGGAACTAGCTAACATAAAACATTGCATTATTTGACCTGTTTCTCTCTATTTTCAACTGTTACTCACATGCTAAATTCTTAGTAGGCCTTGAGAGAATCTACATATATTTAAACTAAACAACACTCACCACCACGTCATCAAACGGATGCGATCGTTCTTTGAAAATTATAGACATTATTTTACCCTTTGACAGAAATAAGTAACATAAGCCGTGAAATGTAATACAGGCAAGGTTTTACTTTGTTTCTCAATGAAATCTAAGATTTTTTTCAAAACAGCATGTGCTATTGAAATTACGCTTTAATCTTAATCTATGTATGATCTCGCCGTGTGTTACAATTTATTTGACGGGTTACGTAAATCATTCAATATTTAGTAAACGTGTAGATTCAGTATCAGTTCTGACTTCTTATCGCTATCTTTGGCTAAGTCATGTGTTGATACGGAATGCAACACAACAGCTATAAATCTTAGTAATACTTTTAAGTTTAAATTGAAAGTTAATTTGGACAAGCACAGCACTTAGTTTGTACACAAGCATGTTTTTAGAGAGTTTTAGAACAGAATAGAATAGAATGTGAGGTATAATAGAGTATCTCAGGGTTTAGTTCAGTTTAATAATCAACATTTTGTGTAGATACAAACTTAGTTTTCAGGTGAAGCTAATAAGAGCGTGGTAAAAATAGGGATGGGTGAAGACCAAAAAGCTGAACACCGTTAAAATTGCGCTAGCAGGTATTTATAGTTACTATTACTTTTTCCGTATGGAAAAAGTTAATGGAAATTTTAACAACCTGCTAACGCAGCTTTAACGGTGTGCAACTTTTTGGTATTCACCCGGATAAAATTTCTCCGTTACTCTATTCCCATAGTTATTTGAAATCTCTTTAGCGACAGCACTTAATCGTACTAAGATAAGTATCTTTACTAACATTTAGATAAGGTGGATTTTTCCTGGTTTTATCAGCAATCAGCATATTATGTTTTAGTTAGGATATCACCAGACGGCAGCAAGTCATATACACACTTCATCCTACTATTATAATCACCTCTACTTTGCGAAATAGCACTTTAGTTACCAAGGGGATTGAGGCAGAGACCTAACGCGCATTTAAGTAAATGACACGAGTTTAATAAATAACGTATACTTACCCTCGAATGATATATATTTTTCATCTAGAAATAAAAGGCAGTAACGAAATACAGTACAAACGACTTTCAAACCTTCAAAAGTATTAGGATAGTATTTATACATTTACTAAGCAAGTGTAGTATAAAAAATATACTCTACAAGTACTGCCGCCTACAGAAGCACTACACTTCAAAGGCACCAACTAACAATTTTTCCACGGTCGTAATCATAACTTATCTCATTTACACGTAAGTTTAAAAAAGGCGGAATAAATCAGCATTCTCTTACAAGCAGAAGTCGTAATGTTTATCAGTTAATAACATATCGTTAACAAGATTTCACAAGTGTTATAGAAAACGTAAAAACGCGCAAACTATCGAAGTTTTATGGTTTCGCCTTATTCATTCCGGAATAAAAATGACGGTACAACTTTCGTGTTCCATGTTTGAAACTTCGTATTTTATCTATCTTTTAATCATCGGATCTGCTTCAATTAAGACACTAACAAAGTACCCACTTTATCGAACCCGCATCCCATTTTATTCTCGCTCTGTAATTTTATGAATCTTCGTCACAATCCTAGGAACTAGGATAGACGGCAATAATTCACTTAATCGGTCATTAAGTCTTCTTGCAAAGAACTGTCCCGGGAACTATTAATTTTTCCGAGGCAAAAAGTATCCTATAAGTGCTATAAGTATGTCGATCTCAGTTATGATGTACAAATGAGCTAAATTTCATCTACATCCGTGGAGACGTCTTTGCATGCGTGATAGAGGAACAAACATTATAACATCTAAACAGTCAAACTTTTACATTTATAATACTATAGTAGGATAAACAAATATGTCATACCTGTACCTAACTAAAAACTGCATCCGTTAATAGTTGTCCGTTGGACATGGACCGATAAAGAATTCTTTTATACTCTCTTCAAACAATAAAAGCAAACGTCCTTGAAACAGAAATATAACTTAGGAATTTTCAAGTTTACTTAGTTCTATAACTAGCTTACACGGAAGCTTTACCTTGATAATCCAGGGTCAATGACCAGAGTTTCACCCTGAAGCCAAACGATTAAGGGGTGTCATTAGGTTCAAAGGACATTGCCCCACGATAGCGTGAAATCGTCCAAATTTTAAATAGATTTGTTTTCTGCCTAGACGTCTGGAATTACAAGGTCGAGGTATTGTCGTGTTTGAATAGCAAAACAAGGCGTTTTAGCACCAGTGAAATCGGCCACATGTTTGTTACTAAAGACAAAGGGAAACTTAGTTGTGTTTATAAATACGCCCTAAGTAAACCTTGTAGAACGCTACAACAGGAGATACAACATTATTTGGAAGTTTGAAGGCCGAAAAGGCTTATCTTTATTCCGAAAACAAGATTAAGATTTTAAACAAACAGAAGAAGCAGACAAGAGCACTAGTATCTTTCAGACCAATATTTTAGCTTTGTCGAAGCTTAATTTAATTAACCACAGCAATGGCCGACGTCAGCGACGAATCACGTCGAAAGAATCTATTTGAAGATCGACCTCCATTGTTGTTTAGTTTATAAGATCAAACCCAGCAAATATCGGATGATCCTTGTCGGAAGACGTTTTCCTTGCTTTGGAAAGAGACGATTCGATAAGATCGCACGTTATATCTTCGTGCTTCTAATATCTACGTTTCCGTTATACGTTTTATTTTGTAATATTTTACGACTGATAATGTATTGAATTTTATGTTTGTTTCCCCAAGTAAAGCTAGGTGTTATGAAACTTATTTTAAAGCCAGACAATAGCTTCATTTCTCTTGCACTTTTTCTGCGTTCCGTCTTTGACGGTGTAGCACTTTTTTTCTAAGCGCATCCACTGTTCAGTTCAATGCATGTAGGTAGAGTAAGTGTGTTACTGTCATCTATTCTCTGTTATAATATATTTATCTATTGTATTTGCTCCGGGTCGGGTACTTTTAGCACGTAAAACAACGGCATTTGTGGCTTTTAGCAAATTATAATTGCAAACTTTTTTAAACCAAAATTTCACAAAAAGAACATATCGAGTTTGATTTAAATTGTATAAATTTCATTTTAACCACTATCAAAACTTTTAAAGGCGGTTCTGGGTAAAATTTTATCACTTTTTCCTAGCTGGAAAATTAGTACCCGTAGCTGGAAAATCGTCTCGCGTACGGAACGAACCGTCCGATGCGTTACGCAACAGTCGTTTCGTGACGCTGTCTGATTCTGTCCAGCCACTCATTACGCCTAACAGCTAGGAAACGAAAGTGTTCAGTGCTCACTCAGCAACGGCAATAATTAAGACAGATTATACTCGTAATTATAAGAATGTATTTGAATAAAAGAAAACTGTTGATTTTTTTTTTATTGAAATTCTCTGCGGCCAGGACACAAAGCATGGACAAAAATGTTTGCGTGGCTGTCTGTTTACCTCTACATATCGCATTTGTCAACCAGTATCCGTGAAATCACATGGATAATTTTTGTAGATTCGTTTTTTGTCAAATTTTTCAAAACAGCGAAGCCATGAGATGAGAAACATGAGATGACAAGAGATGAGAAAAAACGAAAACCACAGACTCGTGAAGTCTACATCTCAGCTCAGGTCAGTAATTGATATGGTTTTGTCTATTTTTTTTAACTGGTGTTGATTAAAATTTTACGTACCTACCTATAGTATCACCATTAGATGAAAATATATATAAATATGTAGGTAAAAGTAAGTACTATTTATGCGGTTTTTTTGAAAACATGAATGTTGATGCAAATAAATAAAGCACTGGGACTGTATTTGATCTTATTCTGATGGTCCGAACGTAGCCATCAATATAGAAGCTAACTTGGACGCGGTCAGTGTATGTCTAAAACACACAGTTTTTTAAATAAAAGCTATGCTACGCACGTCGACAAGTAGAAAAGGGTCAAGTTTTTTCCTTACCAGTTTTTTTTATTTAGTATACATATTTCAATTTGACGCAAAACTTTTTGATAATCAGTTACTTTTATACAGAATACTAGTTGAACCGGCTGTGCTAACTAACCGGTTACTGTCCAGAAAGTCTTCTTAACATACGATACCTACAATATACTCTGCGGCACAAAATTTGGCCGTCTACATATAAAATTACCTATTTCTGCATACATTTGAGGGCCAGATTTTTGCCGCTCAGTATAGATTTCAGTATGTTATGATGTATAGTTTAACTTTTGCCTTGACTCGAAAACAACTCTAATATTTGATATGGTCAAAAATACGGCAGGATTTGATCTAGAGATTCTGACTGACGCCGTCGTCGTATAAACATTTACGGAGCAAACATAAGCTGGATGTTATATTTACATTCGACAATTAGAAGCATCGTTTCGTAATATATTTCAGGTTAAGATAGGTATGGTTTTTTGAAGACTTGTTGTGACATACTCTACGCGCGCAATTATCTGCCTGTTTTAGCAACACAATAGTCTTTTTATTGCTGATTATTTATTGATTTGTGGTATCAATATTTGCGTTGCATTGTCTTTCAGACTTTGAATAGTCTTTTTGACTACAATAAATAACACGTTACTATCGAGGTGATTATTGATGGAGGCGGAAGCCCGACACTGGAACTTTAAGACATAATTACGTACGCCGTGTTTGGGCTTGTTAGAATATTCTAATGATTTACTTGACCAAGAATCGTATCAAAAGCCTGATAATGCAGCAATACGGGATAACCATTAAATCGTTTTTGGAAAAGAAGATATACTAATTTCTAATGAGAAACGAGTCCTTGTAATAAAGCACGAGACAATATGAAGGGTCCACGGAAAGAACATGTCCAGTCACCTAAGCAACTTTTTGAGTTACATAATAGCGGTTTGAAAGTTAGACATCACGAACAATTACTATGGTTACCATTTCTTTAAAAAAAATACAATTTATAATGTTTTCAGATTATTTAATTCAATGGTAAGTCATAGTACCTTGTGAGCTCTACATTTTGAGATTAAAATCTCAATTTAAAACAAAAAGTGACTAGACATGTTCTTTCCGTGGACCCTTCATATTGTTCCAATCTGAAGTGCCCTCAACCTTCATACAATACCTCGGCTCCGTGGCCCACCGTCCCTATTAAAATCAGAAAAGCGTGCCAAACGTCCTCTAGTTATGTAACGTTGCAGATCAGATGCGGCGTTCCATTCAGCTCGGTTTAGGCCGGTCGTACACGCCGGAAAACATTAATTATCCAAGTAAAACGACGACCTGGTTAAGATCGCGGGATCGCGGTGGATGCGAGAAGCACAAGACCGGTCTGAGTGGAGAGCCTTGGGGTAGGCCTATGTCCAGCAGTGGACGTCTTTCGGCTGACATGATGATCCAAGTAAAAAAACAATTTTTGATTCAGGGGTTACTTTACCTCCGTCTACATCAATGAACTACAGAAAGTTGCCTTGCAAGACAGCTACGTTTTCGCGACGTGTTTTTATGCAGAACAAAGACACGTGTCTTCTAAATCGACCTCACATTATATCCAACTGAAACAGGTTTTGTTATTGAAGCTACACAATCTCTATTTTGGAAAGCATTGACTGACTGGCAACTCATTAAGTGTAAAGGTTCCCTTGAGGTCACAAATCAAACAGCCAAATGTATCTACACAGAGACAACATTTAATTGCGACCATGGATTTGGTCCCGATGAAGAATAAAAAATTGGCTACCGCTCTGTCTCCATAGTGTACCTTCAATCTCAATGAATATGCCTGTCAAAATTCATAATGCATGTTCCTACAGTTTAGGCTGTGCGTTGTCTTGCACTTATTCAAGTACCTATATCTTTTATTGGTAACTGGTATATATTTAATTCCGTCGTCTAGTGAAAATTTACTATAAAGATTGTTACGTTGTCGATTAAAATATAGTAAAATGGCAATGGAAATGCGTCATAAATCTCATTATCATTAGAACTGTTTTAAAACGTACGCTGAACGTTTTCTAATGAACTAAAGACAAAACCAAAGGCGTCATTTCATTATCCGCGACTAATGTAATTCAGATTCCATATGACCACGACATTCTTAGAACTATTTCTTACTCTATAAATATATTAAAGTTAAGTATACTATGTTGCGTAAAAACCCATTACCGGCGTTATACCAAGGAAATGGCGTAGCAGAAACCGGTATCACAGGACAGCCATACCAAGATGTGAAGACCTTCGTAGTGGCAGTAGGGCAAGGTGCGGTAAATGCACCGAGCTCAATCGCTGGCTTATTGGTTTAATGTCAAGTACGTTGTACCAGTGACTCGAGTTATCCAGTATCTAACTATGTAATTAGAACGTTTATACTGTAATTATACAATTAATCAAGCGGCTAACGGCCGGGGCTTGTTCATTGCGTGCGGTGCGCCAGGTAGGTATATTAAACGAGATGTCCGTACATATTGTTCTGCGACTGCGGTCAAGTGGGAAAAAAATCCGGTAGTTCACACTGAATGTCGCCAGCGCGAACTAGTGCGAATTATCATCAGAAAGCATCAATCAAAAATGTATAACCTAGTCAGTAGAATGCTTGTTTTTTTTCTACTTGTCCGCAGTGTGGACAACTGGTAATAACCAGCGCAATCAACAGAGAAAACGCAGGCCCTGTATTAAGAAGTGCAAAACTCGAACTCGTATCTTGTCGTGGACGGTACGATACGAACTTCGATTTTCGAATTTCGTAATAGCCCAAGGCTCCGCCGGTGGTCGCGCATAGTTATTGAGACAGGATCCGAATTATATTTTCACCTGTTCACATACGAAAACGCACCTCTTTATGAATACAGTTGTAGGTTTATATTCAGCTCACATAGATGGCGTAGCACGAAGTTAGTCGCTATCGGTACCTTCGTACACTCGCACACCCTAAGACATCTTGTAAGCACGAACTTTAGTAACATGCACATCAATTTGCTGCGGAGAAACGCGCTTTTATGGGCGAACAGAACTGTTCATGATGTCCCCACCGGTAATCGAAACAGAAAGACAATTATTTCCAACTGTGATTGCTCATCTCTGACATCATCTACATATATGAAATCAGAGACTGCAGCTATTCATTCATTTCTCTGGACGATATAAGTATCGAGCAAAAACAAGTTTCGATATATAACAGTATTGATGTAACACAGGAAAGGGAAAGTTGTCAACTGAGAATGCATACACGAGTGTGCCTTTACGTACGATAGCTTGTATCTTTTATCTTTACATGATATAAAATAATGTCACTTCCCACCCAAGGGGTCGATCTGTATGTGAAAAGTTCGATTTATATCTACAGACATTGAGCATGCCAGACACGTGCCATCCGTGGCAGACAAAATAATATTAATTTAATTATATTAAGTGTCTGTCGGCGTCTGCGCAGCCGTGTAACCGTAGATATAAATCGTTAATATACACTCTTTAGAAGAATATATTTTTTTCTGCCATGGCACATGTCTGGCACGCTCAATGTCTGTAGATATAAATCGACCTTATTGTAGAGGTACGCTTAAAGCTTTTGAATTACGCAACGGATTTTAAATACGGGTTTTACGATTGGTTAGATATATTTTTCACTCAAGATTTGTATTATAATATGTAGCTGAAAAATTATCAAAGTATGCAACATTAGATAAGAAAAGTCTTAAGTTTTTATTTATTTAAAAATCAAGATAAGGATAGTAAATTAAGATATAACATTCTGTAACGTTCTCACATTAGGTGGATCGGGCACTAAGTTGACACATCAAAAGAATAAGAGATAGAATAACACATACCTATACAGCGTGTATTTTTAATACTACCTCAAACTGTAACCAGCCGAAGATTTAAGTCATGTGAACCGATATCAAAACAAATTTTTAATTTAGAATTAACTAACAGAGCGTAATTAATTTTTGAAATATTTTTGAGCAGCAATGTAATGCGTACAAGAAGAGAGAAGCGTTCTGTGACAGCTGTCACATCACGTCAACAAGTGCGACGTTTTGAATAAAAACAAAGTAGTATCGCGTAACGATACATTGCGTGCTAATTAATTTTGTAAGGAAAATAATAAGTCTAAATTTTTTACTAAAACATATTAAAATGTGATTATTAGGGCCTTCACTAACTGCCCTTAAAGTTTGAGGTAGTATTAAAAATACACGCTGTATACAGCTTGTGCGCAAGCAAGACAACTGTCACTGTTCTGCTTATATGTATTTCTCCATCATGAGTTTTATGTAACTTAATTTGAATTAAATTCTAAACGTTCTTTGCCGAGGATGGCGTCGTCACAGAATATTTCTGCCTTTTAAAACACAGTAGGTAAACTATAAATATCCAGTTAGTTCTACATCACTATTATACTCGCCATCTCGCTGGATGGAATTGTTTCTTTGATGAAACAACTATTTTAGTTTATATTTATTAGTGTCGGTAAAAAAGTTGATTGGCCCACTCTGCCGTGCTCGAACTAAATGACGGCTAAGTGACATTTGGCCAAAATTGACTTTTTAATACAGATCGAAAGAGAAAAAAAAGCCGCATCGATGAGTCTAAGCCATCTCAATTTTGGCCAAATGTCACTTAGCCGTCTTTTAGGTCATTCCGGGCTGGCAACTACAGTCACAATATTATTGCCGAGTGCTTGTTGGGTGTTGCCCAAAGATGGCTAAGGCTGCGACTGCGATCCGCCTAAGCCTCTCAAGTCAGAGGGTGCTCTCGGCGGGCGGCGCCCACCCTGACAGGGTAGCCATAGCGCTACTGAAACTTGTGTAAGGTCACGAAATATGTCGCGTGCCAACTAAGCTAAAGACGGAACAGAAGTCTTTCTGTCTAACATAGTTGGAATCAAAATAGTTTTCAACGTTTTCTGTCGGCGCGTGTTTTTTTTTCAAAGCTTTAATTTAACACACGAATGAACTAAAACAATAACTTTGCTCACCCGCGACTTTATAATAGCTACGTTTAGTAGTACGTTTATGCAAGATATGCGTGTTCCTGCAGTTCCTCCACCTCCACACTGTAAGAACACACATGAATCACACAAACCCATCTATCACCACCATCACACTATACTGACGCGTTTCGAACTCAACCACAGCTCATCTTCTGAGCAACACTCCCATACACTATGCTACCAGATGCTAACATCTGGTTAGTAAAGACTCAGTGTTAGACCGCCTTGCAGGTAAAAATAAATCTAGATTTAAATGTTAAACCTGGCTTAAGCTTAACAGTTCCATACATTTTGACAATACTAAACTAAGCTTAACGCTAACTCGAGATTTGTGTTTCCAGCAAGTAGCCATTAGAGTCAGCAAAGAGTTAAGCCAGGGATACACTAGGGGACAAATGTCCTGCGACCCGACTAGCCAGCATGTCGTATAGCTAACGACGTCGACTGTCGCGAGATATGTCAGGCGAAATCGACCGGCTTCGCTGGACATGTCGCCGGCACATGTCGTGAGACATTCGTCCCCTAGTGTATTCCTGGCTTTATACAATACAATACTTGAGGCTTAAAATTCCTTTTTACCCGACTGCAAGGAGAGGTATTGTTACCTGTAACGCACGTGTAACGTGTTTTTCATCAAATTTTAATGAATGTTTATACTTTGTGGTTTCCCACCTTAATTAGATATACAAAACAGTAATAATTAACATCTCTTTAAATACGAAATGACCCAACAAAATATCTTTTTAGTTTAACATACGCCGCAAAACCGCGAAATAACGACTGTAAAACATACCTACTCATAGTTTTTGGAAACCAAGTCATTATAAATTTCCATTTACGCAAAAAATTTAATTCTCGCTTTTCCTTTTGGACGATAGGAAAAATAGGGAGAATAGAATTATTGTAAACTCCAATCCCTTTCTAATCGCGGGCGTATAATACCACTGAACCGAATTTGAACTTTTAGGTGCTCAATCGACGCAGGATTTAACATTCTTTAATATTGAAGGGCACAACATTTCCGGCGGATGTACCATTTTTGTTCTAGAATAAAAAAACTGAAAAAGAGCAAAATTTTCGCAGCAAGAGGCAAGCTCAGATTACACCAGTGACTTATGATTACACACATTTAGGACCAAATGAAGGTATTAATACAATTTCCAGCTCCTTGGAAATTAATTCTTCAAAACGTTTTTTTACGGATCTTATTTGATTGGCCTATATTTTATTATACTTATAGAGGGACGGTATCATAAAAACTTAAATTTTCGAATTTCAGAGTAGCACCCAGTATACTGGTGTAAATCATCACATTGTCATGATATCTAATACCTTGAAACAAGCAATTCTTGTATAAGTAATAAATAAAAAATAATAATTTAATAAAAATAATAAAATAATGGATTAATTAAGGGAATATATATTTATATATTATCAGAATCACGGAAACGGCTCCAACGATTTTGATGAAATTTGGTATGTGTGGGTTAGTCTTATCTCTAGGAAAATGCCCGAGTTTTATCCCAAGCAAAGCTCGGTCGCCCAGGTATTTATTTACTACCGTAAAACCATTTAAAATTCCCCAACATTTCATCATACCTATATAGATTAAAGATAACAATGTAATACTCCTAAATCCCTTGTTAAAAAAAATATCAATTGTTCTAATGATAAGTGTATGATAATTATAAGTAATATTGCCTATTTTTCAATAAGATAATATAATAGAACATTGTTGCTCTGGACAGTCAATACTAATGACTTTGATACCCTATTAACATGTAATTAAATTGATAACCCCATCAACTGACAGATAATCTTTAGTAAATAATGACTTCATTTATGATAAGTACTCGTATTATTTTGGCTTATACTGTTACTAAATGCAATATAGCTTTTTTACTGATTTTAAAAAAAAGCTCAATTTGACAATATTAAACTTTCAATTATGGGTTCTACAATTATTAAACATTAAATACACTTCTATTATGAAATGGTGGCTCATATATTTTTAGTAAATTTCTTTTTTTTTTTAATTGCAATTGCTGATTCTACATATTAATCCATTTACTGTGTTGTTTTAAAAACTTTTATTAATAGTGGGTTAGTGATTATTAGCCATTTTTATATTTCAATGAAGGAAGGAAATTATTTTACGAAACTGATAAGTGATAAGTTACTATTGTGCTTTGTCAAATGTGTTATTTAAAAACCTGTTTTTCAGATTGCAAGCATGGAAATGCAAGATTTTTGAAAGCAAAATCCAATTAACATCTGTAATTATATAACATCAGTGTCTCTGTTTCTTTCAAGCCGCACTTTTAAGGGTAACCCTGTGTGTTTTGACTCCCATGATACAGGCTCTGCCTAATGTGGGTGTCGCCAAATTAATGTTTAATTTTTTTTCTGGTTTATGGTAATATTTTTTTTTTCATTTTTTTTTTTTACTGTTATAAAAACATCCATAGCTTTAATATGAATTAGAATGTGATTACCTTGAAATAAAATAGAGAGTAATCTATAGAGTATCTGTAGTGTGGTGTATATAACTGAGGCTTCTAATGAGGCTGACATAGTTACATTTGGTGTACTAAAGCCTCGTTGAAATACTAGATTAAAAAAAGAAATAAAATTGTAAACTACTAAATAAGAAAGATTATTAACTAAGTGATTAAGAACTACAGTTACTATCTTTTCTTTGCAATAAACAGCTTAAATTTATAAATTACCTTTCTGAAATTAATTTAAATGTTTAAGGATAAGCCTCATACTTACTTAAAAAATTAAAAAATTTAAATCTAATGTGTTTACATTACAGCATAATTTATTCACAAATTTATAAAGTTAACTGGATTATATTGGCTACAACAATGCTACAAGAAATAACAATGGGCGGAAACCCGTGTGGTTTTCACAAAGGTCCATGAGATGTAGTGCCATTTTTAAATTTAGAAATATGGGATATTTTATTTGTCATTTAGAATTTACAACCTTAACAGGGTTCAAGACTATTTAGACATGTTTTAACTTTTAATTATTTAAATTTATAAGGCAACTAGCTTTTGCTCGGGGCTTCGGGAACTGTCTATTTTTTCGGGATAAAAAGTAAACTATGTCACTCTCTGGCTCATAAACTATCTCTATGCCAAAAATCACATCGATCCATCGCTCCGTTTCAATGTAAAATACGGACAAACATACTAAGACAGTATTAGTATGGATATGGAAAAGGAGTGGGATTTTTGGATAGGTAATTACTTTTATTGCAAGTGTAATAAAATGTGATAAAAAGCAAGATAAAAGTGTTATTAAATCACCGAATGAAATGTAAATAAAATAATCATTGCGAAAATTCCCCATTATGATAATTACAATTATGGGAAAAATATAATTATTAGGGTATTTAGAGTTTTGGGAATTAACTTCTTGTGGGGAAAGCAAATTACTTGTGATATGGGAGTTTGTAGTCACATTCATTACAATAAAGTTCTAGTAGGATGGGCTTTAGGGGGATAATAATAAATATTTAAATATCGAGGGGAAATTTACACTCAGTGAGTTGACTTCAAAAATACAAATAATAAAAGAGTTCCAATTGGAAAGCGTGGCTAGGTATCGCGAGAACATACTATACGGTACTATAAGTGCCGACACTAAACTTAGCAAAATGGATAGTTTAACTCACCTGGGACGATTCTGCATATAGTATTGGCCACCGAAAATAAACGCCATGTACACCCCGACGTAGTAAAACGCCACAGTCCAATTCTCGGTCATCCATTTCCTAGAGTTCTGGTGGATAAACTCGCTTTCGAAGTCGAAAATGTAAGAGTAGTTTGGCGTAGTGTCCAAATTGTAGGTCCAAGTCGCAGACTCCATGTCGAACGTTATTTTGTAGTCACTGCACACTGTCTCTGCCTCACGCTGCACTTATCATAACCGCGCCGGTGTTCGATTATTATAACCTAAATCGTTTTAATAATCGTTATATCACAGATGACTAATGTCAATATTTCGTGCGAAGGCGTGTTGCCCATATAATACTGACACCAGCAATGAGCGTCCGATAACAACACGTTGACTATTTATTAGCAGTAAGACGTCAGCGCAGCCCGAACTTATTTGCTAGGACGTGTCGCGGCAATAGCAAAAGATGAATGAACCGAACTCGCCTCACGTCACGCCGCGCCTACTGCCGTGACCGCCTTGCGCTCGGCTCGCTGCCACTCACTGCCACAGAATTGACTTTTTTTGACGGTAGGGAAACTGTCACTTAGCATGCGCTCTATGGATTCTTATGCTCGGTTTACACTAGCGTTTGCTGGAATCCTTGCAAAAGTCATGAATACCCAAGCTCTTTTCAATGGAATGGCGAATGGTAAAATAATGGTCGAATAAAAATGCAATAGTTTAAAAGAAACTTTATTTTCTAAATGTAATTGCGTAGTTACATTTAGTGTTGAATACGGCATAAGTTAAAAAAAAAACAATTAGTTTTGTGTATTTTATGTTTTTTAGTGTATTTTTTTTTTAACAATGGTACCTAACAAAATATAACTTTGATTGTTATTTAGCTACGTATAGTTAGTTGACAGGAACGGTATAATGCAATCAACAGCTGTTACATTGAAATAAAAGGTTGATGTACTTACCTACTATGTATTAAATCAAACATACAACATAATAAAAAAATAAACATAGAAACTCACAAAAGCGTTTAGCCACAGGTTCAATAACTTCAAACTAAAAAGGTCGACAACCGAAAAAACAATTGGTAAAGTCCGTTATACATGTTATCAGCAAAAACCAACATATCACTGAATCTTCTTTTCAGCTCCATAAAAATAGGCAAATTATGCTTAGACACCACATCTTCATTCGTTTTAAGGTTTGCCTCGGTAGTATTATAAAACGTATACATATAAAATGCTGTTTCTTTACCGATATTAATGACCCTGTGGAACATCCCAGCATCAATACTAGTGCCATATCCAGGATTCAATCTGTATGATTGGCCATTCTGATACTTTGTTACTTCAGGCTCGAAAACAACCTGTCCTTGTAAAACTGTTAAGGTAATATTACTGAATTCAATTGGTACAAACTTCTCCAAGGCATATCCTGGAAACAAATAATTTAATTAATTTACAAAAAATATTTACATAAATTGAATATTTTTACATGTAGAATTTTATATGTATCAGAATACGAACCAGGAAAATCAGCAAAGAATACAACGTCACTGTACTGATTCCAGCCATGAACATCCTTTCTAATCTGGTACAAAACGCTTCTCCATTCTGATGCATTATCAATCAAAGGCATTAAAAACGGTATTTCCTGATAAAAACTCCATGAAACTTGCAATAAATCTGACTTTGGATTAAACATGCGCTGAACAAATCTACCATTCAAAGAACACCAAACATCAATGTAAATGGAAATGTTTTGAGATGGCATTCCTAGAGTTTTCAATGGCTTTCGAGACTCTTTTAGTAAATTATTTTTAAGACACATTGCATATTGTTGGATCATATCTCCGTGCTTAAACCAACGATCATTAGGGGTTAAAACATATGGATCGACATAGAACTGGCTATTCTTTTCGTTGTCAACTAATTTTACAATCACTGACTGGATGTCCCAAGTATGCACCATCATATCCCAAGAGTAACCGTAGATTCCATTTGCCCAGTTGTTGTAACCCTGAAAAAAAAACACATGAGATGCTGTTTAATATAAATTTCATATATGTACCTTAAAGCTGACATCAAAAATTTTTAGATAGGTAGATAAATAGGTACCTAGCTAATAACAAATAATTAACGGTTTTGTGAAGATGATAAGATGGACAAGTGACAGTTGATCTCTCGATCACAAAATAAAATTCTCCACACGGAAATAAAAATTAAAAGACCTGCCGTTCCTGGCTCTTTAAGACGAGGGTTAAGAAAAAATATCTACACCCTTTCAAAAACTTAGCTTAACCAATTAACCAATCAATTCTAAAGTATTTTTAAAACAAATATAATAAATAATTTTTAGTATTTATTAATTTATCAATTATATCTTACTTTAGTAATGAAGTGAGAAAATGGCAAAAAGACTTGCATTATCATGTACATTATAATCAATGCCGTTGTTATTTTTTTCCTTAGTCCTACTTCCACATGATTGCTTTGATGTTCACTATTGAGCTCATCTTTTTGAAGTGTTAAATTTGCGCCATTGATAGTTTTCGCTTCTTTTGAATTTTTGTCATCATTTTCGCAATTTTTTGAATTGACACATTCTGGTGCTGTTTCATTTTGAACAAATTGATCATGGGAACTAGAAGGTCCTTCATTATGGACACTTTTTTCGTGGTCTTTTATAAAAACATCTTCATCGTCTTCTGATTCATTTTCCACAGTTTTTGATTCAAGTTTTAAGGAATAATTATTTATTCGTTGACGTAGTTTTGCGTAAAATGTCACGAGGAATGATTTAAAAAAATTCAACAGTAAAATAGGCCAATCAAAGGGATAAAACAGTGGCATCGTTGCCAAACAAACCCACGGAAACATGCCTGAAAAGACAAAAAATTATACAAGTTCCATGTTCAAACTAGATCATATAAATCAGAACAATAATGTAAACAAAAAATGCTTCACGATACCAGCGCCGGACTGGCCATATGGTCGAGGTGGCGTTTGCTAGCAGGGCCCCAGTCTGCACGGGTCCCCTTTGACCCTGGCTTCCGGAGCTTGTCGCAAGCCAGGTGGGTAGAATAATAGGGGGCCCGCACCGAATAGGCTAGGTTCCAATTCTTGCAACTTTCAGTCTAGGGCCCTGAGGTGAGTGGCGTAGCTAGGCGTGGGCAGAGTGGGCCCTCGCGCACAGCTTCGCACTTAAAAGGGCCTCACGAGGCCTCTTTGAATGTGATGCGACCATAGAAAAGGGGCCTCGCTGACATGACTTCACCCATGCCTACATTAGTCCACGCTACGCCACTGCCTGCGCTTGTGTGAAGCCACCCGGGTCCTTCCTGCCCGTCTGTCTGAGCCCAAGCCTGCATGATACTAACTGAACAACCAGTACTAACCTATAGTAAAAAGCCTTGAATTCATCAAATGAAACAAAGCACAGAAAACCATAGCCATATGGCGACTACGGGACCACATCATCCAAAAGGCCACGGTCAAGTCAAACAAGTAAATAAACCAGTGTACAACAAGGTAGTCAGTCTGTTCAACTGTTAAAAATAACCTGAGAAAAGATAACAATTCACAATTAATAGAACACATAGTAGTGATATCAGAAGATATCGATAATATTGAAAGCATAAAAGTTAAATAGAACAGTAGAGTTCGTAAACTTCTGAGCGAAAATTTGATCAAAAATATCTGAACACGCTTTACACCGTTAACAATAGAGTAGTGTTCACATATATTTGATCAAATTTTTGCTCAGAAATTTCAGAATTCAACTGTAGTAATACGCCAGACAAAAAAAAAACAATTAGCAAAAAAAAATTAAGAATAATTACGTAAAAGGTGTAAAAACCCAATGTGCGCTCAAATTAGGTACAGAGTATCCGGTTAACCACTCCGATGTGCCTTTCTTTAAACCAGCTACGAAGTATAATATGAAAAATTGGTATTTCAAAAGGAAATAGTTCCAGTAAGGTACAGTCTCACTAAATTTTTCGGGTTCTAAAAAAATATCAATAGACCTGAAAAAAAAAAAATTACAATTACTTTTGTTTTGATTTTCTATTCATTTGTATCTGTTTTTATTATTGTAAAGTACCTCTGAAGGAGCAATTTTTTATATATTATTATTTATTTTGTAAATCTTGGAAACGGTTCTAACGGTTTCAGTAAAAGTTGCTAAATGGGCAAACGGCCCAAGTGAGCCTAATTGAAGCTCGATCATCCAAGTATTTAGAAGGGTTCTCTATCGTTTGCCCTTATTTCATGTGCCCGAATGTATCGTTTTCTATAATTTTTGTTTGCCATAAAGTAATTTAATTCTGAAAAATTTCTTCAGAGTCGATATTAAACTAACGTAACCTAACCTACTGCATTCTATATGATGACATTACAAAAAAAATCCTCAAAACAGCACGGTTCTATACATTTTATAGCAAACGTTGGTATGGCAAATTAAATTCGGGCAAGTCTTTATTTAAACGATTTAGAAAAGAACAAGTTCAAGCGCAATTTTGAACATATTTAGCAAATTTGAACTTTCTTGAATGACATTAGGTTTCCAGTTCTGGTAAAAATTGACGTGGATTTTATAAGGTTACATACATTAAAAGCTCAATGCTTCAATATGTTAGAAAATATTCTTACCAATAACAGTCGGCTTCTGTACATGCTAGAAGAAAACTTACTAAAGCAAACAAGTAGCTGTGGTTGTTCCAATAACTCTTCTCGATTAAAAACAAATACCAAAAACAGATGGTGAAAAGAGTAGCACTGATACGGTACTTATAACCAAGCGTTATTCCTACAGCTCCTGCAATGTATTAAAAACTTCATTTAAGAAAATTCCAGAAAGGACTCATTTACTGGAAATAATTTATTATGTCCTTAAATAAATGAAAGAAACAAATAATATAAAATATAATAATCATTCAATCAGGTAACCAATCCAAAGTGCAGCGTAGACGAGTGCCATGTACGGCATAGGGACTGCCTGTATAAAGGTGAAAAGTGGAAAATGACACGACTTGGGGTCCCCCCATCTTTTATCCATCGCAGCGCCGCCACGCTCGTCCGGAATATCGAATAACATCATTAAGCCTGGAAAATAAAAAATATGCTCCAATCTCTAATATCAATGAACATGAGTGACGTTTGCAAGTGGGTATATTTATTATTATTATTGCTAATAATAAATTACTATCAATGCTTGAATCTTTTTTTTTACATGCTGAATATATGTGCTAAACTTATTTTAAAATAATTTTACTGTATTCTTACAAATAAATGTTTTTGAATTTGAATTTCAAAATATACCTAAACTAAAAATTTAAAACAAAAGATATATAATTCATGGCGTGTGTGCGCGCGTGTGAGTACCTATGGGTGTCTATGTATCTCTGAGTCTATATGGGTGACAGTGAGTTGTGTTTTAACTCAGTATATAAGTATGTATAAATAACACAGTATGTAATTTATATACTGTGGTTTTAATGAGTCGATGGTCGTAATTCTAGTACCGCCCATGCGACATACAATGTTTTTCATCACTTTTGCGAGTAAAATTGTTTATTTGTAAGAAAAAAATACAATCATATTTGTCAATATTAGCGATACCGTAGGCTGCGCTCGCAGGCAGCGCCAGCATCCTTTCCCAACAGCGCACCAAATTTTGAAAGGACCCCATTACTGTTCGAAATCCGTTATTGTCTAGGTTTCATAATAATTCTTGGAAAATCGAGATTATTTCCTGGACACTAGCCCCTAACCTCCAGAATGCATTACTTTCTACGCCGTTTTAATGACGTAATGGCAGCATTTCATACCATTTTTTTGAGTATAAATTGTTACAATCTTATTTTCATTGACTCCTTACTCGTTTATGTGTAGACATAGCATTACAATGTCAGAAATTTTTGGGTGACACTCTTTCCCGGCCCGGATAATACCGGGATGGAAATACCGACCCTGTTTTACGTGTACACGCCCATAGACGCTTCTGTCAGTTTCTATGCCTGTTTCATCGAAATAGTAAGTACCTGGAAGGTGCACTGTGCAGGAATAGCGAGCCGATCGCTTGGCGATAGAGATAGCTACCACAGGGTTATTTTATCTCACTCTATTAGTATGACCATAATTTTATGCGATTAATGAGACATTCCTTCCTCCTAGTACTTCTTTGTCAGAAAAATATACTAAGTAGCAATAACCAGATTCTTTATTACTTGTATACCAAGTCCTTATGATACGGCTGGTAGAGACTAGAGCAAATAAATTTTAGGTATGTACGTCGGTGCTAGTAACAGAAGTATTCACTTTTCTATAGGTACAACTAGTATGAAAAAGTGGATACATAAGTCAGTTAATTTAGTTTAATAAATGAATGAAGACTTAAGTTGTCACTACAGAAAAAATCATTTATTAAATTAAACCACAATCACATTCTGAGAGGAGGCCTGTGTCCAGCAGTGGGCCGTATATAGGCTGGGATGATGATGATGATGATTACAAATTACAACAATGAAATAAAAATTAAAAAATTAATATTAAATAAAACTAAATTAAATCAAACAATTAAACTCACTCACTCACTGTTGTCACTAAATTATATACTTATTCATTATTTACTAGCTTTTACCAGCGGCTTCACACGCGTAAACTGAATCGGTCCGGTAGTTTTAATTGAAATTTTCAGGATTTTTCCAAATTCCCTTGGAAATTTTCAAAATTTATAATAATAATATACTATAATGTAGTAGGATTATTATTTTATGCATATATGTATCATTCGTATTAGACAATACGTATGATGGGTATAAAAATATTATATTATAATAAATATTACATATTAGCCATTTCAATACATCGTGAAAAGATTGTCACCCTAGTCTCAATAACGAAGGCGCCATCTTACTGTTTGGTGTGGCCATTGAGAAATTAATAAAACCTACCATCAAGTTAAAATTAGCTCATGTAAAAATATATAAAGCTTATTTCATTAAAAAAATATATATATTGTGTAATTATTGCTTATTATAAATGTATATACATTTTATTCAATATTTTTAAAAGGCAACGCTCACGAAACTAAAATTTACTAATTATTTATTATTTATATCCTGGCAATAGTTAGAGAGGGACACACTGACTCCGTGCTTGCTATTTCACCCGGACCGGAGGCCCTTAGTTCTTATGTCAATGGGTTTGGGTCGGTTTTTGCTCGTCTGTTTTTGGAGTGTTCATTCCAGGTACTTACTATTTCGATGGCCTGTTTCTCTCAGTTTCTGGGCTGGTATTTCCATATCGCTGTTATTCGGGCCGGGAAAGAGTGTCACCCAAATTTTCGCGTTCCGAAACTTACTAAGGACTACAAATAGAATAAGATCGTGTACATTATTTGTGGATAATGGATAATTTTAGTTATCCATATAAATAAAATTATTATTAAAAAAGGTAAAATATGACAAAATAAAATAAAAAGAACCCTCTAGAACTTTTAATGCTAAGATGTGCAGTTTGTGTTGTGTTTTTGTATTTAGTTGAAAATACGTTTTCGAATGTCTTTGAAAGAGACGCGGGAAACTTAGAAAATAAACAAAATACAAATTATACAAACCATCTAATCTATAAAACATGTATCGTTCAGTGACTGTATTCTCAGCAGGAAATTTAATTAATAATTATATTTCAATGAAATCCACAACAACTTACCAAATAAAATCCTTGTCAGTGCTAGACTAGAAGCATGTTTCGGAGCGTGCAAATACAATGCTACTTTATCAAAAGTCGTGTCTTTAATATTAAATCCAAATTGTTCCCTAAATCTTTCATTAACTGCCCCGTAAAAAATAATAAAAATGTCTTTAAACTTCATTGCAGAGCAAAAATTTGTGAAGTGTTTTCGTTCGAGCCTGGAAGAGGAATGAAACGTAAATTCTTGTTGAGTAAATCAGGTAACATTTTAGTTCATTTAGTTCGATGAATACCGTGGTGTCTGATTAATTATGTTAAACAGATGGCAATATGCGGAGCTGACATGTGGATACCAATTTACAGGTGACTTAACTCATGGGGGTGACATCCCACCCCGTAAGCAAGTAATTACAATAACATATTCATTATTATAATCTTCATGCATAAAACATTCTGATAACACTCGCATCTCATTTTATCCTAAATTATATTATTTGAACGGACACAGTTTTTGTTAATGCAGGTAGTATCTTATATAGGTACTATCAAATCGTTTTTGGGGGTCATCTTTGCCACAGTCTGTCAGGCACTTCCTGCTATTTTAGAACTGACAGACTTTTGTTGCCTCTCTCTACGAATAAAGGGCTTCATGATGCCACGTGTTTCGTAATGATGTCACATGACGTAAATTGACCTTAAAACTTTGACCGGAAGTGAAGGATTTTCTCAAACTTCCGGCAAATTTTAAGTGCGTTAGTTTTTTGATTCTTGCTCAGCACAACTTTTTCCACCGTGTGCCATGCATCTTTAGCGTAACTTGGCGCTGGGTTCACGGACTACAACGATTTCTATGAAATTTGGTATGTAGGTTTTGCAGGTGGTAGGACCTTGTGCAACGTCCGCCCGGATTGCTACCACCATCTTGCTCGCTAATCCTGCCGTGAAGCAGCAGTGCTTGCACTGTTGTGTTTTGGCGCGGAGAGTAAGACAGCCGGTGAAATTACTGGCACTTGAGGTATTCCAACTTAGGCCTCTAGGTTGGCAACGCATTTGCAATACCCCTGGTGTTGCAGATGTTTATGGGCGGTGGTGATCTCTTACCACCAGGAGACCCACTTGCTCGTTTGCCTTCCAGTCGAATAAAAAAAAAAAGGTGTTTTCGGGGACAAAAAATCGATCTAGCTTGGTCTTCTTTGGGAAAACACTCGCTATCGAGTTTTAACCTGAGCGAAGCTCGGTTGCCCAAGGCACCTACTGAATACTTAAATATCTCAGGTAAAGTGATCTAAAAATTTAATTCGCATTTTATTTTTCGCAGTAATTGCCAAGCGAATCATTTTGACCTATTTAGGAATAAGTATTATACTGTATGGAGAACATATTTTTTTTATATTCGACAGATTCGTAAACGAGCAAGTGGGTCTCCTGGTGGTGTTCACCACCGCCCATAGACACCTGCAAAACCAGGGGGTATTGCAGATGCGTTGCCAACCTAGAGGCCTAAGATGAGATAGGTACTTCAAGCGCCAGTAATTTCCCTGGCTGTCTTACTCTCCACGCCGAAACACAACAGTGCAAGCACTACTGCTTCACGGCAGGATTAGCGAGTAAGATGGTGGTAGCAATCTGGGAGGACCTTGCATAAGGTCCTACCACCTGCAATTTCTCAATTTCAGTCAAAATTTTAAATTTTAAAAAAAGAAGAGGCGCTTCGAATATTTTTTTAAAATTGTTTTTGTGGATTTCGCACGCAGGCACAGAATGTGCTATAAAAACTATAATAAGTTACTTACCTATTTAAAATTTGTAATGTAATACCAGTGACCGAAAAAGTTAATTATTTGTTAGAACCTGGAGTTTAAGCAACATAAAATATACAAGCGTTGTTTTAGACAGGCAATACGTAAAAAATATGTGGAGCCGCGAGCCTGTAACTATTGTAGCTACTCCTAGCGCCATCTAGTGAGCACATATAGAAACTCCAAACATGTTCTACATCGCGCTATCGAAGTTTCATAACTTATATGACGCGTATATACAACTACCGACGCGCTTCCTTTGGACTTCGGTCCCCAGTAGGCATAACACCTGCCTGGAGAGAGATCTCTCTATTGGAGCCTCCCCCCACACTAGAGGTATTATGGTAAAAGGACGAGGAAGTACTTAATACCGCGCATATTCAACAAACCTCTTCTCGGAAGAGGAATGTAAAATCAAGAACTGTTTCAAAAATAAGTTAAAAACATGGTTGATAGACTCTTTCCACACAAAAAATTGTTAGTTTATTCAGTACCCATTAGTTTTGTATAATGTAAATGTAGTAACTATTGTGCACAATATTGTTAAAACGAGTGTTTGGTTCGTGCGATTTGGCGAAATACTACTTATGATAAAATGTGTAAGTATAATCATATATTACAATCATTAAAAAAATAAAAATAACATAATAGTGGGTGTGTACTAGGTGTTGCTGCGGTGGGTGTTACTTGGCAGAGACGTAGGCGTTTCAGCTCGACGAGTTTGCCTAGCCTATGACTACATCGCCTCGTGTTAGTGTCACCTAACAGAGACATTTGGGCGGATCCGTATTGCAAATATTAAAATACTAGTGCGAGAAAGATGTTAAACACGACAAAGGTAATACAATACAATAACTCCTTATTGTACTCCATAAATAATAAGGCGATACAGAAAACAGGTACACAGATAGAAAATTACAGGAAAGCAATAGACGGTCTTCGCTTACTTTTTTAGAGTATTAGAGTTAGCTTTGAATGTAGTGGCTGTGTGTAGCTTTTGATCGTGTTTTTTTTTTAACTTGTATTATAAAAAAGTTAAAAATAATAATTACTAGATAGCTGGACGTCTGGAATAACACATAGGTTACTTTCTGTCCCGAAATTCCCAGGGATAGGGATAAAATCTTGAAATAACAACCTCTGGGCTTAGAGTAGTATATTTGGTAGCTATGTAGGTAGCTGGACGTCTGGAATAAAACATAGGCTACTTTTTGTCCTGATATTCCTATGGGATAGGGACAAAATCTTGGAATTTTTACCGCTGGTTAGTCTTGAAATTTTGGACAGTTCTTAACACAACCTCAATGAAGACCACACCACGATATAAAATTTGGGAGATCCCAGGGAAATATTGTAAGATCCTGAAATTTCAAATGTTATGACCAGATCGAATAGTTAACGCGTGCGAAACCGCGTGTAAACTCTGGTTTACACGTATAATAAATAAAATAAAGCACCTCTTGTTGTGATCGCTAGCGCCATCTAGTTTTGGATAGCGGAACTAACTAACACAGTAAACATTATGATTAGCAATGTGTCGACAGTTTATGAGGGAGGATAAAGGCATAGTACAGGCACAGTCCGTGAGTTTTCATTATTTAAATCTTGCGTTTTATTTACTTTCAAACAAATGATTGCAATTGTTAAAAAAGGTAAAAATAGTTATGAAATAGTAATAATTCGACTTATCCCTACTAATATTATAAATGCGAAAGTAACTCTGTCTGTCTGTCTGTCTGTCTGTTACGCTTTCACGTCGAAACCGCTGAACCGATTTTGATGAAATTTGGTATAGAGATAGTTAAAGCCCCATGGATGAGCATAGGGTACTCTTTATTCCGGTAGAGGGCGCCACCGCGCGATAACCTAGGTCCGTGCAGATGAAGTCGCGGGCATAAAGCTAGTAATAAATAAATATCACGGGACAATTCACACCAGTTGACCTAGTCCCAAAGTAAGCTTAGCAAAGAACAACGGATAAATATAATTCCTATTTTCTGTAATTTTTTGCTATATTTTGGTGCGCAATAAAGAGTTCTTGTATTGTATTGTATTGTATTATATAGATAGAAGACTAGCTTTTGCCCGCGGCTCCGCCCACGTGGTATTCGGTTATCGCGCGCTGTTCCCACGGGAACTGTGCATTTTTCCGGTATAAAAAGTAGCCTATGTCACTATCGGGCCCATAAACTATCTCTATGCCAAAAATCGCGTGGATCCGGCGCACCGTTACGGCGTGAAAGACGGACAAACACACAAACATACAAACACACTTTCGCATTTATAATATTAGTATGGATATGGATAAGTACTTAAATACATACTAAACACCCAAGATCCCAGAACAAACATTCATATTTTTCATACAAAATACAAATATCTGCCCCGACACGGGAATCGAACACGGGACCTCAATCTTCGTAGTCAGGTTCTCTATATAACCACTAGGCCATCTGGCCGTCTAACGACTTAAATCTGTCAACAGAGTTAAAACTACCATCCAAGCCATCATAGTTCAATATCTCAAAAATAGCTGAACCAACTTTGCTAAAACATCTAAGAACCATCAGAAGATACCAACCAAAAAAACAGCATTCAAATTGCGTTCAAATTAAAAACACCCATCTTTTTGCGTCGGGGGCTAAAAAGCTAAGTTAAAGATCATAGTTTTGACGTAAAATAATAATTTATGGAAATATCTAAAATTCATGCGCAAAATCTAGAAATACCTACCTAAATATAATTATGTTCGGTTTCCATTGCAAAACCGTCTATAACAAAATTTCTGTTTATAGGTTTGTTACTTTGTGCATAGGTAGGTAGGTACCTTATTTTCCAAAATAATTATTTAGTTTCCTATTTTCCCCTCTGTGATAGCCTAGTCAGAACAGTATTTCCCACTGTGATTTGCGATTCTATCGCAGGGGTTCCGCAGATAAAACTAACTTTAACGCTAAAATAGATTTATATGAGTATAGGTCATCATCCCAGCCTATATACGTCCCACTGCTGGGCACAGGCCTCCTCTCAGAATGAGAAGGCTTGGGCCGCAGTTCCCACGCGGGCCCAGTGCGGATTGGGAACTTCACACGCTCCATTGGGTTGCTTCGCAGGTTTGTGCAGGTTTCCTCACGATGTTTTCCTTCACCGCAAAGCTCGTGATAAATTTCAAATGTAATTCCGCACATGAATTTCGGAAAACTCAGAGGTGCCAGGGTTTGAACCCACGACCCTCTGCTGTAAAGGTATGTCATTAAAAGTTTTTTTATGGCTCCGCGGATCACGATAAGGAAGCAGAATCAGATCTGACCTTTGTATAGGTTGGGAAACGCTGTTCCTGTATTGACAATTATATTCATATATTAAATTTTAAGCTCAGGATCATGGGTTCTAATCCCATTTTACACATCGCATTTTTTTTTTAATTTAAGTGCGAAATAATATTTGAAAATTATCAGTAGGTATCACGAACTTTACGGTAAAGCAAAAAGTCGTGAGTAAACCTGCATACACCTTCGAAGATCGGTGTAAAGTTCCC
This sequence comes from Choristoneura rosaceana, assembly GCA_037349165.1. Classification (NCBI taxonomy): domain Eukaryota; kingdom Metazoa; phylum Arthropoda; class Insecta; order Lepidoptera; family Tortricidae; genus Choristoneura; species Choristoneura rosaceana. The sequence goes on from JAZBNJ010000019.1 coordinate 3,362,364, forward strand.
AATTTGCACTGGGTTTGTGTGATTACTACACCCCAGCAAAGGGACAAACTTCCTTGAATAGTTTAAACATTTGCTAAAGAAAACCGACTTTCTCAATAAACAAACTAACGCCATCTAGTGACGAATCAAAGAAACACCCAGGAAACTGATCAGAAAGAAAACAAGATGATGTGCTGAAATATTTAATTCTCCGATATTACAATTCGATATATATAATTCCACTAAGAACAGACATTTAATTATTGTCAATGATATAATTATACGATATAGTAACGTCCATAATTTCAACAGCTACCCTTTGATCGCCGCTCGAGACATCAGGGGGGTCTACTAAGAAATTCGAAAATCGAAGTTCATATCGTTCTTAGTTGCGGCCACATGCAAAGCTAAAAATGTCGAATTTTATCGCTGGAAAAAAAAACAATTACCCCTATTTCTTTTTTTTATACCACTGCCACGACTGCCACTAAAGAAGGCAAAGAAATTGTCTTCCAAGCCCAAGCCTGCAAGCAGCCATCTTGACGCTGCTGTTCGACGCGGCGACTTGACGCCGTGACGTGACCAGATTTATCTCTGGAAACGAGCGTAGAGCGACTCGCATGTAACCGCACCTTCACTCTCATATCAAATAATATAATCATAAGCAGGACGGCTAGATGCGAAGTTCGAATTTTGCACTTTGTAGCATAGGGTTTTAATTGTTTAATTAACAAAGGGATGCTACGATGGCGACTAGAAATGATAAGTGGACCAATCAACTATTGTATCGACACTTTGGGCGTCTCCTGCGTTACCAAAATTGTCTCTGGCGTTACCAAAAAATCGTACTTCCAACAAGATATTTCACGGTTTAATAGCTTAAATTTACGTAGGATGGCATGTATTCATATACACCATCTAACATTACAGAAAAAACATGTTTACTTACAAAAATCTGCAATTGTTTGAAAATGTTGCGGACAGATTAGTGTCGGTAAAAAAGTTGATTGGCCCAAGTACTAGATATCCAAAGAAATTGCAGCAATAATCAAACATACAGATGTACTGCATCATGGTTTCCATCCAGTGGCGTAACTATACCATCTGGAGCTCGTGGCAAATTCTTTTGATGGGGCCCTATAAGTAAAAATCGTCACGTTGTACTTAGTTTAATTTTAAAAATAAAATACTCAGGTACAATGTTAAAAAAATATTTCTGAGCTCGCCGCCTCTAGTGCCGGGGCTTTCTTTGGTCGGGGGCCTGTGGTTTTTTGCCAGCCCTGCCACCCTATAGTTACGCCACTGTTTCCATCGTATTTCATTGGGAAAACCCACGCGTGACTTACCTAGACGCGTTTTCCAGCGACTGGGCGGACATAAGTACCGACAGGATGAGTTGGAAATCCAGCGGCGAGGGCTTTGTATGCTTGAAAAATTAAATAATACTGTAAAGATACGGTATAGTAATGCTATCTTTTTCGCACTAAAATGAGGACTAATTGGCAGGCGACTATCACTAGATGGCGTTAGTATCGTGAGGTCCGTTTGGCGTTACGGTCTTAACGCTATCTAGCGATATTTCCCCGGTCAATTAGCCCACGCGAAATCGCAATATTTCCAAAGGTAAACTAAATTTGAGAAAAATCCCATAGACTTGCGTAGACTGTTTATCGTTGGAAATATCTGTGCACTCACTCACTGAAGTGGGGTAACCCTGCACTACCCGTAATTAATTCCATGTTAAGTTCCCATTACACTACACCGTGTGGTATCGTATTCCCTACAATATCATATTAAATATTAAGATGCACATAATTTCAGAAAAGATCTGACTTAAAACCTAAAGCCGCCAAACTTAAAACCTAAAATTGTTGAAAGTGGCTCCGAAGCGGTAACGTTTCGTGTGCTCTGCCTACCCTATTTGGGAATACAGGCGTGATGTTTGTGTGAGATCAGACTTGATTGAAGTTTGGAACATGGAAGCCGCGACCAAAGGATATATTAATTGGCTAAATCTATTTTTTTTTTAACATTTATTAATTTTTATTTGATGATATTCGTCGTAGGTAGCCGATTAAGGTTAAGATCCACGTTAACCATTTTAGAATTTTATATTTGGAATCCTTTCAAAGAAAACACAACCCTCCTTAGTGTTGCTTGATAAGTACCCAACTTCTGCGATTAAAGATTTCCCTCCACAATGCCCAATAATATGTAATAGATATATATATTATTTTGTATCAAGTCAGATTTAAGAATATCCTGTTAGTTAGAAGAAGGCATTTTTGCCGAAGTCAAGGGCTCGGAGCTGTAGGTATATATGTAGACGACCCCAGTGATCGATCTATTACGTGACATAAACCAATAAAACGACTGGACAAAGTCGAGTAAGCCTAAACGAGCAGAGCATATTATTATTGCCACGAGTGGCAATTTGAGTAAGTTCAATACCGGCGGCCAACAGAATACAGATATTTTGGACTGAAATATGCCGATGGCGTTCAAAACCCACATATTTCCGCTCTTATTAAATCTTCAATATAGGTCCGTGGTCGAACAATATTTTGGTATAGTACCTAAATATTTGAAACACATCCAAGTTTTTTTAATTGACACAGATTTAGTTAAAAACAGTCCTACATAAAATATACTTAAAAGTAAATCGATAATTGCTTTTGATTTGCTATGGCGCTAAAGTGAACGCTCAGATGATCAATTTAAGAGTTGCAGCGCGTGACAATTTTTTTTAAGCAAAAATAAGGTCTGGGAAAGGAAAGAAAAAAAATTCAAATAATACGTTTAATCGAAATAAATGAAATCAACGATAACGAAAATACGGTAATTAAAGTGCCTATTCAAATCACTTCTTGTAGATTACGTTTTATGACACTGGATTAAAAACAATATACATGATCTATAAAAGATTTGAAGCTTATTATCTAAACGGCTAGCATGACATTCTGTTTGTCGCTAAGTACGTCTGTCTTGCAGACTTATTGGAAAGGGCAGTTCTTAGCGACAAAGCCAGTGCCCACTTTTCTTAGCCGTGCTGAATTGTAACTTAAGTTATTTTACTGTTTGAATAACTGTCACATCAGTTATCAAGCCTACTGTCTAAGGGAAAATAATTTATAATATTTTCTAGAAATAAAAAAATGGAGTAAGGTAAGGCGGGTTAATTGAAATAGTTGTCTATAAATCCAAAACTACAAATTTTTCTATGATTACTTGAGGAAATAACAGATACAGTCTAGTATTTGATTTATATGTACGAAAAACTGATTTATGGAACGATATTAAAATAAAAAACGAATTCAAACCCAAGTAACATTTCAATTAAACATTGTCTTACCATTTAGGAACTCTATCGAATAACCAAGTTAAACCTCTGTAATATAATTCTTATAAAAATGTACATCACAGGCAAAGTTAAAATTTAATTATAAATACTCAGGCTGCGCCAGTTGTGCGCAAACAGACAGTAAACCATACAAATAATTGTAAAACAAATCACAAAACCAACAACTATGTTAATAATTTCACTGACGAAAACTCTTCTAAATTAACGTTGGCACCTAATGTCCAGATTTAGCAACGATAATACATACCGTCGTACATGTATAACAATAGAAACGACAATAATATTAAAAACAGTCAGATATAAACAACAAAATAAATATCACGCTTTATGACACTCTGACAGAGATCACAGAGCAAACTATTTGGTTGTCACTAATAGTTAATTTCATTTAAACAATCAAAATACAAACGGAATGTCCTTAAATCAAAGCTTAAATAATGCTAAAATACAATATTCGATTCTTTAAATAATATAATATACAAGTGCTGTGATTTCAATTTGGCCTCAGATTACTAATGCCTGACAGTAGAAGGCAATAATAGTACGTTTCGATGGCATCGTCACTACTGAAAGCGCGTGACTTTCGCTAAGTGAGCAAAGAGCTCTAATATGAATTTCAACATTTTAATATTTCTACTCTACTTCAGTATGGGCATTCAGCAACAATTGATAATATAGGTACACCGCCTATAGACATGATCAACTCTCACTATTTCTGGATTACGCTCGCTCCAAGAGTGGATCAAGCACGGCAGGTTTTGTCGCAGACATGAAACACCCTTTACGTTACGATTCATCGCGTCTACGTGCGACGAGCGACGCCGCGGGTAAATTCTCTACACATTGCGCGATCGAAACGTTCACTGCACAGCGGTCAGTTAACAATACGCGCAACGTACAAAACCTAGCCGAGCTTTTACTGCCAGCGTGTTTATGTCCGCGAAGAACGCTAGTATTTCCTGATCTAACTTCTACACAACAGTCCTATTCTACTGGTTAGTCTGGCTTAATGTTCTAGTTACGCAGGGTGTTCAGTAAGAGCCGATGACGCCGCCGGGTCCGGGCAGGGCCGACTTGCCGGATAAGTACACGTCGACAGCCCTGGCGGCCTGTCGGCCTTCGGAGATGGCCCAGACCACTAGCGACTGGCCGCGGCGACAATCTGAGGACGAATGATAGAGTTATAACGCTGTTTTAACCAGAAATTGCTTATGACTAAAGTTCCTTTAGTTTATTTTGTACTATTTTTTTCTGTTACTTTTTGCGGGGAACAAGGTACAGCATACGTTAAAGGCGGTTTCAGACTAACCCTGTACTTGGCAGCATATATGACTTAATAAGATTTTAAGATCAACTTTTTTTTTAAGTTATTTTTGTTAGCTCTACAAGAATCCAACGAGGCTTGAATTGAATGAGTACACTTGTCTCAACTTGCCAAGATCAGCTCATTTTTTCGTGTTCAACGCTTTAAGAAAACAAAACCGCACATGCACGCGCATCGCTACCGAAAACGAGCTTATTATTATATTATTGTTAGCCCATTTTGTCCCACTGCTGAGCAAAGGCCTCCCCCCAATACTTCCATTGCTCTCTGTCCCCTGCATACAAGGGCCAGTCCTTCAAGAAGAAGTCTAGTTCATCCCGCCATCGCCGTCTAGGTCTTATACCCGCCCCAAAATAATACTGTCATCTAAACGTGAAACACGCACACTACTCATGCACCTACTAACCATTTTCTATGACCAAAGCATCTTTTGCCTTGAGTTACCATGTTACGTAATTTTCTATTTTTTGAACCAGACGTCAAATGCATTTTTTGCACGATGTTTCATTGTTTTGTACAAAGGTCGAGCTCATAAAAATACTTACAGCATTTTAAAGTATATTTAAGCGACCGTATTATGGTGGTAAGTAGTTTTTTTATACTTAAAAAAAACGGAAATCGTAAATAAATACATATTGCAAAACATTGTCATTTTTATTCAAATTTTATATATTTACGTAAAACCAAAAAACATTTTTGCAAATAGCTTTACGTAAGCTATTTGCATAACTCCTACTAATATTATAAATGCGATAGTTTGTGTGTATGTATATAGCTGGACATTTTGAATAACACATAGATTACTTTTTATCCCGATATTCCCACGGGATAGGGATAAAATCTTAAAATAAGAACCGCTGGTCATGAAATTTGGGATGGTTGTTTTTAATACAACGTCAATGAAAACCACGATATAAATTTTGAGAATTCCCACGAGAATTTTGTAAAATTCCAGAATTCCAATTGTAAGTACCGGATCGAAAAGTTAACGCGTGCGAAGCCGCGGGTAAATACTAGTACGTTATATACTTCTTAGGGTTCCTTAACTTCTAAGGACAATAAAACCCCTCAATGAATTGGACTACCTCTTTGCCTGTCAAGACCCTTTCTGATAGGTATGAGCGATATCAAGTTTAAATTATTATTAAATACTCAATTCTGTAATACTATAAAGCTGTGAAACGCACGTGAAACGAATAGTTTTCAAGTTCACGAAATCAAAACATACAATACAATAACTCTTTATTACACACCAAATGTACTGTAAGTATTGTGCACAATATTGTTAAAACGAGTGTTTGGTTCGCCAACAAATTGTTTTGCAATTTGGCGAAATACTACTTATGATAAAATGTGTATAATAATATTTTACAATAAGTAAAAAAAAAAAAGAATTCGACTCTGTCGTTTTAATGTTTCCAACAAAAAAACGAGAGTCATCGAGAGGTGCTGAAGCGTATGTAGGATGATAATTTAGTCTCAAAGGTTAACACGCACCGATGTTTCTGCCAAGCAACAATGGATATCGTCACTACTCTGAAAAAATTTCTTATCTCAAATCAATACGTCAACGAAATTGAACCTTGAAATAATTTTTATAAAGTTCACTCATAAATTTGCCTGGATTTCTACGTACAATGTACTATGTGCATTAAGGGGCGTAAGTAGGGGATTACTAACGTGAGTCTATTAGAAGCCCGATGCCGGAGGCGGAGGGCTTTTAATGACTCGAGTTTGTAATCCCCTTACGACCCGTGATACACACAATGATTTTCATCACATTGCAAGGGAAAAAATGCAAAAAATCCATACTAATATTATAAATGCGAAAGTGTGTTTGTGTGTTTGTCCGTCTTTCACGCCGTAACGGAGATACGGATCGACGTGATTTTTGGCATAGAGATAGTTTATGAGCCCAAGAGTGTCATAGGCTACTTTTTATCCCGGAAAAATTTACAGTTCCCGAGGGAACAGCGCGCGATAACCGAATACCGCGCGGGCGGAGCCGCGGGCAAAAGCTAGTGAAATTATATTTTGTCCAAACACTTCGGCAAACACAGCTCGGCAAAAGAAAGACGCTAAGAAAACAACTGAATATCCAAATCCAAATCCGTTTCGGCGTGAAGAAGTAACAAACATACTCACTCGAGTGAGTAAGTATGTTTGTTACTATAATATTATAAATGCGAAACTTTGTGAGTGACTACTCACAAAGTTTCGCATTTATAATATTATAGTACGATTAGGCTTCATGTTTCGATATTTTTGATCGCCTTGGCCACTCGGAAATATCTGATAGCGACTGCACTGTGCTGCCCTAGAGTTGTAATGTAACGCTTACCTCCCGCGGCGAACACGTTGCTAACAGGCGTCTGATAGATATGCTTCTTGTTTGTTTCCACGTTGCTCCGCGCGTCCAGTGGCAGATCTGGAAAAAGGGGTTTTTAACAAATACAATACAATACAATACAATACAAATACTCTTTATTGTACACCAGAAATAATAAGCGATACAGAAAACAGGTACATCTATTTTCATCTCTCCTGTTCGGAAAGTTTAATTTTCATGGGTAGATAGCCGGGTGGAAAATTGCTTTTCCTCCTCTAGGGTGGAAAGTAATTTTATTTTAATTTTTCGGCTAGCCATGACATCGAAGATAATTGAGTTACGTCAACGACATTTTTTTTTCACGTTTCGGCATGGCAAGTGGCCAGTCGAAAAGGTACCGATGGAGGTTGGATAGGTACAAGTAAATTCAATTTATTATTAACAATCAAAATAACAACAATGTTAAAACAAAAAAGAACTATATATAAAAATTAAAATTAAACTAAAACTAACTTACTTACAAATAAACCCCCCCCCCCCCCCCCCAGATCACCGTCGCTGCTCATTGTGCCATTTATTATTAATATTATTATTCTCGTTTTTTTGGAGTATTTCAGTTTCCTCACAGTCGAAATGAAAAGTAGAGTGTCTAACTCGGGTGAAATAACCCATTTCCCCTCGAACTATTGGCGCTCTCACTTCGTTCGAGCGCCAGAAATATCTCGGGTGAAATGGGTCACTTTCCACCCTTGGTTATCAATCTACTATTTCACATTGAAAATTAATTAATCAGAGTTCCATCCAACCCATTCCATCATGCGTTACCACCATATACCTACACAAAGTCTGGCTGTTGACATACATGGTAAGATTGGTTTTTTGGAATCTTTTTGTATTTTTTATTTCAATTCCAAATTTTTGTTACTTTTACGGTCATCCCGTGAAACCTATATCGAAAATATAAACTGAAATATAGATGCACAGAAAATTTAATTTGATTGCTTAATAACGATATCTCTTGTCCGGGTGAGCGGTTAGTTCCGATGGAGGGCCGAAAAGTTTCTCGATGAGGGCTACGGCATAGATGTCGCTAGTGTCGCTGCTTAAGTGGCTAAATAAAGACAAACAAGGTGAGATATGTGGTGCATAGGAGAAATTCGTGTCTGTACGTCAGCAGTTGTCCAGCGGTGGTGTAGCGGTATAGCGCGCGGCACGGAATGCCGAGGACCTGGGTTCGATTCCCAGCGCTGGTTTTTCTGTGCAACTATATTTCAGTTTGTATATTCGACATACACGGTGTTAACAAATCCTGTATGATGATATAACCCACGACAAGGCTACAAATTTCTTCGACTGTACACTTTTCTGCTTTCCTTCCAGCAAAAGGAGCGAAAACAGAGTTAACAGACGAGCCGACCAGAATAACATAGTACTTATTAAGCGAAAAGCACATCGAACAATAGGGATGATGACGCCATTAAAAAATAATTCGAAGGCTAAAAATAATTCAACTCCAGTAAAAAACGCTTTATTTTAGCCCTGAAAACCAGATTAATTTTCGATTTGCTGTAAAATTAGATTTTATGTTGCTTTAAAACAAATAACTAGTTAATTGATTGAATTGCCGGATAATGACGTCATAATGAGGGCTATCGTTTTTTCTCTCACTAGATGGCGCCACTGTTGCGTGAGGTTTTTAAAAGTCTGTTATAACGGGCGTGAAAACAAAGTTTAGATTAAAATCATATTTAATACATCTTAAAACAGTACCATAAAAATACCGAGCAACCACAGTATTGCGTAATCCCGTTTGGTTCGGAAAAAAAGGAGGACAAAAGTTTTCGAAAGACAAAACTGTCTCAAACTACAAACGTTCATTGCCCCTTATCGCATAATTGCCATAATTAATTTCAGGTAATGCAAAATATTCACAAAATTATTCTAATTATAAATAAACCCGCGTAGCTCACCCAAAAACTATGAGATTTGACACTTCGTTGACCTCACGCTACACTAGCGCCTCTAGCGGAAAATCCACTCGCGATAGCCCCCATTCGCTATTGCCATTGAAACTTAATGGAGAATTGTGTTTTGACAGCTCATAAAAAGTACGTCAGTTGATTGGTGGTGTCAACATCCCTATTCGCCATTGCGAGCTAAACGGAAGCCGTACAGAATCTGCTGCGCTTGCAGTGGCTGGTCATTCCCATCTTACCAAGTTGGTTGGCGACATATCTCTCCGGTCCGAGGAAGCCCATAGCCAGGAGCACCAGCTCGGCCTTGTACACCTTCTCGGTGCCAGGTATTTCCTTCATCTCCCAGCGGCCGCCCGCCGCCCGCGTCCATTCCACCTCAACGGCGAGCACGCCCGACACGTTGCCTTCGCCTGCGGAAATTGCCAGTCAGTAAATAATACGATGACGATTATTTTGGATTAAATATAAAGGATTAAAGAAGGCACTAGTTTTGGGGTGAAACAAAAGTACAATCAAAAGTCACATATCAAAAAATCCATACACAAATTTTAATTCCTTTATCGATTAACTCGATTATAGATGATGTCCCCATGTTCTAGTGATGGCCCCAGCTTTGTTTAAACATTTTTGTTAAATATAATCGTAAATAAATAAATAATTTTGGAGACGTGGTAAAATTTTCAAGAAACATATCGTCACTACTTTGAAAAAATCTCATATCTAAAATCAATACGTCAACAAAATTTAACCTTGATGTAATGTTCGTAAAGTTCTCTCAGAATTATTATCTATTTTGTTACTAGTTTTTTTTTTAAGTAGTGACAGTATGTTAAATGCGTTATGCGTACCATTGCACTATGAAATGCATTGATTTTAACTTAGCTAAGAACCACCTCGATTAAACTAGTTTTCGATTTAATATAGCTGTATCAATGAAATTGGTGCCAAAGTCCATTCGTTTGGGAGCTACGAAGCCACGGACAGACACATGGCGGTCAAACTGATGCATTTATAACATTATTAGGTTAGAATGTAAAAAAAATATTTACCATCGTCTAAGAATTCCTTCGTAAGCGTGGAGAACTTTCTAGGGTCGTTCCCGAACTTGACCTTAACTTCCTCATGGCCGTAGTCCACTCTAAATTAAAAAAAAAAAAACTTTAGTTAAAAGGTTAAATGGGGCGACACTCTTTCCCGACAGGGAAATACCGACCCTGTTTTTCGTGTACACGCCCATAGAAACTCCTGTCAGTTTCTATGGGCGTTGCATTGGGTTACATTTATTTATTTATTTATTTATTGAATAAAACACCCAAACAAAATATTCTTTTTAGCTAGCCTTCTTTTGTGTCCCACTTCTGGGCTTCCTTTCTCGCTCCACTCCTGCTTATCAAAGGCGAGCTCCCGCCAGCCCACATTATAGGCATCCCTCCATTTCCTCTTCAGTCTGCCTCTATTACAGTACCCATTCCGTAACAATTTTGGCCCAACGTTCTGGTTCATTCGACAGACATGTCCAGCTTAGTCCCACTTCAACTTGGCCGTCTTTACCGCATGTTTTATTTCACAAAAAAAAAGTTAAAGTTGTATAAATAAAAAGGGTGGGTGCTGTGCGTGCACCGAAAAGTTAAATTCTAAATGTAATTTCACACAAAAATTCAGAAAGCTCAAAGTTGCGAGCCAGGGTTCGGGCCCACGACCATCGGCTTCAGAGACCATAGGTCTAGCTTTACTAATCCCTATATGAAAATTCATCATCATCATCATCAGCCGGAAGACGTCCACAGCTGGACAAAGGCCTCCCCATTAGAACGCCACAATGAACGACAACTCGCCACTTGCATCCACCGGTTTCCCGCAACTCTCACGATGTCAGTCCACCTGGTGGGAGGCCTGCCAACGGTTCGTCTTCCGGTTCGCGGTCGCCACTCGAGAACCTTTCTCCCCCAACGGTTATCTGTTCTTCGAGCGATGTGGCCTGCCCATTGCCACTTTAGCATATTTCCAGCTATGTCAGTGACTTTAGATATGAAAATTAAATACGGGTATTACCTGAACACCCTGGGCCACTGCGGCCACGGGTTGTCCTGTCCGCGCGTCGGTTTAGGCTCTGGAAGGATCTCGAACGTGGTGATCGACTTGGCGCCTTGTCGGAGCGATGTCGCTATGCAGTCGCATCTGAAAACAACATAAAACTTCATTCTATGAACATTTATTAGGTAGTTTCAACAAATCCTACTCATATCGAATATACAAACTGAAACATAGATGCACAGAAAAACCAGAAAGAGACCAGCGCTGGGATTCGAACCCAGGTCCTCGGCATTCTGTGCTGGGCGCTATACCGCTACACTACCACTGGACAGGAGTACAGACACATAAGTCTCCTACTCCTATGCACCACATATCTCAGCTTGTTTGTTTCTTATTTAGTCACTTAAGCAGCGACACTAAAAAACAAAATATATATCAAAAAAAAAAGAACAAAATTAGGAGTTGAATTAAAAAAAAAGACTCTAAAAACAAAATTTAAATCCTACTGTTAGCGACGTGCTCATTAGGGTTCAGTATTATTAGTTCAAGTTCTATTTTTATCTTTATATGTCAGGTAGTTTGCATGTGTCGGGCGATGCGCCGTTCAAACTAACGAACGGACACGTCAGTTGTCCTTGGCTAACCGCGCGCGGCACATACGCACTTACGCCCTTTTGTAATTTTTAATATTTGTTCTTTTGGTGTCGGTTTATTGGAATAAACTGTTCTACGAGCTTGTATACTTTTTCGCATTATAAATCATCCGCATCGTCTACACCTACTATGCTACCTATCTATGCTGTCGCACTTAATAATATTGTTATGTCTTGTGTGGTGTTGACTATTGTTGTATTGTGAATAAAAGTATTTATTTCTTTCTTTTACTAGTTACAGATGGATGGACTAGTTAACTCACCCCGTATCACCACCGCCTATGACCAGCACATTCTTATCCTTGGCGCTCAGCTCGGGGTTGTCCTTGACAGGATGGTGTGGGGCGGCGGGGCCCATCTGCTTCTTCTGCCAGGACTCGAGGAACTCCATCGCGAAGTGGATACCGCTCAGCTGCCGGCCCTTGAGAGGCAGGTCGCGCGGCCAGGTCGCGCCCATGCAGAGGACCAGGGCGTTATACCTGCGGATGGGATAATAGGGTCACGAGAGAATCGACGCTTATCGAACTAGTTCCAAAGAGAAGCTTTTTTAAGGCTAGTTTGCGATTTGACCGGGCGTCTCGGTTTGTTAGATCAATTTCCCAGAATGGTTATCTGGGCCAATCAACTTTTTTACTGACACTAATCTGTCCGCGACATTTTTATTTATTTATTTATTTATTCAAACAATTGCAGATTTTTGTGAGTAACGTGTTTTTTCCTGTAATTTAATAGATGGTGTACATGAATACATACATATATGCCATTGTACGTAAGATCAACCTATTAAACCGTTAAATATCTTGTTGGAAGTACGACTTTTTGGTAACGCCAGAGACAATTTTGGCAACGCAAGAGACGCTCAAAGTGTCGGTAAAATAGTTCATTGGCCCATTTGGCAAATTTTTTGCCACTTAAAGTATCCTATCTTAGATCTCTAGGTTGGCAACGCATCTGCAATACCCCTGGTGTTGCAGATGTTTATGGACGGTAGTGATCTCTTACCATCAGGAGACCCACTTGCTCATTTTCCGTCCAGTCGAATAAAAAATAAATAAAAAATATACTAGGAAATAAAGGTTCCGAGAAATTGATCTAACAAATCGACCCTGCGCCGACCACCTTTTTACCCAGCTTCAGTCCAGTGGTACTCACTCGCTAGCCAGCTCGTTGGCGCTGATATCCTTCCCCACATCCACGTTGCACTTGAACACGACCCCTTCAGCTTGCAGCAGCTTGACCCTGCGTTGCACCACCTCCTTACTCAGCTTCATGGTGGGAATCCCGTACTGCAGCAGCCCGCCGGCGCGGTCGTTGCGCTCGAAGACGGTCACAAAGTACCCCGCCTGACAAAAACACTCATATTAACATATCCAGTACATTCAAATTCAAAATCTTTATTGCTTTCACGTAGTGTACAGATCTTACAATGAAACCTGCAAGGGCATTGCAATCATCCATACTAATATTATAAATGCGAAAGTGTGTTGTCCATCTTTCACGCGACGGTGCCACGGATCGACGTGATTTTTGGCATAGAGATAGTTTATGGGCCCGAGAGTGACATAGGCTACTTTTTATCTCGGAAAAATGCACAGTTCCCGAGGGAACAGCGCGCGATAACCGTATACCAGCGGGCAAAAACTAGTTTAATAATATTAAATAATTAATCATTTCTAATGGCGCAAACATTTCATACTGAGGAATTAAATTAATTAACAAAATAAGTCAAAAATAGATAATAATAATTATTTTAATACAATTTTTCAATTTTCAATACATTTGTTAGTGTGATAGTGATCTTTAAGTATCTGTTAAAAAAAAGAAGAACAATTTTTCAAAAAAAGAAATGTTCAAAAAAGAAACAAGTTTTTTTCTGACTACAACTTGCATTATCATATATATCATCTTAACTACGTATCCGTAAATTTCAAGTAGATTTCATTAAGCGCTGAAGCGTTACGTCTTGCGGTGACGAACCTGACTATACAGAAGTACCTATCGACATAAGTGATTTTTTTAAGCTCATGTCAGTTTCTATGGGCGTATACATGAAAAACAGAGCCGGTATTTACTTGTCAGTTGTATTATTCGGCCCGGTAAAGAGTGTCACCTGTCAAAACGATCGAGTCAAAGATACATAAATTTAGTTAGTTACTTTTAGTTTTTTTATTGTTTTTCACTTCTCATGCTCTAAAAGTGGGTCAATATAGGCTTACGAGACGGGAGTAAAGTGAGCACTTTACTCCCTAGGGAGTAAAAGTAATTAATTTTTTAATTTACTTCGAGTGACTTAGATAAACTCAAACAGCCAGTTACTTGCAAAAAATAAGTTTGTGTGTGGACCATTTTAATGACGAAAATGTTACGTTCTTAGTCTACGTGATCTTAGTTCTTGCTTATTCCGCATAGAAGGTGGCGCCATTCAATTTTCCGTTTGTGTATGGACCATTTCATCGATGCAATTTTGCTATGTCTGTATCTTGGAAAAAAATACTTACCGCGAAAACTTTGACATTGTTATAGAGCGTAAATCGTAAACGATTAAAATAAATTGATTATTCTCACAATGTCGTCAAGTGATAGCGAAAATTATGATGTCGAGCAATCAAGGGAAATAATAATAAGAGCAAAAGACATAATTGATATTTTTCTGTCGCCGAAGTCTAGAAAGATTTATTTTTATTTTTTGATTTAATCTTTTTATACCAAACTGACTATATTTTTCTCGCAATCGAAGTGAAAAATAGAGTTTACACCACGAGACTAAAAGTCAATACAAACCCTCGGATAAATAGCCACCCTCGCTAAAGCTCGGGTGGCTAACAGCCTCGGGTATGTATTGGCTTATTTTAGTCTCTCGATAAAAAATATACTATTGTTATTCTGGACTATGGAATAACCCGTAACCGACCGGACTGCTGTAATTTGGCGGTAAAGAAAACTCTTGAATTTTTTTTAATTAATTGATGTTACTTATAAATCTGATATTTTTTTCTTAGAACAAGTTTCAAGCGTTTCTAATTTTTTCAGACATTCCTCATTAGATCGAGGGGATTATAAGTTATAGCATCTCATTGCTATATACTTCAAACTCGTGGTTTGACCTGTGTCACTAATAAATAATTTATTGATTACAAACATGTCGCTTATTAATACACACTTATTGTCTGTACCCCGTATGGTGTTGCGTTAGAATTACACATCTCCATTTCTTCCGCGGATATCGTAGAGGCGACAAAGGAAATGGGTTAAGGTATACCGTAGGCGAAAGGCTAGCAACCTGTCACTACTGTACCGTTTTTGTCAACTTGAAACCTAAAATTACTAAAAGTGGCTCCAAAGCCGTAACGTTTCGTGTGCTCTGCCTACCCCATTTGGGAATACAGGCGTGATGTTTATGTGTGTGTGTATTATGTAAGGTTCACGATGTGAACAGATTGTTCACTACATCTATACAAGAGCTGCACCTTGCTGCTTTTAGCTCTGTTGCTTGCTTGCTGTGGTTTGCTGTTGCTTGCACTTGGCCGCCTATTGCTTACCTTATAATTTTTTTCTCTTTGTATCTGTTTTCTGTATCGCTTACTATTTCTGGTGTACAATAAAGAGTCTTTGTTTTGTATTGTATTGTATTGTACCTTGTTGAGTTGATGAGCACAGGCTAGGCCGGCCGGGCCCGCACCAACCACCGCTACCGTTTTACCGTTGCGATGTTCAGGGATCTAAAAAAAATAGTTGCTTTTGTTTGACGAATTTATAATTGACACTTACAAAACGAGGGTTTATGAAATTTATTTATAAACAAACAAATAATATGTAACAATAATTAACAGAAATAAATAATAAAAAAAAAAAACTATAACTAACTTACTCTAAACCTAAAAATCTATATTTACAAATATCTCCCAAGTCGCTACTATTGGGGAGGGTGCCCATAAGGCTGGCTGCGTTTCCTCGTTGGGTTTATCGATAGGCGAAATACCGCTAGATTGCGTTAGCATAATGAGGTCTACCATTGTATTTGGATAAATATCTAAATGAGCCAATCGCAGGCAAGTCTGGACCGTCAAACGGACCTTACGATACTACGTCATCTAGCGAATCCTCATTGTATATCGCTCAGTCGTGCATCGCCTAATCGCATGTCGCACAAATGACTCTCTAACCAGCAGGGCTACTCCGAAACTCGAGACTCGAAGTTCGTGTCGTGCGGTCCCTCTCGCTCTCGTACCAAATAGTATAAGTTGCAGGTGGTTAGACCTTAGAATTCAGCTCGGTTTAACGCTTTAGACGTGAAGGTAACAAACAACTCTATCAGGGGGGTTTGCAGATGGTAGGACCTTGTGCAAGGTCCGCCCGGATTGCTACCACCATCTTGCTCGCTAATCCTGCCGTGAAGCAGCAATGCTTGCACTGTTGTGTTTCGGCTGGAGTAGACACCCGGTGAAACTACTGGCACTTGAGGTATTCCATCTTAGGCCTCTAGGTTGTCAACGCATCTACAATCCCCTTGGTATTGCAGGTGTCAATGGGCGGTGGTGATCTTTCGCCATCGGGAGACCCACTTGCTCGTTTGCCATCCAGTCGAATAAAAAAAAAGTGTCAGAGGGACCGCACGACACGAACTTTGAGTTTCGGAGTAGCCCTGTAGACGCCAGCGGCTTTTCGCATTCTAGCAGTAAACCCGTCGAAAACTAGTAAAAGAATAAACAATTCAGTAGTGTCATGGCTTACCTCTGGTAGAATCCACCCGTTTTCGAACGCATTGTCTATGATGGCGCACTCTATGTTCTTTATGGTGACGGGCGGCTCCGAGATGCCGAGCACGCATGCGCCCTCGCACGGCGCCGGGCACACGCGCCCCGTGAACTCTGCAAAAGACGGTAACTTAGTACCAGTGTGGGGGGGGGGGGAACACTTCATTTACATAACTACTTGACAGTCCGGAGCGCGACCAATATGCCTCAAACCGTCCGGGGTTTTTTTATTGACGGACGAAAACGCGCTGTGTGTCACTAATTTTACGACATACTTTACGACACTAATCCACGGACGGTTTGGAGCATTTTGGTTTTGGATACCATGGTATCGTCGGACTGTCAAGTGGTTAAGATTGTTTTTTTGGAATCTTTTTGTATTTTTTATTTCAATTCAAAATTTTTACTTTTACGGTCATCCCGTGAAACCTAAATTGAAAATACAAACCGAAACATAGATGCACAGAAAAACCAGAAAAATTATACCAACACTGGGAATCGAACCCAGGTCCTCGGCATTCCGTGCCGCGTGCTATACCGCTACACCACTGCTGGTCAAACACCACTGATCACTGGTGGTCTGCTGGTATTGTATTTTCAATTTTCATTTACTTATTCTCGCTCAGCACGTCTCTAGTGCAAAGAGCTGAGCGGAACGAGGATAGGTGAATGAGGCTTTCCTATTGGTTACTGAGAAACACATTCCTTGCAATGGTGGATATGCAGCCGAAAAAAAATCGTGTATACAGGGTGTTTGGTAGCTAGGTGCAAAGCTTTAAGGGGGTGATAGCCGAGGTATTTTTGAACATTTTTAGCCATATATGTCTTAGCCGAATTTTGACATTTTTTTTTAATTCAAAATTTAGAAATTTTAGGAAAATACCTAGAATTTGATAGTATATATACCCTGTATAATTCATGTGTTTATCTGTAATTTTTTTTTTTGGTTTATTTGTGTAAATTTTGCTGTATATGTTGATCGTGTCTTCTGTGTTAGTGAACAAATGACTTCTTTTTTTCTTTCTTAATAGAGCTCGGTGGCTTTTTAAGTAGTTTAACTTTACAAATACTGTTGTCGACGACAGCCTCGGGTTCAATCGGTAATTTGTTCCACCGTAGCGACATTTGGGAAGAAAGAAAAACGTTCGTATCGAATAAGGACTGTATTTAGTTCGGATTACGGTCACAAATCGAAACCTCGGATCCGGGTCGATAGCCAAGGTCGTCGTATGCGCAGCGATCGAAGTCCAAGTAAGCAAGCCAAGGTCGAAACTTCGAGATCGGGTTTGTTACTGGTTGGAGTTTTACTTAAAACTAATTTTCGGATGGCTGTCCGCAAAAAATCCATACTATCTACACTTAATATTATAAATGCGAAAGTGTGTTTGTGTGTTTGTCCGTCTTTCACATCGAAATGGAGCGATGGATCGTCGTAATTTTTGGCATAGAGATGGCCCGAAAGTGACACAGGCTACTTTGTATCCCGGAAAAATGCACAGTTCCCGAGAGAATTGCGCGCGATAACCGAATTCCATGGGGGCGAAGCCGTGGGCAAGAGCTAGTACTGTATATTTCAGCCATCCGTCATTAATTTTAAAGGTTCATATCGTCACTACTTTGAAAAAAAAGCCCGTATCTTGAAATCGATAATTTTACTGAGTGAACTTTATGAACATTATTTCAAGAGTCAATTTTGCTGACTTAATGATTTGAGATACGAGATTTTTTCAAAGTAGTGACGATATACCGACCACCGACTGATAGAAGCGTAACCCTACAGCAAACACTCACCAGGGAAGTTATTAGTCTGCAACAACTGCTTCAGCGCCTGCTTCCAGTCTCCCCGGAACACCAGCTCGTTCCATTTGGGTATGATGTTCCCCAGGGGACACCCGTGGCCGGACTGACAGAAGGGCACCCCGCACTCCATACAGCGGGCGGCTTGCACGCGCAGCCCGCGGCGCACGTGGTTGAAATTGTATATCTCGTCCCAGTCGCGGAGGCGCTTCTCTGCCGGACGGTAGATGGACGTCTCGCGGGGGTATTTTATGAAGCCCCTGGGGAGAAAGGGTTTCGTCTATAATTGATTCGTAGTCAAAATACCACCAACGGGACTCATCACGCTAACACACATAAGTAATATTTACCTCGAGGTTTCGGCAACATTGCAGTGGTATCACGAGTAAAGATATAATTGATTCGTAGACATTGTAAGACTGTGGGAGCCTCAGTTTAAGCCTTAAATTTTAATCCTTCGTATGCGGGACATTTAGATGAGAATGCAGATTATTTTGACTGATTATTATTTGATTATTTTGAATGATTCTATAGGTGAAAAACTTAAGTAAAGGACCTGTTGTATGTAGTAGTAACTTGTCCATATAAACAAATTGACGTTCCAAATTCGCAAAATGACTTAAGCTCCATATCAATTCTGTGCACCACTACATACAACAGGTCCTTTACTTAAGTTTTTTACCTATATTTGTTGTTTGTCTTAAATAATACTGATTTGATACGTAAAATATAAAAATGTAGCCTTGCAGTTGCTTTTTGCATGGATATGAATCAAAATCATACCTATTAGGAATACAAAAGATTCAAGTTTTATTAGTCTTCTGGGTTAAGGTTTAAGGAAAGGAGCCCTAGAAAGTCTTTAATTCATGAGCCACCATGGAACCTTTTCAAAGGAAAAGTCATTGGGCGAATATTCAGCGTTTTTGCAGCGTTTTTTTGTCATTGGTGTCTTCGCAGGCGTTATTAAAAGGGATGACGCCCAGTATCGTTTTTGATGAAAAATTAAAACAACACCGATACTGAATTTAGCGTGATTAAAATTCTTGTGACTTGCCTTTCCGTTGTGCTACATAAACGTGGGACGCTAATGACATTTGACCGCGCGGTCAAAACGGTCGAATATTTGCCCCATTACGATTTTCCTTGTTAATTAATGCGATGTCTCTATGACGTTTACTTTAAAATGGTTCCGTGATGGCTCATCATCATCAGCCTATGTTCGTCCACTGCTGGACATAGGCCTCTCCCATGGCACGCCACTGAGCACGATCCTCGGCCACTCCACTCCACTCGGCCGTGATGGCTAGATAACTTTAAAATATGTTTTGCATACATAAAACTGTTTTTTGAACAGGAAAGTAACCCCTTTTACCCTCAACTCTTAAGCTCCCGCTCCACGCACTCACCTAGTCTTATCAAGGACCTTCTCCAGATTCTTCTTATCCAGTTCAAGGTCGCGCACCGCCTCCTCTATATCGGCGATGCCGTTCTCCTCCCTCCCATTGGCTTCCACTTTGGGCGCCTGCTGTATCGCGAGCTGCTTCAACGCGCGCTGGTACTCGTAAGGGAACACTTTTACGAACTGCTTGGCCGCCGCTGGCCAGGTTTCTAGCAGCTGCTTGGCTATTAGAGAGCTGTGAACGAAGATTAGATAAGTCATCATCATCATCCCAGCAGCAGCATCCCATATATGTACGTCCCACGTCACGTAGAATGAGAAGGCTCGGGCCATAGTTCCCACGCGGGGTCAGTCCCAGTGCGGATTGGGAACTTCACACGCTCCATTGAATTGCTTCGCAGGTTTGTGCAAGTTTCCTCACGTTTTCCTTCACCGCGAAGCTCGTGGTAAATTTCAAATGTGATTCCGCACATGATTTTCGAAAAACTCAGTAGCGAGCCGGGGTTTGAGCCCACGGCCCTCTGCTTGAGAGGCGATAGGTCAAACCACTAGGCCACCACGGCTTTTTAGATGGCGTGCCAAGCGTGGGGATTATGGCAACCCCCCTTAACTTAAGGGGAGAAGCCACTGTTTAACAGACTTAGATGAAACTACTGTAAGTGGAACTTCAAGCTTCTTACAATACAATAACAAAAATCCTAGGCAACATGTTACATGAAGATAAACTTGAAAGTGACATTTAGTAGCAACAAGCAATCCTTTTTATGTTGCTTTGGAACTCTTTCCTTTAAACCAGTGGTTCCAAACCTAGGGGTAATGAGAGCTTCTTACAATACAATAACAGTAATAAAGTCCTAAGCAACATGTTACATGAAGATAAACTTGAAAGTGACATTTAGTAGCAACAAGCAATCCTTTTTATGTTGCTTTGGAACTCTTTACTTTAAACCAGTGGTTCCAAACCTAGGGGTAATTAGAGCTTCTTACAATACAATAACAATAATAAAGTTCCTAAGCAACATGTTACAGGAAGATAAACTTGAAAGTGACATTTAGTAGCAACAAGCAATCCTTTTATGTTGCTTTGGAACTCATTCCTTTAAACCAGTGGTTCTGAACCTAGGGGTAATAGGGATGATGACTGGGTTAAAAATATATCATTCTATTTAGTCCGACAGTTAGATTATGGAAAAATGTGGGACATTTTTGATTCATCTATTTATTAAAAATCGACAAAGTTATAGATCATCAAACTTCCGGAGTGGGGGCTTGTGACGTCACTATAAGGTAAAAATCGTACCATACAGTGACGTCACTCGAAACTTCTAAGCACTGTATCCTCGTCATTTTTTGTTTGTCAAACAAATTAAAAAATATGTGCACAATATTTTTAAATTATCCACCTGACGGACTAAACAGTTTTTTTTAGTCATCTAGCCCATTGTTTCCCAACCTGTGGTCCCCCAGGGGTCCGCGAGCACATGTTTGGGGGTCCGCGGTCCCATACGCATCTATCTTACTTAGGGCATTAACAAAAATAACATCGTCCAAAAATTGCATATTTTTTCACTCAGGGGTCGTTGGCATTATACTTGATATCCTTGGGAGTCCGCGACTGAAAAAGGTTAGGAACCGTTGATCTAGCCTAGTCAATAACCAAGCTAAACCTAAGCTTCTCTTACCCAGTATACTCCACAAACTCTTGCAGCAGCGTTTTGACGAGTTTCAAGTCGTCTTCCAGCTCCAAAGGCAGCAACTCCACCATCTCAGGGTTGCATTTGCCGCGCTTGAACGACCCGTCGATGTCATACACGTAAGCTATACCACCTGTACATAATTACTTGCATGAATAAACCATAATAGGGCACTTATAGCCCGATCAAAAGTCGGTCGCCCTACCATCTATTAACTACACTCTACACCTCTATTGGGCATTTCTATCTACTGTGGTATCTTGAGTTTATCTCTCCGATTTCAACAAAATTTGGACGGTAGACTCAGTCCATGATTGCGAGCTGGAAAAACAGGGTCTCCAGATGTGTCCCCAAAATATCGTATGGATGTGTCCGTTTTGTTACGAAAATTATTAAGAAAAACTTCGTAACAAAACGGACACATCCATACGATAGTTTGGGGACACATCTGGAGACCCTGTTTTTCCAGATCGCAATCACGGACTGAGTCTACCTTTCCAAATTTTGTTGAAATCGGAGAGATAAACTCAAGATACCACGGTAGATAGAAATGCCCAATAGAGGTGTAGTGTAGTTAATAGATGGTAGGGCGACCGAGCTTTGATCGGGCTATAACTCGGTAATAAGCGTTTTCCCAGAGATAAGACCAAGCTAGATCGATTTGTCATCCCCGAAATCCCACATACCAAATTTCATAGGAATCGTTTAGACCCGGGTACGAGATCCCCGAACTATATTTATACATATATAAGAATCGCCCGTTTAAAGGTATTAGATAGATAGCATATTATATTGTTAGCTGTAGGGAATTCAAACACAATTTTGTATTGTTTAATGAATCCCACTTGTAATATTATAAACGCATTTTGTATGGATCTTGAAATAACAACAGCTGGGCTCAGAGTCATGAAATTTGGTACGTAGGTAACTGGACATCTGGAATAACACATAAGCTACTTTCTATTTCGATATTCCCACGGGATAAGGATAAAATCTTGAAATTTCAACCGCTGGGCTTAGTCTTTAAATTTTTGACAGTTGTTCTTAACACAACCTCAATGAAAAATTCTCATATAACATTTGGGAATCCTCAGGGGAATTCTGTCAAATCCCGGAATTTCAACTGTAACTAACAGATATATAATATCGAATAGTTAACGCATGCGAAGATGCAGGTAAATACTAGATAAATAAAATATAACTGTTTAAAAAAAAATACCTCGTTGAGTTTCTTGCCAGATTCTTCAATAACAGAGGTTTTTCCGAACCGCTTGTTAATTTTTTTTTGACATTCATAAGTGCTTGTTATAGCCTAAATTGGATAAAGATATTTTGACTTTGACTTTAAAATAATGCTATCCCTACTATAATATTATAAATGCGAAAGTAGCTCTATCTGTCTGTTACACTTTCACGTTGAAACCGCTGAACCGATTTTGAGTATAGAGGTAGTTTAAGCCCAAAGGATCAACATAGTATACTTATTACGATAGAGGACGCCACCGCGCGATAACCTAGGTCTGCGCAGACGAAGTCGCGGGCTCTAGTGTTAATATAACGGCGTGCCCTCCGTAGTCCGTACCGCTCATGCCGGCCGCGAAGTTCCGCCCGGTGAGGCCGAGGATCAGCACGGTCCCGCCCGTCATGTACTCGCAGCCGTGGTCGCCCACGCCCTCCACCACGCCCACGCAGCCCGAGTTGCGCACGCAGAACCGCTCCGACGCTATACCCCTGTAATAAACACGACATTTATACCAAAGCTCGGAAGCGGTTTATAAAATAGCGGTAAATCAGAGCCGGATTAAGCCAGCGCGGGGCCTGTAGCAAATTTTATCATGGGGCCCTTGATTTGCTTCAAGTTTATAGTATAAATAAAATATTATATTTAAGTCGATCATTTTTTTTTGTCGATCATCTCTTTCTTTGGCGGTGTTTTGTGTTGGTTTTGTTCTATTTACATTAATTTAGAAAAAAAACATGCTTCTATCTAAATTGACGTTTTTTACGATCAGAAAGCATTGGTCAGCGGGGCCCCTAGATGCACGGGGCCCGTAGCATTTGCTACTCTTGCTATATGCCTAATCCGCCACTGCGGTAAATATCAGTTTAACTCCAAACTTTCATAAGAACGCGAACGTTTTTAAGAACTTAACTATAACCTAAATAAACCGGTTTATTCGACGAGTGACAGCTGGCCGGCCGGCGGCGGGCGGCGACGTTTATCCTAAGCCGGAATAAACCTGTTTTTATTGTTCTAAACCGGTTTAAAAATAATGGTTTCGCGAACGAAACCAAAATGAAAAGGTTTTGCGCCAAGTATATGATAACGTTTTGGAAATTTAACCGGTATCCGAGCCTTGATTTATACCCCCTGTTTCACGAGTACGGTCAATCACTTGGGCCACCATGGAATAATTTTTCTCAAAAATGGTATCAAATGTTGCTATTACGTCATCAAAAACGTCCTAGAAAGTAACGCATCTTGGAGATTAGCTGGCTAGTGTCCAGGAAGTAAGTATGAAATTTACTACCTGGACTACTGGTCCTGTTCCTTTAAAAATTTGGGACCAGTAATGAAACAGTGCGCGGGCCGAGCCCGAGCGGTGGTGTTGGGTGTAGTTAACTAGTATTTTGAAATGGGTCCTTGTCATCACTATCGTCATCATCATCACCATCAACGACCATCATCATAAACGACCACCATCATCACCATCACTAACAATCATCATCAACACCATCACTAACAGTCATCATCACCATCAACGACCATAATCATCACCATCACTAACAGTCATCATCACCATGAACGACCGTCATCATCACCATTACTAACATAACAATCATCATAATCATCATCAACGACCGTGATCATAACCATCACTAACATAACAATCATGATAATCATCATTACCATCAACGGCCATCACCATCACTAATAATAATCATCATCATCACCATCATCAATAATTATCATCATCATCACTATTATCATTATCGTCATCATCCTACCATCACTAACAATCGTCATCATCATCACCATCATCATCATCATCATTTCATCCATCCATCCATCCATCCGGGTTATTATACGTTAGTTTCGACACAAACACTCCTGACCCGGGTTTTCTTAGTAATATTTACCTGAAGTAGGCCCTTCCCGACGTAGCTCCGTACAAGCACACGTTCCCAACGATCACGTTGAGATGCGACTCGAAAGGAGAGCTCTTCGGCGGGTAGATTATCACCGTGCCTCCCGACAACCCCTTGCCTATCAAATAAAAATTGTACAATAGGGATGACGACAGGGTTAAAAATATATCATTCTATGTAGTCCGACAGATTATGGAAAAATATGGAACACGTATTTTTTGGTTTATCTATTTATTAAAAATCAACAAAGGTATAGAACATCAAACTTCCGGAGTGGAGGCTTGTGACGTCACTATAAGGTAAAAATCGTACCATATAGTGACGTCACTCGAAACTTCTAAGCACTGTATCCTCGTCATTTTTTGTTTGTCAAACAAAAGAAAAAATATTTCAGTTTTTTTAGTCGTCTAGCCTATTATAATTCATAATATCTAATACTTTTTAACGTTCCTTTTAGCTATGGTACATTCAACGTCATAAATAAGTGATCATTTCTGTGCCTTGTCGCTTTCAGTCGTTACACAATTTCGTATGGCTTTTCAAACATGATGTTAAAGTGACAAGGTACAAAATTATTACTATTATTATTATTGTTAGCCCATTTTGCCCCACTGCTGAGCAAAGGCCTCCCCCAATACTTCCACTGCTCCCTGTCCCCTGCATATAAGGGCCAGTCCTTCAAGAAGAAGTCTAGTTCATCCCGCCATCGCCGTTAGGTACAAAAGTGATCACTAATTTATGACGTTGACGGTACAGCATTTTGAGGTTTGTATTGTCACGCACGCTTTTTAGGTGACCTATCATAAATTTCGAGTGCGAATCCAACTGACTCTTTATTTTTAAACTTAGTTTTTCATAGCAAAAAAAAAATCCAAACATAGTATTATAATTACAGAAACATAGTATTATTATTATAAACATAGTATTAGTATTATATTATAGTATTAATTAGTATTGTAATATTCGCCAATAAACATCATAGTTTGGCGAAATCAGTGATGTAATTAAAATTATGTACCTTTTTTGAGAATAAATAAATAAAAATAAATAAATAATGCACTCACCAACATAATCGTTAGCATCGCCCTCTAACGTGACAGTGATGCCTTTGGACAGGAATGCGCAGAAGCTCTGTCCAGCGGAGCCGATCAGCGAGATGTTCACACTAGTGTCGTCAGGGAGACCTTGGTCGCCATATTTCCTAAAAAAAGTCAAATCGATGTTTTTAAAAATAAAAACCGGCCAAGAGCGTGTTGGACTCGTCCAAGATAGGGTTCCGTAGCCATTACGAAAAAATTAAGTAATATTTTTCTAAGGATTTTGTATTTTATACGGAATCTTCCAAGTTTAGGTATATTTTATACCTTAGGCTGCTATTTACTCTTAAACTACTAATTATGCTCAAGAAAACTTCGAAATAAAAGGTTCGATAAGAAAAAAAAAAAAACCCCACTTTACGTCTATGGGAGGTATTATTATTTTTTTTTTTACTTTTTATTGTACCATTTTTTCGGCATAGTTTACATATATATTCGTGCAAAATTACAGCTTTCTATCATTGATAATCTCTGGGCAAAGTCGCGGACAGACATGGCGAAACTATAAGGGTTCCGTTTTTGCCATTTTGGCTACGGAACCCTAAAAAGGGGTAGTAGTGGGTTTTTGAATGTCTTATAAATGTCTTTTAAATGTTTGTAGGATGCCGTAATATCTAACAAAGTACGATGGCAAAACATTATTTAGTATCTGTCCTATTATCGGTGTAAAGTACAATTCAATAGAATCTGACAATTTTCTACACATTTAACACACCCTAACGTGGCATTTAACACACCCTAACGTGGGCACGCTTGATTATATATGTCCTTGTTGTTACAATTATTATCTAAAAGGAATAAAAAAAGAATAATAGTCACATCACAAAGCCCTAGGCAGCCCGGTGTTCATATTAGTAGGCTGGAAGTGTCTACAGGATTGTCAGATTCTATTGAATTGGAGTATAAGGTCCACTCACAGCGCGATGTGGTAAGACAGCGTGGAGGTGAACGTTCGGTCCTCGTTGGTGATCCTCATGGCGATGTCGACGTGTTTCTTGGTGCCGTCCAGCACGCCCGCGCACTGCTCGATCAGCTGGTTGTCCAGACGCTTCTCTAACTGGAAGTCCTGGTGGGACGAAGGGAATAGTACATTGTACAACCGTATAGGTGAAAAACTTAAGTAAAGGACCTGTTGTATGTAGTAGTAACTTGTCCATATAAACAAATTGACGTTCCAAATTCGCAAAATGACTTAAGCTCCATATCAATTCTGTGCAACACTACATACAACAGAGGCCTTATTGCCTAACGTTTCTGACACTCGCGATCGCAATAAAATGACAGGTTTTGTATGCGAAATATGTCATTTGATTGCGATCACGAGTGTCAAAAACATTAGGCAATACGGCTTCAGGTCCTTTACTTAAGTTTTTTAGCTATAGCATAAAACGAGACATTTTACCCAAGATAAGCACCCGAGACTTTTGACTTTTGAAAAAAATATTTTCTGCCAAGTTTCTTGCAGCGCATTCTTCTGGGCAATGATGGTCTATCCGAAAGCGCTGGTAGTTTAAAAAAATACGTGTGAAAGTGCCCATTGCGGCCTATTTACTTAATATATGATTTTGATTTATTTTTTGAGACACGTCGAGGGGAAAATGCGTTAAATGCGTTAATTTCAATGGGGAATGTTAAAAATTTAGAAACGGTTGATACTTTTTATATCAATAGGGATAATGTTTCTAATTAACAGAAAAAAATATCAGATTTTTAAGCAGCATTGATTAACCAAAAAAAATTAAAGAGCTTTCTTTACCGCCAAATCACGACAGTCCGGTCGGTTACAGGTTGTTCCATAGTCCAAAATAGAAAAAATTACAAAATAATTTATGTGTCTTTGACTCGATGATTTTGACAGGTGACACGTGAAAAGTCCATATTTTTCGACTATTTGTATGGCAAGATGCTTATACTGCGAAAGTTTAAAGAATGTAGCTTCAACTGTTTGACTGTAGGGCTGGTCCACAAATTTAAAGTTGCTCAACGTACTATGGAAAGGGCTATGCTCGGAGTTTCTCTGAAAGATCGAATTCGTAACGAAGCGATCCGACAGAGAACCAAAGTTATCGACATAGCCCACCGCATTAGCACACTGATGTGGCAATGGGCCGGTCATATAACCCGAAGAACCGATAACCGTTGGGGTAGACGAGTTCTTGAGTGGAGACCACGGATCAGCAAACGTAGCTTAGGACGTCCTCAGACTCGGAGGACCGATGCTCTTCGCAGGGTGGCTGGTAAGAGCTGGATGAGAGTGGCCGAGGAACGTGCTCAGTGGCGTGCCATGGGAGAGGCCTATGTCCAGCAGTGGACGAACATAGGCTAATGATGATGATGATACTCGTAAGTACCGACCTGTGACTTGGATCCTCCTCGAATATTAACGCCGGGCCGCATATGCAGCGCGTTTTTGAGTATCAGACTGAGGTTAAGCAGGCGCGCCTTTGGATTCTCATTGTTCTCGCGCACTTTGAGCAGGTCAGTGCGCCCGATCAGGTCCTGGAAGTTGCGGACGCCCACATCGGCCATGTGCTGGCGGACCTGGGGAAGGATTCATGTTAATATCGTACAGGATCGCTATTGCCGGAACGTTTTTTTTTTATGGTATAGGGGGCAAACGAGCAGACGGATCGCCTGATGCGTAAAAAACACCACTGTGTGCATTGGGCATATTTTTATTTATTTATTTAAGATGAACAGTATGAAATAAATTGTTTAAAGGAAATAAAATAAAAACACGCATTCGTTGCTTTTTTTATAAGATATACTACTGCAGCACCGACTCTATCATATCTTTCGATATGAAATAATGCGCGCGATTTGCCAAACTTGTTCGCAATTGACGTTTCATTTCCAAAGGAATAAAGTGTCATTTTCTCTGTACCATTCAAATTTACAAAAAAATAAATTCAACTTTATCTATGAGACATTTCGATGTGATATTTTGTTGTATGGTGGGGTTGTTAGATTGTAATAATTGTGATTTTAAAATTGTAAAATTGAAAAGTTCTTCAATGCATATCATGCTGTAAAAATGCGGGACTTTCTGCTACAAGTGTATTTCACACTCACTATTGGGTCCTTCATTTATTGTTAACCTACCTTAGGATATACAATAAACGTTGTCATTTTTCACCGGAAATCAAACCCAAGCCTATTTTCTAGTTTATAATCTCTAACCATTAGGCTCACCGGTCAATCGCTTACCTCTTCAGCGAGCATGAACAAGTAGTTGATGACGTGCTCCGGTTTGCCGGCGAACTTCTTCCTCAACACCGGGTCCTGTGTGGCGATGCCGACCGGGCACGTGTTGAGGTGACACTTGCGCATCATCGTGCAACCTGCAACCATTGAATCAAGCGTTACAAGGGCAATCATCAGAGCAACACCATTCACCATTCTACCAGATGTTAGATTATGTATTGTATTGTATTGTAAAACTCTTTATTGTACATAAAAACACATGAAAATAACAGAACACAGGATAATAAGATGTACAAAGGCGAACTTATCCCTTAAAGGGATCTCTTTGTGATCTTTTAGGGATTATGGTTTAGAAAAGAAAGATTTATTTTGGCTCCATAAGTACCACCTAAGACTAAGACTGAAACTAGCACTAAAACTATATTACTTGGTGACACGACAGGATACCAAAAAGGGTCTCCGCTCAGCATGTGTTGCTGCACATTATGTGCAGTAGCGCTGGTTTATGGTTTAAGATATTTATTTTCTTAACTAGCTTTTGCCCGCGGCCTAAGTCCGCGTGGAATTCGGCTAGCGCGCGCTGTTCCCTCGGATGCTGTGCATTTTCCGTGATAAAAAGTAGCCTATGACACTCTCTGTCCCATAAACTATCTCTATGCCAAAAATCACGTCGATCCGTCGCTCCGTTTCGACGTGAAAGATGGACAAACATACACACTTTCGCATTTATAATATTAGTATGGATTCACAAAAATCACTTATAGAGAAGCACAATTTAACTTAAATATAGGTAAAAGAGGGTACCACACAAACATGGTGAGCAAAAATCAATGAACTAAAGTGGCAAAGCGGTAATGACGATAACTACAACACAAGTTTTTAACTAAATAACCATTTTGTTACTAGAAGCCATTTAAACCAATCTTTATATTATTACATATCGTTTACATACTTTTAAAAATACTCGTATCTTAAAATAGATAATTTTCTGAGTGAACTTTATGTACATTATGTTAAGGTTCAATTTTGTTTACTTATTATTTTAGATACGAGATTTGTTCAGAGTAGTTGACGATATTATTATTTATTTATTTTGCTAAAGAACTAAATTATAAAACTGAAGTGATATTTAATTAAGAGCACGTACCAAGGGCGATGAGCGGCGCGGTACTGAAGCCGAACTCGTCGGCGCCGAGCAAAGCCGCCACCATCACGTCGAAACCTGTCCGGATCTGGCCGTCCGCTTGCACCACCACTCTAGAAAACACGACATTAATAAGCACTAATAGCCATAGCAGTTATTTTTAGAGTTCCGCACCCAAAAGATAAAAACGGAAGCCCTATTAAACGCTGACTTGAATCTTAAAAAACCTCGCCATATTGCGGAAAACCAATAGAACTAATTTCTTACACTGGCAACACTAAATTCAAATGTCATCTGTTTATTGCTGTCAAAGTTTAGGGTGTAATGCATTACCGGCCCGGCTAACAACGACATGTAAATACCGGCCCTGTTTTTCGTGTACTCGCCCATAAAGGCTTCTGTCAGCTGCCTGTCAGTTTGTATGGGCGTGTACACAAAAAACAGGGCCGGTATTTACATGTCGGTGTTAGCCGGGCCGGTAATGCATTACACTCAAAGTTTAACGTTGTTTGCGCGTGGTATTTTAAGGTGTTATTTTGTTTTTTGTGCGCTAAAATATAGAAGATTATCCCTTGGTAGGAAAATAATTCACAATGTAAAAAAGTATGTGTCATAGAAAAAGTCTGAAGGGATTTAAAAAATATTCCTTTAAATAACATCACCGACACCGTTGCATTGTATTGTATTGTACCTCTTTATTGTACAAAAAACATTAAAATTACAATTAACAAGAGAAAGAGATGTACAACGGCGAACTTAACCCTTAAAGGGATCTCTTTCAGTTGTCAATATGACTGGTGGGTATCGTATAGTAGGTTTAAAGAATGTTGCAATATAAAACGTAGAAGTGCTGCCCTCGCGTCAGGTTTTTACATTCCTTGTCAGCCTTTACTAAGACTTCGCTGTCCGTCCGTCTGTCTATCTGTCACCACAAATCTGGGACACTAGTGATAAAGGGGTTAAGTCTGCAGAAATTACACAGCTTTTTTCTATTTTATGTGTAAAGTGGTTTAAGTCGAAATCAGCTGTTCAACTTCTGCAGAATTAACCCCTTTCTCACTAGGGCTCCAGAAATGCGCTTATCATACCGTTCCTGATACGTTCCTAACCCGTTCATGGCACGATACTGTGTAATAAAGTATAATTCAATAGAATCTAACAATTTTCTACACATTTAACACACCCTAACGTGGGCATGCTTGATTATATATGTCCCTGTTGTTGCAATTATCATCTAAAAGGAATCAAAAAATAATAATAGTCACATCACAAAGTCTTAGGCAGCCCGGTATTCATATTAGTAGGCTGGAAGTGTCTACAGGATTGTTAGATTCTATTGAATTGGAGTTTAGGTCTCTAGCCAAGGTGTCTGGTGTTACCTGGAGCGCAGGTCGTTGAGCACGAGCACCTGATGCGTCTCTGCGACGCCGAGCTCCCACGGCAGCCCGGCGGCCTTGATGCCGGTCCACGAGCTCGCGCCCGTGCCGCCGTCGTGCCCCGATATCACTATGTGCTCCGCTTTGCCCTGGATACAGACAGACAGTTAAAACAATACTGTTCAGAGGTCTAGGGGCCAGGCAAGGCCGCCGTGGGTCGCAGTGGAGATTGGTGGCGTGGGCAGCAGGAAAGGAAACAATTTTGACACTTCAACTGTACTATATTTCAGCAAATACACGTTAAGAGCCGTGGCATACATATGTTACTACAAACTTTGATATTAATATTATAATACGAGAGACAATGTTCAAACGAATCCAGAGCAACGGAGAGGTTAAACGGAAGAGGAAACAGTACCGGTGTTGCACGATCAAAATATACATCAGTATAGTTGCCAGAGCAATCCGTCTATAATGTTCCAAATATTATTATAAAGCATATACCACACGAATGTTACTAACATTAACAAATACTACATCCTTTGAACATGATACTACCGTGAGATTCACTCATATCGACGCTTGAAAGGAGAAATTGACTAAGCGACTTTTTTTTAATATAGCGAGTTATATACATATTTTGAATTAGTAGAATTGACTGATTCCAAACATGTATATAACTCACTATATTAAAAAACTCATCTCACCTCATCTCGACTCACTACCTCAAAAAAATGACACTAAATCAATTTTTCCTTTCAAGCGTCGATATTTAATTTAATTAAATAAACCCCGATAACCCGGTTTTAAAATGAGTTAAGCTCGACATGTTTCGGGTTAATTCGTAGCCTTTTCTAGGAGCAACGCGACTCGGCGGCTGCTGCAACACGCGCAATGCGCACCTCCGCTCTGCTCGCGCGACTACCCGACGAAACCCCGGCGTTGCTCCTAGAGGATGGCCTACGAATCAGCCCGAAACATGTTGAGCTAAACTCGATTTAAGATACGAGTTTTATTAGTATTAGTACATAAGCTAATTGAGAGATCACTATAAATAAGAACTTTTACGGTAAAATATGATGGCATACTATATCTGAAGGGTCTACGGAAAGAACATGTCTAGTCACTTTTTTTAATTGAGATTTTGATCTCAAAATGTAGAGCTTACAAAGTACTATAACTTACCATTGAATTAAATAATCTGAAAACATTATAAATTGTATTTTTTTAAATTTTAAAGAAATGGTAACCATAGTAATTGTTCGTGATGACCAACTTTCAAACCGCTAAACTCAAAAAGTTGCTTCGGTGACTAGACATGTTCTTTTGACCCTTCATCTACACTACATCTGTAATTTATTGTAATTGTATTTTTCTTTATATCATTACTTGAAATTCTTAGATTTTTTTTTATTATTTATCTTATTTATATTACCGACGGCTAATCTAAAAACAAATCACAAATCCTTACCTTAGCAACCCCGGAAGCTACAACCCCGACCCCGACTTCCGACACGAGCTTGACGGAGATGCGCGCGCGCGGATTAGCGCACTTGAGGTCATAGATCAGCTCGGCCAGGTCCTCGATGGAGTAGATGTCGTGATGCGGCGGCGGAGAGATCAGCCCCACGCCCGCCACCGAGCAGCGGGTGGCCGCGATGTCCGCTGTCACTTTGTAACCTGAGATACAAGAGTTGCAAAGGTACAGTCGGAGTAAGAAAAGGTTCGTCACCCTAAGATCTATTTTCCTTTGCTCAGTGTGAGCGCTAATCTGCTTTACCGATTGAGTAGGACATGCTGCGTCAACCTGTCAACCTGTTAAACATAATCAGGTGACCATAGCAATCCTACAACTACGGTCGATTCATCCTTCCGTGTCTTATCATGTAAATAAACGTGACGTCACAGGTGATGATAGACAATGGCTAGTGATTGGAAAAGTCAATAAAATATACATAAAATGTGACCGATTATTTTGCTATTAACATAATATAAAGCCATAAGCAAGCCAAGTCGTCAGAAATAACACAAAAAGAGCACACGTAACGTACGACATCAAGCGAAGTAGCGAAACGAATGACGCTTCTAGATTTAACTCTTTTTATTTTATTTTATTTTCCTCTAGTGGAAAAGGCAAAGGTTGAACACCATTACAGCCAAGTTTTCTTTATATTTTTTCTTCTTTTTAAGATTCAACTCAATTTGAAATGAAGTTTAGTGTAACCATTGACACCTACGCACTGACCGTCAGTGTCCATCCTCGTTTAAAAAATATATATTGAAATCAACCACAACAATTCCGAGTAATTTCAATGCATTTTCCGGAATCTCTACATTAAGTATTAATTGCCACATTTATCCATATCGATAAGTTGTAGTTTCCCGTCAATACTTTGCAATCCGTTCCAAAGACAATCTAGACATTGGAATGTCAGACATTTTTGATGTTATTCATTCTTTTCGTCAATTATTGAAGGCAATCTTATTAGAAATGATATTTTTCAGTGGTTACTCGGTTGATTTCAATACTTTGTGAGTTTCTTTAAGTAACAGGAAGATTTTAAGTGATGGTTATTGTGTAATCCAAGAGAAAACTGTGACTGTGTCTTCGTGAAGATTTTGTTTACATGAGAAGACACGGAAACGGAAGGATGAATCGACCGTACACCTTGGTATTGACAAACGCTGACAATTAAATAGAACATTATTTTGATTGAAACTTTTAAGAAGTTGTTTATTAAAAAGGTTTTGTATTGATATGAAACTAGAGTTAGAGGTGTATACTATTTTGACCCTTGTTATCATTTCAAGTAAGTATAATTTGATATGCACTTGTCTACTTAGTACTTTGGTTTCAAAACGTACTAAGAGACTATAAAAGGAATCAATTTAATAACTGACGAAGGTTTTCTTACTCCCACTGTACAGCAGTCGAATTGAAATTCTGGGATTTTACAAAACGTCCGTGGAATTTCCCGAAAATTTATTACATCGTGGTTTTCATTGACATTGCATTAAAAAGAACCGTGCCAAATTTTATGATTCTCAGCTCAGCGGTTATTAATTCGTTATTTTATCCCTAGCCCGTGAGAATATCGGGATGAAAGTAGCCCATGTGTGATTCTAGACGTCCAGCTGTCTACATACCAAAGTTCATCCAAATCTGACCAGCTGTTAACGTGAAGGAGTAACGAACATACTTTCGCATTTTTAATAAATAAATAATGGGACACTTCAAACAAATCATGGGAGACTTGACGCCAATTGGCCTAGTCCCAAACTAAGCAAAGCTTGTACTATGGATAAACATACTTATAGATAAATACATACATAAACATCCAAGACCCGAGAACAAACGTTCGTATTATTCACACAAATATCTGCTCCGGCCGGGAATCGAACCCGGGACCTCAAGCTTCGTAGTCAGGTTCTCTAACCACTCGGCCATCCGGTCGTCTAAAAGTAAAATTAAATTTTTAGTTTTTAATTCTTTTCTAATTCTTTTTTTCTCATGAGTTGTTGGCGTTAGAGCTATCACTCATTTAGTTAGTCTTTAGATAGGGTCCTCACTGAAAATCAGTGCCACGGCGCCGTGCCATTATGCTGAAAGCTGAAAGAGACCTATTCAGCGTCATGTATGTCTTGTTTTTTTCCATTAAGGTGGCACGACTTCCATACTATATAATTTTTCCAACCATTTGCGCTTGAAAGATTTTTTGAAACTAAAGTCACATCTCTTGATGTTTATTTCGTTCTCTGATCGCGGCATTTTTTGTTTACCTAAAGAAAGCTTTTGAATAATAGCTTAATCTAGATGATTATTTTGGTTCATTTTTGTCAATATGTGAGTGGACGGCGACAGTATCGTACGCCAAAGGCTCGGTAGTAGTGTGCGTCGCGACTAATTCGCCAAGTCGCCGTCAATTTGAAGCTAGGCGCCACTGTCAGTATTCGTTTGATTTATCTGATCAAAATAAAATAATAATTATTAACCATTTAGAAGCACGTGTCATTTTTTTTAATATTTTTGCTGGCCATCGGTACAAAGCCCTTCGGTCAAAAGACTGAAGCTAAATGAACAAATGCGTTGCCAATTTTTTTGATTTCCGTAAGAATTATTTCTTTCGAAAAGAAAAAATTGCGTTGCTCGTACGGTCAAAGACTTTAATTCATGAGCCACCATGGAACCATATCACAGTGAACGTCACAGTGACATCGTATTAATTTACGAGGAAAACAGTAATGACTTTTCCTTTGAAAAGGTTCCACGGTGGCTCATGAATTAAAGTCCTCGGCCGTACGTCATCATCATCATCATCAGCCTCTAGCTGTCCACTGCTGGACATAGGCCTCCCCAAAGAGCGCCATTGCGCCTTGTCCTCGGCTAGACGCACCCAGCTTCTACCAGCAGCCTTTCGCGGATCGTAACCGACCGTGCGTACCTACTAACAAATAAATATGGAATATTGCATATACAGTCAAACTATTTGCTTCCTGACCCACCGTAGAACGCTCTCACAGTAAGTGCCATAATGAATTCCCTTGTCAAGCAATGCGATGTCAGTATGACTTTTTCAACGAAAAGGTTCCAAAGTGGGGCACGATTCCGTTGGTTCGATAGTACGTCTTATAAATAAGGAATATCACTGCAATTTTCTGCCGTCAGAGTGCAGCACCAGCACTAACTGTTAATGGTTTTTTGAGTATCTTAAAATGTCTGTAGAAAGCCATAATATCATAATTATTTCAATTAAATTTTTGGAAATATAGCTCTATCGTTATTATCGATGTCAATATCATGTTATTTTGTTACTCATACAAAAATACATGATTTCTGTAGGTACTAATACTCTTTGGATAAAATATAAAGAGAACTGACGTTGTCATTTGGATAATAAAAGTAAAAAACAAAAACATCTCAACTGTCAAGTCAAACTGCGATTTTCTGATTTGCTATCCATGAAGCTACATTTTCAAGATAATTAAATTGTAATTCGCATTGCACCATGGAGCCACGAACTTCGCGAAAAGACTATAAAAATCATCATTACTCTGGTCCCAGGAAAAATCAAAAACGAGTTCAGGGACAAATGAAACGTCATCACGGAGAAATCAAAAGGTAAGTGCCGTGGAAAACATATTGCACATAGTGACGTTATTTCGAAACCAGAACCTGGCTAATCTGCTTGTTGTTGCAGTCGTAATGAAGTATGGTGCAAAAAAAGGAAAATGGACGACGATTCCAACATCAATTCGAGTTCTGGGTAAGTGAAACATAAATATCCTTCACACACTAGCATAGTATATAGGTAATATTATAAATTTGAAAGCCTCTTCCATTGGTTGGCAATCAAGCACTGTCCGCTTCTAGCGGAACGTTTTCCCACGCATGACTAAACTATGGAACCGGCTTCTCGGGACGATATTCCCAGAGCGGCACAACTTAGGGATCTTAGCCTATCAAACTCGCAACGGGCCGGCAACGCACCTGTGATACCCCTCGTTTTGCCGGTACCCATGATCGGTGATGATTGCTTCCCACCAGGTGACCCGAATGCTTGTTTTCCCCTCTTATATGAAAAAAAATAAAACGGCTCGACTGATTTGGACGAAATTTGGTATGTAGATAGCTGGGCGTGTAAAGTGAAAGCTCCTTTTTATCACGATATTCCCACGAGATTCCTACGATTAAACACTACAAATTATTTATTGAATCAGGCGTTGCTTTGCATGGTCCACATATCAATCAATTTTTACAGTGAGGAGGTGGAGGAACGCATGAACATGTATACTAATATTATAAATAAGAAAGTGTGTGTGTTTGTATATTTGTCCGTCTTTCACGTCGAAACAGATCGACGTGATTTTTGACATAGAGATAGTTTATGGGCCAATATAGTCTATATAGTAGTATATAGGCTACTTGTTATCCCGGAGAAATGCTCAGTTCCCGAGGGAATAGCGCACGATAATCGAATTCCACGTGTGCGAAGCCGTGGGCAAAAGGCTAGTCTTGTATAAATGTAGCTATCATATAAGGTCGCGGGTGAGCAAACTAATTGTTTCAGTTCATTGATATTACAAATTGACCGTGGGTATTTTATGTGCAATGTCAATGAAATCAACTATGTAGTTATGTATTGGAAATTCCCGGAATTAGTCAAAGTCCTGGAATTCAGTTCAACTTTCGGTTATTAGAACCCGTGGTGGCCTAGTGGTTTGACCTATCGCCTCTCAAGCTGAGGGTCGTGGGTTCAAATCCCGGCTCGCACCTCTGAGTTTTTCGAAATTCATGTGCGCAATTTACCACGAGCTTTGCAGTGAAGGAAAACATCGTGAGGAAACCTGCACAAATCTGCGAAGCAATTCAATGGTGCGTGTGAAGTTCCCAATCCGCACTGGGCCCGCGTGGGAACTATGGCCCAAGCCCTCTCATTCCGAGAGGAGGCCTGTGCCCAGCAGTGGGACGTATATAGGCTGAGATGATGATCGGTTATTACGCGTGCGAAGCAAATGCCAAAGGACCATCCATAAAGTACATCACACCAACTTTGACCATTTTTCAAGTGTTTTGTTGGTTATGTTTTTCGAGCGTATGTATTTGAATAATAACGTATGTGTGTATGTTTCTTGCTCGGCTTTAGGGATTAGTTAGTACATAGAAATCTATGATATAGTACCTAATTTAATTAGTACTTATGTGGATAGTTGGACACCTGGAATAACACATAATTATAGCGTCACTACTTTGAAAAAATCTTCACTCAGAAAAATTACTTATTTTGAGTTACGAATTTATAGGGTGCTTGGGGTTTTGCAGGTGGAAGGACCTTGTGCAAGGTCCGCCCGGATTGCTACCACCATCTTGCTCGCTAATCCTGCCGTGAAGCAGCAGTGCTTGCACTGTTGTGTTTCGGCGTGGAGAGTAAGACAGCCGGTGAAATTACTGGCACTTGAGGTATTCCATCTTAGGCCTCTAGGTTGGCAACGTATCTGCAATACCCCTGGTATTGCAGATGTTTATGGGCGGTGGTGATCTCTTACCATCAGGAGACCCACTTGCTCGTTTGCCTTCCAATCGAATAAAAAAAAAAAAAAAAAGGGTTCCGGAGCCAAAATGGCAAAAACGGACCCTTATAGTTTCGCCATGTCTGTCTGTCTATCTGTCTGTCTGTCTGTCTGTCTGTCTAGTCTGTCTGTCTGTCCGTCCGCGGCTTTGCTCAGGGACTATCAATGCTAGAAAGCTGTAATTTTGCACGGATATGTAAGTAAACTATGCCGACAAATAGTACAATTAAAAATTCAAAAACAATTTTTTTAGGGTACTGTATTGTGTGAAACTCTTTGGTAACCGTTCAATTAGTACTAGCAACTAAGTTCGATATTTGAATATGATTATTGCAGCGAACGGTCACAATAGAGTATTATAAAGGACTTGTATTCGAGTTGCCAACGAAGTTGAATATAATCCAGTTTACCTAAAATATATGTTTTTATTTCAATTACGGCTTTTCTAAGATACCGGACCGTCTGTCCAGTACAGTACCTCCCATAGACGTAAAGTGGCGGTGATTTTTTTTTTCTCATTCAACCCTATAGTGTGGGGTACCATCGGATAGGTATTTTAAAACCATTAGGGGTTTGCTAAAACAATTTTTCGTTTCAGTAATGTGTTTGCGAAATATTCAACTTTAAAGTGTACATTTTCATTAAAATCGAGCGTCCTCCCCCCTCTCTAAAATCTAAACCGGTAGGTGGAAAAATTTGAAAAAGTTCAGGATGGTAGTCAGTATATATATCAAACTTTCAAGGAAAACTATAACGGCTAAGTTTGCTTGAGAGTTATTATTAGTTTATGAGTAAATAGCAGCGGAAGGTATAAAACATACCTAAACTTGGAAGATTCCGTATAAAATACGAAATCCTTAGAAAAATACTAACTAATTTTTTCTTAATGGCTACGGAACCCTATTTTGTGCGTGTCCGACACGCTCTTGGCCGGTTTTTATAAGTAGTGACGAAACGCTAGTTTTTATTTATGCGCCTACCTACTTACTTTTAATTTTTATATTCGAATGGAATTGGGATAAAGCATAGTACTTGTAATAATATTATCGATGCGAAAGTTTGTGAGTATGTTTGTGTGTAGGTGTGTGTGTTTGTTGGTTCCTCCCATGATAAAACGGCTTGAAGGATTTGTTTGAAATTTGGTATGTTGATAGTAAGACATCTGAAACAACATAGAGGGTACTTTATATCTCAATAATCCAATAGGATCAGGATAAAATCTTGAAATTTCAGTCAATTGCTGGTTTAAGAGTTAAGAAATTTTCCGCGGGTAGAGTTTAGTAATTATTATAAAATTCCCGACCAGAGTATTCCTTTACTCTGACTGGCAATCCAGGTCAGATGTAGGTTTGTATGACTAAACTACATTTTTTGTGGATTTACTTATTTTATTAAAGTTATAGTGAAAAACACGATAGCAAAAAGGCATATTTTGTAAAATAGAATAGAATAGAAATATTTTATTCATGCTTCATACATTAAATAAAAACAGAATAAAAATACATAAAAATAAAACAACTAGTAAACTCCTAATTTAACGAGGTATGGGACT
This sequence comes from Choristoneura rosaceana, assembly GCA_037349165.1. Lineage (NCBI taxonomy): Eukaryota > Metazoa > Arthropoda > Insecta > Lepidoptera > Tortricidae > Choristoneura > Choristoneura rosaceana. The sequence goes on from JAZBNJ010000019.1 coordinate 3,402,255, forward strand.
CAAAAGTTAGTCCGTTACCAAGGGGCCGGGGACAAAATATCTGGTGGCGTCAAAGTTTTTTAAAAACTTACCGTCTAAAAAACATAACCCTCCTTTGGCAGTCGGGTAATAACCATATTTGGTATATTAAACTTTTCTCTGGGGGACAACCGTTTTTAGAACAGGGTATCCCACATTTTCATACCAAATTTGAAGTCGATGCCAATTACCGTTGAAGAGTCCTGTTCTGCGGAGACAATACTGGCCGGACTATCAAGATGTCACTACCAGATTATTGCATTGTCACGCGATTTACACGTGTATGCAAAATTTCAGCTCAATTGGTAACCGAAAAGTGAATCAAATTTAATTTGCAAGATTTGATGACAAACATCGGGACAGGTGAAACTAAATAAAATCTTGTAGAAGTGGTTCTACTTCAAAGCAAAAAGATGCATGTTCAAATAAGGAATCTTTTTTGAGGTTGCAAATATACTTGGTGATTAGTTTAAATTCGGAAAGAAAGCGAGAATTGGTTCGCGCTCGTCCTGCATTGTGCCTGATGACAGCTGAGTCATGGCGGCATGGACGGCATTATGCAAGAAGGGATCAAGTCAATAATAAAAATATCATTGTAAGTACTATGAACAATGTTTTATTTTTTATTATTTATAAATATAATAAAATCCAATTCAATGAGTTCAATATCCCGCGGGATCGCGGTGGATGCCAGAAGCACAAGACCGGTCTGAGTGTAGAGCCTTGGGGGAAGCCTATGCCCAGCATTGGCTGACATGATGATGATGATGAATATCCCTCGAAACATAATATTTTATTTAGTTTTTATCCAGAAAACATTTGAAAGAGAATTTTTCATCTAAATATATTCTTAGAAATTCAAAGACAATAAAAAAATAGCCCTAATTTATCGTGAACTTTACGGTGAAGGAAAATACATTATACTTATAATTCAATGGTGTGTACGAAATTCCTTATCTTTCTCACTCTTCTTAGAGTACGTTATACAGACAGAGATGGTGAATAAAATTGATAAGCCGACTGCATAAAAACTTTCAATAAAAAGGAAAAAACAGGTAATAAATCCTTATGCGGAATACGGTGATTTCAACATTTTTTTTTTTATTGGATATTTTCTAAGGATTCATGATTTCATTTTTCGACTTGAGGAAATTACTAAAGCATTAAAAATATTTTTTTTAATGCTATGCCTAGTTGCTTACTAAGTTTTGTTACTGGAGTTGTGAGTAATAAAATATACCTAATATAAAGCTTTTAATAAAACACAGAATGCATCATTTGAAAGTTTTTTTGTTGTACTGATCAAAATATAAATTGATTTATCTAAAATGTTTACCGTATATTTATTGAACTCCACTAAAATATTAAGATTGCCACCAATTAGACTTGCTAAAACTTGTTATACTAACCAAGTTCTCGGTCAGACACACTTCATCTATACGAGGCCAGGATGGCGATTACTGGTCGAAGCTTGTGTAGTACTTTTCTCAAAAATGATGATGATGGTGAGGATGATGATGATGATAGTAATGGTAATAGTGATGATGATGATGATAGTGATAATAATGTATGGTGATGATGATGATGATTATGGATGATGATGATGATTGATAGTGATGGCGGTGATGATGATTGTTTATGATGATGATTATGATGATGATGATGTTGGTGATGGTGATGACATGGACCCATTTCAAAATACCCGTTACTGTCCAGTAAGTAAGTATGAAATTCCAATAAGTACATAGCAAGGGATGGGATTGTACTGTACGTTAACGGGTTCCTTTAAAAATTTGGAAAAAAGCGTGTGGGCCGAGCAGCAGTGTTGGGCGTACAGTTAACTAATATTTTGAAATGGGTCCATTATGTCATCGCCATCATTATAAGTACACTTGATATGTAATGGAATTTCAATATTTACTGGACAGTACGAGGTTACTTCCTAGACAATAGCCTAGCCTCCAGGGTGCGTTACTTTTTGCGACGTTTTTGATGATGTAATGGTAACATTTCATACCATTTTTGAGCAAATCTGGTATATCCATACTAATATTATAAATGCGAAAGTGTGTTTGTGCGTTTATCCGTCTTTCACGCCCTAACGGAGCGACGGATCGACGTGATTTTTAGCATAGAGATAGTTTATGGTCCCGAGAGTGACATAGGTTTCTTTTTGTCCCGAGGAAACAGTGCGCAATAACCGAATACCACGCAGGCGGAGCTGCGGGCAAAAGCTAGTACGTACATATATATGTCGGAGATTACAATAATCAAGCCTTTAGGATTGTCAATTGACTATTAGAGTATCGAAATGGCATCGAACGCCGTGTGTCGTAACTAGCGGTTGCGGTGCACATGGACGGGCTTGTTGGCCGGAGGTGATTCTACTTCGGGCTGTTGGAACGACAACCAACACCTGGCTAATGATTCTGTCAGTTCGTCTGACAATTAGCTCTGTACATACTCCGATTGGTTTTGTAATTTAATTACTATCGACTAGTGAAATAAAACAACTGAGACGGAAGTACTCTCATTCCATCGTCATCTCACCTCTTCTCTCCGCTCTCGTCGACATATATAATATTTCGGGGATCTCGGAAACGGCTCTACCGATTTCGACGAAATTTGGTATGTAGGGGTTTCTGGGGATGAAAAATCGATCTAGCTTGGTCTTATCTATGGGAAAACGCTAAGTAAGAATATATTGCAATGAAAAATTCACTTTAAATATTTTCTAGATAAAAATTTAATAAATTATTAAATTTTGTGGGACATTGAACTCATTGAATTGGATTTTATTATATTTATAAATAATAAAAAATAAAACATTGTTCATAGTACTTACAATGATATTTTTATTATTGACTTGATCCTTTCTTGCATAATGCCGTCCATGCCGCCATGACTCAGCTGTCATCAGGCACAATGCAGAACGAGCGCGAACCAATTCTCGCTTTCTTTCCGAATTTAAACTAATCACCAAGTATATTTGCAACCTCAAAAAAGATTCCTTATTTGAACATAAATCTTTTTGCTTTGAAGTAGAGCCACTTCTACAAGCTTTTATTTAGTTTTTTTTTCACGATTCTCCACTCCGCGTAAGATTTCACATACGATTCCAAACACAAAATAGTTCAAAAATATTTCTTATCATTTTTCGTAACGGCTGCGGAACCCTATCTTGGGCATGCCTGACACGCTCTTGGCCGGTTGTTTATATTATAAATGGTTTTTATGTTTCCAGATCCAAGGCCAACTGCGGGTTTGCAAAATGCAAAAATGCTACTTCGTCGGATATATTCCTCCAGCATATGATATAACAGTATTAGAAATAGAGAGTGACGAAAATTTTATTTGTAAGATGTTACCAGAATTGGTCATGTTCTATAAAAATTGTATTTTACCCGAAGTATTACTTTGGAAAGTTGCCAAAAATCAAGTGTTTAGACATTTCATTGTGTTAGGTGCTGACCTTTTTTAACCGACTTCGAAAAAAAGGAGGAGGTTATTTTTTTTTTCTATGTTTGTTACCTCAGAACTCCGTCATCTATGAACCGATTTGAAATTTTTTTTTTCGTTTGTCTAGAAATGCTTTCAATTCGGTCCCATAAGCACCAAATCAGGATCTGATCATTGGATCCTAAGGAGATCGAGGGGACTCTTCAAATGTTGTAGGGACATCTATGGTAATTTTGATATATTTAGTAGTAACTCGTGCATTTGCTCTTGAAAATCATTATTTGGTGAAATGGAACTGATGATGAAGACCACAGTTGACAATCGGAGTTACTACTCAATAACAAGTAGGTATTTCATGGGTTAAATTTCAATCCATTTAACACAGTTGCTAAGCAATTTATGCTACTCGTAATGCATATGGAATGGGTAGTGAAGCACCAGGATACCTCAATAAAGAAAGTCTCTGCCTGTGAGTGGACCTATGGTCATCTACCTGACCTACGCACTTTATATTGGGTTTCAATCACTCCTGCTGACTGGTACAAAATTATTTTTATGGTTTTTTGTAGTCGGTAAAATTTTTTGTTATAAAATTTTCTTGTTTCTTTTCCTTTGACTTTTATTTATTTTGATCTTTTGTTTTATGGGTACATGGCACGAACGTGCAGCTTTTACAATCTATAGTGATTCAGGACTGGCCCTGGTCATATTATTATTTGATACGATATTCAGTTCTACGAGCGCACATTTGTGTGCAGCTTTTGCAATCTATTATGATTCAGGACTGGCCTGGTCATATTATTATTTGATACGATATTTAGTTCTACGAGCGCATATTTATGTGCAGCTTTTGCAATCTATTATGATTCAGGACTGGCCTGGTCATATTATTATTTGATACGATATTTAGTTCCACGAGCGCACATTTATGTGCAGCTTTTGCAATCTATTGTGATTCAGAACTGGCCTCTGGCCGTATAGTAATATTATTTTATGTGATATTCAGTTCTACAAGCGCAGATGTGTGCAGCTTTTAAAAAATGGTACTACACGTAGTTACAAGAAAAAAATGATCAATCTGTTACCACCAGGAAAGATACTTCCTAGCAGGTGCTATCAATTTCCCTATGAAGCAGTCGACTTTTCAAATTTCTTGTAAATCAAAAAAAATGTGCTAAATTGTACACTAGTTAAAAAAATGTACCACACTTGTATAGTTACAGTTATAAAACAGTGATCAATCAGGAAGTATCCTTTCTGGCAGGCGCTATTTCATTATGTAGTAATCGTAATAAAAAAGAGTAAGTAGTACTGAACGTACAGTTTTCTCGTAGCTACGGGTAGTACTCCTTTTTTTAATTTGCGTACAATTTCGTACATTTCTCATATTTTTTTCTGACTCACAAGAAATTTTAAAACACGACTGCTACATAATGCAATAGGAAGGAAGTATCCTTCCTCGCGGTGACAGATTGATCATTGTTTTTTCTTGTAACTACGGGTAGTAAATTTTTTTTAACAAGCGTATAATTTAGTACATTTTTGGAACATTTTTGTGATGTAAGTTTGAATTCCATGCGACACCATGCCACCGCCAGGAAGTATGACACTTGCGAAGTACATTTTGTCAAACTACATTTGTAAATAAACAGTGGAGTGATGGCCATGATTGGGTCAAGGTACCATGGATAAACCTTCGGACCGTTGGTTGAATGACATAGGTATTGTTATTTGGCAGTCGGCTGGTAAGCTGTGTATGAGGCTGGCGTGAAATTGCAAGGGCCAGCAGTGGGTGGGAGTAGACTGATTTTAATGATATATAAATGTAAATAAATAAATAAAAAACTGATGTAATAATAAACTGTTTTTAATTTGTAGTTCAATAAAACCTTGAATTAAAAAAACATCGTGAGGAAATATTTATACGCCTGCTGCGAAGTTTCCTAATCCGCACTAGGTCAGTATGGAAAATAATGCTTGAGACCTGTGTGTGCCCAGCAGTGAGACGTGTGCTGATCTGGACGATGATGATGACAAATTTTTCCGCTCGTGCTGAAAATATCACGTTACCGAAACACCTATTTTTTCAAAATACATTACATTTTTATTACATTCCCATTATATCTGATATCCAAAAGAAGAAATTTCACAAAAAATTACTTCGTCGAGTAATCTTCGATTTTGTAATTATGAGGTAAGTAGGTAATGCAATATTTTGAAACATGTATTATTCTGGTAACGCGGTATTTCTTGATATTATGATAGGGGATAAAATTACATGAAAAAAATTGTTTACAAATTAGGTCAAATATTTTTAGCTACATGTTTAAAAAAATAATAAGGTAGTAATTAGCTCATACATTCACATCATTAAATTGAGATACCAAAAAAAAAAGCAAAAAGATATAATCACACACGGGATTCGATCCCGAAGATTCTAACCCGTATCTAGCATGAATAGACGCCAATACAACTACTCCAATCAGCAGTTTGAACGAGACGTCGAAATTAGCAATCACTTTTGTTTACTACAAGTTATAAGCATGTGTGCGAAAATATTACAGTCACCGCTGCCGCGTTGTTATAAGTTAAAATAAAAGTATTTTCTAAATTAAAATACATCTGAAACTTGGTAGGATATATCACAAATTTCACTCTACAGGCGGCATGTACATTATTTTATAAAAATATCCACATTTACATTCCTAAAAAAAATAAAATACGTGGAATTTGCACACTAACGTCATCTACTGGCGCTGTAGTGCCTAGCTGACCGTGACAAACCACCTTAATAATGGAACACATGTTTACAATGTTTTTAGTATTTTCTTTATTTTTTTCAAAAATACATTTAACGTCCAAGAGCCGAGAACGAATGAATAAGTGGGAAGTAAGATAACTAGGACGTTATGGCAAGCTAGGAGTTAACGTTACCTGGCAACTCTCCGCCCTCGCCCGGCTTAGCGCCCTGCGCCATCTTGATCTGTAGATCATCGGCGTGCGCCAAGTACGAGGCCGTCACGCCGAACCGGCCCGAAGCCACTTGCTTAATCGCCGAGCGCTTGTTAAATTCGGGGTCCTGAGACACAATAAAATATTTGGAATTTAAATAACGGCTGTCGAGATATGCTGACAACCCAAGTATTTTATATTTAAGATGGTTATGTACGGAGAACGGGTATGTTTACCTGGTTGAGGTAGCGATCTGCATTCTCACCGCCCTCGCCGGTGTTGGACTTGCCTCCGATGCGGTTCATAGCGATCGCCAGAGTCGTGTGCGCCTCCAACGATATAGATCCAAACGACATCGCACCTGTTTAACAAAAGAACGTAATTGAGGGATCGAGGTTACGCGGAATGCTGTGGCTTAAAAATTACGATACCAAAAAGCCATAGGAGCTCCGCTAAGCGGGGCTTCAGCGTTCTTGTAATTTTGGTTATCTCATTTAGAATTATTAAGTGAGAAGTAATACAAGATAAACCGAGATTGGTAACATTTCATAAAACGCGTCTATGCCATTTCAGGCCACGTAATTCTTATACAGATAGTATTAAACTACATCAATGACAAACGCCATTTGACCGGTAGCAAATAAAGTAATAATTAAATAATATGCACAAGTCATTCGCCGAGAGTCGACAAAAAATATAAAATCAGGGGTGCTTAACTCGTTTCAAATGGGGAAAGTATTTTTACCAATAAAACTAAACAATCATCATCATCATATCAGCCGAAAGACGTCCACTGTTGGACATAGCGTCCCCCATGGACTTGCTTCCGTTCGAAACGGCCTGCATGGCCGTCCCACGTTGCCTTTGCCAATCTGCTGTCTCCATTCGACAATTTTTCAGCCCCAACGGCCATCTGTTCTCCGTGCTGTAGCCTTTGTAACCTTTAGAACTGTCACAAAGTAATAGTCAAAATAACCTAACGGGACTTAACACGCTATTAAAAAAAAATAGCGTGATAAGTCCCGTTAGGGTATTTTGACTATGAGTGAGAATCATGAAAGTTTAAAACGTTATGTCACAAAGTAATCTTATCAGTACCTGTAGCGAATCGCTTGACGATCTCCGAAGCGGGCTCCACTTCGGCGATGGGGATTGGCTCATCCAGCTTCACCAGTTCCAGCTGCCCTCGCAGCGTGCACGCACGGACGGACTCCAGCGTGCTCTCCCTGCAATAACGGGTTAAGAATCTTGCTATTCCATGACCTCTCGAGTATTGAAATCGGTTGGTGTGAACGTGCCTTTACGGAGTGATGTAAGTGTAGTGTGCTACCCTACATTTGACAGTGACAATAAAAATAACGACAAAAATGTGGGTAGTTGTGCGCCTGTGTTAGTTTCGTCGGACAGTCGCGCGAGCAGAGCGGTGGCGCGTAGTGCGCGTGTTGCAGCAGCCACCGAGTCGCGTGCTCCAGTGATGAAGGGTTTCGAAATAACCCGAAACATGTCGAGCTAAACTCGATTTAAGACGTGAGTTATCTGTTATAATATCATTAAATATCGAAATCGGTTCATAAATGACAGAGTTTTGAGTTAACAAACATAATGATCTGACCGATTGATTGATTTGATCTCCTTATTTAGAAATCCGTCCACATAATGGAACCTTGAAACCATGTGCATAAAGTTCACTCAGAAAAAATATCGATTATGAGATACGAGTTTATTTTGTAAGTAGTGACGGTATGACGTATTTTTACTAATAATAATGAATAGAAATAACAAAAATATCTGGGAATTGACAAGATTTCATATTTCTAAGACTATAATTTGATTCGTTCTCTGTATACTGTTTGGAAATAGAAAAACGCTGATATTTTTAAAATTGCGCTACGATTATTAATTAATTTATTAAATTTTTTTTTAAGATCTGCTTATTCTAAAAGGGCATAACTCCAAAATTACCACACAAATAGATCCATTACTTTTGTCTAGTCTCTATTAAAAAAAAATATCACGTAAATCATGCGTAAATCTGACGTAGATGTTGACAAAATTATTACAGCTCCTTTTTCTGGTGAAAAAAGCAAAGGAAACATATCTATTCTGTCGTAGTATTGGCAAATTCCGTTTTTTTTTTAATTTATTTGTATTTTTTTTAATATGGAGAAATAAATTATAATAAATATTTTCCCATGTTCAGGAGGCAAAACTTTCGATTCCTGTAGTGATTTACAGGTGTTGAAAAAATTAAATCTTGTCAATTACTTTTGATAAATTTTCATAGAATTTGTTTTCACAAGTTTCAAACATAAATAATTCTTTGTGAGAGACTGGAGTCTGAAGTCGTTCTTTCTCGGAAACAGTATGTGTGCGACAAACCTGAATTTATCGTAAGCCGACGAACTCTTGTTGCTGACAGCTTCCTGAAGATTGGCGACCGACATCGGGTCATTGATATGCTTCTCGCCGCCCGCTCGCCAGTGGTAGTGCCCGGGGTTTCTGTGACAACGTAACGTGATGAACGCGGCGTTGGTGTTAGTGTTATCACGGACAGAAACATACATAGTCTTAAAAACATAACATAAGTTTTTTTCTATATTGTACCGTGTTTTGCCCAAATAAACATTAGACATAACCCTCCTTGAGACAGTCGGATAAAAAACAAAAGGCATATAATTTCAACTGACGGTAATTACTAATTACCTCGATTTCGTTGTCAAATTTGAATTAGATAATTCGACTATCCTTTTTTATCATAAAAACGTAATTGACTTTTTGGTTTTAGCCAGTCTATCAGATGGAACCTTAAGCGTCTGTGTCTCTAGTAGCCTTTAGCTTATCAACCTTAGCGGGAAAATCATATCTATTTTCCTAACTTACATAATTATTTCAAAACTTGAAACGACGACAGGGTTAGAATACCTGTTTCCTTAAAAAAAGATCTTAAGGATTTCATCACATGTAGTCAAGTAGATAGCGTTTGCGATAATCAGATTCGCCAAGTAAAAAATCTGATTTCAAATACGTAAAAAAAGTAAAAATCTCTTTGGCGTCAATGCCGTAAATATTTGTAAGATAATCATTTTTTCAGAATCGAAACTAAAGCGAGAAAATATGGATAAATTTTCTAGATTCATCTCTCTCCGTCTAATCTAAGTCCAGTTTAAATCACGCGAGATGGCATAAATATACATTCCATATGGGAGAGTGGAGCAAAAGCGGAGAGCTGCTTGTCCAACAGTGGGAATAAGATTTAAATTACCTCAGTACGATGGCATCTTTGTTGGCGCCGTACGCTAATTCGTGCCTTTCAAATATCTCCTTTGACATAATCTCGAAGTTAACTCCACCTGTGAGACAAAAGCATACATTTAAATACAGAAGAAGAAGAAGAAGAAGAAGAAGAAGAAGAAGAAGAAAGACATTTATTCACATTCACAACACAGAATACGAAATATCGGTAGATGGCGTTAGTATCGTGAGGTCCATTTGACGTTAAGGTCTTGCTTGTAATTGGCTCTTTGGGTGCCCCCACATACAGTCGCCAGTCGCTCGTTTGCAACGATAAATCTGGTCACGTGCCCCATTTTGAAGGTGATTTTGGATTTTCCGCGACTCAAAATAGTAACGTCAAGAAATTGGACTGAATGAAAAAAAAACACTGTTTTTGCCGAAATTGAAAAGGTTTTTTTTTTCAGCGATAAAGCACAACATTTTCAGCTTTATCGCTAAATGTTGGCAACGCATCTGCAATACCCCTGGTGTTGCAGATATTTATGGGCGGTGGTGATCTCTCACCACCAGGAGACCCAATTGCTCGTTTGCCTTCCAGTGGAATAAAAAAATAAAATAAAAAAATGTGACGTGACCTATTTAGTATGTTTACTACAAACCGACCACGATACTAACGCCATCTAGCGACATTTCGCCTGATAATTAGCCCACATTCCGGGGAATGTTTCGGGTGATCAATCAAGACAATATAATAACCATTAAGACTTTAAGACTATGTCTATTGTGGTATTGGCACATAATATGGAGCTCACCGATTCTGGACTGCGTGCCCCTGAAGCACTTGTCGATGACGTCTTCATTCAGACCGACTGCTTCGAAAATCTGCGCACCTTTGTACGACTGCAACGTGCTGATGCCCATCTATAAACCAACCATTATAGATATAATATAATAATAATAATAATAATATAAGATTCCCGTGTCGGGGCAGATATTTGTATGAAATATACGAATGTTTGATCTCGGGTCTTGGGTGTTTAATATGTATTTAAGTATGTATCTATCTATATAATTATGTTTATCCGTTGCTTAGTTTGTTTGTTTGTTTGTTTGTTTAAACTCTTTATTGTACAAAAAGGAAATAGGTACAAAAAATAACACACAAAAGAAAGTGCTAAGTACCCATAACACAAGCTTTGCTAAGCTTACTTTGGGACTAGGTCGATTGGTGTGAATTGTCCCGTGATATTTATTATCCCGTGCGTGCGTACGTGCTTGCGTGCGTGCGTGTGTGTGTTTGTTACTCCTTCACTCTAAAACGCTGGACGGATTTGAATGAAATTTGGTATGTAGATAGCTAGACATCTGTAATAACACAGAGGCTACTTTTTATATATTATATTCCCAAGGGACAGGGATAAAATCTTCAAATTTCAACCGCTGGGTTTAGAGTCATGAAATTTTGTACAGTTGTTCTTAGTATAACGTCAATGAAAGCCTCGATATACATTTTAGGAATTCCGTATAGTAATAATTATAAAATTAGCGGTCTATCCATACCTTAGCCATAACCTTGGCGAGGCCGGTCTCGATGGCCTTCTGATACGCCGTGTAGATGGCGTCGTCAGTGATCGAGGGGTCTATGATGTGGTCGTTGCGGAGAGCGAACGCCAGTTCGAATGCCAAGTAGGGACAGATCGCGTCCGCGCCGTACCCTGAGAATGAAAGAGAGATAACATTTATCTAATTTTTTCATTCCAAATAATTACACAGTATAACCATAGCACTGCGAACTACAACACTATTTAATACGAGGGCGACACTGAAAGTTTTTAGAACTGGCCACTTGTAAACAATATAATAAAAAAGTAAGTTTAAATTTTGAAAATGGAACTCTTTGCCAATATTATTGAGTATGTATTTCATTCATTTGTCATTAGTTTTACGATTTGGCGGCAAATTGAAAATTGTCTGTGTCACGTCAACATGAATTTAACTCGCGAAAATTTTCGTGCAATGATTTTTTATGACTTTCGATGTCATTTAAGTCAACAAGAAAGCTATGATAGACTTCGATTGGCCTTTCATGATGAAGCTCCATCTCGTGCGACCATTTACAACTGGTTTAATGAGTTTAAACGTGGTCGCACTAATCTCACCGACGATCTGCGTGAGGGACGGCCTTCTACGGCGACGACTGAAAATAACATCAGTGTTGTGCAGCGTATGATAGAGACTGACAAAAGAGTGACGTATCAGCAGATTCGGACAAGCTTAGGCATCGGTATGAGTCAAGTGCATAAAATCCTCCATGAACATTTAGCGGTCAGGAAGCTTTGTGCGAGGTGGATACCTCATAATTTGACCGAGGCCCAAAAACTCCGTCGGGTTGATTGGTGCCGTGAAATGATTGAAAGATTTAACGGAGGTGACTCAAATGCTGTTTTCGACATACTTACGGGTGACGAAAGCTGGGTTTACTGTTATGATCCAGAAACCAAGAGACAGTCTGCTCAATGGGTGTTTCCTTTCGAGGAGTTGCCAACTAAAGTGAAGAGAGGTCGAAGCGTGGGAAAAAAGATGGTGGCCTCGTTCTTCGGAAGGACAGGTCACTATGCGACAATTGCTTTAGAGGATCAAAAAACAGTTACTGCAGAGTGGTACACTAACAATTGTTTGCCACTTGTATTGGAAAAAGTTCGGGAGAAGCGACCTCGAAGTAGGATCCTTCTTCACCACGACAACGCCTCGTCGCACACCGCCAGGCGAACGATCGACTATTTAGTGACGTCAGACGTGGAATTACTGGGTCACCCGCCGTATAGCCCCGACCTCGCACCTTGCGATTTTTATTTATTCCCGAAAATAAAAGAAAAACTTCGAGGAAAACTTTTTATGAACACCGAGGAAGCAGTGGGTGCGTTTCAAAAGGCCGTCGAAGAGACCCCTAAGGACGACTGGGCTAAGTGCTTTTCTCAGTGGTTCCATCGGATGCAGCGGTGTATTGATGTGAATGGACACTATTTTGAAAAGATATAATAAAACTAATAACTTGCTAGTTTGCTCAGTTTTTGATTTTCTAAGAACTTTCAGTTTGACCCTCGTATATGGTTTATAACAATCTGGCTCGCAAGTAGCTGCTTGCCAACAAGTGCTCTGTTATGGCATTTAATATATATACATTTTTTATTGTTACTCGTAAGTTTTCTCTTACTATATTAGTATATAATACATACATTACGGATTAAGAGTATAAGGACATGTGATATTATGGCTTATGATTATTAGGACAAAAGATCATTATGGCAAAAGCATGATATGGCAAAAGTGTTATGGCATTTGAGTTTAGGACAAACGATTTTTTTTTTTTTTTATGTAACTGGAAGGCAAACGAGCAAGTGAGTCTCCTGATGGTAAGAGATCACCACTGCCCATAAACATCTGCTACACCAGGGGTATTGCAGTTGCGTTGCCAACCTAGAGACCTAAGATGGGATGCCTCAAGTGCCAGTAATTTCACCGGCTGTCTTACTCTCCATGCCGAAACACAACAGTGCAAGCACATATATATAGATATTATGGATTACGAAGGAGACCTGACGTTATAATCACTGTTTTCACCAAAATTCACTTGATTTCAATATTTAATTTTCATTAACGGTTTTCAATGTATCACTTTGGAGCAGGCTGTGTATTTGGATGATCTGATTTCATAGGTTTTTTTTCTTGTCTAATTAAGCAAATGACTATTTTAAGATATTGCAAAGTATCAGTCTTATCCATGATTTCATTATTTGTTCAGATGCTAAGGTCACCTTGTATAAACATACGTGTTAGTCAAAAAAAAAAAAAATTATCTATTTCAGTATCTATCTGGGAATACAAACGAACAAACACTCACCAAGTAACACACACATGTGGTGCACTTCTTTCGCCTCTGCCGTCTCCACGATGAGTCCCACTTTCATGCGCATACGCGTCTCAATCAGATGGTGGTGCACCGCGCCTGTAAATAACATAAATAAATTATAATAAATTAAATAATTAAATTTTTGTCTCTCATTCCCAATAATTCTAATCCTATCCTATCTCCATTATAAAGGACCAATTATTAACACTAAGAATAACGGCCGAACGTACTTCACAAAGTACAAATGGTTCATAAAAAAAAAACACAAGAATTTTGAAATAATCTCCAAAATGACAAAGCTGGTAAACCACGTCTAGGACTAAATTGAAAATACAAACTGAAATATAGATGCACAGAAAAACCAGAAAAATAAGACCAGCACTGGGAATCGAACCCACATCCTCGGCGGGATAAGAGATATCGTTATCGTTATTCGGGTGAGCGGTTAGTTATTCTTCGGCTTCGGCCGTTATTCTTAGTGTTTATAATTGTTCTTTTATAAAGTACGCGAGGGATCATGAGGACAGGATAGGATTAGAATTATTGGGAGAGAGACTAAAAGTAATAGTAGGTAGTTCTTTGGGAACTTCCTTCCGCTGGCGTTCGTGTCGTAATAGTGTGTTGTATGTTCTTTATATGTTTTAGTTTTCAAATGGGTAGGTTTTAAATGGATAGGCTAGTTTGTATGTTCAATTTTCATTCTAATATCAGACCGGTGGAGATCTTTTCAAGTTCAGATCTTAGACTATACTGTTCATTTAATTTAATTTATGTACATACCGAGTGCGAGCAACGAGCTGACCGGCACGCGCTCCGGCCCGGCGCTTCTATCGGACAGCACTATCAGCTGGTAGCCGGCGGCGGCCGCGGCGTGCGCCTCGCCCGCGATCCCGGTCAGCGCCGGCTCTAGCGCCGTCTCACCCAGCCGGTAGTCGAACGTGCAGTCTATCACCTTCGTCTGAAAACAAGAATAAGAATATAGTAGATTGTACAACAAGAGCATAAAACGAGCCATTTTACCCGAGGCGTTCGTATAGCCACCCGAGCCGGTACAGCGAGGGTGGATAGACACGTCGAGGGGAAAATGGGCTTTTGCTCGAGTTTTACACTCTGCTTTTCACTTCGATGGCGAGGAAATGAAATAGCAACATTACTGATTTATTATGATTGATTTGATTGATTTTTAGTTTTACATAAATTAAAAAATATGTAGAAACTTTTTTGTTTGTGGCTGTTGACACCTGATTGCCTGGTCTTGAGTTGGTATTAGAGGAAGATTTTATTTTATGCACTAGAGCATGAAAAGTCATTTTAAGTCTAGATACAGCATAAACACGAACTTTACGAGCATGAGAAGTGAAAAATGTATTTATAATACATCATTGAAAATAATCAGACAGTGAGATATCTGGCGGACCCCGAACTAGGCAAGAGCCTGTATCTCGGGGCCCTAAACTTGGTTTGGATAGGTATTTAACTAAATGTAAACAAAACAAAGTCAATTGGTGTCTTAAATAGTGAAATTCCCCCATTAAACTATCTAAATATTTACATTTCTGTATGAAATACACTAATTATGGAAGTCAGCTTTTACGCTGGAAACAAGCGTCGAGCCACTGCATGCGGCCGCGCCTTAACACAGGTAAAACTGTATCCCACCAAAAACATTACATGTAAAAAGCTGCAAGTCTCGCAACGCAATGCAGTTCTTGTAATGCTAAAAAGGTTTGAGATGCAATATTATACCAAGTCGGTTATTTTTGTCAGTACCGGGGGGTTTCCATAGAACTCGATTTTTACCAACTTGCTTATTTTAAAACCATAGAAAAATACAGTTTATAGTTCTCAAATAAAGAGTAAACCAAATTATTTTTAAACACATAAATGACTTGGCCATCGCAAGGCTACATAATGACATAAGAATTATAATCATCAACGTCAGCTATTTATAGTAATTATAATTAAAGATAGCGCTAGCCCCAGCCTTGCAGTTTGAGTGATACACATAATACGAGAAAGACTAAAGGTTGAGAGCGATGGCCAAGTCATTATGTGTTTAAAAAATAATTTGGTTTACTCTTTATTTGAGAACTATAAACTGTATTTTTCTATGGTTTTAAAATAAGCAAGTTGGTAAAAATCGAGTTCTATGGAAACCCCCCGGTACTGACAAAAATAACCGACTTGGTATAATATTGCATCTCAAACCTTTTTAGCATTACAAGAACTGCATTGCGTTGCGAGACTTGCAGCTTTTTACATGTAATGTTTTTGGTGGGATCTCATCACTTTTTGTAGGCAGTTCTTTTTTTTTCGGGTACTACTTCTTGTAATAACGCATTACTATCTTCATTTGTTCATCCTTCCTTGTCCATCGTCCATCGTCCATCCTCGTCTATCGTCCATCGTCCATTCTCGTCCATCGTCCATTCTCGTTCATCGTTCATCGTCCATCGTCCATCGTCCACTATCGTCCATCGTCCATCCTTGTCCTTCGTGTGCCATCCATCGTCTATCCTCGTCCACTACCCATTATCCATTCTCGTCTATCGTCCACCGTCCATCGTCTATCCTCGGTTATCGTCCATCGTCCATCCTCGTTCATCGTCTACAGTCCATCGTCCGTACCGACGGTCGTCGTCGTCGTCGTCGTCGTCGTCGTCGTCGGTCGTCGGTCGTCGTCCGTCGTCCATCGTCGCCTATCGTTGAACTTCCGTCGTCCGTCTACCATCTGTCGTCCATCGTACATCGTCCATCGTCCACCCTCCATCATCCGTCGTCGATCGTCGGTCATCGTCCGTCATCCGTCGTCCGTTGTCTTGTCCGTCGTCGGTCGTCGTCTTTTGTCCGTCGTCGCCATCGTCTATCGTTCGTTGACCGTGGTCTGTCGGCGTTCGTCGTCTGTCGTCGTCCGTCGTCTGTCATCGTCCATTGTCCGTCATCGTCCGTCGTCGAAGTTCCCTCGTCAGTCATCGTCTGTCGTCCGTCGTCGAACTTCCGTCGTCATCCATCGTCTTTCGTCGGTCGTTCGTCTTTCGCCCGTCTAACTTCCGTCATCCGTCGTCGTCCGTCGTTTTCTGTCGTCCGTCATCGTCCGTCGTTTATCCTCCACCATCCATCGTCCGCACTGGGCTCGCGTGGGAACTAAGGCCCAAGCCTTCTTATTCTGAGAGGAGGCTTGTGCCCAGCAGTGGGACGCATATAGGCTGGGATGATGATGATGATGATGATGATGATGATCCATCGTCCGTCGCCCATCGTCCATCGTTCACACTCCATCGGCCAACGTTTATTTTCTACCCATCGTCCATCGACCATTATCCATTGTCCATCATCCATATTCCAATTTCCATCGTCCATCCTCGCGTCCACTCGCATCGCACACACATTCACAAACAAACGAACTTTGGTACTTATTACATGAGCAAGATAAACAATTTCATTTTAACCCTTAATACTCAGGTGTTAAGACTCAACATTAATACGTATACTCGTACAATACGCACTACTTTCAATAAAGTCATTGCTGTGTAACTTTGTAATCGCTAGTATTTATATGGGATTACAAACTTACTTGTGCAGTTTGTATAACTTTGAAACGTGACTGAAATTGCAACATTTTGGATTTTTTTGGGACTATGTAGGCTAAAAACTAACTATGTTTAAAATTTGGAGCTTGTGGGTCTGCTAGAAGTACCTTAGAATTATGATGATCAAAAGTCAGTGTGTAGGTATGTCAGTGACAAAACTGAGGAACTTTAACATGTGATAGTTCTTAATCTACGTGTTCAAACTGAATGTTATTGATAATATATCTAAGTCCCATTAGGCCCTATAGGTAACTGAAAATTCAGGGTTCTAGCTTTAGCCATAACAAAAATACAGGGTGTTGAAAATAGCCTGAATGGCTTCGAGAAAAGTATGGTACGGCCGTGCCTTTGTTTTTAGGGTTCCGGAGCCAAAATGGCAAAAACGGAACCCTTATAGTTTCGCCATGTCTGTCTGTCTGTCTGTCTGTCTGTCTGTCTGTCCGTCTGTCTGTCTGTCTGTCTGTCTGTCCGTCCGCGGCTTTGCTCAGGGACTATCAATGCTCGAAAGCTGTAATTTTGCACGGATATAAAGGTAAACTATGCCGACAAAACAGTACAATTCAAAATTCAAAAACAATTTTTTTTAGGGTACCTCCCATAGACGTAAAGTGGCGGTGATTTTTTTTTTCTCATCCAACCCTATAGTGTGGGGTATCGTTGGATAGGTATTTTAAAACCATTAGGGGTTTACTCAAACGATTTTTCGATTCAGTCATTTGTTTGCGAAATATTCAACTTTAAAGTACAAATTTTCATTAAAATCGAGCGTCCCCCCCCCTCTAAAATCTAAACCGGTGGGTGGAAAAATTTGAAAAAATTCAGGATGGTAGGCAGTATATCAAACTTCCAAGGAAAACTATAACGGCTAAGTTTTCTTGAGAAATATTAGTAGTTTATGAGTAAATAGCAGCGTAAGGTATAAAATATACCTAAACTTGGCAGATTCCTTATAAAATACGAAATCCTTTGAAAAATATTACTTAAATTTTTCGTAATGGCTACGGAACCCTATTTTGGGCGTGTCCGACACGCTCTTGGCCGGTTTTTTTTTGCTCGACTTGGCGGGGGCACTGCCGTGCCCCCAGATCCTATTCATACATAGTATCGTTTAAGGAGGGGACGGCGCGTACGCAGTCCCCACTACCAAAAATTACGCGTCCGAGTTATCCACATTAGGGATAATCGCAAGGGTCAACCCAACCGCAGTGCAATGGGAGAGTCTCGCCCTGGGGGAACCGCCTACTTGATCACGGTGTCCCCTACGCCAGGTAAGTATGATTTCACTACGCCGCGCTGAGCGGGTCATTGTTGCAGGAAAAATCTTAACAGCGCGATGCAGGAGTGGGACCGGCCGGTACAGCGACATCTAGCGGGTAACTACGTAACCTTTTTCGCACACCACTGATGAAACGTAAATGTGTCAATTGTTATATTTTATGTTGTCAGTAGGCTTTGGGCTTAAAACTACTAAATTTTATTTTACCGCTTTATCAATATTCTTAGATGTCAAAACATATTGGTTTCAAAATACCTAAAAAAATTAAAATCTACTAGGTTTACAGCCTCCGCTATTGGGTCGGGAGGATTGGAAACAATACTACAAACTAGTGATGTGCCGAGTCGCTGTTTTGGTGGATCGAGTCAACTCGAGTTATTTTATATGGTATTCGAAATCTGACTCGATTCCGCGACTCGCGTCAGTTTTAATATGGTATTCGAATCCTGACTCGATTCCGCGACTCGAGTCAGTTAATATGGTATTCAAATCCTGACTCGATTCCGCGAGTCGAGTCAGTTAATATGGTATTCGAATCCTGACTCGATTCCGCGATTCGAGTCCAGTGAATACCTACTCGAGTCTATCTATAAAGTACAGAAATCGAGTCCGTTACCAATTTTATAACAAAAAGGAAAAATCGAAAAGGTGTATCTTCAAACAGCATAATAGTATAGTGTAGTTACAATGAATTCAAGCGAGTCAATCTGATTCGAGCACTAGAGTCGAGTCAGTTGTATTCGCATAATAGAATCGAGTCAGCGAGTAAGAAACCGATTCTCTTTGACTCGAGTACCGAATCCAGCCTGGCGTAATGAGGGCTATCGTTTTTTCTCTCACTAGATGGCGCCACCGTTGCGTGAGGTTTTTAAAAGTCTGTTGAAAACAAAGTTTAGATTAAAATCATATTTAATACATCGTAAAACAGTACCATAAACATATTGAGCAACCACAGTATTGCATAATCCCGGTTTGTTCGGAAAAAAGGGAGGGCAAAAGTTTTCGAAAGGCAAAACTGTCTCAAATTACAGACGTTCATTGCCCCTTATCTCATAATTGCCAAAATTAATTTCAGGTAATGCGAAATATTCACAAAATTATTCTAATTATAAATAAACCCGCATAGCTCACCCAAAAACTATGAGATTTGACATTTCGTTGACCTCACGCTACACTAGCGCCTCTAGCGGAAAATTCATTCGCGATAGCCCCCATTGGATCAAAATATTTTGGTCTTACTCGAGTAAGTGAGTCCTGAGCAGGAATCGAGTCAGACTCGAGTCAAGCCATACTCGGCACATCACTACCCCGACGGCGTCACCTGTGATGTCTAGGAATACAATGTTACCTTCCATCCGCGGTAGGTGCTGTGTTTGAGCGCGTGCAGATCCGGCAGCGACAGTATGGGCTGCGGCAGGAACAGCCGGTGCACGAAGGACGCGCTCGGCGCCAGGATGTTGGCCACGGGCCCGATGGGACACAGCAGGGACATCACTATCTTCTCCCTGGACAATTGACAATTAATTAGTTGACAAGGAGCGTTTTTGACAGGGATATGATTCTCTTTTAAAACATGGCTTTCTGTCCTACTTAATTAATAGGACAATTTCGCCAGTATCAAAGTACTCTTTTTGAGAGGGACGTTGTACGGTGATTGTAGTTTTTGCAACTTGATAGTATAATTCCATTAAAAAATGTCAGACACGAGAGCAATATAGAATTTTGTGATCACTGTTCACTGTTAAGATTAATCGCCGCATAAAACACTAACAAAATTATACTTCAACTAGCCAAAGAAACAGAAATAGCTAAATTAGATATTGTCTACATCCGCCATGTTCGAATGCTACAAATCGAATCTCGACAGGCATATCGCTAGATGGCGTTAGTACCGCGAGGTCCATTTGACGTTTGGTTTGAGATATAAATTACACTAGATTACGCAAATGCATCTACTTCGCGTGTCCGAACCCCGACCAAACGTCGGGGTTGGCTCCATACAAAGACTGACCGCTAACTGACTAATCACGACTAGTGTCTAACTCGAGCCCCACGGCGCGGGCGGGCGGCGCATATGAATCGATTTTGCGCGGACATTGGGAAATTCACATCGGTAATTCGCTCTTGAAACGTTACAGTAGCTATAAAAAAGTGACACGGTTGGTTTTCATACAGATTGAGGTGTTTGCGTTATCTAGTGTAATCTATATCTGTGCTATTTTCAATAGGCTGAATTCCATACACAATAAATGATTATGATTATGAAAAGAAGTAGGTGGATACCGTTACCATTTCGCAAAATTACTGCTCCCGAACTTAGTGCCGTGCGGCCGACATATTTATATGGCGTCCCGCACCCGACTGCTTTCCTACGGTTTTCCTGCAATCTGCGCTTGAGGGATGGGGTAACTCGAACCGATGCAGGGCGGAGCGTCGCCATTTTGTACGTTAGTACTATTATATATTCTGTGGTATTAGTTACCTGAACGGATCGATGGGCGGGTTAGTGACCTGCGCGAACAGCTGCTTGAAGTAATCGTACGGCAGCGGTTGGAATTGCGACAGGCACGCCAGCGGCGCGTCGTTGCCCATGGAGCCGAGGGCTTCCTTCCTGGAGAACAAGAGGGATTGGTTATTTCTCAATTTATTTGTCGAGTTAAGCTTGATTGGGCCCGCGTGTGAACTACTTTCGTTCTATGAGGAGGCCCGTGTTTAGCAGTGGGACGTTTTTAGGCCGGAATCATGATTATGATATTTCTTTGCTTTATTTTGTTACACTTTGTTAATCTTTTCTAATATACCCATCGTAATTATAATAATTAATAATAATAATAATAATAATTTATTTCCAAAAATCATACACATCAGCAACATATAAAGTAATATCTGGCAGACCCCAAACTAGGCAGAGCCTGTATCTTGGGGCCTTGGAGTGCACTATACTATAAACGATTATCACATCTGTAATACCTAGTAGACGTCTAGTGGTACTTGAAGTAATATGAAAAATAAAATAATGAAGCTAAACACTAATACAATTTAACAAAACTAAAGCGGAATGAGAAAAAAAAGATAAAAAAGATAACAATACAAAAAATAAAAATAAAAAAAAACTCGTGTAACTGTGCGTGAGTGAGTGTGTGTGTGTGTGTTTGTGTGTGTGTGTGTGTGTGTGTGTGTGTGTGTGTGTGTATGTGTGTATGTGTGTGCGTGTGCGTGCGTGTATGAGTGTTAGTGAGCTTAGGGTCTGATGCGAAGAAGGGCCTCCGTCTCATTATATGACAAACACTCAAGCCACTTTCTCAAAAACGACATGAGTTTGCCCCTTGTGTAGCGTTGGATACTGTGCCCCCTACATACAGCGTTATAAATACGTAAGTGCATGTAGGCAGGGAATCGCTTTGCAAAAACGGATCTGGTCCTCGGTAAGGGAGCTCTAAACCCACGTTTTGTCAGTAACTGATTGTAAGTCGGCAATTTCGTAATCACGGTGAAATTTAGAATCGAGACCCAATTTTCGCAGCAAATATAGAGAGCACCTTGTTATCCATCCAGTTACTAACGTCCTGAATCTGAATCTGCCTCCTACCCTGATTTTCTTTTTCTTTTTTGTCCATGTATGTACGTATATTTTTTTGTCGAATAGACAGCAGCATAATTTTTCACAGATCTTTTTGATGAATAATTAAAGAGGCACAGACTGATTGCCTTGTAGAGCAAACACCATGGATTTCTGACAGAATATCAACACTGCAGGTTACTGCAGTATATGCTGAGTCAGCGCCTATTTTATCGCAAGGCTCTCAATTTAAATAACAAAGAAGTGAACTTTATTTTGGTGCTAGTTTTAAGTTAAAAGGTATTATTGTTTATTTTATTTTATTTTGAGCTTTGTACTCACTTGTTCTGTAGCATAGGCAGCAATAGCATGTTGATAGTCTCTATGGTGTAGCCATACAGGCTGAGCCTCCTGTCGGCCAGGCCGGTTATAACCCCGTGATCGCCGTTCGAAGTCACGGCGCAGTTCTTGGTGCCCACAGACTTGTGGATGTCTTCTAGGGTTATCTGTAGTGCAAACATAACGCGTCACAATGAGGGCTATCGCGTATAAAAGTATTATGATTTAATGTAATGTAATGAAATGATTATGATTATGATATTTATGATAATGAAATGTATGTATTGATTGTGATTTCTAATTTTAATTTTTAATTTGTAAATTGTATGGGTTTAAAAAAAATGCCTAAATAAAGAATTTTATTATTATTATTATTATAAATTCGCCGCTAGAGGCGCTAGTGTAGCGTAAGGTCTCCGAAATGTCAAATCTCACAGTTTTTGGGTGAGCTACGCGAGTTTATTTGTAATTAGAATAATTTTGTGAATATTTTGCCCTAGACCCCCCAAGGAACCTAAATAGGTACTAAATTTCAGTTAAAACGATAAAACCATCCCGTTGAACTGAATAGAAATCCTTTTCTCTTTATCCCGTGAGAATTTCCAAAAATCCTTAAAATAGTTTTTTACTATTATAATTACCTACTTCTATGCCAAATTTGAAGAGTCTAGTAATTATTGTTCATGGGATTCCGTTGAACTGAATATATAAATCCCGTTTTTTCCTTATCCCGTGGGAATTTTCAAAAATCCTGAAATTGATGTTTTTATTAATGTAATACCTACTTGTGTAACAAATTTGAAGAGTCTAGTTATTATTGTTACTGTGATAGGGTCACTCAGAATCGAATATATAAATCTTGATTTTTTCCCGTTCCCGTGGGAATTTTCAAAAATCCTTCCTTAGTGGATGCCTACATTGTATAAGGTATCTATGTGCAAAATTTCAAGTCTCTAGGTCCAGTGGTTTGGGCTGTGCGTTGATATATCAGTCAGTCAGTCAGTCAGTCAGTCAGTCAGTCAGTCAGGACTTTGAATTTTATATATATAGATTAAATATGATTTTAATCTAAACTTTGTTTTCACGCCCGTTACAACAGACTTAAAAACCTCTCGCAACAGTGGCGCCATCTAGTGAGATAAAAAACGATATACCAAAAAATTGCTGACTACATGTAGCCGAAACGTTGAGGTGATTTCAGCAAACATATCACTGACGTCACGTAAAATTTTTTGACAATCCAGTAGAAACCAAGTTGTTGCGGCGCAACGCCATTGGTATGAAATATTTTCACAGAATAGTGTTTAATTTTTCTGTGATTCTTCTCATTTATAACTCCGGGAATATCGGGAAATAATGTAAAGGACTATCTTTGTTCTTTACTAACTTGTTTTGCTAACCAATGATATTTTAGGGTATCGTATTATTGTCGCTATGCTGTCTATCACAGAGCTAATTCATCATTTTTTTTGTACGTGTTACTCTAATGTATAAATTAATAGTGGCATATTTGCTGAACAATGTTTAATTTAGGCCTTGTTTTCTTCAGTTTTTTTTTTATATCGTGCCCAAATCAACATAAAGCATTATAGACAGCTGAAATTTGTACACAGTGTATATGGCCGCTTGTCGTTTCTCTTTGCCGGACTTGCGGAGTTGTATGGCCTACAATTGTACGTGTGTTAATACACTGAACACTTGTCCAGCGACTTAGCCATACTACACCGCAAGTCCGGCAAAAAAACGGTCCGTTGTCCGTTGAAACAACGGACGTCTACAAGTGGCCTCTATTTGCGGCTACAACAAAAAAAAAGGCCATAAAAAAATTGAAGCGCTACAAAATTTGCAACAGTTTATTTTGCCGCGTAAATACCGATTTATGATCATAAGGAGCCATCTTGTCGAGGTACAACATTGTATCACGCTGGCAGTAGAATATCGTTTCTACAAATTACCTATTTCTGCTCTCTTACAGCAGAAGGCGCTATCTAAAGAAAAAACAATTTTGAGTTATATCCATTTGATGCGGAATGTATTAATTCACAAGACCTGGAAAAGTAAAATAACTTGGACATTTTTGTAGGAAAATGACAGATGCATGACCTTTTCCATGCTTGTTTGAAATCTAAATCGACCTACCTACATAATTACACACAACGGTATAAATAACTCGGTCATTCTCATTTTACTGTGCATCTATCTAATTACCGTAACACTTTTTTTTTTCATGCAAAAGCGACACGGCACTGAGACTGAGTGCACATCTAGAAAAAGGATGACTGCCATTTACATTTATCTGTGCACTCGAGTCTAAATACCGTGTCACTAGTGCGGGAAAAAAGCGGTGTACGGTGATCAGACATGTGCATAGTAAAATGAGAATGGCATAACTCAAAAGTGTTTTTTTTTCGTTACCGCCTTTTACCTTAAGACGGCAGTATATAAAGCAGTCAAGAACTTCAAAGACTTCGATATCTTTAGTTGCGACAAAATATATCAAACGAAAATCTAAATCGGCTACCAAACCAAAAATAAGCGTAAAATTCAAGTGCGAACATTTCTAAAACCAACACAAAACAACTAAGCGTTGTACAATAGAGTTCATAAAATTGTGAGCAAAAATTTGATCAAAAATATCTGAACACGATTCTACGCCGTTAACAATAGTCGTGTTCAGATATTTTTGATCAAAATTTTTCTAAGATTGTTTTTTTGGAATCTTTTTGTATTTTCAATTCCAAATTTTTACTTTTACGGTCATCCCGTCAAACCTAAATTGAAAACACAAACTGAAACACAGATGCACAGAAAAACCAGAAAAATAAGACCAACACTGGGAATCGAACCCAGGTCCTCGGCATTCCGTGCCGCGTGCGTAGGTGTAGCGGTATAGTACGCGGCACGGAATGCCGAGGACCTGGGTTCGATTCCCAGTGTTGGTCTTATTTTTCTGGTTTTCCTGTGCATCTATGATTCAGTTTGTATTTTCAATCAAAATTTTGCTCACATTTTTATGAACTGGACTGTAACCATGCGCGTGGGGCCACCGCCAAATTCTAAAAACAACAGCAATTTTCGACATCAACGCTAAAACCAAACACTCACCATCTGTAATTATATATTTAATAATATAACCCCATCGCCAATTTGCAGCACAGAGAACAGAAAACATTGTTAACTTTTACAATGAACCATGTGCCAGACAGGTTGATTATGATTATTTACATGTTGTACCGAGAACACATTGAGTGAATTTCGCCACGTATGTATGAAAAAACTCGGCTTGATATACACCGTGTAATTTTTGACTTCCGTTAAGACAAAGAGAATATTCAACGGAGCAACGACTCTCCTTATTACTTGTATGTATGTATGTATGTAAACTCTTTATTGTACAAAATAGGTAAAATACAGTTGACAAAAAAAAACAAATATGTACAAAGGCGAACTTATCCCTTAAAGGGATCTCTTCCAGTCAACCTTTGAGTGGACGAGAGGAGCATTCAGTCAGGGACAGACAAAACTTTAGTATATAATTAACATAGTTACATAGTGGAAGCTACAATACATTGCTTTAAATAATAAAATACACAAATCTACAAATAATCCTAACATAAAAATACACTACTACATACAAATATATGCATATGCAAACAAACTATGAAAAATATGTACCAATACAATGAGCAAAAATAATAACAATAATAATAGTCTTTAACATTTACGGAGAAGATGTGAGCCACATCCTCTTCAAACCCTCCCTGAACGATCCTACGGTGCGAGATTGCCTGATGGAGGTCGGTAATCGATTCCACAACCTTGTAGATTGCACTGTGAAGGATTTAGAGTAGGTCTTGGAAGAGGTAGAAGGACAGGCCAAAAGGAGGTTGGTACTCGACCGTAAACGATGCTGGCTACCAGAAGCCAGGTAACTGAAACGCTCGGATAGGTAGGTGGGAGCAGAAGGATTGAAAAGAGTGTTGAAGAGCAATGACAGAACGTGAATATTTCTACGATCCCTGATAGGCAACCACTTCAGCTGTGTGCGGAAATCAGACACGTGGTCGTACTTACGGAGTCCAAAAATGTAACGGATGCACACATTCTGAAGGCGGTCAAGCTTGTCAAGCAACCCCTCACTCAGATCCAGGTAGCCAATATCACCATAGTCTAGCAACGGAAGCAAAAGGGACTGAGCTAGTGTAATTTTAGTTTGGAGAGGCAGAAAATTCTGCAAGCGCCTAAGCGAATGAAGCGAGGCAAAAAGTTTACGACTGACCTCGGCTACCTGGGCCGACCAGGACAGCGTCTGGTCCATTATAATCCCCAGATTTCTGACGGTAGACGAGAAAGGAATGAGTGTACCATCAAAGTACAAGTTTTGAACTACCAAGTCAGACATCTGAGAGATGAAATATGGACTGCCAATAACAATCGCTTGCGTTTTCTTTGCATTTATTTTGAGGCCGAAGCTCGCAGCCCAGTCGCGGATGGTATTAAGGTCAGCGTTAATAAGATCAATTAGTTGAGGAAAATCGTTGAGACTAGCAGCAGAATAGATTTGAAGATCGTCAGCATAAAGGTGGTAAGAAGAATTTAAAGAAGATGTAATACCGTTGATAAAAATAGAGAAAAGGAGAGGGGAGAGTACACCGCCTTGAGGGACACCAGCAGTAAGATCGCTCCAGCTTGAAAAAGCGTCTTCAACCCTGACTCGCTGTTGTCTCCCACAAAGGTAAGAACGGAACCAGGATAGTGCAGTTGGGGATATGTTTAACGTGTTGAGAATACCAAGAAGTATCTCGAAATCAACGGTATTAAATGCACTACTGAAATCCAGTAACACAAGAACTGTTAGCTTTCTGCTCTCAATATTGAAACGGATATCATCAGTGACCTTGACCAAAGCCGTGACAGTGCTATGCCCGGGACGGAAACCCGATTGGAAAGGATTTAGGAGATTGTGTGTGTTGAGATGAGAGGAGAGACGACGATTTACAAAATGTTCAATTATTTTTGATAAAACTGGGAGAATTGAAATAGGACGATGATCAGAAAAGGAGTAAGGATTAGAAATTTTAGGAAGAGGAATTACATGTGCACGTTTCCACAACGAAGGGAAACAGCCTGTTGAAAAAGAAAAATTAATGATATGGGATAGAGTTGGTGCAATAATTTCCGCCCCGAGCGCAAGCATATCCAAGCTCAAGTCGTCCTCACCCACAGCCTTCGTCCGAATCGACTTCAGAATATTGAGAACGTCACGCGAAGTAATGGTACCAAGATTAAAAGTGGGGACCTCTGGGTGTTGAATATTGGCAAGAAGAGACAGGGTGTGCTGTTTAGACAGAGGGTCCAATTGAACTGGTGACGTACTAAAATGATTATTGAGGCCATTGAGATCAGTTAATGTAGAAGAATTCTGTTGAGATTTGCCCACCCCTAGAGTTTTTAGGAACTTCCATAGAGCAGAAGGGGGGCAGTTATCAATAGACTGATAAATGTACCTCCGTTTAGCATCCCTACACACCTTATTGCTGCGATTACGCAAGGATACATATTTTCGCCGATTTTCCTCCGAAGGATCACAACGAAGCCTAATGCGAGCTCTATTCTTCCTAGCCATCATGCCCCTGATCTCCGGCGTAAGCCACGGAGCTGGATTGTGCTTGACACGCATAGGCTTAAGAGGAGCATGGTTATCAAAAACGCCAAGCAATGCGCTATTAAAGGCTTCTACCTTTATGTCTATGTCAGGAAGAGCCTCAATGGCATGCCAGTCGACCGCGCTCAGATCACTGTGAAGGGCCTGCCGGTCTACATCACGGAGGTTTCTCCGCATCACAACCTTGTGCCTCCGTTTTGGAGGGCGGATATTAAAAGAGGCATATATTAGATCGTGGTTAGAGAAAGCTACAGCATTAAATTGGCCATGAAAGGTAACAATGTTAGGTGAGGAAGTGATCATTAGATCCAGAAGTGAAGGGGGGCCGTTATGGGGAAAATGTGTGGGACTAAGTGGTAGAATACTGAGATTAAGGGAAGCAACAAGGGATTGAATTGTTTGAGAACGGAGGTCATTCTTCAACAAGCACGTGTTAAAGTCACCCATGAGAACAATATGATCAAATTGCGGACAAAGATCAACCAAGGTCTTCTCGAGTGAATCGAAGTAGCTTATATTAGAAGAGGGACTATAGTACACTCCGAGAAGAACCTTAGTGTGGTGGAGGGAGACGTTAAGGAAAAGATATTCAGGAGACTTGGAATACGAAGAAAGGGAAGGTGACTGTGAGGCTACTTGACACGCAATCTCACTGCGCAAATAAATGGCAACACCGCCACCGCGAACAGTGTCAGGCCCGCCATCTCGAGATCCCGTTCTGTCATTACGAATCAAACGATACCCAGGTAATGGATAAAGAGAGGAGTTAAGAGAGGGTTTCAGCCATGTCTCAGAAACGAGAATAGCGTGAATATTCTTGCCAGAAAAAGTTGTGAGAAAATCCGAAAAATGTGCAGGAATACTCTGCGCATTAATGTGTGCAACATTGAAGGTTTTGGTGCAAGTTGAAAAAGTACTGTGCAATCGATCACCGAGATCCGGCAAATCGGATAGATCGCTCAAGGAGTCGTAAAGGCTAGAAGAAGACGCTGAGAAGAATTCGCTTTCATAACTAACGTCAAAAACGTCAGACATGAGAGCCACCTAACAAGAATAATATATATATATATATATATATATCTAATATAATACTTAGTAAATAAAATAAAATATTAAAATTATAGTATACTCCTCCCATCGCTCGCCAGCAGCCAGTTACAAAAATAAAAAAAATAAAAATAAGCAAACATAATAATAAAGACAAATAAACAATCAAAGTAACTATTAAAATAAAATAAAAACAAAAAACAAAGAGACAACTTGTGGGCGGTAGTGATCATTTCACATCAGATGGCCCGCTGGCTCGTTTGCTACCCTCTCATAATAAAAAAACAAGGCCAAATGAAGTTAATTTCTCCTAAAAGATAATGCAGAATATAAATTATTAATCATGCGCAGTAAAAAAGTCTAAATGCTCATAATCTATGATGTTCTTTTAATTTCCATAACTCAAGTGTTTTTAATTCACACATATTTCGCAAAAGAAGGCTAAATAAGTGAGCTTTTATGTCATCTCACGTATGTGTCACGTCAATGTTACCTATCAAGTTTATAAATTTTATAATTTTACCTTTAACAATGACTATTATTATCGTTATACGCATGAAAACAACAAAAAAACTATTTTTTTAATTTGGTTATAAAGTTAATTACCGGTTAGTTTATATCAATGAACCGAGGTACCTGCCCAAGGTAACGGAAATAAAGAAAAAGACGGTGTACATTGAATCACGCATAACAGAATGCTGTAGAACCCGAGTTCGATTACTGAACCCAAAAGCACATTTTTTTAGATTTTTATTTTTTCAGTATCTTCTAGTTACGGTACATTTTAGTAATAGACACGTGAATAACATGATGCAATTCATGCGTATATAAAAATAGACAATACAGACACTCCGAGCTGCATTACTAAAAATTTGATTAAGAGAAATGCCATGTGTGCTTAAAACGCGAGGCGCCAATGTAGTTAACAAACCATAAATATTTTGTGCGGAGGGGCTACAATAGAGAAATCTCTCTGCAGACTAGTCGTGTCGTGGTTTATTTACTGAAAGGTTAATAATAATCCATATTTTGATCAATTAACTTTGTTGTAGATTAAGTTAGGATAGTAAATATGTACAATCAAGTGTAAAATATGAACTTATTCAAAGTTTCAAAAATAACCACAGACTCTTATTCAATATTGCAATATGGTTTTCCGCCATATTGCAATATTGGCGCCGAAGTTTTAAGACCATGTGACATTTCTATTCCCATTATTAACCGTGTTGTGGTAAGGATACAATAAGGATGGTACAGATAATATAGTGAAGAACGTTTTTTTCATCATTTTCAATTAGCTTACCCGTAAGCTAATTGAGAAAGCAAAATACGATGGAAAAACATTCTTCACTTTTACTGCATATCTGAATGCCATTCAGAAAATTTATTTTTTTGCTTCTGAGATCCACCATTATATCAATCACTTGGTATATAAGATAAATGGACGAGTTAAAGTTACCTGTTCTTTTAGCCACTGCGAATGCGGTCGGCTGCTGGCGATCTCCATTTTCAACTCCACGTCTTGGATTATTTTCTGCTCTACCGTATCCACCAACAACATACGACCGGGTTTCAAGCGGCTCTGAAATAATAATGTTTTAAAATAATATCATTTTTATTTAAGAGTTTTTTTGCTGACTGCACTTTTTGTTTGCATAACTGTGATTTCTTTTATTCTTAAATTAGTTTAATGTGTTACGTACGCTACGTGCCTGCGGATCTCTAAATCTAGAGACATCGCAACCGAGCTGCGTTAGCTGACGAAGCGAACGTGCCAGCGCCGCGTGAGCACGAAGCACGAGGCGCTGACCAAGCACCGCGCGCCAGCGGCGGACGCAGCCTCCAACAGTTAGTCAATTGCTAACATCGCATTGGCTCAGACTCTTAGGTTAAGTTAGGCTTAAGAACTTCTTTTAATGTAATTTTTATATTTAAATTAAATTAATTCCATTTAATTGGGTTTTTGGACTCTTCGCCTGCAACTTCCATATTGAATGCATAAACATACAAATACCTTTTTTTTTAAATATTCGTATGTTTTGCTATATGGCAGTAATCTACTTTAGACTCATAATTTGAGCTTGTTATATAGGTGCGTTTCGCTGTTTTTGGAGAAAATCTCGCTAAAACATTTAATTTGTAATGTTGCAATTGTAAACTTTTATAATGGGCAAGACAAGGGATTTAGAAAAAGTATAATCGATTGTAAAATCGATTCTAAACAAACTGCTTTCAGGTTTTCAATTATTTAATTAACAAATAACGCCTTGCAGCCTTGTATTTAAATAAATTAATTTTAACCCGAAAACGAAGAAATCAGAAAGCAACATTTTGATAGTGAAATAAAGAATAAAAAACACAGGGTGTCCATCTTTTAGCCAGAGGAACTTGCGGCAGTACCTTGTGAATAACTTTCTCGGGGTCCACATCGTACACGCCCACTTCGGACGCCATCACCAGGATGTTCTCGCTGGTGACGTAGAAACGCGACGGCCGCAGACCGTTGCGGTCCAAGATGGCACCTGAAACGATTACAACACGGATTACGCAACTTAGTTACGAAAAGGACGAAAAAATAAACAATGCAAAACAAATTAACTCTTAAAAATACTGCATCCGTTTCGATATTGATTTATGTGGATGGTTTAACTGTAAGTCATAAATGAAGGATCTTTTACACTGCATTATTAATATGTATTTTCTTCTTCTTTTTTAAAATATGGCTTTTCTGTCCTAATTAATAAGACAATTTCGCCAGTGACTAAGTATTCTCTTTCGAGAGGCAACGTTGTACGGTGATTGTAGTTTTTGCAACTTGATAGTAAAATTCCAGAAACCACGTGGAAACAACTTGCGCATTAAAAAATGTCAGAACACGAGAGCAGTATAGAATTTTGTGATCACTGTTCACAGTTAAGGTTAATCGCCGCATAAAACACTATCAAAATTATACTTCAACTAGCCAAAGAAACAGAAACAGCAAAATTATATACTGTCCACGTCCGCCATCTTCGAATGCCACAAATCGAATCCATATGTATTTTCAATTCTTGATTATCATTTTGACAGTAATTATTAGGCTATTAGTGACTTTTCGACTTCTTAATCTTCTTTTTCAATCAAATCAGTTAATCAAATCTTTATAATACATAAAAAATGGCGTACAAAATAGATTTTAAATATGAATATAATAATTAATATAGCATAAATATTAATTCTTGATTATCTTTAAAGCTTTTGCCCACTAGCATCTTAAACAAATTAACTTAATTTCAGATGCTGGATGCTCCCTTAATTAAAGTTAACAGGAATCAAAAACAACACTGTGTAGTGCACTCACCGATATACCGTCCATCGGTAAAAGACACCAATGCCGGTCCATCCCATGGTTCCATGGCGCACGAGGCCCATTGGTAATAGTCCCGTTTCTCCTTAGGCATGGTGGGGTCGTTCTGCCACGCCTCTGGGACCATGGTCATGACGGCTTCGGGCAACGAACGGTTCCCGCAGTGGAGAAGGAACTCTAGAACGCAGTCCGCGGAACCAGAGTCCGAGAGGTTGGGTTCGACGACCGGGTAGAGCTTCTTTAGGTCTGGAAAGGCAGGGATAATATGATTCAAAGTCAAAATCTCTTTATTCAATTTAAGCTATAGCAAGCACTTATGAACGTCAAAAAAAATCTACCACCGGTTCGGAAAAAACCTCTGTTGAGAAGAAGCCGGTAAGAAACTCAACCAGGTATTTTTTTTTTAAGTACAGATTCACAATATTTATAAATGATATCTAGGTATATACATTACAAGTATTAAACACAACTTTATTTTTAACACAGTAGGTTTGCTATTTGAATGGATCGCTTATGCGGATCGGAATTATTTCCAAATATCCCTGTCCATGATAATCATTGACTTTGTAATAAGCCTTAGATATTAACGTCTTCTTGATTATCAATGGAAATAAATCCTATACATGCGTAAGTTTGCGAAGTCTATATTCGATATACAGGATGTAACGTTCATATTGGTCAGTATGGGAATATCTGAAACTACATATAAGATATACGAAGATCTGTTCTTAGGAACCATGTCTTCGATTTTTATGAGCAGAAAAACTGCATCGCGTCGCTCTTGAGACGTCACAGTAGATATAAAAAAGTGACACGGTTTTCATACAGATTGAGGTGTTTGCGTTATCTAGTATAATCTATATCTGTGGACAAGGGTCAGCCTGTGCTAGTCTTGCGGTCAATGTAACAAAGTCAGTCCTCACCATCACCAAAGATGTCGCTCTTCATGACTCCCTCGCGAGCCTTCATGAGGTTCACGTTGCCTCGGAGGGTGTTTATCTCGCCATTGTGAGCTAACACTCTGGAAACGACCAAAAGGCTGAGCTACACACAAACGCGTAACGAAGGAAATACCTACAAGAACAATTGATATAAGTTTCATTTGATATAATGCAATTTAATTAAAAAACTAAACTTATTTCTATTGTTATTAATTCGATTTGATGTACTAGGTTAGGTTAGGTTTATTTTATAAAAAACGTTCCGTGAAGCTCATAGGAGCTTTAAAACTATATCAAATGTTGTTATATCATTTGAAATCACTACGCGCCACCGCTCTACTGGCGCGACACAGCGGTGACGCGTAGTGCGCGTGTTGCGGCAGCCGCTAAGTCGCTTGCTCCCTTGAAGAAGGGCTACGAAATAGCTCCAAACATGTCAAGCTAAACTCGATTTAAGACGTGAGTTATCCGTTACAATATCATTTAACAAGACAGAGATAGATCACTACACTTGATTTTTTTAAGGCAGTCGGATAAAAAAATAAAAATGAGAAGCTAACCTGAGTGGGTGAGCGCGTTCCCAGCTCGGGAAGGTATTGGTGGAGAAGCGAGTGTGCACGAGCGCCAGGTACGTCGTGAACGCAGGGTTCGTCAGGTCCTTGAAGTATTCCTAGAACGTCACAACAGATTGATTCAGGCGTTGCTTGGGAAACAATACTCCGGAATAGAATAAATTGCAAAGAGAAGATTACAATGACTTTACAGGAAAAGGAACTTGTACCAAGCAAAGACGGTGGCGCCACTAACGAGCAGAATGCGAACTATTTTGACATTAGAGATCTGTTTAGAAATTATATTTATAATCTTCCAACACTTAGTAACACTTCATATTCAGGATTGCTGGTGGCCGATCCCTTTCGAACCCAGCCGAGTATGAAAAAAGTTACGAGAATGGACTTTATGTTGGTACAATCCACTACAATCCATGTCAAATTCAAAAGTAATTAACCCGATCGTAACAGCTGGGGTCGAAAGGGCTATACTAAAAAAAAAAAAAAAAACATTTGTACAATAGAAAAATCCTTGATTCCGTCAAAGTATGCAGATACTTTACTAAGTGCCAGGCGGTTCCTAAAACGACCACCGAAGGTTTCATTTTTAATTAGTCTATTTTCGGTCCCAATGTAACTTGTCTCCTGCTTCATTCCCACTGTTTTCTTTTTAAATTTCAATCTGGCCAGCGTATTCTTTTCTTAGTTTTGAATAAAAACTACGTGACCAGAGTTTTTATAGTCTTTAGACAATATGGCTTCAGAGTAAACTTTTAACTCCCGAGTTCACTGCTAACCCAAAATTAACGATTAAATTGGACCCGGGACCGTGGTTAAGGGCCTGTAATTACCAAACCACTTACCCATAGCTGATTAGACGTCAACAGTCCCTTGTAGACGACCGTCCTCAGCGACAAGCTGCAAATGTAGAACCTCGCGCCCGGCACGACCAGCTCGTGCGACGCCCTTTTCCGAAGCACGAAGATCTGCGAACACGCACGAACAATTCCGAACACGGCCGAGACACACACGACAAGGGAATATAGGGTGTTGTAAATTTACGTTCGCATGACGCCGGGCAAATGTCCGCGGTCCAGCCGCCCACAGGACACGTTACGGTGATCTGAAAAAAATCCTCCAAGAGTTCCTTGCCTATACGAAAAAGTTTGATACTCGAGTTTGAATTTGGCATCCGCATACCAAGTTCATACTCTTTCCTTTTTCTTTCTTTTTTTGGTGTGTGGTTTCCTCGGTAGCCGGTTGTCTTACCTGCCTGGACAGTTGTGTTTCGTCTTCGATATCCCCGGTAACAAACACTTGACGCATGTATGGCTCAGAGTTACGTGCCACCTGACCTGAAAGCCAGTCAAAACAGGCCATTACTGACTGCTCCTGGTTTGTAGCTCGTCGGACTATACACGGATAATAATGAGTATTCCCAATAACTTTGATGGCACGATAGGATATCGTCCATGTACTTTCTCAACCTCGTATCTGGCTACATTGCTTTAGTTAGAATCATCTTTATGTTAAGTATGATAGAGTGTTGATTTGTTTGATACAATTCGAGTAGATACGAGGTTGAGAAAGTACATGGTCGTTTCCATATTTTCACTGATGTTGGGTACTTACATAAATGCTTTTCTGTTTCTAATTTTGAATTTTAATGAATAAATGAACAATGAAAGCATTTATGGGATAAACAAAGGCAATGGGACTAAGGATATTTCTCATCTAAGAATTACATCAAACATTAAAATGATTAAAAAGTTGCATTTTAATGAATTCCCAATGTTGAGGAATGATTTAAATACTTATAGAAATGTACCATTCGACTGATTTTTTTAAACTGTTTTATGACTGCTTTTCACCGTAAACAATTATAAATATATCATATTAGGACAGGACAATGTAACATAAAACAGTCGCTCGATACATTTACTATGTTATTTACGGTAATTTTCAAACAAAATAATTTATAAATGTATATTTTTCCAACACTGCAATTATTAAATAGGTACCATAGGAAGCAAACAAACTCGTACACATATAGATGTATAAAAATATCAAGTTAGTTTACCTCATATGGTACCGGACAAAACGAAACTTTGGCGTAATACTCTACATTTAAAAAAAAACAGGCAGACAATAGACAAAACAGTTTTATGTTATTTGTAGACATCAAACCTTTATAATAATAAAACGACAAAAAATTACATTACAAATGAAATGGCATGTGACATTCGTTCACTTTTCATGATCACAAAATCTCAAAACAGACTTCAAACTTGTAAAACCGGCCTTGAGCAACTGTTCACAGGGCCAAGCAGAGGTATTAACGAACCAGCTGAATCGTGAAACCATTATGGAACCTTATCACAGTAAAGTCATAGTGACATCTCGTTGTTTGACAAGGACAATACGGTATTTGACTATTTTGTATGTATTTTATAAATTAAAACTACAAAATGCCTGTTATCGAATAGGGAAACAATTTTTAAGCTAACTTTTCAAATAACAAAGTTATGAAGGTTTGAAATTCAAGATTAGACAGTGAAAGACATACTGGCATGTGACGTCACAAGCCACACTGTTAAAAATTTTTGTAAAATTACAATTGTTTTACAAAACAAATATCAGCAAAATTCCAAATCAACGTATACTAATACAAAACATAACACAATTTGAGTAAAATTACAAGACATGTGAAGGAACTTACTATAATGAGTTGTAATTTTGGAAGTTTTATGCAATAACCCTACACGTATTGTAATTTTTCCTAACTGTTGGTGAATTTCTAATGAAAGGTTGTAAATTTACCAAAATTCTTTGTAATCCGATTTACAATACTTTTTTGTGATATTACGAATAAATGTTGAAACTCAAATTACTATGAAGTCATTAAGAATTTACAAATAATTTTATTATTTTTGTAACACAAATTTGAAAATTACAATACGTATTATAATTCTATCGAAAGTTTTTATTTTTCTAACACGTATTGTTATTTTCTAAAACTGTTGATTAATTCTGAACAAAATGATTTGAAAATAAGAATAACTCTTTGTATTTTGATTTACAATACTTTTTTTATGAAATTGCAAAAAAAGTTAAAACACAAATTAGTATGAAATCATTAAGAATTTACAAATAATTTTATTATTTTTGTAACTTAAATTTGAAAATTACAATGTATTATAATTCTACCATAAGTTTTTATTTTTCTGACACGTATTGTAATTTTGTTAAACTTTTGATTAATTTCGGGCAAAAAGATTTAAAATTTACAAAAATTGTTTGTAATTTGATTTACTATACTATTTTTATAAAATTTTGAAAATATGTTGAAACTCAAACTAGAATGAAATTATTAAGAATCTGCAAACTTTAAATTATCATTTTTGTAACACAAATTTGAAAATTGCATTACGTATTGTAATTATACCCAAAGTTTGTTAC
This sequence comes from Choristoneura rosaceana, assembly GCA_037349165.1. Lineage (NCBI taxonomy): Eukaryota > Metazoa > Arthropoda > Insecta > Lepidoptera > Tortricidae > Choristoneura > Choristoneura rosaceana. The sequence continues at coordinate 3,439,601 of JAZBNJ010000019.1, forward strand.
CATTCAACAAATGTTTTGTAATTTTTCGATAATGAGTTGAAATTAATTACGTTGTGTAGTACGGGAGTGCACCGATAGATGGCGCTGCTCCCTAAATAAACTCGCTAACGATGTGTAACCTTAGAATTGTGACTACCGCGGCTTACTTAACGTTTGTTGTCTTTTGTTAGGGACAGCATTATACTTGGTTGGCTGCATTCAAGTTATTGAACACCTTCCAATATAATTCTGAACATAGTACGATTCTGATTGCAGTACGGTGTCTCGCTCGAAACGCCTGCTGTTCTCCGAGTGAATACTATAAAACCACTCAGTTGTAAGTGAAGTTTGCCTAATAAACCGTATAATTATATTTGTCGTTTCCGTCGCATCGTCAACCCCGTTCTAGTTGTAAATTTTCAACACATCATTTTGAAATTGCAAACCATTTTCAAAAGAATTTGTTTGGCAAAATTATATTATTTGTATTGTAATTTTGCTAAACGAATTTCCGATAGTCGTTTGGTAAATTTCAACAAATGTTTTGTAATTTTACAATAATGAGTTGAAAATTTACAACACATCATTTTAAAATTGCAAACCATTTTCAACAGAATTTGTTTGGCAAAATTACATTGTTTGTATTGTAATTTTGCTAAACGAATTTCCGATAGTCGTTTGGTAAATTTCAACAAATGTTTTGTAATTTTTCGAAATTGAGTTGAAATAAATTGTATTGTAAATTTACAAAACGGAATTATATTTTTACTTTATTGTTGTGCGTAAAAACTTCCAACACTTTCTTTGTAAAATTACTACAGAAATTTTTAACAGTGCAGTACCGCCATACTTGCTGCATAGAGAAAAGCGTTTGAGAAAGAGACAAAAAATATGTAGTTTTTTTTGAATCATTATAAATCCAATTTTCAACCGATTTAAGTTTTCTCTTCGCTAAACAGTGTCTGTATATCTATATTTTCATAATAATATATAAGACAAGGCAAATGGGGGCTATCGCGTATGAATTCGCCGCTAGAGGCGCTAGTGTAGCGTGAGGTCTCCGAAATGTTAAATGTCATAGTTTTTGGGTGAGCTACGCGGGTTTATTTATAATAAGAATAATTTTGTGAATATTTTGCAATACCTGAAATTAATTAAATATGCGTTACGGGGCAATGAATGTGTGTTTTGAGACAATTTTGTCTTTCTGAAACTTCTGTCCTCCCTTTTTTCCGAACAAAACGGGACTACGCAACACTATGGTTGCTCGATATTTTTATGGTACGTTTTTCAGGTAGATATGATTTTAATCTAAACTTTGTTTTCACGCCCATAATAACAGACTTTGAAAGCCACACTCAAAAACCTCACGCAACAGTGGCGCCATTTGGAAAGACAAAAAACGATAGCCCTCATTCAGGTGTTGGTTAATACCGTATTGAGAGAGCACGATAAATACGAATTTCCCGATGAAATACGATGCAAAACCACGAACTACATCTGTAGGCAAATATATGCAGTAGAGTATTCTCGCCATAGCACCGATGTCCAATGTTAAAACGTAACAAACCAGATGGTCATGCGCATGACCCCGTGAGCCGTAACCTTGTATACGGTACGACCTGCAATGATCGCAAAACAAAAACACCTGTTCTAAAAGAGACGGTATGTTAGGGCAGGGTTGGGGGGAAATAAACTTGATTGAATAAAGATAACCATTACATGGGTTGCAGTAATAGTGTATATTTTAGGCAATGCTCTGCACAGGGGGCGACACTAGCGCAAACCTCCATGACAACGTCAATTCTCTTTATATTTTATATGACCAAACAGTAATAGTACAGTCACCAGAATTGATATCTGCCACAGCGGAGCGTGCAAAAATATCTGACATGTCCTTTCAGCCCTAGAAATAGAGTCGTATCAGATATTTGTGCACGCTTATTGTGTCAGATATTGGTGCTGGTGACTGTACCTATAGAAATCATGAACATATTTATTAGTAACAAAATAACAGGATATTTACATCGATAGTAACGATAGGTAGAGCTATATTTCCAAAAAATATTGAAATAATAATATTATTAATAATAATATTATAATATCATATTATGATATTATGGCATTTAAGATACTCAAACTGTTTGCGGTTTTGTGCTAGTGCTGCACTCTGACGGGAGAAAATTGCAGTAATATACCCTATTGAAAGGATAAAATCTAAAGTCGTGTAACGACCAGTGTTTCTAATGGATAGTTATTGATAGTGGTAACTAAACATTTGATTTTATCCTTTCATAATGAAGCTAATTCAAGTAAGCAAAATATTAGGTACAATTTCATCTAGGTGCGAGCATTTAAAAACAGAACTAGTCAAAGTTTGCACCACACAATAAAATTAAATGAAGTATAGTTTTATCTATCCGTATGAGTAAAGAAAAGCTTTTACTTCTACAGCGTGTATTTTTATTCAATCACATTGAAATAAATTTAAGTTTAGCTTTAGCTACCAGATCTTAAGTACTTAGTTAATTTATAAAATATTTTCTAGCAGCAATGTATATTGCGTACAATAATTTAAAACGAGATAGAGTTAATCTGTAACAGTTGTCACGTCAGCAAGTGCAACGTTTCGAATACAAATAGTGTTCATGTTAATTTATATTGCAAGGGAAAAAACATTTTTTTTAAACTTTACTACCTTCAAAGTTTGTGGTCATAACAAACATACACGCTGTATATTTGAAGAAAACTCTTCATACGACATTGTCAAATCCTTGTAAACAGCAGTTGACAATATTATTATGAACTAATACTTTGAATTAAATACTTCAAAGCTTGGAAGGAAAAGCCTATAGTATATTTTTCTTTATTCATATGGCTTAAATATGTGACTTACATTAACCATTAGTTGACCTGTACTGTTTTTAATGCTCTTAAAATGTTTGCTACATTCTTTAAGGATTTCGATGATTTATTCATTTTGTAATATATTCAGACTTTAAAATAACAGTCAATCAAGTGTATTCCAACATCGATCAAATAAACATGACGACACAGTCCGATAATATGCATAGAACTCGGATATTCCTAGCATGCGTTTGGTAACATCTATTCCAAAAGCAATGATTCCAATGAGAACATTCAGAGAGGGCTACTACGAAATTTTAAAATCGAAGTTCGTATCGTCCCGTCCCTCTCACTCTCGTATTAAATAATATTAGCGTCAGCGGGACAGCAAGATACGAAGTTCGATACTTGCACTTCGTAGTATGGGGTCAGAGTTACAATTCTACTGCTTAACTGACAAGGTTTCTACAGTAACTATGAGTAAACAAGGTGTTAATTAATAAACTGAACTGTTTTATTTTATTTTAAAATTTTCATATACTTTGTTAAGTCAGTAATTCTATTTATATCTAATTCTAAACACCTAATTTTCACTTCTCAGTTTTAGTTTTAGAAGAAAACAAAACTGACAGAAAAACGGCCAGTATTAAATTGTCTAAACTCTAGAATGCAACGTCGCTAAAACATTTAATTGGCGTATGCTGAACGATTCTTATCGTTTGCCCGAATTTCATATGCCCGAATTTATCGTTTTCTAGAATTTTCATTTGCCATAAAGTAATTTTCTGAAATATTAATTTCTTCAGAGTTGATATTAAACTAATCTAACCTAACCTACTGCATTCTATATGATTGATTACATTTAAAAAAATCCTTAAAACAGCACAGTTTATATATTTTATCGCAAACGTTGGTATGGCAAGTGAAATTCGGGCAAGTAAAGGTAAACGATGCTGTATAAGTAACTTGTAGACTGGGCAAAAAGGCATTTAAAAACACTACATCACTACTAGCTTTAGAATACAGTGTAACCGATTCTACTCTCGATTCTGAACAGACTATTTCAGTTATTTCATTAACACCTTGTAGTACAACAGCAACCAAGCTATCACGTTATCTGTCTAACCTAATGTATCGAAGTGCCATTTTTATTTCATTTCTTGAGAGGATCTGTCAGGGCGCTATAGTAGTAGCAGTAGCAAATAGTAGATTACATGTAGCTTGTTTTACCAACCAATTACTTGACCCGGTCTTGAGTAAAACCGGTTAAATGTACAAGTTATTCAAGCTTTTATTTAGTTTCACATGTCCCTTTGTCTGTCTTATGTAATCAAATCTTGCAAATTAAATTCGACCAACTTTCAGCAGTTGCATTGACTTGAAATTTGGTATACTTATGTAAATTGCGTGACAGTACAATAATCTAGTAGTCACATTCTGGAAATCCGGCCAGGATAGTCTCCGCAGGATGGAACTCTTCAACGGTTAATGGTATCGACTTGAAATTTGGTTTGCAAATGTAGTTTGGGTGACAATGCTAATACAGTCAACAAAAAGTAAAGTCTGCAGAAAAAGCTTGTATCAAAAACGAATTTATTACAAAAAATTATTTCACTTCGATTTTAATAAAATTAAACAGCAATGTTGGATTTTTTTTTATTTATCTTATCATACCAACATTGTTTATTTCTGTAACAGCTTATTACTCTTGCCTATTTTTTATTTATTCAGTAAATTAACATTAAACCAAATAAAATTAAAAACTCTGTTCTTTAGAGATGTATTTGTGGTTGGTGGCTGGAGGAAGCTGGAGATTGCCTTGGTCTTTAACGATGATTTTATAGAGCATAAAAAGCCATTTTATGCGGCCAACGTTCAGCACAAATACGAACTTTATGAGCATAAGAAGTAAAAATGTTTTAATGAAGCTGTTTATTTAAAGCTATTAACTACTACTATTACTACTACAGCGCCCGCCAAGGTGGAAGTCAGTTGTTATGGAGTTATTAAACGTTAGACCTGTCATAAACTGTTTTTTTAACAAAAAGATTTTTTGTTGTCTTTGACAAGATTGTCCTATGTCAACGTTTTAGTGGTTCAATTACATTTAAAAAACTTATACATAGAGAGTTACTTACATGTGATAGAAAATCGTTAAGTATGTGAGGTCCATCATATACTTTTTTTTTAATTGTTTGTATTATATACGGCCAAACTTCGTAATTCTGCCCAGAATTGGATAATGATGGTGACGATTGGTTGAAGCGTTACCAGAATGATGACTAATAGAATGGAATACGAATATGAGCAACAAAAAAATCTTTCTGAAGACTACAAAAATAAGAACTTTGAAGTTCATTTTAAACAAGGATTAATTATCGGTAACAGTTTTACCTCTTAGATATTTTGTGCAGTCAACCAAGAAAATGCTAGTCAATAATCACATTAAAATTTCACGAATTACTAAAACAAAGATTTGGTACTTGTTTAGTAGCAATAATAATTCTGAATAGACCCCGTAAATGTTTATCACCTATGACATTGTTTATATTGAGGGGACGGCGCGTACGCAGTCCCCACTACCAAAAATTACGCGTCCGAGTTATCCACATTAGGGATAATCGCAAGGGTCAACCCAACCGCAGTGCAATGGGAGAGTCTCGCCCTGGGGGAACCGCCTACTTGATCACGGTGTCCCCTACGCCAGGTAAGTATGAATTCACTACGCCGCGCCGAGCGGGTCATTGTTGTAGGAAAAATCTTAACAGCGCGATGCAGGAATGGGATCGAGCGGTACAACGACATCTAGCGAGAAGCGACGGAACTAAACACTCGCTGTTATCTAACTCAACGTCACACGTACTACTACAAAGAAAAGCGTTGTAAACAGTTTCAATGTCTAGTGCATTCAATATGTTGTCGGCAGGTGGTAAAAAAACTTGATTGACCGAAATTAAGCAATTTCTTGTTTAACACACAATACATTAATTTAAAATGATAATGTCAGATCATGAAAATATGTCCTCTTCAACAGTGACTTGTCATTCTCATTAGCAGTATACTAACCAATGGTAGAGTTGTTGGTAGGCACAGTTCTCCAGCAGATCACTCGCAGGCCGAGGCTCTCTGCGAGCGCGGAGAACTTCTTCTCAATGTCCTGGTGGTGAAGCTTGTCGAGGAAGAATATGCCGGTGGCATACTTTCCGAACGGCGGCAAGTCTAGTTGGTGGGTGTCTCTGTAAAGATGGAGATTTAAAGGTTAATTACTTTTTATCCCGCGACCTAATCTCAGAAGAATTCGTTTATCGCTATTCCGTGAGGACTACACAATTTTCCGAGATAAAAAACTACCCTATGTCGTTCCCAGTATGTCAAATTACCTCCGTACCAGACATCATCGAAATCAGTTCAGTATAGGCGTGAAGAGTTAACAGTTACTTTCGTTTTTAGGGTTCCGTAGCCAAAATGGTAAAACGGAACCGGATAGTTTCACCATGTCTGTCTGGTCGTCCGCGGCTTTGCTCAGGGACTATCAATGCTAGAAAACTGTAGTTTTGCACGAATGTATTATGTAAACTACGCCGACAAAATGGTACTATTTCTGATTCTATCCCCAGAGAAACCCCCAGGGGTATTGCAGATGCGTTGCCAACCTAGAGGCCTAAGTTGGAATACCTCAAGTGCCAGTAATTTCACCGGCAGTCTTACTCTCCGCCCCAAAACACAACAGTGCAAGTACTGCTGCTTGACGGCAGGATTAGCGAGCAAGATGGTGGTAGCAATCCGGGCGGACCTTGCACAAAGTCCTACCACCTGCAGAGGTTTTTGCTATTATGTCTTTTGTTGATTGATTTGATTGATTTATGTAATTGCGTATTGACATTTCTGTTTTGTTACGAATTTTTCTTAATAACTTTTGTAACAAAACGGACACATCCATACAAAATTTTGGGGACACATCAGGACACCCGGTTTTTCCAGCTCGCAATCATGGACTGATTCTACCTTCCAAAGTTTGTTGAAATCGGAGATATAAACTTAGGGTACAACAGTAGATAGAAATTCCCCTATCTGGCATTGTTACCCAAACATACTAACGAGGATAAATAATAGTTTGTCACAACTTGAAATTGTTCATCAGTGGTTCTATCTTACGTAGAAAAAGGAAGAACTTTCTTATTAATTACTTCAGTAAGCCCAGGCCGTACTTCAGAGAGATATTAACGCAGATTACACGTCCTGTCAATGCTGATTAATGGATAAACCATATCACCTGTACGTGGCTATTAACCAGGTGCCGTTCCTTCTGACCTCGACCTTTATCTTTGCGCAAACATGAAGCTTACATAATTAAAGCTCAGCATCTGACGCTTCAGTTACATGCCGTAATCGGACGAGCAGAAGGGCTACTTGCTACGAAAATCGAAGTTCGTATCATACTGTTCCTCTCGCTCTCATATTGAATATTATAAGTGTCAGAGGGACCGCACGACACGAACTTCGAGTTTCGAGTTTCGTAGTAGCCCTGCAGCACTGTAAAGGTCAGACGGCGAAGCTGAACCGCGCAGGCGCGAACGGTGACGTCACATGCCGCGTCTATTGACCAAACAAACCCTGGTGAGACTTTACATCCTGCCACACCGAGCCGACACCGTGTTGGAATTCTTTAGAAAATTTGCTGCGGCCACTGAAATTTTCAGCCTTGTTGGAAACGAATTCCTTCGGGGTGTCTAGACGTTAAATTATGGTTGCGTGTCACGCACAGGAGGTGTGCTCGGAATAATTAGAACGATTGGGTGACACAGTGCCTTATTTTTTTTTGGAAAGAACCAATATTCGAAAGAATTGATTTAGATTACGCGTCATAAGTACGAGTATGAACAAAATTGTTCGTCTTTTTTGATATTGTGTGACGTGGTGAGCAAGATACCACGAAATCTAATACTAATTCGTGAAGTGCCATCCTTTTTGCACATTCTAAACGTACACTGCAATGCTCAGCATCGTTTGAGCATGGCAATGATATATTAAATACCTTTATTCAATTAAGAATATGTGTAGAAGATCCATACCTAGTTAGTGTTTTCGTTCATGAGGAACATTTTAGTCAATTTTTTTTGTCAATTTGTTTCAACACATTGATGTGATTGGAATCCAGCATTTATTTAAGTTGTGTCCTAATCCACACACACCGTTATAATCTTCATACTCCTAACTATTTCAACCCATCCACATACGAACCTATTCTGACCCTTATTTACATAATAAGTCTAAAGATAATCCGATTGTAAGCGGTTCTGAAATTAATAGATTCTGCTATGTTTACCAGCTTCTTGTCATGTCATGTTAGCATCCACCCAATCATGTGCATTGGGTGCTTTCACGTAACATTACGAACTTGACATCATATCCTTTTACCTATATCTCCAACGTCTGAAACATCTGAACAAATAAAACTTATTTTACGCTACATGGTCTACCTATATTAAAAAAACAAACATGATTTAGAACGTGATCAATTGTGATATCATGAAAATCATAATGAAACATGATAAATTTAACTTAGACGCGGCTGTCTCATTAGCCTTCTAGTTACAGTTAATTCATAAATTACTGTGACGATTCCATTATGATACTACTTTTTTTTGAAGCAAGAGACTCTGACTCACGCCACATCAATATGTCTAAAATGTTGCACGATTATAAACCAGTGATAAAACATCGATGTTTGTAGCAGATGGAAAATTTGCTTTATGACATTAATTGTGCTACATATTATTATAAAAGTGATCTATCAAGATCTTTAAGAATATCAATTGGTCAAATTTGATAACAGTAATAACTATAACATAATGGCGCCTTGACTCTGAATAGAACTATGTCTAAGCGTACAAGAAGCAAAACTGATTGTTTTTATAATCAAGTAAACCAGGCAGTATTAATACCCTTATCACTAAATCACACCAGGAAAATTCAGATGACACCAAAAGGTAAGTCGCTGATTCAGTAAGAACAGAAAGTAAAATAATTATTATAAAAGTAAATTCAAGTTGGAGTGGTGTGGCCCAACCAATAGCTTTCCTCTTTATTCAGGTATCAGAAACCATCAAATTTAAATTAAAGTCAGTACCTACAGGAAAAAACATAAGCAATAAAAATTTAGTTGTAAATGAATACGAGAAGTAAAAATATTTCGCAATGAAAATTAGATCAAGAAGAAAATAAACTAGCAACTAATGCTAGATTGAATCTTAGCACAAAGTAGATAATAATAAATGGGAAAAAGCTACAAGGAAATGACGATTTCGGTGAAAAGCTGTAACAAATTGAAGAACTATTTCTGGCTAAAAATAACAGGAAAAATATGTTACAAAAAGTGTCGCATTTTCTTCAAACACGCAATATTTCACTACAAATGGATATAAAATAGCCACTTCAGCCAAACTTCTTTTTACAAAATATACGACTAGCTCACTAAACTATCGAAAATACGAGAAAACCCTTTCTTGATCCCCTATAATCCTCAAGGAATATGTCTGCCAATCTTCAATTTAACTAGCTCCAGTGATTTAGTTCGATTGTGGGTTGTCAGCCTGTAACGTTACTCTTTAAATATGGATATAGAATAGAAGACAAACGTACGTGGCAAATAATTCCTGGCCGATTCCAGGTACTCCAAAAGCTTATTTAATATCGCAAGCAATAATATGACGTGCCGTCGTTAAGTGCAGTAAAGCCCTCCCGTTCTCAGTTATCTCTATGCACCATTTACAGCTATGCATTCTTGTATTCATTATCTAGGTAACGCATTCGTAGTTATGCCATGCGCCCCCTCACATCCGATGATTCTACGAACAGTTTACTGATAATAAATTGATGATTTATCAAAGTTAGGAAGTTTTGCTTAGTTGTTATACTTGTTATGCCTGCGTTTGATTTAGTTAAGCGAGAAAGTACTTTTAATACTAATCAATTTTGAAAAGTCAATTAAAACTTTAGAGGTAAAGGAGTCGCTTGGTTTGCTTTAACATTTTAATAGTTTCCAGCTGAAAACTGCCATTGACGTGCGTTCTAGATATCAATTCTTTTAATAAAAGTAAAATAAACAAGGTTAGGAATGCTTAGTCGCAGTATGTGATTTATGGAGATTATACTGGCATGGTCAGTATCAACGGCAAGAAACCTGACTGCCTGGCTGCATGTGATCCAAGGGATCAAATTACTGTTGGCTGCCGAGAGCAGTAACGAATCCGCGGACGAGGTTCCTTAGATAATCACACAGCGGGAAGCAGCCAAAGTTGAACCTGAGTTGTGAAAATCTTTGGAAGAAGAAGTTTTTTCTTTAGGGCTTAATCATATAGATGATATCCATCCATAGCAACCGTAGCTGCGAACTCGCTTACTATCCAATATTACATTTGGACGCAGCCGGTGCCTTCTTTGTACCTATCAATTTACATCGCTGATGGTAAAAAAATTAAGCCATATTGTACTTTAGTTGCCAGAATCTCATTTAAAGCTTTCACTGGTAGTTGGTTTGAATTCAGGCCCACGTATTTAATAAAGTGATACAGAAACTAAACTAATAAGTCGACAGATTATGGGTACCTATTTGAAGACATTATAGAAAATTATCTTAAAATTGGAACATCTGATATCAGACCTTCGAGATAATGACGGGCAACTTTCAGATATCATAAGCTTAGCGAAGTTTTAATTAAAACGGGGCTCGACAGTTGGAGTTTTGGAATGTTGTTAATCAAAGATAATATTATTTGCTTGGAAACCATACTTAATCAGTACCTACTCGAGTTAAACAGCGTGAATTAGTAGATTGTAATTAATAATGGATATCTAAACTACATTCAGCAGCCAGATGCTTTCAAAAACAACATCCAAATTATGTAACATGATCCGCTCAGGGAAAAATTGGCCGACAGTCATTGCAAATAAATAAAGAAGGCTATATTTTATAAACATATTCTATGAATAATGCAAAGTTAATTTTTTACGTCATTTACTTCACATCTATAATAAAAAAATAGCTAATTATCTTTGAATATTTAACCGTGTGCAATTAATTCCGAATGTCTGTAACAAAAACATCAACTGTGCACTTACTGCCAAACGTCACATTCACACAATTTCCCATGCCGAAAGTGCAACCCCGCCTTACATACAAGCCCTAATCACCCGTATCTAACCGTACCACGCCCCCGCGAACCTGCAGAGTTACTAGGAAAATCGAAGATCGCGTCGTTCGGTCCCTCTGACACTAATACTATTTAATACGAGAGCAAGAGGAACGGTACGATAATAACTTCGATTTTCAAACTTCGGAGTAGACCCTCTGTTACCGCGCAAACGATACCTACACTAGTATTCGATTATATTATAGTGACACTATTTCAATACCACAAAATGTAACTCATGTAATTTGCATCAATTACTCGTAATCTTTTGGTGTGGTAAGTTCAATTGACCACAAAAATGTGGTTTGCTATGTAAAATATATTCTTGAAATTCAATTCTATAGCTTTGATTTTCCTTATCGGTATTTCCAAAGCATAAATATGAAAAACATGCTTACCTAGTTATAATGTAACCTACGTTATAACTCCGTTCATGTTTCTACGCTGTGCATGGAAAATACAAGAAGTTAGATATATTTGTTACGCAATCGACTGTAAATCATTTAACTGCCCTGTCTCTGTTATGGGCACAACAGTTTTAAAACAAGTTTCCAAACTTTTTATTACTTCGATGAATTCTGCTAAATATTTATGAGTAGAATTCGTGAACAATTCGTTTCCTGCGGGATAAAAGTATCTTCCTACACTAGGTATACTGTGGTTTAAATAAGTAGGTAAGAAAAATGGAAGAAGACATTTATTCATTTTCACAAAAGACACTCAAAGCAGGTACATAACAAAGTAAGGACCAGTAATAATCTGGTAATAGTAATAAATAATATCAATATATAGCGATATATAGCCGGTGAACTTACTAGCACTTGAGGTATCCCATCTTAGGCCTCTAGGTTGGCAACGCATCTGCAATACCCCTGGTGTTGCAGATGTTTATGGGCGGTGGTGATCTCTTACCATCAGGGGACCCACTTGCTCGTTTGCCATCCAGTCAAATAAAAAAAAAATATCACAAAAATGAAAAATGTTTCAAAACAAGACCGGACGACGTGATACATCCAAGAAAATTGGATTGAAGGCTTGTTGAAGAGTGGTATCCACATACGAGTACGTATAAGTTTCAGGCAATAACGTCATCTACATAAACTATTATGTGACGGAAAAAGATTCAGCTGTGTGTTTGTTTACGAATAAACTTAAAAAATGCAAACTAATAAAAAAAAACACGGATTGAAGCTATATTATCAACGAGTAACATAGGCTATGGCTATACTATATCAAGGAAATGAAACGAGTAAACATCCCACAGGATGCACTAAAAATCAGAAGCCATAGCACAGCTATTAATCAATCAGATTAAAAGCATTAGGTACCTACGCCTCAATCGATTGAAGCGTAACAATAAAATACAGATTCATAGTAAAATTTATCTAGAACTTTGAACGGTCAATTCATACGTCTCGTCGTGCCATTATCGCAGAACAGTTCTAGCGCAAACTAAATTTATCAAAACTTGCATCAGCAACTGTGAACTCTGGACAAAACCTCTGCAAATAAGAATACATTTAGGACCGGTCCAAACTGTACAATAAAATTTAAACCGGTCCGAATCGCACTAGTGTCAAACACTAACATCACATGCGCGAGCACATGGCAGTCAGGCCATCGACGCCGGCGCCGCTAAAACGGACGGAATGCAACGAGCGGACTGGCCCGATGCCAAGAGATGGGGTATTTACAAACGCGGCAACTTAGGTTTAGCTTAGTTGGTGTTTTATCTAAAAGGGGAACTAATTAGCTACAGAAAATCCCGTACACATTGACACCTGGCTATCATTATTAGTTATTTATATTCTCAAGATTCTTTAACATATGCTGCTCTCTGGCAAGATAGGCAGAGATAATTATATTATGCAATATAAAAGCGAAATCAGGAAATTATTGTATCAGCCGTGCATATCCTGTGTATTATCCATGTATTCCTATTGTCTGCCATGCTTTTTGTATTGTCGTTAAACCTGCTACTCTACTGCTTTGTGGTGTGCTGGTGTGCGATAAAAAAGTTATATTTCTATTGTATTGTACTGAATCGATATTTTGAAAATGACCACACTGGCTATAATGGTAGAGTTCAAAACGTTAGACATCTTGAAACTTGCACACGTATCTAAAAATAGCTTAGATAAAATATATTAAGAAAAAATAGTATGAAAATTTTTCGTTGTGCCACGTTTTTCAGTAAGACGTCTAAAAACATGTAACGTGTTATATTATAACTACTAACCTACACCCTAAAGCGGTAAAAAACAATTAAAAAAAAAACGGCAAGAACATTTTAATGAATACCATGACATGAATCTCAGATGTCGTTAACTTGGAAGGTAAACATAAACCAGAAAAGTGGCAGTCCTGCAAATATCTTCGTCTATTAAACGCTAATCGTTGATCGGAGATTAAACGAAACGAAACTTATCAATACTCAGATTAATTTTCATCTGTTACATGCGGTACGATTGAAAGAAGCACTAATTGAAATTGGTAATGACGACTTTTGCACACGTTATTTGCTATCATTTTGCACACATCTCAATGGCATCTTTGTAGCAAATGCGTCATAATATTACATAAATCAAGGTTAATTGACGAGTCCCGCCCGATATGATGGGAACATGACGGTTTGTACAAATAAAACAATGATTATCAAAGACATATAACTCAAGGTTATAATAAAGCCAAAGGTGGTTTTCTATACGATAAGATTCGAGATGGAACCAGTTTTTGGCCGGGAAATGAGGTCGAATGTCATTTTGGTCTGTAAAAAAATATGATGAAAGGATTATTTTGCAAGCTCGCTGAAATAGTTATTTTGAAACGGAAATAATAATAAAAAAAGTAAACAATGACGGACAAAATAACGAAAATTTTGAGTATTACATTAATTGATACAAAGAACGATCTCATACTTACAGTATGCCACTGGCGGTCGATTGACCTAAATAGTCGAATGCAATCAATATAACAAGGTATTATTGAAGATGACATGTTGAATGAATGATGACTTATTACAAAGAGCGTATTGTTCATCGATGAAAAAAATATACGAGGAGTTAAATTGGTAGTTTGCAAAAATAATAAACTAAGTCACCTAAGTCAGTCTTAAAACTAGTCAGTATATTAAAGATGATCTAAAGAAAGAAGGAAAGAAGACATTTATTCAAATTTACAAAGACACACAAATACAACAAAAGAGAAATACAAAAATAAAAATACATGATCTGGTTACTGAAACTGAAAACAGTGAGAAAAGCATAAAATAAAAACAGCGCTTCTTTTATTACTTCATTGAAGTTTAATCAGCCGACAGCATCCTTACAAGCTCGCTGGAAATTCAATTAATTATAATCTTCACAATCTGTACAAGTGGAACAAAAAGGACAAGGTAAATTGGTTGGCTAAGATAATTAAGCTCGTTTTAGGAGTGCAAAAAAAACTGGCTACAATTTGGATACGAGAAACCAAAGCGAAGTTACTACATGCTTCTAGAGTTACTTTCCTTCGGTTTACAACTCATTATCTGATCTATAAGATGACTTACTATAGTGAAATCAGTGGTTTTAGCCAGACTACATTATCTCAGAGATGTTGAACCGACAGCCGAAGATCTGCATTTTGTAAGATGGACTTTAACTAATATACTAACACATGGACGTAATTAGCTTAATATGGAAAGAAACCATACATTGCCTACGAGTGCCAGGCCTCTCCAGTTGCAGTCGAACATGAAATGCGTTAGCTTAAAATTTCGATTCGATGAAAGCACTTCATCGTCCAACCGATATAAATAGCTTAGGGTGCAGTGATTTACAATGGCATTGACGATGAATGTCAATGGCAATGTCATACACAGCTGGTACGATAATGTCGTGCAGACAAACCATAAGTCCTCGTGAATAGAACACGCTAAGTCGCTAACTTTATTACTCGTAAACGAACTTGTTAAAGAATAAAACACATAGGTACCGTGATAGTACGGATAGCTATTTCAAGACACAGGTCAAATCGCGTGCACAAGTTTAAATATTCACACGGTAACATTGTTATGACATATTTAATTTTAATCACATCTTTATCAAAGTTCAATGACTTGATTTACGCACGACGCGTAAAACTGTGAAATATTCCGATCGTAATGATCTCTTGACGATAAAACTTCTGTACTGGAATGATGCAGTTTTGATGATTGATTACGAAATGATAAAAGACTATTACACACGAAAAATATAACTATGTCGCAATACAATGTAAACATTAAAGCAAAACATTTAGAATTCGATGATAAAACACACCATAAGAAAATTTATAGAAACTTTAACGATGTGACCTCATGTGACGTAAATAAGAATACATTAGATTAGATATTAATCCAATCCGCTACCGACTTAATTTCATTTAACCTAACTGCCAAGAAATTACACTACAAACGTTCAGAGGCAGAACCAAAGCTCAAAGAGCAAGAAAGCAGACAAGAAAACTTTCCTGAAAACTGAATGCAGTTACAAAAAAGCTCTAAATAATTAACAGCAAGTGCACGTGGTCCCGCGCAATCTTTATTTACAAACGGAATGATAAAAGCACGCCAGACGCTCGTGATAGATAAGAAAGACGCCATAGGGGATAACGACATCATGACATTTGTTATTATCATGGCTGCAATAAAAAAACATACGAAAGCAATAATTTAGTTAAGCCTATTTGAAGTTATCATTGATTACTGTATTGGATCATGATTGATCAGGGCTGCTTCTTACGTCGCAGCTATGCGATATTAAACTTTCCTTTGGGATTGTGATTTTGATCTAGCAAAACATCCGGAATAAAAAAGATTGGTCATTGCCTTAATATTAGTAGACAAAGACCACCAAATATTTCCCAGTAAAGACTGAATAAATCCTATTGACAGATTCGATTACAGTCAAGATCGTCTTTAAGAGTTTACAGTCTTGTTCGTTTACTTAGTATGTGTAGAAGACAGCACTTTCTTATCAGCTACATAGCTAGCAAAACTTGCTTCCTCGGTATTCGTATCTATAAAGCACTTGCCCCATTCTAACATGTCTTCAGCTTTCAACCCTTATCTTATCTTTTCTTAGAAACCTGTTTATTCTAATGTATTCAGCGGCAGATAACAGAGCATGGGGCGACGTAATCAAGATCGTTTTGGACCGACCCTGAAGGTCTCGTCGTATGTAGGTCAAGGCGTACCGTACACTCCAATGATGAATAAATAAAAACTATAAATTTTGTCTTTGTTTCAACTTCCGTATTATTTTGACCTTAAAAACTTATAAGAAGTTGCTTAATGCAGTAGATACTTTAAAAGCTACTTCGATTTTGTTGTGACACTATTATTACACTAATTATTCTAGTCATACATAACCTGACAAAAAAGGAAACAACTTTGCTAGTGAAATAAATTACAATATTGCACACTGATGTGGTCATACAATACAATACAAAAATTCTTCATTTAACACCGCAAATCAGTACAATAAGTTCACAACAAGACACAAAGAAGCGATATCTTCCAGACAAACATTTAGATATACTAAAGCGTGGCAAATAATGGCGGAAATACTAGAGAAAACGAAAACAATAATATTTAGTCATAGTCGCTATAGAAATTATTATAATTATGTTTATCGTAGAGCTTACATAAGAAGTTGTTTACAAATGATCAATTTCAGTTTTTATTTTAAGATAATCTTCGCCAGGCCACTTTGAAAAGGCAAAAGAAGGAAGGAAAATTTTCATGGCAATATTTGTTTTGATTCTCATATGATATTCTACTAGAACATCAACTTATGCGTAACGTGAAATGAAAATTGAAATAAACATCATTCATATTCACCACGGCAATCTAAACAATTTGCGTGGGTTAGAAAAACAATTAGTTCACTTGCCAACGGCGCTTGGCTCACGCCGTATGAGAGTATGAATGAATAAAGCAAATCAGTGCCTTTTATGATTAGTCGCGACAACTGTAATGACCGGCACACTGCCGTTGCCATCTGTCTACAGAAGCTGTAAGACATACTTGTCTATTTAATGCCAGACGAGTGATGGGTAAGTACCTACCAGTTATTTTTGTAGACTGCGCAGATGGTTAGAAATCAAAGTTTCTCGTATAGGAAACAGTAATGCCTGCAAACCTCAATTGATGATTAGATGGAACAGAAAGAAAGATAGGTTACTAAATTCAACGAAAGTCTGCCTGTAGACAACTTAAGTTTAATTTAAAATATTCAGGTCCTTATGATCAAACTAAATAAATCAAAATTAGATTTAGTAAAAACGCCGCAAAAACTCCATTTAAATCTCTTTTTTGAGTCTACCAGCACTATCGAAAGACCATCATTAATATTGTCAACAATAATGCACCACAAGAAACTTAGTAGAAAGTATTTTTGTCTATAAACAAATTTCAATTTCTTGTCACTTAATCACAAATTGAACATAAAATACTCAATTAAAAGTAAAGAATGAATTCCGATACTTCAAAATAAAGAGCATAATGTCATAAACTTCAGAGACATTACAATTATAAGTGGTCAACTATATAACCGTAATAGTAACACTATTTCAATTAGACTGTACTAAATGAGATTCCAAATCGTTATCTAATCATTTCAATCTGGCGTATTAACTGGATTACCTATGCCTTGTTGTGCAAATGTTATCAGAACATAAAATGATCTCGCTACCACGATCACACGGCAAGCTGATGATTATCATCAATTACATGCCGAAGAATTATTAGACGTTATTATGTGACGTTTTTATAGGCGATGATTTAAGATGCTTAATGCATTGGTGTCATTGATAATTCCACTTTTTAAATACTTAAGTCGTCGACAGCAATCCCTCGCCACAAACAATTTAAAATGTCTCACAAAACACCATCTGTTCACCCAAATCCTGTTGGGTCACATTCACAGTGCATTTAGTATTCGGCCTTGAGGTCCGGGTGGATCTCTTCAAACTATTATTCTTGTTGAAAAAAATAAGCTTCATAAAATCACCGTGCAAAAGCTATTATTTCCTACTAGGTTTAAAGATGTACTAAATCCATCTTATTTTGTCATAAAGGCACGCTAAGTTACCCGATATTTCAGGAAATATCTTAAATTGAAAAAAAGTTGGTGTTGCCCATAATGACGATCGTTGAGCAAAATGACGTAAATTGCAGAATATAATGACGCAGTGTTGCCGACAATGACGATTATTTTATAAAACCTTAAATAATATGCAAAATATCTATTTAAAAACCGGCCAAGACCGTGTCGGACACGCCCAAAATAGGGTTCCGTAGCCATTACGAAAAAATTAAGTAATATTTTTCTAAGGATTTTGTATTTTATACGGAATGTTCCAAGTTGAGGTATATTTTTATACCTTACGCTGCTATTTACTCATAAACTACTAATAATTCTCAAGCAAAGTTAGCCGTTATAGTTTTCCTTGAAAGTTTGATATACTGACTACCATCCTGAATTTTTCCAAATTTTTCCACCCACCGGTTTAGATTTTCGAAGAGGCCGCTCGATTTTAATGAAAATTTGCACTTTAAAGTTGAATATTTCGCAAAAAAATTACTGAATCGAAAAATCGTTTTAGCAAACCCCTAAATGGTTTTAAAATACCTATCCAACGATACCCCACACTATAGGGTTGAATAAGAAAAAAAAAATCACCGCCACTTTACGTCTATGGGAGGTAACCTAAAAAAAATTGTTTTTGAATTTTTAATTATGCCATTTTGTCGACATAGCTTACCTATATATCCGTGCAAAATTACAGCTTTCTAGCATTGATAGTCCCTGAGCAAAGCCGCGGACGGACAGATAGACAGACAGACGGACAGACATGGCGAAACTATAAGGGTTCCGTTTTTGCTATTTTGGCTCCGGAACCGTAAAAAGGTTTACTAATGTTTCGGCGAAAATTATTTACCAAATTATTAGCTACAAAACTATTTATCCCATATTTTTATTTAGGCGAAATGTTATTTCCCAACTCAACATTTCACACTGATATCATTTCCCAACTAATCATTTGACAAATTATTATTATGCAAATTATTACCTGGGATTTTTTAAAGATGTCATTTATGTTTTGGTCAAAATGTATTGATTGGCATACCTTAACTTAGCAACATAATATTGAATGGCATCCAACCTACTTTCCTAGTAGCAGGTTATACTGGCTGCTATAAAAAAAAACCTAACATAGAAGGAACCTAAACTACCCAAGTCGCTTCTGGTCCGAACCGTCTTGCTCGCTTGCTTCGCTCGCTCGAACAAATTTTGAAGTAGGACTTTGTAGCATAAAAATTGATCAAATGTTATTTGACAATTTGTTATTTGTCTAAGCCAATCATTTGTTACATAATTATTTGCCACATAAAAGTGTGACGAAGTAAAATTTTGCAATATAAAAATGTTGCGAAATAAGAAAAATGCGAATTAAAGTTATGCGAACGATTGGTTTGCCAAATGAAACTTTGGCGAAAGATTGGTTGCGAAGTGAAATTTTGCGAAAAATATTTCGCCGAAAAGGCAGTACACCATTAAAAAAATCTGATTTAAGTAATCTGGTTTAAGTCAGTTTTAGTCAGGTTGGAGACTGAAAATCAACGGACTCGCTGAGTCTCTCATTTCTTATTTATTTCATACTCATCAACTGTGTTGTTATAATTACGTATATATACATATACATATTATATTTTTTATGTTGGTAAATAAATAAAAAATCTTTCTTTAAGCCATTTATTTGGAAAATTTAATAAATATGTAAAATTTAGCAAATTGCTAACAATTTGGTACGAGTATTTACATGAACTGAATACAAGGAAAAAATTTAATCGTGTTACAACTTGGAGTTTCTGGCTCTGTTATTCAAAAAAATCTTACAAAACCAAAACTAACCCCAAAAACGTTTTTTTTTAATTGTTAATTTTATTTATCTGTTGAAAAAAGTACTTACCTCAAGCAAGATAATCACAACGACTTCAAAAAAAGAAGTTATCTATTCGGTTGCATTTTTTTTGTTTGTTACCTCAAAATTCCGTCAGTTATGAACCGATTACCATTTTTTTTTTGAGTTCGTCTTGAAATGCCTTAAATTAGGTCCCATAAGCACCAAATTAGGATCTGATGATTAGATCTTAAAGAAATCGAGATAACTTATGGTAATTTGGATATATTTAGCAGTAACTCATGCATTATGTCTTGAAAATCATAATTCGGGATATTGACGCAATATTCACAATATGTTTATGATATTGTAATGGTTACTCGCCGAAACATACATTCACTCAAACGTGTCAATATCCCGGGTAGAATAACCCGCCAAACCGGACGATTGCAAGCGGTGCCACGGCGATTGGTGCTGCTCGACAAAAATCCGCGCGTCATAGGCCCTAGGTTTTATGAAAAACTACCCGCAGATTTAAAAAGTGAATGTTCGGACGAGACATTTGGACGTCGACTCAAGAAACTTCTTTTGGACAAATCACTGTACTCAGTAAAAGAGTACAGTGAAATGAAATTTAATTAACTGATTATGATTTTGTCTGTACCTTTATGTACCATTTCGTTTTAAATTTCTGATTTTTGTTTGTTTTTATTTGACACTTTTCACATTATGTGACTTTATTTATTTATATTTTATTTTTTCTTTTCATTATTGACATTATTTTGTCCTGTTTTTTGTGGACTACATTTTATTTTACATTGACTTTTATTTGCACTGACATTTTAATTATTATTTTTTTTATTTGACATAGCAATTGTAATTTTTATTTTTAAGTCTTTACCTTAAATTATTGTTATTATTTTTAAATTTGATTCTCATTTGACATTGTAATTCTGATTCTATTTTTAACTGACATTTTATTGAAATTTCCTATTATCATGTATTATTATTATTTTTTGTGTACAATTTGACGATCCTTTTGTGAATATCTTATAACTACTTTACATGTACTTATAATGCATTTTTTCATCAGGAAATAAATGAAAAAAAAAAAAAAAATAATTTGGTGAAATAGAACTGATGATGAAGACCACATTTGACCAACAGAGCTACTACTCAATAACAAGTACTTCACGTATGAATTTCAATTACTTTAACACAGTTGCTAAGCAATTTATGCTCGTCGTAATGCATATGGTAAAAAATGGAACGGGTGGTGAAGCACCAAGACTTGTCTATAATTAACGTCTCTGCATCCGAAAAAGCAATCTATCGTAAAAGTTGTCGAGTAGTTGACATTAAACAATTGTATCCCTGATTATTAACACTCAAAAGCGTGAAAGTAAAAAAATATTTTCATGTTTTTTTTGTAGTCGGTTAAATTTTTTGTTATATTTTTTTTAGGAATTAAGTTGTCTTTGGTTACTATAGCTTTTTCATCTACTTTTTCTACAATAAAATAAAATAAAAAAATATAAATCATACAAAAAAATCATTATTGGCAACAATCGTCATTGCTCTTTTCATATACAAGATCATTATTAGCAACAGCCGTCATTGTCGTTTCTTGCATTGTTGCTGACAATGATGTTGCCGAAAATGACGAATTCTAGAAAATTCGACGCCACGACGACAATAAATATAAGTTGTACAAAACACAAGCACTGGAGTTATTTGTGTCCAGAATACTTTATCATCGTGAATCAATAACACTTTACCATGCATAAATAACTAATATATAGCTACAAATTAGAATGACGATCGGAATGACAAATTTTGGAGATTGTATTTCAATAAATTACCGCTTATAAACGGGGCTTGTGATCCTTTCGATGCGTGGCGGCTGATTGAGGAATGGGGGGGACCGTCGCTTGGACGTGGTGTGATGTTTCGAGTGCATTCCGTTTTTTCAAAACTTTGTAAAACAATTGTGTTGCCGTTAATGACGTTTATTTTTTGAACATTCTTTGACGTGGTTTTTTATCCACTTCCTACTTAGGTATTTAATATGTTTTTCATGAAATACATTGTGCATTTAATGGTATGTAATAATTATGAACTCATTTTACCATATTGTATTAATTGATTTTTTTATGCAGTCAGATAGCAAAATTCATGCAAGAGCGACATCGTAAATAATGCAATTTTTGATTGTATTTTTTCAATATATTTTTTTCCCTTAATTCAATCACAAAACGGTATCGATAGCATTTTCTATACTTATTTAGCTACCAGATTCAAGAATCAAAGTTTTGGATTTCTTTGATGGTGAGGAGTTTTATGGCGAGACATCAATTTCGGGTCCCCAAAATATTCGCCCGTCCACATAAATTCACGCTTAGGCTTAAAATGTAAAGGTATACAGATAAAGGTGCCTCACACGAACGGCGCACGTGCTAGCGGTGTGGTGATACTGTATCAAGGTTGGTAACCTAATCCTCTATATCCATTTCAAAGTCCCTTTGGTTTTCTTCGAACAGTTGTCGATTTTCTTAATTCTTTGTCTTCTGTGTCCCCTTGAGATCCTCTCAATTCATTTTTATTATATTAATTTGTTTTATTTTGACGATTGGATAGATTAGAGAATTCGACTAGACTATAAAACTTGAGATCCCCGATTCAATCAGCGGTGGGAACAGAACTTGTAAGAATAATATGACTTTTTGTTCCCGAGTTCTGGACGTTTAATATTATGTTTGTTTCTACATATGCATATTTATTCATACTACAAGCTTCCCCTAGTTTGGAACTAATTCAACTTACGTCAATTGTCCCATGATATTTATTTATTTGAAAAAGGGTTATTAACTCTTGTTAAGTTATTTTAATTAACATGCATTTTTCTTCATATGTCACTTTTATATCACCCTTTGCTGCACAAATAAAACGTATTTTTTCTTATATCGGGTTGTACCTTGTTATTATGAATTAGATTACCTTCATCTACAAAGTTGATCCATTGATGTCGATGCGTTTCAAACGATCAAAAGGACCTCATCGTCATGTCCTAATGTAATTCTTTCTATTAGTTCTTTCTTTTGATTTGATAAGACGAAAATAGCAACAATTTCCATAGATAACATCATAAAATATTTGCATTAACAGCTTTTCAGAGACAAGTGAAAAGCAAACAATAACAGCACTCCAAACAGACAATCAAGTCATTAAATAGCTCTTTGAGATTAAAGCAAATACCTACTTTGTAAATATTTCCTGTATTAATACCAGCAATGATGTTTCAAACAACACAAAAGGCAATTATTTCTTTAAAAATTAATTAATGTCTATTTCAATAAATGCCGAAAAAAAAACAATCAGATTCTAATCTTTTTTTTTTCTTAATCTTGTTCATATTCTTTAATAGTAAATCCAGAGACCTTTTTAATTGAATTTTAAAGGGCACAATTGATATAAGTATTTTTAAGCACACAGTCATTAGTAGAGACCGGATTATATGCAACATAAAAAGCTTGAAATATGCATGCAAATATGCATGAAAAATGCTTGAAATATGCACGAAAACTGACAGAATATGCAACATTAAATGACTAATTTTTTTTGTTTTGTAAATATTATTCCTTTAGATTTAAGTTTATTGTTAGTAAATACTTGTTTTAAGTTTTACTTTATTAAGTATGTGTCTTTATAACTTATTGTTTTTTAATAAAATAAAATAAAATTAAGATTTACATTTTTTTATCACAAAATCAGCATACATTTAGTAAACTATCCATTGATAGACGATAATCGATAAAGTAATATGTTACATTATTTAATATTTTTGTAAAAATTAACAATCAAGTATTGTTCTAAATGTTCAGTGGTAAGATTAGGTCTTCGATCATTCAAAAATCATTTAGAATACTGTAAATTATAACGATAATATGCATCATCACTAGATTTTAGGAAAAATATGCTATTAGCGCTGAAAATGGCTTAAATATGCAAATGCATATGCAAATATGCAAATGCATATTATCCGGTCTCTAGTCATTAGTCATTACTTGTTTCATTCAAAATAATCTAAACACGTTTTCCTCGTTTGATGTTTCACGTTCCTTGCACAGGACGAGCAATGTTATTGCTTTCATTTCATTATCATTTCTGCCAATTATCATTTCTACTTAATCGTTCATGTTGAACAATACCATCATCAACAATGGTACGAGTCAGCGACACAAACGTAGCAATCGTACCAACTTTACAATTGAATCTTCATTATGTTAAGTATGTTACAAACCTTTTTTTATTAGGCAGACAAAAATGAATTGAAGAACTATGAAATTGGTATCCGACTGAACATTCGGTTTTGGTTTAAAATTGGAGTTCCAATTTCGACAGAAAGTCTCTTCCTTCGGGATCAATCAGCATCATGGTCACACTTGTCGCCTGCGTATCTGCTGATATTTCATGGCCTCATCAAATAGAAGATACTCGCTTTTATTAGAGCTACCAAATTATCAAGTTAGCCAATTTAAGACGCGAATTATCCGTTAAAATATCATTTAATAACAATAATGATAGCGCGGTGTAGAACATGTATAACCTCATCTGCGCTAACTACTTAGTACTCATGCACCATAGCAGTCCATCTATTCAATGGCTAGGTGACGCTACAATTGTTACATTAAAAACAATAGAATATTTCACAGGTGCTGCATAAACTATGTCTGCCGGAACACCAAATCTATTTCATTAAATAACAATTTCAGTAGTGATCGCGTGTAATAGAACATTATTCAATTGTGAAGAAGCGTGACCGAATGAAATTACCTATACTAAAGGCAAATGGCACTGAGACTACAATACAATAATACAATTAGTACCGGCAAGAGCAACCGGCATATAGTACAATGTAGGAGCATATGAAGTGATGGATGCCTCTTTAACGGTTAACAAAAACCCTTTAATAGCAT
Organism: Choristoneura rosaceana; assembly: GCA_037349165.1. Taxonomy (NCBI): domain Eukaryota; kingdom Metazoa; phylum Arthropoda; class Insecta; order Lepidoptera; family Tortricidae; genus Choristoneura; species Choristoneura rosaceana. Next base: position 3,464,523 of record JAZBNJ010000019.1, read on the forward strand.
AAGAACTTACTGGCTGAAAATAGGTAATGCTAGCTAAATCATGACAACCGAAAATAATGGAGAATATACGCGAGTCATAAATATATTAGACTGTGAGTTAGATACACTTGCGTTGTATTCTTTCTGATACCTTTGAAGCCTGAATTAATGTCAATTTTCGAAAAGGAAAAATCCCAAATGTAGTGACGTTTTAATCTCGATAAGTACTACTGGAGATGATTGCAACGCTTCTTGAACCTTGGAATTTGATAAAGCCTATAGCGTTTGAAATTATACTAATAACTGCGCAGTAAGCGATCGGTATCGAGGCATAAATCTTAGAATAAATAATGAACCAGATGGCGTACTTATTACAAATATTACAATACGATCTCCGGCCGGATATAGTGAAGAGTGTGTTCAGAAACTATGATCAACTAGTTATGTTCTACTTAATCAACTATCTTCCTTCGGATTTCAGTATTGTGGTATAACATCTCCTTGGAGAGACATCACTCTATTGCAGCCTCTTCCCACTCTAAATGAATCGAGTCGGTGTCAAAGTCTTTACAAATGCAAAATTTCAAAATAGTTAGTTATTTTATCCCGTGTTTTCTGGTGGGTAGTCTGACTATTTCTCAAGAGTTCTAAATAGTCACATTCTATTCTACATAGTCCTCTACACGAGTGTTAAGTATCTGAGCAATTGAATCATTATTATCTATCTGCCAGGATTTTTGAATAGCCTATATAGGAAAGTCATCAGCCTCATCATCATATCTTCTTCTTCATTATATATCGAATCTATTTTATGTAACACATCGAAAGACATGCACTTGTTGAAAATAGATACCGATAACTATCTGCAAGATAAACTATGCGATACCCGCTGATAAGAAAGAAAGATTGCGATAGATAAGCTTATTACTTTATAATAAACAGATAAGGTGGTCGTCAAGTGAGAGACGCAAAACAACAGATCAGGGCCTGCATTTATAGTTCAATGGATATACCATGTCAAACATGTCAAACCTTATAAACTCTCACCGTGTGATCTATCCGGCCGAAAAGCCCTAAACGACATCGTTGGTACGGAAACTACGGATACTCCAATATCACACCATAATAAATAGAATGAATCACGAAGACTGGGTATTTTTCGTCAGCAAAAAATCGGTTCTTAATGGGGAATGGATGAAAATTTTAGAAACGCTTGAAACTTTTTTTATCTATAGGAATAACCTTTTTAATTACTTAACATAAAAAAAAAAACGATTTTTAAGTAGCATCAATTAATTTCAAAAAATTAAAGAGTTTTTTTTACCGCCAAATTACGACAGTCAGGTCGGTTACGGGTTGTTCCATAGATAGTCCAGAATAAAAAACATTAAAAAAGAATTTGTGTCTTTGACAGGTGATCCTCGGGGAAGGCTATATCCAATGGTGTACGTCTTCCGGTTGATATGATGTATCTTAATCCTATTGGAGAAAGGGAATTCCTGAGATACTATACTAGCATTAAATTTCCTTTGGATAAATAAAACGCTACAAGAATACGGAAGTATTCAGGTTTTTATCGTTTGACAATGAAACCCTAGCCAATACAGCGGAAAAGTCCTCTCCAAATTGATAACCGCAAAACTGGAATGTGTAATGAATTGTTTACAATTAAATTCCATAATGATCTGAAAGACATGTGTAAAGTGGTGGGGTGTTTATTGGTTGGAGGTTAACGGTTTGAAAGACCGGTGACATTTCAACTACACTTGGTTTAAATAGGTACCTATTTAACTAAATATAAACAAACTTCAGCTGTCAGATTTGGTACATTCAAGGTTTTAATTTTAATACATATTACTTATCTATCATTGTAATACACGTGGAAATGAGGGTGGATTTTTGTTTGAATGAGTTGATGTAAACGAGCGACCGAATGATTCAAGATTTCTGTGGAACGAATGAGACGAGCGAATGAGTGAAAGAGAGTGGAGTTACGATTGGGTGAGCCTGGGTGCCAGTTGTGTTTACTGTTTTCTCTTGCTTTTTTGATACGTGTTCACTAGTTAAATTTTGTAATAAACTTTTCTAATTTTCTTTTGTAAAAGTTTTTTTTCCTTCGCACGATCCCACATACATACTAGACTAGTGTATTTCAATACAGAAATGTAAATGTTTAGACAGTTTGTTGGGAAAATTTCAATATTTAAGACACCAATCGACGTTGTTTTGTTTACATTTAGTTAAATACCTATCCATACCAAGCATTTTCCTTATTTTATTTTACAAGCAAAGAACAGGAACACGAGTACTTTTAAAATAACCTACAAGTGACCCGGCTCTAGTTGATAATCTACAGATTTTGGCAGTACTACACTAATAGACTTACCAAAAGGAAATAATAATAATGTCAATACAACCAAAAGATTTGCAATCGATATCACGATCTGTGTTAAGCTTTTTTTATGTTATAATGAAATCCGCTTCTAGCCAGTTATCACTCATAATAATAGAACTAACAGCACAACCTTGGTAGTTGATAATCAATGGTAAATAAGCAACGAGATGTCATAACTTACCATAATGAACATCTAATGGATTCGTGCATTCGCCCAGATTCGCCCCAAATCACGACCAAATCGAAGACAAATCCCTTAAAGGAGTAAGCTTGTCAGGAAAGCCAGGACGAAGAAAATTCTGTCATTGCAGAGATGATAATAGTTCAAAAATTTTAAAGCATTGAGGTAATATTGCAGATTCACAAGAAATTGTATTCAATTAGAGCCGGAAGAATCTTTGCCGTTTGGCGTTTCCACCAATCTTTAAGTCATAATCATAACACAACTGAAAAGATTACAAACAGAAGTACTTAGGGAAGAGAAAAAAAACGGCCATATGCGAGTCACTCATTTACAAAAAGGGCCAATTAAAATTTTTTAATACATTCACCAAATGCGAACAGACAATTGTGCAAGAAAAGAATAAAAAAGTTTGAAACTTCGATCATCAAAAGGTTTGAAAAGAAGAAATGTAATAGAAAAAATAGAAGTAGACAGTCCAAACGTTAGCTTTAGTTGGCAATGGGAAGTGATGCACGATCAATTGCGACTGTTTGCGACCGAACAAATAAACCAATTTGAAACGCTTCCGTCTATCATCAGCTCTAGAACTGCTAGATCAACATGATCCACAACCATTAGTTTAGCGATCTAATAATAGGTCAACGTTTGAAGGACAATGCATTTTTAGGCGAAACATGCATCATCACAGACAGCGAGCTTATCGCGATTTGCGAGTTTTCTGGGGTACTTTAAATTGTTCTGTTGAAATTTACATTTGCGTTTTGCGTTTGCGTAAAATAATAACAAATTCTCTCTTCCGGAAAGATTTTTGAAAATCTTAGAAATATAATAAAACTTGTCTAGCACTCGCTTCAAACTAGAAATACTTATGTATTTAACATTTTTTAAACGACTCCAGCACATTGCAGCACATTTAATTTTGACCCTAGCCGTAACGTAATTGATAAGAGAGACAGACGCTTATACGAGTAGGTACTTTTTCATAACCAATAAGTACTTGCTTATCCATACTAATATTATTAATGCGAAAGTGAAGTGTTTGTCCGTCTTTTACGCCGTAACAGAGCGACGGATCGACGTGATTTTTGGCATAGAGATAGTTTATGAGCCCGAGAGTGACATAGACTACTTTTATCCGCGCGCGATAACCGAATACCACGCGGGCGGAGCCGCGGGCAAAAGCTAGTGTATTTTATAATTCTAATAAAACAGCATTAGATATTAGGAGGACAATAAGATACCCTGGAACTGGAATGCTCATTGCATAATATCTGAGAGCCATTATTCCATTTCTTCAAGGAGCAGCGTGGGTTGAGAATCCTTAAGACGCGATCGTCGATTGTTTGCCAATTGATACCTACTTCGGTGGAGCGCCCAATGCCGATGGGATAAAGGAAAATGGAATGTATTGGAAGGACATAGAGGAATGTTGAATGAGACTCGCTAACTAAATGTTTTGCTGTTGTGGGCTCTTGTTTCCGAGTGCTAATGGCCTGAATGGGGAAGTTTCTATGGAAACGCCTCTAATTTTTAGTGTTCCGGAGCCAAAATGGCAAAAACGGAACCCTTATAGTTTCGCCATGTCTATCTGTCTGTCTGTCTGTCCGTCCGCGGCTTTGCTCAGGGACTATCAATGCTAGAAAGCTGTAATTTTGCACGGATATATAGGTAAACTATGCCGACAAAATAGTACAATAAAAAATTCAAAAACAATTTTTTTTTAGGGTACCTCCCATAGACATAAAGTGGCGGAGATTTTTTTTTCTCATCCAAATGTGTGTGAACCTAGCATATCAATTTCTAGAATCTCAAAATGTAATTGCTGTTCTAGTAGCATCCCGAATAGTTCTACAGTTCTGGATAATTTTTTTTTATAGTTCAGCTCAATTTTTTTTTTAAATCGATTTTATAAAAATGAGATGCTAACTTCGCGTGCAAAAGTCAGCATCTCAGCAGTTCTCGGTTTCTAGACCACAAATACGTAAGAAAATGCATAGTTCTACAGTTCTAGATGCATTTCATAGATAGTTCTGCTAAGTTTTTTAAAAAAAACTTAAAATAAAAAATGAGATGCTAACTTCACGTGCAAATGTCAGCATCTCAGCAGTTCTCGGTTTCAAGACCACAAATACGTAAGAAAATGCATAGTTCTACAGTTCTAGATTCATTTTATAGATAGTTCTGCTAAGTTTAAAAAAAAAAACTTAAAATAAAAAATGAGATGCTAACTTCACGTGCACATGTCAGCATCTCAGCAGTTCTCGGTTACTAGAACACTAATACGTAATAAAGTACATAGTTCTGCAGTTCTAGAGGCATTTCATAGATAGTTCTGCTAAGTTTAAAAAAAAAAACTTAAAGTAAAAAATGAAAGAAAGAAATAATTTATTTGAGATGCTATCTTCACGTGCACGTATCAGCATCTCAGCAGTTCTCCGTTACTAAACCAATAATACGAAAGAAAATACATAGTTCGACAGTTCTAGATACATTTTACAGATAGTTCTGTTAAGATAAAAAAAAAAAAAACTTAAAATTAAAAATGAGTTGCTAACTTCATGTGCACATATCAGCATCTCAGCAGTTCTCGGTTGCTAGACCACAAATACGTACGTAAATGCACAGTTCTAGAGTTCTAGATAATTTTCATACATAATAATAATTAATGGTAGTTGCTATGGTTATGGTTTATGGGGGCGACTGAAAAACAGCGTCTGTTAGCCAAAGGACCTTGTTCTGCAAGGCGCAGGCATAAGCTGAGTCGCTTTCCCTTTTGATAGTTTGTACCTACTTATTATTTGTTATGTACCTATGTATGTAGAACTAGCAAACTATTGAATAAATATCTTATTATTATTATTATTATTATTATAGTTCTGCAAAGTTGTCGGAAAAAAAAAACAAAACAACATATGATATGACTCTGTGCAGAGTTCTGGTCGGCATCTCAGCAGTTATCGCCCGTAGCACTACCATAACAAATGCAAACGTAGAGTTCCTCCATCTAGATTCAAAACAGCAATAGTTCTTGGCTCAAAACCAAAACATATAGTGATATGATATGACTCTGTGCAGAGTTCTGGTCGGCATCTCAGCATTTATTGGCTGTAGCACTACCAATACGAATGAAAACGTAGAGATCCTCTATCTAGATGCAAAATTGCAACAGTTCTAGGCACAAAACCAAAACATACAACATATAGGGATATGTAATGACTCTGTACAGAGTTCTGGTCGGCATCTCAGCATTTATCAGCTGTAGCACTACCAATACGAATGAAAACGTAAAGTTCTTCTATCTAGACGCAAAACAGCAACAGTTCTAGGCACCAAACTAAAATATACAACATATAGTGATATGATATGACTCTGTGCAGAGTTCTGGTTGGCATCTCAGCAGTTATCGGCAGCAAGACTACCATAACGAACGAAAACGTAGAGTTCCTCCATCTAGATGCAAAACAGCAATAGTTATTGATACAAAAGCGAAACATATAGTGATATGATATGACTCTGTGGAGAGTTCTGCTCGGCATCACAGCATTCATCGGCTGTAGCACCACCAATACGAATAAAAACGTACAGTTGGTCTATCTAGAAGCAAAATAGCAACAGTTCTAGGCACGAAATCAAAACATACCACATGTAGTGATATGATATGACTCTGTGCAGACATCGAATCAATTTTTATCTTGCAAAAGAGAGCAGTTAGAGCAATTTATAATTTGAAGACGCGTGAATCTTTAAGATCATTTTTTAAGGAAACTGGTATCCTAACCCTGCCGTCGCTTTATGTTTTTGAAATAATCATGTACGTTAGGAAGAACATATGTGATTTTCCCACTAACGTCGATAAGCCAAAGGCTACTAGAAACACAGGGAAGCTTAAAGTACCATCTTACAGACTGGCTAAAACCAAAAAGTCGTTTTTGGGAAGTTGCATACGTTTTTATAATAAAATTCCAAAAAATATTACTGAAGAAACTGATACAAAATTTAAATCTACTGTCAAAAAGACATTAATATCTAAGGCTTATTATAAAGTTAACGATTATATCATGGACAGGGATATTTGGAAATAATTCCGATCCGCACTAGCGATCCCTTCAAATAGTGAACCTACTGTGTTAAAAATAAAATTGTGTTAAATACTTGTAATGTATAGTACATAGATATCATTTATAAATATTGTGAATCTGTTTTTAAAAAAAAAATACCTCGTTGAGTTTCTTGCCGGATTCTTCTCAACAGAGGTTTTTTTCCGAACCGGTGGTAGATTAAAAAAATGACGTGTAAAAGTGCCCATTGCGGCCTATTTGCTGAATAAATGATTTGAATTTGAATTTGTGCAGAGTTCTGGTTAGCATCTCAGCAGTTATCGGCGGCAAGACTACCATAACCAATGAAAACTTGAGTTCCTCCATCTAGATGCAAAACGGCAATAGTTCTTGGCACAAAACCAAAACATATGGTGATATGATATGACTCTGTGCAGAGTTCTGGTCGGCATCTCAGCATTTATTGGCTGTAGCACTACCAATACGAATGAAAACGTAGAGTTCCTCCATCTAGATGAAAAACAGCAATAGTTCTTGGCACAAAACCAAATCATATAGTGATATGATATGACTCTGTGCAGAGTTCTGGTCGGCATCACAGCATTTATCGGCATTTATTCATCTAAATTTCCTCTATCTAGATGCAAAACCGCAACAGTTCTAAGCACCAAACCAAAATATACAACATATAGTGATATGATACGACTCTATGCAGAGTTCTTTACGGCATCTCAGCAGTTATCTGCAGCAAGACTACCATAACGAACGAAAACGTAGAGTTCCTCCATCTAGATGCAAAACAGCAATAGTTCTTGGCACAAAACCAAAACATATAGTGATATGATATGACTTTGTGCAGAGTTCTGGTCGGCATCTCAGCATTTATCGGCTGTAGCACTACCAATACGAATGAAAACATAGAGTTGGTCTATCTAGATGCAAAAAAGCAACAGTTCTAGGCACGAAACCAAAACATACAACATATAGTGATATGATATGACTCTGTGCAGAGTTCTGGTCGGCATCTCAGCAGTTATCGGCTGTAGCACTACAAATACGAATGAAAACGTAGAGATCCTCTATCTGTATGCAAAATTGCAACAGTTCAAGGCACAAAACCGAAATATACAACATATAGTGATATGATATGACTCTGTGCAGAGTTCTGGTCGGCATCTCAGCAGTTATCGGCTGTAGCACTACCAGTACGAATGAAAACGTAGAGATCCTCTATCTAGATGCAAAATTGCAACAGTTCTAGTTTAGGCACAAAACCGAAACATACAACATATAGTGATATGATATGACTCTGTGCAGAGTTCTGGTCGGCATCTCAGCATTTATCGGCATTTATTCATCTAAATGTGTGATCGTCAATTTCCTAAAAAACACTGTATTTTTTTCCAAGCAGCCATGTAGACGCTGCTGTTTGACACGGCGACTTGACGATATTTTTTTAATCCTACTGCAATCCCCCTTGTGTTGTAGGTGCCTCTGGCCGGTGGTGATCTCTTACTATCAGGAAACTCACTTTCTCGTTTGCCATCCAGTCAAATAAAAATAAAAAATAGCGAGAAATTCAAGATAGGATCACGTGACCTGGTTCCTAGAACTGTTGCTGTTTTGCATCTGGATAGAGGAACTTTACGTTTTCATTCGTATTGGTAGTGCTTACAACCGATAACTGCTGACATACCGACCAGAACTCTGCAAAGTGTCATATCATATCACTACATGTTTTGGTTTTGTGCCACGAACTATTGCTGTTTTTAATCTAGATGCAGGAACTCTACGTCTTCGTTCGTTACGGTAGTCTTGCTGTCGATAACTGCTGAGATGCTAACCAGAACTCTGCACAGAGTCATATCATATCACTATATGTTGCATATTTCAGTTTGGTGCCTAGAACTGTTGCTGTTTTGCATATAGATGGAGGAACTCTACGTTTTCGTTTGCTATGGTTATCTCGCTGCCGATAACTGCTGAGATGCTAATCAGAACTCCGCACAGAGTCATATCATATCCCTATATGTTGTATGTTTTGGTTTCGTGCCTAGAACTGTTGCTGTTTTGCATCTAGGTATAGGATCACTACGTTTTCATTCGTATTGGTAGTGCTATAACCGATAACTGCTGAGATGCCGACCAGAACTCTGCACAGAGTCATATCATATCACTACATGTTGTATGTTTTGGTTTCGTGCCTAGAACTGTTGCTATTTTGCACCTAGACAGACCAACTCTATGTTTTCATTCATATTGGTAGTGCTACAGCCGATAAATGCTGAGATGCCGACCAGAACTCTGCACAGAGTCATATCATATCACTATATGTTTTGGTTTTGTGCAAAAGAACTATTGCTGTTTTGCATCTAGATGGAGCAACTCTACTTTTTCGTTCGTTTTGGTAGTCTTGCTGCCGATAACTGCTGAGATGCTCACCAGAACTCTGCACAAAGTCATATCATATAACAATACGTTGTATGTTTCGGTTTTGTGCCTAGAACTGTTGCTATTTTGCATTTAGATAGACCAACTCTACGTTTTCATTCGTATTGGTAGTGCTACGGGCGATAACTGCCGAGATGCCGACCAGAACTCTGCACAGAGTCATATGATATAACTATATGTTGTATGTCTCGGTTTCGTGCCTAGAACTGTTGCTATTTTGCATCTAGATAGAGGATCGCTACGTTTTCATTCGTTATGGTAGTCTTCCCGCCGATAACTGCTGAGATGCTAACCAGAACTCTGCACAGAGACATTTCATATCACTATATGTTGTATGTTTCGGTTTCGTGCCTAGAACTGTTGCTATTTTGCATCTAGATAGAGGATCTCTACGTTTTCATTCGTTATGGTAGTCTTGCCGCCGATAACTGCTGAGATGCTAACCAGAACTCTGCACAGAGACATATCATATCATTATATGTTGTATGTTTTGGTTTCGTGCCTAGAACTGTTGCTATTTTGCATCTAGATAGACCAACTCTACGTTTTCGTTCGTATTGGTAGTGCTACAGCCGATAAATGCTGAGATGCCGACCAGAACTCTGCACAGTTATATAATATAACACTATATTGTATGTTTTGGTTTTGTGCCTAGAACTGTTGCTATTTTGCATCTAAATAGACCAACTCTACGTTTTCATTTGTATTGGTTGTGCTACGGACGATAACTGCCGAGATGACAACCAGAACTCTGCACAGAGTCATTATATATCCCTATATGTTGTATGTTTCGGTTTTGTGCCTAGAACTGTTGCAATTTTGCATCTAGATAGAGGATCTCTACGTTTTCATTCGTATTGGTAGTGCTACAGCCAATAAATGCTGAGATGCCGACCAGAACTCTGCACAGAGTCATATCATATCACTATATGTTTTGGTTTTGAGCCAAGAACTATTGCTGTTGTGAATCTAGATGGAGGAAATCTACGTTTGCATTTGTTATGGTAGTGCTACGGGCGATAACTGCTGAGATGCCGACCAGAACTCTGCACAGAGTCATATCATATGTTGTTTTGTTTTTTTTCCGACAACTTTGCAAAACTATGTATAAAAATTATCTAGAACTCCAGAACTGTGCATTTACGTACGTATTTGTGGTCTAGCAACCGAGAACTGCTGAGATGCTGACATGTGCACATGAAGTTAGCAACTCATTTTTAATTTTAAGTTTTTTTTTTTAATCTTAACAGAACTATCTGTAAAATGTATCTAGAACTGTCGAACTATGCATTTTCTTTCGTATTATTGGTTTAGTAACGGAGAACTGCTGAGATGCTGATACGTGCACGTGAAGATAGCATCTCAAATAAATTATTTCTTTCTTTCATTTTTTACTTTAATTTTTTTTTTTTAAACTTAGCAGAACTATCTATAAAATGCATCTAGAACTGTAGAACTATGCATTTTCTTACGTATTTGTGGTCTTGAAACCGAGAACTGCTGAGATGCTGACATTTGCACGTGAAGTTAGCATCTCATTTTTTATTTTAAGTTTTTTTTTAAAAACTTAGCAGAACTATCTATGAAATGCATCTAGAACTGTAGAACTATGCATTTTCTTACGTATTTGTGGTCTAGAAACCGAGAACTGCTGAGATGCTGACTTGTGCACGCGAAGTTAGCATCTCATTTTTATAAAATCGATTTTAAAAAAAATTGAGCTGAACTAAAAAAAAATATCCAGAACTGTAGAACTATATATACGTACGTAAGGTATTTGTGGTTTAGTAACGGAGAACTGCTGAGATGCTGACACGTGCACGTGAAGATAGCATCTCAAATAAATTATTTCTTTCTTTCATTTTTTACTTTGTTTTTTTTTTAAACTTAGCAGAACTATCTATGAAATGATTCTAGAACTGTAGAACTATGCATTTCATTACGTATTAGTGTTCTAGTAACCGAGAACTGCTGAGATGCTGACATGTGCACGTGAAGTTAGCATCTCATTTTTCTTTTTTCTTAACTTAGCAGAACTATCTATGAAATGCATTTAGAACTGTAGAACTATGCATTTTCTTACGTATTTGTGGTCTAGAAGACGAGAACTGCTGAGATGCTGACATTTGCACGTGAAGTTAGTATCTTATTTTTTGTTAAGTTTTTTTTTAAACTTAGCAGAATTATCTATGAAATGCATCTAGAACTGTAGAACTATGCATTTTCTTACGTTTTTGTGGTCTAGAAACCGAGAACTGCTGAGATGCTGACTTGTGCACGCGAAGTTAGCATCTCATTTTTATAAAATCGATTTAAAAAAAAATTTTGCAGAACTATGTATCAAAATTATTTAGAACTCTAGAACTATGCATTTACGTACGTATTTGTGGTCTAGCAACCGAGAACTGCCGAGATGCTGACATGTGCCCATGAAGTTAGCAACTCATTTTTAATTTTAAGTATTTTTTTAAATCTTAACAGAACTATCTGTAAAATGTATCTAGAACTGTCAAACTATGCATTTTCTTTCGTATTAGTGGTTTAGTAACGGAGAACTGCCGAGATGCTGACACGTGCACGTGAAGATATAGCATCTCAAATAAATTATTTCTTTCTTTCATTTTTTACTTTGTTTTTTTTTAAAGCTTAGCATAACTATCTATAAAATGCATTTAGAACTGTAGAACTATGCATTTTCTTACGTATTTGTGGTCTAGAAATCGAGAACTGCTGAGATACTGACATTTGCACGTGAAGTAAGCATCTCATTTTTTATGTTAAGTTTTTTTTTAAACTTAGCAGAACTATCTATGAAATGCTACTAGAACTGTAGAACTATGAATTTTCTTACGTATTTGTGGTCTAGAAACCGAGAACTGCTGAGATGCTGACTTGTGCAGGCGAAGTCAGCATCTCATTTTTATAAAATCGATAAAAAAATTGAGCTGATCTCTACGTTTTCCTTCGTATTGGTAGTGCTACAGCGGATAAATGCTGAGATGCCGACCAGAACTCTGCACAGAGTCATATCATATCACTATATGTTTTGGTTTTGTGCCAAGAACTATTGTTGTTTAGCATCTAGATAGAACAACTCTACGTTTTAATTCGTTATGGTAGTCTTGCCGCCGATAACTGCTGAGATGATAACCAGAACGCTGCACAGAGTCATATCATATCACTATATGTTGTATGGTTTGGTTTCGTGCCTAGAACTGTTGCTATTTTGCATCCAGATAGACCAACTCTACGTTTTCATTCGTATTGGTAGTGCTACAGCCGATAAATGCGGAGATGCCGACCAGAACTCTGCACAGAGTCATATCATATCACTATATGTTGTATGTTTCGGTTTTGTGCCTAGAACTGTTGCAATTTTTCATCTAGATAGAGGACCTCTACGTTTTCATTCGTAATGGTAGTGCAACAGCCGATAACTGCTGAGATGCCGACCAGAACTCTGCACAGAGTCATATCATATCACTATGTGTTGGTATGTTTCGGTTTTGTGCCTAGAACTGTTGCTATTTTGCATCTAGATAGACCAACTCTACGTTTTTATTCGTATTGGTAGTGCTACGGGCGATAACTGCCGAGATGCCGACCAGAACTCTGCACAGAGTCATATCATATCACTGTATGTTGTATGTTTCGGTTTTGTGCCTAGAACTGTTGCAATTTTGCATCTAGATAGAGGATCTCTACGTTTTCATTCGTAATGGTAGTCTTGCCGCCGATTACTGTTGAGATGATAACCAGAACGCTGCACAGAGTCATATCATATCACTATATGTTGTATGTTTTGGTTTCGTGCCTAGAACTGTTGCTATTTTGCTTCTAGATAGACCAACTGTACGTTTTTATTCGTATTGGTGGTGCTACAGCCGATGAATGCTGTGATGCCGAGCAGAACTCTCCACAGAGTCATATCATATCACTATATGTTTCGCTTTTGTATCAATAACTATTGCTGTTTTGCATCTAGATGGAGGAACTCTACGTTTTCGTTCGTTATGGTAGTCTTGCTGCCGATAACTGCTGGGATGCCAACCAGAACTCTGCACAGAGTCATATCATATCACTATATGTTGTATATTTTAGTTTGGTGCCTAGAACTGTTGCTGTTTTGCGTCTAGATAGAAGAACTTTACGTTTTCATTCGTATTGGTAGTGCTACAGCTGATAAATGCTGAGATGCCGACCAGAACTATGTACAGAGTCATTACATATCCCTATATGTTGTATGTTTCGGTTTTGTGCCTAGAACTGTTGCAATTTTGCATCTAGATAGAGGATCTCTACGTTTTCATTCGTATTGGTAGTGCTACAGCCAATAAATGCTGAGATGCCGACCAGAACTCTGCACAGAGTCATATCATATCACTATATGTTTTGGTTTTGAGCCAAGAACTATTGCTGTTTTGAATCTAGATGGAGGAACTCTACGTTTGCATTTGTTATGGTAGTGCTACGGGCGATAACTGCTGAGATGCCGACCAGAACTCTGCACAGAGTCATATCATATGTTGTTTTGTTTTTTTTTCCGACAACTTTGCAGAACTATGTATAAAAATTATCTAGAACTCTAGAACTGTGCATTTACGTACGTATTTGTGGTCTAGCAACCGAGAACTGCTGAGATGCTGACATGTGCACATGAAGTTAGCAACTCATTTTTAATTTTAAGTTTTTTTTTTTTAATCTTAACAGAACTATCTGTAAAATGTATCTAGAACTGTCGAACTATGCATTTTCTTTCGTATTATTGGTTTAGTAACGGAGAACTGCTGAGATGCTGATACGTGCACGTGAAGATAGCATCTCAAATAAATTATTTCTTTCTTTCATTTTTTACTTTAAGTTTTTTTTTTTAACTTAGCAGAACTATCTATGAAATGCCTCTAGAACTGCAGAACTATGTATTTATTACGTATTAGTGTTCTAGTAACCGAGAACTGCTGAGATGCTGACATGTGCACGTGAAGTTAGCATCTCATTTTTTATTTTAAGTTTTTTTTAAAAAACTTAGCAGAACTATCTATGAAATGCATCTAGAACTGTAGAACTATGCATTTTCTTACGTATTTGTGGTCTAGAAACCGAGAACTGCTGAGATGCTGACTTGTGCACGCGAAGTTAGCATCTCATTTTTATAAAATCGATTTAAAAAAAAAATTGAGCTGAACTATAAAAAAAAAATATCCAGAACTGTAGAACTATTCGGGATGCTACTAGAACAGCAATTACATTTTGAGATTCTAGAAATTGATATGCTAGGTTCACACACATCTCATACCCCATAGTGTGGGGTATCGTTGGATAGGTATTTTAAAACACCATCAGGGGTTTGCTAAAACGATTTTTCGCTTCAGTAATTTGTTTGCGAAATATTCAACTTTAAAGTGCAATTTTTCATTAAAATCGAGCGTCCCCCCCCCCCCCCTCTAAAATCTAAACCGGTGTGTTGAAAAATTAGAAAAAATTCAGGATGGTAGTCAGTATATCAAACTTCCAAGGAAAACTATAACGTCTAAGTTTGCTTGAGAATTATTAGTAGTTTATGAGTAAATAGCAGCGTAAGGTATAAAATATACCTAAACTTGGAAGATTTCGTATAAAATACGAAATCCTTAGAAAAATATTACTTAATTTTTTCGTAATGGCTACGGAACCCTACTTTGGGCGTGTCCGACACGCTCTTGGCCGGTTTTTTACATGTTATTTCGGTTATTACGTTGTCACTTGTTATCTTTAACAACAGTGTAAGAAACTTACCATACGCATCGCTGTCACTTGTGAAGCATATTCATATTTGTTGTTGTCAAGTTACTTTTAAAGAATTTTGATTCACCTTCGTGTTAAAGTAGTCTTTACCCACAGCTTTGCACGCGTGAACCATGCACGGTCTGGAAGATGAATTGATATTCTGGAATTTAACTATTTTCGGTGCCCAAAAAACACACCGTGGCCTTCATTTTCGTTACATAAAGAACACCCGTGTCTCATGTCAGTTTAAAAAGCGTTGTTGACTATTTAACAGTTCAAAACGCCGGTTTTGTTGATTTTTCTTCAAGTTTATCAAAACTTTCCATGCAAAAATACATCTAAGAATAGATAATGACATTTAAAAGAAATACGTAACAGTTGCTTTTAGATAATCTCAAAAATCGTCTCTTCTGTCAATATCATCTCGTGGGAGAGTACCTACTGAATATTGAACTTTCCGTGTGAACATCGGACACTTGACAACTGATACAATGTCCATACAAAAGCATTGATTCGACCTTCACAATACACGCGACGTCACATCTAGGGAGGCATACGAACAAACAACATGCTCACGAGCATGGTAATTTTATTAGCATATGCATACAAAATGCATACCGACTGTTTGAGGAGAACTGTACTGTACTAGATTTGATTAGATACAGTTTGTTTGCGTCAACTTAATTTAAACTTAAATTTATAAAACCGCTCTTTTTGCGTAGCTAGAAGGATAGAAAAATGTCCTGACTTGCAATGTCATTAGCGTCCAGACCAAATTCTTGGACCAGAAAAGCGTATATTTTACACAGGTGTTCCCTGTACAATAGAGACAAAGAACAAGGACTCTAGTTACGAAATTCTGAGTTCTGCAAGGGGGCTAAACCGCGAATGCGAATTGGTACAATATTGGCAAACAATAATGATGATGTAAAAATCACAACACCAATAATCGACACGAAGCCCGGAGTTGACAAACAAATATCTTCAATCAAAACTAGTGCACGAGAGAGCCTAGCTATAATATAAATCAAGTGCCTCTTACTGCGCAGCACAGATGCTATAGGCACAGAATATATAATAGTACTGACGCTATAGGTATAATACAACAGACAGGATAGTAAGGATACATTTATTCGTGTGCGCTTGACCCACATTTGGGCCCTACCCCACCGATTTGAAGCCATTTTAGATAGCGATGAAGCAGCAAGATGTGGGGTCTGAACGAATCGAAAGTTAAATGGTTACTGGGCACCTATTATTGGTGGTTATTGGGAGCTGGCAATTTCAGCATTAAAATGTAAACAGTTTTTAACGGGTGATAACAAAAAAATGAGAACACTTTTAGCACTCTGTAAAAAAAATACTGGCCGCATAAATAAAAAAGGTAGTATGTAATGTGGTTGTCACTTCTTTCGTGATGGTAGTCACTTGTTTTTTTCCTGCATTTGTTTTATTGTATGTATGTATGTATGTAAACTCTTTATTGTACAAAATAAGTAAAATAGGTACAGTTGACAAAAAAAAACAAATATGTACAAAGGCGAACTTATCCCTTAAAGGGATCTCTTCCAGTCAACCTTTGAGTGGATGAGAGGAGCATTCAGTCAGGGACAGACAAAAAGTTAGTTTAATAACTAACATAGTGGAAGCTACAATACATTGCTTTAAATAATAAAATACACAAATCTACAAATAATCCTAACATAAAAATACACTACTACATACAAATATATATGCAAACAAACTATGAATAATATGTACCAATACAATAAGCAAAAATAATAACAATAATAGTAGTTTTTAATATTTACGGAGAAGGTGTGAGCCACATTTTCTTCAAACCCTCCCTGAACGATCCTACGGTGCGAGATTGCCTGATGGAGGTCGGTAATCGATTCCACAACCTTGTAGATTGCACTGTGAAGGATTTAGAGTAGGTCTTGGAAGAGGTAGAAGGACAGGCTAAAAGGAGGTTGGTACTCGACCTTAAACGATGCTGGCTACCAGAAGCCAGGTAACTGAAACGCTCGGATAGGTATGTGGGAGCAGAAGGATTGAAAAGAGTGTTGAAGAGCAATGACAGAACGTGAATATTTCTACGATCCCTGATAGGCAACCACTTCAGCTGTATGCGGAAATCAGACACGTGGTCGTACTTACGGAGTCCAAAAATGTAACGAATGCACACATTCTGAAGGCGGTCAAGCCTGTCAAGCAACCCCTCACTCAGATCCAGGTAGCCAATATCACCATAGTCTAGCAAAGGAAGCAAAAGGGACTGAGCTAGTGTAATTTTAGTTTGGAGAGGCAGAAAATTCTGCAAGCGCCTAAGCGAATGAAGCGAGGCAAAAAGTTTACGACTGACCTCGGCTACTTGGGCTGACCAGGACAGCGTCTGGTCCATTATAATCCCCAGATTTCTGACGGTAGACGAGAAAGGAATGAGTGTACCATCAAAGTACAAGTTTTGAACTACCAAGTCAGACATCTGAGAGATGAAATATGGACTGCCAATAACAATCGCTTGCGTTTTCTTTGTATTTATTTTGAGGCCGAAGCTCGCAGCCCAGTCGCGAATGGTATTGAGGTCAGCGTTAATACGATCAATTAGTTGAGGAAAATCGTTGAGACTAGCAGCAGAATAGATTTGCAGATCGTCAGCATAAAGGTGGTAAGAAGAATTTAAAGAAGATGTAATACCGTTGATAAAAATAGAGAAAAGGAGAGGGGAGAGTACACCGCCTTGAGGAACACCAGCAGTAAGATCGCTCCAGCTTGAAAAAGCGTCTTCAACCCTAACTCGCTGTTGTCTCCCACAAAGGTAAGAACGGAACCAGGAAAGTGCAGTTGGGGATATGTTTAAAGTGTTGAGAATACCAAGAAGTATCTCGAAGTCAACGGTATTAAATGCACTACTGAAATCCAGTAACACAAGAATTGTTAGCTTTCTGCTCTCAATATTGAAACGGATGTCATCAGTGACCTTGACCAAAGCCGTGACAGTGCTATGCCCGGGACGGAAACCCGATTGGAAAGAATTTAGGAGATTGTGTGTGTTGAGATGAGAGGAGAGACGACGATTTACAAAATGTTCAATTATTTTTGATAAAACTGGGAGAATTGAAATAGGACGATGATCAGAAAAGGAGTAAGGACTAGAAATTTTAGGAAGAGGAATTACATGTGCACGTTTCCACAACGAAGGGAAACAGCCTGTTGAAAAAGAAAAATTAATGATATGGGATATAGTAGGTGCAATAATTTCCGCCCCGAGCGCAAGCATATCCAAGCTCAAGTCATCCTCACCCACAGCCTTCGTCCGAATCGACTTCAGAATATTGAGAACGTCACGCGAAGTAATGGCACCAAAATTAAAAGTGGGGACCTCTGGGTGTTGAATACTGGCAAGAAGAGACAGGGTGTGCTGTTTAGACAGAGGGTCCAATTGAACTGGTGACGTACTAAAATGATTATTGAGGCCATTGAGATCAGTTAATGTAGAAGAATTCTGTTGAGATTTGCCCACCCCTAGAGTTTTTAGGAACTTCCATAGAGCAGAAGGGGGACAGTTATCAATAGACTGATAAATGTACCTCCGTTTAGCATCCCTACACACCTTATTGCTGCGATTACGCAAGGATACATATTTCCGCCGATTTTCCTCCGAAGGATCACAACGAAGCCTAATGCGAGCTCTATTCTTCCTAGCCATCATGCCCCTGATCTCTGGCGTAAGCCACGGTGCTGGATTGTGCTTGACACGCGTAGGCTTAAGAGGAGCATGCTTATCAAAAACGCCAAGCAATGCGCTATTAAAGGCTTCTAGCTTAGTGTCTATGTCAGGAAGAGCCTCAATGGCATGCCAGTCGACCGCACTCAGATCACTGTGAAGGGCCTGCCGGTCTACATTACGGAGGTTTCTGCGCATCACAACCTTGTGCTTCCGTTTTGGAGGGCGGATATTAAGAGAGGCATATATTAGATCATGGTTAGAGAAAGCTGCAGCATTAAATTGGCCATGAAAGGTAACAACGTTAGGTGAGGAAGTGATCATTAGATCCAGAAGTGAAGGGGGGCCGTTATGGGGAAAGTGTGTGGGGCTAAGTGGAAGAATACTGAGATTAAGGGAAGTAACAAGGGATTGAATTGTTTGGGAACGGAGGTCATTCTTCAACAAGCACGTGTTAAAGTCACCCATGAGAACAATACGATCAAATTGCGGACAAAGATCAACCAAGGTCTTCTCGAGTGAATCGAAGTAGCTAATATTAGAAGAGGGACTATAGTACACTCCGAGAAGAACCTTAGTGTGGTGGAGGGAGACGTTAAGGAACAGATATTCAGGAGACTGGGAATACGAAGAAAGAGAAGGTGACTGTGAGGCTACTTGACATGCAATCTCACTGCGCAAATAAATGGCAACACCGCCACCGCGAACAGTGTCAGGCCCGCCATCTCGAGATCCCGTTCTGTCATTACGAATCAAACGATACCCAGGTAATGGATAAAGAGAGGAGTTAAGAGAGGGTTTCAGCCATGTCTCAGAAATGAGAATAGCGTGAATATTCTTGCCAGAAAAAGTAGTGAAAAAATCCGAAAAATGTGCAGGAATACTCTGTGCATTAATGTGTACAACATTGAAGGTTTTGGTGCAAGTTGAAAAAGTACTGTGCAATCGATCACCGAGATCCGGCAAATCCGATAGATCGCTCAAGGAGTCGTGAAGGCTAGAAGAAGACGCTGAGAAAAATTCGCTTTCATAACTAACGTCAAAAACGTCAGACATGAGAGCCACCTAACAAGAATAATATATATAATATAATACTTAGTAAATAAAATAAAATAATAAAACTATAATATACTCCTCCCATCGCTCGCCAGCAGCCAGTTACAAATTTGAAAAAAAAAAAATTAAAAAAAAATTTATAATAAAGACAAATAAACAATCAAAGTAACTATTAAAAGAAAATAAAAACAAAAAAACAAAGAGTATAGATGATAGATAGAAGAAATAGATAAATTACGAGCATTGAATCGATGATTACGAGCAGGCATGTCGCACCAACCCCGCACATGGACAACTAAACGCAAGCAAAACGTCAGCTGTCACTGTCTGACACTGACAGCTGACGTTCCACGCACGTTCACATAATGGTTGGTTACCTACCATAATTTTGTGCCGCAAGACAAACAAAAAAATAAAAAAAGTAAATCGCTTGTGGACCAGGGAACAGCGACTACCCACCCGCAATATAAGAATATAGCACCAAGGCAAAACGCAGATAGCACCAAGGCAAAACGCAGATAGCACCAAGGCAAAACATAAGACACAGTAAACACACTATTCAAATCACCTGGCCCTATTTACGCAACCTAGATGGGCTTTTCTGCCTTTGTGGTCGAGAACGCAGTGTTGGCTCCCGTCGCGTTGCGGGCGCCCCGGTCGCTTCGGGCGCCGCATGCGCATTCAGGGCCCCGCAGGTCTTGACCTTGGCCGCACCCGCATCCGCGCCTGCGCCCGCGCCCACCGGCGTCGCCTGGCCCTGGTCCCCCAAGGCTGGCGCGTCTAAGGGGATTTCACGCAGCTCGTCCAGTGTGGTGATCCGGTGTCGAGTCCTATTCCGTCCGAGCACTACAATATTCCCATCACTCGTCCAGCTCCGCTCCACACCAAAAATACGGCGAGCCTCCACAAAAACTGCATGCCGAGCGCTTGTGAGAAACTCGGATAATGTGCAGCCGGAACCTTTGAGGTGTTTCTTGCTTGACCACACTGTATCCCGTGTTCTTTGGCAAGCAAAACGCACCAGAATGGGCCTCTGCTTCCTACTTTGACGAGACTTGCCCAAACGGAAACAGGAATACAGAGACCCGTCTGAAATGTCCTGCACACCAAGCTTTTCCCGACAGATTTGAAGCACCTTAGCAGCAGCATCCTCATTGTCCGCCTCCGGAACACCATGCAGGAGAAGAACAGCTGAACGTGACCTCATCTCCATCTGCTCTAGGGTCCTATGCACCAGTCCCATTTGCGCCTGAAGACTTTCAACCGCATTCCAAATGAAGGTCTTGAATGCATGGTACTCCTCCACAATACCCGGTTCAGTCGCCTGAGTTGTCGAAGAGGCACTCTCAAAAGCACTCATGCGGGAAGAAAACAGCTCCTTCATCTCGTCCAAACTCTTCTGAAGCTGTGATAAGTGGTCCATGGTAACGGCAAGACAGTGTGTTGTTCCCCGTGAAAATTGTGACCTTTGACCCTTTATAAATGTGAGTTAAGATAAGATTTACAGAGGTGATAACAACTGACTGTGGCAACAATGTACTCAATACCACATGTAAGTAAAAATTTCCAAACAATATACTGTATTTACGTTTTTGTATATTTAATTAAATAGAGCTTAATAATAGTCGACTCTTATTGTTGTCAAAAATGGCATCTAAACAAGAAATCCTGAGAAAACGCATTGTAAATTTTTATCATTCTAATTTGATGTTAGGGAAAAAGTTCACAGTGAATCATTTTACTCAAGAGAATGTACCAGCATCTACTGTGTATAGAATTTTGGCATCTCAGACTACAACTCGTAAAAGGGGCAGTGGCAGACTGGCAAAGATAATGACCAAAAGAAGGCTGAAAATGCTTCATACCCAATTTAATGATTCTGACACTATGAGCCAACGTGATGCTGCGAAAAAATTTAATTGTAGCCAACCGTATATCTGCAAATCATTAAAAAAGGTTGGAATAGTATGCCGAAAGAAGGTGAGGGCACCAGAATATACAGAAAAACAAATTTCGACCATTAAAACCCAGTGCCGCTGGATGACCCGAAATTACGCGGGAATAAGTTTCATTTTAGATGATGAAAGTTATTTTCCGTTGAGCAAATTTCATATCCCGGGAAATGATAGATACTACACAAGTAACAGTTCTACCGCGCCTTCGGATAAAAAATACAAATTCAAACACAAGTTTGAGCAAAAGGTTATGCTGTATGTCGTAATTTCCGAAAGAGGAGTTTCAAAACTGTGGTTTAAACCTAGTGGTTTAGCCGTGAATCAAAACATATACCAAAACGAATGCCTGAAGAAAATACTAATGCCATTTATTCAGAAATATCACTCCGATGGCAAGTATGTGTTTTGGCCGGATAAGGCGTCGTCGCATTATGCCAAAAAAACTGTCAGTTTTCTGGACTCCAATAACATCCCATTTGTACCGAAATACCGCAACCCAACAAATCTTCCTCAATGTCGGCCAATTGAAGATTTTTTCGGGTATTTGAGTTCCTTGGTTTACAAGAATAATTGGAGAGCCGAAAATTGTGCTCAGTTAATAAAAAGGATAAAATCTTGTGTACGCAAAATGGATAAGATTGCCGTCCAACGTTCCTGTGCGACCACTTTGACTAAGCTCATCATGGACCATATTCAAATGTGCATTAATAGTTTTAGTAAGAAAAACAGTTATTTTTTTATGAAATTATACTTAATTTTGATTTCAGACCCTGTTATATAATTTTTTCACCACCTTCAATAATTCTAATTTTTTTGTTATCACCCGTTATTTTATCTGACTGCAGCGAGTCTGGAGGATTACTTTTGACCTGTATGTGAACGGGATGGACAAATTTTAGAAATAAGCCGTCATTGGAATTCATCTTTGCAGTGGCAATTTTAGAGGCTACATTTTATCCGTAGTCAGGGTTTAATTTGAAACGTATTCACATTTAATAAGAAATAAAACCCTGCGCTCTGAAACGTAAATTAAAGGACTAATAAACAGTTAAATGCACGGAATAGAAGAAAACACTGTTCTTTGTAGATGTGAAAAGCGGACACAATCGTTACTAAAAGTGTTTCTCTTTTCCATCGTTAATGAACTTATAATCTTATGACCGATGTAAGCACACTAAGACATTTAAAGGGTCCCGAAAGTCCAGGTAGACACTAGACTAAACTAGAATTACTTGCACTTATTTGTGTAGGCTTACTTGTACAAGCAAGATTGCGTACCTACTTTTGACTTGGCGACCTTTTCTGATCGTGTGTCTACTAAGTTCGGGTACTTGACCGAACAACACGAGAAAAAACAACTCGTCGAGTCATAAATTGGTAAGGACGCGTACTTATTCAAACGTATTTAGGACTTAATTGTATCCATCAAACTCCTGCCCTTCACCCGAATTGACCAAAACCCGTTCCATAGCTCCAGTTACAGCATCGATTTTTTAGAAAATCTTGGCGCTTGGCCAAGTGTAAGGTTACGTCCGATTGTTGCCTACCTGGCGGGCCGCCAAGTGGCACGACAGTCGTTATTTTGTGGAACATGTATTAAAACCGATGGACTTTATGTTAGTTACGCGAACTTCAGTATGGTATTTTGGTGCACCGACAGGACTTTAATTTGCGTGGGTAGATATGCACAGAATATCGTTGTATCTTGCTGGAAACTACAATCGACTTCATCATCTCTTTCTTTCGCCATCTTACATCGTTTGTCTTTTAAAAATGACTTATTTCTTAATTAATTTATTATTTATTGATAAAAACGTTTACACATGACATTACAATAATGACCAATTCGCTCAACTTAAGACTAAAAATATTTTCTTTTCAGCAGTATACATTACATTATATGGCCGTTGACGGACAGAAAAGAATTCAAGGAATTCTTATTACGTAACATAAATTAGGCAGGAAAATTTGCTTGGATTTTTCCGTAGAAGGTTGACGGTATTTCTAACGATTCTAATAGTTATCGGTGGAATATAGCTTTAAGAAGATTCTAATTTAAATGTGTAATGAGACGCTCAAACCCAACTACCTAAAGCTGGATACTCCGAGTCCGAGAGGGTAGAACCCGTAGAACCTAAATACTTCATCTAAACTAATGGAATAATTAGGGGATAATTCACACTTCTTTGACACAAATTTTCCTAGTCCCAAAGTAAACAAAGCTTGTACTATCTTATGTTGTATCACGGGCTTCTGTTGTGTTTGGAAAATTCCAAAAATCTTGTTGTTTGATGTAGTCAGTTCACCTAGTGCAATGGTTCCCCCCAACCAGTGGTCCGTGGACCACCAGTGGTCCACAGAAACCAAAATATGGTCCGCCAACGCTTTCAAATTAAGCGGCCTATTGATTAAAGTTTATTTTCAGATTGATTGATTCACTTTATTTTTCTTGTAAGTAGTGGTCCCTGCCAACAACAAAGAAATCAAAGTGGTCCTTGGTCAAGAGAAGGTTGGGAACCACAGACCTAGTGGGACGCCTGGCAACGCTTCGTTTTCCAGCGGGTGGTCGCCACTCGAGGACGTTTTTCCTCCTATTATCTGATCTTCCAGCGATGTGGCCCACAAATTGCCACTTTAACTTGCATATTCTTTGAGTTACGTCGGTGAGTTTAGCAGTCACCTTTCGCATTTATAATTCTAGCAGGTTTAGGTACATACCTCAGCTGAGCGCAGTAGTACTGGTGCGGGATGGCGGTAAGCACTCCCGCGCCGTCTCCGGTGTCATTGTCGCACGCGCATGCGCCGCGGTGCTCCATACGCTTTGCCAGCACCTCAGCATCTCGGACGATCTGCGACATACGGGCAGGGTTACCAAGGAGACAAATGTA
Organism: Choristoneura rosaceana; assembly: GCA_037349165.1. Classification (NCBI taxonomy): domain Eukaryota; kingdom Metazoa; phylum Arthropoda; class Insecta; order Lepidoptera; family Tortricidae; genus Choristoneura; species Choristoneura rosaceana. The sequence goes on from JAZBNJ010000019.1 coordinate 3,488,985, forward strand.
AGCGGCAAGTCGAGAAACATCTGTCACTTTACAAAGCTAACCCTGTTTCGTCACAATATTCTCCAATGTCATTCTGAAGATTGTGAATGTTTTTTTTTTGCCAGCACCTCGTCATCTCAGACGATCTGAGACAAATGAATGGGCAGAGTTACTAAGGGGACAAATTTAAAGGACAAGAGTCGAGAAACATCTGACACTTCATAAACCTAACCTAACCCTGTTTTGTCACAATATTCTCCAATATCATTCTGAAGACGGTAAGTGATTATTTTTGCCAGCACCACGGCATCTCGGACAGTTTGAGACAAATGGGCAGGGTTACAAAGGGGACAAATGTAAGGAAGAAGAGTCGACGAACAGTATGTGACATATTATTAGCAAAATAGAGATTATACAGCCAATGCTCAGCGAAGACAAAAAATCGGTTGGAAATTGAAATTACGGATTTTTTGAAAAATCTATACATCTATTTTTCCAAAATGCTTTTCTCTCCGCAGTAGGAAGACGTCGCATATAAATCTTTCTTTCTCTGTTTTGAATATTAATTCTTATAACTCTGTTTATATGTAAAGGTAGCTTAAAATTGTTCTTCAGTTCAATAACAGGAGAAAGTCATAGCCAGAGACCTAAATAGATACCCTAGCCTCCTATCAGGTACGAATTGGTTCATTATGTAGATCCTTGCGAACCAAGTTACAGCTTATGAGCCTTTAACAACATACGTTTAATTCCACACAGCAACCAGCAAAAAACATGGCCTCATAAACCCTATCTTATTTGTAATGAGTATTACAAATAAGACACATTTATTAAGCAACGCGTGCCAAAACAGAGGATAATAAAAGCCTGTGTATTCAGTTTTAAGGCATGTCTAGACATTTTAAACGTACTATTCATATGGTGCGGTGCCAACTGCAATCTTTACCAGAGACAGGAAAATTTTACAAACCCCAAATGTCTCCTGTAATATATTAGTAACTGCGAGACTTTATAACTCTCGCTCGCGTGTAACAGTATATTTTCAGTAAACTAAACTCAATATTGCCCATAAAACTTTATGGCAACCAAATGGCCATCACACCGCTTCACCTTTACAACTACCGCTCAGATTTTATCGCACACTCGCAGACTCCCCTTCTCCCTGGGGACTTTGGGTTGGTTTTTAATGCGGCAGAAAGACATGGCATGTCTCTTTCAAATGAGATACCATCTTGTTTAATATCTTCCATTTAAAAAGTACCTTAATTCAGAGAAGCAACGGAATAAAAGGCAAAGTCAAAGTCAAAGTGATTTATTAGTAAACATATGTATAACTGATTACAGTGGCATAACATGTACCTACTACGCAGAAGAAATCGTCGAGATAGAGGAGAATACCTATATGTTTTAGGCATAGTACAGTCGAGATCTCGACAAAATTGAATCGCGGCTAATACCAAGGCCTTTTCGCTTTAAATTACAGGATGATTTCTTTGCCAGTATATGAAATTGCCATGGCAATGCCTCTTAGCCGTGAGAGGTATTTGACTGATTTGGACCTGTCCAATGGTGCAGTGAATATTATTTTGAGTTGTCCAATGTCCAGTATCGGAAGATGCAGTACGAATTTACAGAGCACTCCTTTGCAGCCTGATAATCTGGACATCGCAATAGAAGTGTTTGATGAATGTGGCCATCGAGTCTTTCAATGAGGCTTGTATAGTCACATATGTGCACTTAAGCCTCAAAAAAAAATTACTCAAATAAAAAAAGGTAAGGTAAATAGATAATAAAAAAAAACTCACTTTATGAGTACGTTTTCCGTCGATAGCAACCACAAATCCGACTCCGCAGGCTTCGTGCTCGTTCTGAGGGTCGTACAAGCCTTGCTTGGGCGGCCCTTCCCACTCCATACCTGGAACAAAGTGGCTGTTGCAGTGGCGTGGAGTGAACACTTCCCTTAGGCAATCCGGAGACAGTGTTGGACGTTCACCAACGAGATAGCCAGGTGACCTAGATAAAGCCGTGGGTTCACGGTGGATGTAGGCTGCTTCCATCCGAAGCAACTGGAGGTCTATAGGGAAGGCTGTCCAATAGTGGACGTCCTACGACCGATATCAATCTCTCTGATGATGAGATGATGAAGCCAAAAAATGAGAGAGGCGTAAGTTCAGATTCAGCACCTCACAATATACAATCTTTGTTACTTGTTATACTGACATCACAGTAAAAAAACCGGGCAAGTGCGAGTCGGACTTGCGCACGAATGGTTCCGTATAAGTACCATTATCTATCTGTACAACATTAGGCATTAGCAAAAAAAAAACACGTTTGTTTTATGGGAGCCCCCCTTAAATATTTATTTTATTCTGTTTTAAGTATTTGTTGTTATAGCAGCAACAGAAATACATAATCTGTGAATATTTCAACTGTCTAGCAAAGAGCGTTCAAGTATTACGTAACGCAATTTGGGGGGAGGGGGTCTTGTAAAACGTTACTGATACGTTACAGGGGCTTTCAAAAAATGCGTTACGTCGCCGTTTTTTTTTTATAACAAGTACATACTATAATAACCTCTAAAGTGAGAAATTCGCATCATCCGTTGTTGTTTTTGGCCTATAAATGCTCTTATTCTGAGTTGCCAGTGTGACTGTGCCAAAAAATGCCAACTTAATTTGGAAAACGGCTAAAGAAAAGCTAAAAAAACTAAATAGAAATGGTAATTTGGGTGTCACGTAACGCTTAGGATGGGGGAGGGGGCACAGAAAAATGATACGAAATGTTACATGAGGAGTGGGGGGTCAAAAATCTCAGAAAATCTCAGAGATGAGTATGGCAAAGTTAAGTACACTAACAAAACGGTGTTATAGCCATAGTAATGCCCAACTCACACTTCACTCAATCTTCTGGTTGCAACCCAAAAAAAAAAAATTATTCCACGCTACTGGAACCTACACTTAGGAAGCATGCTATGCTTTATGGCTATGACCAAATGATGTAAATCAAGTTTAGGATAGAAAATTTGTGAAAATAGAAAAGTAAAAACAGGAAAGTCTTCTCTCTCCTTAAAAACTTATGTCAAAGTTATTTTTAACTAAAGATTTCATAATAGTAGGTTTTGCATTGACCTACAAATAAACAATTATGCTTATCAGAAGTTCAATGGTAATAAAAGATAAATATTGCACAACTCAATACATAACAAGTGGCAATGGAAGTAAAATATCCGCCTCTTATTTATGGAAAACTACATAAAAGCCTTACATTGGAATTGAAACCTATCACTATTAAACTTAAATATTTAACCTGCTACGGCTTAGTGTCCTACATGGATGGATCAACTATTCCTTGTTGTTACTTGTATACTGTCCCGCCAGCAAGGAGACAAAAGTAGTACATTTTAATAGAAGAAAATGTTGTGTCACACTATACTAACATGCTTATTTATATTATTAGAGGGGCCAATTTATAGAAAGGCTTAAAACTACCACAAAAATATGTTTGGAAAATTTTAATCCTATCAACTTATGGTTTAAAGATTGTAACTATAGAGACGCGTGACAAGAAAAAGTAGATCGATCCATGTATAGGACTTATTTTAATGTGATATTTAGCTTTATAGTGTGTCCCACTGCAGGCCAAAAACCTCCCCTTTCTTATTCCAGTCGTTTCTACTCATGCATACATATTGCTGGGCCTAAGTAATCACCGATTGGGTTCCATATGACGGACACCGGAGCAGAGGCAGACCTAGGAGATGGCAGGACGACTGGGACCGATTCCAGTCAGATTGGCAAGAGCTGAAGGGCTACTCCGAAACACGAAATTCGAAGTTCGTATTGTACCGTCTCTCTCACTCTCGTATTAAATTACATAAGAGTAGGCGGGACGGTACGATACGAACTTCGATTTTCTAATTTCGTGGTAGCCTTGCTGGCTCATGTTCATAAAACAAAAAAATTACTTGGGCCGCAGGAGGGTAGCCTTACTCTAAGCCTACCACTGCCTTAATCACTATCAAACTTAATTAAACCTTAAGTAATCCTTTACAGTCATAGAAACTTATTAGCCTTTAGTGCCTGTTGGATGTTATCTTACCATTTTTAAGGTTCCATACCCATAGGGTTAAAAACAGAAACCCTATTACTAAGACTATGCTGACCGTCTGTCACTAGGCTGTATCTCATGAACCGTGATAGTTAGACAGTTGAAATTTTCACAGATTATGCAGAATTGTGGCCGCCATAACAACAAATACTAAAAATAGAATAAAATAGTTATTTAAGGGGGGCTCCCAAACAACAAACATGATTTTTTTGCTGTTTTTTGTTAATTTCTAATTAATGTTGTATAGGCATGGAACTCTTCGTGCGCGATTCTGACTCGCATTTGGCCGGTTTTTTAATATATTTTTAATTTATATAAAATAACTGTTTAGTTTTTCAATGTTACAAACAAATCTTTGCGCTTTCAGTAATTTACATCCCACCAAAAACATTCTGTAAAAAACTAGCCAAGTCTCGATGGAGCTGCTTGTTTATCTCTAAAAAGTAATGAAATCTAGACAGTCGTGCCAAGCCTAAGGTTAATTACTGCGATTTCTTTATTATTATAGTTAATGTTGTGTGACTTGGCCGTTGACTGGTACCCACTCACGTATAAAGAATGTTGAGTCTTAAGTCTTATTATTATTATTTATGTGGTGCAGACCAACTATAATTAATTAAAAATATGAGTGCGGTAGCAAAAATTAAATACTTGTAACCAAATACAGCATTAATATAATTTTCTATTTTCGAAATTCGGCTCCAAAGGGTCCATACAAAACTCGAAAATCAAAGTTTCCATCATACCATCCCGCTGACGCTTATATTATTTAATATGAGAGTGAGAGGGATGGTATGATATGATACGAACTTTGATTTTCGACTTTCATAGTAGCCCTGCTGAGCTGATCCATCAGTGTCTAGTTCAGATTGATTAATGCTAGAGATAAGAACTGCATCTTACATAAATTTAAACATACTAAATCATGTAACTCACTATCTTAAGCAAGGGGATTCATTATCACTATTAAAAAGACTGATTTTACCATGACTGAAGCAAAATAAACTATTTCATTTTAATTAAATACTGAAATTCTGAAAAAGACTTAACAAGAAAAAAAAATTGTAAAATAAGGAAGTTACAAGTGAATAAAATTTGCATTCCATCTGTTTTTAGAACAAGAAAATTTAGTACTGACATACATTCTATGGCTGTCATGTTCCATTAGCATTATAACGTCTCGGATCTCTGTCTAAACAAAATTTTCGTATTTTTAAAGATATTTTAAAAAATCCTTCATAACTTGGTTTGTCGAACAATAGACATGTTTGATAAAATAAAAAATGCTTGAATTTTCCTTATATTTTTCAGAAATTACCTATTAAAAAATATATTATATTGTAAGACAATTAGCCACTATGACTATTAGCTACTGTGTTGATATTATGCAGATTATATGTTCAGCAGTGATCACTTTGTTAATTTTATAAGAATAGGTTTGTTTTTTTTTAAATATCAAATTGAGTACCAAATACTAACCATATTAAATAAAATATTGCTAATAAAAATACATGTTATAATTCATGTATGAATAATTACTGTGCACCTGAAACTGTGTATGATATCAAATTTTATTTCATTTCTTAATGTTTGTAATGAATTGCAGATTGCTCCTAAAATAATATTTTTTAAGTAGCTACCTACTTCAGTCATTAATTTTTCAATTTTGTGAAAATAATCAAATCCTATTGGTTGAAGTACCTGCATAATACATAATCAATAATACGCTACAAGTTTTCAAGAAAGGTCAATCGTTTTTGCGTAAACATTCTGTAATTGTTAGTATTATTTTTCCTTGATGAATCCTCTTATTGGATGCAACTGTAAATTGCAACGCGAAATGAGAAGCTCGCTCTACCAGTACAAGCCCCGTTCATACTGCGTCATCAGTAAAATGCAAGATACCGGCAGATTGTGCTCAAAGTAAACAAAATGCCTGATTATAATTGCACTTCAGTCCACACGTATGCACTACACGTGGCTATTCGCAGAACACCGAACACTATTCTTTATCCCGCAAAACTAAAATAAAACCTCACCTCAAAATAAGTTCGATAACTTGAGCAACTGTGTCCGGTGATAACACTGCCTACCGTTCACTGTTTCACAGACAAGTGCTATCAAATCACATAAGAAAGATTTTAATTTAATATTTTTAACTGGAGCACTGAAAACCGGCGATGGGTAGTGACCTTTCTATTGTCGACTACACGGGCCGGTAGAGCGCGATGGACTGAAATCGAAATGATTTATACGAAGCAGCACGAAACGAACTGCACGACGAAAATACTTCAAGTGTCAGCTGTCACTGTCACTTGTCATACAGACAGACCAAAACCGAACGCTATTGGTGGATTGATTTGACAGAAGACACTTTGGTATTGCCAGTAAGTTTATAAAAACTACTATATTTGTTTAAAAAAAAACTACGTTGTTATAATTCTTTTAAACAACATCCAAAACAAAACGCAGTTAATTTGAGCATTATGTTTTAAATAATTTATTGAATCAGGCGTTACTTTGCGGAGGTCCATATCAATGAACTAAAAGAATTTCCTTGCTCACCCGCGACTTTACGATAGCTAAGTTTATGAAAAATATGCGTGTTCGTGCAGTTTCTCCACCTCCACACAGTAAGAACACACACAAATTACACAAACCCATCTATCACCACCACCAAATCACACTGACGCGTTTCGAACTCGACCAGAGCTCATCTTCAGAGTAACACAACCAAACACCATGCTACAAGTTGTTAGACTCGGGTGAGCAAGGAAATTCTTTTAGTTCATTATGTTTTAGTAATCGCATAAATGTTTAGTTATGAAATGAATTTAAAGGAAAAAGGAAACACATTTCTTTAAGTAAAAACATTTTTTATAATTATGCCAGGTTCATGCCTCAAATTTAAAATATTTTTATTTTTTCATCTCAGAAGATTAGACAGCAATATAACAAAAAAATAATTTTAACAATAAATCAAACTAGTCAGCTTGAAAGGTTTATCCTCTAATCTTGATTATACAATAGTAATATTGTCAAGTAGCAACATTATATTTAATTTCATTCATTCCCCAAGTTGACTTTCCTTCGTCACTACTTCCGTGGCAAATAAGGAAGTGAGTACACTGGACACTGAAACTAAATGAACTGTCCATGAAATCCATAGTTTTTTAGAGTTTCGTGTTCATACTTCAGTTATTGGCAAAAACTCTAGGATCAATTCGTTGTCCATCTGTTCCTCTGTCAACATTCTTTTGAGAAACACAAGGTGGTCACTGATATTATTATAATATACCTATTCTGATCTATTATTCTTGGGAGCAATCAACACAATTTAAAAATACTCATTAAATAAAGTAGCCACTGCAGGGTATTGTTTCTAAAATTATGATTGTTAAACGTCTACCATTGAAAGTGTGTCATATAACTTATGTTGTATTTTAAAAGAGGGAAGTAGGTATTTAAAGATTTGGCCCCCGAGATGGTCAGCTTTGCCTTCCCATAAGTGACGACATAGTACCTATTTCATTTCAAACCTGCATTAGGTGTCTTCGCTACCCCTCGCAGCCTGCCGCCCCAGGCTATGGCCCCTTGGCCCTAGGGTAAATTAAATATTCTAGTCTTCACCTTATATAATCCTACCAGTTTACAATTGTTTACAACCGGCCGATTGAGTGGCGTGACTGTCTATGCGAAATGTCAAAATTTATATGAATGTAGTGTTAGTTCCAATTTTTCCCGTAGCTATTTTAACTTAGGTCAGTGTCCTCCCACCACTAATTCCATTCACCATTCATTCTGTACCAGTTGGTTCTGCAAGTTCCGTCCGGCCGGGTCGGCGGTCAATTCAATTCATTCAGTCAGTTTATTATTTTCGCGCGAAAGTAGCGGACAACTTGGTCCGCGTCGTCGCTCGCAACGTAATCGTAATTTTATTTACGAAACTCATTCTCGTTTATGCAATAATTAGTTGCACGAACTCTAGAATCCTGCGAAAACCCGTGCGTTACTGTTTTCCAGCGTTGTGCAGTTACTGTTTATAGCTGTTTTATTGTAAATAAATAATTTTTGTATGTTATAAAATTCAAAATTTTTGCACTAAATCTTTACAGTGAAGTGTAGCCAATATGAGTTTGAGTCGTTTGCGAAATGTCGTTAGAGCCGATTTGGTGAAAGTTTGTGCGTCAAGTGCGGTGTCGAAACTACATGGACCTTGTTCTAGAAGGGAGCTGTGCACATCTAACGTTCAGCGCGCTTCTATTGCCCAACAAACATCGAAGCCAGATTGGAATCGTGCCGTGAGCGAAGCCGAAAAAATTGTGGGATACCCAACCTCCTTTTTGAGTTTGCGATGGGTGCTGAGCGACGAGATCGCGAACGTTGCCCTACATTTGCGAAAACTGGTCGGAAGCAATCATCCTTTACTGAAAACTGCCAAGTAAGTTATATTTCACGGGTAGGTAGTAGAGATGAGCTGATCATATTTCACCGAATAAGAATATTCGGCCGAATGTTCGGTAAAACTTACCGAACCAAATATTCGTCCAAATATTCGACATAATTAATTCTTAATAGTAGAAACTAGAATTATGATTAATATTTATTTTTAATTTTTTTAATGTTGTTTAATCAATTTAATTTAACTCTTGATTAAAATAAAAAACTTGCTTAATTTCTCACAATAAAGACCTCAATTCATACATGGCTCAACTCAGTAAAAATTTTGACATATTGTGCCGAACATTCGGTGATTTAGCCGAATATTCGGCCGAATGCGAATATTCAGCCTATCTATAATTTTGAGTACTTACCACTTTGCCGAACATTCGGTGATTTAGCCATAGATTTAGAATGTTTTCGCCGAATATTAGGCCGAATACGAATATTCGATAAATCTGCCGAAAACCGAATATAATATAAAACGAATACTTCGGCCCATCCCTAGTAGGTAGGGATCTACTTTATGCCAAGTTATAAATTTATTTATCTTTGTATGTACATGCGTATTTCGGTCGCAGTAAGTAAGGACGTCTAGCAGTGGTAAGAAGTGATGTGTAATATTATATGTGTAGGTTGGTACCTACACTTAAAAATCAAAATAACTTGAATTTTTTACACTAGAACTGCTTAGGTACTTTCGCTTTTATCCTAGTTTTTTTTTATAAATTCGGTAAATTTAAACCTGTTTTCGTAACAGCCTCTTATTTTGTTAAGAATGAGCGGTTCGTGCAATTTTAGAATAATTAATTTTAAATTGCATCACGCAATTCTAGCTGGTTATTTATTACTTGAATGAGTTTTATCTACAAATCTGTTTTAACTTGCACTTCTTTAGTTTTAGAAAATTGTTTCTATTTACATACTAATTCATATTAATTATACCTATAATTTGATATGAGCTTTAGGATAGTCCCTAATATACACTCAGGGACAAAGTTAGAGGAACGCAAGGAACAATTATTTTTGTTTTTTTTTTCCTCACGCATTAAGTCATGCTAAATATTTTAAGAGTTCCGCTAATTTTGTCCCTGAGTATATATTTACGGCTATTATAATCTTACGAAATTCTTATAAATTTGTTACTTTATTAATTTCTGAAATTCGCGGTAACGGTTCACGCGCGGTTGAATTTTTCTATTCATTTATTTTGTTTACGTTTTACTTTTAAAGTTTATTATGTGCGTTTTGTATCTTCTAAAAAAAAAAAATTGAATTTGACAAAAAATACCAAAGTTCAGTCCCTCAAGTACTTCATTAACTACTACATCGAGTTTGAGCTCACATCTTAGTTTTTCGGAAATTATATTCTTAATTTACCTACCATGACCATTACGGCGACGAAATAGGGATTTTGACATCACCAATCAACTGACGTACTTTTTATGAGCTCAATCAACTAACTATTTATTTGTTTTAAAGCAACAAAAAATCTAATTTTACAGTAAATCTAAAATTAACCTGGTTTCAGGGCTAAAATAAAGCGTTTTTTTACTGGAGTTGTGCCTTCGAATTATTTTTTAATAGCGTCATCATCCCTATTGTAAGAAAGCCTAATTTTAGTGCCCCTTCCATTGAGGATATCCTCATCTTAACCCTTCCCTTATCTAACAGGAACCTTATCTACAATGGCAAGAACAACATGCAAGCTTGGGGGCTCATTGTGCTCCTCGTGTCCAAGGCAGCTGGCCACAGCCCTGAGATCCCTGACATGGAACAGGACAAGGCTGCAGGGGTACTCCACAGGTATGTGTGTTGTACAGTCAAAACTGAGTCATGTACCCGGTTGGAACCTTTTCATGAACAATTTTGCTAAGATTTCTTAGGAAAATTAATGGGATGTCAACGTGACATTAGTATCACAAAGATTCCAGTATGTGATTCAGTTTCCTTGCATGTACTTACAGTTTACATGAAAGAGATTGCCAAGTATTTTAATGCCACAGTTTTTTTGATGTTAATTATTGCTGTACGGCGGATTTCAGGAGGATTTTGATATTTTTGAATTCCATTTCATTACTTAAAGCTATTTACATAAATTATGATTGTATTAGGAATTAGTTTCCTGATAAGCATTTTTTTTTTTAATTTTAATGTAGAACGGCCATTCTTATTTTATTGTGAACCTGTCTAATTACCGTACCGCTTTTTTTGTCAGGCAAAAGCGACACGGCACTAGCACGGCACTGAAACTGAGTGCACAGCTAGAAAAAGGTTGGCTGCCATTTACACTTATTTGTGCACTCAAGTCTAAATACCGTGTCACTAGTGCGGGGAAAAAAGCGGTACGGTGATTAGACAGGTGCACAATAAAATGAGAATGGCCGAGAATTGTTTCTTGATCACCAACTTACTTTATTAATTCATTGTCATTAAATAGGCCATTGAAGAGTTCATTAGATCATGATGATCTGCCCTCATCAAGGAATTAGGGCTTGCTGTAGGGACTTCAATATGTTAACAGTACAATGCTGTATCTAGACAGTCCCGCTAGTCAGTGCATATGTTAGACTACTGTAATTTTTTAAAGTAGTTATAAAAGGCTGATTAAGTTACATTTATTGCTTGGTTAAATTTATTATTCCACTAGTTTAACATAGGCAATAGCTTTCTTTAACATCATACATTTTTTTCATTGTTTGTATTTTTTGTAACACACAATAAAAATAAACATTGCACAGTGAAATCGCGAAAGGAAGTGTGTGCGTAACAATTCGTGATTAGCAATCCTTACGTGTCACGACGACGTCACAGACTTGTGCACACGAGAAAATGTAATATAAATAGTACAAGCAAACTCGCAATTCTATTTCCCGCTAGATGTCGCTGTACCGGCCGGTCCCACTCCTGCATCGCGCTGTTAAGATTTTTCCTGCAACAATGACCCGCTCAGCGCTGCGTAAAGAAATCATACTTACCTGGCGTAGGGGATACCGTGATCAAGTAGGCGGTTCCCCCAGGGCGAGACTCTCCCATTGCACTGCGGTTGGGTTGACCCTTGCGATTATCCCTAATGTGGATAACTCGGACGCGTAATTTTTGGTAGTGGGGACTGCGTACGCGCCGTCCCCCCATAAAATGGCAAAATTAGCATGAGTTGCAAATGGGCCAAACGATGCAGCGGGGCTAAACTTCGAACTTAGAACTTTTGATAGGTTTCAATTTACGCCAGGCGGGTCATAATGATTGGTAGGCTGAGACTGCAATTGAGGATACTCTAATTCTTGGCTATACTCTAGGCCTTGACTTCTCCATCCTCTGTTAATTTCCTGTTGCCAATCTTATGTGAAAAATCTATGATGCCGTCGCTATTTATTTTGATTGAAACAGAGATGGCAACAAAAATATGGATCTCAATTTTTTTTTTCTTAACAGTCAGCGAGCGCTAGCAGAAGTGACCGAGATGATTCGAACCTCCCACCTCGTCCACAAAGGCCTTGTCAATATGAACAATCGACAATTGTCAGTGGCTGAACCTGATGACATGACGTTCGGGAACAAGATAGCGCTACTTAGTGGAGATTATCTACTGGCTAACTCTTGCTCAGAGCTGGCTAACTTGAGGTAAGTACTATGACAATTCACGTTTCATTTTTATAGATTGCCATATACTGACATTGTCGTGACATAAGTTTTCTATGGTGTATTTTAAAAGCTCTATTGATTGATGCTTTTTTTACCTTGGCGCTGTCAAATCTCTACTCCTCTCCCACCTCTTCACGACTGCTCTAAGATTAGTTGTTGTGGTAAATAAATCATTTTATAAAATAAGTATGATTAATTAATGTATGTACGTTACCTATAACTAACAGTCTATATACCCTGAAGCCGTATTGCCTAAAGTTTCTGACGATCGTGATCGCTATCTAATAATGACTTTTTTGTACTCGTATACGAAAACTGTCATTTGGTTGCGATCGCGAGCGTCAGAAACATTAAGCAAGAGACCCTCTGGTCAGCAATAAAATTTTATTATTAATACAAGTATATAAAAACACGTTCCTGTAACTGACTGAATATGCAGAGGCGGCTTTAGGGGGTGGCGAACAGGGCAATCGCCCAGGGCCTTGCTCTTGCAGGGGCCTCGCGCAACAAGCCAAGCTTTAAAAATTATAGATTTTTTTAACTGTATTTTCGCATCACATTATTACGAAGGACAAAAGGTCTCGCAAAGACCTGCCGTCTGGAGCCTCGCAATGGGTAAGGCCGCCGCTGTGAATATGCTAATATATAACAAATTGCAAAAAGTCGATCTGACTACAAGAAATAGGCGACACTTCACTATCAACATATATATCTCAATTCTCAACAGTAATGGATGAAGTATAATTTAACTTATAAAATCACAATTTGCGTTATTAGGACATTGGCTTTGCTTTCAAATAAGTTTTTAATTTTATGATAGCTTTGTACTTGTTTCACAGAACTCATGAGATAGCAATCTGCTAGTAAATACAAAATTACTGAAGATTAATCACACAAAAGCTGCAACGGAATCTGCACTATTATTCTCTTGTTTACATATAGATGTTATCAAAATGTACAAGTAAAAGCAATAATAGTTTTTATTTCTATAATTTGCATGCATTGACGATAAAACTTCCAGTATAAGTGAGTTAAAGCAATTAAAACATCTTTATATTCTCTCAACATCAACAGAGATAATCTTCTCCAGTGGGTAATTTACTACACTACCGCATTAATTATACTCAGCATCCAAGGTCTCAAAACCTGATGGCTTTCTGACTACAAAAAGCGAGATCCAGAGACTTTCAAAAACCTGTCGTGTCAGTCATCAATTATTATTTTAAACGTCCATTATTAAAATACTATACACAAACGACGCTTTGTCGGTGAGTTATGCAATGTCTATAAAACTGTGAAAGTTAACGGTCACACATACGATAGGGTAAACTAAACATGTTTATTTTGTAGTTGCCTACTTACATTACGTTTGGAAGGTTTATGGCCTTGGCTTTCATTCTTTAGCTTAAACTCGGTACCTATTTCTAGATTTCACCCGTTATTGAACACCGGAACAAGAAAATAACGAACTTGGAACGAATTAAATTAATACCGAGCTAATCTGGAGATGTTGTCAAGAGGACTTCTAACCAATTTAATTAATTACGGACTAATGTGTTACGACACATTTGCTAGATTAGTGTTCTTTTCTTGTGCGCGATTTGCATTAGGAACGCTCCAGTAGTGTTCATTAAAAAATAAAAATGGTTGATCTTTAACGTGAATTCAATGATATAATATGTTTAGTTACTACTTTTGAATTTTTAACCCCCGACGCTAAAAGAGGGGTGTTATAAGTTTGATCGCAATGTGTGTCTGTCTGAGGCACTTAAACGGGTGAATCGGATTTAATGTTTTTTTTTTTAGTTTTTTGGCAGGTTTTTAGCGATGGTACTTAGACATGTTTCATCCAAATCGGTTCAGCCGTTTTTAAGATGTTAAACTTTAAAATGACAAAGTCGAGGGTTTTACAACTTTTTTTTGGTTAGGTTATTTTAAATACACTTTAAATACTTATCTTTGCATAGTACCTAATGATGTACTTACCGCAAAAAATATTATCACAGTTCCATTGCAACAGTTAACCAACAGAAAACTTACAGTACCTACTTACATTACTTGAATTTTCTGATTGGCGATTAGTAGGTATGTATATATAGTCAAACTTCCTGCGTGCCTAGTGTAGAAAGTAGCGAAAGTGCGAGCATTGTGCGTTCAAGGAACATCGAAATAGAAAGCCTGCCATCCCTATTATGTGTCGCGTAGAGCTGTCAAATTGAGTAACTGAATGGAGAACAAACAAAAGAATAAAGTAACTGACGCCGAAATTTTCAACATTTGCCGTTAGATGTCGCTGTACCGCCCAGTCCCACTCCTGCATCGCGCTGTTAAGATTTTTCCTGCAACAATGACCCTCTCAGCGCGGCGTGGTGAATTCATACTTACCTGGCGTAGGGGACACCGTGATCAAGTAGGCGGTTCCCCCAGGGCGAGACTCTCCCATTGCACTGCGGTTGGGTTGACCCTTGCGATTATCCCTAATGTGGATAACTCGGACGCGTAATTTTTGGTAGTGGGGACTGCGTACGCGCCGTCCCCTTTTGAGTCCCATAAAGTATTATTGATCGAACGAAAATGTCTCAACGATGACCATTAATAAATTTAAGACTGGGCATTGCTAATTTACCAAACTTACCACTAACATTAACCTTTCGACTACACAATTGTCAAATCAATCGAAATCCGTACTAACTTTCTAAAGAAAATGCATCCCCATTCAAGAAATTAAGTTTGGAATTTCTTTCATTTCAGTTTTTTTTTTTTTTTTTTTTAATTTATTTAATTTTAACAATTACACAGTTTATAAATTAACAAATTTTTCGCCAAACTGCATGACAGTTTGTTGGCGAAATGAAACACTCTCAACACTTTTATAAATACTGTGCAAAACTTACTTATATGTATAACTAACCTATTATTAGAAAAGTATTTTTACTTACATTTGCATTAGTAGTTATGTAACAAAAATATGTGGGTACTTGTTCAATTTGATACTATATGTGATAGTGGGTACATCCGTGGTTATATCTATAATTGCCTATTACATTACATTAATGACTGTGTTTTACTGATAGGATTACTAAGCAAAAATAGCTTTACTTTATTTTTATAAATATAAATACTTTATTTTTAGTTGTGAATGCTCAGTTATAGTCTTTTACTGTACTACATAAATACTACATTTAAAGACCCAGCAGTGTGCCAGCCAACTTTGCGTTTCGTTCCTCGCCGCTTACTTACCAACGGGGTATTTAGTCATCCACAGGTCAGCGAAATCTAACCTTGTATCGTACGAGTACACATACAATATTTAATTAAGGTGGTTCGACTTTCCCGCTATATTTATCCGTTCATTAGCGAAGAAAGTATAATGTAAAGCCGTAATCGGGTGAATTGCAAAATAATTGTACATAGTTAATGGATTTAGTTAAAAAAACTTCATTGATTCCTTTATGTTACGAAAGTTACTCATATAGTTTGTATAGGTACTTTCGTGACACAAAGGATTCAATGAAGTTTTCTTAAAAGCCCATTAACTAGGTATGCAACTTTTTTTTGCAATTCACCCAATAACATTTGCTGGCATTTCTTTTGTTTTTTATTTTGATATCCACCAAAACAAAAATGGGGCTTGTTACGAATGGTTTAACTATGTAGTAGATATAGTATTAACGAATATAATATGAATGTTCCAATCAAAATCGAATTATTAGAAACCTTCGGTAAATTCAAATTGTTACATCAGTTACAGATAGGTTATGTATTGCATACTTGGCCGGTTTTAGGGTTCCGGAGCCAAAATGGCAAAAACGGAACCCTTATAGTTTCGCCATGTCTGTCTGTCTGTCCGTCCGCGGCTTTGCTCAGGGACTATCAATGCTAGAATGCTGTAATTTTGCACGGATATATAGGTAAACTATGCCGACAAAATAGTACAATTAAAACTTCAAAAACATTTTTTTTTAGGGTACCTCCCATAGACGTGAAGTGGCGGTGATTTTTTTTTCATCCAACCCTATAGTGTGGGGTATCGTTGGATAGGTATTTTAAAACCATTAAGGGTTTTCTAAAACGATTTTTCGATTCAGTAACTTGTTTGCGAAATATTCAACTTTAAAATGCAAATTTTCATTAAAATCGAGCGTCCCCCTTCCTCTAAAATCTAAACCGGTGGGTGGAAAAATTTGGAAAAATTCAGGATGGTAGTCGGTATATCAAACTTCCAAAGAAAACTATAACGGCTAAGTTTGCTTGAGAATTATTAGTAGTTTATGAGTAAAAGCAGCGTAAGGTATAAAATATACCTAAACTTAAAAGATTCCGTATAAAATACGAAATCCTTAGAAAAATATTACTTAATTTTTTCGTAATGGCTACGGAACCCTATTTTGGGCATGTCCAACACGCTCTTGGCCGATTTTTTCCTATAATTTATATAGGTCATTACGAAATGGACACATAAAATTGTTATGGAAAATTGAGGACGGTTTTTTTCCCTCAATATCAATACTGCTCGTGATTCTGAGTATGGAGTGGAGAACCCATTCTGTTACTTTGAATTTGGCTTGACACGCTTCCGCGTGACTAGATAACGGGTTTCATACATAATTTGATTAATATGCCAACGTCAGAGTATTATAAGAAGACTATTAAACTAGTAGGGTAATGGGACCAGTCATGAGTCATGGACATGAACGAATTATTCGTAATTTTTAGCCATAAACCCATTTTTAAGCTAACTATAGTGCAAATAACTGATGTCCATAACTAATCAATGGTGGTCTTTAACATTGAATTCTTGCTTTCTATTACTGGGTACTATGCAGTAGCGTAACTATACCATCTGGGGCCCGTGGCAAATTCTTTTGACGGGGCCCTATCAGTAAAAATCGTCACGTTGTAAGTACTTAATTTAATTTTAAGTAAAATAAAATACTCAGTTACAATGTTAAAAAAATATTTCTGAGCTCGCGGCCTCTTATGTCGGGGGCCGTGGCATTTTGCCAGCCCTACCACCCTATAGTTACGCCACTGTGTCCATGATTGGTGCCGTCACACTTAGTAATGTTGGTGTTTTATGAATATATCTTAAGGCGATGTAACATCGACGTAGAATCAGCAACAGTTTGCTAATTTTTAAACCACAACTTATAGACATACGAACTTTGCAAAAATAAAGGCTTTTACTGTGGAAGTGACACGTTAATTCTACTCTCCACTTTCGAACTCTCATCGACCGCTGTCAAAATGTAATGGAAACCCTTAGTATGCTATGCTTAAACTATACCTACTACTTACATCCAACAGGAACCAAGAGTTGGTAGAGCTGATGTCTTCAGCGGTGCGGGACCTGGCCGAAGCAGAATTCCTGGGGGAGAGGGATGAACAGAACAACCCCCTGCCTTCTCGACCCGTCAGCGATGGAGCCAGTGACCAGCATTCCGGTGAGACAAATACACAAACGTTTATAAAAAACCTGGAACCAGGAAAAAAACTGCCGCCAAAAAAACATTTTTGAAACAACATACAGATTAGTAGCACTTTAAAAATTATATTTTCGCCTTCGTGTCAAAAATCTGGTCTGATAGTGGTCTGTGGTGCCACATGCAAATCGCACGACCGAAAAGAAAAAAGTAAGTATGTATATATTATATTATTTATACATACTGTATATATTGGGTTTTAGGTTGTAGGTTAGGTTTTAGTTTTTGTACGTTTACTATAGTTTTAGTTGTTTTTTTTTGTGTGTTAATTTAATTGCATTTTTACCTTATTTGATTACATTAAAATTTTATTTAGCAGGTAATTATTTATGTCAGTCACTTTTTATACCAATATACTTATATTATATATATTATTTATTTACGGTGCCCTAAATAAAAGATGGCATTTGCCACAGGTGTGGTAAAAAAATAGGTACCTACTTAGATGAACATAGAACCGTTTGCTGTTTTGAGGTCGGTTAAAATGGCTTAGAAAAATCAATATATTCACGAACACCTGTCTAGTTTGTGTAATTATGTCACTAGATAGGCATCTAGAGAAAAAACTTGTCTGTCCACGATATGTCACCAACAAATCCTTTCATATTTTGGCCACATAATGAGAAAGGGTGATGAGAGCCTAGAGAAGCTGATCGTAGTTGGGAATACGAATGGTAAACGAGCCCGGGGCGGATCTCCTACCAGATGGACCGATCAAATTAGGGACTCCAGGGCCCTGAAGTTTAGCTCCGTCGTCAGGGCTGCCACGGACAAAAGCCGATGGAAACAAATAATCCTATTCAAATGTAGACCGCCCGTTGATGATCACGATCCTCAGTCATGAGGGAACGACTGGAATAGAATGGCCACTAGATGGCGTTAGTTGACCGTGTATTTATTTTAGTGAACGTGTTTTTTGTTGAACATACTCAAAAAACTTGTACCTATCCTATTACAATTTTACAATTAGGTATTATATACCTACTATAAACTGCAGTTCATAGATAATCTGCATAAAGCTACATTTTATTCTAACAACGCTCTTCCAAGTTTTCAACCAGTTTAATAGAAGATAGTGCTAGTTTTCATCTGAGGTTTAAATATGCTTCGAAGCCTCTATTCACAGACAAACTTAACAGAGTAAACGGCAAACATGGAACAAGTCTTTCCCCAAACTAACTCTTCATCCACTGTTAGCCGACAGCGCCACCACTGCCCGCAAAAATAACTTTGTCGTACCGTACTTAAAATTACGTGTGACACAATCACACAGCTCGGTCTATTTAACGAATACAAATACACTTCGGGTTTCTCTACTAAGCATATATGCGTAAATAACTAATGAGTAAACTGGCATATCCGCGTTTGCATTGGTGTCATCATCATCATCAGCCGGAAGACGTCCACTGCTGGATAATAATCCCCACGCTTAGCAGGCGGCTTGGGGATCGCAGTGTTATGCTGATGACGTACGCAGATTTTTCCCTTAGTCGCCTTCTACGACGCCCAACGGGATGAGATGGGGGGGGGGAGCTATTCTTATCCGGCCACCCATGGAAGGCAATCTCAACCTATCTATGTGATCTGAGCCAGCATTGGTGTATCTAGGGTAATTTTTTAGGCGGGGGGGGGGGGGGGGGGAGGCCGGCCTGGATTTTTGTTTCGAGATATTAGTATTATAGAATTTTGAATCGGTAGCCTCATTCTGGGGTGGGCACTAGACCATACTGGGGTGGGCTCGGCCCACCCGGCCCCCCTGTAGGTATATGCCTATGCGCGTTTGACGAAGGATTGAGACCCTAGTTTTGCATACAACTTCTAAGTAGAATACAGGATGATTCATGGGTCGTGAGCAGGAGTGAAAGGGGTGATGGAGACATTCACACTGATCAACTTTTACTATGGGACCAGCCCCGAAATCGCGAAAAAAAAACCATTAAATCAAGAGATAATCGATCGCTAATTATCCGAAATGTATGGAATAGCAGATATTTTTTTGCCATTTGGTAGCTGGTCCCATTGTAAAAGTTGCTCAGCGTGAATGTCCCCATTACCCCTTTCACTCCTGCTCACGACCCCGGAATCATCCTGTATACCTACATATTGTATTGGTAGAAGAAAATAAAGTAGTTTCTCTTTTAGCGCCGAATATTCGATTTCCTTTGCTGACTATAAATGTGGCTGGCTAGGCAGGTTACCCGACTTAGGTTAGGACCGTTTGTGATGCCATATATATTTAAGTCAGAACAATACGTTCGTTCTTAGCTCTGGTAGGTGACGGATTATTTGAAAGAAATCCCTCAAAAATACCAATGGAATGCGAGCAGATTTTCGTAATGTGATTTCGAAAATAGGTCCCTCATAATGAACTTGCAATACAGCTGGCTGCCTTAGCATAAAAAATATAGACACAATTAAGTGTAAGTACCTAGTAGATTTTCGTTAGATAAATATGTTTACTTGTGTTATTTTTGTACTTTAGTGTGTAATCGTTAACGAATCGTAATAGTCATAAAAATAGTGTTTATATTTTAATTTCTTGAAATAAGTAGGTACCTAACTACAACAAAAAAACAACAATAATATTTTGACAGCCAGTTGTTGTAAATTGTAAGCTGTAGGTATGAATGCACTTGCATGGCCAAGAGCAATTTATATTGGAAGGCCTCGTGGCATTTAAACTGCCCTTGACTCCATCCGCAAATCAAGTTTTCACATCTCATCTGCCTTCGGTCCCTAGGTACTCGTACCTATTGGTTTACTAGTTATTGCTCGTGACTTCGTCTGCCAAGCATTTTTTTATAGATATCCCGCGAAAACTTTTTTGCAGGTGGTAGGACCTTGTGCAAGGTCCGCCCGAATTGCTACCACCATCTTGCTCGCTAATCAGCCGTGCCGGTGAAATTACTGGCACTTGAGGTATCCCATCTTAGGCCTCTAGGTTGGCAACGCATCTGCAATACCCCTGGTGTTGCAGATGTTTATGGGCGGTGGTGATCTCTTTACCATCAGGAGACTCACTTGCTCGTTTGCCATCCAGTCAAATAAAAAAAACTATGTTATTTTCAGGGATTAAAAATATCCTATGTCCTTTCCAGTGTCTTAAAATATCTCCATACCAAATTTTATTGTATATTCGTTTGGGTTTATGTAGGTACCATCAGACAAATAAGTGTGTATCAATTTTTAAACGAAATCCTATCAAATTAATATATCGCTAAAGTCGAACTTTCAAGTCGATAGACATTTCTATTGGCATTTAAAGGCAAACGAGCAAGTGGGCATTATTGTTTTGTGACATGCAATGCAAGTATCAACTTTAGGGTGGTACTGGTAGACCATATTTGGCTGAATGGTACTTTGGGTATCAAAACAAACAAACATCTCACTTTCGCATTTCTAATATTTAGGGATTAAGGATTGTTATACTAAGGGGCTGTTTCACCACTCACTGATGTATATTTAAGGTACTTAGCAGTTCTATTAGTTATTCTGAGACTTAGCTGCTTTTTCAAATATACATAATAAATGCAGAATTTAATGTTTTTATAACCTAACCAACAAAAAGTTGGAAAACCCCCGACTTTGTCAGTTCAAACTTCAATATTTCAAAAACGACTGAACCGATTTCGATGAAAAATGTCTAAGAACCATCGCTAGAAAACCTGCTATTAAATTTAAAATAACCGCATCCAAATTAGTCCACCCGCTATAGAGCTACGGTGCCACAGACAGACACACATAGTGGTCAAACTTATAACACTTTTTGCGTCGGGGGTTAAAAATAAAGGAGTCTTTTACACAAAATGTGCTATTTATATTGTTGCCATCCATGTCATAAGGCAGTAGATCACAGCCGTATTCTTGAAATTTATTAGCGCTAGGGTTGGCGTCTACACAAAATATAACCTTATCAACAAAAAGTTGGAAAAAAAACGCCAGCAAAAATAAAAAAAAAAACGAAAAAAAAGGCGCCAAAAAAGAACAACTAAAAAGTAAAAAATAATTATGCACTACCTAGCTGTTGCCCGCGACTTCATCTGCGAAGAATTCGTTTATCCCTATCCCGCGGGGACTATGGTGATTTCCCGCAAAATTAGCCCCAGTTAATTTAGTATAAGTACCTAGTAATATTTTTTTTATCTAAGCGTCGTCGGTGTCGGGGGACCGCTAAGGTTAACAGGAATCTAAAGTGCATATGTTGTATTTTTAAAGTATTAACCTTAGCGGTCCCCTGACACCGACTACGCTTAGATAAAAAAAATATTACTAGGTACTTATACTAAATTAACTGGGGCTAATTTTGCGGGAAATCACCATAGTCCCCGCGGGATAGGGATAAACGAATTCTTCGCAGATGAAGTCGCGGGCAACAGCTAGGTAGTGCATAATTATTTTTTACTTTTTAGTTGTTCTTTTTTGGCGCCTTTTTTTTCGTTTTTTTTTTTTTATTTTTGCTGGCGTTTTTTTGTCGGGGGTTTTTAAAATTTTTAATTTTAGTTTTTTTATTTCATGCTTTTTAAACTTTGTTAAGTATATATTTTTTTTAAAGTGTACTAGTGTATTGAATATCCTGGCTGCAGCTCAGCTCGTGTAGCTCCCATTGCATTGTATGTAGAATCAAATACTGATCAAAAGGAATCAAACACGACATGTCTGCTATTTTTTTTTGAAGAGTAGGTATACTGGTATGCTGGATATATCCTGGCTGCAGCATCAGCTCGTCGTGTTGCCACCACTGCATTGTATGTAGAATCAATTACTGATCAAAACGAATTCAAACACGACATATGTGCTATTATTTTTTATAGTGTTCAAGTGTGCTGGATATCTTGGCTGCAGCATCAGCTCATCTTGTTGCCACCATTGCATTGTATATAGAATCAAAAACTGATCGAAACGAATCCAAACACGATATATCTGCTATGGTTTTATCAAGAGTGTACCTACTGGTGTTCTGGATAGCCTGGCTGCAGCATCAGGCCGAAAATTGCATAATCTTGCATAGTTATATAGCATACATGGGTGTTTCAAATTTTACGTCCCAAATATGCTTGAAAGTAAAGTAAATACCCATTATGCATATAAAATTCCTACCGCAGCGAACAAAAGAGCTGATGATCTTGAAACGGCTGAACCGATTTTGATAAAACATGTCTAAGAACCATCGCCAAAAAACCAGCTTTCAAATAAAAAAAACCGCATTGAAATCAGTCCACCCGTTTAAGAGCTACGGTGCCACAGACAGACACACAGACAGACAGACACACAGACAGACACACAGACACACATAGTGGTCAAACTTATAACACCCCTTTTTTTGCGTCGGGGGTTAAAAACTGCCGACTTCGTCACTTTAAAGTTAAATATCTCAAAAACGGCTGAACCGATTCTGATTATGATCATGAAACTACCGTGAGACTCACTCATATTAAATGATATTGTAACGGATAACTCACGTCTTAAATCGAGTTTAGCTCGACATGTTTCGGGGGTTTGACAGTGACAGTAAAAATAACGATGAAAATGTGGGTAGTTGTGCGCCTGAGTTAGTTTCGTCGGACAGTCGCGCGAGCAGAGCGGTGGCGCGTAGTGCGCGTGTTGCGGCAGCCGCCGAGTCGCGTGCTCCAGTGATGAAGGGTTTCAAAATAACCCGAAACATGTCGAGCTCAACTCGATTTAAGACGCGATTTTGATTAGTCTAAGAACCATCGCTAGAAAACCTGCTTTGAAATCGGGCACCCGTTTAAGAGCTACGGTGAACGGTGCCACGGCCACAGACGGACAGACAGACAGACATACAGAGACACAGAGCGGTCAAACTTATAACACCCCTATTTTTGAGTCAGGGGTTAAAAACAGACGTGTGTAGATTTTTATTTTATATGTGTAGTTTTAGGTGTACATACGAATAAAACAACGTTAATTTTAAGATTATTTATTTATTAATCAAATTATAAGTCGGTAATAGAAAAAAAATTACGTCTATTGCGGCAAGTTCGAAACGACTTGTTGTTGTATTTGATTACATAAAAAATACTCATTCGTATAAAGAGTTTTATTAGAAAAGTTTTTGGGAAACAGGGACACGGTAGTGGCGACAGGTTTATTTCTTTGATTTCTTTGAAAATAGACGCTAAAATTTTGCAATTTATGTGTTTTTTTATCAGTGTTGACTGGAATCTTTCCTCCATTTTTTCAACGTAATTCACGAAATCATCGGGAGGAATGAACAGGAGATTTGAGCACGAATCTTTGCTGTAATCATTGTATCGGAGGTATCGAGTATCGGCGCTGAAATTGTGGATTTTCTGGTTTAGCATCGGCTTAAAATATGATTTGAAAATATAGCAGTCCTTATGAATTTCACCACATTTTCTCAGAAGGTAGCCGCAAACATAAACCAAAGAATTGTTCTCAGGCATTTTCATTCCTTTATATGCAGAGGTCGAAATTTTAATTTTGACTTCCTCATCGTCTGTGACTGGAACTAGATTAATATCATTATGCTCGTTAGATGCTTTTTCATTATTTTGTGGTTCTAAGCGATCACTTTGAAGCAGAACTTTTCCTGAATCATCCGCGGAGTTTCCTCCTTTTGGAGGTTTTATTATATTCGCGTAGAACAATTTTCGGAAAGCTGACACGAATTGCCTGCTTGTTGGTTCCGTAGACAGTCCATTTCTTGTCCTTATCTGGTCATAAAATTTTTCAATCGTATCTTGGTTCAGTTGCCTTGTAGGTAAGAAATTATGACCTGCCAGCTTAAGGTCTTCAAACAACAATAAGATTGATTTGATCGTAATTTGGAAGCCTTGTATAAAGTTCACGTCTGTTGTAACATCAAGCCCGTTCTTCGGGTTTATTAATTTCAAACATTGGAAAAAAATCAACATTTCCTTGAAAAATGATATTTGTGATTCGTTGCCACAAAATGCTCTTCTGTAATCATATTCATCTTTCAGGGTGGAAGAGTTTAAAGCATCGAATAAATTATTCATTAATTGGACCAACTCAACAGTATCTTTCCCAGTTTCATCAATCAGCTTGAAATCAACATAAGCAGCTATTCCAGTGGCGACGGAGTTGCTCAAGAGCTGCGTTGCATAACAGACTTGCATTTTTTCAAAGTTAGACGGATTTATGTGACTATTCGTCAATTTGGGTGCCAGTTTGAAATTCTTTTGTTTATCCTGATTATAAAATTGCACAATATGCTCGTATTTGGCTACCTTGTCGTTAAAGTGAAAATCGTAGAGCATCAAGTTATTGCGGACTGATTTAACAAGATGTGGCGCATCAAAAATATAGTAAATCTTTCGCTGATTTATAAAAAAATATGGCTTATCAATAGTAACTGATCTTTTTCTTTCAGCTTTTAACAAATCAGATCCCATGTCGGATACAAACGTTCTGATGTTAAGTCCACTCTCGAACAATTTTTCCAGAAGTCGATCAATCCATTTGGCAATATCGTCATAGTTTCGACTTTCAGAGAGTAATGCGAATGCTATGGGTTGCTTCCAGTTACTAAATATGCCTCGAATTTCGACAACTAACGCATTTTTTGCTGGGTCTGATGTTTGCATTCCTTCAATTTCATGAAATCCGATTATTTTGTCTGCCTTTATGTCGTAAAACAGACTTTCCTTTAAACTGATTGTGGCAACTAGTATTGAGCAGTTTTTTTCCTGTTCCGACATGCTTTCAACTTTGGTTTTAAGTATTAACATCATTCGTTCATTAATTTCGGTTGTGACCGGAATATAATATTTACTTAATGTGCTTGGACACGGCAAACACATTGCACATCGTAACAAACGGTACGCTTGTGGACTAGTGTAGAATAAATTCAAGCAAAATAGAATGTAATCCTGGTGATATCTATTTCCCGTAATATGAAAGTTCAAATGATGTTGTGCTTTTACTAACGTGGCTAATTCTTTTGTTAAGAATTTATCGCATAACTTGTAGAACTCAAGAACTGTATCTTTTTGGACGTTATCTTCTGATATATCTGATTCTAGCTTTCTCTTACGTGTATCTGAGAGCGATGCAGAAGTCTGAGCAGTGTTATAGTTTGTAACTGTTAATATTTCTCTTTGTACAAAATTGCATACTTGTGTTTGTGTCTCCTTATCATTTTTCGCTAAATCAGGTAAATTAAGACAAGGTATTGCATTTTTTTTTAATTTCCTGCGTTTTGGGTTCGGTATAATATCGGGTTTATTAAAATGTTCTTCACAAACTCTGTAGGATTTACATGACTTAATATGTGATAAATCTTCCCGGGATATCAAACGAAGCCACTCGGAACGCCTGGAAAAAATAAATTATGTATGTATGTATGTAAATACTTTATTGTTACATAAAACACAAAATAATACAAAAAGAAAACAACAAAACAAAAATAATGTTACAACTATCAGTCTATCACATTGTATTATAGCTATCAAAACTAAACATAATATAGGGTCTTTGTTTTTATACAGTTATTTCATTTATTTATTGTTTTGATTGGCCTCATTGACTGCGTTAACTTTCATTATTCTCTTCACAAGAGACGCCATTTTGTCACCAGTAATGCGTCGCGATTGGCGGGTGCGAGGTGCGGTGCGGTACGGGATTTTCGTCGATTTTCTACTTTGAATCGAATTTTTGCATCGTTATGGATCGTAAAGCTCTGAAACGATTCACGGATCGGATAGCATGCTCTTGAATCGATCTCACAAAAACCGTATCAAAAATCGATTCAAAATTTGTATTTATTTTGACAATTTTAATATTAGATCTGACCACACATTAGATTTAGTCGTTGGAGCCACTTAGCAAACCATTTAGTCGAATCGACACTGAATACCAATATCGGCTGTACCAGTACATCACTAATTAATTTCGTCGAATCCTGGTACCTAACTCTTTAACTGTCACTGAATTGTCAATTTAGTCGCACGAATTATGGCTTCAACCATCGGAAGTTATGTACTTACTTGAC
This sequence comes from Choristoneura rosaceana, assembly GCA_037349165.1. Classification (NCBI taxonomy): domain Eukaryota; kingdom Metazoa; phylum Arthropoda; class Insecta; order Lepidoptera; family Tortricidae; genus Choristoneura; species Choristoneura rosaceana. The sequence continues at coordinate 3,515,634 of JAZBNJ010000019.1, forward strand.
GAAATGTAAACAATCTTTTATAGTAAATAAGTTTTGAAAAATGACACCCACCAAAAACATTACATGTAAAAAGCTGCAAGTCTCGCAATGCAATGCAGTTCTAGTAATGCTAAAAAGGTCTGAGATGCAATGTTATACCAAGTCGGTCATTTTTGTCAGTAGTGGGGGCTGTCCATAGAACTCGATTTTTACCAACTTGCTTATTTTAAAACCGTGGAAAAATACAGTTTATAGTTCTCCAATAATTTTTTTAAACGCATAAATGACTTGGCTTGGCCATCGCATGGCTACATAATGACATATGAATTATAATAGTCAACGTCAGCTATTTAAAGTAATTCTAAATAATTAATTTAGATACACATAATACGAGTATGACTAAAGGTTGAGTGCGATGGCCTAGACAAATAGACTTTAATAATAAAGTATAGGTATTAATTTTACCTTCGAACATCAGCAGGAAGTTGAAAATATGACATTTTTTGGCTTGAAAACGTTGAATTTTGGCACCCGTAAACACAGCAGTACGAAAGTTTTAGTGACGTCGCCATTTTTAGTACCGAGCGCTATTATCATCACGTGGAATCGAAACAAATATGAGTAGAGCACAACCGGACGCCGTGGCGCGCGGCTGGGCACTGCGTGCGTACGCGTAGTTTTGTCTTGTAAGTGACGATTTGTTAGAGGCCGTGTAAATGACGTTTGACTGTGTGCGTGCATGGGTTCGGTCGGCCGGTGGGGCTGTGTTGTAACATAAATTGGCAAAACGGTGGAACAGGATACAAAAATTAGTAGAAATTGGTAGAATTTGAAGTGGAATATAGGTAGATCTACCATTCAAAGCTAATACATTTCTGTGCCTCCTGTGATAAGTGATACAAGTGCAAAATCGTCATTTTACAGGAGAGCGAAAACAAGATTTAAAAAATTCTAGTTTGTGAGCCAAGGGGGCTAGCATTTATCGAAGTACTTTTTTTTATTCATAAAAATATGTTCTATAAACGTGCATTTAGTGTTTTTCGGTAAATATTGTAAGTTCGAAGAAAATCGCGAAAAACCTGTGAGTTGTACCTATTGAAAAGTCTAATATGAGTAAATAATATGTGTTAGATGATACAAGTTCAGTTATATCATGGTGCACCTCTGCAGCACCCATAATATCTCTTGGTGTAAACTGATATGATATACATGAACTTGTAAAATCCTATAACTCAGCGTTGTATGTTCCCAGCTCATTTATTTTGACTTCACAAATAAAATTTACCTAACTTGTATCCCAAAAAAATGTATCAAATTTGTCCCGCATTGGTGTACATGTTAAGTTGTACCCTGGTCTGGTTCTAGAAAAGTTGGTCAAAAGTGGTATAATTGCAGATATATCAATTTTTCCGAAAAAAATAACGAAAACTAAAATGTGAAAATAAATTCAATTCCACTTAAACCACAAAGCACGAAAATTGTCTTTAGAGAAATTACATAAAGGGGTTATAACTTGATATATATCAATGTGCACGATTTTTTTCTGCGAGTTGTATCACTTTTCACAAAATTATCTCCGAAACTATAGCACCTAACGGTATGTGAGATAGACTCAAAAATTCGTAATTTTTTTCTGATTATTTCTAAATAAAAACACACAAAAGGGTATAAGTCGAGTTATATCACTGATCACAGGAGGCACAGATTTCAATTCAATTAATGATGATGATCACAACAATCTGCAAGACAGCGTCATATCTAAACCACGAGTGAAGCTACCTATGTTTGATGGGGCTGTAAAGGAATGGCCTACTTTCAAAAACTTATTTATGTGTGCCATGAACAGTGCAAGTATACCTATTTGACAAAAGTTTATAAATAAATAATAAATATCACAGGACAATTCACACCAATTGACTTAGTCCCAAAGTAAGCTTAGCAATGCTTGTGTTATGGGTACTATACTAAGCAACAGATAAATATAATTATATAGATAGATACATACTTAAATACATATTACATACCCAAGACCTGAGAACAAACATTCATATTTTTCATACAAATATCTATCCCGATACGGGAATCAAACCCAGGACCTCAAGCTTCGTAGTCAGGTTCTCTAACGACTAGGCCATCTGGTTGTCAAGGTCAAGGTTGTTTCCATATACATCAATGGTTGTTTCAGTATCTTAAGTCTTTGTTGAAAGGAGAAGCAGCAGGACTAATAAGTTCTTTACTGATTTCTAAAAAAAAAATACTAAGGCTCTACAGATACTCACAAGGTATGAGAACAAAACAATCATATTGAGATTGTTTATTTGGAATCTTTTTGTATTTTTTATTTTCAGTTCCAAATTTTTGTTTGTGTTGCCGAAAAGTCTCTCGATGAGGGCTACTGCATGGATGTCGCTACTGTCGCTGCTTAGGTGTCTAAATAAAGACAAAACAAACTGAGATATGTGGTGCATAGGAGAAATTCGTGTCTGTACCGTTGTCCAGCAGTGGTGTAGCGGTATAGAACGCGGCACGGAATGCCGAGGACCTGGGTTCGATTCCCAGTACTGGTGTTATTTTTCTGTGCATCTATATTTCAGTTTGTATTTTCTAAAACAATCATAGTCAATCATCACTCAAAACACTTCATCAACCATCTTACTATAGCAAAAAAATATTTAAAAGAATACTTAGTTGTACTGCAATAAAGCTTAGCTGTACTCACTTAAAGCATTCGGTATACCAGTGGAAGCTGGGATGTAGTAATTATTTTCCACATTACTTAGAAACTTGATAACTCTTTGAGAGCAGCATGGGTGTTATGGATTCAATAAGGAGCAAGGATTGTAGAGCCAATTATATATTTAGGAAAAGAAATATGTATTCACACAGCCAATGTTTTATAGTGACAATTCAGAATTGATTTGTAACTAAGGCAATATATTAGCAAAGTATGTCACACTACTGGGCGAGGAAAGCCGGGAGGCTACCCAAGTCAAATTCAATTCAGTACAAAGTCGAACAAGTGCTGTGGCAACTTGATTTCTCGTCTCGGTCGAGTGTAAGGAATGTCAGTCGAGTCGTTGGTATCAGTCACCGTTCGAGTTGTGTCAACAGTAGTCTTGGTAATCGTATTTCTAGAGGGAAAAGTTGTATTGGCCTGATATGCTTTCCAGCTGTGGCCTGTACCATGTAAAAAGTAGTTATAGTAACTACAATACTTGGGCATATGGTATCGCGAAGTATTTTGTAGATCTTGATGTATTCTTTAATATTGTAAAACATTTTTTTGTTCTATAATCAATAGTTTCTACAGCGCACGCGATGAAAAATGTTTTATAGCAACTTTTTTTACACTGAGTTACATTATTGTTGTTTTAATACGGAACTCTAATTTTTTTCTGTTAATAAATATAGCCTATGGGTACTTTGGAATAATTTAGCATTCTAATACTGAAAGAACTTTCAAAATCGGTCCAGTAGTTTTTGAGTTAATTCGTTACAAACATCCAAAAATCAAAAGCCTTCCTCTTTATAAATATTAGTATAGATAATTATTATTACTATTCTTACGATTTCAATACAAATTCTTATAACTGACATTTATTTAAATTATATATAATGTAATGATGTACTGAATGAATAAATTAGCTAAACTAAACTACAAATAACTGTAAGTGGAGATAAACAGGGGGTGGCGTCGTGAAGAAAATTGAAAAACACTGTTTCAGACTATCAATGTGTGTGAACTGTCACCCGATAAGTTGTTTATATTGTGCTCCAGCGATATTATTGCCAATATACTATTAATTCTTCACAAACTATCACGAAATCGATTGGAATCACAGACACGACCGCTACGGATGTGGAAAGTTTCATTACGGCCCTTTGGTGAGCTGTTCTAAGGAATTGTTTTGACCTGACTGAACAGAACCAACAGCTACATTTTTGGATTACACGCACACAGGCAAACACTTTAAAATAACAGTCTAATTAACACAATTAATTCACCAAAATAAGCGGTAACCTATCTGCTGCTTAATGACAATTGCCAACTGTCACTGTCACTGTGATATCAAGTTAAACACCATACGACTTACCAACATAGCGAATTGAACAACATTCGTTCGGAAACCTGTGAAGAGGCGCGTTCAAGTTACGAACTTTTTTGCAATGTTGAGAGCCGACAGTGCTGATTTGATGTGCCATGCGGGTGCCCTCTATTTCGCATACTTTTTAATGTCCGAAACTGATTACGCATAACAGATTTCGCATAATTAATTTACGCCAAATCTTAAACCTGCCGAAATTTAGTTCGGCATAATTCTGTATAAGCCGAATTTATTTAAGCATATTATTTAAATTTTATTATGCATAATCTTGTTTAGCATACTTATATTATGTAATTTAGCTGAATTTTGATAGGCCGAAATCCTGTCCAAATCTATGTGCGAAAATAAGTTACCTAATTACTATTTATGACTAGAAAAATGTTATTAGGTTAGGTTAGAATTGTATTTGTAACGGAACGAACAACCACCAGTAAAAGAGGCATGGGCATAAAGCGGGATAGGGGGGCGAGCCCCCGTAATAAAGAAAACCCAGGTAACATGATCGCTCACCTATAGGTTAGGTTAGGTTAGTATTTTGTCAAGGCGCGAAGCGCCTTCATAGGCGGAATAGGAGCTCTGCGAAGCGGAGCTCCGTCGACTTTGTCTCAGAATCGTTAAATTCATATAAATATTTACTTTCCAGACATAAAATTGGTGTTACATTAATTATGTGAAAGTAACTTTCTGCGTACCTAAATAATTTTCTGCCTAAACAATATTCGGAATTCACAAATTATGCGTAAAGCCCATTCGGCTTACATTGGTTATGCGTAAAAGAATTCGGCGTAAACGGTTATGCGAAAACAGTTTCGGCATAAGTACTATTATGCGTAAACAGATTATGCGAAATAGAATTATGACATAAAAAATTATGCGTAAGCAGGGGGAACCGTGCCATGCATGTGGGGGGTCCTTGACGTCGGAGTGGAATATCTTCAGTATATGGTAACCACTTGCGGCTTGTTGTACCATCATTTATGCCACAATAAACAACTCACGTTTGTGGAGAAATCTACCTGGGTATGTCCTGAATGTTGTAATGTGCGGAAAAAAGGTGGGCGTAACTACAATGTGATACTCCCGTCGGCACGCCAGTAAGCATTAAGAACGTGGCATTGAGCCTACGAAGGATCATCTATCGATTGCGCAAGAATTGCAGTTTACACGAAACCAAATGACCGTATTGACTGGTCAGTTGGCCAATGCTATCTCAGTCATTGCACAATACCAGGAGTTGCTCACAGAAAGTGCAAAAAAGTTCGACTTCATCAACGAGAGGCTTATGAAGTTCGAGTCGATACTGCTTTGCCCCTGTAAGTGCGGTGAGCCGGGGCCTCGTCCCTTGGAGAATGAGACTTTGCCACCCAAGTTGAAGCCCAAGGCTACCGCAGGGGATGTAAGTAAAACATCGTCCGAGGAAGAAATGAACTTGTCTGGTGCTGCACTTGGGGACGTCGGCTCGGAGCAGACTAACGACATCAATGACGAAGGGGAGGCTGCGGCTGGCGGGTTTCAGGAGGTACACTACCTAATATCTTGATTCCGTGTTGAAGTCGAGTATAATCAACCAGCTGTCGTTTAATACGGCGAAGTGTTGCGTATGTACATTTGGGCGAAGTTTTGCCCCTTTGCATGCGCAATATTTCCTTGACAACAATGTCATTGATCGTGTCTACTCTATGAAGGATCTAGGTCTAGTGTTTGATACGCGCCTCACCTTCCATGAGTATATTCGTGCATTGCCAGTAACTGCTACAAAAGGCTGGGCTTCGTGCTCCGTAATTGGAGGGATTTCCATGAACCCGGAGAAAAACTACTTTTTAATGCCTTAGTGCGGAGCAAATTGGAGGCGTCTACCCTTATTTGGAATCCATATGAAGCCACCTATGCTATTATACTATTAAAATTGATGTAAATTATCCCACGATATTCATTATTTGACCCACTACTCTTCGCAAAAACGACTCCTTGTGCCGTCTCCTTTATTTGTGGAACAAATTCCTCAAGCCGCTCAAACATGGTTAGTATGCGTCGCACGCATGCATTCAGGCCGAGTGCTATTGTCGATATGTCGTGAATTTTAATGCAACAAAATGTTCTCATTTTATTGTAGACTTGACTAACCGATCGTATTCTTTGTTTCTGCCACTAGCAATCCTAACAATAATGATAATAAAAAGAATAGAAATGTCATGAAAGCTACTATCTTTCTATCATCATCAGTCTGAAGACGTCCACGGTTGAACAAAGGCCTTCCTCCTCTAGGCACTAATACTCTTTGCCTTCCCTTTAGATCTTCACAAAACAAAATGAACAACTCGTCATTTGTATCCACCATTGCCCACAACTTTTATGATGTCATCAATCCTAATCCTTTTTAGGGTTCCGTAGCCAAAATGGCAAAAACGGAACCCTTATAGTTTCGCCATGTCAGTCTGTCTGTCTGTCCGTTCGTCCGTCCGCGGCTTTGCTCAGAGACTATCAATGCTAGAAAGCTATAATTTTGCACGAATATATATGTAAACTATGCCGACAAAACAGTACAAAAAAAATTAATATTTTTTTTTAGATTACCTTCGATAGACGTAAAGTGGGGGTGATTTTTTTTTCGCATCCGACCTTTTAGTTATCGTTGAATATATTATATTTTGAAATAATTAGGGGGTTGCTGAAACGATTTCTCGATTCAGTGACGTGTTTGCAAAATATTCAACTTTAAAATGCAAATTTTCATTAAAATCGGGCGTCCCCCCCGCCCCCCTCTAAAATCTAAACCGGTGGGTGGAAAAATTTGAAAAAATTCAAGATGGTAGTAAGTATATCAAACTTACAAGGAAAACTATATACGAGTTTTCTTGAGAATTAATAGTAAGTAGTTTAAGAGTAAATTTAGCAGCATAAGGTATAAAATATACCTAAACTTGGAATATTCCGCACAAAATACGAAATCCTAATCAAAATGTTACTGAATAGGGTTAGCAAAACACGCGAATGTTTTTTTTTAATATTTGAAAATAAATGGAATAAATTTAAAATAAGAAATAAAAACAATTTGGGTTCGCAAACCGCACCAGAGCCTGGCATAGCAACAGCCCGGATAAACAATAGGAGCCGGAATAGAGTGCTCGTAGCAACGACCGACGTGACTATGATGATAATGAGATCAAACTATTTTCATATTACTACTACTATTAGGTACTGTGGCATAAAAACGTGGTATAATAATATTTTTTTCATTTCTCATGCTCGTAAAGTTCGTGTTTATGTTGGATCTAGCGACATAAAAAACTCGAGTAAGTAGGTATTACACCAATTTTCCTCTCGACGTTATTTTCCTAATTAACGTTTGGGCCATTAGTAAATATGACTTCGTGTTCTGTTCAAGGCATTGTTTTTGTATGATGTCAATACGAATAATCGCGTTGTCACAAGCAATAAAACGCCTTCCGCAAGTGCCGGCTGCATGTAGATCGCTACCGCGGAAACCAAGTGCGCGTGCGTTACTTACCTAATGGCATCTTTTACTGCACTGCTGCACAGTATGGAAGCTACGAACAAATCGATCGAAACGAACACACACAGAGGCGCGCTCTTCACGGCCTCTGAGTGCCGACATTCAGTATGTATAAAGTACTCTGTGTAGCCGACTGCAGTACCGCGAGACCCCCTTAGAGGCCGTGTAGAGCGCGCGTCTGTGTGAGTGTGTTCGTTTCGATCGATTTGTTCGTAGCTTCCATACTGCTTTAGCTTATATATATATATATATATATATATATATATATATATATACTGTGCAGCAGTGCAGTAAAAGATGGCATTAGGTAAGTAACGCACGCGCGAACAGCGCCACCAGCAAACACGAACAGCGCCTCTAGCAGAACGTTTGCGATGTTCGTGTTTCCATATAAATTGAGATTTTAACGCGAACGCGATCGAGACATATTTTGTGACCGAAAACTTACACTAAGGGCACTGGGAAGGGTTTTAATTCATAGAGGATAGTTGTGGGGTCGCGTTCATCGAAACCGATGAGGAGGACTATATACCGGCTGGGGTGGCTATATGAACGTCTCGAGTAAAACGGCTCGTTTTATGCTCTCGTTGTACAATCTTATTATTATATCACAAAGTCAAAGTCAAAGTTTTTATTTGCAGAAAATGTGGTACAATGTGGTTCTTAGCATTTTAAGTAGTCGCACACATTTTGCCGGCACACATCCCGGCTTGCACCTCTGAGTTTTTCGAAATTCATGTGCGCAATTTACCACGAGCTTTGCGGTGAAGGAAAACATCGTGAGGAAACCTGCACAAACCTGCGAAGCAATTCAATGGTGCGTGTGAAGTTCCCAATCCGCACTGGGCCCGCGTGGGAACTATGGCCCAAGCCCTCTCATTCCGAGAGGAGGCCTGTGCCCAGCAGTGGGACGTATATAGGCTGAGATGATGATGATGATGACTCGTTTTGCCAACTATTGGCACATGTAGGCCGGGTCACTTGTAAAAGGATTCGAAAGCCTACAATTACTACTGTCTCTTACAGAATGGGAGTGCGTGATATCCCCTTTGCCACTGGCGGGCGTGCTGGGGAGCGCCCGCAGGGAGTGGGCCGCGCGGCACGTGCTGGCCGCTGGAGCCCTGCTCGGCAAGAGCTGCTCCGCCGCCCTCAAGCTGGCCGGACACCAGCCCCAACTACAAACACAGGTACCTTCCACCGCCTAACTTTGCTTAAAAGTTCATTGCCACGACTAGTAAGTACCACGAAAACTATAAAAGTATGATTCCAATAATTTAATAGACACTACCGTTAAGCGGTTCGAACACGATCCGGGAGTAACGTAAAGACGTCGCATAAAAAATGTATCTCAATAATGCGTCAAAACTGAGTATTAAGTAATGAACTTTTAGGCAGATTTATATAGCGCGTGGTATACGCATTAGGTACTTCCTCTTAAGGTCACAGTTCATTAGACCCACCCGGCACCCGATCAGCACCGACAAGGCACCGACTCGCTGCGAGAGGTTATGTATATGAATTTGTATGGGCATGTTCATTACCTCAACTCCGAAGCATCACCGGTACCACTACCATAAGTTTACAGTGACCGTACTCGATAGCGACGGCGTAGATTATTTGTAGAGGCACTCAGAGGCAATATACTCAGCGGCACAAAATTGGGTCCAATCTAACATACAAAATTACCTGTTACTGCATACATTTGAGGGTCAGATTTTTTGACGCTCAGTATGAGTATGAGCAGCACTATAGGTTAGGTAGTGCCACACGCAGGGCTACTACAAAACTGGAAACTCGTAGTTCATGTCGTGCGGTCCCTCTTAGTCAGAGGTGTCAGAGGGACCGCACGACACGAACTTCGAGTTTCGAGTTTCGCGGTAGCCCTGCAGAGTTGATGCCGCGCACACAAGAGTAGGTATGTCATGTAATGACATCGAAATTTTGACATTCACTCATTCATTTCACTCATTCTCCTTTTATGCAATCAGTTCATGTAACTGTGTGTGTAATCATCACTTTTCTCTCGTGGCACTACCTATAGCGCGTATGGGCACATACTCGTATTTGTCAATAGGCATCCACCCGCTCCGTGCAAACTGTAGCGTAGGCCTTAAACGTCTACCAAATCCTCAACTGATGTCTTCCCCAGGGCTACCTCTTCGGCTGCCACCTGGCTCTGGCCTGGCAAGCCTTCCTGGACCTGGAAGCGTTCTCCGGGCCGGAGCCATCTCGCTTCTCGCTCGTGGGAGCTCCCCTCGCATTCACTCTGCAAGCCAGGCCGGAGCTCTACAAGCATATCGAAGCTGGGAAGAGGAGTGTGGACGATGTCGACTATCGCGCGGTAAGACAGCAAAGTGTTTAATACGGTATTTGACAATGCATGTTATAGAACAGAAAAATAATTTGTGTCACACGAGACCAAAGTTATTTTGCATCTTGTGTGTTTGAATCCCTCACTGCTCTCAGGATTCTAACCTAGAATCACTCGCTACGCTCGTGATTCAAATTCAACACTCGCACCAAAAGACAACTTTGCTCTCTTGATGCACAAATAACTATTTTAAGCTACTTTTATACATATATATAAACAGAGTAGACCGACAGAGACTAAGAAATACATACTTGCATGTGACGTCACAAATGCAAACAAGTAGCACTCACCACTGAGATTGGAATGTGAACAAATGTTTAAAATCACTACTTCGAATAATACTTATGCCAAACAATTAAAATATTGATGGCTCAAAAGTTCTACAGATACGCCGACAAGTAATTGTAATAAATGTTAGAAATAAAATTTTTGATTGAAAATTTTGGTTGTAAAGAGTTGAGCTTGAGATACGAAAATACAAAGGGAATTAACGAGTTTTTGAATTTTTTTGGTATAGAAATATTATGTAGTGTTAATCCCTGACTATAAAAATACCTTAAATCTATTGTAGCCTTGAATTTTAGGTTTGTTTTGGTCTCTCAACAATTACCTTCCCTATTTTAATTTTATTAATTTATTAGAGGTATATCTATGAACGACTAACAGTCTATAACCAGTTTTAACCAATCACTTCTTCCCCAGCTCTACAAAGCAGTGCTGGAAGGCGATGGCATCGACAAAACAAAGCAACTGCAACGCGAACACATCGCGACAGCTTGCGAAGTCCTCGACAGCTTCCCTAACTGCGACGCCCGCACAGCTCTCACCAACATCATAGTCGCTATGCACCACGACCACCTGTGATTAGTTGACCTAATACTTATTGGTATAAGCATCGCTTGCCCTAATCGTTGTTTGACCTAATTTTTTTAAAGTGTGATTTGAATTGAACCGTATTAGTTGAATTAGAAAATAAGGTCTTTATTTTCAATTGAAATTGACATTTAAGTCTAATTTAATTAATTAAATTAATTTCGTAATTTAATTTCGGCGTCGCGTCGTATCAAGAGGTCAAAAAGATAGCTCAAAGGAGGGATGTGTGGAAGATACTCCACCGACAGAAGAAGATTGACATTTAAGTCGCAATATAAAAATGAGCTAGGGCTGGAAATCGAACCCAGTCCATCATTATTCTGTTATCATGCTTCACTTTAACAAACCGGAGTGATAAGTGATAATTTCTAACAGTAAAATAACATAATGATTGCAAAAAAGTTTCCGGTGTTGCAAAAATTCGAGAACAGTTTTGTTTGCTTGAATGCGCGCGTAGCAGATTGGAGACGAAAATGGTGTTATATATAATCCCACTTTGATTGAAGTTACATTCGTTTTATAACTTTTTTTGTAGGTTTATCAGTGATTTGGGCAAGCGTATACAGCATATATAGGTACGTTATTAATGAGGCAATGCGTGTCAAACATTAAGCTGATCCGATTATTCGTTTCTATGAGGCTAGATACATGTCTCAACGTAAGAAACGTTTGCCAACGTTACTTTAGTGTAGTTAAAAAATAGAAATACCCAGCGATACAGGAGAAACTTAACCTGTCGGCTGTCCGTCCATTCTCTCTAACTCTAGGTAAAAAAACTTTGTTTTAAGTTGAATTATATTCCAATGTGTATCTGAAGCTATCAAAATTATTTTTGTTGTATCATGTATTGAAATTTTTCGGTACACATTTACTACAAAACCTACTTGTACTTTTTTGCTATTATATGTATAGTTATCGGTCATTTACTATCAGTATCACAAAATACGACTATTATGAAAAATAACGAAACAAATTATGCACTCTCTCTTCCTTTCGCTTACGTAAATTGTGTAATCAGAACAAGTTTTCCTAATATCGCTTCCTCAAGCCGTGTCTACACTCGCTAGAACGACCGCGCTAGTTGCATAGCAACTCGTTATAATAGACTCGCAGGTAGCTGATTGAGCGCCACAATGTTATACAACCAATATTGGGACAAAGATAGCCACGTTGGTTCCACGTTCATACAAGATTTTTTAAGGAAAATGTAAACTGTCAAGTGTCAAACTAGTTAGCCGCTACTTAATCATTCGCCGCTAGATGTCGCTGTACCGGCCGGTCCCACTCCTGCATCGCGCTATTAAGATTTTCCCTGCAACAATGACCCGCTCGGCGCGGCGTGGTGAATTCATACTTACCTGGCGTAGGGGACACCGTGATCAAGTAGGCGGTTCCCCCAGGGCGAGACTCTCCCATTGCACTGCGGTTGGGTTGACCCTTGCGATTATCCCTAATGTGGATAACTCGGACGCGTAATTTTTGGTAGTGGGGACTGCGTACGCGCCGTCCCCTTCGTAAGTCCTCTTGATTGTAGATAAAGCAATAAACAAATCGTGAATATGATTTCTTGAACAGCTTGATCTTAGGCTTGATAGAATAAGAGGTAAACGAAAAATGTGTTATTTTCTCAATCTTGCACCTAAGTGTGCGTAGCCGGGGCAGATTTTTATTTGCTCGGTTTAAAAGTTATCAATCTGGGGGCACGGCAGTGCCCCCGCCACAAAAGCAAAACAAAGGCCGTACCATACTTTTCTCGACGCCATTCAGGCTATTTCAACATTGAGTTGACAAGTATTGTGAGGTGACGTTATAAGTACCTAGTCGTACGAAATCTATGGGGAAATCGTGTTTAGGCAACTCATAAAAACTACGACATGTCCCTGTTTTGTGTCACACACAGTTCATTTTAAAAATTCAAGTCGCTAGAGCGCGTCGAGAAGTTTGTTGAAATTATTATACCCACGTAATAAATTTCATGTTAAAATGTGTTATGTTCTTTAACTAAATTTAATCAGATGTAGCATGGCATATCTACTTATTAGAAATACTACTAAAACGTACTTGGTGTACCTGGGCATGATTTCTGTTACCATCATAAAATAAAAACCTTAAGTAAATCTACATTGCTGCAAAGTTCTGATAAATTTAGAACTACCTGAGATATTTACAAGAATATGTAATTAACTAATAAATTTTTGTATACTCTACTCATAATATATCAAATCATCATAATATTGTTACCATTATTTAATTTTATTAAAGAATGATATATTATGTTGGTATTTAAATTATCAAATTAATGTACTTAAAATAAAATAAAAATGAGCTCAATATACGGGATTTGATCCATTTAGAATAAGATAAATTAAAAAAATCTGTAGAAACAGGGTCTTCATACAATTTTATATTTTTTTTTATAAATACATTCCAAGAACAGGTGAATATTATCAAAAACGTTTTGCATAAGGGCAAGGGCAACCTTTGTATTTTTATAATAAATGTTTTTTACCACGTGTGTTTTTTATTTAAATAATTATAAAGTAGTTACAGATTTGTTTCGGCTATTTATACCGTGGCAAGTAATGCCCACGTAATACGAATAATTTCGGGTTTCCTAATTTTGGAACATAGACAGCCAACGCCATCTCTTGACTTATTTTGGATTTATCTTTCACAATTTGGCCTGAGCCATGGTGCAGTAATTTTTTGCATTATTAATTATTATGGCAGTCATGGCAAGTAGATTTTGAGCAGCTTTTTATTGTTACAATAATGGAAGCATTCTTTTGAGATACGTTGCGTGACTTGCTTGCTATCTACAATACAATACAAACTACTACTTACTTAATTCGTGATTCCTCACTAGATGGCGTTGGGTGTCCTAAAATTTTAGAGTGAAAAAGAAGACGGTCTTCGTGTATGCGAAAATGTCCCTCGAAAAGAGTTAAATAGATGGCGTTGCTTTAGCATGTGGTAAAGGAAGCTTCATAAAATCATACAATGCTTCCAACAGATCACGAATATTCAATCATTGTCCACGTGTCCACACAGCAGTTATTTAAGGTTCTATTTACTAAATTATTTCAGACATTTACAAATTGAAGCTTAGTTGGACACTTGCAGCTTTTCTCCCACATGAAACTATTCTCAAATATAACGACACGAAAAAGTTACCCGTCTGTTTTAATTTTAGCTGTATGGGTATAATGTGACCCGTGCTAGTGCTATGCAACTTGAACAATCCCTACTAATATTATAAATGCGAAAGTAACTCTGTCTGTCTGTCTGTCACGCTTTCACGTAACCACTGAACCGATTTTGATGAAATTTGGTATAGAAATAGCTAAAGCCCCAAGGACCAACATAAGATACTTTTTATTCCTGTAGAGGGCGTCACCGCGCGATAGCCTAGGTCCCCGCAGACAAAGTCGCGGGACTAAGCTAGTAGAAAATAACAATACTCGTACTTCGTCGCTTTTATTTCAATAGCACGCACATCTTTAAATTAAGGTGAATGGACAGCGGCGGCCTTACCCATTGCGAGGCTCCGGGCGGCAGGTCTTTGCGAGGCCCTATGTCGTTCGTGAAAATAATGTGATGCGAAAATATAGAAAAATCTATTTTTTTTAATTTGCTTGGGTTGTTGCCCGAGGCCCCGGGCGATTGCCTTGTTCGCCACCCCCTAATGCCGCCGTTGCGGATAACTTCAAGAAGCCATTATGACCGGTTTTGTTCGGCCTATTTTAGATCACTTTGCTTTACTGTGTTGGCAACACTGCCGCGGGGTCGCACCCTCTTCCCTAGGGCGTTACTATTATAATTAATATAAATTATTCAGATATTTTTTGAATGCCTAGTTAGCTATTAATAGGGTAGGTAGGAATCCAGTTTATGACAGGCTTTTACCATTGTTGCCTACAAAATTGAAGAAGGCATTCACTAGGGTTGGTGTTAAGATTGCGAGTACAGAAAAACAAAGTACATCTTTTTAAATTATTGTATTAATAAATAATGGTAGGTCTATTTACATGACACATTCGATTACTCTTTTGTTTTGGCAGAAGACAATAAAAATATTGTTACACAATAGGTTTGTCGTAACTTAAATTACCGCACGGGGCGTCAACTAACCTAAATTGTAAAAATCACGTGGCAAAATCCACGCATTCGACGCCGGGAGGCGAAAAAAAAAAAACAAAAAGTCGAAAGCTTTTTGGTTACAACATTTTGACAATACTGGTCGTTTTTGGTTTTGAGTTTAGAATTTTCGTCGAAAAATCTCATGCACACGGTAGAGACACGTTACAAGCAAATCCAAGCACTCGCAAGTTAATGGGTATATCACAGGTTTCTAGTGTGACCTAACTGATACATTTCTTATAAAAGACCGATGATACATGATTTTTTTACACTACAAACTTTACAACTTCCGTGTCAAAATTTTGCCCGTAGTATAAAATTAAAAATATTACAATTGAGTGAGCGCCACGCTATGCCGGTGGTTGACAGCGTGGTATAAATTGACATGGTTTACAAAATGGCGGTCCGGTCGTAGCGTGGCGGTGGCACAGCTACACTACGCTGGTGCATTCGAGGGGTTACACTCTTTCCCGGCCTGGATAATACCGACATGTAAATACCGGCCCAGTTTTTCGTGTACACGCCCATAGAATCTCCTGTCAGATTCTTTGGGCGTGTACACAAAAAACAGGGTCGGTATTTACATGTCGGTGTTATCCGGGCCTGGAAAGAGTGTCACCCCGTTCGAGTAACCCTACGAGCGAGCTGGACAATTATAAATGTGACGTTCAAGTGACTAACGCCAGTTAAGCCCTTTTGCGGCCAATAAGACTCGTGCGCCTGTAGTGTAACTGAGTCGGGAGGTAAACGAGGTATGTGATTTGTAATGCAGTATTATTACTATAATATTGCGCTCGGTTTGATATGTGCAGTCTGGGGCGCCTGCGACGCGCTTGGCAACGGCTGGCAAGACTTCGGTTCACTTCACTTCTACACAAATAATATCAGAATACAATGTTAGGCAAATTTTGGTTTCGAAACGTTAAGCATATCCATAAGATCGACGACAGTTCGCACCATTCGTTAATTTTAAATTTCACTCCTACCTTACAACGAACATAGACTCCGATGTCTATTATTGCTTATTTTTATAAGTTTTGTTCCTCAAAACTTTTAACCTATAAATAATTTCACGTTCGTCCAATAAATTTACCATTCAATAAATACGTACAAGTAAAAAATATAAACTATATCAATAGTTTAATCTTTAAAACAAACTTTTTCTTATTCTAATTATATATTAATAACTATTAATCAGTATGTTTCATTCATTTTCAATAATATGCCTACTTTATAATCTTTCCAAGCGCCTGAGAATTGTTTTTTTTTTTCTGCAAATATTCTATCTTATATAAATGTATGTAATTTATTATTCAGCTTTCATTGTATGCTCCTAATTTATAATTTTATCGTCTACGTCGGATGGCGTGTCCGCAGACGTTTGATAGAGAAACAAGGCATGACGCCGAGCGATCGCTCAGCCGGCGCAGGCACTAGTGACGAGTAAAGAAGGCTTGACATGCAAACAACTGAGATAATTTAATGTGATGACGTAAAATATATTAAATTCTACAGTAACACTAAACCGTTACAAAGGAAATGATCTGACAATGGTTCACGTAATACAATATAAATAAGTTAAATATTCTAAAAAGTTAAAAATACACACATCCTAACCTAATAGAAAAGCACTCATATCTTTGTGGTAGCGTGTCGCGCGACGCATTGTGATTCGATAATAAATACGCATACGCCTAAACAAATCAGCAATACACAGGAATGGTAATTAAAATACAATTAAAACGACTTAAAACACAAACAAAGGTACAAAAATATCAATAAAGTAGGCGACTGGCGCGTGGCGTTTTGTACTTGGCGTGCCAGTAACGGTTAGTAGTTGAGATCATGCGCGCGCCTGCGCGGCGCCATATTAGTACACACCGACAAAATATGCAGACAAAACATACACTAAACGATTCTATTTTTACAATGTAGAATGTAAAACAATAAAAACTAGATCCAAAAGGTCAATATCGGTAAACTAAAGACAAGAATATACAAAAACAAATCTACAATTACGGTCATCGACGATACACGACTCGATACTAACATAGTAACGTAAGACTAGCTGAAACGCGATAAGCACTATTAAAAAATATAACTTAAAATTACATCTTTGATTGAAAACTCACTCGGTTCACTTTCGTGATGGTTAAATGCTCGGCTTCGGACTCCGAATCTTACATTTAAAAAATTATTTATCGAGGAACTACGAAACTCGGAAAGCGCGATTCTTCGATTAGAAAGGCAACATAGAGCTTAGACGCTAGGGGTGGGGGGCCGCGCGTCAGGTGCCCGACTCCTGGTAGGGGCCAGTGACGGTGCAGGGGTGCGTCGGGAACAGCGTCGTCCACGACATCGTGGTGTGCGTGTCGGTGCGGAGCATGAGCTGGCCGGAGCGGCGCGCCACGTGCGTCGCCTCTACAAGCGCCGCCAGCGAGCTGTACCCGCCCGGAATAGCGTTCTCATTCCCCTTCCACTTCTCCCCCGTCTTCTGCTCTGGCCCGGGAGTAGTCGCCGGCGACGCGGAGTTAGAATTCGTCCCGGAACTCGGCGGCGGGTTCAACCCGAGCTTCTTTAGCCTCATCTTCTCCTCCCACTCCTCCAAGCCGTGTTTCGGACGATTCAGGTTCCTGTGCTGATAGAACACCAGCGAGATCCTCGTGGGGTTCATCCTGTTGGGAGTCTTGACGGACGTGGTAGAGTGCATCTCGTGTTTGGCGCACTCGAACAGGACGCTGCCGTGACCGAGTGCGATGGCCACACCGCCCATCTGGCTGTCCTTGAAACACTCCAGGTTGTCGGTGACGTCGGTCACTTCCCCGATGGGCTCGGCCTTCGGCGGCTCGGGAGGGTACGGGATGGAGAACGGCGGCGGGTAGAGACACCAGTTAGGCGACGATTGGCACCAGTTCGGAGCCGGGTTTTGGTAAAAATTTGGCGCAAAATTAGGATTATATTGGTACCCGTACGAGTTGTAGCAGTGCGAGTTTCTGAGCAACTCCTCGCGTTTGTACTTCTCTGCGTTATAGTACGCTAAGCTGTTGTAGTCATTATACGTGTTTTCGTACGGATTGAAGTGTCCGTACGGGGCTGGCGGGAAGCCGTAGGCGTTGCCCACCTGCGGATAGTTGCCATAGCCCTGAATCGGAGCTTGGTTTCCGTACGCGTTCTGGTTGACGGTATGGAAGTTATTCCCTGTAAATTCAGACGGTTTGTTCGCTGCCACCGCATTCTGGTTTGTATCCTCATGGTTGATGGTGTAGTTCGCCTGGGAAGTGGCAGCTTGCGGAGCGTTGTTTGCGAGCCTGTTGTCATAGGGACTTCTATGTTCGTATCCCTGCACTAACGCAGGTCTCTCCGAAGGCGGGTATGGTTTTAAAAATGTGGTATTTTCCATACCCTCAGGTGGGTTGGTGTGTTGCGAGCGAGACGGGGGTCGCGCTTTCGGCACCCTGAATAATGAGTTCTCGCTTTCCGGAGTCGTTGGCTCTTTTGCTCTAGTTGGATCCCAATTCTTGGACTCCGGCGACTTCCAAACACCCGTACGTGATTCTAAGGAAGTATTTAATTCAGTATTATTTGGTGACTTCAAGTCAGAAACTTGCGAGGGAGCCGGTGAGGCCGGGGTGCTTTGAGATTTCTGCGAAATTTCCGTCAGTCTCGGTGAAGTTGGCATATCGAAGTCTGGAAGTTTTTGCGCTAGGTCTGCTATGAGCGAATTCTTCTCCGTCTTCGCTGGATTCTTCTGGGACGGATCGGAGTTAGTTTCGCTCCTATTGGAGTCGGGACTGTAGTTAGGTGGGACGTTGAGGTGTGCAGTAGTAGAATCTGGGTCTTCTTTGACCACGTTGCTGAACATTTCAGTGTTGGCGAAATCTGGCCATTGGTTTTGGGATGCATTCATGGAAGCCTGAGCGTTTGGAGGGTTGAACTGATCTCTTTTTTGTAAACCGGAAGCAAAACTTGGAAGCTGATTGGGATTGGGGTTCTGGCACTCTTCGACTAACTGAGGGTTAGCGACATGGTTGGGGTACATAGCGTTCTGATGATGAAGATTGTAGTTTTGTTCATACGAATTGTATGGAGAGTCTAGGACGGTGCTGGAAATCTGGTTGCTCTGTAGTTGGGCGTCGGTGAAGTTATCGATCATTGTTGCCATGTCCAGAAGCGCTGGGTTGCCGAGGTTTGCGTTCATGAGTCCTGGAGAGTTGTGCATTGGGTTGAAGGCGGAATTGAAAGAGTTGTTGGTGAATGCTGAAGGATTGGACTGGTTCAGAGCAGGAGTCAGAGCTCTGGGTGACGCGCTGTTCTGGCTGCGTGGACTCGGGTTGTTTCTCGGGTCGGGCTGCGGGGTGCGGGGCGCGGGCGGACATTGGGGTTTCTTCTGGCTGTTAGGACTCTGTTGGTTGGTTGCGGTGTTGGTTTCTGTCGTCTCTTCGTCTTTCCGTTTCTTGCCGTGCCGCCGGCAGGGTTGTAGGGGGACTGAACGCACGCGTACCTCCATTGGATACCTGGAAAATGAACAATGTTTGTTTCAATTAATTTTGAAATATCCAGACTTGACGATGAAAAACATGAAATTTTTCTTGGTGTTTTCCATTTCACCTTATTTTCAATGGAAATTGGGGTTGAGAACCAGATAAGCAGAAGTTATTATTAGATAATGTCTATACATCACCACTCACTTGTCCAGGATTTCCAGTGCGCCGCTCTTTATCTTCTCGTCCTGACCTTCTTTGGAGCCGAACTCGTCAGTGGTGTCGAGGATGTAGAGAGGCAACACATGCAGTTGCTCGTCGGGAGGCTTGGCTAGTGCACGGTGCTTGGCAAGAGTCACGACCGCTGTGCAGCCGTTGTTCATGTTGTGAAGGTCACGGTGAGCGTGCGCGCAGAAGTCTATGCACGCTGTCACGCCTGGAAGGACCAAGTGAAGTTAAGTTTAGAGGATGCAGTAAATCGGCTAAGTCCAGAGGCTGTATTGTTGAACGCGCGGGTGCTCGCGATCGTATTTACCATCTCTTTCTAACTTCACCATGTGATGGAGAGAGGTGTTGAAAACGATTGCGATTCCGAGTGTGTTAGAAAATGTATAATAATATAAGGACAGTCTCGATGTTGAATTTAGTTTCATCAAAGTTCTTGCAACTTGTTCTGCCATTGAGTTGTCTTGTTTTCAGGGTAAAGTTTATTGCGATTACTGAAAATTCTCGGTAGTTCACCTAGTTAAGTAGTTAGTGCTAGTTCTGACACAATTGGATACAAAATACTTACCAGAAAAAGGTCTTCCAGGCTTAAACCCTAGTCTACAATCCGACGCTTCCTTCTCAAACTGGCACTGGTTTTCAAAGCTCTTCGGAGCCAGATTCATGTACAGCGGGCTAAGCAACGTTGCCAGCACGTGCATCCTCTCCTCTATCTCTGATTCCTCTGTTTTGACAGAGAGGCGGAACTTTCGGACGGTTTTGGAGCGCGCGTACTTGCAACCGTTGTAGTACATAGACCAGGAGCAACCGAAGGAGTAGGAAGCTCCACAGGATTCGGGATCGAGACCTGAAGAGAGCGGCTATATGAGAAAAGGGAAGAAAAAAGAGTTTGATATGTGAAGGAAGGTGACACAATTGAAAATAAATGTCATTGTATAGTTAAGACGATACTTGAAAGCCATCCAAACACAACACCTAACCAGAAGTCGGGCTTGTTATTCGGCAACAACACCTATGCAAAATTTCAGCTTTCAACATCTAAAGACTTGGGCTAGTTGATAGACTCTTCAGTCAGTCAGTCAAGATAAGTCAAGAGAAAAAAAAAACTTCAGACTTATATTGATTAAATAATGAACATTACTTTTCAGAACAACACTATAAGATAGAGCACCAATCCTGTAGTAAGTTTTTATTGGTATCAGAAGTTATGTCTATTTCATCCCTTACCTTGGCA
This sequence comes from Choristoneura rosaceana, assembly GCA_037349165.1. Classification (NCBI taxonomy): domain Eukaryota; kingdom Metazoa; phylum Arthropoda; class Insecta; order Lepidoptera; family Tortricidae; genus Choristoneura; species Choristoneura rosaceana. The sequence goes on from JAZBNJ010000019.1 coordinate 3,536,557, forward strand.
GGCGCACGTCCGGTTCTCATTAGTCGCGCACCTCCGGGTCGTAGGAAGACCATACCGGTTCAGCTTATGGGCCAGCAGTGTATAGTCCAGGTCAGCTTCCGACTGGGGAATGCCCTCCCATGCTACCAGGCAGACCACTATCCACGCCGTAGCGCAGCGGTGACCGGCGCGGCATTTTACAACCACTAGTACTTTCTCTGTGTAGCTCGTACGACGAATCACCTGGAATTTCGTGCATGTTGAGTATCTGTGTCAAATTTTAGAGCTAAGGTTGATGCCATGAAAAGTTGGCCACTTTTCACCAAACTAGTGAAATTGCTTTTAGAAAATGACGAAAATTTGCAAAGAAAATAACTGAAGGTTCCGTCAACAGATTTTTTCCATTTTTAGATCATGTTATACGAAAGTAATAAAATAAACAAATCAATAGATATTGATAAATCGATATGAAATAGTACAAAAGGTTGGGATCCATACACTCACCCACTTGGCCATGGGGCATCCCTGGGCTGACTTCCCTTCTTTTCCAGTGTAGCAGACTTTCTCGATCCTCAACTCTTTGCCAGACAGCCCTGTACGAGCTTCTAGATCCTTGCGCAACTCAGCAAGGGTTGCTGCTGCCCCTGTAATATCATAACGGATTTATACATCAAGTTACTAAAACGTAGAAGTATCACACTAGCTTTTTGCTGCCTATACTAGGTGATGACGTTGACGTTGCGACAGTTACTAACCTAAGATATGAAATAAGATACCTAAACCAAGCGTGCTCTCATCATAGACCTGGTGCAAAAGTAAATACATCGAAGTAGGTTCTGCCAATCTTTAGGCCAGGAAGAAAGCGACATTGTGTACACGTAACCCCGAAAGTACTCTATTTTTACAATACAATACAATGGCTCTTTATTGTACACCACACATAGTAAGCGATACAGGAAACAGGCACAAAGAAAGAAAATTACAAGGTGAACAAGTAAACAATAATAAGTAAATCAATAGGGAGGTTTTTAATACGTAAAGTGTAGTAAATTAAGAAAGGCCAGTTCCTAACCTAAGATATGAAATAAGATACCTAAACCAAGCGTGCTCTCATCATAGACCCAGTGCAAAAGTAAAAAGATCGAAGTAGGTTCTGCCAATCTTTAGGACAGGAGGAAAGCAACATTGTGTACACGTAACCGCGAAAGTACTCTATTTTTATTACAATACAATACAATGGCTCTTTATTGTACACCACACATAGTAAGCGATACAGAAAACAGGCACACAGAAAGAAAATTACAAGGTAAACAAGTAAACAATAATAAGTAAATCAATAGGGAGGTTTTTAATACGTAAAGTGTAGTAAATTAAGAAAGGCCAAACGATTATTGACTGAGTTTACAAACATTTCAAATGAAATGGTTCACGATGTTATTAATTTGATGAGTTGATATTATGATACATACCTAAATGTGTGTAGTAGCTGCCCGGCTCCGGAGGGTTCTTGTCAGCAGGAAAACAGTTACAGTCCGGCACCTCGGTCCTAGAGTTGGTCCTCAACCTCTCCAGATTCTCCAAGTATTCCTTCGAGTAGTTGAACTGGTTCTCTTTAACTTTGGTCATTTCAGGAACCGGTGTTGATGGCTTCTTGGGATCCTTTTCTTCTGGGTCGTCCTCAAGGATTTCGTCTTTAGTCTGCAGGCCGGGACATGCTCCGTCTCTCAGATGTTCTGGCGGCGGTTTCTTTGTAGACCCTTGACGACAGCAGGCGTAACCGATCTCATTCCTGATAGACATCGGCCCCCCGTCGCCAGGGTACATGTAGGGCTCTTGACTTCTCGGGGCATTGTAGCTGATGTTCTTATAAATTTTATGCCCTGGAGGAGAATGCTCAGACTTTATTTGTTCTATATAGAAAGGCGGTTTCGGGTCTGATGGTCTTTCAGAGTTGACCCTGTTTTCCAGCTCTTTGCTAACTTTCTGCTGTTCAGCATAGTTTCGGTTGTATTTCTGAAATCCCATGTTCTCTTGTAACCGACTGGGATAAGTTTCAACCTCTTGTCGTCGCTCGTACGGGTAATTCTGAAAATTTTGGTAATTTTGCGCCTTTTGACCAAAATTTTCCTGTTTGATTGTGGAAATAGGTGGTAATGCTGTGTTTTGCGGCCTCGCTAAGCCATTTGGGTAATCTCTATAAGCATTGGCATCATTTTGCTTGGAATAAGTAGGGTTTACATTTGGCATCAGTCTCTGGTCTTTCATTGGTCTGTCATCTTTGGGGTACTGATAATTATCTGGTGTTTCTAATTTAGGAACTAAAGGCGCCGCTGGGTGCCTGAATTTGGGATCATACGCTTCCCTCGCGTCGTAGGTCCTCACTTGTGCGTGTGTGTCGCGCGCCGGCGCGCAAGTCTGTTGATTCGTCTCCGACACTGGTCCGATGAGCATTTTCGATTGGAAATCTTTGCTATCAGCTTGATTGTAACCTAAACTATCACTACCATACATTTCTGCATATTTTTGCGCTTCGTACGGTACGACCGGGTAGCCGTACTGCCCCCGCACGTCCGCGTAGGACGGCAACTTCTGAGGAACCTTCGCGCTCTTTGCGTGTTTATCGTTTCCTCGCGGCACTTCCGTGCCCCCCTCCCATACGTGGTGGCCACCACCTCCGAACTCGCCCCCGCCATAAGCGGGCGCGTTATGTGAATAATTACCAGCGGCAGGGTACTGCTCGCCTAAGCGGTAATTATCTCGGAGATGGTGGCTATACGATAAAAAATGACCGGTGGTGTTCCTGTCATCGTTGACGGCGACGGGTCCGTCTTTGCGGTCGATTGCACGCGGAGGGCCGTCCCCAGGGTCCCCCTTATCCGGCGGCGTGCCGGAGTCATCGCGCGCGTGGCTCTGCTTGTTGAGGATCATCGTTTTTAGCCGCGAGTTAAGGTTGACGCGGTCGGCCTGCGAGAACATCTGCTGCTCCGCATCCTCGCGCTGCATATGCTGGTTTTGATGGTTCTGCATCTGTTGTTGTTGTTGTTGTTGTTGCTGTTGTTGTTGTTGCATCTGCTGGTTTTGCAACTGCTGACTCTGAATCTGTTGCTGCTGATTTTGTATTTGCTGCTGCTGATTCTGTATTTGCTGTTGCTGATTTTGCATCTGCTGACTCTGCATCTGCTGATTCTGTATCTGTTGGTTTTGCATTTGCTGGTTAATTCTTTGGTTGTGCTGCCACTGGCGCTGCTGCCAGTCCTGTTGGTTCTGCCCGTTCTCCCGGTACTGTCCGCCGCCGTAGCCGCCCGGGTACCCGTTACAATCGAGTGAAGCTCGCGGACCGTCGCTCCCCTGCAGGTACCCAGGCTCGGCGTTTCCCGAGTGCTGACCATTTGGCGTGTTGTCTTGTCTCTCGGCGTCATTGCTGGCATCGCCGGTGCCGTTTTCTCCATTGTACTCTTCTGTGTGGTCTGTGTATTCGCTGCGTTCGTAGGTTTGTTGGCTGACGGTGTAGACGGGCGCGGCGGTGGTGGTGGCGACGCTCTGGTAGGAGGCAGCGGAGGCGGGGCGCGAGTCGCCGCTGGCGGTGCCAGGCGTGGCGGCCTGATACTGCTGCTGGTATTCAGGGTAGTGTGGCGCGCGCGGCGAGGGCGCGGGGGTGTACGCGCGACTGGAAGGAGGCCGCTGCGCTGGCGCAGCCTGCACTCCCGCCTGGTAGTAGGTATTGTTGGCCACGTCAAAGGTGGTGGCGACGTTTTGGACGGTGTACGTCGTATTGGCCTGGTAGTGCGGCGACGTGGCGTACGCCGTGTGATTGCCCTGGTAGTCTAGCGTGGTCTGCCCGGTCTGCGTCGGCAGCTGCTGGATGAACTGGTTCTGCCAACCTGGAGTCACGTAAACGACATTCACTACGGATCAAATGAAGTTTGACATACGTGAAACATGGAGCGCGGCAAACTAAATAGGAGTGAAGTAACAAGGTGATTAAGCGTGATTCATCGGTTGTAATGTCGTTGTTCCGTTGTCCCTAATTGAAGACAAAGCGTGACCTTGAAGTGAATGAGATGATATTGTTTATGCAACCAATAAAGTATAGGTACACTCAATTTAAAGTACCAGGAACCCTAGTTTTCAAGTTAAAAAAAAGACTAAGTACCAGTTCATCAGACAAGTTAATAAAATATGAAATTATAAGTTAGGTAAGCGACAGTAAAACGCTTGACATCAAAAATACTGGTTTTATAACTTGTGATCTATTGGATGTGTACTTCACACCATGTATATTTAGTTTGCCGATGTAAGAAGTATATAATTACCTTGCGAGGGGTCCGTCTGCCATGCCGTTGGAAACCGGTTGGGGTCTCCCGCATAGAACGGCATTGGTGCCTGAAACAAACGATGTACGTTGTTCAATGCTCCGTGCTCAAATGATTATTGGCTCATGGTCAATGCTAACTCCTCAATGATCAATGCTCATTGCTTATTGCTGGACGTATGTTCGACAAATAACAAAAAAAAAGGTTTATTAAGTACGTCCTTGGGACAATGAAAGAAAAAGGCCACAACCATAAAGGGTTGCAAGCAACTTTACGACATTATTACGACCAAGTGTGTTGAAAATAAATTTACATGATTTCCGAACATTTGTAAGTCAAGGATTCGAGTAAACTAATGATGTAAAGGGATTTTGTGAGAAGGTAAAGTTTCTTTGAAAACGGTGTGTATGTGAAGTTCGTTTGGAATGAGTCGCTTTTGTTTTGAAGTTAAATTGCGTAAGTGTGTCAGCAGCAACTTTATGAGTGGGAGAGTTATGAATGTCGCATGCCCAAGGTTAAGAATTTATTTCCATAGATTTGAAATCAGTGTCATCATCATCATCGTCGTCAACGGAAACAATTCAATTGAATTTCAATTGTTGCACATATAGGCTTCCTCCAAAGTACGCCACAATTACTGGTTCTGTACTTATAACCATCAGCCTCCTGTGACCTGGTCATCGGTCTACCTTGTACGGGCCTTGTTACGCTGGGATTCATCATCATTTCAGTCATCCTAGTCAACCATTAAATCAGTTTCATCATCATCATCGTCTCAGCCTATTTACGTCCCACTGCTGGGCACAGGCCTTCTATCAGAACGAGAGGGCTTGGGCCGTAGTTCCCACGCGGGCCCAGTGCGGATTAAATCAGTTTATTTGATATTTTTTGAGCAGTAACTAGAAATATGACTCAGAAAATGCAAAAATCGGTTCGTTTCGGAAGCATTAAAAAATAATATAAAATTTCTGTTTGTTTTTTTATTTTTCTACCGTAAATTGTGAGGTTTCGGGTAATTAAAAAAAAAATTACTCATTCCAGCCATGTTCGCAAAACCGTGGAATAATAAGTACTTAAGTCGGAGAGAAACGTTTTTGAAGTCGGGTAAAAACACTGCATAATAAATATTATGGCATTTTTAGTCACAGGGCAAATTGGATCATATTTATGACTTTCATTTTGGTAGGGCAACACATAAAAAAAAAAACCATTCATTAGCAATAACAATTCCAGAAGGCGTTATATTGAGTTGTCCGCTCTTGACCCTAAAGCGGTCTCCACACGGTAAAGCGGTCGAGGTTGCGAGCACATTGTTTGCTCGTGTGAAAACCCCGTGGCAAGGCTACAGTTTAGTGTGTAATTAGACTAACGTATGTGAGGTTTGTTTATTTAGTTGGTACTATCTATAAGCGTACAAATTGGGAACCGGTGGGGAGGTCGCATTATGTTGATCCAACTAAGTACTGTCATCTTTTGCAGGTGGTAGGACCATCGAAATAGTAAGTACCTGGAAGGTGCACTGTGCAGGAATCACGGTCCGTCATTTTGTCGATAGAGATAGCTACCACAGGGTTATTTTATCTCACTCTATTAGTATGACCATAATTTTATGCAATTAATGAGACATTCCTTCCTCCTAGTACTTCTTTGTCAGAAAAATATACTAAGTAGCAATAACCAGAATTTTTATTACTTGTATACCAACTCCTTATGATACGGCTGGTAGAGACTAGAGCAAATAAATTTTAGGTTTGTACGTCGGTGCTAGTAACATAAGTATTCACTTTTCTAAAGGTAAAACTTATAATATTGGCAAAACCGGTATTGACATTGTATAATACCGGTATTTCGATATTGATCTCTAAATACCAATTATTTTGTTATTAAATAGAGTCGCAACACTCAAACGTTGCAAGTCACAAATGCATTAATACTTATTTCATTAATAATATAATCTTAGACATTTTTGAAATAATCTTAGCTACCTACTCGTACTTAAGATTGTCGGAACCGGAAAGGTTTTGGAAGTGCGAAACTCATTCATTTTACTTTAGTAATACGAATATCGAAAAAATACCAAAATACCGGAATATCGGTATTTGAATTTTCGGTATTGAAAAAATACCGGTATTGCAAAAAACGTCCGATATTAGATGCTCTATCATTTAGGTTAATAAATGAATGAAGACTAAGTGACAATACATATATATTACACTATTATTTACTTATTCATTATTTATTAACTTTTACCAGCGTCTTCGCATGCGTAAACTGAATCGATCTGGTAGTTATAATTGAAATTTTCGGGATTTTTCCCAATTCCCCTGAAAATTTTCAAAATTCATAATAATAATATATTTTTTTTATTTGACTGGAAGGCAAACGAGCAAGTGGGTCTCCTGGTGGTAAGAGATCACCACTGCCAATAAACATCTGCAACACCAGGGTTATTGCAGATGCGTTGCCAACCTAGAGGCCTAAGATGGAATACCTCAAGTGCCAGTAATTTCACCAATATAGTATAATATTTTGTTTTTAGTGTAATATAGTATTTTCAGTAATATAATATAATTTAGTAGAATTATTATGTTATGCATGTATGTATCATTCGTATTAGACAATACGTCTGATGGGTATAAAATATTATATTATAATAAATATTACATATTAGCCATTTGGATACATCGTGAAAAGATTGTCACCCTAGTCTCAATAACGAAGCTACCATCTTACTGTTTGGTGTGGCCATTGAGAAATTAATAAAACCTACCATCAAGTTAAAATTAGCTCGTGAAAAAAGATCTAAAGCTTATTTCATTAAAAAAATATTAAATCGTGTAATTATTGCTTATTATAAATGTATACATTTTATTCAATATTTTTAAAAGACAACACTCACGAAACTAAAATTTACTAATTATTTTTTATTTATTTCCTGGCAATAGTTAGAGAGGGACACACTGACTCCGTGCTTGCTATTTCACCCGGACCGGAGCCCATTAGTTCTTATGTCTATGTCTTTTAGGTCGGTTTTTGCTCGTCTGTTTTTGGAGTGTTCATTCCAGAGTACTTACTATTTCGATGGGTAGGACCTTGTGCAAGGTCCGCCCGGATTGCTACCACCATCTTGCTCGCTTATCCTGCCGTGAAGCAGCAGCGCTTGCACTGTTGTGTTTCGGCGCGGAGAGTAAGACAGCCGGTGAAATTACTGGCACTTGAGGTATTCCAACTTAGGCCTCTAGGTTGGCAACGCATCTGCAATACCCACATCTCTTACTACCAGGAGACCCACTTGCTCGTTTGCCTTCCAGTCGAATAAAAAAAAAATCTTACTGTTGCTTAAATCAGGAGATGTGAAATTACATTCTAAATTTACCATGAGCTTTTCGGTAAAGGAAAATCGTGAGTTAATCGTCCAATATCTGCGTTGGACCCGCATGGGAACTACCAGACCAAGCCTTCTCACTCTGAGAGAAGGCCTGCGCCTTGCTGTGGTTATCTATGTAAGAGGAGATGATGATAATGTAACGTTCTATGATAACACCAAACAGAGAGTTCAGTACAAGAAAAATCTGCCCACTTATGCACCTCAGCCAAAATAAGTGGTCTATCAATTCTTAAACAAGTTCCTATCAAATGAATATGTCGCTAAAGTCGAACTTTCAAGTTGACAGACACGTCTATTGGCATTATTGTTTTATGGGATGCAAACGATTATCAACTTTAGGGCGGTAAGACCACATATTTATGTTGTGAGACTGTGAAGAAAATAGCATACCTATTTAGGTCTTTTTTCAACTTTATTTTTGGAGTGTATGTACCATGTCTTGGCTGAGTCCTTTAAGTCAAATTCAACTTGTTTGCTTAAAACTTAACCTTGCCAGTGTTGCCAGAACGAAACCCAAGAACAAAACTGAAGCACAATTAAACAACGCTTTAAGGGACTTTCGCATAATGTAATTTATTCCGGACGTGATAAAGAAAAGATTTGTTTGCGTAAATAAAACAAACTGTTGTTGATGCGTGCTGGTAGGATCTTTTGAAAGGTCCGTCCGTTGCCGCCATTTTACTCATTTGTGCTCTGGTTTGGGGGTAAGATAGTAAGGTAAAATTATTAGCTTAGACGCCTACGAATTTAGTCTTTTGGGTAGGCAGCGCATAGGCCATCTGTTTCGCTGCCGTATATCCATGGGCATAAGTTAATTATCACTTTCCGTTACATAGGCTGCGAATTCGTCTGCCTACTTGATTATAATAAAAATAAGTTCCTTAATTTTTTTTTATAATATTGGATTATTTTCAGCCAGGGCTAAACACGACGCATTATTGGAAACAAATAAGCTCTATGTCAAAAAAGCAGGTAACAAATTAAATTTAATAACACTGGCAACAATATTAAATTACTAAACTTGAACGCGTATCCCCGACATGTTCGGAACAAATTACGCGTAAGTACATTATTTCTGTGTAACTTCGTTCGAAGTTTGAAATATTTTAAATTAAGAACGCGTCTCTGAGGTTAATTTATAAATGCGATGGCGGTAATTAAAAGTAAAGTTTGGAACGAGGTTGTGATAACAATGAGTTGTTTATGGTTAGTTATGGAAGAATTGATCTACATTCTGCTGTCCTGGTTTTAAAATAATGATTTGAATGTATGATGGATGTAAAGATGGACAACTATGTGTAACACACGTGAATATTTTTTTTTACAATAATAGGGCTTAAGCCCTAAAAAATTCATTACTTAATAAGGTTTTCTTAAAAGCTTTAATTTAATTTTTAACTTTTTTTCCTCGGTCTTAGGCAGGAGTCCAAACCTTGGTGTAGAGTCCGATTCGCATTTCGCATTATTATTTATTTATGTATTAAAAAAAATCCTTCTCTCCAAAAAAGACGGGCAAAATAAAACAAACGTCACATAAGAGCATGCTCTTAGACTCATAGTGACTTCGTTTAGCTATAAGTATGCAAGTTTAGAAGGTATTTAAAGTCAGCGTCTGCTGCAAAGCTATGTAACATAGCAACTGTTTAAACAGGATAACGACGTATAGCTGCATCCTTTTCTAACTAGTGACGAAAGAAAGAGAGAGACAAGCGAAAAACTAACCAGCCGCCCCAATCAGCAAAAATCATTTTTTTTTATCTTTCAAGTAATAGAAAGCTACATAAACCAAAGGCTGTTCTTTACCTCGGGTAAGAGCAAAGCTCTCAATCGGCTTGTAATGCAGCTTACATTATCCATACTAATATTATAAATGCGAAAGTAACTCTGTCTGTCTGTCTGTCTGTCTGTCTGTTACGCTTTCACGCCAAAACCGCTGAACCGATTTGGATGAAATTTGCTACAGAGATAGAATAGACCTTGCGAAAGGACATAGGCTATCTTTTATCGCGAAAAAGAGGCTTTAAGGGGTTAAAATAGGGGGTGAAAGTTTATATGGTGGAAGTTCGTCGCTGTCGAAGATAAAACTATGAAACTTGGCATTTAGGCATTTAATATACTATCCATATCCATACTAATATTATAAATGTCAAAGTGTGTTTGTATGTTTGTATGTTTGTCCGTCTTTCATGCCATAACGGAGCGACGGATCGACATGATTTTTGGCATAGGGATAGTTTATGAGCCCAAGAGTGACATAGGCTACTTTTTATCCCGGAAAAATGCACAGTTCCCGGGGGAACAGCGCGCGATAACCGAATACCACGCGGGCGGAGCCGCGTGAAAAGCTAGTAAATAATAAATGTAATAATGATATCTGTTAAACCATGTTTTTTACGTTATTTACGAGTATAACCTAACCAAAAAAACTTGGAAAACCCTCTGCATTGTCACTTCAAAGTTCAATATCTCAAATACGGCTACACTTATTTTGATAAAACATGTCTATGAACCATCGCTAGTAAATCTGTTTTCAAATAAAAAAATCAGCATTAAGAGAACCGCAGTTTGAGAGGTGCCATAGACACATGTAGCGGTCAAACTTATAACACCCCTCTTTTTGCGTCGGGAGTTGAAAACACGTTAAACTCGCTATTTTGATACAGTGAGCGTAGTGGTGCATGGACACCAGTAGCGTGGCGTAATAACTCCACTCGATTTTTTTTACGTGACGTTAGTTAGTGACAAAAAAATATATAAAGCTAGCTTTTGCCCGCGGCTCCGCCCGCGTGGTATTCGGTTATCGCGCGCTGTTCCCTCGGGAACTGTGCATTTTTCCGGGATAAAAAGTAGCCTATGTCACTCTCAAGCCCATAAACTATCTCTACACCAAAAAACACGTTGATCCGTCGCTCCGTTACGGCGTGAAAGACGGACAAACATTCAAACACACTTTCGCATTTATACTATTTGCTACGAGGTATGGCATCCAAAAGCTAAACTTATGCTTCTCCGAGTTGTCAAGCAATACTGCTTCCCTATCTACTTTACACCCAGAGGTTTTTAGTCACTCCCTGCATTTTTCCGTTATTTTTATTAACTAAAACTAACGCAACAGAGCTTCTAAACAACGCTTTATTACTGCGGAACTCCACCGCGCCCGGACGCCAAATTGTCGAAGTTACGCCAAATTAAAATTTCCCAACTTACGCCACTACTGGGCGTAATTTATAATTTTTAATCTGCATTTCACGGCTGGGGAATAACATGGGCGTAATGTGCCCTATTAACGTGCCAAGTACCAGAATAATGTTGTGTATGGAAGAGGATTAGTGTATTAAATGCACCATGCACCGCTTAACCATCTACGCTTTTCACAATTAGAGTTAACTAGCGTCCCGCCCCGGCGTCACTAGAGTACCATTTTTTTAAAAGGTATTTAATTAAAAGCATTTTTGAACGGTTTTATTATATGTTTCTGTTCCATTTTCCAAAAACTATACCCGTGCGAAGTTGCTATTTCTAGTATTAGTATATGTATCATAAACTTTATTATATAAGAAAGAAAGAAAGATGACATTTATTAACTAATACAGAACACACACACACACACACATACACAGCAAAATATACGCAAATAAACAAAAAAAATACAGAAAAAACATGAGGAAATACATATTATACACAATTTTGTGTGTCCCCGCGAAAGAGAAACGGTCGCTGACTCAGCATTATGCTGAAGCGTTAGACGTCTGTAGCGCTTATTTTCTGCCAGAACCTACCATGTAAAGCATGTTACCTATTATGTAAAGATACATACCTATTCTTCCTACTTTAGTAAAAACTCTCGGTGGCCTAGTGGTTTGAACTATCACTCGCTCACTCACTCACTCAATACTGTCTCTCTAGCAGGGGTCGTGGGTTCAAGCCTGGGCGAGCAATTTTGATTTTTAAATTTACCATGAACTTTACGTTGCAGGAACACCAAGTGAGGAAAACCAAATTAGGGTTTTTCAGGTTATTAAGATCATACCGTAATATTCAATGAAGTGCCTAGTAATGTATCTTAATATTTTGTTAATTGTAAACACCAAAATGCTATTTGTAACAACAATGGCACAGCTCATCTCGTCATCTAATTGATTATGTCAATATTTTAAAAATGATGGCATTCACAACTAGTTGTTGAAATTCATAAAGTTTGTCAAAAATTTTTTGTTACTTTTTTTCCCCACCGAATCTGTTATTCATAATTTTTTAAATATATACTTATTTTCGTATAAAGTTGTAAATAGCTATTCTGAATAATAAATTCGGAGAAAAAAGAGTTATGACAAACAATACATTGTACAAATAAACATTACATTATGACTTTCAACAATTATGCGAGCCGATATGGATCCCATGGGACTGACCCAGGAAAAAAGAAACTGTAATTTAACGGACATGGAGTAAAAACTGCATCATCATGCTAATAATTTCTAATAATCCATGGAAACTACAGATTCAGGGTAGAAAAATAAACAATCTCAAGACTCTTAATAGTCATTATCATTATTTTAAAGCTGTCCATCAGAAACACCATTTGTCATAATATTAACGTCTCATAACGATGACTTGGCATAGTAGTTCTTATTAGAGCAGCGTAACGTGAACTCGCTCGCTCATACACCTAATTTAGATGAAACAAATAACTAATGACGTGGAAGAGATAGCGCTCACAGAACTCATTCATGTAGAGAAATAGAATTTATAGATTTGCCTTAACATTTGCAAGAATTGAGATTCGAAAAGTGACTATAACTTATGCATGCGTATATAGTGAAGCTCACTTGAAAAATAATTATGTAAAAATTAGACATTTGTTATTATTTGACATAGATAAAAACCGGATTGAATTTTATAATGCTAAGTTTTATTTTTATACCATTTTGTTGGCAAAGTTTTCATATATATTCGTGCAAAATTACAGCTTTCTAGCATTGATAGCCTCTGAGCAAAGCCACGGACGGACAGACAGACACGGCGAAACTATAAGGGTTCCATTTTTCCCATTTTGGCTATGCAACCCTAAAAAGACTTGACCTGTAGTTCCGACGCGGACCCTGCGCAGAAAGAGAACTACATACACGCACTATTGAATAGTTTCTCAGAGTGTACAAGTTTCTGTAAAGCTGTGCCCTTAGTGTAAGTTTTCGGTTATACAATACGTTTCGATCGCGTTCGCGTTAAAATCTCAATTTATTTGGAAACACGAACAGCGCCTCTAGCGGAACGTTTGTGATGTTCATGTTTCCATACCAATTGAGATTTTAACGCGAACGCGATCGAGACGTATTTTGCAACCGAAAACTTACACTAAGGGCACTGGTAGATGAAATGTGAAGAATCTTAAAAAAAAAAACTTGACATTTACGTCTCACAACAATAAACGATTAAATGAAAGACGACATCAACGTTGTAATTAGTAGCGAATTACGAATGGAATAATTGCGACGTGATTAACATAAATGTAGGAATTTAACATAAACGTATCATAATGGCCCATTAGCATGCTGCCTTAACTGGGCTCTTAACTCGTTAACTTGACAACGTTTTTGTTTTCTTGTATGCAAATGATTATCGTTAAAGTGTAACATATTTAATACAACGTTTTTGTTGACTGTACTTGCATTATCATCCAAACTATACTTGGTATGGATAGGTATTTGGGCCAATCAACTATTTAACCGACACTTTGGGCGTCTCCTGCGTTAACAAAATTGTCTCTGTCGTTACCAAAAAATTGTACTTACAACTAGATATTTTACGGTTTAATAGGTTGAACTTACGTAGGATGGCATTTATTCATGTACACCATTTATTAAATTACAGAAAAAACATGTTTACTTACAAAAATCTGCAATTGTTTAAAAAATGTCGCGGACAGATTAGTGTCGGTAAAAAAGTTGATTGGCCCATTTAACAAAATGTAAACAAACTTCTGCTGCCGGATTTGGTACATTCAAGGATTTTACACATTTCACTTATCTATCATTGTAATACAAACTAGACAAGTGTATTTCAATACAGAAATGTAAATGTTTAGATAGTTTAATGGTGAAATTTCAATATTTAAGACACCATTTGAAGTTGTTTTGTTTTTTTAGGGGTTAGTTGAAAGCTCTACCACTTAAGTACTAAAGTTTTTTTGTACTTGTAACAATAAAAATCATCAAATCATCAATCGATGGGGTCAAAAGGTTCTCGAATGGCGTCCGCGGACCGGGAGACGAGCTGTCAGTAGGCCTCCAACAAGATGGAGCGACGGCCTGGTTAAGATCGCGGGATCGCGGTGGATGCGGAAAGTACAAGACCGGTATGAGTGGAGAGCCTTGGGGGAGGCCTAAGTCCAGCAGTGGACGTCTTCTGGCTGACATGATGATGATGATGAACAAAAAAAATAAACAGTGATGATAATGATAATGAAGGGAGGTTCTGTACTCACCATTGGTTGACTAGGGTGCTCCTGCTTCATAGCGGGCGTGGTGGCAGGCGAAGGGCTGGGCGCGGCGGGGGCGGGGGCGGGGGCGGGGGACGCGGCCGCGGGCACGCCGGGGCTCAGGCCGGGCACGCCGGGCACGGGGACTGACCCGACCAGTGGCTTGCGCCCTCGGTAGCTCTGCAACAAACCAATCATGAGTTAGAAAGAAGCACAAAAAGTTGGAAAACCCCCGACTTCGTCACTTTAAAGTTCAGTATCTCAAATACGGCTGAATCGATATTGAGGAAACATGTCTAAGAATCATTGCCAGAAAACCTGGTTTCAAATAAAAAAAACCGCATTCAAATCGGTCCACCCGTTTAAAAGCTACGGTGCCACAGATAGACACACAGACATACAGACATTCAGGCACACATAGCTGTCAAACTTATAACACCCCTCTTTTTGCGTCGGAGGTTAAAAAAGGAAAGTAACAAGAGTTCATAAAGTTCCATGGCCAAGCCAAGGATCATGGGGGTGCAGAGAAACCTCGCACCTCTGAGTTTTTCAAAGTTCATGAGCGAACTCACATAAGAAATTTACCCTGAGCTTTACGGTGAAGGCAAACATCGCGAGGAGATCTGCACAAACATGCGGAGCAATTCAATGATTAGTGAGAAGTTCTCAATTCGCTACTGGGCTTGCGTGGGAATAACGGAACGGTTCAAGCCTTCTCATTCTGAGATGAGGCCTGTGCCTGGGCACGTCCCACTGCTGGCAGTGGGACGTATATATGCTGAGATGATGAATATATAAAACTTCTACTTTGTAACAAAAAAGTGTCAGCGTCAGCTTTAGGGCCTACGCTAGCTGACGCGGTTTGCACGGAGCGGGTGGAGGCCTATCGAACAATAGTATGAGCAGCGCTAACTGCGCGCGGCGCGTGCGACGGATTTTACATGTACCCGACCCGCCAGGCGTGCGCACGCTGCGTGCACCCGCGCTAGCTAGCGTAGGCCCTAAGGCTGCTGGCAGCATTACCGAGGAGCGACGCCAAGCACCGTCTGGGGTCGGTGGAGCGGTCGCGTAAGTTAATTTCTATAGGTATAATATTTCGATGCATCTACTAGGATCATGTCGAATACATAATGTTGTAATTGATCTTAAGTAGAACCTAATAATTTACAATCCTTTTGGCTCACTCAATGTACATGCACGTACGTATCCTGTCTGCATTGTCCGCTACAAGACCTAAAAAAGCTCATTGTACTTATGGTTACAATCAAAATGCTACGATAAAATAAAAAACGCGTCATATCAATTTCCCATGATTAAAGAGCGTTACGGCAACATTGTATTTAATAATGAAATTTAATAAACCAATATGATACTGGCCGGTAATAACGAACGACGGAGCCATTTCGCATTAACGGTAATACGGCCCATCTATCTCAATGGCCTCTTCCTTTTATGAATGGAGCATCGTGATTGGTAGAAGCCGACCAACCAGCGTCGTTGAACCTTGCACGATCGCTTCGTAATTTGAAATCGGAAATAGAAAATACGATTTTAACGGGATTAAATAGAACTATTATTCGGTGATTGGAGCATAGGGTGTTGTGAAGAAAATGTTGTGATATAAAAACAAGAAAAAATATGAATAGAATAGAACACCACTTTGCCTGCACGGCAAATGCATCACTATAAAAAAACAATCTATCAAAATTTGCACAAATTCAACAAGCATTCTTAATTTAGGCAGAGGAACTATTAGAAAAGGCAAATTCTTAAAAAAAATATTCTAAAGTTTGTAAAACTCGCGCGCTCGGCTGCACTTCTTAAACTTTTTTTAAAGATTAAGCTGAAGTATAAAATTACCTGTTAGATAAACCAATGAATACTTTATAAAATAAAATTCAATGAAAGTATTTATACCATAACGAAAGGTAATGCAAGCGTGTTAAGAAATATGATGCTTCGGAAATGTATGCTTAATTGGATTTCTAAAGATACTTAGACGCAGATGTTAAAAACATTCTATGCAGAATAGAAACTTATATTTAATTTGACGCAATTTATGAACTAGATCGCCTTTCATGTATTCTCTTTCCGAAAGATAAAATAGATCAATTTAGGGTTTGTTCCACTATTTTAAATAAATTAAAATACCTATAAATCCGTCTGATCCAATTTGCTAAGCTGTAGGCTTTTAGGCTTTACGGTGAAGGAGAATTGTTAAAATTTATGTCCCGTTTCCAATACATTTGCCACATTCTTCGAGCACCCCTCAATTTAATTTCTCAAAGTTTAAGGTCACAAGTTGAAGCAGTTCCACTTCCTAAGGTCCAGGTCCATAATTCAAAATTCAGTTTACAAAAGCCGTTTATTTACTAAACAAAGGCTTTATGCATCCGGACTGCCATTGTTCTCTGGTTCTCCATTTGTTTAACATAATATATAGGCTCGGTAACAAATTTCACAACGAGAACTCCTCATTCCGGTGGAGTATGGGAAGCTGATGTTAAACTTGAAATCTTGCGATAATTTAAATTTGCTCCAATGGGGAATGGATGAAAATTTTAGAAACGCTTGAAACTTTTTTTATCGATAGAACCTTTCTAATTAACACAAAAAAAATATATCGGATTTTTAAGTAGCATCAATTAATTTAAAATAATGAAAGAGTTTTCTATACCGCCAAATTACGACAATCCGCGGTCGGTTTCGGGTTGTTTCATAGTCCAGAATAAAAAACATAAAAAAATATTTATGTGTCTTTGACTCGATCGTTTTGACAGGTGACGCTCTTTAACGGCTCGGATAGTACCGACATGGAAATACCGACCCTGTTTATCATCTACATACCCATCGAAGCACATGTCTCGTTTCTTTTTGCACCCTTTCAATCCGGTGTTTGATTATAAGTTGTGATTACTTGTGTGTGATTTCTTGGTAGCCTTTCAGAATTTCGCGTTTTCTTTTTTTTTGTAATCCTCAGAGAATTGGATTTATATTTACTCGTCTGTCACATTACGTATCAAGTTTGCATAATGTAAATCACGTAATTGCCTAGAAAAAAGGGAATATAGGCCGATAGAACCGTTTTTATTACAAATAAAAACGACCCATCCCATCACTATGTACCTATTATAAAATATCGTTGCAAAAATGCGGAGTAGTTTGCGTTAAGACGCAAATAATATGACGTTACTCTTTCAATACGATCTTTATCTATTATCTTAAGATAAAAAATACCGTACGAAAAAATTCGGGGTGCGTATTAAAATTGACATACGATAACAACCGTGGTTCGTAGCGTATACGTCACGTATGACGCTACTCGGTTGTAAAACGGTTGCCGGGTTCATATTCCGAATGACCACGGCAATTAGGTTAAACTACAGCAATAGCAATATTACAAACTTTTAATTTAACTTCACCTGGTACGTTATATGTCTTATATTAGACCCACACGTGGTCGGATTGACTTGAAATTTGGTATACACTTACTTGAATATTCATATTTAATGTTTTTATCGCACTGTTGCCATACCAACTAAATTACTGACTATTGACTTTCAATCAGTAATTTAATAGAATTTTGAGTTTATCGTAAGTAATTTATTTTAATTTTAAACCTTTACAGTCAATGTGATCCAGTTTCATCATCATTTGCAACAAAGTATTGAGTAAATTTTGTCAGAACTTTTACAATTTTTTAAATTTATTTTATAAATAACAACTAATTAATTTACTTTACAATATATTTTTTTAGTAAACTATCCAACCAACGAATATATGAATGCAAAAGTACTTAAACTCA
Organism: Choristoneura rosaceana; assembly: GCA_037349165.1. Taxonomy (NCBI): domain Eukaryota; kingdom Metazoa; phylum Arthropoda; class Insecta; order Lepidoptera; family Tortricidae; genus Choristoneura; species Choristoneura rosaceana. The sequence goes on from JAZBNJ010000019.1 coordinate 3,554,520, forward strand.
GTCTCTCCGTCTGTCTGTTATCTTTCACGCGTAGAATGCTCAATCGATTTAAAAGGGTATGGATGGAAGTAGTCTGAGACCTTAAGAAGGACATAAGGATAGATTGAATCCCGGAAAATGCGTGATTTCCGTGGAAAAACGGATTTTTCGCAGACGGGGTTGCAGGCAAAAGCTAGTAATACAATAAATCACTGTCATTGAGGACATTTGAAACTGTTATTCCGCGTAACGTTATCTCTGGTTTATCCAGGATGACATTGCATAGCGACTGCTTATCTCTATCCACACGTAATAGGGTAGTGGTAGCTTAGGCAGGCCAAGGCCGCAGTATCTTTGATCTTTTTGGCACCACACCAAATCGTAAATTAACAAAATTCGGGCTACTAGAGCGTGAGCGTGAAATGTGGTTTGTGGGTGATTTGTATGGGTTTTGGTGGACACTAACACCTGGGCATAAAGTGACCAATGTTAACATTTGGTCATTTGACGAGTGTCTTAGCTTGTGACGTTGCCGCGGTTTTGGCTGCAATGTAAACTTGACGGAATCTGTATTAGATGATTTAGTATTTTAGTTAGTCTATTACATTTGGTCATTTGACGAGTGTCTTAGCTTGTGACGTCGCCGCGGTTTTGGCCGCAGTGTAAACTTGAAGGAATCTGTATTAGATGATTAAGTAAGTATTTCAGTTAGTCTATTCATACACCGGGTGGGGCATGGTAGCAAATACATTTCGCACAGACACAGCTGTCTTATATCAAATTATTATAGTCTTTGTAATAATTATTCGGTTTTCAGTGTATTTAACCGTAATGAAAGACTTTTGAAAACACCAGTTGCTTGTTCCGCTTTTATTGTAATAACATTCGTTTCAATTTCAAACAAACGTACAACTGCGATTAAAACATTTAACGGCAATAATTCTGGGCATAACGGCCAGTTTTATTTATGAACAGTAAATAAAAAAAGCTATTTGCGAAATTCATTTGTTTAAGCTCAACACAACTCATATTTGGCTTAGTAATAAAGAATAAACTATTTTTATCGCGATAGGTGTAACCTTTATTTTAAAACCTTTGATGGTCTATATATTTCACACGAAAACACAAGCCGAAACACGGATGCACAGAACAACCAGAAAAATAGACCAGCGCTGGGAATCGAACCCAGGTTCCAGGTGGAACCTAGACTTTCACGGGATGACCGTAAAAGAAACAAAAATTTTTAAGTTGAAATAAATAAATACAAAAAGACTCCAAATAGTAATCTTAACTTTTGATGACACAAGTCTCCCTCGAAATTAAAGGGCAACATTGAATTACCTAGTTGTTTTGTTAGTGAGTGCAGGTTTGATCATTATGTTACGGTGAAAACCTCATGAACCACATTAATTCGGCAAATCTCAGAACTTGAACTGACGATTTTCTGCTTAAGCCATAAGTCAAAGTGTTATGCCACCACGGCTGTTTGACATGTTTCCAAAACGAAATTAAAAGACTATAAGGATTCCTAGTTGACTACGGAACCCTAAAAAGGAATTCAGCACTACATAATTAAATTACCCAAATAGTTTCGAGTTGTGTTTGATATGGCATTTGCCAATGTCAGGTCAGATCAGATTACCTACGTTGTGATTGTGAAATATTAATAAATTTGTTAAATTTTGATTATCTCATTTGTAGAGCACATACCCTTAGGGAAGAAATGACACTATAGATTTATTGTTTAATGAAATGTCATAGACTACTGACAGCAGCCGCCATTTTGTAAAGCACCGGCCACAGATAAAACTTTCAAGCCATAGACACGACGTTTACGACCGCCTTGGTTTCTTCGCGCCCTACATACAAGTTTGATTAATTGCCGTTACCCTGAACGATAACACTATCTATTGAGGTCTTCACTTTCCTAGAAGTTTATTAATGTAGTTTTTTTAACTAAAAATTTAATGTTCTTTACTTTGAACCTACTGTGTTAAAAATAAAGTTGTGTTAAATACTTGTGATGTACCTATAGTATATAAATATCATTTACCTATTAATATTGTACAATACAATACAATACAATACAATACAAATACTCTTTATTGTACACCAGAAATAATAAGCGATAAGTACAGAAAACAGGTACACAGAGAAAATTACAATTGTAATTACAATTATAATCTGTTTAAAAAAATATATATATAAAAATAAAATATAAAAGCCTAGGCTAGGTAGGAAGGACTACGAGTAGAATGTTTTCAACAAAAATATTATTAAGAATAAGGAAATAAAGCTCCTCCATTCTGTCACCGAGATGGCCTATAAAATAGATAGCAATAAAAACTGGAGCAGTAAAAGATATGTAAATACCCGCTCATATTTCAGCCAAGGCCGCTCATTACCGAAATATCCGAGTGTTGTTTGTGAAAAAAGTGATTTTATTGAAATATTTACAACGTATTTTCGCTTTCCTTATCATAAGGAGATTGTAACATACATACACCTTTTAAATAGAAGCTAGAGGTTAAGAGGGTAAGGTTGCTGTCAGGCTGGAATATATTATTTTGTTACGCTTTCAAACCGCTTGAGTACGCCATTAAAAAAAAAATATATATATAAAGAAAGAAAGAAAGAAAGAAAATACGTTTATTGACAACACAAGACAACAATTCTATTTGGTACAAATAAACAACACAAAGGTATGTGTCATTGCGATTGTGAATCGGACACTGGCTCAGCAAAATGCTGAAGCGTTAAAAACACCCCAGCGCTGATTTTCAGCCAGCACCGTAGCCACCCTCTGAGTGTTATAAAGACACACTATAGTACACACCATTAACTACATAAGACTACATAAATAAATAGATAATTAGTAAACTAGAAAACTAATTTATTGTGCGACTTTAAAAAATATATTTAAAAATGGATCGAAAAAAACAGTTAATCCGCGTACGTTATAATACTACGATTTCTGTCATTTACACAAAGTTTAACGTAAGGCGTACGCTGCGTACGCGTCGCGTGGGTTGCTGGCTATTTCGGGACGCCGCGGGAGAGAGACGGAAGATTGTTATTGTAAAGCAATATGTCATAGTGTTGCGAAGATCGACTGACTATGGATCAATCAGAGGCGCTACGATAGTTGATAAGGAAACTGGTCGAATGGATGAATGATGATTTTTATAGTCTACTTGTAGGTTAAAATGCGTGAAGTCTAGTTTTGAAAGTGGTCAAATAAAGTGATTTCGTTTATTTACACGTACTTTATTTAATAATAATAAATATCATGGGACACTTGATACCAATTGACCTAGTCCCAAACTAAGCAAAGCTTGTACTATGGACACTAGGCAACGGATAAACATACTTAAATATAGATAAATAAATACTTAAATACATATTAAACATCCAAGACCCGAGAACAAACATCGTATTATTCATACAAATATCTGTCCCAGCCGGGATTCGAATCCGGGACCTCAAGCTTCGTAGTCAGGTTCTCTAATCACATGGCCATCCGGTCGCACTGCATTTTCATTTTAAAAATGCAGTGTGAATTAAAGGAAAGACTTTTGCCAAGAAGTGGGACATATTAAGTACGGTCTACAGAAAAAAAAAAGTTATGGTCAAATCTTGACAACTTCTACTCACTTCTTGGGATCGGATGGTCTTGCAACAATACCAAATTTAAGTAACAATGCAAATAAAATCAACTAAAAGTACAAGCAAAAAAGCAACATTAATTTATTATTTCGAAACAGGTATGTAACAGCCAACAGCTCCCAAGGCTTTATTACCTGGACAACCGTCATCATAAATATAATAATGTCGTTTTAAAGTCAGAGTTGATTTAAGCCTTTGCCTCTTCTAATGACCCCCATTACGCTAAACGATACCATCTGTACTCTTAATAGAAAAAACTATCATGAATACAAGATAAATTACCTTCAATTTAACTGTCATATGAAATATCATGGAATTTTGATCCATAATCTAAAGCTAAAAGTCACAGTTCACTCTGGCATGCAATCGGAAATGTCACTTCAAAATTCCAAGCGGACAATTTATTGTATGTTTTATTTTTATAATGACAAAAGTCAAATGAATCACTGTATTTTTTTCAAGGCAATATTTTGATAATTTTATAAGACAAAGTGTTTTTGAGAATTTTTTTATAGACATTACAAGAGACCGGATTATAAGCAACATAAAAAGTTTGAAATGTTAGCTAGAAATGTGCAATGTCAAAATATGCAACAAAAAAGTTAGTCTTTTTCACTTCTCATACTCGTAAAGTTGGTGCTTATATGCTGGATCTAGGCGACATAAAATTACTTTTTATGCTCTAGTGCATAAAGTAAAATCTTCGTCGAAGACCAAGGTAATCAGGTGTCAACAGCCACAAATAAAAAAAAACTACTTATATTTTTACTAATTTTTAATTTATATAAAACTTAAAATCGATCAAATCAATCAAAATAAATCAATAAAACTAAAAATATATATATATAAATATACAATTGTTTCCATTGTTGCTATTTCATTTCCACGCAGTCTACGTGAAAAGAATCACTCGACCCATTTTCCCCTCGACGTGTCTATCCACCCTCGCCGTACCGGTTTGGGTGACTATATCATTTTATGTTCTAGTTGTACAATCTACGTACTATAGTTTTTATTTATTTTAAAACCAAAGATATACAGTTAATTATAAATGTGTTTCGTACTGGCCGCATTTGTATAGCCACAAAAGAATACGTATTGACAGATTCAAGCCTCTCGAAGATTTTCAAAAGTTTTCCATTTTCGAATTTCAAGCACTAAGAAAGAACTGACCATGGAGTTTATTCAGCCAGTGTTCCATTGCTATAAATTATAGCGAAGGCCGGCCATTGTAGACGAATAACTCCGGGACCTTTGCCTTCCTGGTTTGATCTATTGCGTTTGAATAGATTGCTTCCGCGAGTTAGACTGAGACACATCGTATGTCTCAACATTTCAAATATTTTTCAAGACAACTACTTAAAAATATTTGAATCCCGATACTAGTTCTAGCTACATGGTGTCTCTTAAATCAACAGCGATGGCTAGTTAGCTTTAGAACAGCCTGTTAATGATTTTTTTTTTCTCTAAAGGTGAAATCGAATGCGCGTTGGTGAATTTTAGCCAACGAAAGGAAGGGTCTCTGACACCCTCACTATCTGTAGCTCTTACTGTACTCTGGATGCAATCAATATAATGTTTTGTAAAACTGTTTTAGTAGAGTTCTAACGGAAACTTCCCTCTTCCTTATTTTCCTCCGCGGAGGAGGAAGTGGAAAAAAACATGATTTATGAATCATGAAATCTAAATTAGTAATAGACTATTAAAATTTTTTTTACTCGTTAATAGCCACCAATGTTTGACACAACAAAGTGTGCATAAATATCTGATACGACTCTATTTCTAGCTCCAGTAGGTCGTGTCAGATATTTTTGCACGCCCCGCTGTGGCAGATATTATTGCAGGTGACTGTTCAAACATACACTTTTTACTAGAACTAGCTATCACTTATAATCAAAATTAAGAAGGCAAAAATCATAGGTATTTCACAAACAATATTATGCGGCTTTGTCATCAAAGCATTTCCTCGTGCGTTGTATCCATACTTACTAATATTATAAAGGCGAAAGTGTGTTTGTATGTTTGTGTGTTTGTCCGTCTTTCACGCCGTAACGAAGCGACGGGTGACGTGATTTTTGGCATAGAGATAGTTTATGGGCCCGAGAGTGACATAGGCTACTTTTTATCCCGGAAAATGCACAGTCCTCGAGGGTAGAGACAGCGCGCGATAACCGAATACCACGCGGGCGGAGCCGCGGGCAAAAGCTAGTATGTCTATATTTCAATGTAAATAAACCTCTGCTACACCTGTGCGAACATTTCGGACATTGGAGGCGGATGCGGAAGCGGAGGTACGGTTTCTCGCGGAAATTCCGCAGTAAAAGGAGATGCGAGGTTGCGTTATGTAACCCTAGTTTTTGTACCTATAGCCAGCCAGAGCAAATTCACTACTACAACCGGCACATGCTTATAACTATGATTAAAACAACTGTGTAGGTATTGGGCAAGCCGATGGAATAGGGTTTTATGGACGCTTCGCCACTGATAGGCATGTGTGTGTACATTAAGCCAGTGTATCTGTATGTGTATCTATTTTATCGAAAATACAAACAAGAGATGTCACTACTAAGCAATCAAATTATGATTGGTTTTTTGGAGTCTTTTTGATTTTTTTATTTCAAATCCAAATTTGTTACTTTCTGGTCTCTTTTTCTGGTTTTTCTGTATTTTCGATATGATTTCACGGGATACCAGTAAAACTAACAAATTTGGAATTGAAATAAAAAATACAAAATACTCCAAAAAACCAATCTATCCTACTAATATTATAAATGCGAAAGTTTGTGAGTGAGTGAGTGGATTAAAACATATGATACGCTTTTTCCCGATATTCCCACGGGATAGGGATAAAATCTCGAAACAACAACCGCTGGGCTTAGAGTCATGAAAATTGACCATGATTGTTTTTAATGTAACGTCAATGAGAACAACGATTTAACTTTCGGGAATTCCCACGGGAAGTTTTAAAAATACCGAAATTTCAATTTAGCTGCTGGATCTAATGATTTACGTGTGCGAATCTGCGAGTAAACACTAGTTCTTATTAAGGCTTGTGTTTGACAACAATCACGCCTGATGATAAGCGAAGACGGGGACCAAGATGCAGCATGCTTGTCTAATGCCCATTCACCCTAGATATGAAGTCGGCCAGATTGCAGATTATCCACTTTGTCCATCCAGACACGACAATCGCCTAGACAAAACGTTTTAGACCCTACTTTCCTACCTATTGTTATGTTATATGACAATAGAAGTTAATGTTTAATAAATAGCGGCCATCGCTGCAACACCGCTAATAATGTGCCCCGGCGTTTCCTAAACATCCGCCGCGGTTCCCAAACACGTGACGCCATTTTGATCAATTATGAAATAGGACACAATTATGTGTTACTTAGAACCATAGCTATTTGTGACTCATCTTTGTCAATCAAAAGATTTTTACTAATATAGAAGGCCTTCGAAAACTCTGGCCGCTTGTAGATAGATATCCGTGGTTTCGCCGGAAAACGGACCGTTCTTTTTGCCGGATCTACAAGCGACCTTATAATGACGAGTCCTCCGCTGCCCATATTAACGTCATCATCATCATCATCAGCCGGAAGATGTTCACGGCACCATATTTTCCTTCAACGTAAAGATAGTGATAAATTTCGAATGTAGTTTCACTATTATTTGTCTAATTTTTTTTTATAGTAAATGAGGTCTCGGTAATTATATTTATATTATTTTCAAAATAATTGTAATTCCCTCATTATGTTTACAAATGAAGTTACCTATTAAGTGATACAGTGTTCTATTTTACAAACTACTTTTTAACTGCTCACGTAACGATCTTACTCGTATTTCCAAAGTTAATTTTCAAAAAAAGATTAGTTACAGTTTTAAAGACAATTTATTCCTAAGGTCATCTCAAAATGCATAACAAAAACAAACTTGCAACAGTGCTAGAGTCCATTGTTAATTACCTAATTTACATTTTCAACTCATAACTTTTCGTATATAATATGTCCTTCGTCAATCGTAGTCTGGAAAACGACCTCTGTAGAAAGGGACGCGATGAGCGAGACGGCGCGTGTGACGTCACCATCTCCCGCGCAGCTCGCAACGTCGCAACGAATGTTTTGTAAATAGAATGCCCGTTGGCGATTGTTGTGTGAGCAGAACAGCATGCGTTAGAGGAGCGCTAAGGATTGTTAATTTGGACTTTATATCGTTGGATTTTGGAGAATTATGACTAGAATGATTTCCGCTATTTGTGATAATTATAACTGACTAGCTGTTTCCCGTAACTCTGCCCACGTAGAATTCATAAATCGCTATCCTACGGCAACTGCAATTTTTCGGGATAAAAACTATCCTATGTTCTTTCTCGGGACTCCAACTATCTCCATAAAGAATTTCGTCTAAATCGATTCAGTGGTTGAAACGCGAAAAGGTAACAGACAGACTGACAGATAGAGTTACTTTCGCATTTATAATATTAGTAGGGATTACTAGCTTCGTCGAATTTGTCTGCGCGGATCTAGGTTTTCGCGCGGTGGCGCCCTCTACCGGAATTAAAAGTATCCTATTTTGATCCTTGGGATTTAAACTATCTCTATGGCGAATTTCATCGAAATCGGTTCAGTGGTTTCGACGTGAAAGCGTAACAGACAGACAGAGAGACCGAGTTACTTTCGCATTTATAATATTAAGTAGTGATAAGTAGGGATAGTAGGGATTGCTTCAAGAACGGAATTATGAACTAGGCTTTGCCTGCTGCTTCGCTTGTGTGAAACTCTATTTCAATGTCAGGACTTCACAAAATTTCCGTGGAAATTACCGAAACATACAACCTTGCTCTTAATAGACATTGCATAACGAACAAACAGTGCAAAATTGTATTCCTTTAGACTTAGTGGTTGAGATTTTATTGGAATTTTACATGGATTCCGTGGGTATATCGGGATAAAAAGTAATCCGTTGCCGCGCGCTGTTCCCTCGGAAACTGCATTTATCCGGGATAAAAAGTAGCCTAACGTCTTTCTCAGGCCCATAAACTATCTCTATGCCAAAAATCACGTCGATCCGTCGCTCCGATATATTAACAGAATAATATTTATTGGATCTAGTAATCATCATCATTATGGTATTAGGACGACCACTGTTCAGTTGGACGTAGGCCTCCCCCAATCTAGTTAGTAATGTACCCGCTTTATTCAATAACTAGCTTTTGCCCGTGGCTTCGCACACGTGGAACCCGGTTATTGCGCGCTGTTCCCTCGGAAACTCTGTGTTTTTACGGGATAAAAAGTAGGCTGTGTCACTCTCGGGGCCCATAAACTATCTCTATTCTATTCTATACGTGAAAGACGGGCCAACATACAAACACACACACTTTCGCATTTAAGTACAATATTAGTGTGGATTTTTTTTTGTTGCATTTAGTTGTCCGACCGATGGTTAGTGTGTATATTTCCAAACCATACGTACAGCTTTTTATTTTCCCTATGAAAACTCATGACGATGATGATGAAGAACAAGTTATGTTATGTAAAATATCCAATTGTAGTGATGGACATTTTGTAATTTTTATTAGTTATTATGTATTACTATGTCCACGAAAAGTACAAATAATAATAATAAAATAAATTATTACTCGTTAAAAAAATCTCAGGCCATGGAACCCCATAAAAGGAAATCTAAAATCTATTTACTTGATAAAAATGCAGACAGTATTGAAGAAAGTGTAATGTCATTCTTCGGGGTTGCTTACTTGCTTATGGCTTTTGTAATAAAAAAAATATAACACTAAATTGCTTAGTAAATATTTCCAGCATTCCGATTTCCAATCTCATACAGGAAGAACTTAGAACTTTGAACCGCCTTGTCATCTCCGTAAAGAAAGTTTTTATAGTGCCATTAAAAAGATAACAATGAGTTGATAACAGTACGACGGTAGTGTCAATGTCAAGACTTCCCGTATTTTCCTAAGCCTGAAACGCAAATAAAATTAGATCACCGACAGAAAAAAAATTGGTGCGCAATAAAAATTAAACTTTGATTTGAGATGGGAAGATCTTTGGCCTTTGCCTTTCCTTCTAAAAAAAAACACGCGTTGAGTTTCATTTCCGTACGTGTCGTTCAATAAAAAATATGCAACATCATTTTTATCCTTTCAGTTTAATTTCCTACATCGCTCCGAATTTCAGTTCCACTTGTTGAAAATTATAATGTAATCCATTATCCCCAAAAACATTAAAGTTTTTATATCATAATTATCTTATATATCGGTTAGAAGATTATATCGTGTAATACCTATTTATTTCAATCAATACAATACAATAACAATAACAATTCGAATAATAAATACAGATACTGATACAAAAGACAAGTTTAGAAGACTACGAGTACAAGTTTGTTATATTTATTTTGTAAAATTCCCGAAAAGCTGACTGTTGCAGCGGTAAATTACTTAATTCGCGTTGGAATATGCAAAATTTGAGTACCTACCTAAGGAAAATTTGGTAAGTAGAGCTGGCTCTTGGAAAATTCACACTTAGTCTTAAGTAACTTGTTATCCTTATATTCCACGGAAAAAGTCTATGCAAACGTGTAAATTTCTAAAATCTATGTAATTCGGAAAATCCAACAGTAATTTTCAAAAATTTTGGATTTTAAATCAGTACACCAGATCCAAAAGCTTGAGCTTTACTTCTTTTTTCTTTTACGTGTGCAACGCTGCGGGTTAAGGATAGCCATCTATAGACTTCAAAATGAGAAAAAAGGCGAATTTAATCTCGCCGAGCCTTCCTTTATTAGGGCTATTAAAGTTTCCAGACAAATTAATACGATACAATAGGGTTTTTAATAAATAAATAACTAGGGGGAGGTTGGGGCGGGGTCGTTGCCCCATCGACCGCTTTGCCTCCACCCCCCGCGGATGTACTATTGGTGTACTATGTACATATAGACAATTGTTTTTTTATGTCATGTAAGGCTTTTTGGGTGATTAGGTACTTGAATATTTCCGGTAGAAATAAGTAATTGGGATTGCTTAGTACATACAGTGTTTTAAAATTAATTAGGAATATTGTGGCAGATGGTTTGATTAGTTTAATTTGATAGTCGGATACCTCCAAAAAAGATTTTACATTGGAATTTTCTGTTTAAAATTGAGTGCCTTTGACATGGTATAGTCGAGTTCATAAAGTTGTGAGCAAAAATATTACGCCTGATTGAATAAATTAGCAAATATATTATCAAAAATATCTGAACACGACTCTATTGTTAACGGCGTCGAAGCTGGTTCAGATATTTTAGATATTTTTTGCTCATCAGTTTATGAACTCGACAGTACTTAGAACATCGATCAATGTATGAAAAAAAATGACAGTAAAATTTAGAGGATACAGGCAAACCAACTAAATACTCCAGTTAGCAAATCCTTTCAACATAAAAAAAAAGTTCAAACTGAAGATACCTAATATACCTATTTACTCAGCCTTTTGTAACTGTGGGAACACAAAACAGTGGCAATTAAAACCTACAGAATACTTATCGTTCACAAAGAATTATGGAATTTGCCACGAAGTAAGACTTCACAGCACAAACAGAAGAAAACATCTGAAACCACCAATTGTTTTATTCGGACGGGAACACTCAGTGCGCGAGTTCAAATCGCACTTGGTCGACTTTTTCGTACTAAAGAAGTTAAATTTAGTAATCTTTATCAGTCCCTATACCTCATAATCAGTAGCCAAATTATTATTCTAAGTACCCGCCAGTTTATTTTAGGATGTCATCAACATAAATCGAAACTCGGACTTTTGTAGAAAAATCTAAACTTACCTCATTACGTCGTCGCAGCCACGTTTAAAGCGAAAGACAAGAAAAACAAAACTATAAAGAAAACAGTTCGAAGCAATCGCTCCGATTGAAAAACTTAAAACAACTTAAAAGAACGAAATAAATTGGAAAATGTGCAGAACGCAAGAAGAGTAAAGCAGAGAGCGAACCATAATTACCTTGATGTCTTGTAAGACCTGTAAACAAGAATGAAACACGAATTAGCATCATCATAATGGACTATAGAAAATCGTAATAATTTCTTTACAACTCTATCAATATCAGTAGAATACTATTCGTTCTCACAAAGCATATAATACCCAAATATTTGACAGAAATAGCTCTCCCCTTTGATTTGCCCTCCCGATTTCTATCAGATTTTTTAACAATGTGCGGCAGCTTAAAGAAAAAGTGACCGAATTTTTTGTCGTGTTTCATACACTTTCAAGATGAATGAACTACCCTAAAATTCGCAGTTAGTGTTTTCCCCCAGTCTTCATCATCTCCGTCATCCCTGAGTGCGCTTGTATTCCCAGGACGTTACAATCCAGCCTTAGACAAATCTAGGATGTCACAGTCAAAGTCAAAGTCAAAATCTCTTTATTCAATTTAGGCTATAACACGCACTTATAAACGGGTTTACCTACTGGACAAACATCAAACAACTTGGAGCACATCTTTCTTTGCTATCGGATATATTTATAAACCAAGCACGCAAAAAAAAAGAACCTAAGAAGTATTTTCCGCGAAAAATTATTTTTATACATGGTAATCAGAAAAATTATTAACTTTAACGTTAACGTTACTTTAATAATCCAACTTCTTTAATACCATCTAAAGACCAAACGGCATTTTGAACGTACTTTTTATGCGTGTGAAATAAGTGGCTTATAGTTTACGGCCTCTAAACACTCACCAATTACTTCACTTGCTCGCTTTTCCACTTAACCCTTGTATTTCCCGGGGCAATTCTGCAACCGGGCCACCAAAATCCGGATGAAGCGACACGTTTGCGTTTAATAAACTGCAGTGGTTAGAATCAAACGCGTGGGTAACGCGTCGACACACGTTACGCGTTTATCAACAATCGAATCGCGGTATCACAAAAAATTGGACGCACAGGTATAAACCCTTCAATCAATGTCCAGATTCGGAATGGCATTGGGGGATACATACTGAACAATTATATACGTGGTATTGCGTAACTGTCAAATAGAGCGTAAACATGATAAAGGTACGCACATAGAGATTTAATCAGTGCTCGTTGCCGTATTTATTATGACGGGTCGCGTATTGATAAGGTACGGTTGGTTATCACCTCGTGATGCTCACCTGAGCGTTGGAATGGGAAGCTTTCGTCTTGAAGGTTAACACGTTCACTGCTGTCAACGGAACGTGGGGGTATGTAATTATTTGCGTTACAATTTTATCTCTAATTTTCAATTTTGATATAAACGAAAAGCATAATTTCAATCTGCGGGCGTGTGTGAGACAAACCGGGATTTTTCTGAGAATACAGCTAATGCAAGTAGTTGATATAATTTGTAATTGCATAATAAACAACTGGTATAATCACTTATAATAATATTTAAAACGCATAATGTAAATTTTGTATAGTATAACAACGAAAGTTAAACGACTGTGGCGTAAAGTCGATGGAGCTTCTCGTAAAATCTCGTAAAGCTCGTGTTTTGCGTAGTTTAGGCGTTTCACGTCTCGATGACGTTCTAACATAACCTAACCTATTGTAAATCTTCCACTGAGTTAAATTATGTAAAATTACAATATGCTCTTTTTCATTCCATCAAATGCTTTTATAAGTATTTCGATCATTACGTATAACAAAACAAAGTTATTCCATATGAACGTTATGTCAAAGGTTTTTTATGATATGTTGTTTTTTTATTTATGAGCTTCATGTGAAATTTAAATATGCTTTTCAAACAATTATTATGCGGTTTTCTTTTAGCTAAACGTTCATCATGTTAATATTTATTTACGTTAGTATCCGGAACGTCGTAAAACAAGGTAATTGAACAAGCATACTACTTTCGCACTTATAATTTACTTAGTAAGTATTCGTATATTAGTAGAGTTTACCCGCGGCTTTGCACGCATAAACTATTCGATCTCGTAGTTACAATTAATTACAATTGAAATTCTGAGATCTTACAAAATTCGCCTGGGAATCAAAATTTATACCGTAGTCTTCATTGAAGTTGCGTTAAGAACAACTATCCAAAATTTCAAGACTCTAAACCCAGCGGTTGAAATTTCAAGATTGTATCCCTGTCTCGTGTGAATATCGGGATAAAAGTGTCTATTATGTGTTATTCCAGCCTACTAGCTACGAGTACCTACACACCAAATTTTATGACTTTAAGCCAAGCGGTTGTTATTTCGAGATTTTATCTCTATCCCGTGGGAATTTCGAGATAAAAAGTATCCTTTGTTTTAGTCCAAGTTATAAACTTGGGTAGTTCTCACGAAATCCCGAAATTCGGTTATAACAATAAAATTAAAAATATTCTAGTTATTTATGTTTTTTTTCATATGGACTTCGTAGTAATCATAACACTCGATTTCAGAAAAGTAGTGGTCCCCAAAATAAGCGTTTTTTTTTGAGTTATAAGGCTGTTTAAAAAAAATAAAATGAGGGAATGATTTTTGTAAGTAATTATAAACTTTTCAAAATAAAAATTCATAATTATTTCGTTATATATTTTGTATTGAATAATAAAATATATCAACTAACATTATTAGGAACTATTGTCCAGAAAATCACAAATTTATTGCAGTCTTCAGATGCCACAAAGAAATGATAACTCAGTTTATTTGCTACGGCACTTAATCATAATGGCAGTACCTATAAAAAAATAACAAAAAATCATTACTTTCTTAAAAAAAATTACTCAGAAATAAACCTTCCTTTTAACTTAATTGGTCTCAAAGTTAATAAAAAGCTACTCAAAAGAAATAAGCAAAAACTTGACACAATAATATTTCCAGGTTTTCCAGGTTTTCCTTTTAACCCGTCTCTCTCTGGAACTCATGTTTGAAATCGGTTTTACTTGGCCTTTCTCTTTTTTTTTCAGGTATTATGTATATGTAGGGTCTGATTTCATTTTTTTCTCTTCGCTTACTATCATTTCTCTTTTTTTTAAATTTAGCTTCCTCTTCACTGGTTTTCTTTTTTCTTGCCATTATTTGCTCTGAAACAAGAAGATAGAGATAAATTCAAGGGTTTGCTACAGCAAACGACAATAAAAAGTATCGCAACCCAGTCAAAATCATTAACTCCTTATGCCATCATTCCCTCATTGTAAATATGTATGAGGGAATGATGACGAGGGAATGACGAAACGAAGCATAATCTAAAAAAAACAAGTGACACGGACATGCTTTAAACAAGGTTATTTATGGACGTAAACTACTCCCAAAATCCTACTTCATCATGCAATTAATAATTGGGAAAGTACTTACCCTTCCTTTTTTTAGGACGTGATGTAATGACGAACACAAATGTAATTTTAAAAATTTATGAATTCAACCTTTTTTTAACGAAACCTCAAACGCGTACACAAACAATTTGCCATATTGGCAAAATTACAGTGTTGCCAGCTATCAAAAACAAACGGTAGCATTCACGTTTGAATCAAACTGCGTTCATAAATTAACTGTTAGTAAAGTTGTGGGGGAATGATTTAATTTTATTGGACACATGGTTTTATATATATATTTTATTTTCTTTTAGTTTTATAATCCTAATAAAGAAGCCATTCATAAATCCATTGTTCTTAGAAAAGGTTAATTAAACTTTCATAGCTTTTACTTTATTATCTTCTTATTTGCAAATTTAAAAGTATTTGAAAGTGGGAGTTGGGACACAGTGAGGGAATGATTTTAACGGCATTATTATATACTCAATTTTTTTATTTACACATATGACTTAGAAATCATAACTGATACGCTTAGCGACGGTGATATTTATTGCAGGAAAACAATACTTGCCCCTATATATTTACTACATTTTTGTGAAAGCTTGTAGGACAAGAATTTCGAGATTTCGTGAGAACTACCCACTTATTACTCGCCAAACTTCATCCAAATCCGTGCAGCCGTTTCAGCGCGAAGAAGTAACAAACATAATCACTCACAAACTTTCGCGTAGGTAAATTAGTAGGATCAAGGTTATAGCACACGTTTACACGTCACCCACGTTCATTAAAATATTTCTTGCACACTATTCTAAATAAACAAACGACAGTCGTCTAACAAAGGGCCAAAAAAGTGTAAGAAACAAAAACGCAACGCGAGAATCGCACTGATCCCAAAAGAACGCAACGCGAAAATCCGACGTTTCTTGAGAAACGCTCGGGTTTATCGACCCTGGTGACCCGGCCGGCTAACCCGGGTGGCGGTAGGTCAGGGATGTTTACTATCCGTCAGTCCGGGAACGTTCGATTGCCTTAAAGCTCCTGAGATGGGATAATTGCGGATTAAATGGATTCGGACAAAAAACTTGTTGGGAGTTTGGATTCCACGGTTATTTTATTTATAAGCTTCGTGTGGCTGAAGGAGAGAGAGAGCAGGCAGGAGTGCACTCTTTCTCAACGATTATTATTATTATTTGCAATGACGCATAATTTCCTATGTGTTGTCTATTTGTACTTAATGCCATTGTTGTGTCTTGTGTTGTGAATAAATGTATATTCTTTCTTTCTTTATTAAAAAATCCCCCTCTACGTTTTTTTAACGGATGTCATTTTGTCATTTGGATGTTGTTTTGAAATTACATTGTGTCATTAAGACAGTTCTGACGACTCTAATGATACTTCATATTATGGGAAACCGTCTAACCGTTTTGTATCAATCAACCCAGGACCAACTGTACCAAAAACTGATTTTTTGATCTCTAACGATATTAAGAACCTTATATCCATACTAATATTATAAATGCGAAAGCGTGTCTGTATGTTTGTGTGTTTGTCTGTCCTTCACGCCGTAGCGGAGCGACGGATCGACGTGATTTTTGGCATAGATAGTTTATGGGCCCGAGAGTGACATAAGCTACTTTTTATTCCGAAAAAATGCAAAGTTCCCGAGGGAATAGCGCGCGATAACCGAATACCACGCGGGCGGAGCCGCGGGCAAAAGCTATGTATATTTTTAAGTTAGATATAAAACAGACCACATCAAAATGTGAGTTTTATTTTTGTAACATTTTTCTTTCGCCTCAAATACCTACAATCATTTTCTATCCTAAAGAGATACATCGTACCAAACACGTGAGCGTTGGTCACCAGTATATAAATATCAAACACGACTCATATAAATACGATTTTGTATCGTACATTTGCGTTACGAAACTTTCCCGTCACGGTGGGCTTGAAAGCTGTAAAGAAGCTTTTGCCTTAAGTACCTACTATAGAGGAGATTTTCTACTTACAAGAGCTTTAGCACGGCGAATGGAAGCTGCATTTCCAACAGTTTTCATTGTAGCTACAAAAAAGCTATTGTGCTGCTTCATTTCAAGTCCAATTTTGTTGAAATCTTTTCACAGTCAATTTCATGATACACGAAATTTGCAGCGAAAGGGTTCCACTCTGGCCCTAGATTTAGTGCCTTCGAATAAACACTGCAGAAAGGTCAAGAAAAGTACCGCTGATACTTAATTAATGTTATTAATTTTTATAGATTAGGTACTCATTTCTGCAGGTGGTAAGACCTTGTGCAAGGTCCGCCCGGATTGCTACCACCATCTTGCTCGACAATTCTGCTGTGAAGCAGCAGTGCTTGCACTGTTGTATTTCGGCGTGGAGACTAAGATAGCCGGTGAAATTACTGGCACTTGAGGTATCTAGGTTGGCAACGCATCTGCAATACCCCTGGTCGAAGTGCCTGGTGCAAGCACTGCTGCTTCACGGCAGGATTAGCGAGTAAGATGGTGGTAGCAATCCGGGCATCCGGGCGGACCATGCACAAGATCCTACCACCTTCAAATTTGAATTTTCAAGAATTTCGAAGAATTTTCAACAGTCCGCCAGTCCGTTAAGGATAACAATAATTCTCTCCTAATTTTTATCAGGATTATGGACTGAAATGACGCCAGAATTAGTATGTAACCTGTGTCATACGAAGGGTTAAGGCTAATGACACACTGGGCTGTGTCACGGTGGCGTCACAACACTATAAATGCAGACCCAGCCTTACACCATTACAAGGCCATCAAGTGGCGTAAAGATGGCGATCTCACGCAACGGCCTATCCACGCGTCGTCTGGTCCCTGTCTGGGCTAGGGTTGTCCCTAATGCGTTTTATGCTCTTAGAACTAATCGTTTGGTAAAATAGTTGACTCATTCAGATATTAGTTTGCGGAAGCTCCTATAAATTAACTACCTATAATATGTTACGTGTTTTGTGGTATCAGGAAGTCAAACAGCTGGCCAAAAACCGTGAGGAGTGGCGATTACTCCACCGACAAGAGCGTAGCTCTTAAATTTAAGAAGAGGACTTAATAACTAGAAATAACACTTTCTCACACTCATTATTATTTTATTCTTGTAACTGTTAATTTTTTTAACTATTTTTCAAATTTTTCGTCATTTAATCTATTAGCATAGCATAGTCTTAGCATATCACTTAAAAATATACGCAATTTTACAACATTACATGTTTTAGAATCATTAAACCTAAATTTAACCGGTAATTTACCGGTTAACCGGTACTGGCTTACTTTAGTCGGTAATTTACCGGTAATCAGGTTTGGCCGGTAATTGCACTCCCTGTTACGTTTCTATTCCGTAACTACAACTCCGAGCAATAAAGAAGAGAAGAAGCTATTGCAATATTATGCAGATTAATTTTTTTAGTAAATCAAAAGAAATGACGGAATCGCTGTTTGTTTGTCTGCTTCAAGAGCTATAATAAGCCTATGCCTTAATAATACAACAAACCTCTTAGTGAGTATTCTATGAAGGTGCAGAAACCTGTGTGCGAGCCCAATTGACCGGTTTTATCGAATATAACGATACGACAAATATTTATCTTTTAATTTAAAATTGTTTGATTACATGATAAAGATTCTCGGCAAAAATACTAATTCAGAAATCATTATGCAATTAATATTTTGTCGCTTAACTTTGGTCACTGCAATACTGTCCTCTTTAAATGATAAAAACGCTTTTGTGTCATTTATTACATTTATAGCTAAATATGTAAGCATTAGCTAAATATGTAAGCATTTAAACCGTCACTTAAAAAAAAGAAAAAACCGAGTAACATTTTTTTTTGTATTTTATTTTTAAACAGCCATAAGTCGTATTGAGCGTACATTTTTAAATAGTAATATTGTAATTTTTAACAGAACGTCGTTTCATTTCCTCGCATACAAAGTGAAAAGTAGAGTGTTTAATGCGTGACTAAACAACCCGCCAACCAAACCATAATATTTGCTGGAACCATAATGACACTCAAACTATAGCCGCCCTCGCTCTGTTCATCCCTTGTTGTACAATCTACTATTTTATTGGACCGGTAAATAGTGTCACTCTTTTATTTTAAACATGGCCTCACGCAAAGTAACGTCTGAAACTATCCATTTTTTTTTTAAATAGCGGCTACTATGTTGCCAGTTTCTTGTAGTTGACAACCCTAGCGCCACGCATGTCCCGTGGCGTGCGCCACGCCTCCCGGGGCAAACGTCATGGTGAGTTATAATCAGACTTTAGCTTAGTGAATATCAGTCGGCAAAAAATTTTCATCGACTTTTCGAATGTTTAAATTTTTATTTCTCTACCATACACATTAAGACATTGGCATTTTAGGTGCACAATTGGAATCAAATAAAAACTATACGTGACATTTGACTGTCAGTTACCTGTTTAAGTTTTTTAATTCTTTTTTTTTTATTTTACCTTTCTGTATTGATTTTGAAGCTAGATATTAGAAAAAGAAGTAAACAGAAATACCCACGGGAACATATGCCTAACGAATGACGCCAATTTTTGCTAGCGCCTTATTCGTTGTTTTTTTTTATCTTTATAACTATAAAAGTGTAACGTTTACTGACTAACCGACTAACCATTGCCAAAGCTATTGAAGCAGACATGATGATCATAACGGTGCATTAAGACGGGATTTTTCTAAATTGCCGCGGGATAGGTCACTAACCCATCTTCCATGTAAACGGGCGAAGCTAAAGCTAACCTAACCTGACGATAAATAGTATCAAAGCACAAAACAGTACCAGTACATGTATCAAATTCAAAAACAATCGTTCGAAAACAAATGACACTCCAAAAACAAGCGACTCTCGTTAAAAATTCCCGGCAATCCGGCATTCCATTCCCGCCTGAGCAATCCCGCATTGATTAAGGTGCGGGTTCAAGGGCGATCCCGGGAAGTCTTGCGATCCCCCCGGGAAATATGAGGCTTGAATGAACTGTTTGTAAACAACGGGGTTGACGTTCGATTGGCGGCTTCGAATGCGTTGCGAAAGCTTTGCATAGCAGATGGACAAGAATGCAAAAGTGTGATAGATAAGGTAAAAAAAAAACCACTTATAATGACAATTATTTTACAGACTGTACTGTACTCTACTTCAAGAAACCGATCACTAGAAGTGGGAGTGATTTGAATTATAAGATTGAACCTTAAAAATAAAAAATAAACTAAATTTAAATAAATACTTCTATGACATTTCAGGTCAAATCAGTCCATTAACCTGGTTAGAATTATGAAAAAATTATCGTGTACCTAATGTAACCCTTTCAGATTGACGGACTGATGGTCCAAACTGATGAAAATTATGTTTTCGATAATATTCCTCAATCCGATGAATGACAGAAATCTAGAATTATGGACTGTTCCGTAGAACCAGAGTTCTCAAACGAGATTTTAGAATCGCATGTCGAAGAAGTCATATTTCACACCAAACGGGGCTATATGCATTGTTTTTTTTCAGCTAAATTTTAAAAGCAATTTTCTTAGAACTAAGCCCAGAAACAGGATAGTTTTAAAACTAACCAGGGTTGTTATTGTCAACGGCCCTTAAGACGAACGAAGCCGAATTAGCAGAGGTTTAACGTATTGTAAGATTTATTCTGACCAAAGATGATCTGTCAATATCATATCAGATAGTAGTGAAAGAAACTAGAAGAAGTTAAAGTTATTAATTATAGGTACTTAAGACAGTCTTATGCCCACTGCTGGCTTTGATTGAACTTACCGGACAGTGCGAGTAATTACTAACTAAACTGTACTATTATATTAATAGGTACCTATGATTCATCAGAAATGATGATATCCGCAGTAGAACTAAGGTTACTGACATAGCCCGAAGAATTGCGAAACTGAAGTGGCAGTGGGCGGGGCACATTGCTCGCAGGACTGATGACCGATGGGGTCAGAAGGTTCTCGAATGGCGTCCGCGGACCGGGAGACGAGCTGTCGGTAGGCCTCCAACAAGATGGAGCGACGACCTGGCTAAGATCGCGGGATCGCGGTGGATGCGAAAAGCATAAGACCGGTCTGAGTGGAGAGCCTTGGGGGAGGCCTATATCCAGCAGTGGACGTCTTTCAGCTGACATGATGATGATGATTGATCATTAGGTGCCTATATGTATAGGTACCTAATGATTAATCATTCATCTTATTATTGACCGTGACCGTACTGATGAATTGTCAAGTACCAACAAATAGTCAACAAGGGAAAAATACAATCGTCGCATTGATTTAAATTTCCGTCAACATCTTTGCGTGGGAGGTAGAGTTCCCCATCAATGTTTTACGTCAGAAATGATCGGCTTTAAAGGTTTTATCGAAGGCAATGGTTTAATTAAAGATGGCAACCCTGCGGTGACAGCGGGGCATGAGCCGTGACAAGTGAGCAGACGGCGCGCCGGCGGCTCACGCCACAAACAGCTCCATTCATGATAACCACGTGCTGATTTGTTTACTTATAAACAGACACTGGCGATTTGGAAAGATTTTAGAGCTGGCCCTATCAGAAGTTCGAAAATTGAAATTTTGTTTGAAAATGGAACAGATGAGTGAGAAGGATGGTATGATAGAGTTCCAATTTCAAAGTAGCCCTCCGGTTCATTAATGACAGTTTAACCGGAACAACAAAAATATCGTACCTATACTAAAGCCCAAGTCCAGTAACGCGATACTTGACGCTGAATGTTGCATTAATAGAATAGGCAAGTCCAATGAGTAGCTACCCGTTGATGACCCCAAAAACCATGGCCATTCATAAGTGCCGGAGAAGATTAAATCGTAAAAGTACCTAGCTAGCAGAAACTGGACCTTCACAGCCTAGAATAAGAAGAAATGGAGAGATTTGAAGGAGCCTACGCCAATTTATTGGCTGATGATGGCAAGAAAGATAGACTATTTTGTGTGCTTTTGTTTTGGTTAGATTAGCAGTTTATGTGAACAGCTACATCCGACAGTTTATCAATGATAAAACCATCATCAGTCTGATCTGATATGATACCGCTCTTACTAATTCAAGCATGGGATAGGTATAGTACTGAGAAGCGTTAAATAAACCTTTATCCATGGAAAGGTGCATTGGGTTTCGGTACTCAGAAGTGACAGCCGTAGAAGTTCGGAAAATTGCATCGACACAGTCAAAACTTCCGTTGGTGTAATCGAACACGCCTTGACGCCCGTAGTAGCGCTTCGGACCCAAACATCGTAAAGTAAAACTTAACAAAAGCCAATCACGCGTCACCCGTTTTTTTGACAAAAAAATGCTCGCTGTAGGCATTTGGTTTGCTATTCCAATCGATCGAAATATCACAGCTAAAGATTAAATAACACTTATTCAAGCAGCAGATCGGACTCTCGAATTTTCCAACCACTATACATATATGTATTTCACCTCAACGTATTCTCACCACCGGCGGTTTCAATGGGAGACAGTCAAAAGTATCATTTTTTGAGTGCCAACCTGTCATGTCTCGTCTGTGAGTGGGCGATCTCTCTATCAAGTGAGATACTATTCAACACAACGGATTGCTTCATTCTAATGTTTTCCGGCAAAACGTGCCTACAAATTCCTCGTCACCAAATTAATTCGCGGGATTCCAAGTACTCAAACTGTCAAAAATAACGTTTCACGTTTGCGAGCTTAAGTCACATGGATATTGTCTTCGTCGTAACTTAAACGCGCGCGTTAGAAAGCGGTGAAAGTACCCGGCCTACATAGCCCTTATGTGTGTCAGGCGTTTGAGTGATAAATGACTTCGGAAATGACTTCTTTTACGCGTGATTTATGAGTCACTTTTAGTATGTAAAGTAATAGCTATTTGTCGTAATTGGAGAAACGTCCCGTACACACCGGGAGAAACCCTTTCTGGTTTCTGTACCTGAAAGGGCACAAACGGAACCCCATCACCGTCGTCTCGTTGTACATCTATCTGTCTGTCACAGGGTTGTAGAGCAAGGACTGTAACACATAGGCAGCTGTTTACTTTGGCCTTGGTTCAACAGTAGATCCTCCAGCTAATGCTGTTAGTAATTCTATATTCTAAAAATCAATGTTATGTCCCAGCCTATATACTCGCATGTCCAACTGCTGGGCGCAGGTCTCTTCACAGAATGAGAAGGCCTGGGATATCAAGTTATGTGCTGATTAATATTTTTGTCGGTATTTTTGTATATCTGTTTTCAGATTGAGATGCTAAAAATGGTAACCGGCTTCATTCGCTTATTGTAGTTGATGTGGAGAACTCATTCTGTCAATTAGGTCGTGAAATTGGAATGAGTTCAGAGGCATTATGTCATTTTGATACTTACTTGTACACGAACTTCTGTGAGCCATTTCATCAAAAGTTGATGTTAAGTTTTGTGAAAACAGCTCGTGGTAAATTTCAAATGTAATTTCGCACATGAATTTCGAAAAATTCAGAGGTGCGGGCCGGGGTTTAAACCCACGAACCTCTGCATGAGAGGCGATAAGTCAAACCACTAGGCCACCACGGCTTTTTTTATTTATGTATTAATATTACCTACAGTAAAATCAAAAGTTCACATTCCTTTTTTGTAGCCTAATATTTGTACCCCATATCTGGGCAAAGACGCCTTCTTGATGCCCACTTCTCCATTCAAAGCTAATAAAATTCCAATACGGCATAAAAACCAAATAAACATCGCAGCGCATGCCCCGTGATATATTTGTATAGTTAAACAAAATAGCTGCCGTATTTCGCGATGCAGAGGAAAATGCAGGGAAAGTGAAAATTTATGGCTTTCATCGTACATTTTCCAATTATGGACCGACGGACAATATTGATTCTCGCTTTTTGCCCGTAGACGGCCTTTATAGGGGGTAACATTAAAAATTCCGGGGCGATTCATCGCTGATCGTTCGGGCAATTTTGGGCGAAAAATAAATTTGTAGTGCCTGTGTGCTGTGAATTTTCATATTCTGGAAGTTACGTTAAGTGTAAAAAATTTTGTGGCCGTTAAAAAGGGTTTTTATTTCAGTTAACGTAACAGCTTCACATTCTAGAATCTGCACGAGCTCATCGTGTTTCTAACGTTATCACAGTTTAGATACTACTGTTGTATTTCTTCACTACCTTACTATACCTACATACATGTAGGTACAAAAGATACCAGGATAACATGACAAGCGAGAGATCAAACCTTTGCGCAACTGCATAGACAGTATTCAAGTAGACGCCCCGAGACAGACATATAAAAATCTACTGGAGCGACAGGGACGCAGCAGAATCGAAACTCCGAGGTACGCAGGGTCCCAATCTCGTTAAGGTTTACGAGGTTAACCTAACATAATTTAGGAGTATTTTGACAAACTTTTGTAAGGACGTACGTCGGAAACGACAACGGCCTTGGGCATAAACGTTTTCCTTCGGAAAACGCAATTAGATCGTTTGAAAGCAGATTTTGGTGTACATCGATGTACGGAATTACAAAGGATTTTAGATTTTCTTTTGTTAAATAAATGTCTGGAGGAATCTTACTTGAAAATAAAACACTATTTCCTCAAAAATTTTGGGAAAATCCCCTAGATGTAACCTGCCCGTGATAGGTACGAGGGATTTTTAAACAAGTGTTCAATAGTGGAATTTACATAGTATACTGCTATTGATGAGGTACAATATTATGTTGGCGCAACGTGAAAAGAGACATTGTAACAACCGATATACTTGATAGACATCAATGCGATAACAGCGTGCGGTAGAGTTGGGTGAATAATAGTTTGGTCCTTTTAGGTAGAGCCACAAAAATACCATAGAGCAGGCTTATACATCAAGTAGGAAGAGGCTGGTTGTCAAATTGTGATTAACAAAAATAGACCCGAGATTGTGAAGAAAAGTGGCCTCATTGCTATTTATGTGCCAGCCAGTACCAACAGATACTGACGTAGCGTTGCGCGTAGGTGTGTGTTCAATGCAATTAGGACATCGAAATGGTAAATAACGCTTGCATGCCACGTGTTTTTATTTACACTACTATCAACGTACAACGCACTCAATGAATCGGCGTGACCTACATTTTTGTACGCACGTTGCCAACTGGCAACACTGGCCGGCGATAAGCGAGAATGCCCCATACGGCTTCTATTTGAATTTCGAACCGTGTGTTCGAAGTTTGATTATGTTTTGAAACTCAGGAACTGGCTGAAATTCAAAGATTTGTTTCAGAATCCAGGGTCATAATTAGTCATAAAGTCGGTATGTAGCGACAATTATTTGTTATGTTCTATCGTCTCTATCGTCAAATGAACAAGACTTTATAAACACAATTCGGGTAGGTAGTGGGTACCTAGTTATCATAGGACAGAGCTGATAGTGAAAAAAGGAACCGGCAGTTATTTTATACATAGTTATATGTATACAGTCACAGTTAACTTATATGAAAAATGATGAATTCTAATCGTGAGCTTATAAATACACTCCGTAAATGTAATTAAATTAGGTACATCTTACAATAAGTACTGTTGACTGACAGTCAAATTATGGTAAGTTAAGCACAGTTCTTCTGTATAAATATCTTCTTTATAAAACAAACAAGGAAGTATACGTTCGAGAAACCATCAAAACTGTTTCCTTATTGCACAGAAAACACACTCAAGGCCTCGCTAATAACTGGCAACTCCAAGGTTACTCGAAATTCGAACGTAACCGTTCTTAAAAATAAAATCGAATGATAAACGAGAACAGATAAGCTTTATCTATGGTCCGCCTATCTGTGTAAACTTGCCAGAGATAAGAAATAGAGTGAATCAGAAATATTTTTTTTAAGTTAAGTTCGTAATGCATTTTATATGCCTTTCTTTCTAGGAAAGTATTTTGATGTTTCGTTATTTTTGTGTCTGTTTCTGTCTTTTGCTGTGTTAAATAAAAGAAATACTATGATAAATCTTAGATGCAGCCGTGAAATGTGACAAATTAGATACATATAAGTAGTGTTATTGAAGTAGAGTATAGAAGATGTAGGAAATTAATATCATAATCACATTTTCTCTTACTATTACTAGTAGATAGGTACGAGATTATAAGCAGAGTAATGATTCGATTAACAAGCACTGCAATTCAGATTATGCTTATCAATGTGCAAAACCAAACAATGATGCAATTGCTATGACACAATCGATGCCAAAAAGTTTTTTTTTTTATGAGAAGTCGAGGCTTTGGTCGCATTCGGACAGCCACACGTTAAAGAATGAAACTTTTTAATTTCTCGAGTGCACTGCAGCGCGCACGTCAGTCAGTCAGTCAGCCGAGTGCAGCACGTGCAACGCTCTACATCCATCGATTCATCGCGTGCCTTGCGGAGTATTGACCTTTTCACTCGCCTAGACGCGATTTAGCACCAACCGGTCTTAAAAATAAAAAAAAACAAACCTCACAGCTGATGGCGGAAAATCCAAGATAAAATTTTCGAGTCTCAAGTCTCACTTTAAAAAAAATCACAGCACTCGTTCGGAAACTTTGTTCAAAACTTTGCGCGGCAAGGAGTGATTTGCATCGAGCGATCGATAGTTGCAGTTGAATCGATATTACGTAAGCGCGTTGTGGCGGCGTGGCACGTGAGCGAAGACTGCCGCGCCGCGCGGGCCCCCGCCGCCCGCGCCCCGCGCCACCATACTCGCATATTGTATAGACGCTTGATAAACAAATTACAAATTTGTGAGCTACCGTGAGAGCTTTAATAGGTTTTCTTACAAGTCTTTTGTAGCGTATAAACACATTTGTTTTCGTTCTTTACAGTTTTTAATATTGTTTGAGAGTAAAAGTTTTTTAATACCCCTCCTTTTTTAAGAATTTAAGGAGTTTAACGTATACTTATTGTGGAAGTTGCGAACAGCTTTCAGCGGCGCGTTCGTTTCAATTAGTTGAGCCTGTTGAATGATGGGTATTTTTATACCATATTAATAGCTAAAACACGGATTTTGATAGAGCTATGAACTAAATAAAAATTATTTTAAAATTTATTAGTATTTTAGGATTAATGCGTATGTTTTACATTAGAGTTACGGCTTGATAAATAGCTTTAAAGAAATTTAATAAATTCGTAAGCAATTTTTTTTTATTACTGAAGTAAATTGTTATTTAAGTCTATTATTCAAGTAAAAGAACTTTTTTATATCTGAACTACCAACAAATAAAGATATTAAAATATAATAAAATACAGGTGACTTGGTAGAGCCAGTCCGTACCAAGCAACGAAACTTCTAAAACATCATTAGAACCGTAACAAACTACGTAATTACTCTTTTTAATAGTAATTCATTCTTATTCGGCGATTAAGTGGTATTAAAATACGAGGCATTATTAAAATTCACCGTTGTTAGGAAATTATTAGCAAATAGGCGAGCGGCACGCGACGCGAGATGGCAACGGCCGATAAGTAAATGTGTTAAGTAAAATGAGTTTATATTCATTTTACACAAACATATAATTTAAAGCTTTGCCAATTCAACATCCATTAGATGAAATAAATTTGCTTCAACATACTTTAGAAAAGCATTAATATATTACTTGACAGATCAATCAAGTGCTCAAAAAGAGGCACATAGCTACAATGCAACTTGATAAGTTAACCACGTTGAATGCCGAGTGATAAGTTTTTCTATGTTGAGCGGTAGTAGTTATTCAAATATATATCTTAGATATTTCACCCATAGCCAAGTATTTGGTACCTTCAGGTTTTGAACACCAAACCTTTTTGTTATTTAGTCAGCTTATTACTCTACTTCTTTTACTTCTACTATAAAAAGCAATGTTATTCTATCGAAATAGAGAACTTTAAACACGTAAAACAATTTTGAAAAATGCGTGAAACTCTCGCTGTCAGACTCTCAGTTCACTTCTAATTCTAACAGGAAAACTTTTCAACCGGTAACAGCATCCATTTTAATCTTTGACTCCACACAGTAAGTTTGTTTTCTTTACCGTTTCCGCTAATGAGCAATTAAGTTGCCACCAGTTCCGCAGCGTAGCGTCGCTACGAGATCGTACTTATGCAAAACAGGCCAATATTTCATCGCTGCTACGTCTATTGCAGCCCATATTATCATAACAATTGCTTATGTACTAAGCCTGCACTATGTATGGCATCACATGCATAATAGGTACGCCAAGCGAACGAAATTGCGTCGATATAATCGATTCTGAAGTCTGAGGAATCCAATTTGATGAGTCCGTCCCGTATATTAGGCAAATAGATCGGTTCTACTATCGATTGTGCAGTGACGGACGGCTCGATGCATCCTGCAGCGAGACGGAGCGATGCGCGCCCCACGGGAGAGAGTATCCGAACGCTTCGAAAACAAGACGTTCCTTTTTGAATTTTGAATAGTGATCTTCTTTTTTTCTGTCCAGTGAAGTGGCCAGTCGCAAATTCGTATTTTTGTTTTAATTTCAAGGGCGTACAGTGCAACGCTGGTGTTGCACCGACGTTCATATGAAACGTATATATGCCGTTATGTGGCGGACGCGGACGGGTGTACGGCGTATAGACTACGTGGCCGTGGGCAACATTATACAGCTGAATATGCAATTAAATGAGGGCAGTTTCAGCGTGCGCGAGCGAGACAGCCGTCTTCCACCACTCGATATTTATTGAACAAGTTTATAACTACGTGTATTAGAAGAACGAGTTCGTACAACGTTTTCTCATTTCCCCGGACGAAACTTTTCTAATATTATAGTTTCATTCATATTGTCGGTAGTTTCGCGGAGTTTTCTTTCGTGGAAAATGAAAGACTATTTCCATAACTATTATTTCGCTTTTATTGCTTTGTTAGTTTCTTTTGCTTCAAATAGATTTGTTGAAGTTAGAAGTTTAGTACTTTATCGCTTGGAAATAATGTTTGTTCTTCGAAAGTGTTAAGCTACATTTCTTATTCCCCATAATATAAGCCTGCCCATAAGAAGTTGCGATCTCGATAATACCTTCGATATAACGGGAACGATGTTGCTTTCATTTAAAATTCAAATTTGGAGTGCAGTTTGGTTTTCTATTCGTCATAAATAATGTAACGGTCACTCTCGCTGGCCAGTCTGGCTGGATGCAGCCTTGACCGCGCGGGGAAAAAAAGGGAAAGAAAAACAAAACCCCGTCGTTAAAAATAGATTCAGCGCTTGGAGTCGCCGCCATAGCCACCATTACATGAATTGTTTTCGACGTATGAAAAATTGTATCGTACCGTAATGCATCTGAAAATGATTCCAAATTTAAACGTTCCTCTGTGGTTTTGAATTCGGAAAAGTTTTATTGTGAATATATTTGGAATGCACGATATCGTCCTGGACCTTAGCCTGTCCGAATGGATGAAATAAGAAAAAAACTCGGAATACACTAGAAAAATAAAAAAGTTGTAAAAATAAGAATACCTACCTACTAGTAAGTTTATTGAAATTAGAATAACGAAGTAATGCATAGATTATCTAGTTGATTGAACAATAATATGTATATAAATCATGGAAGAAAAATAAAAGATAATGTGATGTCTGGATAGATTGAATTGAACGTAAATGTTGATTTTTAATTATGTGAGTCTGCAATTTATGCGGGGCGGCGTCTCAGTTTTCAGAGTAAACAGAGCGAGTACGGCCGGGCGCGTAGCACTAGCTACATGTAACACTAATAACTCAACCATTTTTTGTATACCAAACCAATGTTGTTATCTCTGTTAACTGAAGAGAATGAAAAAAATACAGTATTGGTGTTTGGTATTCTAATATTTATTTTAATAAAAACTGTTGTTTTTATATTTTTTAGATTTATTTCAAAACCGATACAGTACAAGGCAATGGTTGTAGCACAGAAAGAAAAATGGCGGGTGACAGCCGAATGACAGCTGTCAAAAAGACGTTTAATAGAACGCTACAGATATTGTACAGTTATTATTTAATTTTATTAATGGGTATGTAGAGTCCAACAGACTTATTCATTTCCCAGTGTGGAGCTTTTTATATTTTATCTATGGGATGTCAACCTTGAATTCATAGCAATAAGGCCGGCTATTGCTTACCTTGGAAAATCTTTATTATGTACAGTCGGGGTAGCAAAACCTTCGTCAGTTATTAAATTGATTCCTTTACAAAGCCATAGACTCTTAGTACCTTTTGAAAGCAAAGTACTAAATAGACCAGTGCATATCAAATTATACTTAATGGATATGATAACAAGGGTCAAAATGCTTTACACCTCTGACCTATTATCTAGTTTCGTATCAACATCAAACCTTTTTAATGACTTTTTTTATTAGTCAAATGAACAACTACGAAAGAGTTCCAATCAAAAATATTCTATTTATTGTCAGCGTTTGTCAGTGTTTGTCAGTGTCAATATTTTCTCTTGTTATTTTTGCGATCAATAATAACTCTGCGTCGTATTTAATTTGATAATGCCGGGGAATTTAAATATCCATGATAGAGCTGCAATTATTGCAGATCATGAAGCTGGCTATAACATTAGCGAAATATCTTTAAATCTGAATATTACCAGAGACACTGTGAGGTTCTGGATTAGGAGATATGAGGAAGAGGGTAATGTTATTGATCACCGCCATACCAATTCTGGACGCCGCCCGACTCTTACCCAAGAGCAAAAGGATTTTATGAGTCGGCAATATGAAGAAAATGGTTTCATGAAAACTAGTTATTTCGCCGAATTATTTGACGTATCTCCGAGAGTGATAAGAAATGCGTTGCACTCTATGGGACTTCATCACCGACGTCCTGCCAAGAAAGTGGCTTTAACTAATGCTCAAAAAGCAACGCGCTTAAATTTTGCCCGAACATATTTAAATTTTGATTGGAGTCACACTATTTTTACTGATGAAAAGAGCTTCCAATCATCCCAACATGGGAGACTAAACTTGTGGAGAGTAAACGGAACGAGGTATTTGGAGGATCACGTATTGCCAAATCTTAGTTCTGGACGCATATCTGCCAACATTTGGGGTTGGATATCGGCTGATGGAGTAGGCGAGCTTATTGACCTTCCACCTAGGGCAAACGCAGCAAGTTACGTAACGGTGCTGGAGGACAGTATGCTTCCAAGCGTCCGTACTGTATTTCCGGCTGATGAACTGGCAGAGTTCCATTATGTCCATGACAACGCCCCCATTCACAAAGCTCGTATCGTGAACGATTGGTTCCATCAGCACCCTGAAGTAGTGGTGATTCCTTGGCCTACGAAATCAGCTGATCTAAACCCCATAGAAAATTTATGGGGTTTGATGGTGCAGCGGTGGATAAACAATAACGAGCGAACCAAAGCAGCTGTCGTTGAGCATTGCCGAAATGTTTGGGAGGGATTCCGAGGAACGGACATATGCTTTCGCCTTGTTAGCTCAATGCCAACGCGACTGCAGTCCGTAATTGATGCGAATGGCGGATATACTCGTTTTTAATTAAGTTTTATTTAAATAAATTTTACCACAATGACTACCATTTATTTTGATTCTGTAAAAACATAATACAAAATGTGCACATAAACAAGTTAATAATTTAATACGATAATTGATTGACATTTTGGGATAAGTCGTAGTTTTTGGGTGTTCCCTTTGACAGATTTCACAGCATCTATCTTTATTAGTCGACCTATCACTATCAGTCGATTAGATTGCTCAGAGCATCGATATATTAGGTCAATGGCTCAGAGTAAGGATTTCTCTAGAATTCCAATACTAGTTCCACCACGAGGGACGGAAAAGATCTTACGCAGCTAAATTGAGAACTTAAACGGCTGACGGCTCACCATAGACCCCCTCTTTAACTTGGGCGGGTAATCGTTTATTTGCCTCAAAGTCATCAAATTCGTCAAATTGTGTCAAATAGTTTGAGGTAAATAAATAAAAGCGGAGCTATGACAAGAATAACAAATGATATATCTCTCTTTATGATTGGTTTTTTGGAATCTTTTTGTATTTTTTATTTCAATTCAAATTTAAAATGAAACGTTGGCATGACTGATAATTGCCTTGCTTGGTGCAAGCAAATGTCGACTATAAGGTGACGAAACCTTTTTAATAAACAACTTCGTAAAAGTTTCAATCAAATAATGTTCTATTTAATTGTCAAAGTTTGTCAGTGCCAAGGTGTAGTGGTAGGGTTGCTATGGTCACCTGATTATGTTTAGCAGGTTGACAGGTTGACGCATTATGTCTTACTCAATCGGTAAAGCAGATTAGCGCTCATACTGAGCAAAGGAAAATAGATCTAAAGGTGACGAACCTTTTTTTACTCCGACTGTACATATATACCTGTGTTTTCTGTACTGATTACTATGTATTGGTGTGCAATAGAGAGTTATTGTATTGTACCCACTGGATTCTCGCATAAAGGTTCCATTTCCACCCTGGTATATAATTTAGTTTATTCGACTGTACAATCCATATCCATACTAATCTTATAAATGCGAAAGTATGTGTGTTTGTATGTTTGTCCGCCTTTCACGTCGAAACGGAGCGATGGATCGACGTGATTTTTGGCATAGAGATAGTTTATGGGCGAGAGAGTGACATAGGCTACTTTTTATCCCGGAAAAATGACAAGTTCTCAAGGGAATATATATCAGTCATAATAATCATCACAAACATTCACTGCTGAACACAGATTACTCCCATAAAATACCACAATGACCTGTTTAAAAACCTCGCTTTTCAACACTCGGAATCTAGACAATTTACAGCTTATCCGCTTAGTAATGGCGTTGAAAGTTTCATTAGAAAAAAAAGGTTCTTTGTCGTCGACTTTTTCTCACAATGCTTGTAATTAAAAGTTCCCGCTTTGTCGCGAGGCGGCAAACTTGGGCCCGCTTTTTCCTGCATAGCTTTGGTGCAACGATTTTGGACCCGCATTTCGTTTAATCGTTGATCTTTACTTCGAATTAAATTTGAAATTCTATGAACCCGCTAGGTTTTTAAAGAAGAAGAAGAAGAAGAAAGACATTTATTCACATTCACAAAGACACACAAATACAAAAAAAAAAAACAATAGACAACAAACACAAACAAAACAAAAAGGAAATATCAAAATAAAAATACACGATTTTGTGTGTCCCCGCAAAAGTGAAACGGCCGCTGACTCAGCATAATGCTGAGGCGTTAGACGCCTGCAGCGCTGATAGTCTGTCAGAACCGTTTGGGACTCGTGAGTCACCTTTAGTATAGTTATGTATCATTCCGTGGAATGATACATAAATACTAAAGGTCTCTACCCATTACCCCGTATATATTATACTAGCGTTTACCCGTGGCTTCGAACGCGTAAATCATAAGATACAAGAGTTGAATTGAAATTCCGGGATTTTATTAAATTCATGTGAGAATTCCCTAAAATTAGATCGTGGTTTTCATTGACGTCAAATTAAAACACCTATACCAAATTTCATGACTCTAAACCCAGCGGTTGTTATGTCGAGATTTTATCCTTATCCCGTGGAAATATCGGGATAAAAAATAGTCTATGTGTTATTCCAGATGTCCAGCTATCTACATACCAAATTTCATGACACTAAGCCCAGCGGTTATTAGTTCGAGATTTAATCCCTATCCGTGGAAATATCGGGATAAAAAGTAGCCTATGTGTTATTCTAGACGTCCAGTTACCTACATACCAAATCTACGAGTCGTCGTCGTCCCGAAGAATTCTATGAATTTTGAAATAATATCCAAAATAACAAAGCAGATCAACCACGTCTAGGTCTTAAGCACTTAAGTTTGTTAACAAAAAGTCAGGACTCAGGAGCAGTGTTGCCACCTTGCCCAAAGAAAAGTAGCTAAACATATGGTAAAAAGTGGCTAGTTTTGAAAAAAAAAATACTCTGTTAGAAGTAGCCAAAAGTGGCTGAACAAAAAAAAGGCAACAGATAACTTATAAGGCTTAAATTTTTATATTTCTTTCTCTTACATTATTATTTACGGAAAAATTTATTCAAAATTTATGTCATCTTGTGATGTTGAAGGTCCGGCTTCTTCATTTTTTTCGGGTTTCTTAGTTTTCCTACTTGTCTCTTGAAGGATATTCTCAGGAATTACGTAGGTAGCGCACGGAAGTACGTTTTACATTACAAATTAAATTGATTGAAACAATGGTTACTTAGTTGCTGAAAGTAGCTAGAAAGTGTGGCTAAAAAAGTTGGCCACTAAACTTTTTTTTGGTAGCTAACTATTTCGTAAATGTGGCTAGATCTAGCTAAAAAATGGCTAAAGTGGCAACACTGCTCAGGAGGACTACACTTATATTTAGTTACTCATGTGCTAAATCATGCATACGGCACGTCTACTAAACCGGCTGGCTATCCTTGCATTGGATATTCATAAGACTTTGTGCTTTCTAGAGGATAATGTAAAGGCTGGGTTACGAGTATATTAGTAGGAGATAATTATTTTCATGATTAAAAATGAATGCCTTTGTAAGAAGGAAGTTTCCAAGCGCTTCATTATCATCATCCTAGCCTACACGTCCCACTGCTGGGCACAGGCCTCCTCTCAGAATGGCCGTAGTTCCCACGAGGGCCCAGTGCGGATTGGGAACTTCACACACACCATTGAATTGCTTCGCAGGTTTGTGCTGGCCACGTCTGTCGCAGGACCGATGAACGGTGGAGTAGACGAGTCCTCGAATGGAGGCCCGTGGCCTCCATTCGAGGAAAAGCGTAGTGTAGGGCGTCCTGAGGCACGTTGGACGGACGACCAAAAGAGGGTCGCTGGCAGCGGATGGATGCCAGGGGCTGAAGACAGAGTATTGTGGCGCGCCATGGATGGATTAGGCCTATGTACGTGTAGGTGTCCTCATGATGTTTTCCTTCACCGCAACGCTCGTGGTAAATTTCAAATGTAATTCCGCACATGAATTTCGAAAAACTCAGAGGTGCGAGCCGGGGTTTGAACCCACGATCCTCTGCTTCAGAGGCGATAGGTCAAACCACTAGGCCACCACGGCTTTTTTTTTCCAAGCGATTAATTTAATAAAAGTCATTCAAGCTGTTACGAAGGAGTTTGGTTACAAACACTGTGACACGAGAATTTTATATATCAGGTAATATTATTTACTATGACAGGGTTCCATAGTGGCCTAGGAATCAAATTGGTTGATACAAAAATAATATTATACCCCTCATAAAACTTACACGCTTAACTATTGAAAACTCGTATCTACCAAATTAACATTAAAACCATATCAAACCTGCCAAATATCTACGAAATTAATGACGCTACGGAAATTAAGCTACCCGATGGGGGGAGGAGTACGCCCCCTCCCCCCGGCGTGGGGGTGCAGGCAATCTAGCGTCTGGCCTGAAATATCTAGGCCCGAACGCACTAGCCTAGATGGTCTGCCACGTTGCACGAATTGCATAACGGGGAATCGGATTGCCTATTAATTGCAATAGGTAAAGCTTAATGAGGGTTTTGACGAGGCAAAATATCGCTAGATGGCGTGAAGTTCGTTTGACGTTTGACGTTTGCTTTTCTTCTTCTTCTTTTAAAATATGGCTTTCTGTCCTAATTAATAGGACAATTTCACCAGTGTCAAAGTACTCTCTTTGAGAGGGACGTTGTACGGCGATTGTAGTTTTTGCAACTTGATAGTAAAATTCCAGAAACCACGTGGAAACTTGCGCATTAAAAAATATCAGACACGAGAGCAATATAGAATTTTGTAATCACTGTTCACTGTTAAGGTTAATCGCCGCATAAAACACTATCAAAATTATACTTCAACTAGCCAAAGAAACAGAAATAGCAAAATTATATATTGTCCACAGCCGCCATGTTCGAATGCCACAAATCGAATCACAGAGGCGCATCGCTAGATGGCGTGAGGTTCGTTTGATGTTTGACGTTTGCTCGTGATTGGTTAAATAACTAAATGAGCCAATCGCAAGCAAACGTCAAACGGAACTCACGATACTAACGCCATCCATACTATATACTATACTGTACTATACTATACTATCCATACTATATACTATAATAATATAAATGCGAAAGTGTTTTTATATGCTTGTGTTTGTCCGTCTTTCACGCCGTAACGGAGCGACTTATCGACGTGATTTTTCGCATAGAGATAGTTTATGGACCCGAGAGTGACATAGGCTACTTTTTATTCCGGAAAAATGCACAGTTCCCGAGGGAACAGCGCGCGATAACCGAATACCACGCGGGCGGAGTCGCGGGAAAAAGCTAGTCCATACCAATATTATAAATGCCAAAGTGTGTTTGTATGTTTGTGTATTTGTCCGTCTTTTACGCCGTAACGGAGCGACGGATCGACGTGATTTTTGGCATAGAGATAATTTATGGGCCCGAGAGTGTCATAGGCTAGTTTTTATCCCGGAAAAATGCACAGTTCCTGAGGGAACAGCGCGCGATAACCGAATACCACGCGGGCGGAGCCGCGGGCAAAAGCTAGTCCATACTAATATTATAAATGCGAAAGTGTGTTTGTATGTTTGTGTGTTTGTGTGTTTGTATGTTTGTATGTTTGTCCCTCTTTCACGCCGTAACGGAGCGACGGATCGACGTGATTTTTGGCATAGAGATTGTTTATGGGCCCGAGAGTGACATAGGCTACTTTTTATCCCGGAAAAATGCATAGTTCCCGAGGGAACAGCGCGCGATAACCGAATTCCACGCGGGCGGAGCCGCGGGCAAAAGCTAGTAATATTATAAATGCGAAAGTGTGTTTGTGTGTTTGTCCGTCTTTCACGCTGTAACGGAGCGATGGATCGACGTGATTTTTGGCATTGAGATAGTTCAGAGGCCCGAGAGTGACATAGGCTACTTTTTATCCGCGCGCGATAACCGAATACCACGCGGGCGGAGCCGCGGGCAAAAGCTAGTCTTGCGATATTTCGCCTCTGTGAAAACCCTCATTGGGTATCTGAGTAAAACGAAATATTCCGTTGGTAAGAGCTGCGGGCAACTGGTGGATGCAAGTGGCGAGTTGTCGTTCATTGTGGCGTTCTAAGGGGGAGGCCTTTGCCCAGCAGGGGATGTCTTCTGGCTGATGATGACGACGATATTTTTATATTTTCTCAAATGGCATGGGCGGACCTTGCACGAGGTCCTGCCTGTTCCTGCAATCCTGCTACCACCATCTTACTCGCTAGTGCTTGGACTGTTGTGTTTCGGCGTGGAGAGTAAGACGCAGTCGGTGAAATTACTGGCACTTGAGGTATCCCATCTTAGGCCTCTAGGTTGGCAACGCATCTGTTATCCCCCTGGTGTTGCAGGTGTCTACGGGCGGTGGTGATCTCTCACCATCAGGAGACCCACTTGCTCGTTTGCCATCCAGTCGTAAAAAAAAGTGTCAGTATTTAATATTTTGTAATGGCCATTGACTCTTTCAACGAATACCTATCACGAATTGATATTTACAATAGGTATACTACATTCTAGAGATGCGCTGAGTACAACTTTTACCGAGTAACCGAGTACCGAGTATACTCGGCTCAAAGTTTCTCAAACCGAGTACTCGGCCGAGTTACTCGGTTCAGTTTTGGGGCGCGAAAACAGGTTCAAGACAGGTTCGCGCGGCTCTACCAGCCACCGCGAGCGAACGTCGCGGGATTCCCGCCTTCTCCCCCGCAAGAGTTGTTGTTTTAAAGAAAATCGCATTCGGTCCGCACATTGCTTAAATATTTACAATTGATAATTCTCATTTTCATGTGTTTAATTAATTCCTTTTGGGGTCAAAAGGTTCTCGAATGGCGTCCGCGGACCGGGAGACGAGCTGTCGGTAGGCCTCC
This sequence comes from Choristoneura rosaceana, assembly GCA_037349165.1. Taxonomy (NCBI): domain Eukaryota; kingdom Metazoa; phylum Arthropoda; class Insecta; order Lepidoptera; family Tortricidae; genus Choristoneura; species Choristoneura rosaceana. The sequence goes on from JAZBNJ010000019.1 coordinate 3,592,242, forward strand.
AACAAGATAGAGCGACGACCTGATTAAGATCGCGGTATCACGGTGGATGCGAAAAGCACAAGACCGGTCTGAGTGGAGAGCCTTGGGGGAGGCCTATGTCCAGCAGTATATTACTTATCTACTTTGTGCAGCAGTGGACGTCTTTCGGCTGACATGATGATGATAAATTAATTCCTTTTAAATTTAATTAATTGATTCCTCTCAAATAATAATTTTATTGATACTGAGTACACTTGTCAATGGAACCGATCGAGTTATTCGGCCGAGTACAAGTATCAAAAAAACTACCGAATACACCGAGTACCGAGTAGCAAACGAGTACTCGGCCCATCTCTACATTCATACCTTCTACTATGACCCTACGCTACCCCTAGCTATACCCATGATATATTATCAAGTTGAAATTAATTCCCGCGCTATCTCCCTGATATATTGAGGATGTTTAATTAAAATATCTTTAAGTGATTTAGGAGCGGATCGATAATTGCCGGTTCAAGGCTAATTTATTGTTTCTGTTTGTATGAGATAGCACTGATTTATTTTCAGTTTGTTTGTATTGATAATGACATTGTTGTCAATGCACTTGAACGTTTATATGCGAATTTATTCAGTTATCATCATATCAAGTTAATTACAATACAATACAATACAATTTGCAGGTGGTAGGACCTTGTGCAAGGTCCGCCCGGATTGCTACAACCATCTTGCTCGCTAATTCTGCCGTGAAGCAGCAGTGATTGCACTGTTGTGTTTCGGGGTGGAGAGTAAAACAGCCGGAGAAATTACTGGCACTTGAGGTATTCCAACTTAGGCCTCTAGGTTGGCAACGCATCTGCAATACCTATGGTGTTGCTCATGTTTATGGGCGGTGGTGATATTTTACCACCAGGAGACCCACGTACCTCGTTTGCCTTCTAGTCGAAAAAAAAAATTAAAAAAATATCACAATATCAAGTTAATTACTAGTGGCTCTCGTAAAATACCTAAAAAATGGCCATGGGTTTATCATTTTTAATTTATTTTCAAAATCGAAATAGGTAAACAAATAATCCATCTCCATATATGTCTATCGAACCAGCTCAGAAGATCAGAAATTAATATAGGTAGTTTGGCATGGATCCAACAAGATGGAGCGACGACCTGGTTAAGATCGCGGGATCGCGGTGGATGCGGAAAGCACAAGACCGGTCTGAGTGGAGAGCCTTGGGGGAGGCTTATGTTCAGCAGTGGACATGTTTCGGCTGACATGATGATGATGGTAATAAGAGATATAGTAAGAGATGTAGTGGAGAGAATATAGTTTGGATAAATCTTTGGAATAACACAGATGCTCAAAACATGAACCATTGAGTATCAACCATCATCATCATGTAAATATAATAAATAAATAAATAATAAATATCGCGAGACAGCAATTGAATGAATCCTAAAGTACCTAAGCAAAGCTTGTATATGGGTCCTAGGCAGCGGATTTATATACTTAAATAGATCGATATACTTAAGACTCGAGAACAAACATACATATATTTCATACAGATGTCTGCCCCGACCGGGGATCGAATCCGGGACCTGAAGCTTGGCAGTCAGTTTCTCTAACCACTGCACTGGGCTATAATAATACTAGTTTTTGCCTGCGGCTCCGCCCGCGTAGTATTCGGTTATTGCGCGCTATTCCCTTGGGAATTGTGCATTTTTCCGGTATCTCTATGCCAAAAATCACGTCAATCTGTCGCTCCGTTTCGGCGTGAAAGACGGACAAACACACAAACACACACACTTTCGCATTTATAATATTAGTATAGATTGGTCGTCTAAAAAGGCTATTAATCGATATAATAATGTATCGAAGGTTCACCGTTTCGGCCGCTCGCAATACCGTTCTCACGACGCGTCCCCGCTTAACATTTCCCTCGCAAACGGAGCAAATAGGTACTTATAGAGTTTTTATCAGCTAAACTCGATTCATTGCTGCAGCGACGTGCCTCGGGACGCCAATTTAGAAACAAAATTTAATTTACCGCTCATCCGGAAAAAGGTGAGAGCTCGCGTCCTTTAGCTTTGTTTCTGTATTAAATGTCATGCGACTAAAACTAAAGCTGCGTACGGATAGCGCGTACACTGTTACGCGTAGTCGATTACGCGTGGCCGTACGTGCAGTCTCTCTGCGTACCTATGAGTTTTTTGTAGACTTTTCTATCGTGGTCAGGTTATTATCGCAATATTCCCACGGGAACACGTAAGATATCAAAATTTTAATGATATATATATGTACTAGATACGTACCATTAGTCAAAAAAGTGGTCTATCAATTTTTAAACAAGCTCCTATCAAATGAATGTCGCTAAAGTAGATCTTTTAAGTTGACAGACACGTCTATTGGCATTATTGTTTTATGACATGCAAACGATTTTCAACTTTAGGGTGGTAGACGACATATTTGGCTGATGGTACATACATACGCTCGAAAAACACAACCCTTCTTCGGTCAGCTGCGGTTAAAAAAAGTTGCGTTAAAAGTTTCCGAAGTCGCCCCTCAGAAATGAATGTAAGCGAAGCTCCTTAGCTTACTTACTAATTGCGCCATCTTAAATGGCAAATACTCTTACATAGCGTACGCGTAAGACTTAACAGTCCATTTTTAATATAACTGGGATTACTCCCCAAGTCTGTGGGGCTATTACGAAATTAGAAAATCAAAGTTCGTATCGTATCGTCTCTCTCACTCTCGTATTAATATTATTAGCATCAGAGGGACGGCAAGACACGAATTTCGAATTTTGCTCTTACTACGAAGGACCTGGCCCTTTACTACAAAGTGCAAAATTCAAACTTCGTATCTTGCTATCCCGCTGGCGCTTATATTATTTAATACTAGAGTGAGAGGGACGACACGATACGAACTTCGATTTTCTAATTTCTTAGTAGCCCCTCTTTTACGGCGGGATTATTTCCGTGTACCTAGCATTAAATCTCCCGCCCGTTTTTATCGCTGCTCCAATATTTATGTTACCAAATTGTGCTGAAATTTCGCAACAGGGCCTATACTAAGAAATGAAAAATTCGAATCTGGCCGTCCCGCTGTCGCTAATATTATTTAATACGAGAGTGAGAGGGACGGTACGATACGAACGTCAATTTTCTGATTTCGTAGTAGCCCTTCTGTTTCTTCAGGTCACGGGTATCGTGGTATTACAATGGCATTAAGATAAATTCCATGTTCGTGCAGGAATGACGTTTTTACAGTTCGATGGCTCAAAAGGAAACAAGTTTGTGCTAAATTTTCATTTATAATACCAGCATTTTTGCTGACTGTATTTTGTTGGCTGTACTTGCACTTTCATCCAACTTTCATATGTATATCAAAGAGATTTAAAATTAACTTAAAAAATTTGACCCAACAACAATAAACAGCTCAAATTAAATAAAAGCTATTAGAAACGTCAAACGTTGTCATTTGTCAAGATGCTTTTTTCAGGCACGCGTGGAGAAATCAAGCTGAAATTACATAATCTACGGAAGGTCTACTACCATTTGAAGCAGTATAAAATCAAACTTCCAACGTTTTTCTATGCAAATTGCGGTAACCGAAATAGTAGATTGTACAACAAGAGCATAAAACGAGACATTTACTCCTGTTTTTTCTCAAGACATTTTACCCGAGCCGGTACGGCGAGCTTGGATAGACACTTCAAGAGGAAAATGGGCTTGATGTTCGAGTCTTACACTGCTTGTCAATTAGATTGCGAGGAAATGAAATAGCAACAGTGGAAACAATGATTCACTTTTTTTTTAATTTTACTTATTTATTATGATTGATTTGCTTGATTTTTAGTTTTATATAAATTATTTAAAAGAATATATAGAAATTTATTTTGTTTGTGGCTGTTGACACCTGATTACTTTGGTCTTAAATTGGTCTTAGACGAACGAAGATTTTATTTTAAATATGTATTACAGCATAAAAAGTCATTTTATGTCGCCTAAATACAGTATAAACCCGCTGTACGACCATGGGAAGTGAAAAAGCTATAGGTTCTTCAGGTTGTCTTAGAAACTTGAAATTTAGTGTGAAGGTATAGCGCACCCAATAATCCTTGAAATAAATGATGTAGATATTTCATAAAAAAAATACTGCTAGCAAAAAAATATTAATAAAAAAATATAGGGTAACACTACAACAGGATCATTTAAAAAAATCAAGCAGCGGATACTGCTAAGCCATTGAAACAAAAACTTTTTTGTTCTAGATAACATGTAAATTTAGCCGTAAAAGTTTCTTGAAATTGACATTGGCATGTATTATTCATGACGCCCTACATTGTGGCCATAACCGTTTTATGCTCTATGTTTTATGTATCGTGTAGTGGTTGTTTTTATTTTTTATCTATTGTAAGACTTCACTTTACTTTACACTTCACGTTGCCCCGTTATTATCATTAAAGAATGAAGTAAACCTTATTTTCCACTGGTGACTAAATTACCTAACAATTGGCACTTACATTTTCAATCACTGGTTACTAAGTTTTGGCAAGTATTAAGACAGAACTAATTAATGGTTGCGTCACTGATAAATCCACAGATTCGACAATAAAAAAAAATAACAAATAAAAACCATTGACACCATTTTAACGTCAAACAAAACGCAACAAATTTTTTTCACACCAATAAAACAGACGATCGTGTTCAAAACGAATCGTGTGGAAATTCGCCGCATTGATACTGGCACGCGCTGACCTATCCAGAGATTGAAAAGAAAAAGAAAGATCACTATAAAAAAAAGTAGATAGAAATTAGCCTGCCAGTATGTTTTCAATTACATCGAAGCTATGAATTTAAAAGTGCTTTTAGCTTTAACATTCTGTCGGGTTACTTAAATAACTTAATTAGTAATTGAATTGTTATAAGAATATTCTCACTTACTTTTTGATCCTTATGCCGAGTTTAGAATTGTAAGAAAAATCGTGCAAGTTGCATTAGATTGCGAGGCCGTAAAGCCAACGAGTTTGTAGTGGTCAATCGTGCGCCGCATTGTAATGCAAATTCCACGATTATTTTTGCAAGTCTAAACTGGGCTTCAAGATAAGATACACCCTCTTTAGGTAGGTATATACCCTAACTGCTTACTCCTCTCATCTATTCAAAGGCTGACTGGTAGAGATCCCTTAAAGGGATAAGTTAAGTCCGCCTTTGTACACGCCTTAAAACCTACCACAACAAAAACAAAAACAACAACCACTTACGAGTGTACAAAGGCGGACTTAACTTATCCCTTTAAGGGATCTCTACCAGTAAACCTTTGAATAGATGAGAGGAGTAAGTAAGAGAGGAGTAAGTAAGAGAGGGGTAAGTAAGTTTTGTTTCTTTTCTTTTGTATAATAAAGAGTTTACATACATACATAATATTCGCGCTTGGATACCTATTAATTCCTGTAATTAGTTATAATGAAGCAAATGGTAGTTTCCGTGCTTTAATTCGTTTATTAGTTACTTCTTCAGACTTTCAGTCTAAGACGTTTTTACACTTTACAGGAGCACTGATCGCAATTCAGCTAAAAAAACAAGTCTGAAAAAATAAACTTCCCAAAAATACTCTTTTTTTGGGAATAACAGTGCTCTCTGTTTGGTATAGCGGTGCGAATCGAGTGTGACCAATTTGTGTGTGGTCACACTTGTTGCACGTTCTGGCTGGTTTGTTTATAAATGGCCAGGATTTTTGAGGCGGCAACTATAGAATTTTATCATGTGGCAATTTTTAAATATAGAACGGTAGGCACTTAAATATCTGAATACAATTTCTTCTGCAGAAGCTAATGGCTTACGCAAACGATGTCGTGGGTAAAGACTAATATTTGATATAAACGGCCCTATATTCGTGTTCACGAGAGTGACAGTAAAAACATGTAATTCAAAGAGAAGTAGAATTACTTACACGAAATTAAATTAAGAGACGCATTACCATACCAGTCGCTCCGACGTTATGCTCAATAAAGTCCACATTTCAATTCGTAAGTCAGCGCTTCATTTGACATTCTTACTGTTTACTTTAAATGTTTTCATTAAACTAAATTATATTAAACTCGAGTAACGAGTCATACCATCAGTCATTTTGTATTTGTTCAGTTGACAGGTGTTTCATGTTGATTTCTATTTATTTTAGAACGTTTAATATTCAAATGTTTGTTATCACAAAATGAACTGCTAAAAAGAAAATAACATCCAGCCAGTATTCTACCCGCATCCGTATATCTTTAATTACCGCTGGCCACAACAATAAATTAAAAACGAAAACTCCCCGCATTCCATTTGAATTTGAATTCCAATGATTCAAACGTTGAAAAATTGGCAATCTCTTTCAGAAGATTGCAAAGGAAAATACCTTTGGAACTGGCGTCCGCTATAGAGTATTAGGTTCGGACTTTTCAAAGGTCTTTTAAGCTCGCCTGTTCACATCAGCATATCGACTCGTTAGTTGAGAATGCACAAATATGCATGTACACATGCCCATGTGTAGATAAGGGAGGGTTTGTGCATGTGTGAGTGCCAGACAGCCGGTACAATGGACTATTGTTGTGAGGGACTTTTTTGAGTCTTGTACTCGTATATTGGCATCCCTGAGTTAAGGCGACTACGCAAAGTTTTCTTTCCGCTTTTCTTGTTTTTCAATTTGGTTAAAATGCTTTTGTTGAGGGTATTACCAGACCTAAACGAGTCTTTGCGACCTAGACGAATCCATAGATTATCATTATTGAAGAATCAATAGCATGTTATAGATATCTGAGTGAAATAAAAGTTCTTATTAATATCAATGCTTTGTACAGGTTTCCCCACAATGTTTTCTTTCACCGTAAAGCTGACTTGAGAGGCCCTAGGCCAACCACCGGGACACCACGCCTTACAACTTAAACAATCACTAATTTTATAGTATCTAACTGACGATTGTGAAGCAGCGTTTCCAGCAGTAATGTGCGAGGATGTGTTTTGTATTAGCCAATAGAAACGCTTTATTTACACATCCTCGCACAGCACAGCTCTGGTGGGAACAGCTGAGCGGAGCGGGGCGAGGTAAATAAAGTGTTTTTATTGGTTAATGAAAAACACATTCCTCGCAACTCACAACACATCCTCGCACATTATTTGTGGAAACGCTGCTTAACTTCGAATTATTTATTCAGAACAGCAGTAACCATAAATCCTTTTTGCACTACTTCTTGTATTCAAATCATCATCATCATCAACAGATGGAAGACGTCCACTGCTAGAAAAAGGCCTCCCACTTAGAACGCCACAATGAACGACAACTCGCCACTTGCATCCACCGGTTGCCCGCAACTCTCACGATTTCGTCAGTCCAACTGGTGGGAGGCCTGCCAACGCTTCGTCTTCCGGTTCGTGGTCGCCACTCGAAGACTTTTCTCCCCCAACGGTTATCTGTTGTTCGAGCGATGTGGCCTGCACATTGCCACTTCAATTTGCATATTTTTCCAGGTCAGTGTGTTCAAATGACAGGTTAGATTTGCGATCCCAACAGAAACGAATGGCCGCTAAAAAGGCAGGTTAGTTTAGCACTGCGATCCAAAAATCAAGTGGCCCGGGTCCATATATTATTAGCTCGCATACTTATCGAAAGTCCGAATGTAATTTTTGTCAGAACGATCGTTTGTCATAACTCTTTTTTCTCTGAATCCAATGATTGTTTAGAATTCTTATAAAATAAACCTAACCTAACCTATAGTTTTCTATAGGATGCGCATTTAAAATTATTAGAAAAATGTAAGGTTTCGGTGGGAAAAAATTTCGAACAAACGATGATTCGGACCAAAATTACGGTATGACTAGCGAAGAGTATGCGAACTTTGGCGCTCCCGTTTGGGCCAAGTACGATGCGGACGTATTGAGTACTTTTTATTTTATTTTATTATTTACTTTTTCTTTTTTTTTCGGTTAGATTTTTTGATATTTTGTGCTTTATTATTTTACTAGCTTTTGCCCGCGGCTCCGCCCGCGTGGTATTCGGTTATCGCGCGCTGTTCCCTCGGGATCTGTGCATTTTTCCGGGATAAAAAGTAGCCTATATCACTCTCGGGCCCATAAACTATCTCCATGCCAAAAATCACGTCGATCCGTCTCTCCGTTACGGCGTGAAAGACGGACAAACATACAAACATACAAACACACTTTGACATTTATAATATTAACATGGATATGGATAGTATATTAAATGCCTAAATGCCAAGTTTCATAGTTTTATCTTCGACGGCGACGAACTTCCACCATATAAACTTTTACCCCCTATTTTAACCCCTTAAAGCCTCTTTTTCGCAATAAAAGATAGCCTATGTCCTTTCCCAAGGTCTATTCTATCTCTGTACCAAATTTCATCCAAATCGGTTCAGCGGTTTTGGCGTGAAAGCGTAACAGACAGACAGACAGACAGACAGAGTTACTTTCGCATTTATAATATTAGTATGGATAGTATGGATTAATTTTGTTTTTTTGTCATTAATAACTTAATGTAATAATGTAATTTTATAACTTGACATATATTAATATATTTGTGTTATTTTGGTTTAGACTAGTTTTTTTTAAGCTCCGCACGATTATATATTTAAGGAATCAATTGAAAATCTTCAGCAATGAGAAGCAACACCGTCTGCGGGTATAAAATATTAACGACCCCTGTTATATCGAGAAAAGTTATGAAATTTCCAAATCTACGGGAAATTACGACTGCGTATAGCGCTATTAAATCGTAATAAACCGTTTACGATCATTTTAAAGCTTTGTTTTTACAATTAATTGCTGAAGGATTTAATTTAATTACTGTAAAGTTTTGTAATTTTTTTTTGCTGACTGTACGTGTAATGTTATAAGTCATTTAATCTACTTAAGTGTATCAACTTTCAAGTTTATCCGATCATTAAGTAGAAGTGGGCCCTCTGGTCGACTTTGGCCACTTCCTAATTTGTATCTTTCCAAACTTGTCCACTTCCCAACCTGTCTTTTTTTTAACATGTCTACTTCCAAACTTGACTATTTCCTAACTAGTCCACTTCCAAACTTGACTATTTCCTAACAGTCCACTTCCAAACTTGACTATTTTCTAACTAGTCCACTTCCAAACTTGACAATTTCCTTACTAGTCTCTTTCTTTCTCTTTCTTTAGAAGAAATATTTATTTTTAAGAAGTGATTCTTCCATTTACGAAATTTGAACATACATAAAATATGTAGGTACCATCAGTCAAATAAGTGGTCTATCAATTTTCAAACAACTTCTTATCAAATGGATATGACACTAGAGTCGAACTTACAAGTTCAAAACAAGAGCTATTGGCCTGCTGGCATTATTGTTTTATGACATGCAAACGATTATCAACTTTAGGGTGGTCGACCACATATTTGGCTGATACATCGTAACTTACTCGCGTACGAACAAACATTGCAAATAAAATAAAAATAATAACACTACTCAAGGTACGAGCCTAGTCTCGAACCTACAACCCTGTACTTGAAAGTCCATGCCAAACCGCTAGGTTACTACTTACCAGCACGGCTTTTTCTCAGACAATTTTTGAAAATGACCGATTTCGAAATGTTTTCATGAAATTGACCATGAATTTTCGATGGGAAGTAGAGAAGAGAGAGTTTTTTTTCGAAGATGTGGACTAAGAAACTAAGATGGAGCACGTTTGGCCAATAAATACCCATTCACCGTAGGTCAAAACCCTAAGACCATATAGAGTCAGAAAGAAAATTAAACAGATGCCCGTCTGCTACACAAAATCGTCTTAGTTATTATACTGAGAGGAGGCCTTTGCCCAGCAGTGGGACGTAAATAGGCTGGGACCGAGATTGATTAAGCTGCATGAAAAAAAAAACCTGTCATTCATTTTGTCTGCTCTAGTTAAATGGAGACTTATCATTTAAAAAAGCACTTTTCACATAGTTTGGCTATATTATAATACTAGTTTTTGCTTTTGGGATTCGGTTATCGCGCGCTGTTCCCTCGGGGACTGTGTATTTTTTCGGGATAAAAGTAAAGTAGCCTATGTCACTCTCGGGTCCATAAACTATCTCTATGCCAAAAATCACGTCGATCCGCCGCCCCGTTTCGACGTGAAAGACGGACAAAATATATACACACAAACATAAACACACACACTTTCGCATTTATAATATTAGTATGGTTTTTTAACGAATGACACAGTATACCTACAGTAAGGTACCTACGAAGACATCAAGCGCGTTTTATTCTAATTCCAAAACTAATATGCCCATCCAGGATCGACCCAACTCCAGAATGCATTAACGAAATACAATGCACTAATGTAAGTTCCTGGTAATAGTTTAGAACTATCCAACAGCACCCCTCCCCCCTCCCCGTAAGTAGAAACTAAAATTAATTTAAGCCTCAACTTCTAGCACGTCGCAAAGAAAACTTTTAATTAAAAAACGTGCATTTTTAATTCGTATTTTGCCGCGTTAAGTGATTTTGCGAAAAAACAATATTAAAGTCGGTATTGATCGCTACAGGCGCGCATGCGCGAGTCAAGGAAATTTGCAATTACATGATGCTGTGCGATATCAGACTGAATGCGTATGATTTTGAGTTGATTTTTGTAAAATGACGCGCCTGGGCGCCATATTGGAAAATAAATTTAAGTTAGCGCCGTTTTCGAATTTTCGCCGTTTTTATGCTCGTTACTGTACTTATAAATAAATTTAATGACAAATGCATTTGTTAAGAACTTTGGTGCTTCAGTTCGTTTCAAAAGGGGTAAAAAACTTATCCATTTGGCAAAAAAAAAATCATGGTCCGTTTTTTTATTGCTGCTTACCACGGACTAATTAAATATCGAAGGAATGTTTCCGTTGCATCAATTTGAATAAAACTTTTAGTTTTCGCATCGTAAAATGAGTGATTTGTGGGTTTTCTGAACATGACTCAGTATTTTTTTACAATCATAAAAAATATTGAAAGTGTAGAGCACATAAGTTTTTTTTTTGTGTAAAAAAGCTGTCATTGTAGCGTAAATTTAAATAGCATTTAAAAAAAATTATCTTTGTTTTTAAGTAAAACCAGGTCGCCAATATACTAACAAAATTGAATAACAGTATATGTTACTTAAGCTGCTCTTTCAAGGTATAAGGCGGTATCTCTTAAACATCACTTTGCATAAATAACTGAAAGTATTTTTTTTCGGGACGGCAGTATCTTTAAGAGAGCAAAATGAATACATATCGTCACTACTTTAGAAAAAACTCGTAGCTCAAAATAGAGTGTGTGTGAGTGTGTCAAGTGTCCCATGATATGTATTTATTTAGATAATTTTTCTGATTGAATTTTATAGACATTACGTCAAGGTTCAATTTTGTTGAAATATTGATTTTAGATACGATATTTTTTCAAAGTAGTGACGATATCTTAAATCCTCACAACGCCCAAAGCACATTTCAACATTCAAACTTACCGGTTTCAACTAAGCTAAAATCTTTAATTAGAAACCCAAAACTAAGCGAAACTTCGCCCCCCCCAATAATTTCTCCAAAAGTGCTAATCACTGCACACCCATAGGAAGTGCATCGGTGGGGGGAGGGGGGTAGTCTGGTTGCCATGGCAACGGCAAGATGGCCGCGATTAGTCCGTCTGCAGCTTTATGCGTCTTCATTATAGCAGGTTTCAATTTATGTGCCGAAACTGGGGGTAGTTTGAAATATATAATGATAGTTATCGTTATGTGCATAACTCATGCTACAATGGGCAAGTATCCTTCAGTACCGATAAATATTGGACAGGTATTATTTCTTTAATAAGCCGTGGTGGCCTAGTGGTTTGACCTATCACCTCTCAAGCAGAGGGTTGGTTCAAACCCCGGCTCGCACCTCTGAGTTTTTCGAAATTCATGTGCGGAATTACATTTTAAATTTACCACGAGCTTTGCGGTGAAGGAAAACATCGTGACCTGCACATACCGGCGAAGCAATTCAATGGTGCGTGTGAAGTTACCGATCCGCACTGGGCCCGCGTGGAAACTACGGCCCAAGCCCTCTCATTCTGAGAGGAGGCCTGTGCCCAGCAGTGGGACGTATATAGGCTGGGATGATAGGTGATTTTTTCTTTAGTCCAGTCCAATTCCCTGGTGACATGATGCCGAGCGATACGAGTATTTACCACGTTGTGACGTCACGGGCCTTCGCTCCCGTACTTTGACGCGTTGGTGGTGTCGACTCGTTGGTGGACGTCCTACGCTGCGCTTACCGATCCGCGGTCTCCATTCAGAACCTTTCAACACTAACGGATAAACATAAAATATACTATCTTTTGCCCGCGGCTTCGCCCGTGTGTAATAAAGATTTTACGTTACGACTCCAGTAAAAAAACGCTTTATTTTATCCCTTAAAACCAGATTAATTTTCGATTTACTGTAAAATTAGATTTTTTGTTGCTTTAAAACAAATAAATAGTTAGTTGATTGAGTTGGCGAACAAATAGCGACTTATGACGTCATGAGTCGCTGTTGCCATTGAAACTCTATGGGAGAATTGTGTTTTGACAGCTCATAAAAAGTACGTCAGTTGATTGGTGGTGTAATATCCCTATTCGGTTATCTCCAACTGTGTATTTTCCTTCCCCTGTGCACATTTCCTCGGGAACTGTGCATTTTTCCGTGATAAAAACTAGCTACTCTGGCCCATAAACTATCTCTATGCCAAAAATCACGTCGATCCGTCGCTCCGTTTCGACGTGCCAGACGGACAAATATACAAACACACACTTTCGCATTTAATAAAATTCGCGTAAATATTACAGACATATCCCTAAATATATTTATAATTAACGTACATGATTCGAAATTCAAAAGTCCTTATTTATCTGTCTCACAAATCTGTACCCTACCGAGATTCGAACCCGCGACCTTTAGCTTTATAATTAGGGTTCCTAACCCTATACGGTCGTCTATTAAAATGAGCCAATTTTTTCTCAGTATTCATTTTTCGTTTAAGCTAAATACATTTTTGTTGTATCTTGTGAGAAATTGAAAGCGAAAAAAAATACTAACACAACAAAGTTTTAAACAGATTGCCTTTCAGTATAACTACTGCCTCTAGCTCGGTATGTTCCTTGTTTGATCGTTTCCTTTGTATTTCGATTCCAAACAGTTTGCTTAATACTTCACTTCGTATTCAAAGGGACGTAAAGACCACGATCAATTGAAAGCCTTACGTCGTCGGGATAGATTGCTTTTTTGAATAACTTCATTGTATCTGCTTTAGTTTCTTCGGTAGATGCACGCGCGTTGGCCATTTTAGTCTTGAAAGTTACCGATAGATGGCGTTGTTCGATTGTTTCAATAAAGTGACTGACTTTTTTAACATTAAAATATATTTCTCAATTAAATTATGTAGTAAAGAGACTACTTAATAATTTCTACGCCATCTATAGAATGGATTCTACATATAAAAGCCATTATATAAACCGACTTCGACAAATATATACCAGTGAAGTACATCAACTTGACAACGTTCTACCGCCATCTAGTGTAAGCTTCAAGAAATTGCATAGTTGTCCGTAGTGCTACGAAACGTCTACGCTTCTACGAGAAAGCTACGAGCGCTACGCCGTAGCTGCAGAACTGCACACTGGTAGTCGCGTACGATTTAATACCTTATTTACATTAGTATAAAGTTGTTAATTAATTTATCATATTATTGGTCAAAAATGCGATTTTGTAGACTTTGTATAGACATATTATTGGAATAAACACTTTCATTTTCTTTTTTTTTGCATTAGAATCGCATTTTGGGTACGTCTGCAAACTTTCCAATAAGTTTCTGATATTTTTTATGACAGGTTTTACTGTTAGTAAGAAACATACATTTTTACTAATATGTATTATAATTATATTTGCCTGTTTTTGAACCTCCCCTCGGATATTGCCTAAGTCTAGAGATATGTGAAATTTTGCAGCGGTGTTCGTCATACAACGTAAACGAAGAGCAAAATGCAATTATTGGTAATTCCCGGTATTCCCGGAAAAAGTCCCGGAATTTATCTTACGCTTTCAGAACTAATAGTTTACACGTAAAATGAAGTCTTTTTCAGTAAATTTTCCATTAAGAATATTTAACACGGAATGCCGAGGACCTGGGTTCGATTCCCAGCGCTGGTTTTTCTGTGCATCTATATTTCAGTTTGCATTTTCGATATAGGTTTTACGGGATGACCATAAAAGTAACAAAAATTTGGAATGGAAATAAAAAATGCAAAAAGATTAAAAAAAAACAATCTAAAGAGAGTTTCCTTCCATGTGATTTAGCCGTGGACACTGAATATGAGTCAGTACAATAATAAACGCTTCAATCGAACGTAAAAATAACCTTTGAACTCGCAGTAATTGATGAGTGAATGAACTGACGCGCCGAGCGCGGCGACATCGTCCATTGCTGCTTCACTTTTGGTAAGTTTGTGTGTTACCTGTTCACGTCGGAACTGATTAACCGATCTAGATGAAATTTGGTATACCTACAGATTCCCGGTTTGAGTCCCGTGTAAGAATAGCCTTTATCCCGGAAAATTGGATAATTCACAACTAGCTTTTGCCCGCGGTTCCGCCCGCGTGGTATTCGGTTTTCGCGCGCTTTTCCCTCGGGAACTGTGCGTTTTTTCGGGATAAAAAGTAGCCTATATCACTCTCGGGCCCATAACGACCGGACGACCGGATGGCCGAGTGGTTAGAGAACCGGACTACGAATCTTATGGTCTCGGGTTCGAATCCCGACCGGGGCAGATATTTGCATGAATAATATGAATGTTTGCTCTCGGGTCTTGGATGTTTAATATATATTTAAGTATGTATTTATCTATATAAGTTTGTTTATCCGTTGCCTAGTATCCATAGTACAAGCTTTGCTTAGTTTGGGACTAGGTAATTGGTGTCAAGTGTCCCATGATATTTATTTATTATTTATTTATAAACTATCTCTATGCCAAAAAAACGTTGATCCGTCGCTCCGTTACGGCGTGAAAGACGGACAAACAAACAAACACACACACACTGTCATATTTATAATATTAGTATGGATTTTATTTTTAACGTATATTACCTTCGAACAGTTTAGTTAGTGGTCCATGGCAAGACAAAAAATTTGTCAAATGGTCCCTCCTAACTAAAAGGTTAAGAACCGCTAGGGGCATCAATGTACACCCAATACGCTCGTTCACTGCGGACGAAAGCGAGAGTGTCCTATTTGTTCGTTTTCGTTGACACGTAATGGGTAAATAATGCACGTCCGTGGTTGTGAATGCGCGCTCGGCTGGCATTTGTCATATCGTCAATATAGAATGAGTTAATGGCAATCAAATGTCGCGAATAAGCATGTATATTTTCCAAGGGACCTTGCTTAGAAATTAGATTGTAATGATATTAATATCTAAAGACGAGCAGGCGATCCGTTTGCTCGTTTGCCCCTTACTCCATAAAAAAAGTACATATAGACCGAAAAATGGATACCTGCCTGAAATAGATGCCTGTAACATAATAGGTATAGCAAAAAAACGCCGCCCCGACGATTTTCACGTGTTTTTATCGTTATTTTATAATTTAACCGACTTTTAAAGAAGGCTAGGGCCCTAAGGGATTCCCGCTGGTCTTCAATTCGCCGCCACTCTTAAAATCATCGGCGGTTTTCTAATTTATCGCCAAAAGTAGTTTTTCCAAATGATTCATTCCCTAACTGTAGGGCTACTGCGAAATTTGAAAATCGAAGTTTGTGTCGTTCTGTCCCTCTGGCACTTATACTATTTTATATGAGAGCGAGTGGGATGGTACGATACGAACTTTGATTTTCAAACTTCGGAGTAGGCCCTCCGTTTCATAAGGACGAACGATCTTTTTGAAACCTACTCGAGGTTAGTGTTCTGCTTTTATATACGATAAGTTTCACATATTTCGACACTCTAACATGTCAATTACCTTGAAAAGTAAAAAGTGATGACAAGTGTTAAATAAATTAGTAATTAGTCACAAAGGTGATGAAATGAAAATTAGCGAAAAGATAAAGGTGTATACTCACTGGTGTGGTGACTGCTCGGCCTCGGCCTCGACCCCGTCGCGACTCGCTCTTGACCGTTTGCAGGGTTCCGTCCGGTCCCAAAATAAGCTAAAACAACGACACACCACGGTAACATAAAGCAAAATAATAAGTAAAGTAACAAAAGAAATGAACAGACAACATGCAATGGATAAGGGTTAGGCGACTGATTAGTTATTTTAGTAATGTAAATGATCTGGCATGAATTGTAACAAAATATAAAAGTAGCTAAAACACAGATGCATGGATAGCGCCATCTACGAAATGTGCGGGGAATCTCGACGGCACGAGGGTTGTGAGTAACTTGATGTCGCGTTGCACGAGACTGGCTTGGCAGTTCCGCTATTCGCCGCTAGGTGGCGTTAGTATGCTTTTGAATGTTGTATTAAAATTCTTTAAAAACGTGATTTTTAAATTAAATTTATTTAAGTATTTGTAGTTATATTTTATGTTTTTATTTCTTGATTAACATGTTAATTTTAAGTTGGATATTGAAAAATAGCAAAGTATGAAAAAGAAACGTATGATTATTTTATAATTAATATTATGCAATTTTTTCACGTATACTTAATTGAGCAAAATATGACATTGCAACTTATTAGCTACAAAAAGTGTTTATTTTTGATACCTCTTTATTTTCACCTATAGCAAGCAATATAGCCTCAGTAATTGAGAAATTTTTAAAGTAATTTAACAGTAATAGATATTTGCGACATAATCCAAAATTCCACGGTTTACTCAACTGTCAATCCCATTGACAGCTGTCATGCGTACGAGTTCAGCAACCTAACGAGCATTTCCTAGCCACTAATTAAATTGGAGAGATGTATAGAAATAAATATAGTTTCTGTTGCGGCACATGGCACGCACACCTGGCGTTTGTGCCTGTTTTTGTGTTAGACGACATTTGTTCTATCGCGTTCTCTTTCTAGCGTTCACTATCCTTGTCTGCCTATTCTTATTCAAATTGCAAGTTTTGTAATTATACAAGGTGGCTGGTTTGATAGAAATAATAATGTTAAGTTTATCAAGAAATCGTTGTTATAATATAATAATGGTTGGATTTTGCTTGGCATTATTTATTCATAGACTTGACTTGATGCTTTGTAGGTTATAAGGACATATTTTTAAGGTCGCATCGATAAAATTATCATGGATAAATGTGGTAAAAATTGCGTGAATGTGAAATATATGCGTGTACAGTAGAAAATTTGCAGTTTTAAGTTATATATTTTAGGAATTAAGTAGTCGAAAATTTATCTTTGAGCCAAATTTTGCAGAAAAATAAATCAGCTTCCTAATGGTTAATGGAAAATAAATATACACGTGTTACAAGAAAAGTTGTTTTCTGTGACTGATAATGCTAAAGATAAAGATAATATTAATGAGGCATTAAAATAGCGAAAATAATATTTCAGCTTGTAGTTAAAATTGAAGAAAAATAGGATTTACCACAACAGCCGTTCCTGATCACGAGAAAATTGGACTTTGTGACGTCCTACTTTGTTATATTGTTATAAACTTAAGTAGACAATATTTAATTACGATGTTGACTCTAACTTGGACCTTCTTCGTTAGTGTATTTAATTACAAGTTTTGTTTAGACAAGATAGTTGAACCGTCAATAACGCGATGAAGATAAACGGTAGGCTTTGACGACGCTTTGAGATGTTGATGATATTTTTATATCTAATGTAATGTCACGGCGTATATCCTCGAACTGGCGAAATTCATATTTCCTATACTAAAGGAGAGAGGTTGGAGAAATTAGACTAAACCAGGGGGGTCAAACTTAGTTTGGAATTTTGCTATCTTTTGGAAAAAGATTTTCTTTGGAACTTTTGATTTAAATTACAGTCACGCTTTTAGCACGGCAAACTTTGACCATCGACCAATGTGTGAAAAAGTTGAACACGGGTAATTTATTGAATCAGGCGTTACTTTGAGGAGGTCCATATCATCATCATCATCATCATCTCTCCACTCAGACCGGCCTTGTGCTTTTCGCATCCATCGCGATCCCGCGATCTTAACCAAGTCGTCGCTCCATCTTGTTGGAGGCCTACTGACAGCTCGTCTATACAGTTTTTAGTTAATATATGGACCTACCGATCTGTCGGTAGGTTCATATAAATTAACTAACAACTATATCTACCATAAAGCCCACCTACCTTGACCTTAAAGGTCGCGGGTGAGCAAAGTAATTGTTTTTAATTAATTTAGCAAGGGTGTGCGTTCAAAGATGTCCATCCATCTGATGAAATATTCTGAATTCATTTCAAAACACAATTTGGAAATAATTGGGTGTTGAAAGATAAAATAAAAGATAAAAGCTAAAGGTGAGCTAGGATAAAAAGTTTGCGTGGTAAATTAAGTAGTCATAGATGCCAGCAAACTCATTAAACTAAGCGTTGTAGGACGACATTACGCCATCGTAGTGAACTTATGAGAGCTATACTATGTAAGTGTGCAGAAAGATGCGGTTAACTTATAACTGGTGACTTTATTTACGGAGAAATAATTTTCATTAGCCCGTGGGAAAATGTGTTTAATTTTTGTTTAAATCCATTCAGCCATTTTTGCGTGATGTAGTAACAAACATTCAAATATCTAAATATCTATACTTTCACATAAATGTGAAATGTGTGTATATATTAAAACATTAGTAAGAAGTACGACTGTAATCTGTAACTTGGTGGCGAAATTACCGTGCCCCCAAATACGACAACAAAAAAAGAAAGAGTCGAGTAAATGAATACTTTCTAGCACAGGTTCCCAGTTATTTTGTCACGTAGCGTAGACACCTAGCAAACATTTTTGATTTTAAGTACTTAGACCCCTGCTTACTTAATATGGATTTTAAGGGGCTGTTTCAGCATCCATTAATTCGTGTTAACTGACGATTAATTGTGATGCCGTCTCTATTTTTTTTTCGAATAGACGGACACTAATCAATGGATGGTGAAACAGACCCTAAATATAATTTTTTTTCGCGTCCGTTGACCCTTCGTAATAATGCCTGATGGCATGAGTCTATACCCCTTTTGTTATAACTTTTCTAATATGTATTTGAGATGAACATCCGAAAAATCTTGTCTATATAAGAATCAACGAAATCAGTTATTACGAGCGTGCCACTTGGACGAATAGCTCTATCAGTAACGCAGTAAACAAGCTGCCATAAAACTATTTTACGGTCGGTTTCGACACTGACGTGTTGGGACAGGTCGCGCACGCAACACTAAAGATTTAATAAGGGTAAGTAAAACAATCACACTAATCTAATATGCATTACAGTTTATACCTTACCTCCTTAGACTCCGTGTCAAATATTTAACATTTGGTCGGACATCATGTTCAAAATTTTGTAACTACCTACGCTAGATTATAAAGCTGCGCAAAATTACCTAGTAATGGTGGAACGTGGTGAACGTAACCTTTTTCAGCCCGCCGAAACTAAACCAGACGAAAGACTGATCTGACGAAATAATTCAGTAGTATTAAAAATTTGCGTAAATTTGCGTATTTGTTTTCTTCTTTTAAAAATAGATAAACATATTCTAAGTTTACGATCGTGGTGGGATGAACTGGAGGAAAGGGTTCGTGTATTTTAATTTTTGCTCAAAACCCTTTACTTTATGAGGTACAATTATTAAGATACTTACGATTAACTTCAAAGCAACCCAATAAAAGGGAAAATAAATAGTTATAAGCATAGCTATAAGCAACTGTCGATTTGAACTCGAACGATCCATTAAATAATAACGACATTGTAATGAGCGCCATCTTCATTTCGTACATGACAGCTCGCTGGTATTGGAAGTGATGGATGTAAATGGCAGTTAAAAATCGGTTAAGGCAGGTGCATGGAGATACAACAGATAATCTCGTCCGTTAATCTGTACAGCAAAAATAACGAGGTTGATAGGTGTTTTGTTTCGGTTTCGCCGTTGAAATTATTGCTCTGGTTTAGTGCCGCTACTCGACGACAGATGGCGATAATTTGCGGAACTACGGCTGCGTTGAGTTGGAAGTTTGAATAGAACGTAATTTGAAGGTATCCATATTATGTTAATATGTTGGCGTGTTATGCGTATTTACTACGCCGTTTTTAAATTCATGCTTAAAGTATTGAGCAACCGTCATCAAATTAAAGTCTAAATAAATAATATAAATATTATAAATCTATTAACTAATGTAGAATATCCATAATTATGGAAGAAATATGTACATTTTTACATTTTCTTGGCGAACTAGAACAAAATTTATTCCCGGATTCTAAATTTAAAAACCGTTTACAGATTCAGTTTACATGTAATTGTGCGAACTGGAACAAAATTTATTCCCGAATTCTAAATTTAAAAACCGTTTTCAGTTTCAGTTTACATGTAATTGCGCGATGAATCGACGTGTGAAAAGCAATCGAGTCCGTATCGATAGTAAAAGTATCGAGTCAGAATACGATTTGACATCGCTTCAGGCTGGTAATATGAAAAAGAAAATATGATTTTCTAGACTTTCCAAAATGGCTGAATTGCCAAACGGTTTCACTTTTTAATTTTAAATAGGTTAGGCCATGGGGGGGAAACGATAACGACGCAAATGCGTCTCCAATTTTGAATCAATATTGCGAAGGAACGCAATCTTTTACCAACTTTTAGGGCTTTTAAGTAGCATGAGCTTACTAGTAGAGCTAAAATACAAACACCGGAACATAGAACCTCCTACTTTTTTGAAGTCGGTTAAAAAGCATGAGGTGCTTATATCTGGCTTAAAAGCCATGTGATCGCTCAAATATGCGTTAGTGCAGCAATTGTAGGTATTGTGAAAAGTATTACATTTCATCTCTAGCCTACACTGTCATAAAGGAAAAGGCGGTATTTAAAAAAAAAACACTTGAGTTTTGAACATGAAACTACCGCGTGACTCACTCATATTAAATGATATTGTAACGGATAACTCACGTCTTAAATCGAGTTTAGCTCGACATGTTTCGGGCTATTTCGTAGTTCGTACATGTCGAGCGAAACTCGATTTAAGACGTGAGTTATCCGTTACAATATGATTTAACACGAGTTATTTATATACCAGCTGAACCGATAAGGCCGCTTATTGCTCACCGTGGAAAATTTTGTCTATGTACCTTTATTTTTTGTACTGCTTATATATATTACGGTGTTCAATAAAGAGCCATTGTAATGTAGTGTAGTATTGTGTTGACAACCGTTGAGATATATGAACAAATGCGAACTTTTATCTCTTTAAGGAATTCAAAGTCAAAGTCAAAGTATCTTTATTCAATTTAGGCTATAACAAGCACTTATGACCGTCAAAAAAATCTACCACCGGTTCGGAAAAAATCTCTGTTGAGAAGGATCCGGCAAGAAACTCAACGAGGTATTTTTTTTAAAACAGATTCGCAATATTAATAAATGATATCTATATAAAATCTGTACCAGTCAACCTTAGGGTGAATAAGTTTGTTAGAGTCTGTGGTTTTAATAATTAAAGTTTATCAAGAAATGCCAAGAACTATTAGTCACATAATCACACCGTTGATTAGGAGTATCCAGATACATTAAAAGTCTAATTTATAGACAAACTTGACTGCTGAGAAAACAAAGTAAATATTGTGGATAATGTACAAGATAAACTCAGAGCTTTGTGAGAAACTTTCCGAACAGAATAAAAGCTCAGGCTGAACTTTTAAAGAACATTCTGTTGTAAATGTGCCTCGAAATTCTACCTTCATTCTTAGGAGGTGAATTCGCTTTGTCAGGAGTTTCTTTAAGTTTTTTTATTTATATTTGACTGTTCTTTTCACCTCGAGAATAATCCGGGAAGCGCCATTAGTAAATAGGTAAGTTAAAGGACAACGAGCGGTGGAGCATTTCAAAATATTTTTTTAAATTTACGATTGCAACTGTGTTATGTTTTGCTAATAATAGTGACAAAAATATGATTAGAACTAGCTTTTGCCCGCGGCTTCGCCCGCGTGGAATTCGGTTATTGCGCGTTGTTCTCTCTGGAACTGTGCATTTTTCTGGAATAAAAAATAACCTATGTCTCTCTGGCCCATAAACTATCTCTATGCCAAAAATTACGTCGATCCGTCGCTCCGTAAAAATGTAATATTCTATAATATAAAAATGAATCGCAAAATGTGTTGGTAAGCGCATAACTCGGGAACGACTGGTCCGATTTCGCTAATTCTTTTTTTGTTGTGTTCGCTACTTTCAGGAGAAGGTTTTCATGGAAGAAAAAAATACAACGGGGGCGAAGCCGCGGACAACAGCTAGTTTTTAATAAAAACTTACTTACTTTATTGAAGACTTTGGAAAGGGTTTGAAATACACGTTTTTATATCTAAAGATGTAGTACCTAAGGGTTGGAAGAATAACGCTGAGGCCTTGGCACGTTGAACTTTGCTAGCTTCTAAAATGTCATGAGTGTGTCTAGAGCAACTTATAGGTGAACTGACGCTCGATCCGCAGTACAACCAGTACAACCTTTTCACAATAAATGCCCCAATGACTTTCCATAGGAGTATAACGATGGCTTATTGAGGCAAGGTTACTCAGGTTTATTAAGGGGCTATTTCACCATCCTTTGATAGTGACGGTTAAATGTGATGCCGTCTCTATTTATTTTGTCCGGATAGACGGAGATGGCATCACATTTAACCGTCAGTTAACACTAATCAATGGATGGTGAAACCGCCGCTAAGTCTTCTTTCGTTCTATCTAAAGATTGGGTCTTATTAATTAGTCACTGTTTCACATTTTACTTAGGTATTTTTTGTGACGACTGTATAGCCTAGCTTAGTGGTTTAAGAACCGTACTACGAAGCTAAAGATCCTAGGTTTAATAAAAAAGCCGGCCAAGTGCGAGTCGGACACGCGCTCCGAGTGTTCCGTACAAACCTGTAGGTAGTAATTTTAAAATTACTCGTATTAAAAATATTTTTATTATATGTTGTAACTAAAAACTTACGGTTTTCGCAATTTTTCCTTTATCTTTTTTTTTATTCGACTGGAAGGCAAACGAGCAAGTGGGCCTCCTGGTGGTAAGAGATCACCACCATCCATAAACATCTGCAACATTAGGGGTATTGCAGATGCGTTGCCAACCTAGAGGCCTAAGTTGGAATACCTCAAGTGCCAGTAATTTCACCGGCTGTCTTACTCTCCGCGCTGAAATACAACAGTGCAAGGACTGCTGCTTCACGGCAGGATTAGCCAGCAAGATGGTGGTAGCAATCCGGGCGGACCTTGCACAAGTTCCTACCACCTGCAAAATCTTATCTGTGCTAAGACGTTGATTCGTACCATTCAAGATTCTGAGTTCACGGGAAGTACCCTGTAGCTCTAGGTTTTGATTCCCTTGCGAGTTTCGAAAATTTGCGGAATGTTGTGGCATAAACGGCTGTATCCTTTGATTGCGTTGTCTTAGAAGTTAGACTTTTACACAGCTCCAAAGGGACAGTAGACCTGAGCATTTGATTAAAATTTCAGCTTGACACTTTGACACCTCCACGCGTTCCTGAGAAAAAGGGTCTTGACAGCCGGACGGACGGACGGACGGACAACACAGTGATCCTATAAAGGTTCTGTTTTTTCCTTTCGAGGTACGGAACCCTAAAAAGTAAGTTCTCGAGTCTTAATAGTTTATGTATTTAAAGTAATTTGTTGCCGAGACCCATAAACATAACAGAAGCTTTATTTAATTTGGGACTAGTTCAGTTGGAGTGATTTGTCCCGTGATATCTGGGGACACGGTAGTGCCCCCGCCAAGACGAAAAAAAAAAGATGGGGCAATAACTACTATTTTCTGGAACCATTTTATATTTTACTTAGTTATTTATATTTCACACGCAAAATGCCCAGAGCCGTGGAAGCTTATTCTTTTAAATAACCTATATATCATTCGAAACCCTTTGATTTATGGTGAAGCAAAATATCGTGAGGAAACCTACACTTGCGAAGACATTCAATGGTATGTGTGAAGTTCTCAAGCCGCATTGAGTCCGCGCGGGAATTAAGGACCAAGCCCACTTGTTCTAAGAGGTTTGTAGCCTGGCAGCGAATCGTATGTAGGTCGAGATGATGAAAACCAGCCAATCTTTTTAACATATCGTCAAAAGACTAGTATGCAAACGGCTTTATGATTTCAAATCTCGAATCCCAATTGACCGACCAATCAAATCGAACGAAAGTGTAATAAAACCGGCGTAACAATTCAGACAGATTACGCCAAATTTGACTCTAATTCAACGGTATAAGAACTTTTGAGGTGAACTTTGCTCTTGTACCGGCAGTCTATTGTTTAATGCGTCGAGGACATTTTTATCCTGTTGTCGACGGAAGCTCAATTCAGTGCAATCACGACACGCACTGTGGTTGAGCGCGCCGCGGCGCCTCTGCCGGCGAGTAGCGGAACTAATACAGATTAAGATTAAATTATGCCAGTGGTGTAAATGCATTGACATTTATTTTACACCCTGCCTATAGCAATGCGACCTATTTGTCTATTGCATATGAAGGGTCCACGGAAAGAACGTGTCTAGTCACACTAAGCAACTATTAGAGTTTAGCGGTTTGAAAGTTAGTCATCACGAGCGATTACTATGGTTACCATTTCTTTAAAAGTAAAAAAAAATATTTTATATTGTTTTCAGATTATACATATAACGCAATAGTAAGTCATAGTACCTTGCGAGCTCTACATTTTGAGATTAAAATCTCAATTTTAAAAAAGGTGACTAGACATGTTTTTTCCGTGGACCCTTGATATTATTTGAAGTTCTGTGTGCCAACATAGGATGTCTGCTTGTCTTCTATTGCCGCTTGCTACGTTTATTGATAGGTACTTGACAAATATTTATTATTAAAGTGTAAAACGTTTGTATTTTTTACTTTTTTTTTTTTTACTCTTCTACTAGGTACTTGTGAGCACACATTTTTATGTTTTCACAGATTTTTATAACGTAACTAGTAGATAACAGTCGAGATAGCCTAGTGGTTTCACCTATGGCTTCTCCTTGCACGTTGATTTGAATCCCAGCTCGCTTCTGTTTTTTCACTATTTCCGTTCCGAATACTCGTCACTACTTTTGAAAACTCGTATCTCAAAATGGATAATTTTTCTGAGTGCACTTTATGACCATTAGGTCAAGGTTTAATTTTGTTGACGTATTGATTTGAGATACGAGATTTCTGAGAAGCACCAGTTCGTCAGTGTGCCAGCAGGGCTACTAAAACCTAAAACTCGAAGTTCGTGTCGTGCGGTCCTTCTGGCACTTATACTGTTCAATACTAGAGCGAGAGGGACAGTACGATTTCGAGTTTCGAGTTTCGTAGATGCTGGTTACATCGGAATGTATATAGTTTTCAGTGCAAGCGAATCTGTGCAGCGTTAACAGGGCAAATTGGACGCCATCCGCCGCCGCCCGGATATAGTGACGCACGCGCCATTACGACGTATGACATGTAATACAGCGACATGGAAATGTCGATACAATATTTTTTAAATGTATAAGAGGTAAAGGAAGGGAGCCCTGGCAGCCTCACTTCGTTCCTTTTAGCATTAAAAAGTAGGTCAGCGGTCTTAACGTGTCTTTTTATTCAAAACATCCCTACTTAATATTTTAAATGTGAAAGTAACTCTGTTTGTCTGTCTGTCTGATACGCTATAACGTCGAAATCACAATGTTTTTAGACACGGGTTTCGAACCCGGGACCTCAAGCTTCGAAATTAATGAAACATAGTTAAACGTTTCTGAGTGCTTCGATTAATCTCAATGCGTTATATTTTGTGAATTTAAATTGAGAAGTAACACGAAGGCACTGGCCTAAATATTTTGTCATTAAAAAAGCAAAACACGACGAAACACTCAATAAAGCACTGGCCTGAATCCTTTGACATACAAAATAATTAAGAAAAAAAAACCTAACGCACAAAGCAGCGTCAATCACAACGTTCGAATTATTTAAATTTGGAATTCGTGTGAAAAGCCGATTGGTGAGTCAGGCATTGTCCTAACTTCAGCTCTGACTCATACTTAGCTTAATATTAAAGCGACTTATGTATCTTTGTGATTCATGTGCACTTACGTCCATTTTGATTAGTCAATAACGTCTTTTACATCGATTGGTAACTTTCGCAAGCTCGCTGCGTGTTCTCGTGTTTACTCGAAAATTGATTTTAAGGAACATGCAACAGGATTCGTTTTGCAATTAAGTGGGATTGTCAGATACGAGATTGTTGATGGGATCGCGATGAACAATAAAATTAGAGTCGTTATTAAGGAACAATGAATGAGTTGTCAATTAAATGTCAGTGTTGTCAGATCTAGATGTAAAATACAACGCATTGTTTTTTATTTATTTAGTTAGTTCATGTAATAATTTTCATTAATAAAGGGTTATTGAAAGATACTCTACGTATTTTTTCAGTCTGAGCTAATTTCATATAAGAACACAACATAAAGATACAGAAAACTTGTCATAAGCTAAAAATACATGAATTATTTGCCTCCTACCCACATCTTCCTCGGTTAAGGGACTCCCAAACAAAAGGGAAGTAACCTTCAGTGACAGCGACAAGGTAAAAAGGTAATTGTAAAGATATCTTCGACTCTAAATGGATATTATGTAAACACACGACATAAACAGGTCCAAGTTCAAGGGTTAGCGACCCCGTCCCTTCGGGCCTCCGGGACCTCCGGAAAGGTTTCACGGCCAAACGGTCGGATTTACATAACGATACGGCATATATGACGGAACGGACAGTGACAACAGCGATTCTGCTAATATTTATCCTTTATTGGGGCAACTTGGCCGGTTGGAGAGTGGACCTTTTGACCAACTTGGGGGCTTTTGGTTGCGACTTCGTACGCGCCAAATTCAACGTTTTGGTGAAGTTCCTCATCTTTTTATCGAAGAAAGCAAAAAATCGCAAATGGTTAGTTTTTCGGCCCTTTTAGGGTATATCATATATCTGTGTATTAATGATAATAAATAATAGTAATAATTTGGTGTTTACTAGTCGTTTTATGCGTTATTTATTCCCTAATACAACTTAAATAATTACAGTCATAAACCTCTTTGACGTCTCTATTTTTTTGTCTCTGGTTAAAAAGGCGGGAAAGATGCCATGACAGTGTTGGGTGACACTCTTTCCCGGCCTGGATAATACCGACATGGAAATACCGACCTTGTTTTTCGTGTACACGCCCATAGAAGCTCCTGTTTCTATTCTTATTCTATTTTAAAATATGGCTTCTGTCCTAATTAATAAGACAATTTCGCCAATGTCAAAGTATTCTCTTTCGAGAGGCAACGTTGTACGGTGATTGTAGTTTTTGCAACTTGATAGCAAAATTCCAGAAACCACGTGGAGACAACTTGCGCATTAAAAAATGTCAGACACGAGAGCAATATTGAATATTGTGATCACTGTTCACTGTTAAGGTTAATCGCCGCATAAAACACTATCAAAATTATACTTCAACTAGCCAAAGAAACAGAAATAGCAAAATTAAACATTGTTCCACATCCTCCATGTTCGAATGCCACAAATCGAATCCCCTCCTGTTTCTATGGACGTGTACACAGAAAACAGGGTCGGTATTTCCATGTCGGTGTTATCCGGGCTGGGAAAGGGTGTCATCCGTAGTGTTGATATTACAAAAATAATAAAAATCTAAAGACAAATTTTTGCTTCTGTGTGTCTAGAAACAGATGATTACAAAAATTGTTGGTACTGTACGTATTTATGGTTTCGCTACATACCATGTTATAAATGGACAAAGTTGTAGACAAACTAGTGTTTTAGTAAACTAACAATCCCAGTACACTCCCAGTGTAATATTTCACGCAAACAATGTGGCCAAAAAACAAAAAGCATTACAATATTTTGTTTTAATCACCAAAACTTGCGACAGCGTTTCTGATTAAACACGCCTCTTTACTGAAACAAAGTTCCATGTCGCATTTTGAAAGCGAGCGTAATTCGACGCAGTTCCTTTGAACTCAGGGTTTGATTTTGAACGCACTGGGTGTGGAACACAGGACTTTGGAAGCTTAGTGGTATTGGAACCCCGAATATTTCAGTACTCTCAAAATAGAAAAAGGAAAATACTAGGTGTGAATAATAGTTAAAAGCTTGCGACGAGAAAGGAAGTTTCGCAAGCAGAGGCGCCGTTTTTTTTCCAGTTGCAATTTTCATTTGTTTTTTTGTCTCGGTTTTAGAGATACGCCATTTTTTGCTGCATACAGTGGTGAAGTTTTTTTGGATGAATTAAGTTTTTGCTGAAAATTTAACCTTTTTTGTGGACGTCATTTTTTATGTTAACTATATACTACTTTGAACTCACGTCTTTGCTCTTACTAGGAACCAGTGTTGGTAACGAACGCATTAGACTTTTTTTAAATCAAAAAGTGACACTAGAGATTTTTGCCGCGTTTTTTCAGTTTTTTATTTATTTATCCCTGGCCATAAGAGTAGAGCACTTCAGTCAGCGATTGTCAATATGGCCCGATATTGTAATGAATTGGCACAGATTAAAGAAAAATACTACAGAAAGTACACACAAGTTCACCCGGGTCAAAACGTCTCAGCCCATTCACCGATATTACTCAATGTATCCGGGCCTTCCCGGGTCGAGGGTCCGACCGTAATCCCGGGCAGACGGACGGCAGACGTGTGGGGCCCGAATTGTTTCCCGAGGTCCGGGATTCAATTGATACAAGGGTATAAACGGGAACCTTACTCGTAACTCCAGTGCTTCACTAACCTTATCATAAATTTGCAAGTTATAAAACGTCAATTTTGGATATCCTAATAATATATTTATGCATGTTAACCCTTTATTATTCAAAAATGAGGATTGAAACACAATTGATAACCATTGAGTTACGTGTATGAAGACGACTGTCACTTTAAGGAATCTCTACCAGTCAATCTTTGGGTGTATGAGAGGAGCATTTAGTCAGGAACTGAGAAATTGGGAGGTTAAAAGGTACTTAGGTAATATTATAAATGAGAAAAAGAGTATGTTTGTTGTTTGTTTATTACGCTTTCATTCTTCATTGTGCTTAAGTGATGAAATTTGGTATGGATAATCGGGCATAGTTGGGAATTGTTCACGCGAATGAACACTTGTGTAAACGATAGAGCTATAATGTGAAAATCAGTTTAAACGAAAACCTCATCCCATTTGTGTAATCATAGTATTTTATTTATCGAGGCACATATGGCTGGCTACTAAACCAGCAAAATAAAAAAAATCTGCACCATTCCAGATCTCTTAAAGATATACCAACCCACTTCTGCATTCCGAGTCCACTACGGAATTCGCTAAGAACCTGAGGCCGTATTGTTCTAACGTTTCTGACATTTGCGATCAAAATCAAATGATTGTTTTTGTATGAGAGTATTAGAAACGTTAGGAAATAGGTACAGTCTCTGGTTCTGAGGCCGTATTGCCTAACATTTGACAGTTTTTGTACGCGAAATCAGTCATTTGATTGCAATCGCGAGCGTCAGAAACGTTTAGGGAGTACGGCCTCTGGTCCTATTTTTTTTTGAACGTTGAAATCGTCCATGCCGAGAGAGAGACAAGTGAGTTTCACGTCGCGTTCAAAAAACGTGCTGATACGATTTGCAACGTTTTTTAAACACCAACCATGTTTAACTCGTTATTTCAAAGCTCAATGCGTTTTGTTTACCCAAATTGGCAGCAAAACACGGTTTCCACGACCCTCTCTGATCCGGAGGGGACCGTCTGGCGCGCGTCTGCTGTTATCGAGATTAATGCCTTATCTGTGACCGTATATTCTACGCAAGGTCAAGCGGTGTTCGGAATTTGAATTTTGGTTTTGTTTTTGGGGAATGTATGTGGCCAGTCCGTTTTTTCGTGTCATGTTGATATGATTTAGCATTTCTATTCCGTGTGATTTAGTATTTAGGTTCTTATATGGATTGCTGGTGAAATGACGCGAATTTGGCGTTTTTGTGAACCGTCGTTATTTAATTTTCATTGTTGCATGGCATATAAGTTAGAGCTTTTTCAGGCCATTGTTTGCGGCCAGTGTGTTTAATTTTTGATACCTAATGTTGGTATGAATGATCGGATAGAATTTCGATTGTTTACATGAAGCGAAAAGAATTGACAGTTATGTAAGTAATTTATATAAAATAATAATACCTACGGTTTTATTTATAAGAAAGAAATATCAATCTTTTCCCTTACTGGTGTAGATATTTATTACCATACCCACTTGCTTCTTCACCACCTATGTGTAAAATGTAGATAAAACTAATTGTTTTTACACAGATACTGTTTGATAATACTTGAGCGGTCGAACTTTGCTTCAAGATCTTTGCTCGGATAAATACACGTTTTCCCTGAAAACCAAGCTGGATCGATTGCTCGCCCTCAAATTACTTAGTAAAATTTATCGATATCATTAGAAGCGAAAGAAACTCTGTCTGTCACCTCTAACTGTAATCATCATCATCATCATCAGCCGGAAGACGTCCAATGCTGGACAAAGGCCTCCCTCTTAGAACGCCACAATGAACGACAACTCGCCATTTGCATCCACCGGTTTCCCGCAACTCTCACGATGTCGTCAGTCCACCTGGTGGGAGGCCTGCCAACGCTTCGTCTTCCGGTTTGTGGTCGCCATTCGAGGACTTTTCTCCCCCAACGGTTATCCTGTTCTACGAGCGATGTGGCCTGCCCATTGCCACTTCAATTTGCATATTTTTCCAGCTATGTCAGTGACACTAACTGTAATGCTGAACCATTTTAAATAATTTAGTTTTGTATTTATAAAGATACCTATAAAAATTTACTAGACGCTAGCAGCAACAAATAACTTTGGTATTCATTACAAAGTTTAACAAGAATCTTCAGAATTGGAAGCAATAAGAATATTTTCAAGCGTAATATAATTGAGGCGAACTTTATTGGAATTTATTTTTAGAAGCTTGATATTTAGTTTTAAACTAGTCGTTGCCCGCTACTTTAATAATAATAATAATAATAATAATAAAGTTTTATTTTCAGGCATTCAGATTACACCCATATTATTGTATTTGCCTGCCTCCCGCTGGAATTTAACACTTTCACGGGATAAATATTTAGTAGCCTATGTTAATAGCGCATAAGCAAAGCTCTGCGCAGGGGGCGACACTAGCGCAAACCCGTGATAACGTCAGTTCTAATATTTCACACGAAAACACAAGCCGAAACATGAATGCACAGAAAAACCAGAAAAATAGACCAGCGCTGGGAATCGAACCCAGGTCCTCAGCATTCCGTGCTGCGTGCTATTCCCCTACACCACCACTGGACAGGAGACTAGACACGAATTTTTCCTATGCACCCATATTTCAACTTGGATTCTTTTCATTTGTCACTTTAGCAGCGACACTAACGCCATCTATGATCTACGTTCTCAACGAGAAACATTTTTCACTCCCGTCGAAGCTATCCGCTCACCAGGGACAAGAGATGTAGCTATTAAGCAATCAAATCAAGATTACGATTTGGAGTCTTTTTGTATTTTTTATTTCAACTCCAAATTTTTTGTTTCTTTTACGGTTATCCCGTGAAAGTTTAATATTTCACACAAAAACACAAGCCGAAACATGAATGCACAGAAAAACCAGAAAAATAGACCAGCGCTGGGAATCGAACCCAGGTCCTCAGCATTCCGTGCTGCGTGCTATTCCCCTACACCACCACTGAACCGTAAAACTGTGAACTGGGATAACCGTAAAAGAAACAAAAAATTTGGAGTTGAAATAAAAAATACAAAAAGACTCCAAATCGTAATCTTAACGTCAGTTCTCTTAATACTTTGTCGCCATGACAGATCATGACCAAAGAATATAAGTAAATCATGATATATATTAGTAACAAAATAACATATTTTACATCGATAGTAATGATAGAGCTATATTTCCAAAAAAAAATTGTAATAATACGATATTATCGCATTTAAGATTTTCAAAAAACTGTATACTTACAAGTTTTGTGCTGGTGCTGCACTCTGACGGGAGAAAATTTCAGTAGTCCACACTATCCATACTAATATTACAAATGCGAAAGTGTGTGTGTTTGTATGTTTGTCCGTCTTTCACGTCGAAACGAAGCGACGGATCAACGTGACTTTTGGCATACTTAGAGTTTATGCCCCAGAGAATGACATATTTATCCCGGAAAAATACACAGTTCCCAAGGGAATAGTGCGCGTTAACTGAATTCCACGCGGTTTTTGGCATACTTAGAGATAGTTTATGTCCCAAAGAATGACTTAGGCTACTATTTATCCCGGAAAAAGACACAGTTCCCGAGGGAACAGTGCGCGTTAACTGAATTCCACGCGGGTGAAGCCGCGGGAAAAAGCTAGTTGACTATTAGTTGTAGCAGTGGCATGGCGTGAACATTTCCATAAGGCAATGGTCAAACAACAGATTCATAGAAGCATGAGTTAGATAGACTTTGGTTACAGTCTAACGACTTGCAACAACCTTTCCCACACCTGTCACGTACTAAAATCAGACAATCAGGTGGGAATCGAGTTGTTATGGCGTCACGCTACTATGGGGTACTGTATAAACGTGAAGGATTTTTTAAATAGTTTAGTAATTTCAGAAATCATATAAGTATATAAAATTTACCAATTTATTAAAAACTAGAATATACCCGGGGCTTCGCACGCGTACACTATTCGATGTGGTAGTTACATTTGAAATTTCGGGATTTTACAAAATTCCCCTGGAAAATACAAAATCTTAATTTTTCTTCTTTGTGATCTTCATTAAGGTTGTGATAAAAAAAACTGTAGCATCATGACTCTAAACCCAGAGGTTGAAATTTTAAGATTTTATGCCTATCCCGTGGAAATATTGGGATGAAAAGTATCCTATCCGCTCCTATGACCCGAAATTTGGAAAAAACGACACTTATCTGCCCGCGGTTACTTTTCATACCCAAAATCAAAGAGGAGTTGTTTGCCCTCGTGTACTTTAATATCCCAGAGCACTAGCTTGTTAAAATATATTTATCCTCGTCTTCCCTATACAACCATCTATAATCTCTGTCTCGTTTCATGTTCGACATAACTTTGCCCTATTTTTATTCATACATGCCACCAACATTCCACGAATAGTTCGCTAGATTTTTTAGTTTCAAGCAAGTATCAACAGGTTCTCTTGCTGCGGTGCGTAAATTACTTATTTCTGCGGCATTAGTGGTTTTAACTTAAAAAAGATAAAAGTGCGAGCTTCTTAATTCAATTTGTGAATGTTTAATGTGAAGAGTGAAGTGAAAAGCGGGTGTAAAATTATATATTTGTGCTTATAAAGTTGACAAACTCCTGTAGCCAGTCTTAAGGTCAGTGTTTTTTTGTTATTATTTGTGGCTATATAATTACTTTTATGTGGAATCAGAAGATGATATGTATTCTTACATGGTTTCTTTTAAATTATTTAACGTCATACTTACATAAATCTGCACGTATAAAGGATATTTGCTTGTTACAACTGTGATGGCAACAAAAAAATCAGTTGACGGACTAATACCACCCACGGTCAAAATTCATTTTTCAAGTAAGGTTTGTGATACACACATAGAATTCACTTCTTGACTTTGGGTATATTACATACCCAACAGCCAGACATTTTGTTGGTTACCCCAAATCTCAGATGTAGGTATCTAAGTATGTACCTACAACTACTTTTTCTGATTAATGTATTTTTGCTGATCTTTATAATCCTTATTGTAACAGAACTAATACCTACTATAAATGCAAATGTGTTTGTTCCGTTTTAAGTGCATTTGTTAAGTTTGTACTGTATTTACTACTACATTTTCGCAAATAAATGTTCTTATTCTTATTCTTATTCTTGCTTATTACTAATACTGACTGTTGCATGTTTTTTTTTTAACACCCTAGAGGTTCCGGGTTCGAATCCCGGTAAGGGCATGCATTTGTATGATGAATACGAATGTTTGTACCTGATTCATGGATGTTTCTATATATCTATACATATATTTATTTATTTATGTGTGTTTATTCGTTGTCTAGTACCAATACCCATAGTACAAGCTTTGCTTAGTATGGGACTAGGTCAATTGGTGTCCCACCCACGATATTTATTTATTTATCTATTTCTAAGAACGAAGTGATTTCTACTTCCAAAAAGTGTGGTGTGTGCCAGGTGTGTCACAGACCTTACCAATATTTGACCTTGGGTATTTTTTGTACACAGCTAAAACAGCATCTCCAAAAAACCTCAAATTTAAATATATCCAGTGCTACATTTCTATTTTTTTAAATTGAATCCCCTATCTAATGAAATTATCTTATTATTGAAATAACTACATTAGTATCAGTCATTATAAAATGTCTTCCCTAAGACATAATAACCTGGCATGCCAAGCGTGATAGCAAGACGACGTTCAGTTTAGACCTCTTTTGTTGTGTTATAATAAATATCAAATAGGCCTAATCTACCATAAAAGTATTTCTATAATAGTTAACTTTTAGCAAATAAGTTTATTTTAGGACTATACGGTAATATTTATCTGTATTTGAGCGTTTAAATTACGCGTGTCAATAACGCTTAGGTATAAAAAATATAGCATTTTTGTACAACGATTACTCTTTTATTTTCTATCAAAGATGCGGTTTAAATACTTTTAAGCAACTAGGAAAATAAATAAGGATTTCAAAAACGTATAAGTTTGGTAGGTAATCGATGTTATTTGCAAGAAAAACTCAATAGTATAAAACATAAGCTACAAAATTCCTGTCGTATGTGTTTAGAGTAAGCGCTACTAAAAACAACTTAACATTTTTGAAAGAATTAAATATCATGATAAAGTTCATTATGTTTTTGACAAAATGGCTAAACATTAGTAATACCTAAAACCATATCTTCATGGTTTGTTTTGTGGCTGAAAAACACACTGCGCCCGGCCGCCATTTATCCAAAATGTCGGGGCAGACACGGGCTTTTCTCGCAGAAAACTGGGACAGACAAGTGAATTTTAAAATAGGGTAATTTTTGTACCCAAGGTCATATGAGCGGCTATGTTTCAATCCAGTTTACAAACTAAGTTTTTGTCAAATTTGTACTCTCCATACAAAATTACCTATTTCTGCATACAATTGAGGGCCAGATTTTTTGCCGCTCATTATATTAGTATGATAATTTAATATGTAATCTTACACGTATAGATACTTCATCTTCAGCTACATGAAACAGTACCCTTAGTGTAAGTTTTCGGTTATAAAATACGTCTCGATCGCGTTCGCGTTAAAATCTCAATAGGTATGTATGAAAACACAAGCATCGCAAACGTTCCGCTAGAGGCGCTGTTCATGTTGCCATACAAATTGAGATTTTAACGCGAACGCGATCGAGGCGTATTTTGTAACCAAAAACTTACACTAAGGGTACAAAGCGACATTCGAAAAATGTTTATAATATTCTTATTCGACCAGTACATTATTCCGACTAATCGACGGAAAGCGTGCGTAGCGAGCTACGCGCCTACGCCGCTCGTAGCACTTATCTAGTGCCTTCGTAGCGAATCACGCGTAGCAAATAATTAAAAATTTATTCAAGATAAACAAATTTAATAAATTATAACACGTACGGAACCCACTGCGTTTATATCAACATCTTCAATTTAAGCAAAATATGAAGTTCTGCTTTTGAAATAGTCAAATTATCATTATTTAATAATCTTATGCTTGTTACCAAAACGAATTCCATATTTTTAATTCCAAAATCAAATAAACGCAGCAAATTAAAAACTGGCCACTTTTACAAACGTTCTAAAATTCAAATTTAGACCACAAAATTTTTTTCTTAATGCTTGTAACCAACAGCAACTGCTTGTCTAAGTTTGTATATATTTTATTATCATTTGGAACGAATATTCAAGCAAACACTGGCAACAAAATAACCGCGATCATTTTCAAAATTTCGAACACGACGACGACGCGAAATCGAAATGGCGGACAAGACCTCCAAATAGCGGAAGGCACGTGCGGGGGACTTTCACCCTCGCGCCAAGGTCACGCGGACATTGCAGCGCGGTATTAGTGTGCGTGAATCGGTGATCGCAGTGTTCGTGTATTGGTTGATTAGGGCTAGGAACCAGTGATGAGATAAATTGGACATTTTAAATGAAGACTAAACTTGTTTACTGTATTTTATGATAGAGGCGAAATTAAGACGGTTCAGAAATAATAAACACAAGCAAATTTACCTATTTAGTATTAAAAGACGAAGTGAATATAGAGTATACATATGCTTATATATACTCTAAGATATAAACAGACGCAATAATAAAAAGATCGATCCGAATGAAGACGCATCGCTAAGGCGGTTAGTATTTTTAACTTATCTCTTTCAAAAAAGGGCTTATAATTTCTTAAAAGTCCGGCAAAGGACCAATGACTCTCCTTGAGTAGTTAGTACTTATGGGCATGGTGATCATTTCCCATCAGACGACCCGTTTGCTTGTTGTCACCTCTCTCTTGATAATAAAAAACTTAGGGATTTCAAAAATCCTGTATAAAGGTCTCTACCTATTACACCACCGTACATACCATGGTCGTAATAGCAACGTGTCAGGCAAAATATCGTCACCACTTTAAAAAAAACTGGTTTTTCAAATTGGATAATTTTTCTCAGTGCACTTTATGACCATTAGTGCAAGGTCCAATTTTGTTAACGTATTGATTTGAGATATGAGAGTTTTTCAAAGTACTGACGATATATTCTTTGTATTACACTAGTACCTTTCCTAACCAACTATCGCCGTCGCGTGTCATGTATGCGCTTGACATTTCGTTCCTGACACTTTCCTTAAATGTATTTCCATAAGAAATTATTCTGTACATATTATGTATTTCTTTAATATTTAGTTGGTTTTCCATGACTTTGTGATTCGTGATTTGAAAAAATTACTTTCGCGCTTAATTGGCAATCATGATCTGTTCGAAAGCGAAACGACTGTTTCTTTTCGACGCATTTATATTTATACTTACGGATTTTTTATTTTATTTTGCATTTTGTCAAAGACTTTATGCCACAGAAAAGATAAGTAATAGTGTACATGTAGTTATAGGTACTTGCAAAATATTTTACTATATTTCTTAGAAGCCAGTTAATAACTTCTGCGATACTTAAGAAGTCCATAGACAAC
The DNA here is from genome assembly GCA_037349165.1 of Choristoneura rosaceana. Classification (NCBI taxonomy): domain Eukaryota; kingdom Metazoa; phylum Arthropoda; class Insecta; order Lepidoptera; family Tortricidae; genus Choristoneura; species Choristoneura rosaceana. Next base: position 3,629,574 of record JAZBNJ010000019.1, read on the forward strand.
TTCTGTATAATAGGATTCATTTCGATCGAACGATCGCACGCCTTACACAACTAATAGATGTCAAACGACTTTAGTCAAGATGTCGGTCCATTTTCCACATGACTAAAGAACCAATGAAAAAGAGGGAGGATGGTTATAGTAATAAGAAGTGTATAAATTATGGATCATAATATCTAAAGATTCCATAACCACTAAGTTGTTCATGTGAAAAAATATTCGGAATGCTAGTACAAACTAAATCCGAAATCTTACTACCTTAAATTGCAATATTCGTGCCCCGCAGCGGAATATCGCCGTCTCCCTCACACCTCCTTTAATGGCATAAAAAATCAATTTCCCGCCCAAATTACACCGCGCCGACAAATTGCGAGCGTCTAGCCCATAATCGAGTATTTGCTTTCTTACAAATTGTTTTTTTGAATACAAAAAGTATTTTTTGGGCTTCAGTAGGAAAGGGGTAAAGTCAGCCAAATTGTTATTTTGAGTTATAAGTATAGATATCTATGTAAGAATCCTATTATGGATTTAATTTGAGAAGAAATGCGAGAGCCAGTTTCAAATCGTTCAAAATCAGTCGGTCAAAGTCGGGTTTTACTGATTTGATTTCTGTTTCCCTAGACCGCTTATTTATGGTGAAGTTGGTGTTTAACCACTGGCAATTAGGTTATGTTAATGCTAATTTATCTGAGTATGTTCTGTGGTATGGAAGCTTCGATACGGCTGGGCGATTCGAACACGCTTTCTGAATCGACGTGATTAGTTTGTACTCGGAAAACTACATAAATCTACCAACTATTATTCTTCGTCTGTCGCTACAATGCCATAGTAAATGATAGATACGTATTTGGTGGGAGATTATAATAAGGGTTAGGTTAAAATATTTCATCTACTTGATATAACTAAAAAAAATGTATATAAATTGTATTGTATTGTAACTCTTTATTGTACATATATAAAACATATGAAATTTACAATTTAGAAGACAAAGACATGTACAAAGGCGAACTTATCCCTTAAAGGGATCTCTTCCAGTAAATATTACATACTGAATTAAGAGCCGCACTCTCTGTTTAATTCTCTGAGATCTAGATTTCCACGATACAGGCTGTGCCTAGTCTAGTGACTAGTGTGTCGATCACTGCTTCTCTTGCAGCATTATAGGTACTTTTTTTTATTCTTATCCATTCTTACCATGTTACGAATAAATGTTTTCTTTCTTTCTTGTATTGTTGAATTTAATTTTTATGGTTAATAAATACATTTACTATTATTATATTAATTTAACACCGAAAAAAGAGTAAGAAGTCTTTATTTTTGCTGGCTCAACTACATTTAAAACATTGTAAGAGAGTCAACCGAATAAATTTCGCTGAACAGTCACTTATTTATCACTGACATCGTTAATAACAACGTGACAGCGGCAGGAAGGGGGGGGAGAGGGTAGCTACAGATGCTCGATATTAGAATGACCCAATCTTTTTTTGATAATTTGAATGTGCTTGTTAAGGCCGTTCCCGTACCCAAACGAATTCTAAAATCGAGCCCCTCCCCCGCGCCAGCCGTCCCGCCCCTCGATACAATACCGATTATTGCCGATACAACAGCGCCACGTAAAAAGTGGCGACTCAACTGAACTAACAGGACACTGATTTGTAAAACGTATTACTAGACCGAAAAAAGCATGCAGGATCGCATAGATGGCGTTAAAGTCAAATTGAAGTAATAAAATAGAGCATAGTGTAAATTAAATATTCATTTTAATGAAGTCAACTCTTATTTCAAAAACATTGTTTTTACACCGAAACATAAATTTTGATGTTAGCCCATGTTTTAGGTACTTCTCCAACGAACTGCATCTTTTGAATACCGCATTCTAAGGGTCCATGATTGCAAATGATTGTAATTTTGTAAAAAAAATACTAATTGCTGCGACAATTCTTCGATCAACTGTTTTGTCAGGAACCTCTTCTCCACATCGAACGATATTTGTAACTGAAAATATATTAAATGTGTTAGCATTTACAATTTGTCATGGACATATGTACCTATAAAGCACCGGTGGCAAAGAACTAACGAGAGAAACAGAAGTAAGCCCTGCACGATAGATTATAAGAACTTTGTGATAAATCAATTTACGACGCAAATAGAGAATGAAAAAACCAGTGAAAACCAAAAATCGGTTAATAACCGTATTGAGGGATTCGAAACTGGTTAACCGGTTTTTAGCAGTTTTTTTGCAAACTATTTGAAAACGATAATTTTACTATTCTTGGTTACTATTGGTGTTAACGGCGTATTTTGTGAGATTTAAATAAGTATTTAAATATACTCTGTATTAATAGGGGAAGGTGGGTTACAATGGATCATGGGTAACAGTGGATCTTTTGGTATAATTTTATGTGTATTACACGCATGCCCGTGAGTGGATTCGAAGTTGTTGCTCTTACGCCCCCGCTTGCCAAACTAGTCATCGTCTCAGTATCGAAACGAGAGGTAATGTTGCGGTGTATAGGGCACGGGTACACTACATAAATACCGAAAGAAATTCAGAAAAAGAAGAATTAAGAAATTCCGAAAGTCGGAATCACGAACTTCAAAATACCGATTTTTATAATTCCGAATGTTTTAAGTCTTACTATGACTATTCCGATTTTTGATAAATCCGAAACTTAATAATCGTCATTTTTTAAATTACGATTTTCAAAATTCCGAATTTTAATACATCGAACAATAAGAAGTTCGACTCAATAATAAACCGAAATGTCAAAAATACGAATTCCGATTACTAAAATACCGATTTTCAAAATTCCGAGGAATTAAATTACACAGATCAATAATAAATCCCGACTTCTAAACGTAAGCTATGGATAGGTAATGTAGGTTAGATTGGTCTAAAAAGTAATACTGTTATTCATTTTCAGCAATGTGTTACAAGTTCGATGGAGCTCTGCATCACGGAGCTCCTATTCCGCGCAGTTAAGGCGCTTCGCGCTTTGACGCAATTCTAACCTAACCTATCCTATGCAGTTCAATTTACCTAAATTAATTGATATTTATTCAAGATTCGAAATTCAAGTTTCCGATTAATAAAACCACGAAGTTTATTTTGCCGAATGTCATATTTCCGAATTGGCGATGTCATTTCGGAAATTTGCTAATCAGAATACTGTACTTCAGGCCAATAACATTTCAAGAAGTTAAAACAATGTTATTCTAGCTATGTATTTAATACAAAGGATAATATTATTCTCTGAATAATAAGACAAAGATACAAAAATACAAAGATTGGACGCCTGAGCAGTGGTCAAAAGTTTTATTTTACGACGAATCGAAATTGCATTTTTGGGGGGAGACATCGTCAAATATATTCGACGACAAGAAGGCGAACAAAAGGCAAAGCTACGCGTGTGCCAACAGTGCAGGACTGGATCACTGATCGGTTATGGTCTGGGGATGTTTTGCGGGTGATAAAGTTGGTGATCTCGTGAGAGTCAATGGCATAATGGATATGAAACTCTATCATATAATTTTACGATTTCACTGATTTTAACTGATTACACTTGATTACACTGAATTTTAACTGATTTTTTTTTACATCGCGATTTTATATTAGTGTGTTAGCTTTGTTTTTACTTGTGATAAAAGACTATTAAACAATTTAATAAATAAATGAGTTAAAACTTCATTCAACTGGACCACTGTTACCCATGATCCACTGTAACCCACCTTCCCTTATTAGTAGAGAGTATATTTAAATCTCACAAAATACGCCGTTAACATCAATAACAACCAATAATAGTAAAATTATCGTCTAATACTTCAATTTTAAACAGTTTGCAAAAAACCGGTTAACCGGTTTTGTATCCGTCGATGTGGTTATTAACCAGTTTTTAGTTTTCACCGGTTTTTTAATTCACTATATCTAACTTGCAGGTGGTAGGACCTTGTGCAAGGTCCACTCGGATTGCTATTACCATCTTGATCGCTAATCCTGCCGTAAAGCAGCAGTGCTTGCACTGTTGTGTTTCGGCGCGGAGAGGAAGATAGCCGGTGCAATTACTGGCACTTGAGGTATTCCAACTTAGGCCTCTAGGTTGGCAACGCATCTGCAATACCCCTGATGTTGCAGATGTTTATGGGCGGTGGTGATCTCTTACCACCAAGAGACCCACTTGCTCGTTTGCCTTCCAGTCGAATAAAAAAAACTAAGGTCACGCGACCATTCTTTTCGTAGGTACGCGCCGCTGTGGGTAGTAAGGTATTTATCGCAACGCACGAATTTACGTGCGACCTAGGTAGGTAGGTATTTTTAAATTTATAAGGATAAATAAAGTCTATTGGAGATTAGAACTTACTCGCTACAGGTGCAAGCGGTTGATAAAATCGGAGATTCCGTTGCCATTTTTTTTTATTCGACTGGAAGGCAAACGAGCAAGTGGGTCTCCTGGTGGTAAGAGATCACCACCGCCCATAAACATCTGCAACACCAGGGGTATTGCAGATGCGTTGCCAACCTAGAGGCCTAAGTTGGAATACCTCAAGTGCCAGTAATTTCACCGGCTGTCTTACTCTTCGCGCCGAAACACAACAGTGCAAGCACTGCTGCTTCACGGCAGGATTAGCGATCAAGATGGTGGTAGCAATCCGGGCGGACCTTGCACAAGGTCCTACCACCTGCAAAAATTTGCACCATTTGCAGTCTGTAAATAAAGATACCTAAATTGTTTTGTATTGTGTTACGTAGCTAGGGATAAAACAGCATAAGTCAAGTAATTTAATTATACTCACTCGATGGAGTCCGAAGATTTTGTATTTTGTTCGGCTGTAAAAATATCAAATTTTCTCTTTTACCTAAAAATAAAAAAGCAAAAAGCTTAGTTACGAGTTGTGATTCGAACTCTCGGCACATTTGACTGATTATGGTCGCCTTATATCTATATATTCTATCGGTGAAACCACTACGCCACCAATGCTTTCTTGTGGCGCGTGAAATTCTGAACTATATGCATATTCATGATTGTAATGTTTGTTCTGGTTTGTTCACAGAAAATTAAATTTGCAAATTAGTAATTTTATAACCAAATAAATACTATTTTCACTGTTTAATAAATATATTTTTTTACTTACGTTAGTTTCATCGTTTTTTAGAATCTTATGAGTTGTCTTTCGAGATTTTTCCTTCTTATTCAATTGTTTGTTACCCATAATACACACGCACACGGTGGTATATCAGTAGGACACACAACACAGTTTTTGCAAGTAACACTACAATAATATATTTGCAAGGCAAATTAAATAAAATCTTGTATTTTTTTGGGGAAACTTAGTACATGTCCGTCTAGCACGAGCGCTCAGCGGTCACTGTCACATTTCGAAAGAATGACGGAGATAGACATTGCAGGCCGTAAGTCAATATCTTTTTACGATAGAATTTGTCGATTTTTATTTATTTTAAAAATATTGCCTCAAATTATTGAAATTCGGAAGCTGTCAAAGGACTATTTAAGTTATGATTGATTTTTCTCTATTTTTTGTTTCATAGTGTCACGTAGTAAAAAAACAAGTAAAGTTGGAATAAAAATTCGCATTGGAGGTTACTTTGGGAATTAATTGTATCGAGCGAAGTGTGATGAATCGTGTATCGAAAGCTGTCGTTGACAAGATAATATAATCAAGAATCATATATATTTTTCCCACGTCTACAAATATCAACGTTTCGTAGAAAAGTAGGATCATTCTTGGGCTAGTTTTGCGTATTTGGCTCAGGGAACGGCCTTAATTTTTAATTACACCAGTGTTACGTGTTTGCAGGTGGTAGGACCTTGTGCAAGGTCCGCCCGGATTGCTACCACCAACTTGCTCGCTAATCCTGCTGTGAAGCAACAGTGCTTGCACTGTTGTGTTTCGGCGTGGAGAGTAAGACAGCCGGTGAAATTACTTGCACTTGAGGTATCCCATCTTAGGCCTCTAGGTTGGCAACGCATCTGCAATCCCCCTGGTGTTGCAGGTGTCTGTGAGCGGTGGTGATCTCCTACCATCAGGAGACCCACTTGCTCGTTTTCCATCCAGTCGAATAAAAAAAAAGTTACACCATGTAAAATCACAATCAGACTAATAGCGCTCCTCTTAGGTGATCTTATACCATTATCGCCCTGTTTACATACAAATTCATATTTACAAACTTGACTTTGACTTTTTAAGACTTAAGCTGATGGCAGTCTTAGTTTTAGGGTCACAAACAGCATTTTAAAATAACTTAACTGTCAAATCAACTGCCGACTGCAGTATCTACCCATACACTTTCCATTGCAGTCAGTTAAATTCCATGCAAACTGTGCCAGTTGCGATTGAAATATCAGTAGTTAGTCTGCAACGGTCCTTAATGTTAACAAATTCACCAAAACTTTCCTCTTAGTGCATCAGACACTCCGCCATCTCTAAAAACGTTCATTACAGCTCGGACTTGTAATAGAGCCGACTCAGTAGTTCGATTCCAAAAGAAAGAGCCCGCTTCGCTTAATAACTTTAATTGTCCTTCGCGACGGCCGCACTCAGTCTGCGAAGTCGATCGAACACGGAAACGAAACGTACCTATACATTGCAACGCTACAATTCCACCCACACCACCCAGTTTCCATCAAAACAAACGCACACACCCAAAAACTGTCTGCCGAAATTCACACAGACGCGGCGCACAATGTACGTGTGTGTCTGTGTGAATGAGAGAGAGAGTGTGACGAAATTTCACTTTCCGTTTTGGCAACGTCGCACCCCCGTTCGTCGACATTTGAGAGGGGTGCACGCTAGTAAGCGAAGCCGACATTTTCGTTTTTAATGTTAGCGGTGATTCGTGTTTTAACGTGAAACTAAAGTTGCCAGTGGTAAAAAAGGTTTTTCTATTGATTCCTTTGTTTTTAATGTGCATGGATGAGACAACACCAGTATTTAAAGCGTTATAAATTCATTTATAATACTTATCTGCAGAGGTAATAGCAAAGGATTACTGAATCTATTGAAATCCCGGGTCTTGTACTTCTTCAAGTGTTCCATCAGAACTATCTATTCAAATATCACAAAAGAAAAAAAAAATGCAAATTCGCATTTGAGAGGGGTGAGAGTATAATACCGTAATGACGAAAAAAAAAACTAAAAGCTCGTCGTAAAGTAACGGTGCCATGCGTATTTCACCCAGACGATTCTCGGAAGTGTCATCCGAAAGAGAGGGGTTGTGCGTCCCGCTCGCAACTATCGACTCAATGGCACGAGTTGAATACTTTTAAGATGATTGGATTCAGCCAGTGTTGAATTGGAAATTAAAAATGTTTATTTGGACGTTTTTATTTGTGTGTTCGATTTTGAAATAGGAAGCTTTATTTTGAGTATGACAAAGGAAGTAAATTCACTTCTTTCATGCTCTTAAAGTACAGTCAAGGGCATAAATATATAATATACGGTTCTAAGACGTCAAAAACATCTAAGTATACACCTTTATGCCACTAACCATAAGGTCGGTGTATACATTTATTTGACGCTATGGCTGTATGGCGAAATGACTGAGAGTGTCAGTCTTGATTCTCAAATCGATTGCAATATTCGCGATTAAAAAAATATATGGAACAATAATTTTATTATTCAATGAAATTATAAATCGACTAATTCATTTATCGCAACCAAACACGATTTTTGTTTTTTTTTTTAAGATGTTCGAAATTTGAATGTAATTAAAGTACTTATCGCTTACCAGCACTATAATGTAAACATTAAGATGCAACCACAGATAGACATAGAAGATACTTAATGTAGGTCATTTGCTTATGGTCTTTGAACATATTATAGGGAAGTCATGATAGGGATGTAGATGAAATATAAAATAAACATAACTTAACTTAAATCAATCTGTAGATGACCATGACCATAAAAGTTTGACGACTGGATGGCCAAGTGGTAGAGAACCTGACTATAAAGGTTGAGGTCCCAGGTTCGATTCCCGGCCGCGGCAGATATTTGTATGAACGAATGTTTGCTCTTAAGTTTTGGATATTTAATAATGTATTTAAGTATGTATACCTAGTGCCATCAACGAAGACATGTAATTTTGTCAAAATTAGGCATTAATGACATTGTAATAAGAACCATGGCACGCGTCATCGTGAATGACTCTACCTAAACTTATCTATATAACTATGTTTATCCGATGCCTAGTATCCATAGTACAAGCTTTGCTTAGTTTGGGACTACGTGAATTGGTGTCAAGTGTTTCATGGTATTTATTTATTTGTATATAAGTAACCAAAATGATCATTATATATCTAGTATCTATAGTACAAGCTTTGCTTAGTTTATGGGCCCAAGAGTGACATAGGCTACTTTTTAGCCCGGAAAAATGCACAGTTCTTGAAGAAACAGCGCGCGATAACCAAATACCACGCGGGTGGATCCGCGGGCAAAAGCTAGTAGTTATTATATTTCATCAACTATTAATTTTAAAGTTTATTAAATTTGACACGTTCATCTCCCTGATTTAGTTATAAATTATAACTAAATCGCGCAATTTTCATAGACAATACCTAAACTCTTCGCTGCCGTGAATCAATTAAGACAATGCCAAGGGCTTTTACTTTACTTGGAAAATGTCTTCTGACTGTAATTTCGTTACTCCACTGAAGTAAATACCTAAGTAAGAGCTAAGGCTTTATTATAATTATAACTCCTGATTTGAATAAGACAGATATATTTCTTACTAGCTTTTGCCCGTGGCTCCGCCCGCGTGGTATTCGGTTATCGCGCGCTATTTCCTAGGGAACTGTGCATTTTTCCGGGATAAAAAGTAGCCTATGTCACTCTCGGGCCCATAAATTATCTCTATGCCAAAAATCACGTCGACCCGTCGCTCCGTTGCGGCGTGAAAGACAGACAAACACACACACACACACACTTTCACTTTTATAATATTAGTCTGGAAATTAAAGTAAAAATTTGGAATTGAAATAAAAAATACAAAAAGATTCCAAAAAACCAATCTTAATTTGATTGCTTAGTAGTGACATCTCTTGTCCGGGTGAGCGGTTGGTTCCGATGGAGTACGAGTACTGAAGGCTTCTCGTTGAGAGCTAGACAGTAGGTATAGATGGCGCTAGGTCACTGCTTAAAGTGGCTATATAAGAAATAAAAATAAAAACTGAGATATGTGATGCATAGGGAAATTCGTGTCTGTACTGTTGACCAGCAGTGGTGTAGCGGTATAGCACACGGCACGGAATGCCGAGGACCTGGGTTCGATTCCCAGTGTTGGTCTTATTTTTCTGGTTTTTCTGTGTATCTATATTTCAGTTTGTATTTTCAATTTAGGTTTCACGGGATGACCGTAAAAGTAAAAATTTGGAATTGAAATAAAAAATACAAAAAGATTCCAAAAAAACAATTTTAAATATAATAAGCCGGAAGTCTGTATTGGACACAGGTCCACCAGACCGATCACTTTGTGCCTCGATAAAAAATAAAGCATGAAATTTTCTTTTTCTTTTTTAGCGCGTGCACGAACAAAGCGAACGAAAGCAAGATGGCGCGCGTCCGGCGCCGCTTCCGCGCCCACATCCGCCGACACCCGACTCCTGCGCAGCCTGCCAGTTAACGACCAGCGTCAACGTAAACCTACAACTAATCCTACAATATTATAAACTAGCTTTGCACGAATTTGCCTGCGAAAAATTCGTGTATGACTCAATTTTTGGGATGTTGCATACGTTTTTATAATAAAATTCCAAAAAATATTACTAAAGAAACTGATACAAAATTTAAATCTACTGTCAAGAAGACGTTAAAAAATATGTAAGGCTTATTATAAAGTCAATGATTATATCATGGACAGTCAGGGATATTTGGAAATAATTCCGATCCGCACTAGCGATCCCTTCAAATAGCGAACCTACTGTGTTCAATACTTGTGTATATAGATATCATTTATAAATATTGTGAATCTGTTTTTTTTTTTAAATACCTCGTTGAATTTCTTGCCGGATTCTTCTCAAAAGAGGTTTTTTCCGAACCGGTGGTAGATTCTTTTTGACGTTCATAAGTGCTTGTCATAGCCTAAATTGAATAAAGAGATTTTGACTTTGACTTTGACTTCGAATCAATTTTAAAGTGTATGTTAGTTATTCTGTCTCGTAACTCAGGAGACGTCAGTGACACACACTATCTCCGTGATGGATATCGATCCAATTTATATAAAGCTTAAACAAACCGATTTTATTAAAATTCTTGTATAAACATCAGCGGATTGTATCAATAACACATTCATCTGTAATTCGTGTCTTTTAAATGGACGTATAATCACTATTTTCACCAAAATTCACTTGATTTCAAATATTTAATTTTCATTTGAAAAATCTTCGTCAAAATCTGACGTTATTTCTTGAATACATGGGTATTATACCTGTAGTAGCATAGACTAGCGTAGAGACGGTGGAAAATTGGACATTTAAAAAATTGATTAATGCTCGATTAAATAAGCGGTTTTTATTTACTCACTTAATTTATAAACATTTATTGCTTTTATAATTGAATAAACAGTCATTGAAATTAAATCAAGTAAATAATAAAATAGACAAAAATACTTTGATCTATTCAATCAAATGATTCGATTTACTTAACAGATTAATTATTTGCACTAGGTTCTAGGTTACAGAGTATACAAAAATATCGGACATGTCCTACGTCCTACCGGTTCTAAAAATAGAGTCGAATCAGATTTTTATGCACGCTCTGTGGTTTCCAATATTGGGACTTAAACGGGAAAAGGTATCACAAAGAGATACATTTGCATTTATAATATTAGTTGAGATAAGAAATTTTGTGAGCGTGTGCGTGCGTTGTTACTGACACGCTGAAATGGCTAAACGGATTCGGTATGTACTTATGTAGATAGCAGGACTTTTGGAATAATACATGGGCTACTTTTTAACTCGATATTCCCACGGGATCCTTGTAAAATTCCTAATTATTAACCGTTTAGGTATAACAATTTATACTGGGTGTGGCCTGTAATACGAGCAAATAATTAAAACATAGATCGTAGTCGTCAAACTGAACAACATTAGTTCAGTGACTTTTAAAAATAATGGAATCTTTAGATTTTCCCTTTTTCATAAATACAAATTAAATACTGTAATCAATGTACGCCATTCTAGACGCCTGTCACGCTACAAATATCAAGCCATTTTGCTTTACATTGCTTCTTCGAATAAACTTAAAAATGTGTAATAAAAATTAAAAATTAATTAATTTTAAAAGTTGCTGAACTAATACGGTTCAGTTAGACGTGTACGATCTATGTTATAATTATTTGCTCATGTTACAGGCCACACCCGGTAGATATCCAAGCATCATAATAAGTTAGACCGTAGTTACATAGACGACATACGAGTATTTAATCAAATAAATAACAAGACCAGAATATTCGTTCGAGATAAATAAAACCAACAGTGATTTCTGTTAATATTCCCAAAGCCTGTAGGTAATTCAATTATTATTCCGCGATGATAAATTCTCTCAGAATCGCAGTAATAATTCTTATCTACGCCATTGCTTCTATAAAAAGATTTACAGGGCAGAAGAACAGACTCAATTTGTACAAGCATAAGCTTCATTATTGTCTATAAATAAACTTTATAGTGACATTTGACGTTCAGGTAGTTCTAAATTTAAAGAATACAAAAGGACCCGCTGCTACGCCCAAGTACGAAATTCAAAGTTAATAGGGAACCGTTCCTCTCACTTTCCGTAAGCGTAAGCGGGACGGCACGATACGAAAATTTTGAATAAGGTCAGGTAACTTTTGTGTTGAGATTTGCGCAAAAGAAAATTAAAAGACACGCGTCACGAATAGTGGCTCTATTGTAGGGGGTTAGAAATCAAATTTGAACTGTTTGTGTGGCGAATAAAGGTGCGTCTGCACAATGCGTGATAAATTATTTGCTAATTCGCGAAGATCGCAGCTGGCGATGGAGATAAAGTGATACAAGATCGCTGGTTTAACGGCGATTTTTCAGCTGTTTGAAAACAAAACATACTTAAAATTCTAATTATGATAAAAAGGTATAGAACAACTAGAATGACATTCGGGACGCGGGGATATTCGTATGAGAAAGATAACCGATCTTCTGGTTCGATTTCAGAACGATATTAACTAATTAACTTTGTTTTTGTTTGTAGAGGCGAATCGAACTAGACCGATTCTATGAATTCATTAAATCTATATTGTCAGTGTCAGTAGGTACAGAAATTTTATAAATTTATTGGTGGACGAAGTCATGTCCGGCTTTACATCTGAGTTAGGACAAGAAGTGTTACAGTTCCTTATCCTCTTGGAATTTTGTAAACTTCCTTCACTTCTACTTCTGTCTAACATTTTGCCTGCAAAATGTCAAGTCCAGCGATTAGGTTTAGAATTTGGCTTAAAAGTCACATTACCAAGGGATAAACTCAAAATACGCTCGAAAAATATCGAGCAGTCGGGAAAAAAAAAGTTTAGGCTGTCAGTTTTGTCTTATTCAGTTACTCGTCCGTGTTTTATATTTGTTCCTGGCCACTAATAATAACAAGAAAAACTTATTCATTCTATTACATGACTCATGTTCCAATTTTGAAATATTCACCGCGAAAATATCCAACAAACGTATATCTATAAAACTTAGGTAGAAACTTAGAACTGCCCAAAAAGCTAAAGCTGAACCTTATAACAGATGAGATAGAGTTTAGTGTAGTTTGAAGGGGAGTGGGAAAATGCAACATCGCATTTTCACCCTCGCTTTCCGTGTCCGATGACTCATTCGGTCTTTAATATGCCTACGAGGCTTAAACATTCAAATTTGAGTTTTGTTTCATTGGGTTTAGATTGATTTTAACTTAGAAGAAGATGTTCGAAGAGAAATTAATTAAGAAAATATTTTTGACAGCCCGGTCAGCCTAGTGGTAAGTAAAGTTCGGTGTATGAAACAAGAGGTTTTGGGTTCAAAACCGGAAAATTTCTCTATTTTTGTATTTATTTCGTGGTTTTTTATTCGCTAAGCTTTTTAATGTTATTTTTATATAAGATACCTATTAAATATTCGTCGATTGGCGTATCGCAAGTTCCTTTTTATTTATTTTTAAGTTTTTATGCCGTTTTGTTATAAACCAGAACGAAACAAAAGTTCTAATTTAAGTGCAAATCAAAATGGAATGAACTAATCTGTTTGTTTCTATCTAGCTATGTTACCTCTTTGATGGTCGCCATCCCGCAAGTCTGTTGTTTCTGGAATGAATCACACTTACCTGGAATAAGAAAAAAAATACTTTATTTTTTATTTTCTAGAAGAGACTTTATTTTATATACTCATATACCTACTGATAGCATTTTCTCTGTAAAATAAAAGCTATGAGGTAGTATAGGAACGAGGGACACCCGAAAATCTAGTATAAAAAAAAAACGTTCAAAGCGCTATGAGATAGATAGGCAATCAATTTTGATTTTGGAAGACTGTGTATTTCTAATATTTATTTGTGTATTTAATTATATGTGTATTTCTAATATTTTTTTTTATTGTATCTTTTAGTTTTTGACGATGGAAGTATTCTATACTTCCACTGAACTTAACAATATTTAGTTAAGTAAGATGTTTACTTTTAGTTTTTTAAGTGAGGGATTAATGTATTTTTTTTCTTTAATTTAACATATATTTTGTTTGTAATTATTTATTATAGTTTATTTTGAAAAAAAAAAAAAAAACTTTCTGCCAATTTTCTTGCGGCGTATTTTTCTTGACAATGATGGTCTTTTCTTTCGAAGTCGTGTTGGTAGTTAAAAAATCGTAAGTAGATTCTCGCGTAAAGCCGCGGGTACAAGTTAGCCAGTTAGCCAGAAACAAAAACCCACGACGTTTTACGTCACCAATCGCGTATAATGGAACAATGCCGTAAATCCGTCGGCAGCTGTCACTACAGCATGTTACCTGCAGCTGCGCGCGCGTTGATAAAAGGTTACGACGAGAGATGCGTTAGCTAAGGTCAACCGGCGGCAAAGCAACATCGGTAACGACTATCACTATCAATGAACTAAAAGAATTTCCTTGCTCACCCGCGACCTTAAAGGTCTAAAGGTTTTTAAGGTCGCGGGTGAGCAAGGAAATTCTTTTAGTTCATTGATATGGACCTCCGCAAAGTAACGCCTGATTCAATAGACTATCACCATCATCATTTCAGCCTATATACGTCCCACTGCTGGGCACAGGCTTCCTCTCAGAGTGAGAGGGCTTTAGTTCCCGTGGGCCCAGTTTGGATTGGGAACTTCAACACCATTGTCGTCACAGGTGTGCAGGTTACCTCACTTTGCTTTCCTTCGCCGTAAAACTCGTGGTAATTTTTAAATACAAATGAATGTACAAGTAATTCCTACATAGAAAATAATGTAATTCCTAAATTCGTAAAATCTGTTTTTTTTATTTCTCTCATCAGGATTACTTGTACATACCACCTATATTAAGTACCTAATTATGTGCCTGGAGCCCTGGATATACAAAAGCGTAATAGCCATAGAGTAGAGCTATTGTGTTGTTCATAATTTTTTTTTTATTATCTTTTAATTTATCAGCTCGCCTTTGACAGGCAGGAGAGGAGCAAGAGAGGAGAGGCCTTTGCCCAGCAATGGGACACTTTATGCTACTTTCGCCAGAAAAAGACAACACATCACAGCATTTAATTTATGTTAATTGTATTAATTGATTTAATTTAATTCAATTGTATTATTATAACCTGAAATTGTATTATTTATAAACAGAAATAAATGAATAATATTTTAATCATTTAATTAAAATTATCCTGTAACTTTAATTCATAAAATAAATGTTATTGGATACATTTGAGAGCCAGATTTTTGGCCGCTCTGTATATATTAAATTCACAATAAACATTACAATTATTTAAAAATTATCATCATCATAAACGATTATTAAAAATTATGATATAAATAAATTATAATTGCTTTACGATATGTAATTTTATTTTAATTTACAAAGCCGAAAAGGCAGACCGCAAATGGTGGAACATTAAAAAAAAAACAATTCGTCGCAAATCGCTTCAGAAAAAAAAACAAAAATTGTCTATGATAAATGGAGCATCACCGTTTTGTTTTTTTAATCCGCTCCCCTAACGGTAAGTGGTCAGCCCGCCCAAAGCCACGTGCCGCTAATGTGTTGCCAGTTGCCAGTATCAACTGGATGTATTGATAACTGCTACTTGAACTTGGGACCGATTTTTGAAATTAAGGGCCTATTTCACACACAACTCATTGATAAATTTTATGTGACAGATACTTGTGATGCTGTCCTCGTTTGTTTTGTGCGAATAAACAGAAGTATCATGGAAACGTAAAAATTTGCAAGGGTGGCTAGATTTCTTTACTCCCGACTGTACATTAGATCTAGTTGGTAGGTATAGTAGGTCTGAGGCAACTTCGACATTTGTACCACTACTATTACTACTCTACTACTAAATGAGCCAATCGAAAGCAAACACGTGATACGGACCTTAGATACCAACGCCATCTAGCGATGATCCGCCTGTCAAAAAAATCCTAATAATTTAATACTATCAACTACCTACCAATTTTTTAAAGCACTTTATTGCATTTTTATTTATTTTCTAGCTACACATACCACGGGGATTAAAAATCTCCTTTTATTAAAAACTTATTATTACACACAAGGCGGCACAAAAAGACAACCCAATCCTATGGGTATACTACCTGAGTGTGCCATAAAAAAGAGGTCATCGACCCCACCAGCTGCTCCAATTCAAGATGGCCGACATTTTAATGTCGAAAATTAATAAATGCACGCCGGTGATGGATCGTGTGCGTATTTACTTGCTCATTTTGTATGCAACTGGCTGGTTTTAAATCATTTTAGTTTGATTAAAAAAAACATATTGACAGAGTTAATGTAATGCGTATTTCTGACAAAAAAACAATATTACAAGGGAAAATGAATATGTTGATTGGACAACATTATTTACCTGTGTTGTGTGTGTCATTTAAATGCGAGTGGATTTAATGTAAAATATGAGTAGACCACACATTAAATTAAAGATGTATGAGACCTAGGAGAGATCATTACGTGTGAGTTAATACTTTTTGATTCATAGACAATTTTTAATCAGTGTATAGAGTAGTACTGTCATATAATGATTGGAGTTTAGAATGCAGTTTCATAGAAGCAGCAAGCAAGACACATAATTAAATTTTAATCATTGTGACAGTGACACGATTGTAACCGAACACGTTAGAGAAAAGACTCAGGTTACTTAAGAAACCTTCGTTAAATTATGTATTAAAATTACTGATGTGTTCACTTAGAGCGGTCAGATATTTCACAAGTAAAGACAAAACCCTTCGTTCGCAAGCTTCTTAAGCTTGTGTGAGCTTTTTTTTTCGACTAAGTATTTCAGGTGATTTCAGATTTGCAGCGTTTAAGTGCTACATAGAATGATATCCCCCCCTCCCATCCTAGGAGTGATTATCATGTACACTTATTGGCGAACGCTCAAAGGCTATTTGTCCGTCTTTCACACCGTAACGGAGCGACGGATCGACGTGATTTTTGCCATAGAGATAGTTTATGGGCCCGAGAGTGACATAGGCTACTTTTTATCCCGGAGAAATGCACAGTTCCCGAGGGAACAGCGCGGGATAACCGAATACCACGCGGGCGAAGCCGCGGGCAAAAGCTAGTACTTAATATTATAAATGCGAAAATGTGTGTGTTTGTATTTTTGTGTGTTTGTGTATTTGTCCGTCTTTCACGCCGTAACGGAGCGACGGATCGACGTGATTTTTGCCATAGAGGTAGTTTATGGTCCCGAGAGTGACATAAGCTACTTTTTAAAATGCACGGTTCCCGAGGGAACAGCGCGCGATAACCGAATACCACGCGAGCGGAGCCGCGGGCAAAAGCTAGTAAATAAATAAAAAAAAGTAAAGGATATTGCGTTGCGCGACCGTCGAGTCGCAAACGATTGTCAGCAGCTGAACAACGCACACGCAGATGACGCGTAGACAATAATGACGCGACAGATGTGTGTCAAATTACTGGATGTAGCTCTACTGTGGAGTGTTTGGTAGGTAGGTACAGTCAGCATTAATATCTGCTAGAGCGGACCGTGCAAAAATATCTAAACCTCACGATCTTTTTTATCACTGTAAAGCTCTTGATAAATTTCAAACGTATTTTCAGACGTGTATCTCTAAAAGCTATACAACAAATACTTATAATATACTTACTTAAAGGTATAAAAATAATAAACTAAACTAACACAATATATACAACATAACTAAACTGACAAAATAATAGCAACTAAAAATTTAACACATTAAATTACAAATATTAACAAAAAGGTAAGAGAATAAAACTATAATTTAAAAATACAAGCTGTCACAGTTGACCCGCGGCAAGGATCCCAGGATACTTGCAGCATTGCCACGCTGGATCGCGAGACTTAGCCGTTGGGCAAAGTAGGAGCCAGCCCTGAGATCACCACTGGCAAGGACCAACCTTGTGGACAACTCCTTACACAGTTTTTTTGTTTGAGACGACCACGGGCCCAAAGTCTCTACAGCCAGCGCAACAAACTCGTAATTAGCGCATAGCTGTGAGTACTTTCTGGCCTTCAATGTTTGCGCTTGTTCGGCTGCAGCTCCAGCTCTCCGAGCGGTGCTTGTGACGTGGGAAGGTGCCAACGTATCCACGCAAGTGGCGTCCCAAACTAGAGCACGTCCAAGACTCCAGGGCACAAGTGTGGCTCCATCTGGTCTCTTGCCATCATCCCGCAGCATTCCACTCGGCTCGAGAACCGCCGGCACGGCAACCGAGGTTAGCGCTCGCTTGACTATGTCGTTGAGACTCCAATGCCGATAAAAACGGCCGGCGCTCTTCAAGCATGCAAGACCGTGATGCCCCAGATGATCTACAGGATGACCACACGGACAACGGTGAGGCTCGCATATTTTTGCGCCCAAACGCAGCCCTACTGCTATACGTAGACAATTGGGATCCAAAACCGTACCTAAATTGTCAGAAGGAAGAGCACGGAGCCAGTGGCCCGATTCTCCTTGCGCCACGGCAAGAAGTCTCGCCCTGTCCGTGTCATCCGGGCTCTGTTCTAAAATACTTGCGTAGGTCAACTCTGATAGAGGTAGGTCCCACTTTTTCTGTTTCTCTGTCTCGGAAGGTAAACTGACATCAGGACATAAAGCCCTTCAAGCCAACACTGCTTCAGCCAGGCCTTCAACCCAAACATCGGCTATAGGTTTATTGAGGATCATGCCGATGAGGGATAGCGAGCCGTGACCAGAAGACAGAAAGGCCGGTAGAGCCAAACTAGAGGTAAGGCGAATGCCTAAACCTCCAAGAGAAATGGGGAGGGAAGCCTGCGTCCAAGAACGATCATCAAAATGAATATTTAAAATTTTCGTCAATGTGTTTTTCAAAGCCTAAATTGAATAAAAGTTATTCTAAAAATTCAAAAAAATCTCTAAAAACTCAGTGCAAGCCCGGATTTAAACCCACGATCTTTTGCTAGAGAGGCCAATAAGTAAAACTACCACGTCTTTTAATACAATTAGAACTTAATCACTTAGCTTTTTAATTATTCTGAACATACCTACTCTATTGTTTGAAGCTGCGAGATTTGAAGTGAGCGGAAACTGATTTTAGTCTGAAAACCAACAAACCAAGCCACAAATTTCCAGTAGATTCTCAAAAGTCTGCATTTGATACACTTTAATCAACTTCGAACGTTGAATCTCAAATTTTCCATTTCTAGTAAATTCTTAAGTCTGCATTTGATACACTTTAATCATCTTTTCAACTTTCGAACGCTGAATCTCAACTTTTCCAGCCAGCATTTTCGAGCAATAAAAAGCCAAGCATAAATCAAATAAAGGTGTATTCGAATTGTGAACGGAAACTGGTGACGTTCGGAAACCGGTGCCGAACCGTAAATTATGATTTACCGTTCCCGCCGGCTCGCGTTACGTCACTTAATTACGATTACCGTGAGAATGTGGATACCGCGGGATACTGTGACAATCGGGGATTCGGGATAAGGCAGGATAAAAAAAAATAGTTACTTGGGTAAAAAAAGTTTAACTTGTTTTCAAGGCAAAAGCTGTGTATGGTTTAAGTATACCTATATATAAATATTTTCAATCTTCAACAGTAAATAAACTATATTGCGTGAAACTTTTGTTATTTTTTTTTTTACAATAATTAAAATTTATCAAAAAGTTGCTTTTTGATTAATAGCTGACTTATTTGACGTTTTATTCTCTAAACTGTTATGTATTTACTAAGTGTCCATAAAATTTTATAATGACCCGCATCACTGGGCAGGACAATTTCCAACATATATTTAGCTCTAGTTAGGTTTTAAAACCAGCCAATTGCAAGTCGGTAAATATACGAAAACCTACTTATGATGTTATAGCCCGACTTGCAATTGGCTGGTATACATATATGTATGTATATATGTATATGTATCTACGTTTAAATCCATTTTAAGTTTAAATCGTAAATAATCGTTCATTTAAAAGCCCATTTGGCCGTGATGTTAATTTTCTAAAATGTATCTCCGCTTACGTATCTTTAATACCTATCTATGTACTTTTTAGGGTTCCGTAGCAAAAATGGCAAAAACGGAACCCTTATAGTTTCGCCATGTCTGTCAGTCTTTTAATACTTTGGATTTTTTAATACTTTGCCTCTTTATCGGTGTGATTACATGTAGGTATATAATTTTATGATTCTCAGAGCCAAGCAGTGAGTAGACGGAACGGATATGGTGAAACTCGTATCATCATCATCATCATGTCAGCCAAAAGACGTCCACTGCTGGACATAGGCCTCCCCCAAGGCTCTCCACTTAGACCGGTCTTATGCTTTTCGCATCCACCGCGATCCTTCGATCCTAACCAACTCGTATCCAGTTGTACTATTTTGACTATAAACCCCAAGAAAGCTTCAAAGTTTCAATTTCAAAGCTGCCCGTGGCAACTTATCCCACAGTTTACTATACCCATATCAACCGTACATATCAACGAACCCGAACAAATACGTCATCTAACCCGTAATCTATATTTGAAGCACTAATTGCACGTATTACCAGCCTACAGTTCTATTTACCTCATTTACGGGGTATCTTACCCCATATCGGTGCATAAAAACTGCAATTTGCCTATCAGCTCGGGTCACACAATAAACTTGCAACCCCCGCCAGTGTATACTGGCCTACCCTCAGCTTGAGTACGCTGACTTGCTGCATTGTTTTGATGAAAACTGATGACCTAAATTGCTTACTGAATAGATAATTCGTCACTACTTAAAAAAAACTCGTATCTCAAAATGTAATAATAATTTTTTTGAGTGCACTTTGTGACCATTACGTCAAGGGTCAATAATGTTGACGTATTGATTTGAGATACGAGATTTTATCTAAGTAGTGACGAATTATTATGAGACTCAGGTATAATTATTGAATTATGTAATAAATTGTTTGTAGACATTATTAATATGAGACGCAAATCTTACAAAAACACAATGTACAACTGTTTTAAAATTAATCCTGAATGTTTCAGGGCATGGTACGGTTAGTGTGACTAGTACTAGGTAATTAAAAGGTTTTAGATGGGATTTTTAATTCAAAATTTAGTGACTTTTTTGGCCTGTACACTTTATTAAAATATGTTGCTTTTATTTTCAAGTACAGAGCCCAATAATATAACACAAATTTAAATAAAATACCTATAAAAAAAAAAACCTATTACAAAATTAAAATAAAGTAGAGTCAATTAAACTTCCAAAAAAGGACTGAAATCGAAAAAAAAAACAATTACAAGGCAAATTTCAAATTTAATTATAAATTCTATAGACAAATAACACCAATTCGGATTAAAATTAAATAACCATAAAATTTAAACATCGATCAATTTTTGCAACCTTTTGACAGCCACGATTTTTCAGTCGAATTGTGACAACTTTTTGATGAAATGTGTGTGTGTGTGTGTTTTGGATAACTATTAAAACACGATGTGTTTTAGCTTTGAAAATCGAATTACCTTGAAATTGCATTAACTACTCAGTTCCCTCCATGAATAAGGATTGCAGATATACCCAAAACATGAAGGATGACTATCCGAGACCTAAATTACGGAAAAGAAAAGTCCTGACTCATCCATGTCAAGTACAATCCCTTGTATTTAGAAAGCTGGAATTTTTCGTAGAAGTAAGAAGAGTTCATTTATTTACTGCTGTTGTCCGCGGCTACGTCTGTGAACATTTTTTTTATTTTATCCCGCGGAAACTATGCTATTTTTTGGAATAGAAACATTGGGGCAACTATTGGGTCTTTGACAAGCACTCGTACGTTTACCTACCTGAGCGGCAAAAAATGTTTGGAAAACCTAATAAGTAATTTTGTATGTAGAGTCGGCCGAATTTTGTGCTGATGAGTTCAAATAGAAAGAAGGAACGAATAAATTTATTTGGCAAAATTAGGCACAGCAAAAAAATCACAATTAAAAATAAGACAAACTTATTACATCTATAGTATCTATTGTTATTTTGTACTAAAATTATTGAATAAATTATCTTATCTTATCTTACATACTCTTACAAACTAAAAAATCAAGAAAAAGAAATTGTGCCAAAAGAAGCAAAAAGGGCCATACTTACCGTGTTGCCACGGCAAGCCGCAGCGCTGGTTTTCGGTATGATCCTATATGATATATTATATGTAAAGATAAGGATAGATGAGCCAGAAGGATACAAGTGGAGAGTTGTCGTGTGTTGTGGCGTTCTAATCTAAGGGGATAAGGCAGTTGTCTTTCGGCTGATGATGACATGTCAAATTATGATCAAATTTTGTGAATTTACACGATAGCGAATCAATACAACAAGATTAAGATCAAATTTTTTTGTCTGTCCCTGACTGAATGCTCCTCTCATCCACTCAATGGTTGACTGGAAGAGATCCCTTAAAGGGATAAGTTCGCCTTTGTACTTTATCTGTTTTTTGTCAATTTGTATTTTACTTATTTTGTACAATAAAGAGTTTACATACATACATACAATTCCAAAAAATAACATTCACATGTGTATTTTCCAACGCGAAAGAACTAAACTCAAAATGACAGTCCTATGCAAATTTATGGGTGTTACCCGTACTTAAAATAAATCTTGAAAAAAAAAACACTTAGTAGCAGCCTATCTTTTTTTTTTAAAGGTTGCGTAACCTTTTTCACAGCTGATGGACGGGATCAGGCGAGGCTCTGCTAAGGCTGGTGCTGATGACTGAAGCAGGGTTCTTTCAGGGCTGGTTAGAGGGGGGGGGGACTGGAGGTCGTTAGCCTGAGCTTGATTGTTCCACGAGGGCCGCAATAGCGCACTTGTATGAAAATAAACGGAAAGTAGGGAAATTGTATCGGTGATGTGAGCGATGCCTCGGAAAATGTGCCTTTATTTTCCGCACGAATGACGTATTGAATGCTGGGATTTTTTTTTAACTTCCACTGGTAACTTTGCTTAGTGCCTCCGACATAATAAGAGTTCATAGCAATTTGTAGAGTTCATAGCAATTGAATTTGGAATGTACACCAACTTTTATTCAATTTTTTTTCTGTAAGTAGGTTGCAAACGGCTCAGTTACATATGTTTTTTAAATCTACCAGCGCTTTTGCAAAGACCATTATTTATTTTCAATAATACACATCAGGAAATTTACACAGAAAAGAAAGACACACAAAACAAAAACAAAAAAATGTTATACAAAACAGAATCTCTCCCCCTCATGGCTAATCGCAATAAAATTTAAAATGAGCAACCAATTTTAAATAAAACAAAAGAATGTACATTCCAAATTCGAATTAAAAAATCGGACGCATAAACCCGCATCCACATCGTTCCTTTTTTCTTTTTAAAACAGGTACGCCACAATGGCCTAGAGCTGATTGTAGGTTACGCGTGCTTCCTACAACCCTTAAGCGCACGCACTGGGGCCGAACACATAGGCATGTGTTAATTGAGCCAGGTAAATAAGGGGGTGGAATGCACAAGGTTTTTTAATAGGACTAGATCAAAAGAAGAATCTGGAAAAATAGTGGTGGAATTACCCTACGTATTTTTTCTAAAGGATTATGTTGAATATCCTTTATTTTTGTTTAGAACTCAAGGATGTTTTGACTTTAATTAACATACTTATTACCTTTTATTACTTTATTTACTTACTAAACGAAGAACGACAAGGACTTTAGTAGTTTTTAGTTTAAAAAAATTATAAACATGCTCAAAAGCGACATTTTTGTCGTGTAAACATTGATCGGACATATGCTGCTTTGCCCAAATGTTATTCTTTTTTTTGTATGATTTAGTGGCCTGGATTCTGCGTCCTTTAGCTTTCTTTTCTTACTTACACAAATCAATGTTGCCAACGTTATAAATTGTAAAACTAACACGTTCAAACGTGCAGAACGAGATCTCTCGCTGCGCCCGCAAGTAATGAGGCGTTCTGCGTAGCGAGGCTGTTTATAGCGAGTCTGTGCCACGGATTTGTTCTAGATGATTTAGTTTTAAACCTATTTTGTTTCCTGGCAACAACGCAGCGGTTCGGAAAGGGGTGTCAAACTATACAGATTATTGAATTCAAATTCAAATTCAAAAACATTTATTTGTAAGAATACAGTAAAATGATCTTAAAATAGGTTTAGCACATGTATTCAGCATGCAAGCAAGCGTACAAATATTTAGTTCTAGGTCACTAAAAATCTAGGTTGTAATTTTCGTCAATATTATTTTATCTATCTACATTTTATTCATTCATAGGACATTTAATTATAAATTTGCTAGATTATTATTACATTATGTCATTTAATTATTATTTGAAAATTTAAAAATTCTTTTTATTTAAATAATCCTTAACACTATAAAAACATTCCTCCATTAGCCATTTTGTTAATTTACATTTAAACATGTTTCCCGACAGAGTTTTTAAATGTTGTGGTAAATGATTAAAAATGATTTATACTCATAAACTGTTTAGTAAACACATAAATTGTTTAGTAATAACTAGTGTTTGATGTTGGTTAAAAACTTATAATGAGTTTTTTTCTAAAGTGAATTTTTTTGAAAAGAGGATATTTAAAGCAAATTTGAGTTTAAAACATACCATCTCTATATATAGAGAGATAAAATTACAAAACTCCTTTTGCTTTCGCCTTACTCGAGTAAAAACAATGGCGAACTTATTTTATATTTGTTTATCGATTATTATAATGCAAATCGATATGGACTAAAGTTTCATGTAAACAAGTTGTCTGCCACTGCCACTTTCAGTTCGGATCCCGATATCGCCAGGGAATTGTAGAATTGTAAAGTGGGATGATACCAAGGGGGCCGTAAAAGTGATGCATTGTTATAATGCAGAGTGCAGCATCATTGCCGTAATGTTGTTAGCATTTTAGTGTATTTTCGGGTTAAAGATTATTTTATTCTCATAAGAATTTTTTTTTTTTTTTTTTTTATACGACTGGAAGGCAAACGAGCAAGTGGGTCTCCTGGTGGTAAGAGATCACCACCGCCCATAAACATCTGCAGCACCAGGGGTATTGCAGATGCGTTGCCAACCTAGAGGCCTAAGTTGGAATACCTCAAGTGCCAGAAATTAAAATAATTAAAATTAATTAAAATTAAATGTTTGTAGACATGTATTTGAAAAGGAAAATTTGAAAAATTTGAAAGATGTATCTTAAATTATTTTTATTACTAAGTAATTCGCGCTAGATCTTAATTGGTTCATCCGCCATCATCGCTCTTATATCATTCTCTATGTAGATTTTTTTTGCTGAACATCGGTTGACATTTTTACAAGCTTTTATTTAGTTTCACCTGTCCTGTTGTCCGTCTGTCTGTAATCCACCAACCACCACCACCATTCCATTTCATTTCATTTTATTTTAATCAAATCTTGCAAGTTAAATGCGACCAATTCCCAGTAGTTGGATTGACTTGAAATTTGGTATACTTATGTAACTTGCGTGGCAATACAATAATCTGGTATTGACATCCTGGTAGTCCGGCCAGGATTGTCTCCTCTTCAACGGTTAATTGCATCGACTTGAAATTTGGTTTTCAAATGTAGATTGGGTGACAATACAAGTACAGTCAGCAAAAAAAGCTTGTATTAAAAATGATTTTTTTACCAAAAAAATATTTTATGTCTGACAAGCAATATCGTCCTTCGGTGGACAGTGACATATTTAAAAATGTTAAATACGCTGCTTGTACAAGACATCCTGGTGGTACACGTCACTACAAATGGGAGAATTTTTAGAAAAGGCAGTTATTGATACCTAACGTCTCAATTCGCTCGATTCAAAACATTTAGCAACCGCCCGCTTCTTAAAAAAAAAGTCGCTCGATTTACCATAAACAAACCTTGCAAGCCTCGCAAATACTGGCAACCTGGCTTAGAAAAATCCTGCACGCACCCTTTTAAAAAAATGTGTTAAAAACTCTTGAAGGCAGTAATTAGAGATGCGTTAAGCGCTCGGGGCGCGGAAGTGAATGCGTGGGCACGCGCGATTTTACCGCCGCATTGCTTCTGAACGCACCCCTGACTCACGCACACTATGGAACTATAACTAGTGTAGATGTAGTTTGAATTTCGAATAGGTATTGTGGGTGGACATTGTTATTTTTTTTTAGTTTTGAAGTTATTGGCCAGATACATGGAAGAATATTTTTTTGAGATTCGGGCTGTTTAGTCTTGACACGGATACCTATAGCGGCGCTTCAAAAAAATTGATCTTATGTCTCGTCCCAATTTAAATGTAACTATGAATTCAAATGAATATAAACGGGTTTTATTTATTCTCGTTTTTGCTCGTGATTTTGTTGCACAGATATAAAATTTATACATAACTCGCGTTTTCTATCCCGCGGGATTTTAGAACTCCCTTCTAACTTATTTCTGAAATCCTAAGGGATATCTGCTACGTAACAAGTCACTATGTGATACCTAGCTGTAGCTGGCCAGCAGAGCTACCACGAAACTCGAAATTCGAAGTTTGTATCGTGCGGTCCCTCTGACACTTATACTATTTAATACGAGAGCGAGAGGGACGGTACGATACGAACTTCGAATTTAGAGTTTCGTGGTAGCCCTGCAGAGTTATTTAAAAATAATCTTCTCTATGACTTATCCAATGAGAATTTCGAAAAATCCTGTTTTATTTTCCTAGTTTAAATTATTTGTGTGCCAAATTTGAATTGGGGTCTCTAGTCATTAATCACATGACAAGACCATTATGATGAGAATGTACACCTAATCCTCTTTATTCCATTTTCCGTGGGAACCCCCAAAAATCTTGAAATAAATATTTTATTAAGTTATAGTTATCTACTTGTATACTAAATTTGAAAAGTCTTGTAATCTTAGTTACGGAGATAGGGTTACACACACAAATATGCAAATCCCGTTTTTTCTTATCCCGTCGTTATTTTCAGAATTCTGCCCTATTCCTTGTCTACGTTGTAAGGGCACCGTCTGTGCAAAATGTAAATTTTCTAGAAATGTATGTATGTATGTTAATTTGGGCGGGGCATCAATCAGTGAGTGAGTCAGTCAGTCATACAGTAAAATTCATAAAAAGGGAAAATTGCTTATCGCACAATTATTTTTATTATGATTCAGATACAAACTTTAGTACTTATTTAAGTGTTAGAAATGTTTCAACATATTGGCTACTGTAATATATAAAAATGTGTTTTGAAATTAAACACGTCACATTTATGTAATATCCATGATAATAAAATATGTTATTTACTAGCAAAAAAGTTATCTGGCCCTGCCAATGATTTTATAGCAAACCATAAATTACTTCAAGCTGTAGGGGAGAAAAATAATATTGTAAAATAAAATTGTGGGCGCGAAAGCTAGAAAATAAAATGCATCGCCTTCGATTTCATGTCGGCATACTAAGGGGTGCATCGACGCACCCCTTACGCACTTACGCACACCAACGCATACACTTCATATGAACATCGAAACTAGGCTGCCATTGGTCGACCTGCTGGCTATGTGTGCGTCGGCTCTAGAAAAGAGGTCGGTAAATATGTGTAGATAGAGTTATTTATACCGTGTTTCTAGCCAGTATGAATTAGTTGCGTGCATTGGGGTAGTCTTCGCTAGGAAAAAGTATTGATTTGTTCGCCCGCCGCTCTGAGTTTGCAACTGGCTGGCAAGATGAATATTCAGGCGTTTTTAAAAAGTTACGCCGTTCGAAATAGGAACGCTCGAATTAATGCAGACTGAACCGGTCTTCATCAACGGTTTAACGAACACAGCTTTAATTCTCTATTTAAAATTTTATTATCAACCGACAATGGTCCTTTTCATGCAGCGAATTGTAATGCGGCCGAGCTTTTAAAAAACAGGTATTACCATCTTCAATTTTTACTATGAATATATATGTACTTTTTTTCATTGTAAAAACCATTTATTAATCGTTAGTTTTATTTGAATTTTGTAGAGACGAAGTATGTTGGTTAAAAAAACGAGGAAAGGAAAAAAGTAAGTATCAGCAGCTGCTCTCCTAATCCGGTGTGAAAAAAGGTTCAACTAAGTATTAGTTCTTAGTCTATTTATAAGTTCGGATGGATAAAGTCATTTTAATGATTCCTTTTTAGTGAAGACTATGCCGTAATAAGGTCTTATTGGAATTGAATGCATTCAACTGCAAGTTCCTAATTACACAAGCTTTTTTACAGTGTTCTTAGATATGATATACATGTATGTAGTATTTTTTTACATTACTAATTAATTGTTAATGTAACTCACTCTAAACAAATTCTATTTCTTTTCATATGAATAAAAAACTAAGGGGCTGTTTCACCATCCATTGATTAGTGATAACTGGCGGTTAAATGTGATGCCATCTCTATTTGTTCGAATAAACGGAGACGGCATTACATTTAACCATCAGTTAACACTAATCAATGGATGGTGAAACAACCCGTAAATGTTATTTACAAATGCGGAGTAAAACTAAAAAACTAACTACACAGTGGGCAGCACAGTAAAACGGGAAAAATACGTCTAAATTCTAACTCGGGTTGAAAAATAAAAGTCTAATGCGAGCTTTGCATTGTTTTAATGAACGTAGCCATTTTCAAACAACACAACAGTGACGTTAATGCGTACATTTTTTATTAAAAAATGCAACATTAAAAAAATAAAAGAAACTTTACGGGTGTTTTAATAAAGAGATGACTGTGTAGGTACCACTGTGTTCGTAATTGTGGCAAATAATGTTTTTTTAGCTGTACAATGAGACGTGTCTAAGTGTCTGCACAATTTGCAATAACTGACAGACTGACTTGACAATTATTTTTTTTCATAGTTAATCAATTTATTTATTTATTTGTTATTACTATGTATAGTTTATAGAATATGTGTAAATAAAGATATTTCTTCTAAAAAATGTGCAATAACTAATATACAGTCAGCAGTAAAAGTTGCTGATTGTTGTTGAAAAAATACAAATTATCCGCGAACGATATTAGACTGTCAAAGATAACTGTTTATTATGTAGATTTGTTTCAAGTTTTTCAGTTGTATTAAGGAAGCTTTTAAAAAGCCATCGGTGTTAAGGTGGATGTTTTTTTTTATCACAGATATTACTTTTAATTTAAACCAAGCAAATGCAATTTAATTGCATGTAATGACTTGAAATACAAAAACAATTATAAAATTTCATTCCTATTACGTGTAATAGTTGGCAGTCATGCATGCAAGATGCATCACTAATGGCCAATACCCGTTACGTTACATCAGCTGATATCACAAAAACCGGCGGGAACCGGTAACATCTGCCGGCTGAATCACCGGCCCTCGGCACGTGCGGGGAAAAAAGAAAAAATCAAAAGTGTAAACTCCCGCCGACCGTTATAATCGCCCGACCCACTGGGTGGACTCACGTGGTTCCACGTTCGAATTTTTTGCGACCTGACAGTGATATATCGGTCAACCGGCCAGTTCTTGACTCCATTTCAAAATGTTTGAAATGGAACGCGATTATGACGAATTTGATTTTAGAAAACGACTCGTTTGTTTTTCTATGATTATGACTCTACCTGCCAGACTGTATAAAGTAAATATTCATTTTAATGGAAGGTAAAGCAAGAGAAGTGAGTAATAAAATGTTAAAACAACGTTGTAATAACGCTGAACTGTCAACCGTAAATATATCGAAACGCGCAAAAAAAATTAAGTGCTCCCAAGAATCCGTCGAAACACAATTACAAGGTTGAAAATGGAATAATAAAAGTCGTAAACCATAATCAAATTGCAATCACAACGATAAATTTGGTTTAATTCCAAGATGGCGACATATTTCTGTGTCATAAATCGGCGCCGAAAAAGAATGTCGATTAAAGTGTAGGTACGCAGAATATTCGTGAAAACAAAAAAGCAATTAAAATGGACGATAAACGGAGATTTATGGGAAAGTTTGTTAGTAATGTTTATTGCTAGACTGTTTGCACGGAGGAAAGCATTACTTTCGGGAGACGTTTTTTGGCAACAGTTTCGCCAATTTGCGTATGCGACCTTTTAGATTTAGAACACACAATTACTGATAGAAAGTAAATAAAAGCAAATGGTTGTTTAGAAGAGATCGCTTTTAAGCCCAGAATTTATGTGTATTAGTAAAGATTATTTGTAGTGTATTGTAAAAGCACAAAGAAAAGGTTTCACTGGTAGTGGAGTTTTCGTATGATTCTCTTCTTAATTATCTAATTGTTTTAATTATAACCATTTGTAAATTATTGTTTTTCGAACACTGAATTACTAATTTCATACAAATATCAAGAGAACTTAAAAAAAAGAGAATGAAATAAGTAGATGAAGTCGTTCTCAATTTATGGCTTGAGTTTACCGAGGAATTCGTTTAATTTCGAATTTTCGAAGCATTCGTTTAATGATCAAAGAAATACAAACTTAAAAAGAAAAATAGAACTATGTACTTTGTTACTCATGTTAAAGATCTTCCCGAATAATCTTACTTTCAACGTATTCTTCTCAAACCTTACTCTCTGAGCTAAAGTGGGTTTTAAAAACTCTCCTTTTAGGGAAAGCTCCCAAAGTCTAATTTAGTGCTAAAAAATTTCTGCTTTATTCCACGCGTTAATTAATGATACCTATTGTCTGGATTTGTAATAATTTTCTTTAGATTCTTAATAATTTGCAGGTGGTAGGACCTTGTGCAAGGTCCACCCGGATTGCTACCACCACCTTGCTCGCTAATCCCGCCGTGAAGCAGCAGTGCTTGCACTGTTGTGTTTCGGCGCAGAGAGTAAGATAGCCGGTAACGGAGCGACGGATCGACGTGATTTTTGGCATAGAGAGAGTTTATGGGCCCGAGAGTGACATAGGCTACTTTTTATCTCGAAAAATTGCACAGTTCCCGAGGGAACAGCGGGCGATAACCGAATACCACGCGGGCGGAGCAGCGGGCGAAAGCTAGTATAAAAATAAAATGTTTTTGACTTTCAAATATGAATACTAAAATATAAACATCTGAACTACTTTACAAGTAACATATATAGTTACAATATCATTATTATTACAGCTCAATCAAACAGAAAACACCTTTGCGCAACAATAGGTACAATTTGATCGATAAAAATCCTAAAGGCGTTCCTTTTTCAAACGGCGCGCTCTGATTGGAGGACGTGGCAGCTGCGCGGCGCGTGCGCGCGTAGGCGACATATGATAGGTACATTGTAAGGAAAAAGATTTTTTTTATCAGTAGCATGTGTCTATTGTAATCTTGGTAGCTCAGCTGTCGGCGGACTTAGGTTTTGGACAGTGTGCCGAAAACTTTATATTTTAAAGTTTTTAAATTCCATAATTATTATTATTTTATCAACATTATACAGGGTCTAATTTAAAACAAATATATGAATGTTATTTATTATAAGAGTGTATAATAAGCTAAGAAGTGCTCAGCACTAATATTTAATCGACTTCAAAAATGAAAGATGTTCTATGTTTGTTTGTTTGTTTGTTTAAACTCTTTATTGTACAAAAAGGAATTAGGTACAAAAATAACACACAAAAGAAAGTGCTAAGTACAAAGGCGGACTTATCCCTGAAAGGATCTCTGCCAGTCAACCTTTGAGTGGTAGAAAAAAGCAATCGAAAAAAGATAAGGATCCACAAATAGAGCAAAACATTTGAATAAATATAAATGCATATATAAACCGTAAGTACCTAAATATATACAATATTATACAGAATATATAACCATGTTCGTCTGTAAGTACCTTTTTGAACCCCCGACGCAAAAAGAGGGGTGTTATATAAGTATAAGTAGAGAGTGGATTTGAAGTAGCGATTACAAGTTTAATATGGATAAGACTAGTACAAGAAAGAATTTATTTTTACAGAAAAGGTACGTAATAAATAGGATCTATATGTTTGAGCTGTTTATGTATAAAAGTCCTTTAATTATAATAAAATATTTTTCTTTACATATAGATTGTTGCTTTATATTGCGGTAAGTAAGTAATAAGATAACTATAAGACCAATAAACAAGATGATATTTAATAAAATATAAATAGATAGGTAACTAAATATCATAGGATAGTTGACACCAATTGACCTAGTCCCAAATTAAGCAAAGCTTGAACTATGGGCACTAGGCAACGGATAAACATACTTATATTGTATAGATAAATGCATACTTAAATACATATTAAACATCCAAGACCCGAGAATAAACATTCGTATTATTCTATCTGCCCTGGTCGGGATTCGAACCCGGGACCTTCGTAGTAAGGTTTTCTAACCACTTGGCCATCTGGTCGTCAACCAATCGCTTTAGTCATATCCATATTAAACTTGTAATCGCTACTTCAAATCCGCTCTCCAGTTATAAGTTTGACCGCTATGTGTGTCTGTGTGTGACACCGTAGCTCTTAAACGGGTGAACCGATTTGAATGTGTTTTTTTTATTTGAAAGCAGGTATTCTAGCAATGGTTCTTAGACATGTATTATTATAATCGGTTCAGCTGTTTTTGAGATATTGAACTTTGAAGTGACAATGTCAGCGATTTTTCAACTTTTTGTTGGTTTCATTATTATTCGTAAGTGACTAATCAACAATTAGGCTTAATACTGTTAACATAATAATATTGTACAAAGACTACAAAGATTTTTAATTTTTAAATAATGACACAGTTTTACAAAATATTTTGCATTTGTCCACAATTTTAACAGCAATAATGAAATGAAGCCATAGATAACAAAAAAAAACGCACCAGGTGTCAGAAGTTATACTTATACATTATAGTCAAGTCAGCACCAGGCCTTTTGAGCCATAGGCTAAATTACCTATATACAGGGCGAGCAAATAGCTCAAGTTTTATTTGATAAAACCTTACTTTACCAACGATTTTAAGTAGACGCTTTGAATTTATTACATTGTATGACACATAGGATATTAAAGTCACAATAAAGTGATTTAAATGATTTTAATTTTCCAACGGCCACGTTAATCTTTAGCGTAAAGGTTACAAATAAAAAAAAACCGACAAAATCAAGTCATACCCTTTCGGCATTAGCTAATGAGCACTGTTTAATACAATTTTTCTTTTTTGTTTTTAACAAGATTTCGCTGGCTACGGCTGTTCCAGCGTCAGCCTCAAAATCCGCTTCGCCCTTTATCAATTACCTCCACATTTTCGGATTAACTTAATACAATTCTCGTTCGCAAGATGATTTGTAATTAGCCGAGCTGAGTAAAGGTGTTACGGGAGGGGGGCGCCTCCCTCTAAGCTTTACGGTGCTTGTTTTAAAACTAATTTGCTAAACTTCCTTCGTAGCCGTTAAGTTATAATCGTAAATTAAGTGGAGTACCACCGCTTTTTCTTTGGCGGAAACTTTCCGACGAAATACTGGCCGGTTTTTTCGGGCGTTCGAATTGTGGCAAAGTTTCGAAAAAAAAATGTGATTCTTTTTTTCGCCGTTATGAGACTAGCGAATATTATGTATTTTAATGCTTCTAACGAAGGGTATTTTCTAGAAAAACAATAAACAGAGACTGATAATGGAGCTGTTTCGAAAGAGCAGTACGAACGATCTTTTCACGGACTATTAACTCAGCGGTTATGTTTTTTATTACGATTTTATGGTAACGAGTGTCTTTGTTTTGAATTTCGATTCCGTATTTATTATAGAAGCTGGCAACTTTGTCGTCTAGGTTGCGAAAAAAATATTTTTGCTTCCACTTTGAAGTAAATTTATACGCCTCATTATGGTTTGAGCTCTATGGCAGGTAGATCCGGCGCAGTATTTTCGTATAATGGGACCTTTCGTTCCAAATCGAAATTGGAATGTTTTCAAATTCTGAATGACATTTTAAAAATTAGGTTACGCGTGCTGCTTCGTACAATCAAGTGCAAAAACATGTATGGATTCGGACCTCGGAAAATATTTCTATGACCTTATGCTGTTATTAGCTACTTTATTACGTCAGAAACAGTTTATATGGTACAATGTGTGGCGTTGTAAATGTATTTGTTGATATAAATGTATTTTCTTTCTCTTTCTTTCTTTCGTTGTACAATTGCACGTTTAATATTTTTGTAGTTACTGGATTTTTATATCATCATCATCTCAGCCATAGGACTCTCAGACATTTATATGTTGGATTTTTTATGTGCACTACAAATAATTTGGAATTTAAATAAATTTGATGCTAGATTAATAAAACTTCAATTTACCTATTTTGACACTATTTCCTTAATTACTTACGTACGAATAAAAACATTCATTTTACGATATATCAATAACAGAAAAAAGTGCTAAGTTCAGTTTTTCCAACCGAACTCTACCTATATGAAATTAATATCAATGGAAACACGGACATCGCAAACGTTCCGCTAGAGGCGCTGTTCGTGTTTCCATACAAATTGAGATTTTAGCGCGAACGCGATCGAGACGTATTTTGTAACCGAAAACTTACTCTAAGGGCACAGAACGATATTTTACCGAAAAATCTGTCTTCAAAAAAAAAACATTAAACTTCCGTAAATATTATTTCCGTCACCTAAACAATAAGACGTATTGTGCGCCCGAATAAACAAGCACATGCAAATGGCCTCCTGAATAAGTCATACAACTTGCGTCAATCGCGACTTTAACTTCAAGATTTCATTGAATGAAACATGACGGCAAACGGTCGTAGTCGTAACTGCTTGTGAATGGATACACGATCAAGGTCCCCCGTGTAAAGGTGAGAGGTGTGTGAAACAAATGATTACTGTAAAAATTTCAGGTCTTGCCACGTAGTTCAAAATTGGAATCGTGCCGTCCTGTACCGTATACCTTTACATTCCCGAATTTCATTTGCCCGAATTTCACTTGCCATACCAACGTTTGCCATAAAATATATAGAACCGTGCTTTTTTCAGGATTTTTTAAATGTCATCATATAGAATGCAGTAGGTTAGGTTAGGTTAGTTGAATATCAACTCTGAAGAAATTACTATTTCAGAAATAAATTACTTTATGGCAAATGAAAATTCTAGAAAATGATACATTCGGGAATATGAAGTTCGGGCAAACGATAGAGAACCGTCCTGTACCCTTAGTGTAAGTTTTCGGTTACAAAATACGTCTCGATCGCGTTCGAGTTAAAATCTCAATTTGTATGGAAACATGAATAGCGCTTCTAGCGGAACGTTTGCGATGTTCGCGTTTCCATACAAATTGAGATTCGAACGCGAACGCGATCGAAACGTATTTTGTAACCGAAAACTTACACTAAGGGCACAGGTCTTGCCACGTAGTTTAAAATTGGAATCGTGCCGTCCAGTGCCCTTAGCACAATAGAAGTAATCTAAACCAGTAGTTCGACTTCATACTAGAGGGCCAAAATCGACGCCCGGACTCAGCGTGACTCAGCGGCGCGTTTTACACTGCAGCTAACTCAGTTAAGTTCGTAGTGCCACAGAGCCACTCCGCGCGTCGCGCAAGTCGGTCGCGTTCGCTGCGCTGCGCCATCCGCTCTATTCGCCTCCGATTCGATTTCGTAACGTGGCTAAAACGCTTCGGAGTAAATATTTTATTTAATAATGGCGGCGTCAAGAGATTGTGCGTATTGCAGTGTTTACGGGTAAATACAACAATTATAAAACCAACATTGTCATTTTTTCAACTTCCTGCTGATGCTGAAAGGTAAGATTAATACCTATTAGGTAGGTACTTTGTTATTAGTTCATTAAAATTTGTCTAGGTACTTACTCAACAAAATGTAAACCATAATGACGTGTCTATTTATAGAAAACTAGCTTTTACCCGCGGCTTCACACGCGTAAACTAATCGGTCTGGTAGTGGCAATTGAAATATCTCGTGGTAGTATAGGGATAAAAAATAGCCTATGTGTTATTCCAGAGGTTCAGCTACCTACACACCAAATTTCATGGCTCTAAGCCCAGTGGTTGTTACTTCGAGATTTTATCCTTTGATATCCCGTGGGAATTTCGGGTCAAAAAATCGCTTATGTATTATTTCAGACGTGCAGCTCCCTACATATCAAATTTCATGACTCTAAGCCCAGCGGTTATTATTTCGAAATTTTATCCCTATCCCGTGGGAATATCAGAATAAAAAGTAGCCTTCGTGTTATTCCAGAGGTCCAGCTACCTATATACTAAATTTTATGGCTCTAAGCCCAGCGGTTGTTATTTCGAGATCTTATCCTTAGTTATCCCGTGGGAATATTGGGTCAAAAAGTCACCTATGTGTTATTCCATTTCAAAATTTTATCCCTATCCCGTGGGAATATCAGGATAAAAAGTAGCCTTCGTGTTATTCCAGAGGTCCAGCTACCTACATACTAAATTTTATGGCTCTAAGCCCAGCGGTTGTTATTTCGAGATCTTATCCCTAGTTATCCCGTGGGAATATCGGGTCAAAAAGTTACCTATGTGTTATTCCATACGTTCAACTACCTACATACCAAATTTCATGACTCTAAGCCCAGAGGTTCTTATTTCGAAATTTTATCCCTATCCCGTGGGAATATCAGGATAAAAAGTAGCCTTCGTGTTATTCCAGAGGTCTAGCTACCTACACACTAAATTTTATGGCTCTAAGCCCAGCGGTTGTTATTTCGAGATCTTATCCCTAGTTATCCCGTGAGAATATCGGGTCAAAAAGTCACCTATGTGTTATTCCATACGTCCAACTACCTACATACCAAATTTCATGACTCTAAGCCCAGAGGTTCTTATTTCAAAATTTTATCCCTATCCCGTGGGAATATCAGGATAAAAAGTAGCTTTCATGTTATTCCAGAGGTCCAGCTACCTACATACTAAATTTTATGGCTCTAAGCCCAGCGGTTGTTATTTCGAGATCTTATCCCTAGTTATCCCGTGGGAATATCGGGTCAAAAGTCACCTATGTGTTATTCCATACGTCCAACTACCTACATACCAAATTTCATGACTCTAAGCTTAGAGGTTCTAATTTCGAGATTTTATCCCTATCCCGTGGGAATATCGGGATAAAAAGTAGCCTATGTCCTTTCCCAAGGTCTATTCTATCTGTGTACCAAATTTCATCTAAATCGGTTCAGCGGTTTTGGCGTGAAAGCGTAACAGACAGACAGACAGACAGACAGACAGACAGACAGACAGACAGAGTTACTTTCGCATTTATAATATTAGTATGGATGGATTACATTGAAAAATATGCGAATCGCTATTTACAAATTACATCTTCTATCAAAATATAAATCCGAACGAATTTATGAATTTGAACTAATATTAATTCACATTTTTAATAAAAACGTGTTTAGTTTAAAACAGTCTTGTTGTTTACATTTTTTTTATTTTGGCCATCTGTAGTTCTGCATTTTGACTTGGAAATGAACGTGTCTGTCTGTGTGTGTGTGTCTGTCTGCGTGTGTGTCTGTCTGTGTGTCTGTCTGTCTGTGTGTGTGTCTGTCTGTGTGTGTGTTTGTCTGTCTGTCTGTGTGTCTGTCTGTGTGTGTGTCTGTCTGTGTGTGTGTCTGTCTGTCTGTGTGTGTGTCTGTCTGCGTATGTGTCTGTCTGCGTGTGTGTCTGTCTGCGTGTGTGTCTGTCTGCGTGTATCTGTCTGTGTGTGTGTGTCTGTCTGCGTGTGTGTCTGTCTGTCTGTGTGTTTGTCTGTCTGTGTGTGTGTCTGTCTGTGTGTGTGTGTCTGTCTGCGTGTGTGTCTGTCTGTCTGTGTGTCTGTCTGTCTGTCTGTGTGTGTGTCTTTCTGTGTGTGTGTCTGTCTGTCTGCGTGTGTGTCTGTCTGCGTGTGTGTATGTCTGCGTGTGTGTCTGTCTGCGTGTGTGTCTGTCTGCGTGTGTGTCTGTCTGGTCTGCGTGTGTGTCTGTCTTCGTGTGCGTCTGTCTCTGTGTATGTCTGGCTGTGTGTGTGTGTCTGTCTGTCTGTCTGTGTGTCTGTCTGTGTGTGTGTGTCTGTCTGCGTGTGTGTCTGTCAGTGTGTCTGTCTGTCTGTCTGTGTGTGTGTCTGTCTGCGTGTGTGTCTGTCTGCGTGTGCGTCTGTCTGTGTGTGTGTCTGGCTGTGTGTGTGTCTGTCTGTCTGTCTGTGTGTGTGTCTGTCTGTGTGTGTGTGTCTGTCTGCGTGTGTGTCTGTCAGTGTGTCTGTCTGTCTGTGTGTCTGTCTGTCTGTCTGTGTGTGTGTCTGTCTGTGTGTGTGTGTCTGTCTATCTGTGTGTGTGTGTATGTCTGCGTGTGTGTCTGTCTGCGTGTCTGTCTGTCTGCGTGTGTGTCTGTCTGTGTGTGTGTGTGTGTGTGTGTGTGTGTGTGTGTGTCTGCCTGTGTGTGTGTGTGTGTCTGTGTATGTTTGTGTGTGTATGTGTGTGTGTGTCTGTCTGTCTCTCTGCGTGTGTGTGTGTGTGTGTGTAGCGCTTGGACCGCTTTCATTGCGGTTTTTTATTTGAAAGCAGGTTTTTAGCAATGATTCTTAGACATGTTTTATCAAAATCGGTCCAGCTGTTCTTAAGATAAGATATATTTTGTCTGTGCGTCTGTCTGTTCTGCCCATCCGTCCGTCTATATGTCTGTCCGCTGTTTAACTGAAAAACTGTAGCATTAGGATTTTTAACCCACCGCAGTGGATGCATTATTATTTCTATAAGGTCAACCGGGGCTATTTCGCCTACGGAGCTAATGCGTCCATTCCAATTATCATAAGGATGAGAATTTTCTACGTCATAAAATTCAACAACAAGTCGTTTCGAACTTGCCGTAATAGGCGTAAATTTTTTTCGATTACCAACTTATAATTAATTAATAAAAAAATAATCATAAAATTAACATACGTTTTATTTCTACACCTATAACTACACACATACAAGAAAAATCTACCTACACACATCTGTTTTACTTTTTGTAGTTGTCAACCCTAGCGCTCCGCGCAGCCGTAGGTATAAATTTCAAGAATACGGCCGAGTCGGAGTACTGTTAAGATTACTTTTACTGTGCCCTTAGTGTAAGTTTTCGTTTACAAAATACGTCTCGATCGCGTTCGCGTTAAAATCTTAATTTATATGGAAACACGAACAGCGCCTCCTAGCGGAACGTTTGCGATTTTTGTGTTTCCATACATATTGAGGTTTTAACGCGAACTTAATCGAGACGTATTTTGTAACCGAAAACTTACACTAAGGTCACAGGTCTTGCCACGTAGTTCAAAATTGGAATCGCGCCGTCCTGCACATGGTAATAGTATTTAACACGAGAGTAAGTGAGACGGTACAACGATACGACTTAGGTTAAGCTTTTTGAAAACAAATGTTTGCGTTAAATTGTCAAATTCGAACTTCATATCTTGCCGTCCCGCTGGCGCTTATTATTTTTTATACGAGAATGATAGGGACGGTACGACACGTACTTCGATTTTTGGATTTCGTAGTAGCCCCTGCGTTGCCAGGCGCCGCTAGAGCCCCATTTAGCTTGAGCTACCTGTACTATTTATTCCGTGCTTGAGCCTGGGATGTCAATGAAAACGTGTTTGAGATTACTTGATGTATGTTACATTAATAGAAGTTTCCCTGCAGGCTGCGCGGCCGCGTTTGGGATATTGCTGTCTTTATCGCTCGTGACATAAGCGCTCGCAGCCGTCCCCCCCGTGCACATCCCCTCCCTCTTCTCCGCTTCCCGCTAAAATATATCGAGATAGCTGTAGTCTTTTCAAGATTTGGGCGGTTCAATTTTAGGTTTCGTTATCCTTATATTATACGAAAAGTATAGGACAAAAATCAATGATATTTTACAATCAAGATCTCATTATATTTTCTATGCCTTCTATAGTCTGTAATTCTCGTGCAAAGTAGAAATCTTTTTCTGTCGACTTTTGAGCTCCTGTAATTCACATTTATATGAAAATGTGAAAAACCACAGGCATAGATAATTACGTGTAGTCCATACTTACAAAATTTCATCTACTTCTGTTGCCTAGTTTTCAAATGAGACCTGAGGCCGTATTGCCTAATGTTTCTGACACTCGCGATCGCAATCAAATGACAGATTTCGCATACAAAAGCTGCCATTTTATTGCGATCGCGAGTGTCAGAAACGTTAGGCAATAAGACCTGTGGACTACGTTTGTATGGAGAATGGAACGAAGAGACTTCTAGGGCTAAATAAAGGTTGTCACTCACCTTCTTCTCTGTCAGTTTCTCACAGCGTCGCTGCTTGCATATCTGGTGCGACTTGTCGTTGCGACACGGCGCGCAGTCGCCGCAGTTGTCTTTGCGCTGACAGCCGATGCACTCGCCGCAGCGCTTGCGCTTCTTTTTTGTCTGTGGACCACAAAGCTTATAACTATGCGAAACCATCTGGGCTACTCCGAAACTTGAAAGTCGAAGTTCGTGTCGTGCGGTCCCTCTGACACTGATACTATTTGATACGAGAGCGAGAGGGACCGCACGATACGAACTTCGAGTTTCGGAGCCCTGCATACGCGCTTGCGATCTGAGAGTCAAGTGTATAAATTAAAATCGGCGCTTTCATCTTTGCAACTGTCAGATTTATGATGTTAGGTGTGAATGAATATGACAACAATTTTGTGAACACTTTATGCTTTGATTTTATCTGGTTTCTACTCATTCTTTTTATTCTCAAAATGCATTTTTTACACATCGCAGAATTAAAATAATTGTTAAAAAAAAATTGTGTTATGATATTAAGATTTCAACGTCGAAATATCATGACATGGTCCAATTTATTCAAATAACTTAAAATTATACAGAAATAAAACAGAAATCTGATCATATTAAAAAATATGGCGGGTGTCTCACGTCTTAAATCGAGATTGATTCGACATGTTTCGGACTAATTCGTAGCCCTTCTTCTTACTCGATTTAAGACGTGAGTTATCCGGTACAATATCATTTAATATGAGTGAGTCTCGCGGTAGTTTCATGTTCAGAACTCTGATCGACAACTAATAGTACGAATTCAAAAACCCATTTAAAGTTGGTACCTACTACAATATGGTCGTGCATCATAAATTTTAATTTTATCTATCAAAGTGCCAATTATGTATTCTTTTACCTAAGTCAAATACGATGCAGGAAAACCTTTTGCTATGTTTGCTACTAAAATGCGAGGATCAGAAACTGTTTTACAATCTTTGGGTGGTATCCCGCATAAAATATGCAATGTAATGGTATTAAATAATTCAACTATAAAAAAGTCAACAGCTGTGCGGCGAGCAGCCATTTTCTGGTGCAATTTCATTCGTTCAACGACTCGCTTATCTTCGGGCGCAATCGGGTAGGCGATTGTGGCGCCGTCAAACAGCTGACGGTCGTGTACCGTTTGTTTAAAATTTGAATTTAGAATTTGCCGTTTGCGATTCTTAACTTTCGTGTACTAGCCCTTGTCCGCAATTTTGTTCGCTTGGACAGTAAAATAACCGACTATAAAAAAAAGATTATAACATTTACTAATAGCCTCATACAGCTCTACTAAAAAAAACTAGCAAAGCGCGTGTCAAGCCAGAGTCACTATAGAACAAAATTTTTAAAAATCCTTTCTTTACGACAACTCTATGTCTTTCAAGAAATATGTCTGCCAAATGTCAAGTTTAATGTTTAGCTCTTAGATCGCTTAATTTATTTATTTATTGAGGTGTTTAACAGCGTTACGATTATATTTATTCTAGTTTACAGAATGAATCTTAAGGCCAATAACAGAACTCCCTTAATAACAAGTATATAAGCCTGAGTAGGAGTAAACGTACCTACAACAATAAGAAAAAAATTAGGAAATAACGAAAATATAAAAAAATATATAAATTATTTCGCCAGCTCATCAATTTTAATTTTAAATTATAAGCACGACTGGAAACTTGCACGAAAGTACGATTCAAACTTGGTATAACATTTATAATCATTATAATAACATACAAAATTGTTACATTTTATTTATTTATTATTAGAATAATTTTAGTTACGAAATTTCCATACATTTTGTGCAAATCAATGAAAAAAATTGTAGGGCATAGCGTGAAATTGGGCTAACGACAGTCAGAATAAGCAACTTTACCACTTTGAAGTCAAACACATGTGTGTTTCATGTAGATTTACACACACAATTTCATTAATGAATAATTTAAAATTTTAATATACAAATAAATTAATTCAAACAATCACTGCAGGATATGACACTT
The DNA here is from genome assembly GCA_037349165.1 of Choristoneura rosaceana. NCBI lineage: Eukaryota > Metazoa > Arthropoda > Insecta > Lepidoptera > Tortricidae > Choristoneura > Choristoneura rosaceana. Next base: position 3,671,399 of record JAZBNJ010000019.1, read on the forward strand.
TTAAGAGTTTGCGTAACTCAATTGTGATCCATACAACTCTATTGCACTCTATAGGCTCTATAATACTGCTATTACTGGCGAGAACCTGAACTCGGCTTTCTGTATGTATTTTTATTTGCTAGCTGTTGGCTAGAATAAATAAATAATACGATGTGCAAAATTTCTCATCTTGCCATCCCGCTGTCGCTAATATTATTTAATACAATAGTGAAAGGGACAGTACGATATGAACTTCGAATTGCATAGTAGCTCCCTAGTTCAGTTGATAGCGCTGTCACTGAACTCAGAAGGGCTATTCCGAAACACAAAATTCGAAGTTCGTATCGTACCATCCCTCTCACTCTCGTATTAAATAACATAAGCGTAGGCGGGACGGTACGATACGAACTTCGATTTTCGAATTTCGTGGTAGCCTTGCAGTTCCAAGAAACGTGAGGTTTTCCCGACTCTGACTCACTCGCGTGTAATGACAGTCTACGATTTTACTAACGAGACGTTCTAGGCGCCGTCTGACGTTTTTAGAGTTCCGCAAGAAGAAAAACTGAACCTTAGTGCATCATTACGTTGTCCATTGCCACTTGCATGCAAAAACCGTGAGTGTCACAAGTACTTTTCGCCGTGGAATAAAATAAACGTAAAAAACATGAATAAAGTTTTCTCTAAAAAAAACTGATTCACGAAAATTAACGTTGTACATACGTAAGTATCTAATTTAAAAAGAATGTAAAGAAAACTTTTTATTGTTTGTTTATAATATTTATAATTTATAATATTTGTATGGATTAAGGATAGGAGTAGTTCATGCTACTGGTACTGTATAAGTATTGCTTTATACGAGTAGATTTCTAGTTTTAGTTTTATGTAACATATTAATAACTAGCCTCTGCCCACGGCTCCGCCAGCATGGTATTCGGTTATCGCGCGCTGTTCCCTCGGGAACTGTGTATTTTTTCAGAATAAAAAGTAGCCTATGTCACTCTCGGGCCCATAAACTATCTCTATGACAAAAATCACGTCGATCCGTCACTCCGTTACGGCGTGAAAGACGTACAAACACACAAACATACAAACACAGTTTCGCATTTATAATATTAGTATGGATTACTAAGGATAGGAGTAGTTCATGCTACTCGTACTTTATAAGTTTAGCTTTATAGATTTCTAGTTTTAGTTTCTCGGCGGGGTGGGAATTTTACTTTACCTAAGTATATTACTTGAAAGTCATTATTATGTAACATTAATAATTAAATTTAATTTAACGCCTTTTAACTAGAAGATAACCTCATTACATAAACGAGTTTTAAAAAGTTATTGCGAAATGCATATAAATCGTACCCGAAAAGCTCGCAAAGTTCGTGATCGTCGATTCCTTAACCGGTGTGAAGTTAGCGGCCAAATGTTGGCGGCCAAATGTTGGCCAACATTTGGCCGCCAACATTTGGCCGCTAACTTCACACAAAAATTACCCTACCAAATTAAGAAGTTCTTTAATGTAATAAGATAGTGCAATGTAGATATTGAGTAAAATTTATAATAATGTGTTCTAAACGATGTAAAGCGGGTCAAGACCTTTGAGAATAAGCCATGTCTACTCACTTAGCTTTACCAGTTTCCACGTGAGAGCCCACAAATGGCCAGCGGCCAAATTAAAAACACAAACTTTGCAGAAATTCGACATGTTGCAGATGTTGTCCACCATGGAAACAACATGTACGATATAGGGCAGGTCAAGAGCTTTGAAAATAAGTCATCTCTGCTCACTTAGCTTTACCAGTTTCCACGTGAGAGCCCACAAATGGCCAGCGGCCAAATTAAAAACACAAACTTTGCAGAAATTCGACATGTTGCAGATGTTGTCCACCATGGAAACAACATGTACGATATAGGGCAGGTCAAGAGCTTTGAAAATAAGTCATCTCTGCTCACTTAGCTGTACCAGTTTCCACGTGAGAGCCCACAAATGGCCAGCGGCCAAATTAAAAAAATAAACTTTGCAGAAATTCGACATGTTGCAGATGTTGTCCACCATGGAAACAACATGTACGATGTAGGGCAGCTCAAGAGCTTTAAAAATAAGTCATCTCTGCTCACTTAGCTTTACCAGTTTCCACGTGAGAGCCCACAAATGGCCAGCGGCCAAATTAAAAACACAAACTTTGCAGAAATTCGACATGTTGCAGATGTTGTCCACCATGGAAACAACATGTACGATGTAGGGCAGCTCAAGAGCTTTGAAAATAAGTCATCTCTGCTCACTTAGCTTTACCAGTTTCCACGTGAGAGCCCATAAATGGCCAGCGGCCAAATTCAAAAAACAAACTTTGCAGAAATTCGACATGTTGCAGATGTTGTCCACCATGGAAACAACATGTACAATGTAGGGCAGGTCAAGAGCTTTGAAATTAAGTCATCTCTGCTCACTTAGCTTTACCAGTTTCCACGTCAGAGCCCACAAATGGCCAGCGGCCAAAGTAAAAACACAAACTTTGCAGAAATTCGACATGTTGCAGATGTTGTCCACCATGGAAACAACATGTACGATGTAGGGCAGGTCAAGAGCTTTGAGAATAAGTCATCTCTGCTCACTTAGCTTTACCAGTTTCCACGTGAGAGCCCACAAATGGCCAGCGGCCAAATTAAAAACACAAACTTTGCAGAAATTCGACATGTTGCAGATGTTGTCCACCATGAAAACAACATGTATGATGTAGGGCAGGTCAGTAGCTTTGAAAATAAGTCATCTCTGCTCACTTAGCTGTACCAGTTTCCACGTGAGAGCCCATAAATGGCCAGCGGCCAAATTCAAAAAACAAACTTTGCAGAAATTCGACATGTTGCAGATGTTGTCCACCATGGAAACAACATGTACGATGTAGGGCAGGTCAAGAGCTTTGAAATTAAGTCATCTCTGCTCACTTAGCTTTACCAGTTTCCACGTCAGAGCCCACAAATGGCCAGCGGCCAAATTAAAAACACAAACTTTGCAGAAATTCGACATGTTGCAGATGTTGTCCACCATGGAAACAACATGTACGATGTAGGGCAGGTCAAGAGCTTTGAAAATAAGTCATCTCTGCTCACTTAGCTTTACCAGTTTCCACGTGAGAGCCCATAAATGGCCAGCGGCCAAATTCAAAAAACAAACTTTGCAGAAATTCGACATGTTGCAGATGTTGTCCACCATAGAAACAACATGTACGATGTAGGGCAGGTCAAGAGCTTTGAAATTAAGTCATCTCTGCTCACTTAGCTTTACCAGTTTCCACGTCAGAGCCCACAAATGGCCAGCGGCCAAATTAAAAACACAAACTTTGCAGAAATTCGACATGTTGCAGATGTTGTCCACCATGGAAACAACATGTACGATGTAGGGCAGGTCAAGAGCTTTGAGAATAAGTCATCTCTGCTCACTTAGCTGTACCAGTTTCCACGTGAGAGCCCACAAATGGCCAGCGGCCAAATTAAAAACACAAACTTTGCAGAAATTCGACATGTTGCAGATGTTGTCCACCATGGAAACAACATGTACGATGTAGGGCAGGTCAAGAGCTTTAAAAATAAGTCATCTCTGCTCACTTAGCTTTACCAGTTTCCACGTGAGAGCCCACAAATGGCCAGCGGCCAAATTAAAAACACAAACTTTGCAGAAATTCGACATGTTTCAGATGTTGTCCACCATGGAAACAACATGTACGATGTAGGGCAAGTCAAGAGCTTTGAAAATAAGTCATCTCTGCTCACTTAGCTTTACCAGTTTCCACGTGAGAGCCCACAAATGGCCAGCGGCCAAATTAAAAAAACAAATTTTGCAGAAATTCGACATGTTGCAGATGTTGTCCACCATGGAAACAACATGTACGATGTAGGGCAGGTCAAGAGCTTTAAAAATAAGTCATCTCTGCTCACTTAGCTTTACCAGTTTCCACGTGAGAGCCCACAAATGGCCAGCGGCCAAATTAAAAACACAAACTTTGCAGAAATTCGACATGTTGCAGATGTTGTCCACCATGGAAACAACATGTACGATGTAGGGCAGGTCAAGAGCTTAAAGAATAAGTCATCTCTGCTCACTTAGTTTTGCCAGTTTCCACGTGAGAGCCCACAAATGGCCAGCGGCCAAATTAAAAACACAAACTTTGCAGAAATTCGACATGTTGCAGATGTTGTCCACCATGGCAACAACATGTACGATGTAGGGCAGGTCAGGAGCTTTGAAAATAAGTCATCTCTGCTCACTTAGCTTTACCAGTTTCCACGTGAGAGCCCATAAATGGCCAGCGGCCAAATTCAAAAAACAAACTTTGCAGAAATTCGACATGTTGCAGATGTTGTCCACCATGGAAACAACATGTACAATGTAGGGCAGGTCAAGAGCTTTGAAATTAAGTCATCTCTGCTCACTTAGCTTTACCAGTTTCCACGTCAGAGCCCACAAATGGCCAGCGGCCAAAGTAAAAACACAAACTTTGCAGAAATTCGACATGTTGCAGATGTTGTCCACCATGGAAACAACATGTATGATGTAGGGCAGGTCAGTAGCTTTGAAAATAAGTCATCTCTGCTCACTTAGCTGTACCAGTTTCCACGTGAGAGCCCATAAATGGCCAGCGGCCAAATTCAAAAAACAAACTTTGCAGAAATTCGACATGTTGCAGATGTTGTCCACCATGGAAACAACATGTACAATGTAGGGCAGGTCAAGAGCTTTGAAAATAAGTCATCTCTGCTCACTTAGCTTTACCAGTTTCCACGTCAGAGCCCACAAATGGCCAGCGGCCAAATTAAAAACACAAACTTTGCAGAAATTCGACATGTTGCAGATGTTGTCCACCATGGAAACAACATGTACGATGTAGGGCAGGTCAAGAGCTTTGAAAATAAGTCATCTCTGCTCACTTAGCTTTACCAGTTTCCACGTGAGAGCCCACAAATGGCCAGCGGCCAAATTAAAAACACAAACTTTGCAGAAATTCGACATGTTGCAGATGTTGTCCACCATGGAAACAACATGTACGATATAGGGCAGGTCAAGAGCTTTGAAAATAAGTCATCTCTGCTCACTTAGCTGTACCAGTTTCCACGTGAGAGCCCACAAATGGCCAGCGGCCAAATTAAAAACACAAACTTTGCAGAAATTCGACATGTTGCAGATGTTGTCCACCATGGAAACAACATGTACGATGTAGGGCAGGTCAAGAGCTTTGAAAATAAGTCATCTCTGCTCACTTAGCTTTACCAGTTTCCACGTGAGAGCCCACAAATGGCCAGCGGCCAAATTAAAATCACAAACTTTGCAGAAATTCGACATGTTGCAGATGTTGTCCACCATGGAAACAACATGTACGATGTAGGGCAGGTCAAGAGCTTTAAAAATAAGTCATCTCTGCTCACTTAGCTTTACCAGTTTCCACGTGAGAGCCCACAAATGGCCAGCGGCCAAATTAAAAACACAAACTTTGCAGAAATTCGACATGTTTCAGATGTTGTCCACCATGGAAACAACATGTACGATGTAGGGCAAGTCAAGAGCTTTGAAAATAAGTCATCTCTGCTCACTTAGCTTTACCAGTTTCCACGTGAGAGCCCACAAATGGCCAGCGGCCAAATTAAAAAAACAAATTTTGCAGAAATTCGACATGTTGCAGATGTTGTCCACCATGGAAACAACATGTACGATGTAGGGCAGGTCAAGAGCTTTAAAAATAAGTCATCTCTGCTCACTTAGCTTTACCAGTTTCCACGTGAGAGCCCACAAATGGCCAGCGGCCAAATTAAAAACACAAACTTTGCAGAAATTCGACATGTTGCAGATGTTGTCCACCATGGAAACAACATGTACGATGTAGGGCAGGTCAAGAGCTTAAAGAATAAGTCATCTCTGCTCACTTAGTTTTACCAGTTTCCACGTGAGAGCCCACAAATGGCCAGCGGCCAAATTAAAAACACAAACTTTGCAGAAATTCGACATGTTGCAGATGTTGTCCACCATGGCAACAACATGTACGATGTAGGGCAGGTCAGGAGCTTTGAAAATAAGTCATCTCTGCTCACTTAGCTTTACAAGTTTCCACGTGAGAGCCCACAAATGGCCAGCGGCCAAATTAAAAACACAAACTTTGCAGAAATTCGACATGTTGCAGATGTTGTCCACCATGAAAACAACATGTACGATGTAGGGCAGGTCAAGAGCTTTGAAAATAAGTCATCTCTGCTCACTTAGCTTTACCAGTTTCCACGTGAGAGCCCACAAATGGCCAGCGGCCAAATTAAAAACACAAACTTTGCAGAAATTCGACATGTTGCAGATGTTGTCCACCATGGAAACAACATGTACGATGTAGGGCAGGTCAAGAGCTTTAAAAATAAGTCATCTCTGCTCACTTAGCTTTACCAGTTTCCACGTGAGAGCCCACAAATGGCCAGCGGCCAAATTAAAAACACAAACTTTGCTGAAATTCGACATGTTACGTCTATAGGCCTAACTCAACATTATTTTATCACACCCGCCTATCAAATAAAATTACCCCTTTACAAGCGTTTGAAGCTGGAGTTTCGCTTGAATTTGCAAACTCTACCTGATTTGATAATGTTCTAAGGAGTGTCCACCAGCAATAAGGCATGAAGTTTGTAGAGCATTACACGAGCTATCTAATATCTTGTTTTGTTTTTACTTAGTTTTCATAGTTTTGACGTGCATGTAAATAATCACCCACCGGCGAACCGCACAGTTAAATTTGTTTTATTTATTACGCGTTTCGAGATTAAATAAAAAAAACTCGATTTGAAATTTTGTTAAGCGTGTATGGGGCTAACAGAAAGTTATGTTATTATACCCGCCGTTCAAAAAATATTACCTCTTTACAATTGTTTGAAGTTGGGGTTTAGCTTGAACTTGCAAACTCTGCACGATTTGATAATGTTCTAAGGAGTGTCCACCAGCAATGAGGCATAAAATTTGTAGAGCAACACACGAGCTATCTGATATCGTCTTTTGTTTTTACTTAGCTTTCCAAGTTTTGATGCGAATGTAAATAATCACCCACCGGCGAACCGCACAGTTAAATTTGTGTTATTTATTACGCGTTTTGAGAAAAAAAATAAGGAGCTCGAATTCGGATTTTATTTAACGTGTATAGGCCTAACAGAAAATTATTTTATCACACCCGCCTATCAAATAAAATTACCCCTTTACAAGCGTTTGAAGCTGGAGTTTCGCTTGAATTTGCAAACTCTGCCCGATTTCATTATGTTCTAAGGAGTGTCCACCAGCAATAAGCCATGTCATTTGTAGAGCAACACATGAGCTATCTACTTAATATCTTGTTTTGTTTTTACTTAGCTTTCCTAGTTTTGACGTGCATGTAAATAATCACCCAGCGGCGAGCCGCACAGTTAAATTTGTTTTATTTATTACGCGTATCGAGATTAAAGAAAAAAAAATCGATTTGAAGAATTGTTAAGCGTGTATGGGGCTAACAGAAAGTTATGTTATTATACCCGCCGTTCAAAAAATATTACCTCTTTACAATTGTTTGAAGTTGGGGTTTAGCTTGAACTTGCAAACTCTGCACGATTTGATAATGTTCTAAGGAGTGTCCACCAGCAATAAGGCATAAAATTTGTAGAGCAGCATACGAGCTATCTGATATCGTCTTTTGTTTTTACTTAGCTTTCCAAGTTTTGATGCGAATGTAAATAATCACCCACCGGCGAACCGCACAGTTAAATTTGTGTTATTTATTACGCGTTTTGAGAAAAAAAATAAGGAGCTCGAATTCGGATTTTATTTAACGTGTATAGGCCTAACAGAAAATTATTTTATCACACCCGCCTATCAAATAAAATTACCCCTTTACAAGCGTTTGAAGCTGGAGTTTCGCTTGAATTTGCAAACTCTGCCCGATTTCATTATGTTCTAAGGAGTGTCCACCAGCAATAAGCCATGTCATTTGTAGAGCAACACATGAGCTATCTACTTAATATCTTGTTTTGTTTTTACTTAGCTTTCCTAGTTTTGACGTGCATGTAAATAATCACCCAGCGGCGAGCCGCACAGTTAAATTTGTTTTATTTATTACGCGTATCGAGATTAAAGAAAAAAAAATCGATTTGAAGAATTGTTAAGCGTGTATGGGGCTAACAGAAAGTTATGTTATTATACCCGCCGTTCAAAAAATATTACCTCTTCACAATTGTTTGAAGTTGGGGTTTAGCTTGAACTTGCAAACTCTGCACGATTTGATAATGTTCTAAGGAGTGTCCACCAGCAATAAGGCATACAATTTGTAGAGCAACACACGAGCTATCTGATATCGTCTTTTGTTTTTACTTAGCTTTCCTAGTGTTGACGTGAATGTAAATAATCACCCACCGGCGAACCGCACAGTTAAATTTGTGTTATTTATTACGCATTTTGAGAAAAAAAATAAGGAGCTCGAATTCAGATTTTATTTAACGTGTATAGGCCTAACAGAAAATTATTTTATCACACCCGCCTATCAAATAAAATTACCCCTTTACAAGCGTTTGAAGCTGGAGTTTCGCTTGAATTTGCAAACTGTGCCCAATTTGATAATGTTCTAAGGAGTGTCCACCAGCAATAGGCCATGTCATTTGTAGAGCAACACACGATCTATCTAATATCGTGTCTTGTTTTTACTTAGATTTCCTAGTTTTGACGTGAATGTAAATAATCACCCAGCGGCGAGCCGCACAGATAAGTTTGTTTTATTTATTACACGTTTCGAGATTAAATTAAAAAAAACTCGATTTGAAATTTTGTTAAGCGTGTATGGGGCTAACAGAAAGATGTTATTATACCCGCCGTTCAAAAAACATTACCTCTTTACAAACGTTTGAATTTGGAGTTTAGCTTGAACTTGCAAACTCTGCACGATTTGATAATGTTCTAAGGAGTGTTCACCAGCAATAAGGCATAAAATTTGTAGAGCAGCACACGAGCTATCTGATATCGTCTTTTGTTTTTACTTAGCTTTCCAAGTTTTGATGCGAATGTAAATAATCACCCACCGGCGAACCGCACAGTTAAATTTGTGTTATTTATTACGCGTTTTGTGAAAAAAAATAAGGAGCTCGAATTCGGAATTTATTTAACGTCTATAGGCCTAACAGAATTTTTTTTTATCACACCCCCCTATCCATTAAAATTACCCCTTTACAAGCGTTTGAAGCTGGAATTTCGCTTGAACTTGCAAACTCTGCCTGATTTGATAATGTTCTAAGGAGTGTCCACCAGCAATAAGCCATGTCATTTGTAGAGCAGCACACGAGCTATCTGATATCGTCTTTTGTTTTTACTTAGCTTTCCAAGTTTTGATGCGAATGTAAATAATCACCCACCGGCGAACCGCACAGTTAAATTTGTGTTATTTATTACGCGTTTTGAGAAAAAAAATAAGGAGCTCGAATTCGGATTTTATTTAACGTCTATAGGCCTAACAGAAAATTATTTTATCACACCCCCCTATCCATTAAAATTACCCCTTTACAAGCGTTTGAAGCTGGAGTTTCGCTTGAACTTGCAAACTCTGCCTGATTTGATAATGTTCTAAGGAGTGTCCACCAGCAATAAGGCATGAAGTTTGTAGAGCAACACACGAGCTATCTAACATCTTGTTTTGTTTTTACTTAGCTTTCCTAGTTTTGACGTGCATGTAAATAATCACCCAGCGGCGAGCCGCACAGTTAAATTTGTTTTATTTATTACGCGTTTCGAGATTAAATAAAAAAAACTCGATTTGAAAAATTGTTAAGCGTGTATGGGGCTAACAGAAAGTTATGTTATTATACCCGCCGTTCAAAAAATATTACCTCTTTACAATTGTTTGAAGTTGGGGTTTAGCTTGAACTTGCAAACTCTGCACGATTTGATAATGTTCTAAGGAGTGTCCACCAGCAATAAGGCATAAAATTTGTAGAGCAGCATACGAGCTATCTGATATCGTCTTTTGTTTTTACTTAGCTTTCCAAGTTTTGATGCGAATGTAAATAATCACCCACCGGCGAACCGCACAGTTAAATTTGTGTTATTTATTACGCGTTTTGAGAAAAAAAATAAGGAGCTCGAATTCGGATTTTATTTAACGTGTATAGGCCTAACAGAAAATTATTTTATCACACCCGCCTATCAAATAAAATTACCCCTTTACAAGCGTTTGAAGCTGGAGTTTCGCTTGAATTTGCAAACTGTGCCCAATTTGATAATGTTCTAAGGAGTGTCCACCAGCAATAGGCCATGTCATTTGTAGAGCAACACACGGTCTATCTAATATCGTGTCTTGTTTTTACTTAGATATCCTAGTTTTGACGTGAATGTAAATAATCACCCACCGGCGAACCGCACAGTTAAATTTGTGTTATTTATTACGCGTTTTGAGAAAAATAATAAGGAATTCGAATTTGGATTTTATTAAACGTCTATAGGCCTAACAGGAAATTATTTTATCACACCCCCCTATCCATTAAAATTACCCCTTTACAAGCGTTTGAAGTTGGAGCTTAGCATTACCTTCCAAACTTTGAGCGATTTGACAATGTTCTAAGGAGTGTCCACCAGCAATAAGGCATGAATATTGTAGAGCAACACACGAGCTATCTAATATCGTCTTTTGTTTTTACTTAGCTTTCCAAGTTTTGATGCGAATGTAAATAATCACCCACCGGCGAACCGCACAGTTAAATTTGTGTTATTTATTACGCGTTTTGAGAAAAAAAATAAGGAGCTCGAACTCGGATTTTATTTAACGTCTATAGGCCTAACAGAAAATTATTTTATCACACCCCCCTATCCATTAAAATTACCCCTTTACAAGCGTTTGAAGCTGGAGTTTCGCTTGAACTTGCAAACTCTGCCTGATTTGATAATGTTCTAAGGAGTGTCCACCAGCAATAAGGCATGAAGTTTGTAGAGCAACACACGAGCTATCTAACATCTTGTTTTGTTTTTACTTAGCTTTCCTAGTTTTGACGTGAATGTAAATAATCACCCAGCGGCGAGCCGCACAGTTAAATTTGTGTTATTTATTACGCGTTTCGAGATTAAATAAAAACTAACTCGATTTGGAATTTTGTTCAGCGTGTATGGGGCTAACAGAAAGTTATGTTATTATACCCGCCGGTCAAAAAACATTACCTCTTTACAAGCGTTTGAAGTTTTAGCTTAGCATTACCTTCCAAACTTTGAGCGATTTGACAATGTTATAAGGAGTGTCCACCAGCAATAAGGCATGAATATTGTAGAGCAACACACGATCTATCTAATATCGTCTCTTGTTTTTACTTAGCTTTCCTAGTTTTGACGTGAATGTAAATAATCACCCACCGGCGAACCGCACAGTTAAATTTGTGTTATTTATTATGCGTTTTGAGAAAAAAAATAAGGAGCTCGAATTCGGATTTTATTAAACGTGTATAGGCCTAACAGAAAATTATTTTATCACACCCGCCTATCAAATAAAATTACCCCTTTACAAGCGTTTGAAGCTGGAGTTTCGCTTGAATTTGCAAACTGTGCCCAATTTGATAATGTTCTAAGGAGTGTCCACCAGCAATAGGCCATGTCATTTGTAGAGCAACACACGAGCTATCTAATATCGTTTTTTGTTTTTACTTTGCTTTCCTAGTTTTGACACGAATGTAAATAATCACCCAGCGGCGAGCCGCACAGTTAAGTTTGTTTTATTTATTACACGTTTCGAGATTAAATAAAAAAAAACTCGATTTATAATTTTTTTAAGCGTGTATGGGGCTAACAGAAAGTAATGTTATTATACCCGCCGGTGAAAAAAAAGTACTTCTTTACAAGCGTTTGAAGTTGGAGTTTAGCATTACTTTCCAAACTTTGAGCGATTTGACAATGTTCTAAGGAGTGTCCACCAGCAATAAGGCATGAATATTGTAGAGCAACACACGATCTATCTAATATCGTCTCTTGTTTTTACTTAGCTTTCCTAGTTTTGACGTGAATGTAAATAATCACCCACCGGCGAACCGCACAGTTAAATTTGTGTTATTTATTACGTGTTTTGAGAAAAAAATAAGGAGCTCGAATTCGGATTTTATAAAACGTGTATAGGCCTAACAGAAAATTATTTTATCACACCCGCCTATCAAATAAAATTACCCCTTTACAAGCGTTTGAAGCTGGAGTTTCGCTTGAATTTGCAAACTCTGCCCGATTTGATAATGTTCTAAAGAGTGTCCACCACCAATAAGCCATGTCATTCGTAGAGCAAAACACGAGCTTTCTAATATCATTTTTTGTTTTTACTTAGCTTTCCTAGTTTTGACGTGAATGTTAATAATCACCCAGCGGCGAGCCGCACAGTTAAATTTGTGTTAATCCACTAAAATAATACAACACTATTAGTCCTTCGCCGCGTCTGTCTATCTGTCTGCCCGTGTGTTCGCAATAATTTCAAAAACTACTGAATGGATCTTCATGCAGTTTTCATATAGGTAGGTATCGAATCGACAGAGTGGTTATCGAGGAAGTAGTCTAGCCATCTGAAGGGACTCAAGCTTCGAGTAATAAAGTCATTATTTTTCACCTGACAAAAATCTATCCACTTAGGCCAGGTGCAGTGAACAAAAGGCCTCACATTAAATATCTAGCCCGCATCAAAAGGTTTTGTGCCGCCACTGCGTTTACCTGAACATCTGTGTATGGTACAAATATAAAGGCATCTCGAATGCCATTGTTCTATTATCGTAGGTAAGGAGATAGAGTCAATAGTCAATTAACCTTTAAGGTTGGTCGTTACGTATTTTTTTGCAGCTTTAGTAAATAAAGCTACTGTTACTTTATGTGTAAGCAGTACGTATGTAAAACAAGCTTGCTTAGCTCACAATCAACCTTTGTGTGAATTGTCCACATTTTTTTTATGGTCTTACTTATAAAACTACTGTATAGATATTGTTGTTAATGTATACCATGTTTATCAATTTTTCAGAAACAAATTGTTGAAACTGGGAGTGGTCATCAGAACGATGAAACAGTAAAGAGATGGGTGCGGGAGAATAATACAATTGCTCCAATATTTCATGGCTTCGAAGCGTATTCGACTCTCATTATTTTTGGTTCATGTTATGTATATGCACAATTATTCAATTATTTTTCCGTGTTATGTATCTGATCGTAATTGTTACCCATTTACATGTTTTAATTTCCTTTTTTTTTTCAAAATTTCAACTAATTCCTCTGGACTGCTGTTTTAGACTCTTCTCAAAAGGCAAGTCTGCTGGCAAGTCACTAGCATTGATCGTGTCCTCCGTAGCTTACATTGCGTCATTATTTCAATAATGATCACAGTATAATTTCATCTACAGTTGACACTGCAAGGATCATAACACACTTTACCTCACTTTAACTCACTTTTTTTTCAATTTTGAGTTACAATCATGATTTCGCAAGAAAAAAAAATCTTTTTTCTTAACTCTCGTATCTCAACGTCTCTTAATTCCTTTGCATTAGAAAGTTAGAGCATAGAAGAACATTGTAACTAAGGGTGTACTGGGGTGAATAAAATAGCAACTTTAACTTTTTTTTTAATGTATGATGACCAGATGGTCCCAAAGGAAGACCAGCGCCGTTCGCAAGACCGGCAGATTGCTGATTTGGGACCATTTCGTGACATACATGCCTTTATTTTGTTTTTTTCTCTATTTTATTATATATTCATTGTTTCTCACCAATAAATGTTATCTTTCTTTCTTTCAACTTAACAAGAAACTAACTTTGTCGAAAAGGCATGAAAAAATTGTATTACTATTTACATTTTTATTCCTCGACATAACCTTACTAAAATTTAATACTTAAATACAAAGAGAATTGTATGTCTGAGTTTCGGCATAGTTTTCCAAACGTAATATTCTTATGTTATAGAAAAGGGTAAAAGAAATGTATTTTTTGTGACTAAACAATCAAAAACTTTTTTAGTTTTAGCTTTGTTCACTGTAATGTACACGGCGGTTTTGTATGGTTTTATTAAAAAAATATAAATATTTGATGCGCCACCCTGTTAAGTTAGTGAAAATGAGTTGCGATCATATTCCTTGCAGGTGTCGAACGATGATTATTGCATGTAATTTTTCCGACTTTTTATAACCGATTGCTAGACGAAATACATTTTTGTGTTTTTACAATGTTGTAGTTTAATTTTGTAAATGTTTATAATCTCTATTTAATAGGCGTTGTTTCCGTGAATCAAACGCATCATATATGATAAATAATAGTAGTAATTGACTTTGACTTTGAGTTGTAAAAATGTCAAGTTAATCAATTTCTTTTTGAATGCAGCGTCATTTCTTTTTTTTACAAGTCTTTGTTTTATAGCTTGTTACAAAAAAACACACTTAAAATACGATCTTTTTTCGATTACACATCTTTTTTACTCTAATTTACAATATGAATAGCTATTTTAACGTGATACGGAAACATAACGTTCTTTATTAGTTTACTTTATTTTTTATAACAAGTTAGGCATACCATAACAATTGCCTTAATATTATTTTCAGGTACCTATTAAGTAGGTATGTCCGACGACAGCTTCATTTATAAAAAAAATCTTTGCATATTAAGTCTTAATATCTGACGTAGGTATGGTAAGGTATGTTATGGTACGGTAATGTATGGTACGGTACGGTATGGTAATGTATACATAGTAAGGTATGGTAAAGTAAAGCGCTTAATTCTAAACTCACAAAAGGGGCGAGTGACACTCATGGAATTTTCGGAGAGAATGGGAGTGACTATGGGGAAGGTGGAGGTCACTGGTCTTAAAAAAAGCCCAATTCTTTGGGTGTCACCTGACCCTAATGTTCAGTTTATTTTTATGCTAAGAATCTACTTAATTTTACTGAGAATTGAAGAAATGTTTCAAGTGGAAGTGAAGGAAGATTTTCATTAAATGTGTATTTTCGTTAAAATTAGTTTTATATATTGTAACGTTTCATTTGCTCTGCTTACCCCATTTGGGAAAGCAGGCGTGATGATGTTTGTATGTGTGTGTGTGTGTGTGTGTGTGTGTGTGTGTGTGTGTGTGTGTGTGTGTGTGTGTGTGTGTGTGTGTGTGTGTGTGTGTGTGTGTGTGTGTGTGTGTGTATGTATGTGTGTGTGTGTGAGTGTAATTTTTTCTATGTACGACTGTTAAAATATTTTTTTATACTTCTTAAAAGATGCTAGCAGAGTACTGGAACTGATCCGTAGCTTATATTGACTGAGCCTGAGTGAGAAAAGATTCAAGTGACATTCAAAGAATTTTCGGAGAGGCTCGGGAGTGACTATGGGGGAGGTGGAGATCACACTTTGTTCTTTGAAGGTTGCTTGGCATAAATGATCAGTAATTAGTGATTTACTTTCGAATTAAGTGCGTGAAGCGTTAGGTGGAAAACAAAAAACTAAGCAACCTACAAAAAACCATAAAAACATTTTATCTACCAGTTTAAAGTCGGTGCCTCAGCACGAGCTAGTAGAAGTGATAGAAGTCCCATAGATAGTAAATATACGAATTCAGATTGGAGTGAGAAATAAAGTGTACGAAGTATAATTTGGTCATACAAAACAGTAAGCAGCAATATGGCCGCCTATTGTATAGCTTACCGTGGTCGTACCTATTGTCTTTCAGCTTACCTAAAGTAAGTAGGTATTTTCTCTATGCACCTGTTTTCTGTACCTACCTATTTTTTACTAAGTCGGGTACAGTAAAGCGTCTTTACATTGTTTTGTACAAAAAGCCCAATGGAACAATTTCATTTACCTGCCTGCCCCTGCACCTGCCCGTCTATAAGCACCGCCTTCAAACTTAGAACAATAACGTACTACTACGGTAAGGGGTTATACCACAGGTAGCGAAGAAAACAAAAGACCGTCATCAGCATAGGATAAGTCATTAAACAAGTGGCTGTATCCCAAGTATACTACAAAATAATGCCATAACATTCCAATGCGATGCCATTTTATCGCATCTACCATTCCTGTTTACTTATGTATACTTTATTACTGTTATGGCACTCCAGATCTATACCTTATCATGTCTTAAATGCAAATGTTTAAATATGTGACTGTTTGTTGCCTTAATAAATTAAAAAAAATAAATAAAAATAATGAAATAAGTTTTGTTAAAAATTTACTGGTTGATTTGATCTTACACCACTTTTTAGGGTTAAGTAGCCAAAAGTGAAAAAACGGAACCCATTTAGCTTCGCCATGTCTTCCTGTTTGACTGTCCATCCGTGGCTTTGCTCAGGGACTATTAATGCTAGAAAACTAATTTTGCACGGATATATACATATGTAAACTATGCCGACAAAATAGTACAATAAAAAATAAAAAATAATTTTTTTTGGAGTGCTTTCCATAGACTTAATGTGACCTGAGGGTGATTTTTAGGGTTCCGGAACAATAAGCGCAAAAATAGAACCCTTATAGTTACGTCAAGTTCGTCTGTCTGTCCGTCCGTCCGTATGTTACAGGCATTTTACTCGAAAACAACAAGATTATATCAATGAAATTTAGAGTACAGATGTCTTGTCAAAGCCGATATTTAGTTTTGTAGTTAAATTACAAAAATAAATATTTATGGGAGGGGGGGGGGGAGGGGGGCACTCCATACACAGGCCTCGGCAGGAATGTCATTTCGTGGATTCGTTTCTATTGAAGGACTCGGCTATGCCTCGTCCTTCAAAACCATACTCATCCACGAAGTGACTTTTCCCGCCCTCTGCAGTAATATACTATTTCTGTTAGCTCTATACACGCTTCATAAAATTTAAATTTGAGCTCCTTATTTTAATAAATAAAGCTCCTTATTTAAATAAGCGTAATAAATAACACAAATTTAACTGTGCGGTTCGCCGGTGGGTGATTATTTACATTCGCATCAAAACTTGGAAAGCTAAGTAAAAACAAAAGACAATATCAGATAGCTCGTGTGTTGCTCTACAATATTCATGCCTTATTGCTGGTGGACACTCCTTAGAACATTGTCAAATCGCTCAAAGTTTGGAAGGTAATGCTAATCTCTAACTTCAAACGCTTGTAAAGAAGTACTTTTTTTTTCACCGGCGGGTATAATAACATTACTTTCTGTTAGCCCCATACACGCTTAAAAAAAATATTTTCTCCAACTTGCTCGGAAATGTTCTCATTAATGTTGGAAATATCGACCGGGAAGTCCATCGTTATATGCGTTGATCCGATAATAAATTTAAAAAAAAAGTGACATTACTTCCTGGACATGTCCGGGAAGTGTTTATTATCGGGCAGGTTTTTTTACTTTTAATTTCATCCAAGACCGAAAATTCACCAAACAGCCAGCTAACTGTTTAATAATCACGTACAAAACCGAGATTTTAAAAAAATGTTTTCTGCGTTTAGCTAATGCCTAACTGATTGTGTCCAAATCATAATAAGGTGTATTGAGACTTAATTATCTTCTCGGACTACTAAATATTTTGTAACAAAGAGAAGTTTTTTTATGTTGTGCGTTTAGGAATTGCCGTTTGAACTAAAAATAAAAATGTATTATATTTTTATTTACTAATCTTATAACTTTTTCTTTTAATTTATTTTGATTACTATATTTTATGTGGAACCAAACATACGATTCGGACCCAAATCTTTAATATCGAAATTGAGGCGGGAACGTGAATTTCATTCTGTCAAAGATTTTCTGCCGTGTTATTTTTACGAAAATAAAATGAGTTGGTTCTATAATTAGTGATGAAAATATCCTAATGGGCACGCAGCATCTTTTATCAGTAAGGTTTATTTTTATTACTATAAAAGTGTTAATTTTGTTTAGATTGTAGGTAGATTGTTACATAAATATATTGTGCCGAATAAATATAATGTTTTCGGTTTCTTTCCTCGCATATTTGGAGAAAAGCAGTATACATGCCTCGGCAGGAATGTAATTTCGTGGATTCGTTTCTATTGAAGGACTCGGCTACGCCACGTCCTTCAAAACCATGCTCATCCACGAAATGACTTTTTCCGCCCTCTGCAGTAATATACTAAAATCGAGTTTTTTTTTATTTAATCTCGAAACGTGTAATAAATAAAACAAACTTAACTGTGCGGCTCGCCGCTGGGTGATTATTTACATTCGCGTCAAAACTAGGAAAGCAAAGTAAAAACAAAAAACGATATTAGATAGCTCGTGTGTTGCTCTACAAATGACATGGCCTATTGCTGGTGGACACTCCTTAGAACATTATCAAATTGGGCACAGTTTGCAAATTCAAGCGAAACTCCAGCTTCAAACGCTTGTAAAGGGGTAATTTTATTTGATAGGCGGGTGTGATAAAATAATTTTCTGTTAGGCCGTTACGTTAAATAAAATCCGAATTCGAGCTCCTTATTTTTTTTTTCTCAAAATGCGTAATAAATAACACAAATTTAACTGTGCGGTTCGCCGGTGGGTGATTATTTACATTCACGTCAAAACTAGGAAAGCTAAGTAAAAACAAGACACGATATTAGATAGATCGTGTGTTGCTCTACAATATTCATACCTTATTGCTGGTGGACACTCCTTAGAACATTGTCAAATCGCTCAAAGTTTGGAAGGTAATGCTAAGCTCCAACTTCAAATGCTTGTAAAGAAGTAATGTTTTTTGACCGGCGGGTATAATAACATAACTTTCTGTTAGCCCCATACACGCTTAACAAAATTCCAAATCGAGTTAGTTTTTATTTAATCTCGAAACGCGTAATAAATAACACAAATTTAACTGTGCGGCTCGCCGCTGGGTGATTATATACATTCACGTCAAAACTAGGAAAGCTAAGTAAAAACAAAACAAGATGTTAGGTAGCTCGTGTGCTGCTCTACAAACTTCATGCCTTATTGCTGGTGGACACTCCTTAGAACATTATCAAATCAGGCAGAGTTTGCAAGTTCAAGCGAAACTCCAGCTTCAAACGCTTGTAAAGGGGTAATTTTATTTGATAGGCGGGTGTGATAAAATAATTTTCTGTTAGGCCTATACACGTTAAATAAAATCCGAATTCAAGCTCCTTATTTTTTTTCTCAAAACGCGTAATAAATAACACAAATTTAACTGTGCGGTTCGCCGGTGGGTGATTATTTACATTCGCATCAAAACTTGGAAAGCTAAGTAAAAACAAAAGACGATATCAGATAGCTCGTGTGCTGCTCTACAAATTTTATGCCTTATTGCTGGTGGACACTCCTTAGAACATTATCAAATCGTGCAGAGTTTGCAAGTTCAAGCTAAACCCCAAGTTCAAACAATTGTAAAGAGGTAATATTTTTTGAACGGCGGGTATAATAACATAACTTTCTGTTAGCCCCATACACGCTTAACAATTTTTCAAATCGAGTTTTTTTTATTTAATCTCGAAACGCGTAATAAATAAAACAAATTTAACTGTGCGGCTCGCCGCTGGGTGATTATTTACATGCACGTCAAAACTAGGAAAGCTAAGTAAAAACAAAACAAGATGTTAGATAGCTCGTGTGTTGCTCTACAAATGACATGGCTTATTGCTGGTGGACACTCCTTAGAACATAATGAAATCGGGCAGAGTTTGCAAATTCAAGCGAAACTCCAGCTTCAAACGCTTGTAAAGGGGTAATTTTATTTGATAGGCGGGTGTGACAAAATAATTTTCTGTTAGGCCTATACACGTTAAATAAAATCTGAATTCAAGCTCCTTATTTTTTTTCTCAAAATGCGTAATAAATAACACAAATTTAACTGTGCGGTTCGCCGGTGGGTGATTATTTACATTCACGTCAAAACTAGGAAAGCTAAGTAAAAACAAGAGACGATATTAGATAGATCGTGTGTTGCTCTACAATATTCATGCCTTATTGCTGGTGGACACTCCTTAGAACATTATCAAATTGGGCACAGTTTGCAAATTTAAGCGAAACTCCAGCTTCAAACGCTTGTAAAGGGGTAATTTTATTTGATAGGCGGGTGTGATAAAATAATTTTCTGTTAGGCCTATACACGTTAAATAAAATCCGAATTCGAGCTCCTTATTTTTTTTTCTCAAAATGCGTAATAAATAACACAAATTTAACTGTGCGGTTCGCCGGTGGGTGATTATTTACATTCACGTCAAAACTAGGAAAGCTAAGTAAAAACAAGAGACGATATTAGATAGATCGTGTGTTGCTCTACAATATTCATGCCTTATTGCTGGTGGACACTCCTTAGAACATTGTCAAATCGCTCAAAGTTTGGAAGGTAATGCTAAGCTCCAACTTCAAACGCTTGTAAAGAAGTAATGTTTTTTGACCGGCGGGTATAATAACATAACTTTCTGTTAGCCCCATACACGCTTAGCAAAATTCCAAATCGAGTTAGTTTTTATTTAATCTCGAAACGCGTAATAAATAACACAAATTTAACTGTGCGGCTCGCCGCTGGGTGATTATTTACATTCACGTCAAAACTAGGAAAGCTAAGTAAAAACAAAACAAGATGTTAGATAGCTCGTGTGTTGCTCTACAAACTTCATGCCTTATTGCTGGTGGACACTCCTTAGAACATTATCAAATCAGGCAGAGTTTGCAAGTTCAAGCGAAACTCCAGCTTCAAACGTTTGTAAAGGGGTAATTTTAATGGATAGGCGGGTGTGATAAAATAATTTTCTGTTAGGCCTATAGACGTTAAATAAAATCCGAATTCGAGCTCCTTATTTTTTTTCTCAAAACGCGTAATAAATAACACAAATTTAACTGTGCGGTTCGCCGGTGGGTGATTATTTACATTCGCATCAAAACTTGGAAAGCTAAGTAAAAACAAAAGACGATATCAGATAGCTCGTGTGTTGTTCTACAAATTTTATGCCTTATTGCTGGTGGACACTCCTTAGAACATTATCAAATCGTGCAGAGTTTGCAAGTTCAAGCTAAACCCCAACTTCAAACAATTGTAAAGAGGTAATATTTTTTGAACGGCGGGTATAATAACATAACTTTCTGTTAGCCCCATACACGCTTAACAATTTTTCAAATCGAGTTTTTTTTATTTAATATCGAAACGCGTAATAAATAAAACAAATTTAACTGTGCGGCTCGCCGCTGGGTGATTATTTACATGCACGTCAAAACTAGGAAAGCTAAGTAAAAACAAAACAAGATATTAGATAGCTCGTGTGCTGCTCTACAAATGACATGGCTTATTGCTGGTGGACACTCCTTAGAACATAATCAAATCGGGCAGAGTTTGCAAATTCTAGCGAAACTCCAGCTTCAAACGCTTGTAAAGGGGTAATTTTATTTGATAGGCGGGTGTGATAAAATAATTTTCTGTTAGGCCTATAGACGTTAAATAAAATCCGAATTCAAGCTCCTTATTTTTTTTCTCAAAACGCGTAATAAATAACACAAATTTAACTGTGCGGTTCACCGGTGGGTGATTATTTACATTCGCATCAAAACTTGGAAAGCTAAGTAAAAACAAAAGACGATATCAGATAGCTCGTGTGCTGCTCTACAAATTTTATGCCTTATTGCTGGTGGACACTCCTTAGAACATTATCAAATCGTGCAGAGTTTGCAAGTTCAAGCTAAACCCCAACTTCAAACAATTGTAAAGAGGTAATATTTTTTGAACGGCGGGTATAATAACATAACTTTCTGTTAGCCCCATACACGCTTAACAATTTTTCAAATCGAGTTTTTTTTATTTAATCTCGAAACGCGTAATAAATAAAACAAATTTAACTGTGCGGCTCGCCGCTGGGTGATTATTTACATGCACGTCAAAACTAGGAAAGCTAAGTAAAAACAAAACAAGATGTTAGATAGCTCGTGTGTTGCTCTACAAATGACATGGCTTATTGCTGGTGGACACTCCTTAGAACATAATGAAATCGGGCAGAGTTTGCAAA
Organism: Choristoneura rosaceana; assembly: GCA_037349165.1. Taxonomy (NCBI): domain Eukaryota; kingdom Metazoa; phylum Arthropoda; class Insecta; order Lepidoptera; family Tortricidae; genus Choristoneura; species Choristoneura rosaceana. Next base: position 3,693,291 of record JAZBNJ010000019.1, read on the forward strand.
TTCAAGCGAAACTCCAGCTTCAAACGCTTGTAAAGGGGTAATTTTATTTGATAGGCGGGTGTGACAAAATAATTTTCTGTTAGGCCTATACACGTTTAGGGGTGGTTGCGTGGAGTTGAATAAAAGAGTTTGAACTATTAACACTTATATTATAATAATAACTTAAGTTTGTAAGTTACAACATGACCACTGAGTACCGCTACTTAAGGCTGGGGCGTGTACGTCCACCAGTAAGCTCCGCGAGTTACTAGTTACCAAACGGGCCCGTGGGCCAAAGCGTTAGCTGCTGAGTCAACTCATATTCCAGTGCACACGTACTGGGATATGAGCTGACTCTGCGTAAGGCTACTGTGTCCCTACATCACTCCCCCCTTTAATTTTTTATACAAAAAAAAATTATTAAAGCATCCAGTCTCGCGACCTCGTGTACGAGGTCCTCTGTTGCCGCGTTCATACCGGCCCTGTCTGGCGACTTCGCTACTGCCGCGACTTGTCCTGATCTTGTCGCCTCCAATACGCTGTCGGCGATAACGGCAAGACTATGCAAGTCTTTATCTGTCGCTGTCGCCAGCACTGCCCTAACTGTTGGCGGTAGCAGTCTCTTCCACATAATTTTTAACGTCTCCTCAGGGAAACCGTCGCCTGCCAACTCCTTCATTCTCCTGAGGAGCTGTGTAGCCTTTTGCTCCCCAAGCTCTAAGTCTCCTAGCTTCTCCAATTTCTTTTCTTTCGAATCTTCGAATATTTCTAGCAGCCTGTCCTTCAGCGCCCGGTACATTGCCTCCGCTGGCGGGTTCGCCAGGAAATCGGTGATCTGTAAGATCACTGCCTTGGGTAGTTTAGATACCACCATGTCGAAATTTGCCGCGTCCCCCGCTTTCAGCGGTTTTAACACGGCCTCGGCTCGTGTGAACCACACTCTGGGCTCGTCCTCCCAAAATTCCGGGATGCGCGCTGCCACCGAAACCGCCATGACGGTTTCCTCCTTGCGTTCCGACATTTTCACTTCCGGCGCTTTTTCGTCTTGCATTTTCTTTTATTCCACGCGGGGTCACCACTTTAGGGGTGGTTGCGTGGAGTTGAATAAAAGAGTTTGAACTATTAACACTTATATTATAATAATAACTTAAGTTTGTAAGTTACAACATGACCACTGAGTACCGCTACTTAAGGCTGGGGCGTGTACGTCCACCAGTAAGCTCCGCGAGTTACTAGTTACCAAACGGGCCCGTGGGCCAAAGCGTTAGCTGCTGAGTCAACTCATATTCCAGTGCACACGTACTGGGATATGAGCTGACTCTGCGTAAGGCTACTGTGTCCCTACACACGTTAAATAAAATCTGAATTCAAGCTCCTTATTTTTTTTCTCAAAATGCGTAATAAATAACACAAATTTAACTGTGCGGTTCGCCGGTGGGTGATTATTTACATTCACGTCAAAACTAGGAAAGCTAAGTAAAAACAAGAGACGATATTAGATAGATCGTGTGTTGCTCTACAATATTCATGCCTTATTGCTGGTGGACACTCCTTAGAACATTATCAAATTGGGCACAGTTTGCAAATTTAAGCGAAACTCCAGCTTCAAACGCTTGTAAAGGGGTAATTTTATTTGATAGGCGGGTGTGATAAAATAATTTTCTGTTAGGCCTAAACACGTTAAATAAAATCCGAATTCGAGCTCCTTATTTTTTTTTCTCAAAATGCGTAATAAATAACACAAATTTAACTGTGCGGTTCGCCGGTGGGTGATTATTTACATTCACGTCAAAACTAGGAAAGCTAAGTAAAAACAAGAGACGATATTAGATAGATCGTGTGTTGCTCTACAATATTCATGCCTTATTGCTGGTGGACACTCCTTAGAACATTGTCAAATCGCTCAAAGTTTGGAAGGTAATGCTAAGCTCCAACTTCAAACGCTTGTAAAGAAGTAATGTTTTTTGACCGGCGGGTATAATAACATAACTTTCTGTTAGCCCCATATACGCTTAGCAAAATTCCAAATCGAGTTAGTTTTTATTTAATCTCGAAACGCGTAATAAATAACACAAATTTAACTGTGCGGCTCGCCGCTGGGTGATTATTTACATTCACGTCAAAACTAGGAAAGCTAAGTAAAAACAAAACAAGATGTTAGATAGCTCGTGTGTTGCTCTACAAACTTCATGCCTTATTGCTGGTGGACACTCCTTAGAACATTATTAAATCAGGCAGAGTTTGCAAGTTCAAGCGAAACTCCAGCTTCAAACGTTTGTAAAGGGGTAATTTTAATGGATAGGCGGGTGTGATAAAATAATTTTCTGTTAGGCCTATAGACGTTAAATAAAATCCGAATTCGAGCTCCTTATTTTTTTTCTCAAAACGCGTAATAAATAACACAAATTTAACTGTGCGGTTCGCCGGTGGGTGATTATTTACATTCGCATCAAAACTTGGAAAGCTAAGTAAAAACAAAAGACGATATCAGATAGCTCGTGTGTTGTTCTACAAATTTTATGCCTTATTGCTGGTGGACACTCCTTAGAACATTATCAAATCGTGCAGAGTTTGCAAGTTCAAGCTAAACCCCAACTTCAAACAATTGTAAAGAGGTAATATTTTTTGAACGGCGGGTATAATAACATAACTTTCTGTTAGCCCCATACACGCTTAACAATTTTTCAAATCGAGTTTTTTTTATTTAATATCGAAACGCGTAATAAATAAAACAAATTTAACTGTGCGGCTCGCCGCTGGGTGATTATTTACATGCACGTCAAAACTAGGAAAGCTAAGTAAAAACAAAACAAGATATTAGATAGCTCGTGTGTTGCTCTACAAATGACATGGCTTATTGGTGGTGGACACTCCTTAGAACATTATCAAATCAGGTAGAGTTTGCAAATTCAAGCGAAACTCCAGCTTCAAACGCTTGTAAAGGGGTAATTTTATTTGATAGGCGGTAGTGATAAAATAATTTTCTGTTAGGCCTATACACGTTTAATAAAATCCGAATTCGAGCTCCTTATTTTTTTTCTCAAAACGCGTAATAAATAACACAAATTTAACTGTGCGGTTCGCCGGTGGGTGATTATTTACATTCACGTCAAAACTAGGAAATCTAAGTAAAAACAAAACAAGATATTAGATAGCTCGTGTGTTGCTCTACAAACTTCATGCCTTATTGCTGGTGGACACTCCTTAGAACATTATCAAATCAGGTAGAGTTTGCAAATTCAAGCGAAACTCCAGCTTCAAACGCTTGTAAAGGGGTAATTTTATTTGATAGGCGGGTGTGATAAAATAATGTTCAGTTAGGCCTATAGACATAACATGTCGAATTTCAGCAAAGTTTGTGTTTTTAACCCTTTAACGCCCAAGACATTTTTTTTCTATTTTTCTTTGACTTATGCCGATATACGGGTTGTTTGACGTTTAAATGTCCCAAAAAAAATACTAAAAAAAATCTTATATCTGTATATACATAGAAAACATATGTTGAAAATACTCAACATTGCCCAACATTGAACGAAGAGGCTGTGAAGACGTATGTTGAATATACTCAACATTGTCCAACATTGTACGTACAACGTATGTTGAATATACTTAACATTGCTCGCGGTGAGGTAAGTATTCAATAACATATATTGTAAACAAATTTATATAATTAGACACATATAAAGAAAAAATACAATTTCTTTTTACTCCTGAAGAGAGCCGCATGTCAAATTTTGTGTACTTCATACTTATATAGCCGCTATTGCAGTACTTACACCTTCCGTATGTCGTGAACTCCAGAACAGCCAGGCATTATTGACACATATTATATGATTCCTTAACAACAATACCTGAACAATGATCGCTAAACTGTACAATTTCATTTGGCGGTCTAGTTTTTGGCCCAAAGAATGGACAATCAGTATTTATACCACTTCATAAGGAAGGTTCGACAAAGGACGGCGGGAACCACCATACTTCTAATCTCCATACCATAGCTCTACTCTCATGCAGGCAAGGAAAAAGCAAGCAAAGTAAGTGTCCTTCACATAATCAACAGTCACCTGAAGCATTTTTTAGACTGATAAGTTCTTGACGAAGAAGCAGGATTTGTCAAGAGATTGATACCAGGCAAATTGTTGAAAAGAGTAGAGAGTTCAATAATCCAGTAGTCCTTCCCTTTATTTACTATACAAAGTCATTTGACTGCATGCGTCCAGAGTGGAGCAAGCTATGGTTCATATCACAAGATATAAGAGCACCTGAACATAGTAGGTTTAATTCAAGACTTGTACACTACCAACAAGAGCTACGTAAAGATCGGTGCAGATCCTTTCAAACTAGAAAAGGCGTCCGACAGGGCTGCATGCTGTCACCCATGCTATTTAATAAATATGGAGAATACAACTTTAAAACCCTGCAAAGATGGAGCAAAGTGTTTGTTGAAAATTAACAATATGCTGACGACATTGTGCTATTGACCTCGTCAGTGTCGGGCATGCAATGAACTCGTGCATAGACTTGAAGCTGAGAACGAAGAACATGGTCTTGCAATCAACCGTAGCACGACCAAGTTGATGGTGGTAGATCACGCCGGCCTCCTCTCTGATACACAGACCATTCATGGCATAAGCACTGCAGACAAATGTATACATTTGGGGTCGAAAATATGTGAAGATGGAATGAAGGATGGATTAGAAGGTGCATTGGGATGGGTAAATTTCCCATGACACGGCTCAAGAAATTAGGGCATGTTTCCAGAAACACAAAAATTTTAAAATAATGTAAATAAATGACATGCAGTATAAATATAATGTAAATATATGTCTAGAAATTCGTTAGTCATAGTTGGACGATGTTGAGAATACTCAACATGCATATCGAGTAGTTGATCTGTAGAAGTCTCGCAACGTTGAAAATACTCAACATGCATATTTAAAGTCTTATAGCAAGATATTTTAAGCTTTAAATTATTAGAAATATATTTATAAACAAAGCACATATCTTTAAATATATATTAACGCACAAGTAAAGTTAGTAGAACACCGTAAAATATTTTTAAATAATTAATTCTTACTTGAGGTCCGCCGATGTTTTTCGGCATCGGTGTTATTTTGTCGCTAATTTTTAAAATTGATGCGCAAGAGCATTAAATCCAGGTTCTAAGATGCATTATAAAATGAAGACTCAGATTTAAAAATCAACTTTTAAAAATAAGTTACCAATACACTATAATATTTTTTTGATTTCAATGTTGAGTATTCTCATCACTGCGAATTAAAGGGTTAATTTGGCCGCTGGCCATTTGTGGGCTCTCACGTGGAAACTGGTAAAGCTAAGTGAGCAAAGATGACTTATTTTTAAAGCTCTTGACCTGCCCTACATCGTACATGTTGTTTCCATGGTGGACAACATTTGCAACATGTCGAATTTCTGCAAAGTTTGTGTTTTTAATTTGGCCGCTGGCCATTTGTGGGCTCTCACGTGGAAACTTGTAAAGCTAAGTGAGCAGAGATGACTTATTCTCAAAGCTCTTGACCTGCCCTACATCGTACATGTTGTTTCCATGGTGGACAACATCTGCAACATGTCGAATTTCTGCAAAGTTTGTGTTTTTAATTTGGCCGCTGGCCATTTGTGGGCTCTCACGTGGAAACTGGTAAAGCTAAGTGAGCAGAGATGACTTATTTTCAAAGCGCTTGACCTGCCCTACATCGGACATGTTGTTTCCATGGTGGACAACATCTGCAACATGTCGAATTTCTGCAAAATTTGTTTTTTTTAATTTGGCCGCTGGCCATTTGTGGGCTCTCACGTGGAAACTGGTAAAGCTAAGTGAGCAGAGATGACTTATTTTCAAAGCTCTTGACTTGCCCTACATCGTACATGTTGTTTCCATGGTGGACAACATCTGAAACATGTCGAATTTCTGCAAAGTTTGTGTTTTTAATTTGGCCGCTGGCCATTTGTGGGCTCTCACGTGGAAACTGGTAAAGCTAAGTGAGCAGAGATGACTTAATTTCAAAGCTCTTGACCTGCCCTACATCGTACATGTTGTTTCCATGGTGGACAACATCTGCAACATGTCGAATTTCTGCGCAAAGTTTGTTTTTTGAATTTGGCCGCTGGCCATTTATGGGCTCTCACGTGGAAACTGGTAAAGCTAAGTGAGCAGAGATGACTTATTTTCAAAGCTACTGACCTGCCCTACATCATACATGTTGTTTCCATGGTGGACAACATTTGCAACATGTCGAATTTCTGCAAAGTTTGTGTTTTTAATTTGGCCGCTGGCCATTTGTGGGCTCTCACGTGGAAACTGGTAAAGCTAAGTGAGCAGAGATGACTTATTTTCAAAGCTCTTGACCTGCCCTACATCGTACATGTTGTTTCCATGGTGGACAACATCTGCAACATGTCGAATTTCTGCAACATTTGTGGTTTTAATTTGGCCGCTGGCCATTTGTGGGCTCTCACGTGGAAACTGGTAAAGCTAAGTGAGCAGAGATGACTTATTCTCAAAGCTCTTGACCTGCCCTACATCGTACATGTTGTTTTCATGGTGGACAACATCTGCAAGATGTCGAATTTCTGCAAAGTTTGTGTTTTTAATTTGGCCGCTGGCCATTTGTGGGCTCTCACGTGGAAACTGGTAAAGCTAAGTGAGCAGAGATGACTTATTTTCAAAGCTCTTGACCTGCCCTACATCGTACATGTTGTTTCCATGGTGGACAACATCTGCAACATGTCGAATTTCTGCAAAGTTTGTGTTTTTACTTTGGCCGCTGGCCATTTGTGGGCTCTGACGTGGAAACTGGTAAAGCTAAGTGAGCAGAGATGACTTATTTTTAAAGCTCTTGACCTGCCCTACATCGTACATGTTGTTTCCATGGTGGACAACATCTGCAACATGTCGAATTTCTGCAAAGTTTGTGTTTTTAATTTGGCCGCTGGCCATTTGTGGGCTCTCACGTGGAAACTGGTAAAGCTAAGTGAGCAGAGATGACTTATTCTCAAAGCTCTTGACCTGCCCTACATCGTACATGTTGTTTCCATGGTGGACAACATCTGCAACATGTCGAATTTCTGCAAAGTTTGTTTTTTGAATTTGGCCGCTGGCCATTTGTGGGCTCTCACGTGGAAACTGGTAAAGCTAAGTGAGCAGAGATGACTTATTTTCAAAGCTCTTGACCTGCCCTACATCGTACATGTTGTTTCCATGGTGGACAACATCTGCAACATGTCGAATTTCTGCAAAGTTTGTTTTTTTAATTTGGCCGCTGGCCATTTGTGGGCTCTCACGTGGAAACTGGTAAAGCTAAGTGAGCAGAGATGACTTATTTTCAAAGCTCTTGACCTGCCCTACATCGTACATGTTGTTTCCATGGTGGACAACATCTGCAACATGTCGAATTTCTGCAAAGTTTGTGTTTTTAATTTGGCCGCTGGCCATTTGTGGGCTCTCACGTGGAAACTGGTAAAGCTAAGTGAGCAGAGATGACTTATTTTCAAAGCTCTTGACCTGCCCTACATCGTACATGTTGTTACCATGGTGGACAACATCTGCAACATGTCGAATTTCTGCAAAGTTTGTGTTTTTAATTTGGCCGCTGGCCATTTGTGGGCTCTCACGTGGAAACTGGTAAAGCTAAGTGAGCAGAGATGACTTATTTTCAAAGCTCTTGACCTGCCCTACATCGTACATGTTGTTTCCATGGTGGACAACATCTGCAACATGTCGAATTTCTGCAAAGTTTGTGTTTTTACTTTGGCCGCTGGCCATTTGTGGGCTCTGACGTGGAAACTGGTAAAGCTAAGTGAGCAGAGATGACTTATTTTTAAAGCTCTTGACCTGCCCTACATCGTACATGTTGTTTCCATGGTGGACAACATCTGCAACATGTCGAATTTCTGCAAAGTTTGTGTTTTTAATTTGGCCGCTGGCCATTTGTGGGCTCTCACGTGGAAACTGGTAAAGCTAAGTAAGCAGAGATGACTTATTTTCAAAGCTCTTGACCTGCCCTACATCGTACATGTTGTTTCCATGGTGGACAACATCTGCAACATGTCGAATTTCTGCAAAGTTTGTGTTTTTAATTTGGCCGCTGGCCACTTGTGGGCTCTCACGTGGAAACTGGTAAAGCTAAGTGAGCAGAGATGACTTATTCTCAAAGCTCTTGACCTGCCTTACATCGTACATGTTGTTTCCATGGTGGACAACATCTGCAACATGTCGAATTTCTGCAAAGTTAATTTTTTTAATTTGGCAGCTGGCCATTTGTGGGCTCTCACGTGGAAACTGGTAAAGCTAAGTGAGCAGAGATGACTTATTTTCAAAGCTCCTGACCTGCCCTACATCATACATGTTGTTTCCATGGTGGACAACATCTGCAACATGGCGAATTTCTGCAAAGTTTGTGTTTTTAATTTGGCCGCTGGCCATTTGTGGGCTCTCACGTGGAAACTGGTAAAGCTAAGTGAGCAGAGATGACTTATTTTCAAAGCTCTTGACCTGCCCTACATTGTTCATGTTGTTTCCATGGTGGACAACATCTGCAACATGTCGAATTTCTGCAAAGTTTGTTTTTTGAATTTGGCCGCTGGCCATTTGTGGGCTCTCACGTGGAAACTGGTAAAGCTAAGTGAGCAGAGATGACTTATTCTCAAAGCTCTTGACCTGCCCTACATTGTACATGTTGTTTCCATGGTGGACAACATCTGCAACATGTCGAATTTCTGCAAAGTTTGTTTTTTGAATTTGGCCGCTGGCCATTTGTGGGCTCTCACGTGGAAACTGGTAAAGCTAAGTGAGCAGAGATGACTTATTTTCAAAGCTCCTGACCTGCCCTACGTCATACATGTTGTTTCCATGGTGGACAACATCTGCAACATGGCGAATTTCTGCAAAGTTTGTGTTTTTAATTTGGCCGCTGGCCATTTGTGGGCTCTAACGTGGAAACTGGTAAAGCTAAGTGAGTAGACATGGCTTATTCTCAAAGGTCTTGACCCGCTTTACATCGTTTAGAACACATTATTATAAATTTTACTCAATATCTACATTGCACTATCTTATTACATTAAAGAACTTCTTAATTTGGTAGGGTAATTTTTGTGTGAAGTTAGCGGCCAAATGTTGGCGGCCAAATGTTGGCCAACATTTGGCCGCCAACATTTGGCCGCTAACTTCACACCGGTGATTCCTTAATGATTACATTTCGCCGGCGACACGAAAGCTTTTAAAAGCTCCTAATTATCATGTTAGCCAAATTGCCTTGATTAAAAGCTTTTAAAATTAATATAATTGCATATATTTGACTGATGTTGCATGTCCAAATATATAAGAGTTTTAACGTATCTGAAATTCGCTAGTCTGTAATTATATCGATGTCAGAAAATATAATATGGGACATTTACACGGGGAATGACCCCCGTTGCAGGTAAAATGGACTTATTATGGCCGCTTAGCTATCATTATAAACCATTGTGTTGTTAACAATCACCGAAGCAGTGTGCACGCTATCAAAAATATACATCGCACCTTTTGTATAAAACTGACTCGGTAACTCTATAAGTAAATAATTAATACTCTCTTTGGTATAAACGATTCACTCGTAAATACTACAATAGTTACTCATGCATTCAATTACATATTAAATGATATTGTAACGGATAACTCATATCTTAAATCGAGTTTAGCTCGACTGTTTCGGGCTATTTCGTAGCCCTTCTTCAAAGGAGCACGCGACCCGGCGGCTGCCGCAACACGCGCACTACGCGCCACCGTTTTGCTCGCACGACTGACACATGTCGAGCTAAACTCGATTTAAGACGTGAGTTATCCATTACAATATCATTTCTTTTAATATGAGTGAGTCTCACGGTAGTTTCATGTTCAAAATTCAATACATGTTGAAAAAGCTTGTTATTTCCTAGTTATATTGAATTTCAGATTTACCCCTTCGATCATGAAATTAACGAGAAAAAAAATGCTTTCAGTTGATATACCCAGTTAAAACATATATATTTTGTAATCGTTTCGATAAACGGCCCCACACACAAAGAGCATTGGCATATACGAACGATATGTGAAGATGCAATTTTTAGAATGTAGCACGCTTCGCGCGGAATACCATAGTATGAGTTGCAGCTTTTATCCCAAAAACATTTTTTTAAACTCTTTGATGGAGCAAACATTCTGCTAAAAAAAAAACCCCCATGAGCGTGTCGGGCACGCCCACAGTAGGGTTCCATAGCCATTACGAAAAAATTAAGTAATGTTTTTCTAAGGATTTCGTATTTAGTACGGAATATTGCAAGCTTAGGTATATTTTATGCCTTAGGCTGCTATTTACTCTTAAACTACTAATAGTTCTCAAGAAAACTTAACCACTATGGTTTTCCTTGTAAGTTTGATATACTTAAAAGACCTATCCAACAATACCCCACATTAGGTACAATTTTGGATGAGAAAATAAAAATCACCCCCACTTTTCGGTACTCTAAAAAATGTTTTTGAATTTTTTATTGTACCATTTATTTCTAGAATTGATAGTCCCTGAGCAAAGCCGCACACGGGCGGACAGACACACAGACATTAGGAAACTATAAGGGTTCCGTTTTTGCCACTTTGGCTACGGAACCCTAAAAACTACCTAGTTTACATAATGATAAGTTAGCGTTACTTGATTACACTAATAATTACTATTATTTTAAAAGGGTGTCAAGTAATCATTCAATTCAAGACTAATTTCGTCCCCCATTGCGCACCCTTTTAACAAGTCATCTCATGTAATTAAGCCGGTATTAAAATAAAAATTCACTTATCGCTTGCATCACTCATGATCTAGTTTAGGACAGTTGAGTGCGCATGACATTGAGTGCGCTCAGCTACGTACGTTGAGTGCGAATTTATGAATATAGCGGTTGAAATTACACTTACATTATATGGTTTTATATTCATTTTTAAATGTCATTTTTGTATCTATTTAAAAAAAATTTTTCAGTTAAAGTTATATCAACCTATAAAAGAAGACTACATATTTTTCGTATTTTATTTCATAGAGTTAGGTGTAGATATGTAAATTTATAATTTAATAATTATATAGATATGTAAATTATTAGATACAGCAGTTGAATTGAAATTTCGGGATTTTATTAAATTCTCGTGGGAATTCTCTAAAATTACCCCCTGGTTTTCACTGACGTTAAATTAAAATAACCATGCCAAATTTCATGACTCTAAACCTAACTTATTTATTTTTATCCCTATCCCGTGGGAATATCAGAATAAAAAGTAGCTATGTGTTATTCCAGACGTCCAACTATCTACATAGGTACCAAATTTCATGACTCTTGTACCCGAGTTGCGTTACATTGCGAACTATTGAGTGATAATGAATGGATTTTAGTAAATACAGTACCTACTTAATTAAATAGATTTAAAATACTTCCCCGGCCTAATTATTTATCTAAGTACTTGGCCGTGCTAAAAAATATATTATTAAGGTAGCATTCCGTTCTTAGCGACCGCGACGCGCGTCCGCAACTGGATTGCGCAACCTACTAACTGCTTAGTATGAATTTATATGGGGAGCACTAAACAAATGCCGCGATAGCGTTGCGCGACCCAGTTTGTTTAGTGCTCCAATCAATTTTTTTACCCACACTAATCTGTCCGCGATATTTTTCAAAAAATTGCAGATTTTTGTAAGTAAACATATTTTTTCTGTAATTTAATAGATGGTGTACATGAATACATGCCGTCCTACGTAAGTTCAACCTATTAAATCGAGAAATATCTTGTTGGAAGTACGATTTTTTGGTCACGCCAGAGACATTTTTTTAACGCAGGAGACGTCCAATCCAAAGTGCCGGTAAAATAGTTGACTGGCCCATAAATTCACACTAAGCAGTAGGTCGCGCGACCCAGTCGCGGACGCGCGTCGCAGTCTCTAAGAACGAAATACTACCTTTAGGTACTTAAGGCTTCTGTTTAAAGTTCACCAACCTAAACTAACATCTGAATAGACGCAAAAAGCACGAACGGCCGGCGGCGATAATTGTCTCCTATTCGCAGCTGTAAAACGTGTTCTTTATAGGAATAGGAAATGCTGACATTTCTTAGGAATGCCGTCTAGAACTAGAAGACACATCTGTTTACACTGAGAAACACCGTGTACAGCTACATTAATTTAATGAAACTCATATTAATTACGACAATATTATTAATATAATAAGCGCATAGCTGTTTACCGAGACTTGATAGACTCTATTTAACGTTATCCCCTGGGAAATAGTGTAAAACGGGATCAAAAGTTAATTATTTGTGTGCCAAATTTCATCCAAATCCGTTGAGCTGATTTTGCGGGATGGAGTAACAAACATTTAAACTTTCACACTTGTACGAATAATTTTACTAATTTAATTTTAAAGCTTGTGATGGGGGATGCTCATGTCCAGCAGCTGAAATGATGATGATGATAAAAGCTTGTCTGATGACTTTTAACGAGTAAGTAGTAAAATAATGCTTAATAATAAATTCTAACTAAACTGAATAAAAAAGTAAGAACCAAGTTTTAAAGATCCAACCTACGGGTAAATTATAAAATAAATAATAAATAAATATATTGTTGATTAAATTTAGATCGAATAACTACCACATAGTTTTAATAAATTATATGAAACTTTATTCCAATATCCACTACTAGTATAAACCTACACTGTCATCGAAAATTGAAAAAAGTCGATTCGAAAAGTCCATTGCGTCATCTCGATATTGAAGTCAGTTTGACACCCTGTCACTCTGCGATACGATACGCAGCAGAGATAACAGGCAAGGCGCTAACGCCCGCTTCCACGGCAATATAATTAAAGCCCACGGCTCTGCGCGGCTCAAAACTGCCTCCTAATTGCACTCGCCTCAATGGGACTCATAAAATCTTCTAAGCAGGACACGCGTAAATCGCCCCACTTTAATTTGTGTTTTAAACGAGAGAAGAAGTTAATTTATTGGCGCAGCCGAATCGGCTAACTATTAAATTTATAGCCGCGAAGACAGAGAGTTCGGCCATTCCGAAACTCGGAACAGAGAATAAAAACTGCTCCCCGAATAATAAAAGGTGGAATTACGGCGAAACTTTCTCTTTTTCGGGAACTCTCGAATATCCACTTTCAACGCCGTGTAGTCGGATGAAATTCTGAGAATTCTAATATCTTTCGTCGAATATTCAGTCGGCTTTTCGCTATTCCCCGGCGGCTTGTTTACGCAATTCGCCAATTCGTGGAAAGCGACATTAGTTGTCGTACTTGATTTTTCCACATATAAATAGAATTAAGATTAACAACGTATTAGAAACGGACGCGGTTAAAATAGCTAACGAGTTTAATACCTTCTTCTCTAAAATCCCCATCGAAACGACAAAATGTCTCGCGTCTTCCTCAAAGCTAGCTGAATCGCTCTTAAAAGAAAATGTATCTATTCCAAACATAAGTAACTTTAAATTCACGCATGTCTCTCCCGGTGACATCATTAGGACTTTTAAATTATTGAAAGTAAAAAAAACGGAAGACTTGTGGGGCGTCTCAGTTAAGGTTCTACAGTCTATTTTAGATGTCGTTGCTACAACTTTAGCTTTTATTTTCAATAGCTGCATAGATGAAGGTGTATTTCCAGATTTGATGAAATATAGTAAAGTAGTTCCTATTTTTAAATCAGGTGATAAAGATAATCCCTCTGATTATCGTCCGGTGTCCATCCTATCAGCGTTTAGCAAAATATTCGAAAAAATAATGCTGACGCAAATGATCTCGCATTTTAATACTCATAAAATCATGCATCCACAGCAGTTCGGATTCACAAAAGGCAGGTCTACTACAGACGCGGGTCATAGTTTAGTTAAATTCATTTTGCAAGCTTGGGAGGAATCACATGACGCTATAGGTGTATTCTGTGACCTCTCGAAAGCTTTTGATTGTGTGGATCATGATACTTTAATTTGTAAGTTAAATTTTTATGGCATTCGTGGCCTCGCTTTAGAACTCATTAAATCTTACCTCACACAAAGAAAGCAAAAGGTAGCGATTAACGGAGCGGTATCGGAGGAATCTGTGGTCGAAATGGGAGTGCCTCAAGGATCCATTCTTGCCCCATTCCTGTATCTTATTTATGTAAATGACCTAACTTATATGGTAAGCCAAAAGTCGGGTATCGTTATGTTTGCTGACGACACGTCTTTACTGTTCAAGGTTAGTAGAAAAGATACCGACTTCACTGAACCCAATGAAACCCTGTCCGTGATATCCGCATGGTTCGCTGCCAATAATTTGTTACTAAATCCTAAGAAAACCAAATGTATTAAATTCTCATTGATAAATTCATCTAACTCGAATTCAATTTCTAATATAAAGTTAAATGGGCAAACTATTGAATTTGTAAAATCAACAGTATTTTTAGGAATAACACTCGATTCTAAACTGCAGTGGGGACCTCATGTCACTGCAATCGCGGGTAGATTGAGCTCTGCTGCTTTTGCAGTTTGGAAAATACGGCAGCTAACCGATGTGGCGACGGCACGGTTGGTGTATTTTGCGTACTTTAATAGCATTATGTCGTACGGGCTTATTTTATGGGGATCTGCTGCAGACATCGAATCAATTTTTATCTTGCAAAAGAGAGCAGTTAGAGCAATTTATAATTTGAAGACGCGTGAATCTTTAAGATCATTTTTTAAGGAAACTGGTATCCTAACCCTGCCGTCGCTTTATGTTTTTGAAATAATCATGTACGTTAGGAAGAACATATGTGATTTTCCCACTAACGTCGATAAGCCAAAGGCTACTAGAAACACAGGGAAGCTTAAAGTACCATCTCACAGACTGGCTAAAACCAAAAAGTCGTTTTTGGGAAGTTGCATACGTTTTTATAATAAAATTCCAAAAAATATTACTGAAGAAACTGATACAAAATTTAAATCTACTGTCAAAAAGACATTAATATCTAAGGCTTATTATAAAGTTAACGATTATATCATGGACAGGGATATTTGGAAATAATTCCGATCCGCACTAGCGATCCCTTCAAATAGTGAACCTACTGTGTTAAAAATAAAATTGTGTTAAATACTTGTAATGTATAGTACATAGATGTCATTTATAAATATTGTGAATCTGTTTTTAAAAAAAAAATACCTCGTTGAGTTTCTTGCCGGATTCTTCTCAACAGAGGTTTTTTTCCGAACCGGTGGTAGATTAAAAAAATGACGTGTAAAAGTGCCCATTGCGGCCTATTTGCTGAATAAATGATTTGACTTTGACTTTGAATTTGTTCTGAACTATCGCCCTATTTACTGACAACAATGAAGCTTAATGTTTTTTATCGCAGTTTGTCGATCAGAGTTCTTTGATAAGCGAGTTCTTAAAAGGGGCATGGACTTACCTGTTTTTCTGAGGAGATGTCGTCTAGTTCCATCGGCCCGGTGTTCATGGGCGGCGCGCCGTGCATGGGCGACTTGAAGCCAGCCGTCGAGGACACGGCCGCGACCTGGCCGCTACTTTCAGACCCCATCTCCATGTTAGACCCATCCGACTCCGAGCTATTCGCTCGCATTTTCCGCCTTTCTTTCTTTCTAAAGTCCGATCTCGTCGGCGACGACCCGCTCCCGAAACCGTTCTTCTTCTCGTACCCGCTGTCTATCAACATTGGATTCTGGAAGTTACTGTGGTGCAGCCCGTTCGGAGTATACTTCTCCTGAAGCGACTTCATGTCGAAGGGTTCGTTTTTCAATACGTGCACTACGGTCGGGCTTTGGATGTTCTGGAGTAAGCTCCCGTTTTGATGGAGAATCGTTCCATTCTGATGTAAGATGCCATTTTGAGTCGGGAAAGCGTTTATCGTGGCGATATTTGGTTGGTACAGCTGTATGTGCCGATCGTCGATGTAGGCTTGGCCGGCAGGGGCCAGTTCCCTCGCTTGGAGCGGCGCGGGAACGATAGGGTAACTCCTGGCGTTGACCGCCGTCAGAGTGTGGAATGTGGTCGCGTTAACTGGAGATAGGGTTGTCAGGGTGGTGGACAGCGGCGTGACCTGCGCTAGGGTCGTGAGGTGCGCGGGCGACGCGGGCGTCGTGAGCTGCGTCAGCTGCGTCAGCTGGCTCGGGCTCGCGCTCGGCGTGGGGCTCGCGGTCACCGGGACGGGCGTCACGCTCGGCAGCCCCGTCTCCGGTATAACAGTGGTCTCGGGGAAGGTCTGGAACTGGCTCTGGAACGACGGCAGCTTGTTCAGCGGCTGCAGCGTCACAGACTGGTAGTCCAGCGGCGAGGAGAAGCCGGCGCGGAGGATCGCGTCCTTGGCGCCGACGGTGATGGGCATGGACTCCCAGGGGCGGTACTGCGCCTGGCTGGCGATGACGGAAACGGCGTCGCCAGCGCGCTCGTAGTACTCCCAGCCGGGCTCGAGCAGCCGCGCGTCGAGGATGCGCTGCTCGTTCTCGGCCATCTCGCCCACGAAGGTCGAGAAGGGCGGCAGGTGCGCCTCCGCGCCGCCCTCGCTCCGCAGCGCTTCGCTCATGGCGCCCGCCCTCGCCACCTCATCCTCACCGTCTTACACTTAACACTTAAAGTTTTTACAAAAATAAGCTCTTTCTACTAACTCCCTATGAACACTCGCTGCACTGGAACTTGATATTTGTACTTGAAAGTTTATTGGTTAAAGTCCGTTTAAATAGCACTTAGATTACGATTATACGGCACACTGGTTTACACTACACTAATCACAATATCTTTCGTTAATCGCTAACAAATATATGTAGAAAAAATCCTCGGGAGGCTGTTACTGTTTGAGTTTACATACACGTCCTAAAGCTACGGTTCTTTTATAAAATCTTTGGCTGACTTTTAGAAAATGCTCGTCGACTGTTAACGCATGATAAAATATTTTGTGCACTCGTTTAACGATTTCTATTATTTTGGAACGTTTTAAATACTGGTCGTTGATAGATTTTGCTCGTACGAAGGCTTCTTATTGTAAGTACCGACCGTTTCAGACTTAAATTAATTTGTACTGTGGGAGTTAGCGTATACTATTCACGGTTTATCGTTAAAAGGTTTTAAAAAATAGTGCTTATATTTAGATTTTAGAAACGAAAGATATGACTGGAGGCTTTGGTTTGTGGGTGTCGGTTTGTTGGCGCGGCGCTAGCCGGGCGGCTTGCACCAGTCTGAAACAAACGAAAACGATGCATTAGTTAAAAATAATTAGTAAGACGCCATATTTAAAAATGAAAGCCGTGAATAATAGGCTAACAACTCTAAGCCCCAAATGTGGGACCAAATATACCCCGTCTGCCGTCTTACCAAAGGTAAGTAGAGAGTGTGTCTTTTATTTAGGTACAGATATCTTAGTTAGTTGAATCTTCTACTTGCTGAATGAAATTGCTGATTATATTGTTACTTTTGCATTTTACCACTATTCAGAGTAAAAAAGAAACAAGTTTAATAAGACGTGTGTACTTAACAAACAAAAACCTATCCTGTATTTAATACACTCCAAGCCATACCATTCCTTTGACGCAAAAAACAAAAGCGTAGCGATTAAAAAGAAGAAAAAGGAGCGGCGAAATTAAATTCGGCTTATTTTACGCGCAAATTTGAAATAAGAAAAGGAACCAAGTTATGGGTTGGCGCGGACATGTTTACGGCGCGCGGCGCGGCTGCGCGGCGTTTTGGCGCGAATCGATGGCGGCCGAATTTTCGATTGTTATTGTGAATTTCTATCGCCTTTGCTTCGACATTTCCACGAGGATTTGCGTAAGTTCTTTGGTTGAATAAATACGCTACCGTTTTGATTACGCCCATAAATGAGAATAAAAGGTGAGCTCGACTACACGCTTTAAATGAACAGTGTGGAGTGTATGAATAAGAACTTGTTAGATTGGGGTTGTTTCACCATCCATTGATTGTTATTAACTGACGGTTAAATGTGATGTCTCTATTTGTTTTGTTCGAATAGACGGAGACGGCATCACATTTAACTGTCAGTTAACACTAATCAATGAATGGTGAAACAGCCCTTAAGGATCGTAAATACATAGCTAGAAGATTACAGATTGCCTATTATACGGTTTTTGAAGACTTTGAGGGACATTGCCTCCGACTTTTTTAATTTGACTAGCCACTGCCTGTAATTTTGTCTGCATCCTGTGGGACTTTCACACCTTGTTGGGATGAAAAATAACGTAAGTATGTTAATCGGGAATGGTGTAGCTACTAATGCAATATTTTTAGTACCAGCATGGTAATACCTAAGATTAAATCTTACATACAAACAAAATAGTACCTATAGTTCTTTATTATACCCCTTTAGTATTAGTATAATACATAAATCTGGCCCTAAGCGTAACAAAAAAGAGTGGAGGCAATCGTTAGCACGCAACGAGGTCAACTTGTGACGTCACGGGGTATCTAGTAATGGCAGTGAACATTTGTGATAGATACAGGATACGGAATTCACGGATACAGATGATGACACAGACACAGATAATGTATACATTGATACCAATTGCCATTGTGAAAAGGTGAAAATATGTATATGCATTTGTGCTTGTGTAGAGTATATCGTTAAGCGATACACAGTGACTCTTTCTTTGTACCTATGTCACGGAATAAGAATGGATGAATGATATTTTGAATGATGAAATGGAGAAAATATAGAAGGTTATCAATATAGAGTTGTCATTTCAGAATGATCATTACCAGGCAACGTTCACAACACTGGAACACTAAAGAAAATTAATAAAATAATCATTCATATATACAACGAACTGTTTAACAGAGATAGAAAAGAAACACGACAACGTATCAAAAAGTTACTTACTACATTACTTATTACTAAATTACAAGAAGATAGACAGTACTTCTGGTGTACAATAAAGAGTCTTTGTATTGTATTGTATTGTATTGTATTGTACTTCCGAAACATAGACTTAAAGGCAGATATACTTTGGACGTCCAGACCATACACAGCAACGCGAAAAATAAGAATTAGAAAACTTGACCGATACAAAAATAGTAGAATTGATAAAGAATACTTCTGCTCAATTTTACTACCAAACCAGTTGAAACGAACAAAGCCGTTGGTAGAATTTTGCTAAAGCATAAACAAAAAGGTGTAACAACAACGAGTATCTAAGTAATTCTAAACTAACCTCTGACCGGAAACGGGACAGTCACAAATATTTAAGTAAATGCGTCACTTAAAACAAAAACAAGTCTTCCCCAAACCTCCAATCAAAACAACGGTAACGAAGTTTAAATAGATTAACAGCTCTATATTAAATTCACGAACCTGTTAATGAAATTCACGAGCCCGCGACCGTGTGTGGCCAACGCGCCCGAATTCAGAAGTCCGGGTTATGACAGAATACCAAACATTCCGGGGATACTCAAATTAGCCGGTTTACAAAGAGTAAACAAGCTATTTATAGAGCTCGTAGCCTCATAGTAAAGCTCCACTATTTCGGCTATACTATTTTAAGTCAACTATTTTTGACATGGCTATCTTAAACTGTAACGATCGAGATGATATACGACAGTTATCATACAATACTAACATTCACATTCTTTGTTTGAAATGAGTGAACAATCTCAAAATATACAGTAAATTCCGTTTGAATGAACTTCTAAATTTAAACGTTCTATAAAAGGTTACGTTCTAAATTTAAAATACTCTATTATTGGCATTCTATTGGTTATTTTCAACCAATCAGATCTATTCACGTTTTTCTAAATTTAAACGAGGAATGCTTTCATTGATAGCCTGTCGTCGACATTGTCGAAGGATTATTTTTATGAGTGAACGTTACAGCTAAGTCGGAATTTGTATTTTACTGTCTCATTTGGGCGTTTTTAATTGTCTAGATTAATATTAACTGTCTCTTGGTGACGATCAAAAGAAATGTCTTTGATTTTCCCGGAAAAGTAAATCGTAACGTACTTACTCCCCCTTTTACATTAACAATCGTGCTGGGTGGTCTTTTACCTTTAAAATGTTTTAATCAGACGAGTAATAATCATGCAAATTTTGACAGCGAAATATCAACATTTTAAATCTCACTGGATGTTTTTTTTTTTCGCAATCGCATTACCGCAGTTTGTTCAGCCGGCGTCTTTTTTATGCAGATCGTAAGCAGCCAGTTCCAAATGGAATAAAAACGATTCCAAATTCAAGTTAAAGAAAATATTCAGCGAACGATCGCCTCAAACTGCGATCAAAACGCTCCGTCTAGTAATCACAAGGCAGAACTCTTTGTAGATGCGCACAAAGAGCGAACGAGAAAAAAAGATTAAAAGCTCACTCCAAACGAAACGCAGCTCGCAATCCGTGTGTGAGCGCGCTTACTTCGTTGATTCTCGCGTGTGTGTAAGTTTATTCGTCTGTTGTTTGCGCGTGTGAGTGTCGCGAGGGTGTGTGCGTGGGCACGATAGTATCTGGGTCTCGGTTGTCAAGGGCGACCGTACAACCGCTGCAGCGAAAGCAATGCGCTTTCAGCTTTGCGTCGTAATTACACGGCTTATTTTTAGAGTCGGATGTTGTCGCTTTTTTGTGCAGGCGCTGTTTAGACGATCGCGATCCTTGTAAGTTGTAAACTTGAAATCGCGCCCTTGATTTCGGTTTATGATGCTGATTCGTATTTAAAATACGGTTTGGTTGACATGAACTCCTTCACGTCTTTCTAATGTCGTATCTGTAGGAAACTGCAAATGCAAAAAACTAAATCTTCCATATAAAACCGAAAAACTTGCGAAAATATTGCGACACACGACTTTGTGGTAGGCAAATAACACTATAGCCGATTTTACCAGCTATGATAATAATATTATGCTGGGTATAAAATTATATCAACTATGTACACAACCATTGGGACAACAACAACGGCTATTCAAAACCTTATGTTGAGCAATATTTATCCACAAAAGAACTAAATCTAGAATCGATGTGACTTATACAAAAATGACAGGGTATAAACTAAATAAAAGTATAATATCATCCACATAGGCATCAACGCAAACCATGCCTGACAATGGCACGCAATTCAACGCATTTATTCAGCGACAATGCAACGTGCAAGGGGCGAAAAAATCGATAGTGTTTAGTTTGAGTTTTCGACCGATTGTGCTTGTAGAGGTTACTGGTTACGGATTGGAATTATAAACATGATGATGCAATTCCGCTGCTAATATCAATTTATTAATTATTTTTATTGGATTCAAAACTCAGATAATTGTTTTTCATACTTGTTATTAATACTACCATAATTTTGATAAATGTTTTTAGAAAAAGTGCCGTTGCTTTTTTAACTTTACTGAAAAACTTCCACTCGTTCAAATCAAAAAGAGCTTTCTCAAAAAAACGGAACAAAATAGTTCAATATTCTATAGCCTCAATTCAAATCTTCACTTCAAGTGCTTTGAAAACTTTAATATCAGATCGTACTATTTGATCAACCTTCACAAAGCAGGCTTCCGGCGCGGGCGCCGGATACTGATAAATCATATCCTGAGATCATTCGCTGATAATCACTGATAAGCAATCATCATGTTTTTCGACGCGTAAGGTCAGTTGTGGAAGTTCCCAATCCGCACTGGGCCCGCGTGGGAACTACGGACCAAGCCCTCTCATTCTGAGAGGAGACCTGTGCCCAGCAGTGGGACTTTTATAGGCTGGGATTATGATAATGAAGTTCAGTTGTCAAATAAATCCAATCGTGAATCTAGACTTCGTTCCTAGTAATAAATTGTCAAAAGGGAAAGCACGTGTGTCGATTGTTGCTGCACTGCAAGTCCTTTCCTGACTCGTAATGTGTGAGAGGAGAGTGACGCACAAATGAAATGGGAGAAGCAAATGAAGGAGAGAGAAGACGAGAAGAGCTAATTATTGAACTTACATGGGCAAGGCCTATATCTAGCGGTGAACTGATACAATCTTATGACAGTTATGACGATGAAATGAAGCAAGAAGCTTCAAACAGAAAAGTATCCAAAGAGGCGATGACGATAATAGTTAGCGTCCAACTGGAGAAAGGACTTTAAAAATGGGAGCTTTAGTCTAACAGTTACAATCTAACCTGTAGTCAATACGGATTGGAGGATTTATTTATCAAATTACTTGAAAATTGTTAAGGGAAAGCTTGGTGAAAATCAGGTCGAATGGAAAATAATTGGAGATGATCCAAGTATAAGGTTGCATAACAAGAACTACTAAGAGAAGAAACCAAAATAAATGACTTAAGAATAAAACGTGCTTCAATTCTGCTAGGAAGTTTTATTCAGGTACGTTAAAGTGAAAATAAATTCAGTAATCGGGAAAGGCAATAGATATTAAAATAAACAGACAAAAATGACACAAAAGATTCACAAGAAGTGCCAAAACGAAAACTCAAATTTATATATCAAGCAATAGAACACAAACAAGACATTAATAGAGAGATGGGGTATAAAAGTAATTAAGCGATAGCGTGTTAAATAAATACAGCTTACGTTTCTCTTCATAAATATAGCATTTGAGTTGATTTCAAAAGAGCCGAATGGTTGATAGAATTTTCTCACAGTTCCTTCATACATTCTGCGTAATCACACAGGATACGCGCATCAGCCTGATTGCTGGGCTGGTGCGGCTTCAGAGCCCGACGGTGTTATTTGTACCATATCAAACACGTGACATTTAGATAAAACAAAGTACTGTAATATTGTGTTAGAGCTTCATTTAAGATTCTACAGCGTAAAATTGCGTCGCATTTGAGACTAAACTGTGTACGAATTGGATGATTTGAAAACTTTTAAGTGAACTGGCTGATAGCGCTTTTACACCAAATAGTGCAATATTTGAAGTAGGTCAGAAAAAATATTCTAAACATCAACACTTCATCAAAAACAACTGAAAACCATACCACACCTCAATAAAACCACGAAGCCACGGCTTTAAGTCGTGACGCAACTCTAAAAACAATAAAAACAAAGGACTACACTAAGGTTAGTCCACAATTTGATAAGCCGCGATTCTCTCGATATAGAGTTACGTCGCATCCCATTCAGACGCCATTGAATAGCGCCGCAGATGTGGCGTTTTTTCACCACCATCTTTCCCACACTACCACTTTTTCTGATGCCTCAAAACTATTACAAGCATACCCTTCCCGCCAACCAACGAAATGCCGAGCGAGTTCAAGCTTTAAAGCTGGAGGAACAGGAATTCGGACCCCTAGTTTGAACTGCAAAGTAAAGTTAGCGCAACGCACTTTTGTAAACATTTTTTGTGCACACGTCTGTCTTTGCTATCGGATGCGACATCGGAAATTGAGCGTTTTTTGTACTTACACCTATGAGATGGAATTGTTTGAAGGAAGTCGCATATTACAGTGACTGTATGATTTAGTATTGTTTCCTCTCGAAACTGTAGCAGGATCAACTTTCCTTTGGGACTTATGGGCTTACTTAGCGACAAAAAGTATGATCGTTTTATTGTTGGCTTTAATAGTCCTCCCAAGTTAGTTGCGAGTCTGGAAAGTATACAATATGTACTTCAGAAATAATAATGAATCCAATTCAGTGTTTTACATTTATCCTGTAATATATAAACAGACAAGTGGTTGCATCGGATAAAAGACTCTATGTCATGCGACTGTGACCCCAATAGAAAGTTCGGTCACTTGCCGAAAAAAAATTAGTGATAAGCTCAGTGAAGCAGAGTGCAAATGTAGGTATGCACATGTAAGCTTAAGTCAGTTTTCACAACTAAATCCTGATTTTGATCTTAATCCTGAAGGGTGGCTTCGAAAAAATAAATTATCAATCAGTCTTGCTGACAAAGTATATCTTTATCCAGAGCTAAAAATAGTTACTTCACAACTCCGCAAGAACTTTAATGCCAACATTCTCAAAATTCAAATTAGCTCCGCTAACAGCCTCAGTGCTTCCAATAAACTATGACGTACGATTTATCCTTTCTAAGCGTTCGACGCTCGCCAATCGCAGAGCGTTCACCGGCGCGACTCCCCCTACACACTTAGAATATCCTTCACAATTACATTTCTACCGAAACTTTTTCCTATGTTTGAACTTTCCCGAGACTAGAAAGCAAAAGTATAAGATATACGTACATTATACCCTAAAGCTATAGTTATAGTTACTTTAAAAGTACATCTACCGACGTTATGAAAACTGAAAGCGTCTTTTCAGTTTGCTCTCAAGCAATAAGAAGGGGATTATCCTTCAAGAAAGTATGAATTAACTTAAGATATTACTTGTGGCAAATGGCAATATAGAATTGTGGGTAGGATGAAAAGCGCTTGAGACTTTGATACAACATCGTTATAAATACTTAGTCTACCTAAATTGAGGCGAGAGTTTGCTTCTGGAGCATAGTTATGGTTCACTTCGGATGCAAAAATGATTTTGGTTACTTGAAACGTTTTGATAACTCTTGAAGAAGCAATTGCCCAAATGCGTTTTCAGTAGGTATCATGCAATCAGGCCCTTCCTTTTCATTGGGTACTCAGAGCAAGTGTCTAGTCTAGAGTTCTACAATTTGCGGGCCCTTAGTTTTTGCAAGATTTGCACAATCACTAAGATGCGCCGGACCTGCCATAGCTCAAAGATGACCAGCAAACAATCCAAAAAACAGACTAGAAGAGGGACACAGAAACACTTCAACATGCACAGTTATATTATATTATACACAGGTTCAATGTCATTTTTACGTCATATAAATTAAATGTCATCTATTTTTGTACTCAACTTGACTAATAAGAATTAACTTCCAGTATCCAGTATTCGTCAAATTTTCATTCTATACATGGTAGTTTTGAAAATATCTAAAATGAAAACGACTTTTTTGACGAAAATATTGCGCCGTACAAGTTCACCAGCTTTCTCACAGTCCGACACGAAAGACGGAAATTTCCCAAAACTAGACCGCAGGAGGAAACATAACTCGTTTGTTCAACTAAAAAGGAAGCATGTGGCATTGCACAATCCAGCGCTCTGTACCAACAGTTAGCTCCGGCGAAATTGGCCAATTTGTTTATTTGTTTTCATTGGCCTCACTGAACTTGACTCCCCATTATCGCATTCACGGGAGGAAGGCGTATTATTTATTCGATTATTCCGTGGGACCGGGATCTTTGCAACTTCAAGTGCGATCGATCGTATGTTGCGAATCCGGATTGTCTTTACGTCATCCGAGCTCAAGCACCTACTCAAGGCTTCCTCGAGTTCTTTTTTTCCAGCGTTTAGTCAGTGACTACCATAGATCGGATAAAGATGTTTCTCAGATGAACTAGTTTTTACGTCAAACTCTCTCTTTAGTAGCTTTGTAAAAATCTGGAGGATGCCTCACTTTTAAACAGTTTGCACAATCCTAGTTTTGGTTGGTATTATTTACTAAAGTTAGTAACTAAACCCTTACGAAACTCAAACACCAAATGTATCGTCATCCGTATCAATCGCTCTATTTTCTCATATCTCAATAACTAAAATAGTTAAGTACAGTATTTTTAGTTCACATAGCTCGCATAGTTCGCATAGCTTGCCAGAACTTTCCTAATATTGTTTTCTCCACAAGTAGGTAGTCAGTACGTAAAAATTCGTATTTCCCCTATCGCAAAACTAGGGGATTCAATTGAACTTACACGATCTAGAGTATGGAATACAAAACTAACTCTTCTGCGTACCTATTTACTTAGCCGAATTTTACTTAGCGAACGAAATATATTGTGCGTAAAGTTACACGGCACGTTGGAGCTTGTTCATGCATAGTTTTGTCTTGAAATAGACTGGTTCGAGAGCTAGTTGCTAACCCTTAGAAACAAGCCTCTTCTGTTGGTCTCATTTGGTACATCTCAATATCTTCTTCTTAACTGCAATGTCGCGCTGTATTAGGTTGTTTTATTTTAGATGCTCTTTTGCTCCTTGTTCTTAATATCTCTGCAAAAAGTAAAGATATGCCCAACTTGTATGGGTACAGTAAATACTAGTCTACAGTTTTGGGCTCTCCATACCCTATCTACTTTCAATTAGAACAGCGCGACACAGAACATTTTCTTTCTAATTACAGCAGACGCAGTTCGACAAGTTTTAGGTAAGTATTTACCTCGTTGGAGGGTAGCACGTTTTGTAGGTATGTTACTTGGCGTACATGTAGGTATAAGAACAAGGCTAATGCGTAGAATAAACGGGGCGCTACAGTTCCTCGGAGATGGAAGGAGGTAAAGGGGATGAAACACGAACGATTGGGGGGTGATGGGGTTATTTACAGCGGCTCCATACTACAGCCGCATCGATAAAAATCAACATTCTTCGCACTTTAAACCGGCGGCGCCAATTAAGGGCTAAATGACTGACATCATGCAGCAGCCGATGCGTCATGCGACTGCTTGTCGCGATCGATTTGCGAAAGCACACAACGAAAGCTTCAGCGGAAGCACGCGAACGCGCACGGCCGCTTCACGCTTCACCGCCGCCGACTAAAACGCACAAAAAACCAGAAGCTTCCTCCACGGAAACAACACTGCCACTCGTAAGCTCGCACAAACTTTTCGTGGTACCTTCTCTCGTGGCTCGACCCATCCGCGTCCTTTTTTCTTGGTGCGCCGGCTGTAACACAAAACGGTTCGAAGGACGCGGAAAATAAACAAAAAGGGAATCAGAGTTCGCGATCGCGTCAGTTGCGTGTGTGGTCGCGCGTTTATTCTCGCGCGTGGTTGCGCGGCGCGGGCGAGCGGCGGACTGGCGCGGTCGGGCCGGGGGAGGTGCGCGGGAGGGGAGACGCAGCTGCCGCGCCGGCCAATGGCGGCGGGTCACGTGACGCGCACCCCGCGCGAACGCTTGTTTACAAATAATAATAATACGCGCGCTACAGCTACGCGCTACGAGCTACGCACAGCTGTCGCTGCATTTGGCGGGATTCGACGGCAGAGCTTCGATCTGTTTACGGAGCTTTCGTTCTATCGAGCGGTGCTTACCGCGCGGTGTTTACCAGCATTTCCTTAACCTAAAAAGGGTTTGTAATGAAATTATCCCGCTATAACCTGGGGTGACATCATCCCTATTCGCGACAGGTTGACGTTTCCGATTGTTTCGCGATGCAAGGTGCGAGAGGGTGCTCCCCTCTGGTACTGAGGTGGACCACTTGACAAACATTATTAATTGATACGTACTCAGCCCACAGGTGGGCCAGCCCCTGGCTTTCTTGAAGTTCACGGGAAGATAAGATGAGGAGGTGTTTAAAGGCCGTAAATACTTGAGGGTTATGGGATGGCGCTACTGCGAAAGATAAGTAATGGAGCTTTATTTTACGTAAGCTTTGTACGTGGGTTAATCTAAATAACAAACGTTAACATTTTCGCTTTCGTTGCGGAATTGTTTTTTTTTTTTCAGTAAGTACCTTGTCATTGAACATGAAACTACCGTGAAACTCACTCATATTAAATAATATTTTAACGGATAACTCACGTCTTAAATCGAGTTTAGCTCAAAAACTATATAGATCAAACGTTTAAAACAAAGTGGACAGTGAAAAACTTTTCCGTACGCATATATTGCATTTCTCGCTATACCTAGTCGCTATCAACCTACCTAATTTTTTGTGATAAAGTTCAAGTTTTTAAAATTAGGTTGATTTGATAGCGAGCAAGAACCATATTATACATAGTATATATACTTAGTCCTTGATAGCGAGAAATACTACGCTTATGCAATATATGCGTATGGAAAAGTTTTCCACTGTCCACCTTGTCCTTATTATGAACGCAATAAAAAAGAAACCATTAAATATCGGTCAAGTAGTTCTAATGTGATGTGATGTGCTTCAGGTTCCTAGATTTTTTCAGGATTACGGTTATGTTTTGTAAATTTCAGGAAACCTCAGGATTTTCAGTTCAATAATAAGGGAGATTGTTTAGATGTTTTTATTAAAATGGCGCAAAACAAAAATAGTAGATTGTACAAAAATTTTACCATTTTTTTATTTTATTTTAATAAAATCAAAACTTTTGAATTGTAACATCAGAGAAAAAATCTGAAATCGCGATAAATTATCAGGAATTTTCTGAAAGAAATCAGGCTTTTCTTATGGATTTTTTGTTTGGTAGGTAACAGGTAGACATGCTACACTGACTTGTTTTTACAATTTATATATTTTTTTTTCACTCCAAAAGCGGCCAAGTGCAAATCGGATCAGGTTTATCTGTTTAAGTTCCATAACTACCTGTTGAAAAATTCACAATGCACAGAAGTTGACATGAAAATCAAAAAAAAATTTTTTTGCATATGTTTGACAGATTTTATTACGTATTTGTTGATATGCAGTATACGTGTATATCTACATAGTCACTTAAGGTTTGTAGTTTGTACGTTTAAAAATTTTTAGAGAATAGGTACAACAAACACGAAAAAAATGGCGTTCCTTCTTTGTATGTGGACCGGCCATTCTTCTTAATTTTACTTTTTAACTGACTTCAAAAAAAGGAGAAGATTATCAATTCGGGTGTATTTTTTTTAATGTTTGTTACCTTAGAACTCCGTCACTTATGAACCGATAAAAAAAAGTTTTCGTTCGTATAGGAATGCCTTCAAATATGTACGTCCCACAAGCATCAAATCAGGATATGGTTTTATTTATTTATTTATTTCTAATAACATTACATCTATCATTACACTTACCCAACATATTGAAAGTATATACCTAAAATTGATATGATTGGATATTAGGGAAATCGAGGGAACTCTTCAATGTAGGGACACCTATGGTACCTTAATTTGGATGTATTTTAGTGGTAACTCATGCATTTGCTCTTGTAAATCATCATTTGGTGGAGTGAAATTGATGATGAAGACCACATTTGACCAACGTAGCTTCTACTCAACAACAAGTACTTCGCGGGTTGATTTTCCATTATTTTATTTATTATATTAACATCTCTGCTGCGGAAAAAGAAATCTTTCGTAAAAGGTGACGAACATTTGACAACTATTATATCTTCTACGCTTAAAAGCATGAAAAAAAAATTATGTCAAAAAATTTTCCTAAGTACAAAAAACCATGAAAATATTTTTCTACCAATCTGAAGTGTGCCTCAGCATGAGCCAGTTTCTGAGGAGTTGCTTTTTAGCCCAATTAACAATGACATTTAAACCAGGACCCCTACCCCTACCCCCCCTACCCCCCCTACCCCTGGATACCCCTGGTGTTGCAGATGTTTATGGGCGGTGGTGATCTCTTACCACCAGGAGACCCACTTGTTCGTTTGCCTTCCAGTCGTATATAAAAAAAAAAAGGACGCACATTGCCGAACAAAATCCCCTTCAAAGAATGTCAGAACTATTTATTTGTTGCGTGACAAATAAAATCATCTCACACAAAATAATTAAAATAATACGAGACGAAATTTGAACCTAGTCTTTACTCTATTACGGGCGAATTTCGCTAGCGGCAAAACTCCACAACGCTTGACACTTGACAATAACGTACTGAGAAAAAAGAAGGCCACTTTTACCAAAGTGGCGCTCATTTGGCTCGGACACATTTGGGCGCGCGATTGTGAATCTACAGGTATAATTCATCAAAGCCAATTAAGTACTTCTTAACCGAATTCGGTTTTTTTTCCTGGTGTTTTTTTATAAGACGATTATCTACAGAGTCTCACGATTAGCTAAAGAGAGTTTTTGGGCAACCTGATAATTTGTCAAGCTGATTTCTGACGAGTTGCTTCATAGACGAGTTACTTTTTAGCCAAATTGCAATTTCGTCCAAATGATTTAGGACAAGTTGATGCTGTAGAGAACAGCTGCGTTTGCGATCATCTGATACTAACCCATTTCGCATCATCATCATCATCCCAGCCTATATACGGACCACTGCTGGCCTCCTCTCAGAATGAGAGAGCTTGGGCCGTAGTTCCCACGCGGTCCCAGTGCGGATTGGGAACTTCACACAGACTTTTTTGCAGGTGGTAGGACCTTGTGCAAGGTCCGCCCGGATTGCTACCACCATCTTGCTGCTAATCCTGCCGTGAAGCAGCAGTGCTTGCACTGTTTTGTTTCGGCGTGGAGAGTAAGACAGCCGGTGAAATTACTGACACTTGAGGTATCTCATCTTAGGCCTCTATGTTGGCAACGCATCTGCAATCCTCCTGGTGTTGCAGGTGTCTATGGGCGGTGGTAATCTCTTACCATCAGGAGATACACTTGCTCGTAAGCCATCCAGTCGAATAAAAATAAAACATTGAATTGGTTCGCAGGTTTGTCCAGGTTTCCTCACGATGTTTTCCTTCACCGTAAAGCTCGTGGTAAATTTCAGATGTAATTTCGCACATGAATTTCGTAGAACTCAGAGGTGCGGCCGGGGTTTGAATCCACGATCCTCTGCTTAAGAAACCAGTACGACTTTTTTAGTATCAGTAAAATTTTATTAAAATCTCACATTTTGAATAGACAGACAAACTCTCCAAAATACGAATCATTATTTAATTCTGTGTCCAATGTCATGAACAATTGCCGCGGGTTGTGGTTGGGCTGTCATTTTTCATTTCGGGTGTCGGGGTGTTTGACAAATGCACTTTGATATCAAGAATAATAGATGCGCATGCGCGTTGGAACGAATATTGAAATATGGTGGGAATGAAAGTCTAATCCAATTATCCGAAGTTCGAAAATCGAAGTACGAAAATAGAAGTTCGAAAATTGAAGTTCAAAAATCGAATCGATTTGAAACTTGGTAACTAAGTGCAATTTACTTATGTAGGTTTTAAAAAAGACTGAAATTGCGGTTTCATCAAAAACCAACTTTGGCCTCATCTACACTTTTCATAAAGTGATATTACAAGGTGGGCCCTCTAACAGTAAGCAATCAAAAAAGGACTACGAGTATCTGTGTTTTTAACCCCCGACGCAAAAAAGGGGTGTTATAAGTTTGACCGCTATGTGTGTCTGTGTGTCTATCTGTGGCGCCGTAGCTCTTAAACGAGTAGACCGATTTTAATGCGGTTTTTTTATTTGATAGCAGGTTTTCTAGCGATGGTTCTTAGACATGTTTCTTCAAAATCGGCTTAGCTGTTTTAAGGATATTGAACTTTGAAGTGACAAAGTCGGGGGTTTTCCAACTTTTTATTGTTTAGGTTATTGTGAGCACCACAATTGTGGTGCAGCACTGTGCGTAGCAGTATTAGTTATTTTCCGACCGACATGACATTGGGTTTCATGACAAGAATATTATAACAAAAAATTGAACCAACTACAAAAATAAAAAGCAAAATTAAAAATTTTGAAAAAACCCACGACGGTTCCTAATAGAAAAAGGGTTAAATAATTTCTATGAACATCCCCCGACTAAAATTGATTACAAACGCAAAAACATCCGTCGAGGGCTGCCATTACCTGCACCGAAATGAACTTATATTTTGCAGTAGTATGAATTTGTGATGAATTATAATTGTGTGGGGAATGTACTACTTTATGAGGGAAAGATATTCATGGTAGTTTTCTTAACATTATAACTGAAATGACATTGGATGTAGTTGTGATTAATTAAAATTGGATAGTTATGTTTGTAGTAGCTTTTCTTAACATTTTAATTTAAATATAACAGAGAGATGGTAATGGCAGCCCCCGACGGATGTTTTTGCGTTTGTAATCAATTTTAGTCGGGGGATGTTCATAGAAATTATTTAACCCTTTTTCTATTAGGAACCGTCGTGGGTTTTTTCAAAATTTTTAATTTTGCTTTTTATTTTAAATTTTTTAAAGAAATAATTCATCTCACCAAAACATTTTATGTAAAATCAGAGGCTAATATTCACAACACTTACTAGGGCCAATCAACTTTTTTACCGACACTAATCTGTCCGCGAAATTTTTCAAACAATTGCAGAATTATGTAAGTAAACATATTTTTTCTGTAATTAAATAGATGGTGTACATGAATACATGCTATCCTACGTAAGTTCGACCTATTACACCTTGAAATATATTGTTGGAAGTACGATTTTTTGGAAACTCCAGAGACAATTTTGGTAACGCAGAAGACGCCCAAAGTGTCGGTAAAAAAGTTGATTGGCCCACTAACAAGCTCAATAACGCTTAAATTTTAAAAAGGTTTTCAAACGCTAGGAAAATCCAAGTGGCTGCATGAGGCTGCGTTTCCACCAGAGATGTGCGAAGTTGTGTTGCGAGGAATGTGTTTTTCATGAACCAGTAGAAACGCTTCATTTCCTTATTCTTGCACTGATCTCTGGTGGAAGCTGAGCGGAGTGAAGCGAGGTAGGTAAATGTTATGTTTCTATTGGTTCATAAAAAACACATTCCTCGCTACAAATCCTCGCACATCCCTGGTGGAAACAGAGCCTGAGCCCTGACTTTATTAGCCTTATATCTTGATTTAAAAAGTACACCTTGGCCGTTCATAGATCTATTCCATGACATTATCTAACACTCGTGGTGGCCTAGTGGTTTGACCTATCGCCTCTCAAGCAGAGGGTCGTGGGTTCAAATCCTGGCTCGCACCTCTGAGTTTTTCGAAATTCATGTGCGCAATTTACCACGAGCTTTGCGGTGAAGGAAAACATCGTGAGGAAACCTGCACAAACCTGCGAAGCAATTCAATGGTGCGTGTGAAGTTCCCAATCCGCACTGGGCCCGCGTGGGAACTATGGCCCAAGCCCTCTCATTCCGAGAGGAGGCCTGTGCCCAGCAGTGGGACGTATATAGGCTGAGATGATGATCTAACACTCAATTTTTTACTCGGTCAGACTTTCTGATAGACCTACTTACGGTAGGAAATTACTTCACAGGTCTTAATTGACATGTCATACGAACAGATTTAAATATGAAATGGCCAAGTCATACAAAACTTTAGCTTTCTTGAAACTCTAGGGGAGAGGAGACAACCCTAGCTACAGCATCAGGTGTTGTATAGGCATGTAATGTATTGTCATTTAATTGAATAATCGTGCAAAGTTTTATGTATTTGTGCTATTAACCATCAAGAAGTTCCTTTGTGGGAAGATGACCCTAGCTGCAATATCAAGTTGTGTCTATTCTATCGTACAAACACAGTGCCAATAAAGTTTAATAGGTAATTCTGTTAAGTTCCGCGCCTGTGCCGTAAACTATTGAAGAGTTTCTTTCTGTGGAGACGATCCTGACTGCATAACCAGGATGTCACTACCAGATTATTGTATTATTACAAGATTTACATTAGTGTGCCAAAATTCAAGACAATACGATAACTAAAAGTGTGGCAAATTTAACTTGCAAGACCCAAACATGCATACAAACACACATATGTATATTATTTACATAGGTTCCTACATACATTGCAGGTCAAATAAAAGCTAGTGTTAAGACGAAACTGTGTGAAAATAGTTAGTTAGTGCTCCGTCTTCTTTTTTGTTTATCTTGGCGGGGGCACTGCCGTGCACCCTCCTTGATATACATATGAACGCCTTTCTAAAACTATTACAGACAGTCATCAAACCCCTTAAAGAGACCCATATCAAAGACAGTCAAATCTTTCTAGAGCTAAGTGGAAAATGTTTACTATAGCGCCCCCTTGCGGGTTAATACTACAACACCTATTTAAGAACCATCTTAGATAAACATCAAATCCATAACGGAAAACCACATCAAAAACAGTCAATCCATTCTGAAGATAATTGGGAACATTCGATGGTCTTTTTTCGAGTGAAAAATGATTACTGTAGCGCCCCCTAGCGGACAAACGCTATAACACCTATCTAAGAACCACCGTCGATAAATTACGAAGCCATTACAGAAAACCGCATCTAAATCAGTCAAACCGTTCTGGAGATAAACGTGAACATTCGTTTGCGCACAAACAAACAAACAAACAAACAACCTCTCACCCTAAACGCATATACCTTCTCCGTTCCCTCGTGGGTAAAAAAAAGAAAATAATTATCTCCCAGTCTGAAGTTGGTGCCTCAGCATTAGCCAGCAGTGGCCTTAGTGTAAGTTTTCTGTACCCTTAGTGTAAGTTTTCGGTTACAAAATACGTCTCGATCGCGTTCGCGTTAAAATTTCAATTTGTATGGAAACACGAATGTCGCAAACGTTCCGCTAGAGGCGCTGTTCGTGTTTCTATACAAATATACGCGATCGAGACGTATTTTGTAACCGAAAACTTACACTAAGGGTACTGTTACAAAATACGTCTCGATCGCGTTCGCGTTAAAATCTCAATTTGTATGGAAACACGAACTTCGCAAATAAGGCGCACTAAGGGTACAGGAGTGGACCTATAGTCGCCTACTTCACCTACGCACTACATATTGAGCTTTAATCACTCCTGCTGGCTCGTACTGTACTAAGACACCGACTTCAGACGGGTCGAAAATTATTTTCATGGTTTTTTTGTAGTGGGTAAAATTTTTTGTTACTTATAATTTTTTTATCACGCTTTTTAGTGTAAATTATCTAAGATGCAATAGTTTCATGTCAACTTGCTCGTCACCTTGTACAAAAGATTGCTTTTTCCGATGCAGAGACTTTCATTTTTGAGGAGTCCTGGTGCTTCACCACCCATTCCATTTCTCCATATGCATTACGCACGAGGAGCATAAATTGCTTAGCAACTCATCATCATCATCATCATCATGTCAGCCGAAAGACGTCCACTGCTGGACATAGGCCTCCCCAAGGCTCTCCACTCAGACCGGTCTTGTGCTTTCCGCATTCACTGCGATCTTAACCAGGTCGTCGCTCCCTCTTGTTGGAAGCCTACCGACAGCTTGTCTCCCGGTCCGCGGACGCCATTCGAGAACCTTCTGATCCCATCGGCCATCAGTCCTGCGAGGAATGTGCCCCGCCCACTGCCACTTCAGCTTAGCAACCTGTGTTAAGGTGATTTAGATTCAACCCGTGAAATACTTTTTCTTGAGTAGGTAATAACTCCGATGGTCAACTGTGGTCTTCATCATCAGTTCCACTTCACGAAATGATGATTTTTAAAAACAAATACACGACTTACCTACCTGCTTACTACAAAAAGTATCAAAATTCCTATCCAATCATCAAATCCTGATTCGCAAAAAATTCAAATCCATACTCAATATTACAAATGCGAAAGTGTGTTGTATGTTTGTCCGTCTTTCAGGCCGTAACGGAGCGACGGATCGATGTGATTTTTGGCATATAGATAGTTTATGGGCCCGAGAATGACATAGGCTACTTTTTATCCCGGAAAAATGTACAGTTCCCGAGGGAATAGCGCGCGATAACCGAATACCACGCGAGCCACCGGGCAAAAGCTAGTAGGTTCATAAATGACGGAGATCTGAGGTAACAACTTTAGTAACTTTTTTGAAGTCGGTTAAAAATGTCGAGGGTAGCCTGCATGTTTACGAGCAAGTGTGATGAAAAAAACCAAGTGTATCTATGTGACCTTTCACCCCTTTACAGAACACACATCTAAAAAAAACAAAAAAAGTCCGAAACGGGGTAAGTATCCATTTTGCCTTGTTCACATATAATGTGACATGTAGGTACTACTACAGACAAATTCGTCATATTATCCAGGGGCCGTGTGAAGTGAGTAACATTTGCAAAGCCCGAATGAGTCATGAGAATTTCA
This sequence comes from Choristoneura rosaceana, assembly GCA_037349165.1. Taxonomy (NCBI): domain Eukaryota; kingdom Metazoa; phylum Arthropoda; class Insecta; order Lepidoptera; family Tortricidae; genus Choristoneura; species Choristoneura rosaceana. The sequence goes on from JAZBNJ010000019.1 coordinate 3,728,905, forward strand.
CCGCCCACGCCACTCGCTGCATCAGCACGCCATCTGTTGTGAGCTACATTAATTATGTCCATGCACGCGGCATACGGTAATGGTGTTCGATAATTAATTGTATGGTTTTTGTCCTATTAATTTCATTTTCGATCGGCAGTTTTAAGTTTTATTTTTTGGTATTCATAAGAATGCTGTTTCTGGCCTAAATGCCTTGAATCCGGTTAAGTACGGAAAAAAACGTGCAAGTTGCATAAGGTAGATACATTGGGAGACCTCAACGAGTTGGTAGTGGCCAATAGAGCGCCGCAATGTAATGCAACTTGCACGATTTTTCTTGTAGGTCTAAACTAGGTTTAACAATATCCTAACTTTACGATTCTTGTTATTTTTTTAACAAGCATAATAATTAGATTATCGACTTGAATCAAACTGTCGAAACTTAACTGTAACTTACCTAATTGTAACTTGTAAGTAGCGCCTACTAAGATAAAGTTTTACCTATGAATAAAATTCAGGTTTTTTCCGCATACCTTGACTTTAGAGGCGCTCGATATTTCGGCACAGTTGCATGCGTCATGATCACGAGACGACTGGAGAATAGGGAAGTTTTAAAAAATAATTCGAAAGCACGACTCCAGTAAAAAAACGCTTTATTTTAGCCCTGAAAACCAGATTAATTTTCGATTTACTGTAAAATTAGATTTTTTTGTTGCTTTAATACAAATAAATAGTTAGTTGATTGAGTTAGCGAACAAAAAGCGACTTATAACGTCATAAGTCGCTATTGCCATTGAAACTCTATGGGAGAATTGTGTTTTGACAGCTCATAAAAAGTACGTCAGTTTGGTGGTGTCAACATCTCTATTACGGGTATTCTGGTATAACTATCAGTCAGAAAAATAAATCGAATAAACGAATAAAGTTCATTCGTTATGTTTGAAGACTTAACACTCTTTCAAGAGCAATGTTGACCACTGAGCCTTTTGCACTACTAACTGCAGTGCACACAAAAAAAAATACTTTAAAGTTGGAACTGTTCTTTTTTAATTTCTGTAATTTTGATTATGTTTTATCTAGGTATCTATGTATAAGGTTTGAAATGAAAAAAAAGTGAGGTATTTAAGTAAGTCAAGTAATTTATCTAATCGTGCCCGTAGAGTTTCTAATAGGCATGGGACCCGTCCCAAGAAACTGCTGTGCTCAGCAGCAGGACTTGCGATTGGATTAACTAAGAATTTATAATTATCATATTCATAAATAAACTAGCTTTTGCCCGCGGCTCCGCCCGCGTGGTATTCGGTTATCGCGCGCTGTTCCCTCGGAAACTGTGCATTTTTCCGGGATAAAAAGTAGCCTATGTCACTCTCGAGCCCATAAACTATCTCTATGCCAAAAATCACGTCGATCCGTCGCTCCGTTACGGCGTGAAAAACGGACAAACACACACACTTTCGCATTTATAATATTAGTATGCATAATTCATGCTCTCCATGTAAAGTTCAAGTTTTAATTTGACTTCTGTCTGTAAGCCTATCTAAGACCGTGTACAAAGATATACTGATGATTTATGGGTAATACTAGAATGAATATTCACGAGTAAATATTAGTATATTTAATTACATTAATACAAAACCTACCTAGCCCGAGAACTTCTCTTGGCTACTTAATTGCAATATTTAGTACTAGGTACATTATTTATGTTCAATGGTAAGCCTAAATAATGTTGTTCTTTATGTTTAAGTTTAATTTAACTAAATTTTAAAACAAAATTGCATCGCGCAAAGCTTTCTTGCATCGCAGCGCCAATTTCATTGCTACAAAAGTGCGTAATATCGATCACCGGCTCCCTTGCCCCATGCTCCGTCTCTTTCCCACGACGCACACTTCCAACTGTCAAAATAAGAACAGCCTAACCGTGAACGCAGCCGTAAGTCTCAACTTTGCGCGGCAAACGGAGGCGCCATTTTGCCGCACGTACGTCAGTTACGTCATTTTTTCCCGCCAACCGCTTCCCCCGTCGCGGTTGTCATGACAACCGATCTGTCACACGCACAGAACATAAAATGCAAGCATTGATTTTTTCCCTTCCTCTTTTGCTTTTGCGTGGCGACAATTGCTTTTTAGTGCGAGCTAGCACTAAGTGTTATTTTTGATTACTTAGCTACCTAACAGTTATTTACTTCAGTAACATTTAAAGTAATTTTTGTTTCAGATTTTATATAAATTAGAGTCGTAACTTTCGCGGCGTATTCGTTCAAAAACACTGGTTAATTATGCTTGTCTTAGCTTGACATCAATACTTACTTCAAAGAATTTTCATGGTATAAAAAGCTCAGTTTTTCTTAAATTCAGTCTGCTGCACAGAACTTCAAAGCAAAGCAAGTGAAATGGCAAATGCAGACCATGTTTGCCGCTTAAGGGAAAATTTGTTAAGGTAGGCTCGGCCCCAAGGGTAGCCGAAGGGTTCGCCATCCCTTGAACCGCCCTCGCGTTAACCCAATAGAAGGAAAATATGTTGTCTTGAGACGGACTTTTGTAATACATAAATGATTTACAGCGTGATGGGTCAATCAGGTTTTTGGTTTCTGTTGTTTTTTTTGTCACACCTGAAGTTGACGGATCGTTTTTTGGGAAAAACAGTCTGGACAGTTTGTCGGTCTTTGGAGAAGTAGGAGTTTAGTAATTTGGCTTGATTTTGACTATTTTCCTGGTAAGAAGTTTCTTTACTGCTTTTATCCATTCTGTATGTATAATCTCATTATTTCAAAAGCAAGAATTATATCATTGTTTAAAAAATATTTTAGATCCATTGGTTTGCCTCTTAAAACCTCACATAGCCAATTTAATCGAAAGCAAGACCTTTTTCCAAGATCCTCGAAATTTAAAGGTATTAGATACGTAACAAAATAAAACATGCCTAAAAAATGTACACATTTATTCACCTTATGCAAAACATAAATATATAGATAACTTAAAGTATGCCTTAATGATAATCCTTCAAAGTGTAAATATAACGTAACAACTATCTCGGTTTCTGTATTTAATTACCTGTAAAAAAATAGAAAAAGTCCTGCAGTATTCCATTTTTTTAAACTAAGAGTGAGAGGAATGCTACTCTATTTTTTACAATAAGCGAAAATTACAAATAAAAAAATCACAATTGAAAATTAAGTTTATTACTAAGCTAATATTTACATTAAACTTAAATTATTAATACTTGGTTAAATCGTACCTAAGCATTTACAATTATAATACTTGTCTGTAGGACAAAAGTGATAGCACACTAAATACATAAAATTAAATAGGTAATGTAAAAAAGATGGGCACGTGTCAAAAATATAACATTTAAAAAGCCTAATAATCGAAATACATAATAGTCATTTGACATTATAATCATTTTCGGTAAACCTATACTTTTTTTACTGTGTCATCAAATAAGTTTAGGTTAGGTTAGTTTTATTTTTCATTTTATACCATTCCTGAGAAAATTCATATAATCAAATGACTTTTAGTACTGTATTTTTTCCATTATTATTTTTAAACTTTAGGCAATTTTATAAATACCCTTAAAAATTGATGCACAAATATATCACTTATTCACAGTTGCCTAGTGATAAATTTTTTTCTGCCACTTAACGCAGGGGACGAGCTATGACTTATTACACTCACACGCTTACGCTATAAACATTTTCGACATTCTTACCATTTCAAATTTAAAAAAAAACTGTCACAAAAATGCGAAAAACTTGAACATTGCTCCTCAAAGACAAAGAGGAAAGCACAGTAAAGGCTAAAAAGCCCTATACTATTTATTTTTTTATCTAAGTTGCTGAAAAAAATTGCTCAAAAAATGGGTTGTTGCTATAACTTTGTAGGTATTAAAAACACTTTAATTCCTTGATGACTTAATGTGTGTCATAAAAAACCTGCTAATGTGTGCCGGACACTCCCAAGAGAGAATTCCTCAGCCGTTACAAAAAAATCAATGAATATTTTTGTAAGAATTTTTCCAAGTACGAGTATATTAGTTTTATCTTAATTTTTTTGTATCATTTTCTCGGCACGATTGTTACGTAATATATGCGTGAAAAATTACAGCTTTCTAGCACTGACAGTCTGAGAGTCTCTGAGCAAAACCGCGGACGGAGAGTCAGACATGGCGAAACTGTAAGGGTTCCGTTTTTGCCATTTTGGCTACAGAACCCAAAAAAATAATAATTAATCACATAAGCACATGTACGTTATAGTAGGAGACAAACTAGTGTTCCTAGATAGAAATACAACGATGACATTTCTATTCATCCTATCTCCTGCCATTAATCGCTTTTAGCTGTAAACTCCATTTCAATAGGATCTGACAATCGTAGACACTTCCAGCCTACTAATATGAACACCGGGCTGCCTAGGGCTTTGTGATGTGACTTTTACTCTTTTTTGATTCCTTTTAGATGATAATCGCAACAACAGGGACAAATATAATCAAGTGTGCCCACGTTAGGGTGTCTTAAATGTGTAGAAAATTGATAGATTCTATTGAAATGTACTTTAGGTACTTTTCGCCGTGGAACGTCAAAGCGGCAGAAAGAAGGTGTGCAAAGATTAAGTAAAGGCAACTACCGTTGATAAGTGTGAAGCTGATACAGACGAGTTCTTATACTTTTAACCAAAAATGTGACCAAAAATGTGTTAACATGACTCTTTTGTTAACGGCGTGTTCAGATGTTTTTATTAATTGCTTCTCATTAAATTAAGTTACCACATCACACGATGAAGTGTATTTGTTTATTTTGTTGCCATGAATATTTGAGAAAATCGGCAAAGTGTAAAAGTATTTCTTTTTCTATGTGTTAGAGTTAAAACGAGACAATCTCGAACTGTCTTTAACCTGTCTTTAAAACCATAATAATTATTCCATTACTATTTCATTGTTACTAGCTGTTTCATACTGATTTTGTAAAAAGATTGTTTTTTTCTTTTTATTAATGTTGAATAATATAAGGAGCACAGTGCAAGAGAGTACGAAAGCTATTATTACCGTATCTTAGTAGTGACATCTAGCGTGTCATTTACTGAACTTAATTTGGTCAAGCATTGCAATTTCATTTTACAATAATGTAATATTCTAACGCACAATCTACCTAACGATATTTTGAATTTAATCCAATTAAACTCTCAATTGACACTTAACATATTAAGGCAGTGATAGCAAAACAGAAACTGGAATCCGCGCGCCATCTATTGGCGAGTAGCGGCAAAACGCGAAAACGACTCAAATCTTAGATTAAAACACGGTTAAGTTTCAATTTGTTGTTTTTAAGTATTGTTGGCAACTATAGTACATTGACAGCAGCTAGGGATCCAGAATACGTCTGTGTAGAGGTTCTGTCCGCTAGACTGGAGGGCCACGAGTCGTTTTTGAATATATTTCTGCTCGCAACGGGAACTATATCCGATTGGTACGGAACATAAGTTGCTGCAAACTGTTGACCTGTAAAAAAGACGTAAAAGTAAAAAAAAGCATGTAAATACAATTTTGTTAGACAGTCATTAAATTTTATACTAGATGGCGTTGTACACTAAAGGGATGTAGTTCATCAGTCGTTGAATAGATGGCGTTTGTATACAATTTCGTAGCGGATTGAGACGGCTCAGTCAGACTGCTCCAAAGTCTAACTGAATTGATTATTTGTGCCGTTAGTTACCATTATGTGCAGAAAGAGTAATAATGTGTTTTTTTGCAATGATGGGGTAATTTACTGGGTAAAAAATATTATCCAGTCCGTCAGTTTGATTCTTGGAAAATATTGGACACCTATTTTTGTTCTTTTTTTAACCAAACAAAAAGTTACAAAGATGATACGCGTCAAAGTTCCAGAGTGGGGATCAGTTACGTCAGGCCGTTAAAGCTAAAGTGTTGCACGACGTGACGTCACACGCAACTTAACTTACTATATCTTCATAGTTTTTTTATTTCATTGACAAACCACTTTGACCACTTTGACTTGGTGAGGAGAGGCTGAGAGATGAAACACCTCTCAGAGGCAGACGTTATGCCTGAGAAGGAAATGGATCGGACGCTGTATAAGCGTCCGAGTTGAGAAACTTTTTGATATTTGCTTATTAGATGGCGTTAGGTGTTGCTGCAACGACATGCACGTGCATATTTCCACGCGCTCGTGCTGCATCATGATGTCGGGCACGTTGATGACATATTGCCAGCTGCCCTTGTTTGTTGTTGAGTATGGCGCGTGTCATTCTGAGAGGAGGTTGCCCAGCAGTGGGCTGAAATGATGATGATGATGATGGCGCGTGTACTGACGCCGCGGACGCTCGGTTGAAGTTTCTATATCCGCTCACTAGATGGCACTACGTGTTGCTACAACTGACTTGTCTTCTACTCACGTGCAAATCTCCGCGCGCACGAGCTGCGTCATGTTGTCGGGCATGTTGACGACATACCGCCAGCTGCCCTTGTTGTTGAGGGCGGCGCGTGGCGTGATGTACTCCGTCCGGACGCGACACAGCTCCTCCGTATTGGGAGCCTGGCGACGTGGACGCTCGGCTGACGTTTCCGCACTGGAAGCATGCTGTCCGCTTTAGGAAGGACAGGTGTCGCTAATCTCTATATCGATCTTTATTCCGCTTGTGAAAGTGTCTAGTGACGAAACGATGCCTGCAGGGCTACTACGAAACTCGAAGTTCGTGTCGTACCGTCCCTCTCACTCTCGTATTAATAGTACAAGTGTAAGAGGGACCAAAAGACGCGAACTTCGAGTTTAGAATTTCGTAGTAGCCCTGCTGGTTAAAACACGGTTCAGGGATGCTGGATATCTTCTCTAAAAAATAAAAGGCTTGGGCAAAAACTCCCACGCAAGTCCTGTGTGAATTTGGACTTAGGTCAACATGGAACTTTTATAAGATAAAGATGTAATTTTATATCCCATCATCATATCAGCTGTCACTACGAATGGGAGAGGATCGGGCTGCCAAGAGAGCGTACGTGGGACGACCGACTGGTCGCCGCCCGATTGGGCGACCCAGGTACCGCTGGGAGGACAGTGTCCAGGCGGATTTGCGACGTCTTCAAGTCGAAGACTGGCAAGAGACTGCGCACGATTGGGACAGACTGATGGCGTGCTCTCGTTTCGGAGGCCAAAACCCTCTTTGGGTCCTCGAGCCAAATTAGTTAGTTATCATATCAGGTGTAGGACATTTAACTGTTGGACGTAGGCATCCGACCTCCAGTTGCTTCGGTTGGAAGCGGCCTGCATCCACCGTGAACCTGCGTCTTTAACCATGTCTTCCATTCATCGAGTCGATGGGCATCCTACGCCGCACTTACATTAGAGAACTTTTCGGCCCCAACTGCCATCTGTTCTCCGCTCTACCTGCCCATTGCCACTTCAAAGAACTAATTTCACACCAAAATTCTGAAAAACTGGTAGACACGCATCCACGATCATCTTGAGGAGTCACAGGTTAAACGAGGTTACCAAATCGTTACCTAGCAAGTCCCAGCGCTATCCTCAATGCTTCAGCCCCAGAGAGTTTGCGTTCTCTGGCGGCACGCACCAGCTCTGCGTTGCGGCGGCGGCGCGTGCGCCGGGACGACGTGGTCCGTGTCGGAAACGTCACGGAACGCTCCACCGTGACGTCGGAACGGGACGGTGACATGTATCTGGAAGGTTGCAAAAGATGCGGTTTTAGTTTTGTGGATTTTGTTGTAATTATTTTTAGGTTTATCACAGAGACTTTTTGAACGGATCCAAATAAAGAGCGGTAGAGTCTCTACGAAAGCTGGCAGGCATGTGTTGACTTTGTTACGTTGGAACTATTATTATGTAAATGTGGCACAGGTTTTTTGCCATAATTTAACCTGGGTACGCATTTGAACATCGAAAGTTAAAATATCGAATGTATTAAAGTATCGAATGGGTCATAATATCGAAAGGTTTATTTTCTGAAACCGAAAAATTTTCAGCATTGATTAAAATGACATCGTATAGAACCCCTTAGGTTAGGTTAGGTTAGATTTATAACAATCTCAAAAAATATTTTAATACATTCGGTATTTTAACATTCGATATTCAGATACGTAACCTTTAACCTAAATCTACATCTTGCCCAAAATCTATTTATTTTCCTTCCTCACAAACCCCCTAAGTAATAGTGAAGAACTTACTTCCACCACTCATTGGGATTGTATTGGGTGACTCCACTTGCTGCCTGTCGGAACCAATCCGCACTGTCGTACTGGTTGAACGGGGTGTTATAAAAGTTCTGGTTGTAAACGTTGTTCTGTCTGAACACTTTCTTCTCGTAGTCGAAACTCGGGGCCCAGTAGTTCGGGTTTTGGAAACCGAATTTTGAGTAGTTTTGGAAGGTGTTGATGTTGTAAGGAGAAGGGTCGACGGGCGATGGAGGCTGGAGTGGCGTCTTCTGGGAGAAGATTTCTGAAATTATTTTTTTTTATGATTAAAAAATAAAGAAAACAAAATGGCATCAATTAAAAATGCGTCTCCAGCATTTCTTGTCGGCCCCTTTACTAAGATACCGACTATGGGATTTATTCTTCAGGGTTCAAGATAACCTAACCAACAAAAAGTTGGAAAACCCCCGACTTTGTCACTTTAAAGTTCAATATCTCAAAAACGGCTAAACCGATTTCAATAAAACATGTCTAAGCACCATCGCTGGAAAACCTGCTATAAAGTAAAAAAAACCGCATTCAAATCAGTCCACCCGTTTAAGAGCTACGGTGCCACAGACAGACACACAGATACACAGACAGACACACAGGCAGACACATAGACATACATAGCGGTCAAACTTATAACACCCCTCTTTTTGCGTCGGGGGTTAAAAAGTGTACAAAAACAGTCAATCGATATCCATTTTGGATCAAAATTTAGATTATCATTATCAAACAGCTCAAAGATAAACTTGTATTTTGCATTGAAATAATACCATTCAGATTCAATATCTTATTTTTATACAGTTTAATACATATTAAATCTAAGAATACTCGTAGTTCCTAAAATAATGTTATACCAGTTAACTGTGAAACAGAAATTATAATTACGATCGTCTGCACTTTAGATAACTCCAAAGCCTCATTATTTCAAATACATCATATTGAATTTTAGGGCATTTCTCCGAAACTCGATTTTTGGCAGTTTTCTACTGAAGAATGGTAGCTATAGTGGTTAAAAATTGCTCTCGCGACTAGGTTATATGTAAAATTAGAATACCAATCGAGGCATGTATTTAATACATAGGGGTTCAATATTAAAAACCTATTTTATTCAGACAGATAATAGCTAAAACTAATTAGCCTGGCGCGTCCTAATTCCAGATTTTGATACTTTCTTTATGATAAGTTCCATTTTCAACAGTATTTTAATTAATTCCTATACTTAAATCAATACCTTAATAAAAGGTGTGTCTATTTTAATATGACACATAATGGAAATAACATAGATTTCTGAGATAATCGCATGTAAAAAATGTCCACACCAAAAAGTATAATTCATCTGGACGTATGTATTAATTGGTGTAGCGTGTTATACAGTGCGAATAGTTGAATACCTAGCAAGCGTTCGTACGGGCCGAGCGGCGACGAGCCTTTGAGTAACGGTGTCATGTGTGTGAGTGTTCTCTAGGCGACGCAAATAATTACCAAAGAGTGTAATCTGGACTTTGTCAAGCTAATGATAGGATTCATCTGTCATACTATATGCAACTATTTTTAGGATATAAAATCTATCTTTTATTTATAATTACGTGTCAAGTGTAACTCTTTTTGAAAATTTTTTATTCTAATGACAAAAATTATATTTAAAAAAATTGAGACCATTTTAACGCAAAATTCACATTAGCCTGGTCCTAATTTGTCTGATTTCATCTGGCTCGTTTAGACAGACGAATTAGTAAAGTGCTGATGAATGATTAAGTGGTGTTGAAATGTATTTTAGATATCGTAATTTGCAACATAGGACAGAAACAAAGACGGGAAGAACGACTCTGAAAAACGAGGTTTGATGAGAAAAAAGGATATTCAATGTTTGAAAGGAAAAAAGACATATATGAAAAAAGATGCAAGAAAAAGTAGATAATCATAATTATGAAGAAAACAAGCAAATAAAATCATCTATCGATGGAGGAAATGACTCTGCAGGAACAAAAACTACAAAAGAAGACGTGGAGACTTTTTTTTCTTATTATTTGAGAAAAAAACAGTAAAAAGTTGAGAAAGACTGTAAAACAGAAATAAAAAAGTTAAGAAAATGCTAACAAGAATCGCAAAACTCGTCTTACACTGCTGTTCTTTGCACCGAACGTGTTGGACTTGTAAAGAAAGGGTATAGTTAAAATGCAGTTAAAGCGAAAAAAGTTTTTCATGTGAAAGACTTTATGATATTGATTACTTAGCTTGTGCAAAAAGTTTTAACTCACTACATTTATAGTTCCTTATCAGAAATTTGATAACTGGGAAGATGTTGCTAATTCGTAATGATTTTCAAAAAAAATGGATATAAATTCTATGAAAAAAAAATGGTTTATAGAGACCGTAAAAATAAAATTATTTATTGGAAATCAAGAATCAAAACTTAATGAAGAATATTTCATATATATTGTGGCCACGTTATAGCAAAAAACATTTAAAACTCTCAAAAATAATTTGAATCATGAGTGTGTTTATTCGCTGTGACTACAGCGAGAATTAATGCTGTCAAAAACAAAAACAAATAGTAAAATGTTATCATTTTGATGACATTCAAAAACAAATAACTCTTGTTTGTAAATATCCATGAGTTAAAACTATTATTATTCACTCTAAAGTCATAAGAAAAAAAAGACATTAAAAATCAGACTAAGTTGAAGACTGTTTTGTTTTTGGCCACGGAAATAAAAATATTGCGCCAATTACAATTTTTAATTAGTTTAATATGATTTTTACTTATATTTCTACTATGTATTTTCACTCCTATTGTATTAAATATGTTATTAAAACTTAAACTGATATGTATAATCTAATTATTCTGGCGTAGTTCTCATTCATCTGATACACTCATTAGTCTGAGCGAAATATCTGACATAAAATAGGTGGCCATGCGCGGCCTTCGACATATGTTTTTAAGTATGGCATTTTATTAACGTTTCACCTGTTGTACCGTTTCTATTATCAAGTTTGAAAAATGGCAGATGAATGAGGCAAAAATCCTCTTTCTCGAAGAAATGCCCTTTAGACTCTCGAAAGTTTTGCTCTGCTTAGGCAAAATCACCACAAAACGATACATGTGAATGATAATTATGGTTAAAAATATTTTTTTTAGAGTTATGGAAATTCGAAATAATGATCCATTCAGAAAAAATAATCATCAGAGATTTTCAGTGTACCTTTTCAAACAATCCGCTTTGCCTCAGTACCACTGCCATGAGTTAATAGTGACCGGTATGGAGAATTGTACAGCGCCTCTACAAATCGCACCTTCGGTAGTGCAAGGGCATATTTGTCTAGAAATCGAAAAATCAGAAAGTTAAAAAAAAGTGAAATTATGCCTTTGTTCTATCGAAGGTGCGAAATAATTTACGCCGTCGCTATCGAGTACGGTCACTGTTAACTCATGGTAGTGGTACAGTTTTCTTGATTACCCAACGATTTACATTAACTACACCTACCATGGTTAAATCGGGAGTGGAACTTCGTATTATAGTTCTTCGGTTCGTTGACGATGGATATCTGATCGACGTGGGGCAGCGAGTTCGGTCCGTAACTGTACGGATAATCAGGTTTCTTGTTGGAGTTGAAGTCATCCCTAGATTCATCGGAGAGCAACGTAGAGATGTCGTACTGTCCTGCTTCGATTAGTCTTCGAATTATTTGTCTGAAGAAAGAAGAAGTTTCTGATGAGTTAAAAGTTAGTCAGTAGTAGGCCAAAGTTCTCATAATCTTTGCAAGTCCATAATTTTTGTCCGAATCATCGTTTGTCATAATTTTTTTCCCGTTGAAACCTGAAAATTTTCTGAAATTTTTAAATGGTCATCCTATAGAATACTACTCGTATAGGTTAGGTTAGGTTTGTTTTATAACAATTCTGAATAATAATTGGATTCAGAGAAAAAAGATTTATGACAAATGATCATTCGGACAAACATTACATTCGGACTTTTGATAAGTATGCGAGCCGATATAGACCCATGCACGAGAGCTGTCCGTCTGGTGAGGACAGTTCAGGACAGAAGATGAAGAGAGTTGAAATTACATGAAGATGAAGTGAAGCACTAACTTGAATGACCGGAATTAATAACATGAAAATGAAAATGTATTTATTAACATTACTATTTGTATAACTAATATGGTTAGAGACCTCCTAGTAGGTATTCAAGATACCTGTGACAGAAGGCCTCGCACCCCATTAAAAGTGCAGCAAAGGAAGTAAGTATTCACAATTTTTTTTTCCAAAATTTTTGGTTATATTCTTTACATCTTTTAATAGGTAAACACAAACATAATTTATATTGATATAGGCATGGTCTCTTCCCACGCCTGTACTTCTTGTTGCTGTCACTTACTCAGGATAGGGATCCGGATGCACGCAGTAGGTCAGGCCGGGCTGGGCACAGGGGGGCGCGCGCCCCGGCGGGGAGGGCTCGAACGCACAGCTCTGACCGTACGGACAACTGTATCCGTCGCCCTGGGATAACCAGGCTAGCTGGAAATAAATAAAGCCATGATTTTTTTTTATTCGACTGGAAGGCAAACGAGCAAGTAGGTCTCCTGGTGGTAAGAGATCACGATCGCCCATAAACATCTGCAACACCAGGGGTATAGCAGATGCGATGCCAATTATAGAGGCCTAAGTTGGAATATCTCAAGTGCCAGTAATTTCACCGGCATTTACATTATAATTGGTGTCAAGTGTCCCATGATATTTATTTATTTATTTAAGTATTATATATTTATTGAGAGGCCTTTGTCCAGCAGTGGGACACAGTTATTGGCTAAATATAATAATAATAATATTATTTGTCTAACCAGAAAACTCATAATTGTAAAAATATGCATGTACAGACAGTTTCCTACAAGAGCATAGTGTATGCTATATATTTTGCAGAGTAACTCAACTAAATGTAACAGTTGTATATTTTTGGTGTAACCAGAAAAAAAATCATAACTATATATAAAGACGTGTGTATTGTCGATAGTTTTTTAAAGAGCATAGTGTAAATTTGTCCACTCTTCACAGCAACCTACCTATTTATTTTGCAGAGCAACTTAACTACAAACATCTTGTACAACGAATGTCAAGCTAACCTTTCATTTAGCCTTCTCCGAAGTGAGTTCTTGACACAAAATTGTATTAGTGCCTTCACACCTGATCCATAAAGCTATTGTCACCAGCTCACTACTTGCCCTCGTTCTTTAATCGGTTGATAGCTAATGTACCAATTATGTTGCCATTGTGAGAGAAGGTTGCCTGTTATGTCGGTGACACTTCGATAATTGACGTATATGTTATGCTTTATGTTGGGTAGCAAGTTCAAGTATCAGTGGGTTAATTATGGCTGGCTTGCGCTTGTTAATAATATTAATAAAACACTTCATGCCAGCCTCCGCGCTCTCGACATACACCTATCCAATTAAGATTGTTTTTTTGGAATCTTTTTGTATTTTTTATTTTAATTACAAATTTTTACTATTACGGTTATCCCGTAAAACCTAAATTGAATATACAAACAAAATACAAACTGAAATATAGATGCACAGAAAAACCAGAAAAATAAGACCAGCTCTGGGAATCGAACCCAGTTCCTCGGCATTTCGTGCCGCGTGCTATAACGCTACACCACTGCTGCTGCCAGCAGCAGTGGTTTTCTGTGCATCTATATTCCAGTTTGTATTTTCAATATACACCTATCCGTCTACACACTTTTACAGAAAGCAGTCATACTCAATACATGCCGCATAGTACGTAAATTCTTATCCATGTCATAGTTTAAATTTTAGGTACAGTTAGCTGCAGAGAAAGGGTACCCCCCTGTATGGCGGTAAGTATGGATACCGCCGTTACAGGGGGGTACCTTTTCTCTGCAGCTGACTGTACATAGAAAGCACTTGGCTTAGGCCCGTGCGATATTTTATCTCCTATGAGACATACAAATTGTTAACAACAAGAAAATAATGATAATTCATTGTATTGCGTTGTTTTGGCGTCCTTGGATTCCCTATCCTAGAAATTCTATAAAATCTTATTCACATGCTAGCTATATTATTATTTGGCTAATCAAATTATCGTCTTTATGTTATACGCTAGTTACTTTTTTTTATATTGTAAGGTAAACATAACTTACTCTTCCGAAAAAAGCTGCTGGTAAAACCTAGCATGTTAAATAGTGAGCTTTAAATGCTTCAATTTATCCTAAGTTATTTGTTATAAAGCTACTGGCTGGCTACTTTGAACATAAAAACGGGCTACGGATTAGCCCGAAACATGTCGAGCTTAACTCGATTCAAGACGTGAGTTATCCGGCTCAATATATTTGATATAAATCAGTGTTTTTCAACTTTTTTCATGACACGACCCCTTTAGTATGAAGAAATATTTCGGGACGCCCCCTGCTTGTTTTTTTTCATGTATGTATTTTATTCTGTGACAAATATTATAAGTTAATATTATCTTAATAAATATTTTTAAACTTACAATACAACTCTTTATTGTACACCAGAAATAATAAGCGATACAGAAAACAGGTACACAGAAAAAATTACAAGGTATTACTTATTGTTTTTTTACTGAAGTAGTTTTTCCCTAAAGAGGCTTCGTGACCCCCTAGGGGGTCGCGACCCACGCGTTGAAAAACACTGGTGTAAATTATTCGACTGCTTAAAAAAATCTTTTCATAAAATAAAATACTAGGCATCACCCCTTTTAATAACGCCTACGAAGACACCAATGCAAAAAAACGCTGCAAAAACGCTCTTCATACCTAAATAATCTTTTAGTTTCTGTAATAAACATTTTCTTTCTTTTCCTTTCTTTCTTAAATACTGATTTCACTCAAATTGCAATTTTTCTTTAGTAAGCCAGCATTACTGACATTTATTATGAAAAGGTGCTACGGGTCGCACTAATGGCACACTCGTTTCAAGGCGACATGCAAATAATTCAGTATTTACCCAAGTGAAAACCGAATAAACAAAGCATTTCCCTTGTAAGAGCTGGATTTTCCTGCCTTAACTATCTCGTGTGTTACATTACATTACATTACATAACAGTGCCACTACCATGAGTTTACAGTGACCGTACTTGATAGCGACGGCGTAAATTATTTGTATGGAGAATTGTACAGCGCCTCTACAAATAATTTACGCCATCGCTATCGAGTAAAGTCATGGTAGTGGTACAGTCTTCACCAGCACCAACATCTGACACAACAAAGCTTGCTAGAACTGAATACGACTGTATTTCTAGAGCCGGTAAGGACGTGTTAGATATTTTCGCACGCTCCGCTGGGGGAGATATTAATGGAGGTGACTGTACCTGGGCGATCGAGCATAAAACTCGAGAATGTTTTCCCAGAGGTAAGACCAAGCTAAATCAATTGTTAGTCCAAGAAAATCCATCATGCTTTCATCGAAGTCGTCAAAACCATTTTTCGAGATTCCCGAACTAAATAAATATACATAAAAGAATTACTTACTCGTTAAAAGTTATTAGACGAGTTTAAATACTATTAGGTATAAAAGAAAATATAAACCTATTGTAGCGCCATCTAGTGTTCAAACAGAAATTAACATTTTGCATCGTGCTATCGAAGCTTTTCAAATCGGACGCATTTAACTAGCTTTTACCCGCGGCTCCACCTGCGTGGTATTTGGTTATCGCGCGCTGTTCCCTCGTCTAAGCTACTGAAACAAGTAATGTAAAGTTCAAAAGACGGAGCCGACTTACTGGGAATTTTTGATTCGGTCACGATTTTTTATGGGTTCCTGCTGTTACTTAACTTACTCAACAAAATCCGAGATGCAATAATAAGGTTATTTCAAATTCAGACGGGAGAGGTCCAACTTTTTCGTACTTGATAGTCCCGAATTAAAGCTAGAAAATTACATGATACGCATTACACATGTCTTAACAGTAAGCAAACTACTTATCGTGGCTCATTCTGTCGCCGTAACCCCGCGGTCACTTTCATCGATGCGATCAGAATATGAATGCGGTAATACAACGATTACTAGATTTCGAAATCCTTTTAAATGCCATATTTGTCAATTTAGTTAATTCATTTCATGTTAGCTGTAACAATTTGTTAAAATCAGAAGGAGAAAAACTTTTATAGGTAGGTAAACAAGGGGTTAAAATCACCATAAAGAGTGTGTATGGTACACTGTATGATATGGTGATGTTATACTGTGTTAGGAAATGATTTTTGTGAGCAAAAATTATCTCCAAACAAATATTTATATAGAAACTTTATGCACAACAGCATACAAAGTAGTAGTTCACAATAATACTAACTTACGAGTAAAATATGCACCAAAACTAAAGTAGGTACATTTGTTAATTGAGTAATTTATAAAATCAGACAGCGCTTTGCGGAGGTCCGTGTCAATGAACTAGTTATAGGTACATTATTACTTTGCTACCTAAGGACCTGCGACCTAAGGACCTCACATCGCGGGGGAACAAAGTACAGTTAACGTCATGAATAAGTGATCGTTTCTTTACCTAGTCGCTTTCAGTCGTTACACAATTTCGTATGGCTTTTCAAACTTTTTTTTTTTTTTCGACTGGAAGGCAAACGAGCAAGTGGGTCTCCTGGTGGTAAGAGATCACGACTGCCCATAAACATCTGCAACACCAGGGTTATTGCAGATGCGTTGCCAACCTAGAGGCCTAAGATGGAATACCTCAAGTACCAGTAATTTCACCGCCTGTCTTACTCTCCACGCCGAAACACAACAGTGCAAGCACTGCTGCTTCACGGCAGGATGACAGGAGGACATGACGTTAAAGTGACAAGGTACAAAAGTGATCGCTTCTTTATGACGTAGCCTGTACCTATCTAATTCTTTATACGTAGCTCTAAATTGAGAGCCATATGATGTCGAGAATAGGCGCTGATTCAGCATAATAATACAGCAACCTACAATGCTGATAATCCATCAGAAACAGTGGATGTTTGCTGTACAAGACTATATTATGAGAATCTAGAGTTTTAGTTACGCATTGTCTTTATTATAGTTATTATTCTCATATCGACAATCGTTATTATAATTACATAACACCGTAACGTCTGTTCTGTTCTTAGAGTTGTTCATTAAATAAAACTAAGTTAAAGGCCGTGGTGGCCTAGTGGTTTGACCTATCGCCTCTCAAGCAGAGAGTCGTGGGTTCAAACTCCGGCTCGCATCTCTGAGTTTTTCGAAAGTCATGCACGGAATTACATTTGAAATTTACCACGAGCTTTGCGTTGAAAGAAAACATCGTGAGGAAACCTGCACCGGCGAAGCAATTCAATGGTGCGTGTGAAGTTCCCAATCCGCACTGGGCTCTTGTTATGAGAGGAGGCCTGTGCCTAGCAGTGGGACGTATAAAGGCTGGGAGGGAAGTTAAATTGTCATTTGTTTCTGTGTTCTAATGTTATAGTTCAGTCGCCCAATTGAATCATAGCAAAAGCCTAGCCTAGCCTAGTGCCTGTTAACTACAGTCAGATGTGTCACCATTTGCGCAAGAGTCAGTGTTGCTGCCAAAAACTGAGTCACGGGCCAATGACTAACTGCGACATTGACATTTCTATACTCCGCGGTGGGCGAAGTTATTAAAATGTACTTGGCAATTAAATTTCTATAGAACTTACATTTCCTGATGAAGAGTTAAGAGATTATACAGCGTGTATTTTTGATACTACCTCAAACTGTAACCAGCCGAAGAATTAGGAGTTGTGAACCGAAATCAAAACAAATTGTTAATTTAAAATTAACTACCAAATCGTAATTAATTTTTGAAATATTTTCGAGCAGCAATGTATTGCGTACAATAATTTGACACGAGACAGAAGAGGATCTGTGTGAGTTGTCACGTCAGCGAGTGCGACTTTTGAAAAACAAGGTATGTAGATACATTGCGTGTGTTATTTTTTAAAGAAAAATGGCGTACTTTTTCTAATGAAAAGACTTTACTAACTACCTTCGAAGTTTGCGGTTATAACAAAACTGCAAGCTGTATAATTTTATTTACACACTACACGCTATAGTATATAGTTCAATATCGGAAGGACTTATTGTAGCTTATATATAGCTTATTATAGCTTACATATTATAGCTCTAGAAAATTTTAACTGCTAATTAATTCCAGAGTCTCCTCATATTCCCGAAATCCAGCTTAAGAAATCGTACAGCCTTTTTAGCTCGAAAGGGTAACAAACAAACACACTTACTCTTGCATTTATAGGTACGTTCGTTCACGGGACATAAGTGTCGTTTCGTTTGTCAACAACCATTCATTATGTACCGATTCCAGCCTTTACATCGGTCAAATTCACAAATATAAATAATTATATTATATTATTATGAGTATATTAAACTCAAATGATTTATTTAATCTCAGCTCGGACAAAGTCGCGAGAAAAAGCTAGTTTACTGGCATCTAATAAATAAACATATTTTATGAGTTTCAAAACATTCCTTAGCTGGGACATTGAAGGGCCGATATGGTTACAAGTGGCATAAAAAAATGTCATAGTGGAAACAGAAAACAGTACACTATTTTGCCCTGCTTCAACGCTGCACGTGAGCGTTGAACCTGAGTCTGTGCGACACTTATATGATGTCATATAGAATACGCCTTTCATATAAGATAATAAATATACATATATTACAAGGCCATCGCAATACTTATCATTAAACTAATGATCATATTTGGTTATAAATATAAACCAATGTTCATATTAATTTACTTCTGACTTTAATATTCACTCTAACTGAATGATCAGTGAATAATTCTCGCAGTCGTTCAGAGGATGGCTGGAGGAGATCTCTTGTAGAGAGGAGTTCATTATTGTATAGATGTCTCGCCATTTGTCAACTATTAGTTGAATAAATAATTACTAGAAAATAGAATAATGTTGGTTGAGTATATTCTATCATAATTTATATAGTTCATCTGATTTTATCAGTGACGTGCATATCAATCATTGTACTCACGTGGTGAAAGGCCACATAATCTTTACATAATAATATTGTTTCTATACACAATAAGAAACTTATACCATGATAGTAAAAGTTAAATATTCATGATACTGACTGGGCTAAACAAAGCAGCAGCATTCGTTCACTAGAGTTGGCCTACTGTTTTTATTTCTGACTGTGTTAGTTTGCTTTGGTTTTGGAGCTTGAGGGTTGAAGGGGGATTCGGGGCAGTCAAGTCATGGTAGTGAGAGTTGAGAGTCGAGTTGTGTTTTAAGCAAAAGATTAATTTAATTTAATTAAGTGAGACCGGCTCACATAGTTTTGATTATTAGTGTTTATTATTGTTATTTTGTGTCCTGTGATGGCGAATTCCTTCTTGGTGATATCGTTTTTGTTTACAATAGACTACTGTTATTACAATTTAAAATCTGTCATTTTCTGAGATAGAATACGAGCAAATTAGTACTTATAAATTTTACCAAGACTTACTTAAAGCTGGATACGACCAAAAGCGATCCATAGTTGTCTTTACCTAACCACGGGAAGATTAACTACTTGTGCTTTATTTATTTATTGGTTTACGTCTGATTATTATTTTATCAAGTTATATCAGTCTGAGTTAATGACAGATTACTGATAGAAATTATCTAAAACTTTGGACTTAATTGTGAGATTTTATGACTCTATTAATCTTTGCTTTATTTTGAATTGCATTATGGGTGTATATATTTTATAATTCTTAGATCCCATAATATACATTTGAAACCAGTGATGATTAGATTACAATAGTTTCTATAAGTACCTAATTATTTACATATTAAAACAAAGAAACACCCAAATATTTATTAAAGTAGTTTTCCTTCTGAACCTATATAAAGGTCAGCATAGGGTAATAAGAGACCTAGGAAACCTGGTTTCTTGCATCCTCTTTCCCTTTGATAAACTGTGACGTAACTTACCGACTATTGACAAGTAAATTCTACTGTCTTGTGTTGGAGTCTCTTAGGGTCTATGGAACGAGAGACACAGCTACTGGTAAATAGCCAGGGAGAAAACTCCAGGGCGGAGGTGGGGCCCTAGCCTTGACACAAAACATAATTGCTTATTTTCCTTCATAATTACCTACTGTGTACAATTTTAACAAATGTTTAATTTCAGGTATTATAGTGACAGTCTTTTATATTACAATTTTATAGTTATTACGTTCCATTTACGTTTAGTGAGATGTTTTTATTGGATAGGTTTTATTAGGTTTTATTCATAGACATCCCTTACTTCTACTAAACGAGCTTGGTTTACTATTCACAACGTAGGACACTAGACGATCACATGGCCAAAACAAATTTCCTTCTTAAATTTCCTTCTTACTTGTCCGCATTAAATTTCCCTTCAAATTATTTTAATACTTGTCCGGATTTTATTAGATTTTTAATTCATACGTGTTTTTAATAAAAATATAGATATTTATTTATTTTAATTTAAATAAGGGGGGGGGGCCTTTTACAATTTGGTGCCGTGAGTGTCCAGGATGTAGTAGGCTCCATTTTAATTACTTTTACTTTAATCACACTTTAATTTTGTATTTTATAAGTATTTCTAGTTATGGTTATTTATTCGGACAAGTAAAATAGGTAGTAGGTAGGTAGGTTAAAGACTGTTTTACAGTCAATTTGTTGTCGTGAGAATGGAAAGTAGATAAGGGATGTGTTTTTTTAACTGTTTGCTGAGTTTAATTAATTGACTAATCTAATTCTTTCACTTCGTTTGGTATATTTTAAATTTCACTTTTAGTTTAGTTCACAAAAGGCATCTTTATTTTAATGAAATTTTAAAGTAATCAACATAGCATCGTTTTTCTCTTAAAATGTAAATTTTTAACTTTAGTTTGTTGTCAAATCATTCCTAGAGGGACGAAAACGGAACAGTTTTTGGAAATAACGTCCCATGTTAATAGACAATAGACCGTTCTTAACAACATGTGTTGTATTCAGGTAATAAGCGTGTCTGTCCGCTTTGAGAGAAAAAAAAAAAATCAAAGTGCAGTTCTTACGCGCACACAATTTGTCAGCTCTTTGTTTTTGTTTAGGAAAAGTAATCCTTATACCATTGGGTTATGAGTGTTATTATTAGACCTATACGATCCGTGGTGGCTAGGATCATAATCTTGCATTCTTTCTTGTGCATTACTGATGTAGGTAATTTCTAAATTCATAATTTTTATTTATCATGTTTGAACCAGTAATAAAAAAAAAATCGGTTCTCTCAACAAACGTTAGAATTAATCTGTAGAGAAATATTGTCCTTATTAAATACATCATCATCATCATCATCATCATGTCAACTGTGGGGCGTCCACTGTTGGACATAGACCTTCGTCATTAAATATGTATCCCATTAAAATTATAAATGCGAAATTTTGTAGGTCTGTTTGTTGTTTGTCTGTTTGTTTGTTTGTTACCTCATCACGTCTAAACCATTGAGCCAATTTGAGTGAATTTCAGTACACAGATAAATTTATTATCGAAGAAGCACATTGGATAGTTTTATCTTAAAAAATTGCATTGTTCCCGCGGGATAGCCATAAACGAGTACTGCGCGAACGAAGTCACGGGCAATGAATATTATGTAAATAAGGATAGACATTAGACATTTACAGTTTTATAGTTGGGGGAGAGACTCCATAATCATTTCGGTATGTATATTGTTATAGGGCACAGGCCTCTCCGCAGAGTTAGAGAGCTTGAGCCGTAGTTTAAACGCGGGTTCAGTTTGTTTTAATTTGAGAATTTCTCACATGTCTTTGAATTGTTTCGCGGATGTGTGCAGGTTTCTTCACGATGTTTTTATTATGACAGCACGATGTTTTCTACGTCTCATGATGCTTTGTTGTTTGATGGAGGAGAGTGAATTAATTAAAATGCTTTTAAATGGGGGAGAGAAATTCTTTTCAGTTTATTTAGAGTTTTATAGTTTGGGGAGAGTAGGTATAGGTTGTATTATTTTTGCGAGTTGAGATGTGTATGTATTTTGTTTGAATCAGGTGTTCAAAGTCCTAAAAATTGGGATTAAGATTATTTTTTCCTAAAACTCATTTATTATTTATTATTGGTTCAAAATTTTTGCGTGAATTCAAACTGGTAAGTTCGTTTATTTACTACAACATTGAATATTTTTAGCCAAATATTAAGTCGGTAACGCGCAAGTTTCAATAATGCAGAGGTTGGTAAGGAACATTCGACTGTTGGTATTAGACTAGTTCTAATTGAACAAGCTTAAGATAAAAGGGTGTCTCTATTATTTACCTGTTTCAAGGGCAGTACGTGTCAATTTAGATTTAAAATTCCAATGACTTAAAAAACGAAGCTTTTTATATAGCCTAAGAACTCTTTATAGTACTCATAAAAATATTCTATGGTTACATTCTGAACAATGCGCCTATTTCACCCAAACATGTGTTCGAAATTTCGACGACCAAGTGGTCATTAAGTCATTCCAAGTGAAGTGTCATGAAGTTTTGAGTAAGTTTTAGAACATGAACAAAAAAGGGCTCGAGTTGTTTGTTACCCGTCTGAGACCAAACATGCGATATCGCACACTTAGAATCGAGCCAATTGAGAGCGTAAAAGAAATGTTTTGCTAAGAGTGTTTAAAGTTACAAAGCGTGTTATTGAATAATATTAAGATGGTTCCGTAACTAAAAGTGTACGCACTCTTAACTCAGTTTTATACAATTATGATCAAGTTTATAGATTAAATATTTTATTGTTGTAAAATGTAATGGGTCCAATAATTTTCAATTTTGAGGAATAATAATAATAATAATAATAATAATGGATTTATTTGTCGACCAACTTGGATCAACTTGGATAATGGTATGTATGTACGTATGTAGACTCTTTATTGCACATAAAATAAAATAAAAAGAAATATAAATACACAGAGATGAGAGCAAGAGCTAGCTTGTCCATAAAAATAGATTTCTTCAACTTAACCTAGTCACTAGCTAGTGTCACTTTTCCAATAAATAACACTAAGTGTTACAGTTATTTACGCTAGAACTGTTTACTTCATAAAAAATATTAAATACTGCTAGGTGCAGTTGGGCTCGCGCGCCGAGAGTTTCGTACATCTCTAAACATTTAAATGAATGAGTTTAGTTTTTCTGAATACTGACTTGTGCTTGATTGGTTTTTGTTATTTGTTGATATGTATTATATTTATTTTGTTGGAAT
This sequence comes from Choristoneura rosaceana, assembly GCA_037349165.1. NCBI lineage: Eukaryota > Metazoa > Arthropoda > Insecta > Lepidoptera > Tortricidae > Choristoneura > Choristoneura rosaceana. Next base: position 3,752,314 of record JAZBNJ010000019.1, read on the forward strand.
TTTCATATTTGAGCGCTACAACGAAAGAAAAAAAAATACGTTTCTTTGTATAAACTTGGGTTTTGATCTGATTTTGCTTTCGTTATTTATTAGGTATTTTAGCAGTAGTAGAGATCAAAATTGGGCTAAATGTCAGTTGTCGGTTTGATGCGGATCTCGATATACGGTCTTGTGACAGATAAAGTGCGTAGTGATACTGATAAGAGTCCGTTTGTCGTTCGGAGAATACGGAACCCTAAAATGAAGTTAGGGAACGACGATAAGTTTATGACCGTAACAATTTTTTTAACTTAAAATACTTTCATTACTAACAATGTATCATTACATAAAATTTTAATTTTGATACGTCTAATAATTGCAACGGGTTCACGTGATGGCCACTTTACACTGTCTTATCACAAGTTTTAGTTAACTTGCATTGTTAGAATGAGTCGATTCTTGAAATTTGATTTTGACCAGCTTTAGTGGTCGGATTGATTTGATTTTTTTTTGTATACATTTGTGGATCGAGTTGATAGTTATTACTAAGCTCAAGTAATGTGCTTAGTGAAATGCAGTAGGTATTTTTACTTACACGGTTTTAAGACTTTAGGTACATTATTTAGTTTGATCATTAATTTTTTTTTCATCTATGTAAAATCATTCGTACAATAATATTGTATCCCGGCCAGCCTTCGTTTACTAATGAAGGACAGAATAGATAAAACTGGTGACAAAAAAAGGAAGATAATACCTAGTTATTGTTTATTGACTACAATATGTTAAGAAGCATGAACTTCTAGTATCAGGTAGTAATAGGTTGCAATTTACTAATATTTTTTATTATTTACATCCAATTGTAAAACTCTTTATTGTGCATAAAGGCACGTGAAACTGACGGGTAATAGAAAAATGGGATGTGCGGAAGCGAGTTCGTCCCTCAGGGGGGTTTCTTCCGGTTAACCTTTGAACGATATTTTTTAAATATAGTTTTATTCTTCTAGGAAATAAAATAATGATGGAATAAGTTACATTTGGAACTTGGGTCTTGATAGCAATCAATTGCCTTTTAGTGTGAATTTAATGTTCAAAAAACATTTCATTTGGGTATTTATGTATTGTTTTAACATAATATTTAAACGCAAGTCATTAATAAAATGATGTATAGTTCTGTGTTTATAACTAAATTCAAGTAGTTTTGTTTTAACTGGAAGTGAAAGACTTTTGTAATTATCATTACGTTGACTTTTTTATATTAGTTGTACGTCTTACATTTCAAACGTGATCTGTTGTATTATTTAAAGCAGGTATGAAAAAGAGAATGAGGAAGGTTGTATTTTGTTGAATCAAGGTTTTTGAGATAATAAGAATGAGGAATGAGAATTACACACACACACACACACACACACACACACACACACACATACACATGGGATGTATATTTGATGAAGTAGTGAATTTGTTTACAAGAGCTTTAATGGTACCACATTTCATAGAAATGAAGACGGTTTATTGGCATTTTACCTCTGAACAGCACACATCAAATGGTGTTTCCGTGCGGATGATGCTAGGGCAACATGCACTTGTAAAGAATGCATATCAGTTCAAAATGTGGCTACTTATTATAAATTAAAAAGAAAAAGTCACAACAGAAATAAAAATTGAAAATAAAACAACAACAAATAAAATTATTACAAAATTAATACTAAACAAAGGTTAATTTTGTATCAAATAAAATTATTACGAAATTAATACTAAACAAAGGTTAATTTTGTATTCTTTAGTGAAACAATGAACGATATTATCTGCTACAAGATTAATACTATACCCAAGGTTAATTTTGGTCAAAGCAGAATTAACACTAACCAAAGGTTAATTTTGTTTCGTTTTTTGTTTCTTGTCAGTGCTCATTTTGGATTGATACCAAAATAATGTGTTTTGGTCAAGTGTGTGGCAGGTCAGATTGACATTCGGCGTTAATGCTGGCAACTGGAACACCATACTACACACGCAGCCAACAGGCTGAAGCAAACAATGCTAGGCTATGCCTATACACTACACACTCTCCAAATTTATAATATTCATTATTTTGAGTGGAAATTTCAGACTTGATTTCTGATTAGTGGATGGTTATGACTCCTAGCTATTAACGTAATCTGGTTTGGGGAGAGGCAGTTCGGCAATCACATTTCTTGGTTGAGAAAAGCAAGACTGGTTATGAGGGGGCCGGCGAGGACCACTAGGGTCGACAGATTCACAACCTGTTTCTTTATCCTGAGCTAGATTGCCTTGTGAAGATTATGATTGTTCATAATTAGAATGTTAAGAGTTTGGAAAAATTCCATTCTTTATTTTGAGTGTTTATTTTTGGTTTAAATACACATCACACCACACATACACACTCACAGGAGAAAATGCTAAATAAATTAAACTAATATTATATTGTTCAATTCATATATTTGTGAATTCATAGTTTGTTAGAATATTTCCTCCAGTTAAAATAAATTATTTTGGCCTTTCGAAAATATTCGGGGAGAGAGCTGTACCGATTCCAGCCTTTACATCGGTCAAATTCACAAATATAAATAATTATATTATATTATTATGAGTATATTAAACTCAAATGATTTATTTAATCTCAGCTCGGACAAAGTCGCGAGAAAAAGCTAGTTTACTGGCATCTAATAAATAAACATATTTTATGAGTTTCAAAACATTCCTTAGCTGGGACATTGAAGGGCCGATATGGTTACAAGTGGCATAAAAAAATGTCATAGTGGAAACAGAAAACAGTACACTATTTTGCCCTGCTTCAACGCTGCACGTGAGCGTTGAACCTGAGTCTGTGCGACACTTATATGATGTCATATAGAATACGCCTTTCATATAAGATAATAAATATACATATATTACAAGGCCATCGCAATACTTATCATTAAACTAATGATCATATTTGGTTATAAATATAAACCAATGTTCATATTAATTTACTTCTGACTTTAATATTCACTCTAACTGAATGATCAGTGAATAATTCTCGCAGTCGTTCAGAGGATGGCTGGAGGAGATCTCTTGTAGAGAGGAGTTCATTATTGTATAGATGTCTCGCCATTTGTCAACTATTAGTTGAATAAATAATTACTAGAAAATAGAATAATGTTGGTTGAGTATATTCTATCATAATTTATATAGTTCATCTGATTTTATCAGTGACGTGCATATCAATCATTGTACTCACGTGGTGAAAGGCCACATAATCTTTACATAATAATATTGTTTCTATACACAATAAGAAACTTATACCATGATAGTAAAAGTTAAATATTCATGATACTGACTGGGCTAAACAAAGCAGCAGCATTCGTTCACTAGAGTTGGCCTACTGTTTTTATTTCTGACTGTGTTAGTTTGCTTTGGTTTTGGAGCTTGAGGGTTGAAGGGGGATTCGGGGCAGTCAAGTCATGGTAGTGAGAGTTGAGAGTCGAGTTGTGTTTTAAGCAAAAGATTAATTTAATTTAATTAAGTGAGACCGGCTCACATAGTTTTGATTATTAGTGTTTATTATTGTTATTTTGTGTCCTGTGATGGCGAATTCCTTCTTGGTGATATCGTTTTTGTTTACAATAGACTACTGTTATTACAATTTAAAATCTGTCATTTTCTGAGATAGAATACGAGCAAATTAGTACTTATAAATTTTACCAAGACTTACTTAAAGCTGGATACGACCAAAAGCGATCCATAGTTGTCTTTACCTAACCACGGGAAGATTAACTACTTGTGCTTTATTTATTTATTGGTTTACGTCTGATTATTATTTTATCAAGTTATATCAGTCTGAGTTAATGACAGATTACTGATAGAAATTATCTAAAACTTTGGACTTAATTGTGAGATTTTATGACTCTATTAATCTTTGCTTTATTTTGAATTGCATTATGGGTGTATATATTTTATAATTCTTAGATCCCATAATATACATTTGAAACCAGTGATGATTAGATTACAATAGTTTCTATAAGTACCTAATTATTTACATATTAAAACAAAGAAACACCCAAATATTTATTAAAGTAGTTTTCCTTCTGAACCTATATAAAGGTCAGCATAGGGTAATTAGAGACCTAGGAAACCTGGTTTCTTGCATCCTCTTTCCCTTTGATAAACTGTGACGTAACTTACCGACTATTGACAAGTAAATTCTACTGTCTTGTGTTGGAGTCTCTTAGGGTCTATGGAACGAGAGACACAGCTACTGGTAAATAGCCAGGGAGAAAACTCCAGGGCGGAGGTGGGGCCCTAGCCTTGACACAAAACATAATTGCTTATTTTCCTTCATAATTACCTACTGTGTACAATTTTAACAAATGTTTAATTTCAGGTATTATAGTGACAGTCTTTTATATTACAATTTTATAGTTATTACGTTCCATTTACGTTTAGTGAGATGTTTTTATTGGATAGGTTTTATTAGGTTTTATTCATAGACATCCCTTACTTCTACTAAACGAGCTTGGTTTACTATTCACAACGTAGGACACTAGACGATCACATGGCCAAAACAAATTTCCTTCTTAAATTTCCTTCTTACTTGTCCGCATTAAATTTCCCTTCAAATTATTTTAATACTTGTCCGGATTTTATTAGATTTTTAATTCATACGTGTTTTTAATAAAAATATAGATATTTATTTATTTTAATTTAAATAAGGGGGGGGGCCTTTTACAATTACCTATCCAAATTCAGAATCCAATTAGGTCAGTTCAGGCTAGTCGAAAATCTAAAGATCATAAAAACAACCCACATTTAATAACTTTATTTGGATGATTTGCTTTTATACTTCTTTAACGTCCCGACCATACTTGCAATTAATATCTAATAAAATTCAAATCTACACCGAATAATCATTAAGTAATGTTTTAATTGATCTGTATTTAATCCAGTAACTTTGTCGCCTGAAAGTATGGGGGCAGTATGCGTCAAATCCGGTAGTTCTGAATTTTTGCACACTTGTTTATGATGTTGGCCTAATGAATAATCCAAGTTTGTGACCTCGAGCGCCGAACGCAACTTTGTCAAAAATCGAAAAAACCGCGAAAAAATCGATATTTTTTTCAAATTTTGGCGATTATAACCCTAAAGGACTAGTGTTTGAAAAAAAATTCTTAGAACGTTTTAAAGAAGACTAAATTTGCTACAATATGGTACTAGAATTGTCTCTGTGGACCCAATAGTTTCTGAGATTAAGCCTTTCAAAGTTTAACATTTTTTCGAACTTCGCAATTTAGACAACCTCAACACCTATAACCTTGGCGAGCTGCGGTACCAACTATTCGCCAGGGCTGCGACGAAAACCAGCTTCAATGTATCCAGGTTACCTCCTACACGTGACTCTGCTCGATTTCACTCCTTGCGGACATACTATCAGGTAAAAATTTGTCCTTGCTGATGCAATGCATATTACATATCATTCATCATTTTCTATTCTCATGTACAATCTTCCGCACAGGTACAGGCGTGGTTGGGAGTAACACTAAACCCTGGGGGTGGATATACACATCACAAAGCCTTAACCCCAAAATGATGACCAGAGATGCAGCCCCACAACACCTCTTGCAGATGATTACTTGCGGCTGCACGAAGGGTTGTGGGATCGCGTGCAGCTGCACGAACACAGGATTAAAATACTCATCAGTTTGCAGGCAATGCAGCGAGGCCTCAGGTGACAATATACCTGATGTTGCAGTAGTAAAATCCCAGAAGGCGACGATCTGTCCGATGTCGAAATGGAAGATGACTTGACGGCACAAAACGTCGACGATTCATTACCATCCCCTGATGGGGATATGCCATCCCAATACGTCGATCCAGATACGGACGAACCTCAACCGGGACCTTCCAAGAGGGCTAAATTAATTAGATTTTTTGATTTTGAATATTACTCAATTTCCTAACAAATAAACTTATTAACTTCTGTTGTACTTTTCTTTTTTATTTACTTCATTATTCGTAGCTTAGCTTTAACATCATCGTTCACACTCCTCATTATCTTTTTTAACATCCCATCATAAAAGTACAGGGCTTCGATAGTATAATTGGGGTCAAAATTCATTCAGAACGACAGAATTGCAAAAAATTGCGAAGTTCGTAAAAATGATAAACTTTGAAAGGCTTAATCTTGGAAACTGTTGGGTTCACAGAGACAATTCTAGTATCATACTGTAGCAAATTTAGTCTTCTTTAAATCGTTTAAAGAAAGTTTTTTCAAAACTAGTCCTAGGGTTATAATTGCCAAAATTTGAAAAAAAATACGTTTTTTTCGCGGTTTTTTCGATTTTTGACAAAGTTGCGTTCGGCGCTCGAGGTCACAAACTTGGATTATTCATTAGGCCAACATCATAAACAAGTCTGCAAAAATTCAGAACTACCGGATTTGACGCATACTGTCGATGTATAAAGTTACTGGACTAATTATAATCGTCCAGTTTATCCATTTAAGGTCCCAATACCACTACCATGAGTTTACAGTGACCGTACTCGATAGCGACGGCGTAAATTATTTGTAGAGGCGCTGTACAATTCTCCATACAAATAAATTACGCTGTCGCTATCGAGTACGGTCACTGTAAACTCATGGTAGTGGTACAGGTGCAGGCGAAGGAAAACCGCCAACTTAGTAATTATAACAATATTCACAGGTAATTATATCATGCGTAAGATAGTTATGTCACTTTACCGTAACACTGCTTCCGATTCTCCTGATGCACTCTGATATAAGTAACTTCCTCGGGTTTTTATGGGCAGGCTTTCTTAAATTATGCAATGTCATTGTTCTTTGTTGGTATAGATGTAATTTAGACGGTGTTTTGAATAATTAGGATAGTGGAATAGGTTGTGATACAAGTCTGGTTCTCACGACGATTGTCGTTACAATTTATACGCGCGAAAACAAGGGGGGGGGGGGGCTACTACAAAATTCGTATTGTACCCTGCCTCGCACTCTTGTATTAAATAATAAGCAAACTTGATATATTTTTATTGAGAAACACTTTTGAAAAATAAATTGCAGCAAATATGTAACAATTAGTAAGGGCATATGGTCATTTACATGCTTTTTAACCCCCAACGCAAAAAGAGGGGTGATATAAGTTTGACCGCTATGTGTGTCTGTCTGTGTGTCTATGGCACCGTAGCTCTTTAACGGGTGGATCGATTTGAATGCATTTTTTTTATTTGATAGCAGGTTTTCTAGCAATGGTTCTTAGAGATGTTTCATCAAAATCGGTTCAACCATTTTTGAGATATTGAACTTTAAAGTGACAAAGTCGGGGGTTTTCCAACTTTTTGTTGGTTGGGCTATTGTAGATGTTCTTCTCGGCCATTTTACGTTGTGTTCACCAGAAGACTGTCTTCACACAACACACATGAACATGGCGTCGTAAGGACGCCATCAGACGGCTTAGATACAATATCCCCCCAGCTACAATAGGCCCAAGTCACTTTTTTTTAAACGCCCAGAAGCGTGACCGAAGAGAGACCGGGATTACACGTTTGTATAGAGAACGAAGAGACTTCTCTCAAATAACGATTTATACTCCGCGTAAAAAAGAAACCCTATTAGAACCCAAGTAGTTTTTAAAGCGCTTTATAGCCTTGTGAAATAGAGCTTAATTCTTACCAAGATTTCTAATAAAAATGCAGAGCTACATCATTCAAACTCCCACTAAACGCTGACCGGTCGAACGGGAAATAACTACAAACTACTAAATTACGTAAACTAGATCTTATTGCGTTCCTTAGTACTCGAATTGCTAGAAAGTGAGAGATAACATCGCGTTATCTCCTGCATGGTAAATACGTCCTGAGCTTGGAAACGTACGTACGTAACAGAGTTGCGTGCGCGCACGTTGCGATTTACGGGTCAGTGTTTCGTCAGTTTTTGGGGTTCCTTACTTTAAAAAAGAAAATAATTATAGTTAAAAATACGGATCGCTATAGCTGCCAAATCACTTCATAGTTTGTGCGTGCTTTCTCTGTCTGTCTGCGTAACGTCTTCGACATTGTTTTCATAAACTCTCTTTTAATAAAACACAATTTCGTAATAACAACAACATTTTCGAGAGCTAGAGACGAAGAGTCCCACCCACAACATTGTTATAAAAGTATGTTAGTAATCAACCTTCTTCTTCACTCATTCCCACTTTACGTGTGCGGCTCTCCTAAAATGTCTGCACCAATATGTCCTGTCTTGGGTAGTCTATTTCGGTATGATTACTGAATAGTAAAGGAAAATATTTAAAATCTCACTAATATTATAAAATTATAAATGCAAAAGTTTGTAAGTCTGTTTGTTTGTAACTTCATCACGTCTAAACCATACAACCTATTTAGATGAAATTCAGTATACATCTATAGGCTGAGTCCTGGAGAAGGTCATAGGATAGTTTTTATCCTGGAAAATTGCATAGTTCCCGCGGGATAGCGACAAACGAATAGTTTTAGTTAGTAACGGCTAGTTTGTCTTGTCATAAAAATGGTTTAAACTCATTATAACGAGAAACTGACGTAAGTACTTATGCTTAAAGTCATCCGACTAGATCTGATTTAAATATTTAGGCCATATCGCTGGTTTTATTACATCTGCTTCCTAGACTTGACTGTTTTTTTTACCACTTTTACCGTCATATCTCTCAATTTAGACTTGGCAGGCTTAAACAGCGTGTTTTCAGTACAACATTTATTATTGAAAACAAACGAATTGAGAATACTTTTGAAATGCTTTAAAAACATGGCGTTCGCGGTTGTTCTGCCCGCCCGTGTGTCCCAACTGCTTTCTACACATATCGGGATGTTTGACATCTCATTGTCTCACCTAGTGTCACTATGTGTCACTGTGTGTCACCGTGTTACTGCTTCCGCCGAGGTTAAGGGTTAACGTTGGTAAACGTTTACAACATTCCTATTTCCCAATCGGATTGCAACGTTAACACTTATCCTGCATACAGTTTGTTTAACATTTTTTAACAGCATTGAAAACTCCAAATACCTTAAGCGTCTTTTTATATAAAAATATTATTTAATGCCTACATGTATAAATAATTTACTGACAGTCTAAGTGGTTAGAGAACCTTACTGTGGAGCTTGAGATCTCGGGTTTGATCCCATGTCGGGGTAGATTTTTTTATGAATCATACGAAAGTTTTCGGGTCTTGGAAGTTAATATTTATGTATTTAAGTAATAAGTTTAATTTCTATTAGGAAAAAAAATAAGATTGTTTGTCACATATTATCATATTATGTAAATTATGTTTTAGAATTGAATCTTTTTGTAAGCTTTTAGGTAATCTGGGGGAACGGCAGTGCCCCCGCCAAGTCGAGCAAAAAAAAACAAAGGCACGGCCGTACCATACTTTTCTCGAAGCCATTCAGGCTATTTTCAACACCCTGTATTTTTGTTATGGCTAAAGCTAGAACCCTGAATTTTCAGTTACCTATAGGGCCTAATGGGACTTAGATATATTATCAATTACATTCAGTTCGAACACGTAGATTAAGAACTATCACATGTTAAAGTTCCTCAGTTTTGTCACTGACATACCTATACACTGACTTTTGATCATCATAATTCTAAGGTACTTCTAGCAGACCCACAAGCTCCAAATTTTAAACATAATTAGTTTTTAGCCTACATGGTCACAGAAAAATCCAAAATGTTGCAATTTCAGTCACGTTTCAAAGTTATATAAACTGCACAAGTAAGTTTGTAATCCCATATAAATACTAGCGATTACAAAGTTACACAGCAATGACTTTATTGAACGTAGTCGTATTGTATACGTATTAATGTTGAGTCTTAATACCTGAGTATTAAGGGTTAAAATGAAATTGTTTATCTTACTAATATAATAAGTACCAAAGTTCGTTTGTTTGTGAATGTGTGTGCGATGCGAGTGGACGCGAGGATGGACGATGGAAATTGGAATATGGATGATGGACAATGGATAATGATCGATGGACGATGGGTAGAAAATGGACGTTGGACGATGGAGTGTGGACGATGGACGATGGGCGACGGACGATGGATCATCATCATCATCATCATCATCCCAGCCTATATGCGTCCCACTGCTGGGCACAAGCCTCCTCTCAGAATAAGAGGGCTTGGGCCTTAGTTCCCACGCGAGCCCAGTGCGGAAGATGGATGGTGGAGGATGAACGACGGACGACGACGGACGACAGAAAACGACGGACGACGACGGATGACGGAAGTTAGACGGGCGAAAGACGAACGACCGACGAAAGACGATGGATGACGACGGAAGTTCGACGACGGACAACAGACGATGACTGACGAGGGAAGTTCGACGACGGACGATGACGGAAAACGGACGATGACAGACGACGGACGACGACAGAAGACGAACGCCGACAGACGACGGACAACGAACGATAGACGATGGCGACGACGGACAAAAGACAACGACCGACGACGGACAAGACAACGGACGACGGATGACGGACGATGACCGACGATCAACGACGGATGATGGAGGGTGGACGATGGACGATGTACGATGGACGACAGACGGTAGACGGACGACGGAAGTTCAACGATGGGCGACGATGGACGACGGATGACGACCGACAATCGACGACGACGACGACGACGACGACGACGACGACGACGACGACAGTCGGTACGGACGATGGACTGTAGACGATGAACGAGGATGGACGATGGACAATAACCGAGGATAGACGATGGACGGTGGACGATAGACGAGAATGGATGATGGATAGTGGACGAGGATAGACGATGGATGGCACACGATGGACAAGGATGAACGATGGATGATAGTGGACGATGGACGATGAACGATGAACGAGAATGGACGATGGACGAGAATGGACGATAGACGATAGACGAGGATGGACGATGGACGATGGACAAGGAAGGATAAACAAATGAAGATAGTAGTGCGTTATTACAAGAAGTAGTACCCGAAAAAAAAAGAACTGCCTACAAAAAGTGATGAGATCCCACCAAAACATTACATGTAAAAAGCTGCAAGTCTCGCAACGCAATGCAGTTCTTGTAATGCTAAAAAGGTTTGAGATGCAATGTTATACCAAGTCGGTTATTTTTGTCAGTACCGGGGGGTTTCCATAGAACTCAATTTTCACCAACTTGCTTATTTTAAAACCATAGAAAAATACAGTTTATAGTTCTCAAATAAAGAGTAAACCAAATTATTTTTTAAACACATAATGACTTGGCCATCGCGCTCAACCTTTAGTCATTCTCGTATTATGTGTATCACTCAAACTGCAAGGCTGGGGCTATCGCTATCTTTAATTATAATTACTTGAAATAGCTGACGTTGATGATTATAATTCTTATGTAGCTTTGCGATGGCCAAGTCATTTATGTGTTTAAAAAATAATTTGGTTTACTCTTTATTTGAGAACTATAAACTGTATTTTTCTATGGTTTTAAAATAAGCAAGTTGGTGAAAATTGAGTTCTATGGAAACCCCCCGGTACTGACAAAAATAACCGACTTGGTATAACATTGCATCTCAAACCTTTTTAGCATTACAAGAACTGCATTGCGTTGCGAGACTTGCAGCTTTTTACATGTAATGTTTTTGGTGGGATCTTTTTGTCTGTCTGTGATCAAATCTTGCAAGTTAAATTCGACCAACTTCCAGTAGATGGATTGACTTGAAATTTGGTATACATTATGTAAATTGCATGATAATACAATAATCTGGTGGTGATATTCTGGTAGTCCGACCAGGATCATCTCCGCAGGACGGAACTCTTCAAAGGTTAATGGCATCGACTTGAAATTTGGTGAGCAAATGTAGTTTGGCTGGCAATGCTAGTACAGTCGGGAGAAAAAATTTGTATTAAAAATTATTTTTTTACCAAAAACTTATTAACATAATTATATAAAAGTAAAAAAAAATGACACATTGTATACAGTTAACATCACGCGGGACGCAAACAAAGGTACAGTGGGGGTAGGAAAACCTTCGTCAGTTATTTAATTGATTCCTTAAAAAAGTCATAGACTCTTAATACGTTTTGAAACCAAAGTACTAAGTAGACAAGTGCATATAAAACTATACTTACTTGAGATGACAACAAGGGTCAAAATAGTATACACCTCTAACATTATATCTACTTTCATATCAATACAAAACCTTTTTAATAAACAACTTCGTAAAAGTTTCAATCAAATAATGTTCTATTTAATTGTCAGTGTTTGTCAGTGCCAAGGTGTACTTGTAGGATGTCTATGGTCACCTGATCATGTTTAGGAGGTTGACAAGTTGACGCAGTATGTCCTACTCAATCGGTAAAGCAGATTAGCGCTCATACTGAGCAAAGGAAAATAGATCTTAGGGTGACGAACCTTTTTTTACTCCGACTGTACCTACGGGCGACAGTTAGACAAAAAGTTTATCACAACCATGACATAGTTGTATCACGCTCCTATTATATAGTTTATGTTATCCGGGTGTCAACAAGTTAATAAATAATCATGACAGCCGGCAGACATATTGGCCCGTAATGTTTTTATGAGATCAAGATAGATATCAATATTTATGAATTAATTCAGCCACGCCTTTGTTGTTATAAGCCTGTACTGTATTATAATTACAAGCACATGCAATATCCTTATAAACGGCAAATAAAAAAAACTACACTAACTATACATACCCAATTTCCTATCCATACTAATATTGTAAATGCGAAAGTGTGTGTGTTTGAGTGTATAAATGTCCGTCTTTCGCGTCGAAACGAAGCGACGGATCGACATGATTCTTGGTATACCTAGAGATGGCATATGAGTCAGAGATATACCGGAAAAATGCACAATTTCCGAGGGAACAGCGCGCGATAACCGAATACCACGCGGGCGGAGCCGCGGGCAAAAGCTAGTAAATAATATATATCAAGGGACACATGACACCAATTGACTTGGTCCCAAATTAAGCAAAAAGAAAAAAAATTACAAGAAAGAGAAAATTACAAGGTACCCAAGCAATAGGCGGCCTTAGCGCTTAAGAGCGATCTCTTCCAGACAACCTTTTTACAAAAATAAAGAAGGACCACATCGCTCGAAGAACAGATAACCGTTGGGGGAGAAAAGTTCTCGAGTGGCGACCACGAACCGGAAGACGAAGCGTTGGCAGGCCTCCCACCAGGTGGACTGACGATATCGTGAGAGTTGCGGGAAACCGGTGGATGCAAGTGGCGAGTTGTCGTTCATTATGGCGTTCTAAGAGGGAGGCCTTTGTCCAGCAGTGGACGTCTTCCGGCTGATGATGATGATGATGATGATGATGATGATGATGAAAGAAGGACCGACCACCAACCATCACTACCGGCACGGCTTATTCCGGCTACAATTATTATAGTAAAAGCGTGAAAACGCTACAAAACGTGTGTAGTACGCTTGCAAATAATGTCGCACATTGTGTGCTGTGCAAACAATTAATATTCAGACAATACGGTAATAGATGCAAGTGGAGCGAGGCTGCGCCGGCGCTTGCCTAATCCTGTTTAGATCATAAACGCCGAAAATGCGCGCAATGCGGAGTGCGCGGCATGAGGTACTCGGATGGCTAACGAATTATGTCATACTAGAGTTTACTGTAGGGATTAGGCTGTATACCGCTGGCAGGTGGTAAAAATGACCGCCTGGCAGGCTAGACTGAATGTATTTTGTATAATTATAGTATTTTTGTATTTTAATTCTGGAATTCGATTTAGAAAATAGGATTGACAGCGGTATACATGCCGGAGCACAGATTGCTCCCGACAGCCTGATAGGCATGACCTATGTTTGTGAAAGTATATCTTTAAGTCTATATCTTTGAATATATGAAGCAAGTATTGAAGAAACATCTTTTTATTGAACTGCGTTTAGCATCACGCGCGTAGATCCCCTATACCATAGCTCTACCAGTTACAGTTCCCCACAAGTGGTGGCAGCCTAATCCCTACATTTCACTAGATATTCCGTGGGATATTGGGTCAAAAAGTCGCTTATGTATTATTCCAGACGACCAGCTACCTACATACCAAATTTCATGACTCTAAGCCCAGCGGTTGTTATTTGAGATTTTATCCTTATCCCGTGGGAATATCGGGATAAACAGTATCCTATGTTTTAATTCAAGTTATAAACTAAGTTTTTGCCAAATTTCATCAAAATCCGTCCAGCCGTTTCAGCGTGAAGAAGTAACAAACATACTCACTCACAAACTTTCACATTTATAATATTAAGTAGGACTAGAGTTTACACGCGGCTTCGCGTGATGTTGATGATTGATAGTGATGGTGATGATGATGGAGATGGTGATCAATTGATGACGATTGATGATGTGATGGTGAAGATGATTGATGGCGTTGATGATGATGAAAAACAAAAATCTAATCTATTTTGCGTAGAGTTGAGAGCGCGTAGAGTCGCGTAGAGTTTATCGCTATTGTTCCAAACTATATTCTGTCCTTTGACACATGGAAATTGTTCACTTTTTAGTGTTCCGGAGCCAAAATGGCAAAAAACGGAACCCTTATAGTTTCGCCATGTCTGTCTGTCTGTCTGTCTGTCAGTCTGTCTGTCCGTCCGCGGTTTTGTTCAGAGACTATCAATGCTAGAAAGCTGTAATTTTGCACGGATATATAAGTAAACTATGCCGACTAAATAGTATAATTAAAAATTCAAAAACAATTTTTTTTAGGGTACCTCCCATAGACTCTAAGTTGTCCAGTTGTTAGTGTCTAACAACTGGTAGCATGGTGTACGGTTGTGTCACTCTGAAGATGAGCTCTGGTTGAGTTCGAAACGCGTCAATGTGTTGTGGTGGTGGTGATAGATGGATTTGTGTGATTTGTGTGTGTTCTTACAGTGTGGAGGTGGAGGAACTGCATGAACACGCATAATTTGCATAGACTTAGCTATCTTAAGGTCGCGAGTGAGCAAAGAAATTCTTTTAGTTCATTGGAAGATTCCGTATAAAATACGAAATCCTTAGAAAAATATTACTTAATTTTTTCGTAATGGCTTCGGAACCCTATTTTAGGCGTGGCCGACACGCTCTTGGCCGGTTTTTTATTTCTAAATATATAAGTCTATCACGAATAATTATTGCAGTAGACATATTAACTTATATTATTAAAAACAGTTCTAACAGACCACATTATTATTTTCATTAAATCCTTCCTTCCTTCCTAGTCCTTCCTTCTTTCTGTAAAGAATTCTTCTTTCTGAAGAGATCGCTCTTAAGGGATAAGGCCGCCTATTGCTTACTTTGTATTTTTTTCTCTTTGTATCTGTTTTCTGAATCGTTTACTATTTCTGGTGTACAATAAAGAGTCTTTGTATTGTATTGTAAATTTTTATGGAATAATCGAGAAAATCTAACAAAAATGCAACGTTGCCACCTTAACAAAATGCTTTTAAAGTCGCGGGTTCACAGTAGATGCAGGCAGCTTCCAACCCAAGCAACAGGAGGTCTATGGGGGAGGCCCACATAATGAAATAATAAATAAATATCACGGGACAATTCACACCAATTGACCTAGTTCCAAAGTAAGCTTAGCTAAGCTTGTGTTATGGGTACTAAGCAACGGATAAACATAATTAGATACATAAATATATTCTTAAATACATATTAAACACCCAAGACCCGAGAATAAACATTTGTATTTTTCATACATATATCTGCCCCGACACGGGAATCGAACCCGGGACCTCAAGCTTCGTAGTCAGGTTCTCTAACCACTAGGCCATCTGGTCGTTAAATACCTACCACGTAATGTCCAACAGTGGGCATCCTGCAGCCGATATGACGATGATGATGAAGAACACCCGTACCAAATTTTCATAAGCAAACCGGTAGGAATTGAGTTGTTACGTTACGCGACTTATAGTAAACTAGCTCTTGCCCGCGGCTCCACCCACATGGTATTCGGTTATCACGCGCTGTTCCCTCGGGAACTGTGCATTTTCCGGGACAAAAAGTAGCCTATGTCACTCTAGGGGCCATAAACTATCTCTATGCCAAAAATCACGTGTATCCGTGGCTCTGTTACGGCATGAACGACGGACAAACACACAAACCCATAAACACACTTTCGCATTTATTATTAGTATGGATTTAGAGAGTTCGTCTCTTCAATATTCGTCAAGTCAAACGAAGAAGACTTTAAATCATAATATTACACATGTATTGTCAAATATTGATTAATTAGTTGCGTAATCAATTAAAACACAATAAAAAGAAATTAGCGTGTAGATTGATGGTGTTCGTAACGCATTAATTTGTATGCGTGTCACGACCTGCATGGTAAACTGTTGAAAGTAAGAAAAATGCGAGAGGTGACGTTACTTCATATTTGCATTGTCATCAGAATTTTGTACAAAACTAGCTGTTGCCCGCGGCTTCATCCCCGTTATATTTTCTGTATTTTCTTCCATAAAAACCTTCTCCTGACAGTAACTAACGCAATAAAAAAGAATAAGCGAAATCGGACCAGTCGTTCCCGGGTTTTGCGCTTAGCAACACATTTTACGATTAATTTTTATTTAGGATATATAGATCAGATAGATTTCAAGTTGATGGGACTACATGATTTCGTGTGTTTTATAAAGAAAAAAAAGAGTTATATAAATGCACGTACTTTTTCGTACCCCCTCGCACTTAACACTCTACGAAGACAAATTTTGAAGTTATCTTAATTAATTACATATAATTGGTGTTTTCTAGATTTAATTTAATTCTAGGCAAAGTTCTTCTATATTACTTCAGAGTATATAGTATAGTGTAGTGTGTTAGTATAGTGTATAGTATAAGTGTAAGCGTGGGAACTATGGCCCAAGCCATCTCATTCTGAGAGGAGGCCTGTGCCCAGCAGTGGGACGTATATGGGCTGAGATGATGATGATGATGATAGAGTATAAATGTATGTCCGTTCTTATGTTATAAATGCAAAATTTGGTTCGTTCGTATGTCCTTTGTTTGTCCTTTTCACCGTAGAACTGATTTATAATTTAGATGAAATTTGGTATAGAGATGTTTGTGTTTCGAGGTAGGACACAGGATAGTTTTTATGCCAGAAAATTTCATAGTTTCCGCAGGATAGCGATAAATGTATTCTTCGCAGATTGTTTGTATTTGTTAATAATATAATGCCACACTATTAGTTTTGGAAATGCTTGCCTGCCGGTAACATCCTATATATAACAGGAGTTTATAAAAACTGTTTGTAAAACCGGTTGGGACTCAGTCAACGACTGCCTAATCAATAATCTGTAAGATTGTCAATTTGACAATGGGGCCACCTTGTTATTACTCGCTGTGATGTATTACTGTCATTAGTTAATTAGTATGAAGCATGAATAATTTGTTTGCAAATCAGAACAGGAACTTTCTGAGTTCCGTGGTTAAGATGATAAACGCGGAACTCTTATAGTTTTGAGACGTAACTTTATCCATCTGCCCTCTTCAACATAAAAAAAATTCAACGTTTCGTACTTCTTACGAGTTCATTCTCATAAATAAAATGACTATGGATGCTCAGTCGAATCATGCTAAATCGAATCTTTGTTTTATTCGGGAACGCTTGTGCTTATTTTAACTACGTGTGCATAAATAAAATAAATAAATATCACGGGACACTTGACACCAATTGACCTAGTCCCAAACTAAGCAAAGCTTGTACTATGGACACTAGGCAACGGATAAACATACTAAAATATAGATAAATAAAAACTTAAATACATATTAAACATCCAAGACCCGAGAACAAACATTCGTATTATTCATACAAATATCTGCCCCGGCCGGGATTCGAACCCGGAACCTCAAGCTTCGTAGTCAGGGTCTCTAACCACTGAGCCAGTCGGTCGTCCATAGGATCGCATAGGATCTAGGTTGTAGTAGTTAAGTAAAGATGGCGCCAGTGCTCCGGGAACCATTTGTCATTCTGATTGGTCAACTGACCCGCCGCCTTAAATACTTTCAGATCGGCTGGCGCTTACGTCGCCGGCGCCGGTAGTTACGCACTAGTCTAGTAGTAGTGACTAGACAGTTATCTACACTGTCTTATGTCTTTCAACGAGCAATTCTTTTTGTATACTTGCTGTTCCCGCGACTTCGTGCGTGAATACGTTTATTGTTATCCCGTGGGAACTGTGCAATTTTCTGGGATAAAAACTACCCTATGGCCTTCTCGTCGAGTCGAGAAAAATGAAGATCAACACCACTTTACGTCTATGGGAGGGAGGCACTCTAAGAATTTTTTTTTGTTTTATTTTACCACTTTTTCGGCGTGACTGATATGTATATTTATGCCAAATCACCATTTTAATACCTCTAAGAATAGCCGCGGACAGACATTTGTCTATTTAGACAGATGGACAAACATGGAGAAACTATTAATTTTTCTAATTGACTACGGAACCCTAAAAACGGCTTGAGTCACATCTCTAAATCGGATGCACAGATATTTTCGGCGAATGCTTACACGACAGGCTTCATTGATTGATCATTGTACACTGAGTTACTTTGATAAATTTGCGTAGTTAATGAAAGGTATGGGGGAGGCCTATGTCCAACAGTGGACGTCCGGCTATGGGGCTTATTTATTTACAAGCCAACTATAATTTACACCATTAGGTACTGCAGTTTATACCAATTAGCTGTAAATTTAAAAACATAAAAACGTAGTAAAAGCTTATTTTGGGACTAACTTTTCTAGCTTAAGCTTTTTCCTCTGGAACTGTGCATAAAAACAAAAAGTACGTCACTCTCTGGCCCATAAACTATGCCAAAAATCACGTCGATCCGTCGGTCGTTTCCACGTGAGACGGCCAAACATACAAACACACACACTTTTACATTTATAATATTAGTATATGGATTTTCATCGTTGCTTCTCTAAAGCGACGGAAGACCACACCCTCTGACCAGGAGTCGGAAGACGATGACGAAGGTTAACGCCAAAAGCAACATTACATGCTCCCTGATCCCATTACCGAATTAAACCTGTTCTGCGAAGGTTCGCTTATGTAAGGCCTAAGGGTCAACGACCCGGACACTTGGTTCCTTTTCCTTTATTGGCGCTTGACCGATTCGATCAATGCCATTTGTAAAATTATTGTATGTACGAGTATTGTGGTATAGATATACCATCTCCAATATAATTAGGCTAAGTGATTCCTTATATGTATCGATATTAATCATCACATGCGCACATTATAATGTAACCTATGAATATTCCAATACAGATCTGGACGTAGAACAGTAAAGGTGTGTTTTATTAAAGACTCCCTCAACGACCACCCATCACCTATGTAGTAGGAAGCAGTTATTCTAATACAGTATGTTGGTGGTCCTTATTTAGAACTTATTTGGAGCGATATGAAAGCTTGTAAGGTGGATGTGAAGCATAATCAGATTTTTTTATTCGACTGGATGGCAAACGAGGAAGTGGGTCTCCTGATGGTAAGAGATCACCACCGCCCATAAACATCTGCAACACCAGGGGTATTGCAGATGCGTTGCCAACCTATATTAATACAAATACAAATCATTTACATATTCCGGACTTTGAATACATAGTGTTAGTAGTTACAAATTACAATCTTATCGCTATCAGTATTTATAATTAATTACACTAGCTTAACTTAAATAACTAAAACTAAAGATGCCTGGACATCGGCAGTACAGGAGCGTGTAGCTGCACGTATCGTTGCAGCAGCAGTGAGTCCCAGCGATGGGCTAACATGCTCAGGATATAGGAAATTGCTCACCATCAGGCGATCCATCTGCTCGTTTGCTCCCTATACCATAAAAAATATTAATAACCTAACCAAACTACTTATAACCTAACTTCTGACCCTGTCGTCTACTTTTTACTCGACAACGGCAAAGCCAAAGGAAGAGTAATGATTTTAGCAGTCTATGTATGTTTTTATTTCAAATAATTACCTATGTTTGCAAAGAATAATTAAGTATATGTGATTTTCCCACTTACATCGATAAGCCAAAGGCTACTAGAAACACAGCGAAGCTAAAAGTTCCATTCATAAGTACTGCTGTCTGAAAGCAAAAAGTCATTTCTTGGGAATTGCATTATTAAATTAACTTTTTTATAGCAAAATTGTAATAAATGTTACGAATCAAACATTAACAAATTAAACCTATCAAAATTCAAATCTATTGTCAAGAAAACATATAAATTTAAAGCAATTATATTAATTCTCTGAATAAAATGTGGCTTTCCGTCACGGTGCCAACTGTATCTAATTGAGACACTAGGGCACTGGTAAAAACATAACTATGTCTGAAAGTAAACATGACTTGACAAAACAGCCCAATTATTTTGAGTATAAACTAATTTACGCTCAAATCGTGCGAAAAAGTCGTGTCTGTTACCAATCTCTTTAATCAAGTCATTGTATATTTAAATAATTATTGATGTGATCAGAACAACAGATAGCGTCATAATCAAGTGTGACATGACAAGTAGGAAATCCGTTCAATCAATGTCGTTTGATCTAGGCAAAGTATAGTCCCGTAACTAATACAAACAGTTCTCTGAAACCACGCCCTTGTAGGAGTTTTTTAAGATCCGAAGTCGGTCGGCCTTCGCCCATTTTTACCCATTTTCTAAGTAGAAATAAGAATAATAGACCAGCTATTTTATTCACAGTCTAAGGACGTCTTGTAGGCTTTTTTAAATCTCGATTTAAGGCTTAAATTGACAGTTCTTATGTGGATCTGACAGGACTTAAACCTAGGTTAATTAAAAAGCCTGCAAATGGACGTAAACATTTAACTAAACACAATTACATACTCGTACATTGAAATTACAATTAATTTTAATACAAGTTATGAGCACAAAAACAACAAATCGGTTTATAAGTGTGAAAGATGTAAGTCAAGAAACATAAAAACATGTATGGGAACCACTTTTTTCAGTCTGTTAAAAACTACCTACTTAAAAATTATGCAAACTGTACTGAGCTTTTTATGCAACTATCTTAAACTAAACATCAGCTATGCTGTTTATGTATACGTAGTATAGAACGAGTATTTTTTTATACTACCTCAAATTGTAACTAGACTAAGACTTAAGTGCTGTGAACCGATATCAAAACAATGTTTTAATTTAGAATTAACTATCAGAGCGTAATTAATTTACTATTTCTGGTGTACAATAAAGAGTATTTGTATTGTATTGTATTGTAATTTTTGAAATATGTTCTGTGACAGCTGTCACAAAACATAGTAATATCACGTAGTGATACATTGCGTGCTAATTGATTTTTATAAGGAAAATAATAAATCAATTTTTTTTTACTAAAACATAATAAATTGAATAAGGGCCTTCACTAACTACCCTTAAAGTTTGAGGTAGCATCAAAAATGGACGCTGTATTAAACAAAGATTCCGAGAATGTGGTCAGTCCACTTTTATTTAATAATTATTGTCATATGTATGTTAATTTCTCTCGACCGCTCTTCCTAACGCAATAACCTTGATAACGACCTTGGACAATGTTATTTCTTCTAATTTATATACTGGACTATCCCATACTCTTACATAACATAAATGATATGCCACAGAATAAAATAAACGTGAGGAATTTTAATTTTTACTAATAGGTTTTTTTCTCAAATTTTTGGGCAGCGTTATTTTTATTAAAGAATATTAATGTAAATACATTATGACCTAATTAGCTGTTGCTCACTACTCTCTGCCTATCTGCTTGTCTGCGTCCTTCAAAAACTCTAAGATGAACAGTCTGTTCTATAACAACATGGATAGCATAGCTTATTAGTGAAAGTATTTAAAAAATCAATTCAGTAATTCCAAGCGCGAAAGAACTCTAAGAGATTGCATCAGAAACATAAATGTGGAATGAGAGCTAAGTTTGATATTTACTTGTAGTATAAGCGTCGTTGTTGACTTCGCCGAGAAAATAATTGAAATCTTAGTTTATAGGTAAGTAAGCCGCAAGTTCTGTGTTGAATATTCCGATATTTTTGGTTACAAGAAAATGCAAAATTCTATAATGAATTTATATGTAATTTTTTTGGGTCTGGAAACTACCAGAATGCTTGTTTAAACAGATAATTATTTATACAATGCAGATATTTCAAGACGTGGCTACTTTTTACCAACAAACAAATTTAAGAAAAGTAACAGACATAAATATAGTCTACGGTACGTAATTTTTTTTTGTACTAGGTACATGTACAGTCGGTGCCCTAACATAAATATCCACTTTTCAATACAACTAGTATGAAAAAGTGGATACATAAGTTAGGGAACCGACTGTACTATACAAGCTTAACTAATATACATTAAGCCGGTCGCATCTTCACTCTTTACGCTACTAACCTTTAGTGACCTTGAACTCTCAAGGTGTGACCCAAAAGGACCCGGCAGACGCAACCTTACTCCATTGTTTGCAAAAGGTTGCGCTTCAACAAATTGCATAGTACCAGTCATTTGAATGCGTTACAGGAAACTTGGCTATTGCCAAAGTTATTAGGCATTGTTTGGATGTTGCAGATAATTTCTAGTAGGTTGATGTTCGTTGGTTGCGTTGTGTCTGACACTTTGTTAGTAATTAATTTCTATATAATATAGCGTGTATTTTGATACTACCTCAAACTTTAAGGGACTACCCTTAAATAACATTGTCGAAGGTCGCTATCAAGGTTATTACGTAAGGAAGAGCGGTCATATACAATACAAAGACTCTTTGTTGTACACCAGAAATAGTAAGCGATACAGAAAACAGATACACAGAGAAAAAAAATTACAAGGTAAGCAATAGGTTAAATAAAAGTGGACTGACCACATTCTCAGAATCTTTGTTTAATACAGCGTGCATTTTTGATACTACCTCAAACTTTAACGGTAGTTAGTGAAGACCCTAATTATCACATTTTATTATGTTTTAGTAAAAAAATAGACTTATTATTTTTCTTATAAAATGAATTAGCACGCAATGTATCACTACGTGACACTACTTTGTTTTTAACCGATTTCATTTTTCAAAAGTCGCACTTGTTGACGTGACAGCTGTCACAGAACGCTTCTCACTCGTATCAAACAAATAGACGGAGACGGCATCACATTTAACTGTCAGTTAACACTAATCAATGGATGATGAAACAGCCCCTAAATCTAACATTTTTTAAATAAACTGACTAAAATGTAATATGAAATTGAAACAAGTATAGTGATGTTAACATGATTAGGCGTTTTTATCTATTTGGGTGTAGTACCATGTTTAGATATCATATATATTCAAATTTGAACTTTATACTTAATAGCACAGAGTAAGCTTTAGATTAGCACAAAATATAGACTTAGTACTTTGCAGTAACGTACATTATGCGAATTTTATGGGAAAGTTTAGGCATATTAACGAAACCAACGTGATTTAATACGTTGCTTGTAAAATTTATGCTGTTAATTTATCAAATCGGTAACTTGGTGATGGAAAAGAAAGTTTATAGGATGAAGGTTATTCGTGTTTAGAATGAGGGTTTTTGTGATAGGCTATACTTCGTATTTTTAGCATTAGAAAAGAAAAAAGGTAAACAATCTTGACGAGTCTTTTTATTGAAAAACCGTTTAAAAAAAACAGTTAATTTTACTAATGATACCAAAAGAATGTAAATGATTATTTATTAGGTCAATTGGTGTCAAGTGTCCCATGATATTTATTCTTTCTTTATTCTTGATTACTGTTACATATTTTTCAAAATTGTATTTCAATAAAAAGACACGTCAAGATCGCTTACCTTCTTTCTAATGCTAAAAAAGCGAAGTAAGTAAGACAACTTTGACATTTGCATCACGTTTATGATTGATTAAATAAGTAAACGACCCGTTTTTTTCGCACTGTCATCGCTTACACCATTTAGGCACTTCTCTTATTTCGTTTTCTAGATTTTTTTCCGTAGAACGGTAAAAATCACTAGACCATGACAAAATTGTCATACGATGGATAGAGTCATATTTAAAGAAAAAGCTATACTCAGGGACAAATTTAAAGGAACGCATAAAAAAATAGCATGACGGATGAGATGAGTCTTAATGCTTGACCAGGAAAAATTGAAAAAAAAAAAAAAATGTTCCACTTTTTTGCGTTCCTCTAAATTTGTCCTTGAGTGTAGTTAATTGAGCCAATCGCAAGTTAGATTGTTACGTCAAACAAGCCTTTCGATACTAATGCCATCTAGTAATATTTCGTCTGTAAAGAAACCCTCATTGTGGCACAGTTAGCTCAGTTAGCTGTGAAAGTTAATACGTGTCATTATTGCAGTTGTCAAAATTGCATTTTTTTTTCAATTAGACATTTAACAATAACTATGAACATATTATTATATTACATATGTTTTTTTTATTTATTTGGGTAAAAAGTGAATTAACAAGTAATTTCAATCTATAAACTGAGCCCTCCTCGAAATTAACGGAAATCAAGAAAAACACGTAGAATACATATTTGCTATTTAGAATCTTTAGTTTTGAACAACCTACATTTGTAACCAATAACTTCTGCGGTTAAGACAAAGGACATGAGATTTTAACGACCCTAGAAGTATTTGGAGGTACATTACGTAATTTAGTTGTTGAAATCATAGTAATAGAGGACGAATAGGTTCACTCCGACCCTTTAGGAGACTTGACTGCCTACTCCGGCGCGGACGCTTTGAGTTGTCGACGTCTATTTAAGATTAATTACCAAACGGAAAATTATTTTAGTATGAAAGTTAATTTAAAATTGTCTAATCTCTGTGTCTAGAGACACCAGACAGATTCTATACCGTTATATTTTTATTATTATACTAAATTTAAATATATTATTTATATTGGTGTAAAATATGTAAAAACTTTCCTATTTATAATATGTATTTGTGAAATTCGGGATCTTCTTGACTGCCATAATTTTATGAGTCATAATTATTGTTAGTCATAATTTTTTTCCCGCTGAAACCATACATTTTTTCATAAATTTTTAAATGGTCACCTGTAGAACTCTATAGGTTAGGTTAGGATTGTTTTATAACAATTTTGAAAAATAACTGGTTTCAGAGAAAAAAAAGAGCTGTGAAACATTACATTATGACTAACAATTTTCGACCAGTCGAAATACCGTACGATTCCTCATTGTAAATTAACATTAAATAAAGCAAATAATAAGTAAACAAGGCCAGGCAATAACCACATACCTACAATAATAATAACTAAGCAATATAGATATAAGTAGCATGTAGCATGGAAACATATGTAAACATTATATTTTAATTATAGATGAGGGCTCGCCCGCCCCTTGCACTCCTTAGTTATAAAATCTTAAATAATAAAGAAAGCTAAGTAATTATAAAATTATTGTAATGTTATTCTGATTTATAGTAAACAGTTTAAATAAAAAAAATCATTTTGAAACACCTTGTATAGAGGAACATTTTTTATTTTTTATTAT
Organism: Choristoneura rosaceana; assembly: GCA_037349165.1. Lineage (NCBI taxonomy): Eukaryota > Metazoa > Arthropoda > Insecta > Lepidoptera > Tortricidae > Choristoneura > Choristoneura rosaceana. The sequence goes on from JAZBNJ010000019.1 coordinate 3,777,827, forward strand.
TATTACATACACACGACTGTCGTTACAGGTTTATGTATCCTAATTCAACAGTGTGGAAGCCTTATGTATCCTAATTCAACATAGCGGGACTCACTTAGCGACTAAGCAAGCGACATCGTGAACTTGACCTTCACCTATATCTTTAATCCCAGCGCAGAACATTTAATATCAAGGTCAACGACACCAAAGTACATGTCATTAACCGACGGCGACGACACATTCTGAGCTGTTAAGTGCAGCATGACCTGTTCGCGTTACCAAATAAGAACATTTTTAGGGTTTCGTAGCCAAAATGGTAAAAACGGAACCCTTAAAGTTTCGCCATGTCTGTCTGTCTGTCCGTCCGTCCGTCCGTATGTCACGGACATTTTACTCGAAAATTACAAGATCAATGAAATTTGGAGTACAGATGTCTTGTCAAAGCCGCGAAATATTTACAGGGGGGGGGGCACTCCCCATACACGTAACAGAAATTGAAAAAAAAAATTAACTCGCATCAACGTGTGGCACATAGCTATAACTCTTTTAAAAAAATAGTAAGGTTTCTCAAAAACTTTTTGATTAAGTGAAGATATCCGGCAATTATCACTTCCAAAGTAGTATCTATCTATCTTTTAAACCATTTGTCCAAAAAATATGCAAAAACATGGAAAGGTAACGATTAATAAATACTTTCAACGAAAATTGGTTTCAACATGATTGACTATACAATTTTTGAGTTATTGCCAAAAAACTCAACAAAAGGACGTAAGTGCCATGAAGATACGCTCTTTCTCTGGCTATAGATTTTAAGACTGTTTTTAATTGTGTTATAACGCACATAATATTACTTGATTTTTTCGTAATGGCTACGGAACCGTATCTCGGGCGTGTCCGACACGCTCTTTACCGGTTTTTGATAATGTGGTTTTAATGTTGATTTTATTGCAAATATAACCTTTTTAAAACTGTCGTTTGTGAACCTTGGGATGAGTATGAAAGTAGTGTTTATTCACGACAGTTGTGCAAGAGTGCGGTCATCGCTCATCTGAAATGCTATTCGTATGATTACTACGAAATTCAAACTGAACACATTTATACTTCGTTTAATTTAGAATTAGAAACCACAATAATGTTATATTGCGTCTGGTCAACTATTTCTTACCGAGCAAATAGTCGGGTACAATAGTCTGGGAGCCGCAAAATAAAATGGTTTTAATGCCACTTTATTTGCGTGTCGTCAATTGTTATTCTAGTACAAATTGTAAAGAGATTGCAGTTCACGAGCCGCAATATAATGTTGCTGTGGTTTCTAATTCTAAATTAAATGAAGTACATACAGGTTGTCTTGAAATTCTTCCGGAATATTTCAGAAGGTTATTTTGTTAGTTTGACTAATAGGCCAAGAGAATAATAATTTTTCGAAGAATAGATTTCCAGCGAGCTGGAAATCACCAATTGGGCCATTCCAGGTGTGCGTAACTTTTGGAAGCCAATTAACTACGAAATTTTAACTCTTTTTTTTTCAGTGTTCTCAGGTTAAGTCGCATGGACAGACCGACAGAAGAGTTCAGTGACATTTTTGCTCGGAAACTCAGATTCCTAACAATAATTTACTTTCCAACGTAAATCTTGTAGTAATAAAATTCAACAAAATATGACAACGTAGGTATGGGAAGGCGTTTAAAATGTAGGTATAGAGAGTTTTATTTCAAAATGTTGTGAAATACACGGTACGGTAATATTGCCAAGCACCGTGTCGTCATATGAGATCTATTAGATTTCTGAGTAAACAATTTGCCATCGTTTTAGCAATGGTTAAAACCATATTAGAGTTTATCTGAAAATTTAATTTAGGCATTCAGTTTTTACTTGAAGTCGTGAGAAATATTATTGTACATAAGGTGTTCATAGTCAAAATACCCCCAACGGGACTTATTATCACGCTAACAAAGATGAGTGATATTTACCTCGACGATTCGGAAACATTGCAGTGGCCGCGGTCACGACTAGACTGAAGTGTGGAGTGTCAAGTCTGCTAATGAGGTGACAAATAAAAAAGACCAAGTGCGGGTAGTTCGTGATACGAGCGCTGCTAGGCAGACTTGACACTCCATACTTCAGTCTACTCTTGACCACGGCCAATGCAATGTTGCCAAAACGTCGAGGTAAATATTACTCGTGTGTGTTAGCGTGATAAGTCCTGTTGGTGGTATTTTGACTATGAGAGAAAATCACGAAAGTTTAAAACGTTATAACAAGGTACTCGTCCGAAAACTCATCAGCACCAATATCTGAAACAACAAAGCGTGTATCTGACACTATTTTCAAAATAGATCCAGATAGCACGTGTCAACAGGGCTACTATGAAACTCGAAGTTCGTGTTGTGCGGTCCCTCTGACAATTCTATTTAATACGAGAGCGAGAGGGACGGTACGATACAAACTTCGGAGTACTCTGATATTTGTGTACGCTCCGCTGTGACAGATGTTAAATGCAGGTGCAAGTATCACGGGCGGCCATCTTTAATTTTATGCCATTAGTAATAGAGGTCACACAGAATAGAGGTGACAGGGTATTGAGCATTGTCACGCTGGACTTGCACATCTTAAAGGGCGATGTTATAATGTCTTAGTTTTGTAGTAGGAACTAAGATTAGTCTTATTTTGTTTTTAGTTTTTCCATCCTGTGAGACGTTAGTTAGTGATACTCCAGTAAAGTTATAAAAAAAAAGTTAATGCGGTGGTCCTCGTGGTCCTATAATAATGAGAGTTAATTGACTTCCTACCTACTTACATACAATGCAATACATTTTTTTTCTTTACATACATCTGTTTCTTTCGAGAGATCGCTCTGTAACGATCAGGTTGCTCATTGATTATCGTTTTTAGGGTTCCGGAGCCAAAATGGCAAAAACGGAACCCTTATAGTTTCGCCATGTCTGTCTGTCTGTCTGTCTGTCTGTCCGTCTGTCTGTCTGTCTGTCTGTCTGTCCGTCCGCGGCTTTGCTCAGAGACTATCAATGTTAGAAAGCTGTAATTTTGCACGAATATATAAGTAAACTATGCCGACAAAACAGTACAATTAAAAATTCAAAAACAATTTTTTTTAGGGTACCTCCCATAGACGTAAAGTGGCGGTGATTTTTTTTTTCTCATCCAACCCTATAGTGTGGGGTATCGTTGGATAGGTATTTTAAAACCATTAGGGGTTTGCTAGAATGATTTTTCGATTCAGTCATTTGTTTGCGAAATATTCAACTTTAAAGTGCAAATTTTCATTAAAATCGAGCGTCCCCCCCCCTCTAAAATCTAAACCGGTGGGTGGAAAAATTTGAAAAAATTCAGGATGATAGTCAGTATATTAAACTTCCAAGGAAAACTATAGCGGCTAAGTTTGCTTGAGAATTATTAGTAGTTTATGAGTAAATAGCAGCGTAAGGTATAAAATATACCTATACTTCGAAGATTCCGTATAAAGTACGAAATCCTTAGAAAAATATTACTTAATTTTTTCGTAATGGCTCCGGAACCCTATTTTGGGCGTGTCCGACACGCTCTTGGCCGGTTTTTTTCTTAATGTAATTGATTACTATTGTTCTAAACTTATTTCATGGTGGATAATAAAGATTTAGAATTCTTCGCAGGCGAAGTGCGAGCAACAGCCAGTCCTAAATAAATATACTTTTATCGTACCCAAATTAAAAAAATAACTTAAATTCCTAATAGCAATAAGATTCAAACTCAAAGTGGAGAGACAAGTCAGAATCAGAATGTATTGCTAATGCATACTTTTACATAATCAGGCGTTAAATGTCTGTGTACATACGTACATGTATATAATGAGGTTATATGTCAAGTTGAAAAGAAAGCGCTAACTCAAGGTCAGGGTTAAAAGGAAATCAAAACTATCTGTCTCGCTCTTCTTGCCGCTAGCTTGGATTGGACTATGGGATTCCAGCGAAGAGGGAAAGGGAGGGAGAGTGTTATAGTTACTAACATTTTATCTAACAAAGCCATAGTCATAACATCACGTCAGACGTCAGTCACGTTTGTCGCGCGGGGGATGATAGATGGAGCCAGAAAACGCTACACTGGAGACCCCGAACTGGACGCCGAAACGTAGGAAGACCACCAACTAAGATGGGCGGATGATATCCGTAAGACAGCAGGAGCAACTTGGACCAGATTTGCTGAATATAGGTCAACATGGAAATCCATGGAAGAGGCATATGTCCAGCAGTGGACAAATATATGCTGAGAAGAAGAGAAGAAGAAGGAAAGTCATAAGTAAGACACAAAAAATTAAAAAATTTAACCTCTCTGTACCCGTTTTCATGCAATAAATGAATTATGAATTATTATGAATTATGAATTAAATCAAATAAATAGTGCGAGTGGGACTCGCACACAGAGGATTCTGTACACCCCTAAATATAAAAGTGACACATTATACAATAGTACAAATAGCCAGATAGAAGATAGAACGATTAAAACTAAATAATACAGACTTTTACTGTTTCCTAAACCAGTTTAGTGACCGGAATAGAAGACGAGCGACATTCCGTACCAAATATAATCACAGAATGCAGTTTCGCTAAAACAAACGGGCGGATCGAACTCGTTATACATTGCTGTAGTGATATTTATCATTATACTAGCCTTCCTGCGGTTTTGCATGCGCAAACCAGTAATGAAACCTAGCAATGAAATTCCCCGATTTCGATTTTTTTGTGGAATTTCCCGAATATTACGTAGTGAATTTCATTATCGTAAAAAACCGAATTTCATATTTCTTATTGACATGAAATTTTCAAATTTTGAGAGTGGCGATAACCAGATTTCTAGCTATATATATTCAGTACAAAATTTTAGGATACCCCAAATATCCCCGAAAAATTACATCGTAAATTTCATTAAAGTCGTTTAAAAACCCAGAATTTTAGGGTTATTCACTCGAGCGGCCCGACTGTTGAACTTTAAGTAAGGTTAACCGGGGTTGTGGGATATTGTATCTCAGCCTTCTGAAGGTGTCTGGGGGAGCCCTATGTCCAGCAGTGGACGGCTTTCGACTGACATGATGATGATGATGACGAGCGATGTACGTCGAACTAGAAGTCGTAAGGACACGTAATGTGTTGTGTAAGGCGCCGGCGCGGACGCACTGGATGTGACGTGCGATCGTCGCCGTTTATGGTCGCGGATGCGCGCGTTAGTCTCTTCGATCGGTATTTGGGACAGTTTGGACGGATTAACTGTCTTTGGAATGTTTTGTTTCGAGGATTAGAAGTAGTAGGGATATAGACCGTGTTTTTCTTGGCATTGGCAGGCTTCGGTCATTCATAGAAACTACATGGTAAATAACTTTCTGGCCAAATATTATTTTGAAAAAAAAAAAAAGTTTTTATTTCATAGCATAACAATTAAATATTTAGGTTCCATCAGCTACATAATAATATACTTCTAAATTACGTTAATTTTGAACCGCGAACAACTGAATTTTCTATGCAAATTCACGGGATTACTAATGTATGGCCAAAAAACTTTTCCCAAAGTTTCACATCCCAAAAAATTTTACCCAAATTATCATTTGGCAAAAAATCATTTGGCAAAGAAACTTATCGCAAATTTACAGTTAATAATTTTTTATTTGGCAAATTATTGTTTCGCAAATAATTACTTAGTCATGTTTCATATTGCCAAGTAATATTTGGTCAAATGTATCGTTTGGCATAATGTACTCTTCCCAAAATATCGCATGACATAATAACCTACTTTTCTGGGAACAGTTCGTTTCTGTGGAGGGGCGCAGTTCTAACCTAACCTAACCTACTTTTTTGATAGTAGTTCGTTTTTGCGGGGGACGCAGTTTTAACCTATAATCTAACCTACTTTTCTGGTAGCAGTCCGTTTTCTGTGGGGGACGCAGTCTAACCTCATCTACTTTTCTGACAGCAGTTCGTTTCTGTGGAAGACGCAGTTCTAACATAAGCTACTTTTCTGGTAGCAGTTGGTTTTTGTGGTTGGTTTGTGCGAAATGTCATTTTGAACAAACATTTTTTTGGAATACAATATTTGCCAATATAAAACGTTTGCTTAATAAACGTTTGTCGTAATAAAATTTGACAAACTAAAATTATGCCAAATGATAATTTGACCAAATGAATAAAATGCGAAATGTAAATATGCCAAAGATTCGTTTGGGAAATGAAACTATTGCGATAAGTTTTTTGGGAAGTGAAATTTGGTGAAACATATTTTGGCGAAACGGCAGTACACCAAATTCACGTTATTGGTCGTCATAAAGGTCAAATTGTAAAAACAAAGTTAATGAACTTCATGAGTGATAAAAGCGCTTTTTTCAAAACGTGTATGAATTAAAAACACTTAGTAAACACTGTTTTTACTGACCATAATGAATTAATTAAAAAATAGGTATTGTTAGATATGTTAGGTTCTAATTTTATATTTGTGCGGCGCACAGCTGACAAGTTAAGAATGATGTGTCCAAGGAAAACAATAGTTTAAATAGAACGGGAAAAAATTGTGACAGTTTCAAAGAATATCTCATTTAATTTCTACTCTCTTATGTCATGCTGTTACAATCTTAAATAGGTAACAAATAGGTACAGACCAACGTCATAAACAAGTGATCACCTTTATACCTTGTCACTTTAACTTCATGTTTGAAAAGCCATACGAGGATTCGATTTGTGGCATTCGAACATGGCGGATGTAGACAATATCTAATTTTGCTATTTCTGTTTCCTTGGCTAGTTGAAGTATAATTTTGATAGTATTTTATGCGGCGATTAACCTTAACAGTGAACAGTGATCACAAAATTCTATATTGCTCTCGTGTCTGACATTTTTTAATGCGCTAGTAGTTTCCACGTGGTTTCTGGAATTTTACTATCAAGTTGCAAAAACTACAATCACCGTACAACGTCCCTCTCAAAGAGAGTACTTTGACACTGGCAAAATTGTCCTATTAATTAGGACAGAAAGCCATATTTTAAAAGAGAAGAAATCCATACGAAATTGTGTAACAGCTGAAAGCGACAAGGTACAGAAATGATCACTTATTTATGTCATTGAGTGTACTGACATTATTATCGTCATAATTAATCAACATTACCTATTACAACATAGTTAATTACATAAAACACAAAAGTGCCTAATATTACGGCGTTTAGAAATCGACTGTTAGAAAATATCACTCAATTGATAATAATGACACCACAAAAATATCATGCCACTTCATTATAGTCTAAAAATCTCGTGAGAGTTATAAAACTGGCCAATTAGTAACTCTTGACCTTTCCATAAAATAAAATTCAGATCTCGACCCATTCGGCGGTTGGCCGCAATAAAAACTATTGTTTACTTAGACGTTTTTTACAAAAGGCGTATCTCCAACTGTCAATAATTTAATTTAGGCTTCAAATTTGCCGACGTTAGGTTGAAAATGGAATTTGAATGGGGATTGGTTACGGCAAGGTTCGGTTGTCAAAATGTCAGCTGTTTAATACTGGCCAGTTTGGATTTCAATTTTTTTTGTTACTTAATAAATGAAAGTCACTAGAAATCTAGAAATGCGTGTAATTTTGAGATTGAAAAAATAATGTCTCTTTGTATATTTTTACAGATGTAAAAATATTATGATTTTTCAAACTTTTTTTTATTGGTTTACTAGAAGAGCTGTTTGTTTTCATATCAAATTTCAAGTTTCTAGGACAACTGAAAATACGGGCAACAAAGTGATCCTAAATAGGTTCCGTTTTTATCAACTGAGACACGGAATCCTAGAAATAAGAAATGTAACATCTAGCAGCTAACAATTTTACAGTTTAGTTAATTTTTTGTTAAATGTCTGGTTATCTTAAGATATATAAATATAATGCTCGTATGTACAATAAGTTTTTGGTAAAAAATCATTTTTAATACAAGTTTATTTTGCTGACTGTACTTTTTGTCGACTCAACTAGCATTCATAGTCAAATTACCACCAACGGGACTTATCACGCTAACACACACAAGTAATATTTACCTCGACGTTTCGCCAACTTTGCAGTGGCCGTGGTCACAAGTAGACTGAAGTGTAGGGTGTCAAGTCTGCCCTAACCAGCATTGTCACCCTAACTACGTTTGCATACCAAATTTCCTGTCGATGCCATTAACCGTTGAAGAGTTCCGTCCTGCGGAGACGACCCTGGCCAGACTACCATAATGTCACTACCAGATTATTGTATTGTCACACAATTTACATAAGTATCTATGCTAAATTTCAAGTCAATTCGACTACTGGAAGGTGACCGAATTTAATTTACAAGTTTTGACTACAGACAGACAAACAGACAACGGTACAGGTGAAAGTAAATAAAAGCTTGTAAAAAATCGTCAACCGCCATTTTATATTCTTTCCTTTTGCTTATGTAATCCTTTTGTTGTCCTTGTATAGCGCGTCACATAATAAAATTGACGTGAAAAATAGTACTGCATATAGTACAAAATTATAGATAAATAGAGAAAAGTTTTTTACAGGCCAAGTAAAAATCAATCTTATGTCAATGTCATAAGGACTTTTCTCACATTGACTATACTAAGCACCAAATGCAGTACCACTACCATGAGTTTACAGGTGACGTACTCGATAGCGACCGCGTAAATTATTTGTAGAGGGGCGTTTTCAAAAAAAAGTTGTTGAAATTACTTTTTTTATAGATTTGGATAACATTTCGTTTCCCTACTCAGAATCAGGAGCACTTTCGATTATAATAGGAGAAAAAAAGTGTCCCACGATTTTTTATTCCATACGTTACCGTTTTCATACATGTTTCTGTGGCGGCAGTGTAATGGATAACACAAAATTATATGGAAAACCGGGGACACTTTTTTTCCTATTGTAATTGAAAGCGAGTTTTCCCTAAAATACTGAATACCCTTCCAAAAGATTTTTTAAGTGATGTTCTAAGTGCTGCCACTGACTCCAAACGGTGTAAACGAACTTTAAAAAAATACTACCTGGCCTGCGATAACCAGGTTTGATCTTATATACCTATAGCTTAAGTTTCTTATGCGGATTGAAACGCGACGACTCGCCAGCTATTGCATAAACCCCTAAGGGGTTTTCAATAGTGGCTTGTAATTTTCCACTCACTTGTACAGTCAGCTGTAGAGAAAAGGTACCCCCCTATAACGGCGGTATCCATACTACCGCCATTACAGGGGGGTACCCTTTCGCTGCAGCTGACTGTACCGCTTGTTTATATAAAAAAAAAAAACTTTTTCTGAAAACGCCCAGAGTCGCTGTACTAGTCTCCATACAAATAATTTACGCCGTCGCTATCGAGTACGGTCACCGTAAACTCATGGTAGTGGTACAGAACACTGTCATTAATCACAAATGGGCATGGGCATCGCGAATGACAAACGAATGTTGTTGGTTAGACTGATTCCATCCAAATATGGTTTTATAAATGTTTCGATGACAAAATTGTCACAGCAAATAGATTACGTATTTATTAGGATTAAGAGAGGAAATGAAAATGCTTGGATTTTTTTCTACCTAAAGCTACTTCAAACAAAAACATTATTAAGCTAATATTTGTCTTTAATTTAGTATACGTACATTAAATCTTACGTCTTCAATTTGTGGTGTCTTAACTTTTTTTTATACTTAAAATGGTTATAGACTGGTTATAGGTACCTAGGCCGCTAACAATATGTACATTTCACCGTCTTATATTTTACGGACTGTTGCAGTATTATTAAGAAAAAATAATTCAAGACACCTGAGTCTCACATTAAGTATGATAAAATCATAAAAAGCAAATACATATAAGGAATCTTCCTATGCCAAACTTGAACTCGCCGCAATTGGCAACCGCGTTGCCCCACCGCGTTGCGACAGCCTGTGCACTTGACGCGTATTGACACGCTGTAATCGTGCTGTGACTGCTCCGATATTGGGGAAAGATTGGCGTGGATCGGTAGGTACTAGTGATGTAACGAATGTCATTTTTTGAACATTCGCGAATGGGAATGCGAACATCTGCTACCGACATTCGCGAATGCGAATATTCAGTTTTTCGTTCTGGCGCCGAATTGTCTATGGCAATTTCGTTCGAACGAAGTGCGTTTCGTTTATATTTTGTTCCAAGAATTACCGAGTTTATGCGAACGCATCGTAAAGTAAATAAATAAATAATACCAAATGATTAAATGAAGACTGATAACGTGATTACGAGGTTAAGTTATATTTTTTTGTATAAAAAAAACATAAGAAATTAATGTGTTTTGATTTTACTAACTTACTTTTATCTAGTAATTGTATTTTTTTCTGACATTCATATTCGCAAAACATTCGCAGAAATTTTGCGAATGCAAATATTCGTTACATCACTAATCGGTACATGCTCAGCGTCGAATCAGTCCGTCATTCGGGTTTTCTTTTCTGTCATTCACTTCGAATATTTTGGTGAATATTACAAAAAAAAAATTACTTTTAATCTCGACTACGGGTTCAGACTGGAAGTCTGAAAGGGGTTCTGATACTTTTTCCTCGTGGACCATTGTCAAAGTTTTACTGTTCTTCTTCTCTTTTAAAATATGGCTTTCTGTCCTTATTAGGACAATTTCGCTAGTGTCAAAGTACTCTCTTTGAGAGGGACGTTGTTCGGTAGTTGTGGTTTTTGTAACTTGATAGTAAAATTCCAGAAACCACGTGGAGACAACTTGCGCATTAAAAAATGTCAGACACGAGAGCAATATAGAATTTTGTGATCACTGTTCACTGTTAAGGTCAATCGCCGCATAAAACACTATCAAAATTATACTTCAACTAGCCAAAGAAACAGAAATAGCAAAATTATACATTGTCTGCATCCGCCATGTTCGAATGCCAGAAATCGAATCCCCAAAAAAGTTTTACTGTTATATTTCTACTATGATAAGTCAAAATGTCTTTATTCAATTTAGGCTATAACAAGCACTTATGAATGTCAAAAAAAGTCTACCACCGGTGCGGAAAAACTTCTGTTGAGATTGAGAAGAATGAAGAATTCGGCAAGAAACTCAAAAAAAAAAACTCAACGAGGTATATTTTTTTTAACAAATTTATAATATATAATTCAAATTCAAATAATATAAATTATATCTCTAGACCACAAGCTTTTAACACAGTAGGTTCGCTATTTGAAGGGATCACTAATGCCGATCGGAATTATTTCCATAAATATGGAAACTGTCTATTTGAAACTTTAAAGTCTGGAAAAGACTGATTTTTAAATCCTAACGGTTTGTAGAATATAAAATTTCATTTTTTTTATTTGATCTGATTATTTGAGGGGTCACGTTTAGTTTATTTATTCAGTCAATAATATTACATCATAATTTAAAAAATATCAAGTTAAAAGAATTTATATTGAAATTAAAATAAACAAGATTAGTAATAAAGTACTGTTATAGAAAAAAAAAATGTTTAGAAGGTCAAAATATGAAATAAAAACAATAATTAAAAATATTGGTTCTTCTCTAGAGATTGCCAGAAAAAGCACCTTAAAATTAACGTTAAAAAGAATAATAAAATGTCAAGGATAACAATTAATATATACTTTAGTTTTTGGTTTTACTTGTTAGGATGGTATTTTATTTTTCATTTTGTATCTTTTTTATATAAAAAATCGAATCTACATATATATTTTATTAAAAATTTTGAAACGACATCAAGATAAAAATTTTAAACCTCAACTATTAGTACAGAAATATAACATTCGACACGAGTATTTTTACACAACTTTAATGCTACGCCGTCATTCCTGGAAGTTCCCGCATGAATTTTGCGAAATTTAAATGTCATGCAGTTCTAATGGTTAACGCGAGCAAAACCGCAAGTTAAGTCTAGTGATAAATATACGATACAAACATTTCGTCTAATCATTTTACAAAACAAATGACTGTCTAGTCAGGATCCAAATTGATTGGACACACCCTATTATTAGCGGAGTTAGATTCAAATGTACTTAGTTATATACGCGTCTATATCATTTGAATAAGGACTCTCTGAGAGTAGAAATAAAGTTGAAATTGAATCCGTTATTGATAAGAAGATACGATTTTTATAAAGTAACGTTTCCGTTGCATTAGGTCGTGGACCTCTATAGTTTGAATTATAATCAGTCACTACTTTGAAATAATCTCGTATCTCGAATCAATACGTCAACAAAATTGACCCCTGAAACAATGGTTACAAGGTTCACTCGGAAAAACAGACGATTTTTGAGTTACGAGTTTTTATAAATTAGTGACGAATCACAAAAGAATTATATTTGATCAAATGGACATCCTGTTTTTTTTGTGCGCCATCGAGTCATATGAGGCGCTTCAAAGATTTTGAAAAGCGCTAAATGAATTATAACTTTGTCTTTGAAATATTACACTATACCTTCCACCGCCTAACTTTGCCAAAAAGTTCATTGCTACGACTAGTACCACAAAAACTATAAAGGTATAATTCCAATAATTGAATAGGTACTATACCGTTAAGCGATTCGAACACAATCCGGGAGTAACGTAAAGACGTCGCATAAAAAACTGAGTATAAGTAATGAACTTTTAGGTAGATTTATATAGCTACGTCTTTGCGATATAGAAACAAAATTAGCAACGCCCATTTCAATAGAAAAGTGCATTTTATATTTAATCGCAATGTGTTGAAGTAACATGACCAGATTGCAATAAAAAATGGAATATTGTTGACTTTACTTGTATATGACCATTATTATGTTTATGCAGAAACCCGCCTTTTACTCGTACACTTGCATGCATATATACTCACCAAGAAAAATATTCGTATGTGATGGCCCAGGTGTTTCATGATGCCCAACAAGGAGGCTGTAACAAAAAAATATATAAATAAATGGTTCCAAATGATGGGCACCAACGGCAAGGCAGACAGACAGGGAATTCACTGCACGGTGAACGTGCTCACTTTTTAGGGTTCCATAGCCAAATGGCAAAAAACGCCTTTTTCCGAAACTATAAGAACTATACTATTGAAACTTGGTAAGTAGATGTATTCTGTGAAATGCATTAAGATTTTCACAAAAAAAAAAACAATAAATTTTGGGGTTTCCTCATACTTAGAACTGAAACTCAAAATTTTTTTTCATCAAACCCGGAACCCTTTATGGGCGAGTCGGACTAGCACTTGGCGGCTTTTTTTTACTGTTTTTATGGTGTCATTCTTTAATACTTCGCCTAGAACTAGAACGACATTGGTGTCAAAAATATCCAGCTAAGTTCAACTAAGGAAATTACGTGTTTTTACCTGAATTTTTGGATTCTAAGCAAATTCCTTTGACTTTCCAGAAAGCAGACACCGTTCCCCAAATGACGTCAAAGGGATGATTCAATACGTAATCGATACCATGACGGAGGTTTCGTGGGTTTACCGCGGCCGTCACAGCCTGATAGCATCGCGTAGCGTGACTTGGAAGATTTAATGTCTCACTCAGACAAGTCTATTAGCATCATCATTATCATCATCATCATTCCAGCCATACATCACAGGCCTCCTCACAATTTTTTTTTTGTTTTATATAAGAGGGGGAAAACGAGCATGAGGGTCACCTGATGGAAAGCAATCATCGCCGCTCATGGACACCTGTCATTACGAGGGGTATCACAGGTACGTTGCCGGCCCTTTGAAAGACTGATATAGGCTCGTTTTTTAAAGATCCCTAAGCTTTACCCTAATCCCTAAGCTTGTATCGTAGTTCCCGTGCAGACCCATTGAAGATTGGGAACTTGAGACACGCCATTGAACTGCATTTAGCAAAAGCTAATTTGTTTTTTATCTCGAATAAAAAAATGTTGCAAAACAATTAATTTTGACAAAAATTCGTGTCGGGGCAGGTTAACCTCCTAATGCCCATATTCTGTAACCTTATAACAGCGATTCTTAACCTTATTGGCTGGCGGCCCAGAGTATAAATAAATATAATTGAAACCCGCGACCTATACCGTTAAAATTGATGTGACATTAACATAGGTCCATACGAGGTTAAAGAAAAAAAATTACAAATCCTTCACAATCTTTCGAAGAAGGAAGCTTGCAAAGGTCACAAAAAATGTTTCATCATTTAAGGGCTTCCCGTTCAATTCGGTCATTTTACTTGTAATTATAGTTAATTTGTAATTACACTTATGATTCGTTAAAATTCTCTTCCTCATGTATTGTTTAAAATGCGACTTTTGGACAGTGAAAATTTTTAACGAACATAAATATACATATGAGTAGGTCGATTAAGGTCAAGAGGGTCAATGACATTCATTCATAAACATATTGGTGTGTAGTATAATTCCCATACGAAAGACATCAACGAGTACACAGTAAACTGCACTGACTGAACTTACTTGAGCGAGCATGTTACTACTTAACATAGAGGTGAGAGGTTTTTTGAAGTATTTGGACTTTTTTTTTAGGGTTCCGTACCTTAACCAGAAAAAATGGAACCCTTATAGTATTACATTGTTGTCCATCTGACTGTAAGATAGTAGTGATCAAGTCCAAGGTGATATTAGTTTTAGGAGAAATAAGTTTGTAGATACAGGTAAAAAGGGACAAAAATATTTTCACTATAAATTTATCATCATCATCGTGTCAGCCGAAAGACGTCCACTGCTGGACATAGGCCTCCCTCAAGGCTCTCCACTCAGACCGGTCTTGTTCTTTTCGCATCCACCGCGATCCCGCGATCTTAGCCAGGTCGTCGCTCCATCTTGTTGGAGGCCTACCGACAACTCATCTCCCGGTCTGCGGACGCCATTCAAGAACCTTTAGTCCTGCGAGCAATGTGCCCCGCCCACTACCATTTCAGTTTTGCAATTCTTCGGGCTACGTCGGTAACCTTAGTTCTACTGCGGATATCATCATTTCTGATTGCAGAAAAACCTCGAGCATAGACCTCTCCATAGCCCTCTAAGTGATTTTGAGTTTCCTCATGAGGTCCGTCGCTCAAAAAGCTCAAAATTTATACAACTTCCTAAATGGCTTAAAATTACCTCGACGTTTCAGCCACTTTGCAGTAGCATTATCACGTCATCATCATGTCATGTCATGTCTTGTCATGTCTTAAATGCAATGTTTAAATATATGACTGTTTATTGCCTTAATAAATAAAAAAAAAACATTGGCCACGAAGACTACCCGTCGATTTAGTCCCGGGTGTGATAAATGATTTTTTTATATTAACAAGGTTAGAAATGCCACAAAACGCGTCATAAAATGTTTCAAAAACGGGGACCTCCGATGGTATCTGTAAGGCGGCGTTCACACTCGTAAAACGCACAATACAGTCCCACGGATGGACACGGCTTTATTCCCATTGTGTTGAACTTTATTGACCTAAAGCTAACTCAGTTATCGTCGTTATGTTATAAATTTATTAAGGTGTTTTTGTGCGCGGTACCACAGAATAAGTGAAGTGCAGAAGCCTCACTGCCATATTAAAGTGATGTTTTTATATAAATAAATACATATGTATATAGAGCAAGTCGATGTAAGATGTCGTATTTAAGTGCAAAATAACAATTATGGTTTAAAAATGAATTAAAATAATTTATTGTGGTATCTTACCCTCAGATAAGTAAGTATTCGGTAAGTTTCTAAATAAACCAATGCACGATAAATAAATGAGCTATTAATATTAATAAACAGAACAATAAAGAGAACCAGTTAAATAAAAGCCTGTAAAATTAGAAAATAAAAAGAGAGTCAAATAGAGAGAGATAGAGAAGCCTCGCAAAAGTCGCAACCAATCTACAAGACGACCGTCAGGAGTATACGACTGAGAAGAAGAAAACTAAAAATGTTTTATAGGTGATACTATTTTTTCAAAAGCATCTTCCAATAAAAATACTCGTCAAAATTGTTTACAATTTTCTAATGCTAACAAATGAAGTAAAGTAATACATATAAATAAATAATAAATATCACGGGACAATTCACGCCAATTGACCTAGGCCCAAGTAAGCTTAGCAAACCTTGTGTTATGGGTACTAAGCAACGGATAAATATAATTATATAGATAGATACATACTTAAATACATATTAAACATCCAAGGCCCGAGAACAAACATTCGTATTATTCACACAAATATCTGTTCCAGCCGGGAATGGAACCCGGGACCTCAAGCTTCGTAGTCAGGTTCTCTAAGCACTTGGCTGTCCGGTCGTTTTATAGGTAATACTATTTTTTCAAAAGCATTTTTCACTTATAATACTCGTCAAAATTGTTTACAATTTTCTAATGCTAAATAAGACAAATGAAGTATAGTAATACGTATACCGTAAATACTCTCATTACGAAACAAGGTGCCAACTGCGCTAGCAGTAGGAAATGTGAAGAGATCAGAGGGTCGCACGCGCAGCCGATCGTGCCTCGTTACCTCGTTAACTGTCTTGATATAGGGAACTACAAATTGTGGTCAGGAGACCTGTTTTTTGAATCGCATCACCTTAAAGTGTAATTTAAATGTATAACTTACAGTTACTCAATGGGTATTAAAAATGTTTAATGCTCTGCCAAAAAAAAATAGATTCTAGTAATCTAATTTTTTTTTGGCTCCGCCCGCGTGGTATTCGGTTACCGCGCGCTGTTCCCTCGGGAACTTTGCATTTTTCTGGGATAAAAAGTAGCCTATGTCACTCTTGGGCCCATAACTATCTCTATGCCAAAAATCACGTCGATCCGTCGCTCAGTTACGGCGTCAAAAACGGACAAACACAAAAACATACAAAAATCTTTCGCCTTCTTTCTCTCTTTCTCTTCGCCTTTCTAATATTAGTATAGACTGTTTTATTGAATTACAATATTTATAATAATTTATATATTATACATTGACGAATAAAGATTACATTTTTAATAATAAAATTGTTTTAACAAATTTATATCCATAAAACCGTCTGCGTGCATATATCATATAAACAGTTCATTCCACCTCAGAACGTTGTTATTCATAAATTTGCATATTTTTATTATAGTTTTGCACATATTTAAGCAAACAGACGGATGCAAAACCCGAATTCCAACTTAATTACCGTGTGATCTCTATCTTTCGTAAAAACCCGAGAACCACAAAAGAAATTGAACGTTGTATATCATGATCGTTATCTACCGGAATCATTGAGTCATATAAACGCGGAAAATTATGTCCGAATGAAGCAATACGCTTGGAAAATTTTGTTATTTATACGTAGTAAATATTAAGGCCAGCCAAGAGCGTGTCGGAGACGCCCGAAGTAGGGTTGCGTAGCCATTACGAAAAAAATAAGTACTTTCCTTCTAAGGATTTCGTATTTTGTACGGAATATTCCAAGTTTAGGTATGTTTTATACCTTAGGCTGTTAGTTACTTTTAAATTACTAATAGTTTTTAATAAAACTTAACCGCTATAGTTTTCCTTGGAAGTTTGATATACTTCCTACAATCCTGATTTTTTTTTTAATTTTCCTCCCATCGGTTTAGATTTTAGAGGGGCCGGGGGGAAGTAAGTGAAAATGTTCACTTTAAAGTTGATTTATTTTTCAAAAAAATCATTGAATCGAATAATCGTCTTAGAAACCCCCTAATGGTTTTAAAAGACCTTTTATGCGACGTAAATTATCGTACAGAGTTTTTTAACACCCTGTATAGTATAAGTATTTAACTATCCTAAGAATCGGTAGTTGCAGTGGAAGCTGTCAATTGCGCCGATGATCGATGCCCCATTTTGCTATCGCTGTTGCAACCTTTGATGAATTTGCTATAAGTAATAGCTAAAGCGAAATATTTAAGAGCTAAACCTAACGTTTACACAAAGGTACATAAATAATGTCAATTCAAAAGTACAATTACGTATCGAACCATGTGCAATGTGCAGTCAAGGAAACTGAATCATGTACGATGGTGATACCCATTTTATAATCAGTTAGCTTTTGCCCGCGGCTCCGCCCGCGTGGTATTCGATTATCGCGCGCTGTTCCCTCGGGAACTGTGCATTTTTCCGGGATGAAAGTAGCCTATGTCACTCTCGGGCCCATAAACTATCTCTATGCCAAAAATCACGTCGATCCGTCACTCCGTTACGGCGTGAAAGACGGACAAACATACAAACACACTTTCGCATTTATAATATTAAGTATGGATTTCACTATGATTTGCTTGGCTGATGTATGGAACGTCAATATGACATTAGGAGCACAGAATAAATAATAGTACTACGTACAGAATTTGCACTCCTTTGATCTTGAAGAAAGCCGCCGTTTTAATAGCCTACAGTGCTGCCTTTTGTTCCGAACATACCTACCTCGCCAACTCGAGTGTGAAGGTTATCACTTTTTCAAAAAATTAAAATAAAATAATCCAGCTCAACGTTAAGAAATGTTATTTATTAAGCGACTTCAAAAAACTTATTTTGGTAATGTAAAAAAAGGTAAGTTCGAGTCGAAGATATGCTTTGAGAAACAAGGGCCCATGTTTGGGGATGAGGAAGATTTCGTGACAGGTAAGCAACTTATTTTTTACTAATAGAAATATGGATATTGAATTAAAGGTCAAATTTAAAATGTGATACAAAATAAGTGCACCTGGCTCAGTGCTGGACATTATAATGCATTATCTCAATTGTTAAAATTGGTCGAATGAAATTTCTGGGGTCCTAGTGTAAAAGGGGTTAATTCTGCAAAAGTTGAACCACTGATTAAGACTTAAACCCCTTTACACATAAAATAGATTATAGCTGTGTAATTTCTGCAGATTTAACTCCTTTTTCACTAGGGTCCCAGATTTAACATGGTAACTAATTTTTTGATCATCGAACGATGTAGGAAAAATTTGTTGTGACCGACCAAAGGTTTTCGCTTACAATACCTACTGGTGATAGTTTCAGATTCGGCCAGCAATTGACCTCCGTATTTACAAGTTGTCGTGCGTGATTTGGATAAGGAAATATGATTAGGTATTACTAGCTTTTGCCCGCTCCGCCCGCGTGGTATTCGGTTATCGCGCGCTGTTCCCTCGGGATCTATGCATTTTTCCGGGATAAAAAGTAGCCTATGTCACTCTTGGCCCCATAAACTGTCTCTATGCCAAAAATCACATCGATCCGTCGTTCCGTTACGGCGTGAAAGACGGACAAACACATAAACATACGAACACACTTTCGCATTTATAATATTAAGTATGGATTTGGTGAAGGCTGACGATGATGATGATGATGAGTTATTTTTTACATATACATACTAGTATTTTTTGATTTTGTAGATTTTAATTTAACATATAACTTACATTAATATTTAATTCTCAATTGTTGAAAAATGTTTCGGTTTCACCTAGAAATCTTGTTGCACAAACGCTTAATATAAGTGTAAGTAAGTATAAATAAAAAATACCGAAAAACATAATTGTAATTTCATTCTTAAAAGTTACAATTCGCAAAAAATCATGATATTATTATTTAGCTATAATTTGCCACCGTGCAATATATTTGTTGGAATAATTACCACAGTGCGAATTCTACGTCAAATCCAATCAAGCATAGGTGATTTTGATATTAATATAACCATAGCTTTGATAATTAAATTCAACTTTCATCTTACCGAAAATTATTAATGCATCTGTCTACCTTCCTACGCGTGAATAAATTTATACACGATCTTCAATAAGTCTAAAAACAACAGAAAAATACACATACCCTCTTATCAACACTACACTAAAACAACCAGATTTATTTTTTAAATTACAAAAATGTACACAGTGTTAATTTAAAAACACAGCACAGTTTTTTTTTAATTGAACGTTCATCGCGATTTCCCGCGCTTTTCGTTGACGTTTGGGCTGCGTTCAAGAACGCACGTTCGAGGCAACGGCTCGTGCGACACTGCCAGTCAGCTGGCCGGTCCGAAATGTGCTATCGCAATACACGCATAATCAAATGAGAGGAAATGTATTGCGCTATTAAAATGATTGAATTACGTTGTTTTGTTTATAGTGACGGGTGAAACAACGTCGTCCATTCAATTTAGATGTAGAAAGTTGGTTTAAAGAATGATTTTGCTTGTACTTTGAATTAGGCTATAATTATGGTTGCCACAGGATAATGCCAAAGATAAATAGGAGCACCACGGGAGGTCACAAACATCTATAAGGGAATTTGGACAAAAAAATGGCGCCATATTTTGGTTGACGCATCAATATTTATTCAGATTGCGTTACACAAATTGTACTATACGAAAAAAGCCTAACTAAATTAAGTACTTTGTATAAATTTAAATTAGCTTTAAATACATGCTTCACACAGATTTTCTTCTTTTTTAATTTATTCATTCAAGGACGAAAAAATACGGCATGGCGGTGGAGGAGCTATTTTTTTATTCTCTTTGTTTTTAAGCGTTTCAATTTAGTTATAAGTGCTAATGTGTTTTCAGTTACACCGATTATCTAAATAGTTAATTAACCATTAAGATGATTACACAGCACACAGTGCTGTTGCGTTGGTAAATATCACACTTCGTCGACAAAATATACTCTACACAGGTTTATAAATTTACACATCAATTTAGTAAGTCAGTTTAACGAGTTCAAAAGTTTGTTTGCGGAAACTAGTATCGAACTATTTAATCAATCAAATCGATCTTTTTTAACCCCCGACGCAAAAAGAGGGGTGCTATAAGTTTTACCGCTATTTGTGTCTATGTGTCTGTCTGTGGCAGCGTAGCTCTTAAACGGGTGGACCGATTGGGACGCGATTTTTTTAAATTAAAATCAGGTTTTCCAGCGAGGTTCTTGGATATATTTCATCAAAATCGGTTTAGCCGTTTTTGAGATATTGAACTTTGAAGTGACAAAGTCGGGGGTTTTCCAACTTTTTGTTGGTTAAGTTATTTAAATATGTTTTCATCCCTTTATTTGATATCCGGTTTTTAGCTCCCAATCTCGTGGTATTTTGCAAAATCTGTTCTTATTCTTTATACCTATTCATCCAAAAAGGTCTTTGCATAAAATCAGCTTTCTGTTTGGGCTGGTAGTTGATGAGTCAATCAGTAAGTCAGGATTTTACCTTAAATAATATTAATATTCCTTGAATGACGGTCCATTAAGTATCTAATACGATATGCAATATGTTTTTTTTTTAATTAGCCGCGCGTGTGCAAGTGAACAAATCTAAAAAAAACTATTTTACTAACAGTAGCTTTTACTATTTTACAAACGGGCCAATGGAAGTGAGTAAAAATCGATTTAGACATTTAATTTGCGAGTTATAAATGAAGGTGCGATAAATCCTTAAAAACTTAATTCTCCATTGTCACACCGAAATGACCACAGTCACACTTATAGCAGCTCTAATCACGCATGCACCTGACATAACCAAAGCAACCTACTTACGGCCAAAGAAAGCAAAACCTCGCGTCACATTGTTGTGACCAACGTGCTTGCTTATACGCGGTCCCTCTCACACAACAGGCAAACTCAACAGTGCGAAAGGGACAGTCACAGAGAAATGTGATCAGGTTTTTGGTAGTCGCCTAATAAATCGCCCGATGATCGGCATATTGGCATCATAGATGGTACGTATAGCAAACATTCGGAAAGAAGCTTTAATAGCTTAATTTTACAGTTCATTTTTCAATATTTTTGAAGCGTTGGAGCCATAGAGTTTGGAATACGAGAAACAGAAATGTTATCGTGTGTGTAGACATTCCAGAATCGAAGGCACCACTTTTTCACTTCTATTGCTATTGGTGCATACTTTTTTAGGGTTCCGTACCCAAACGTTAAAAACGTAAACTCTATTACTAAGACTTTGCTGTCAGCAGGCTGTATCACATGAACCGTGATAGTTAGTTGAAATTTTCACAGATTATGTGTAACTGTGGCTGCTATAACTACAAATACTGAAAACAGAATAAAATAAATATTTAAGGTTGTCTCCCACACAATAAAAGTGATTATTTGCTATTTTGTTGCTAATGTCTAATGATTGTTGTATAGATGATCCCACCAAAAACATAAATGTAAAAAAGGAGAGCCAAGTTCAATATAAAAATTAGAGATGAAACGGATAGTGGTTTGGCCGGATACCGGATATTCGGCGGGACCGTTGGCTGGATAGCCGGATATTCGGCCGCCGGATATTCGGCCTAGTTTTATGTACAATTAAATTAAGCTAATTCGAACATGCGCATGACACTCCGTGCAGGTTGTAACTTGCAACTTTTAGAGTATCATTAATTAACTTAGGGGCTGTTTCACCAGCCATTGATTAATTTTAACTGACGAATAAATATGACTGAATAGACGCGAGACTGTATCACATTTATCCGTCAGTTAAAATTCATCGAAACATGCCCTTAGAATAATAAACTGATGTCAATAATTGATAAAGTTTTTTACCATCCGGTATAGGCCGGATACCGGATAGTTGCCGGATATCCATTGCATCTCGAATAAAAATTATGCTTGGCTGTGGGCTTCGCCGCAAAAAGAATGGAGATCTAAATGAGTGGCAAGTGCTATGCAAAATTCAAATATGTATTTATTATAGGAACAAAATAACATTATGAACAAGTATTAAACTCTATTTCTTTGCTTTATTGGATACCTATAACAATTGTTGTTATTTGAAAATGTGACATCTTAAAGTAGGTTAGATTTGACTTGGCCAGTTTTCATTACATTAGTCATTTTATAAAGTTATCAACATATAATTTTAATTCTGATAAGTACAGAACTCTTGGTACTTGAGTCCGACTCGCACTTAACCAGTCTTAATTTACAGGTGCATTAATTTAAAAAAATATATAAAAGCCAAACGTAGCTCTTAGTTATGCGTTTCTATTCTATTTGTTCTTATATCTACGAGTATGGTCGGAGCCCACTAAAACTGTGAACTATGAAGTGAAGACATACTCGTATTAGCTTTGTTCAGTTTCGCAAGGATTGGCATATGCGGATGATATTTGATTTATCTCGTTTATTTTAGGAACCTGATTTTTGGACACGTAATAAGGCTGATGATGTCGAGATCTTCTTTGGTTTTAAGAGAAATGAGATATGTGTACGAGTGTTCGTCACTGTAGCCATCTTTAATTAACCGACTTCAAATTTTACTGTATGTTTTTATGTCATTATGTGTGGCAGGGTGAGCTGATTCGAGAGTTTGCAGAACGTGGACACTGGACATACCCTACCATTTAATGGTAATTTTATTTTGCTATTATGTTATTTATTTATTTACCACTAGCTTTTGCCCGCGGCTCCGCCCGTGTGGTATTCGGTTATCGCGCGCGGATAAAAAGTAGCCTATGTCACTCTCGGGCCCATAAACTATATCTATGCCAAAAATCACGTCGATCCGTCGCTCTGTTACGGCGTGAAAGACGGACAAACATACAAACACACAAACACACTTTCGCATTTATAATATTAGTATTTATAGGTATATGGATTACACACCCTACCGCAACATAACAGCTGTATATTGACGTTAATCATCTGGAACTGATTGTGGAGACACGAACAGAGACAGCAATGTATTTACATACCCTCGTTAAGTTAGGCTTCCTAGAAGAATACATTACAGGCAGAGTACATTGTAAATTGTATGGAGAATAGATTTTTACTATTTATACCAATACTTAGGCACTAACGGAACCAATTTAAACTGAATAAAAGTTAAGATTGATTTTTGGAATCTTTTTGTATTTTTTATTTCAACTCCAAATTTTGTTACTGTAACGGTCATCCCGTAAAACCCATATCGAAAATACAAACTGAAATACAGATGCACAGAAAAACCAGCAGCACCAGCGTTGTGAATCGAACCCAGGTCCTCGGCATTCCGTGCCGCGTGCTATACCGCTAGGTACATCACCGCTGGACCACGGTACAGACACGAATGCATCTATATTTCAGTTTGTATTTTCGATATCAATAAAAGTTTATATCAATCATTTAAAATTACCTACAATACCTACCCAAATTACATTTGTATGTTTGCGTATTCGCGTTTACAGAGTAAGAAATGGAACTTACCTACCTAACTAAATTACATTTATTTTTTATTTTCTTTGTACTAGAATTAACTAAGTAGGTATACTTATAATAACACTAGCTATGGATGATGTGTGCCTAAATGTACGATAATATCCGGAATAAATATTTTGAATTTGAATTTATAGTGCAGTTGGTAGGACCTTGTGCAAGGTCCGCCCGGATTGCTACCACCATCTTGCTCGCTAATCAGAGCACAGCAGTGCTTGCACTGTTGTGTTTCGGCGTGGAGAGTAAGACAGCCGGTGAAATTACTGGCACTTGAGGTATTCCAAAGCACTTGAGGTATCCCATCTTAGCCTTCTAGGTTGGCAACGCATCTACGATACCCCTGGTGTTGCAGATGTTTATAAGCAGTGGTGATCTCTTACCATCACTAGACCCACTTGTTCGTTTGCCATCCAGTCGATTAAAAAAAAACAGAAAGCAATGAACGCTTTCATATTTCTTACACCTAAAACACCAACCAACCAACCAAAACCATCTGTAAACTATTCCACCATACACATGCAAGTATACATTATACCTTACTTCACGCGTCCAAGGTTAAAGACATGCAAAAACCCAAACGCTCCATTTCTTAATAACAGAAGGTCGCGTTACAGCAATTGAACATTACGCGAGGGTCGACCTAGCACAGCTATATCCGTGAAGCGTTTGCAGAATATGATTCTAAGAATAAGTATTAGTTAAAAAACACATTTTCACTTCTCTTGCTCGTGAAGTTCGTGTTTATGCTGGATATAGGCGACATAAAATTACTTTTTATGCACTAGTGCATAAAATAAAATCTTCGTTTACAACCAAGGTAATCAGGTGTCAACAGCCACAAACAAAGAAGTTTATATTTTTATATTTAATTTATATAAAATTAAAAATCAATCAAAACAATCAAAATAAATCAATAAAACTAAAAAAATATAAGTACAATATAGTAATGCATGAGAAATAATATGTACATAGTAAGTGAACAATTGTTTCCACAGTTGCTATTTCGTTTCCTCGCCATCGAAGTGAAAAGCAGAGTGTAAAACTCGAGCATTAAACCCATTTTCCCCTCGACGTGTCTATCCACCCTCGCCATACCAGCTCGGGTGGCTATATGCTGAGTGGGCCCACTTTATACAATTCGATGTTATTTTTTTTTCTTTCCATCTAATGTAGGTATTTTTTAGTGTATCGAATATCCATACTAATATTATAAATGCGAAAGTGTGTTTGTATGTACCTATGTCCGTCTTTCACGCCGTAACGGACCGACGGATCGACGTGATTTTTGGCATAGAGATAGTTTATGCGTCCGAGAGTGACATAGGATACTTTTTATCCCGATAAATGGACAGATCCCGAGGGAACAGCGCGCGATAACCGAATACCACGCGGGCGAAGCCGCGTGCAAAATCTAGTGTGTAAATAAATGTTTATGTTTCTCTCTCTCTCTCTCTCTCTCTCTATCTCTAAAGTACATTCGGCCGTTATTCTTAGTGTTACTTTATTTTTTATCGAGTACGCGAGGTGCGAGTAACACAACTAGAACACAACTTGTTGCTAACATATCACTATTCTGTCTCCGCAGTGTTGCAAAACAGTCTGATTTCTTTTATCCTGGCTTTGGGGGAATCAAATTGCTTTCCCTTCTTACCAACTCCGGTGTCGTCTGGTGCGCGACGTGAATAAATATCATCTTTGCAATACTCTTGTTGGTGCGGGGTTCCATTGTTATCTAATGTTCTTTACGATAGAGGCCACGACACGAATGTAGCGGAGATTTTGAACTTTCGCCGAAATTTTTTTCCCCAAATGGTTAATTTCCTGTTTTTTTTTTTGGTTAAGTCGCATAAGGGCCAAAATACACTAGGTCCTCGCTTTTGTTCACAGCTTCCACCCTTAATCTTGAGCTAATTTAGTTCTACAACTTTTGAAAATAACTTGTATTATCGCTAAAAGTGGCTCCGAAGCGGTATAACGATTCGTGTGCTCTGCGTACCCCATTTGGGTATACATAGGCGTGATTTTTGTGTGTTGTATGATGATTTTTATTAATACAGTTTAAAGTTTAATTGGACAAGCAATGTATTGCGAAATCGTGGCAGGGCGATGCCATTTATTTAGGCTATTGGAAGCCGTACATGGAACATATAGTTTGGAATAAATATAATTATAAAATTACTTAATTTTTGAAAGTTGCAGAAGTAACTAAAGTATAGTTCCATTTGTGTAGCTAGCAGAACCCACGAGTATGTGTTTGCTCCAGTTAGAGGATCCACCCGGTATAGGTACACACATAATCTTATATTCATAATATTAAGTAGGATTTAGTGTTGCTATGCCCGCGCGCCGGGTCCATATCAGCTTGCATGCTTATTGAAAGTCCGAATGTAATGTTTGTCAGAATTATCCTTTGTCATAACTCTTTTTTTCTCTGAATCTAAAAACTGTTCAGAATTGTTATAAAACAAACCTAACCTAGCTAGTTTTTAGATTCAGAGAAAAAAAGAGTTATGACAAAGGTTTTCTACAGGAAGACCATTTAAAATCTTTCGAAAAATGTAAGGTTTCCAAGGGAAAAAAATTATGACAAGCGATGATTCGTACAAAAAATACGGTATGACTAGCGAAGAGTATGCGAACTTTGTCGCTCCGCCGCGCGCCGTGTCGTCCGCGCCGCGCCCGTGCACACGCGCAGCGATATGAATCGAGATCTAGCATTGCGCAAGCGGCGTGGGAACGCCCACGCTCGCAAAAACAGACGGAACCTGCTTCCGAAACTTCCGATGTTACATATCTATACTTACAGTATAAGCACTTATGCTGTTGTAAAAAACTTCGAGAAAGAAGAATTCGTTGAACAAGTTAATATCCTACTTTTTTTTTATTTGACTGGATGGCAAACATGTGAGCCTCCTGATGGTAAGTGATCACCACCGCGCATAGACACCTGCAACACCAGGGGGATTGCAGATGCATTGCCAACCTAGAGGCCTAAGATGGGATACCTCAAGTGCCAGTAATTTCACCGGCTGTCTTACTCTCCACGCCGAAACACAACAGTGCAAGCACTGCTGCTTCACGGCAAGATTAGCGAGCAAGATGGTGGTAGAAATCCAGGCGGCCCTTGCACAAGGTCATACCACCTGCAATAACTAATATTATAAATGCGAAAGTTTGTGTCTGTATGTTTATGTTACTCCATCATTCTAAAACGGTGGAGGATTTGGATGACATTTGGTATATAGGTAGCTGGACATATGGAATAACACATAGGCTACTTTTTATCCCAATATACCCACGGAATAGGGATAAAATGTCGAAATTACAACCGCTGGGCTTAGAATATCTGAGTATAAGTAATACACGCTTTAATGATTAACTATCCAGGGTTGTCGTTAATAAAGAACGGTCTCACTTTAGCTTTATTTTCAGTTCACAAATAACTCGCCTCGAACATGCGAAAAAAACGAACTTTGTTTTTTTTAAATTAAACAAGGCGACTGCACCTTTATCAAATCAGCCACGCCATCATCAGACACAATGATGCATGATGTTTGAATAGAACCTTCCGATTCTCCGTACACCGTGGAAATGGGTATTTCAATGGAAGGAAAACTGCTGACCTTTCGGCAGTCCTTGGGGTAATGTTTAGTTCCTTTCGTCTGGGTTTTTTAGTTATTGCTTTTGTTGACTCATCTTTTGCTGTAGTTAGGCGTGATGTAACGCTGTGGTAGCTTAGCGGTTTGATCTATGAACTCTAAAAGCAAAGAATCGTGGGTTCAAACCCGGGCTCGCGTGCGTAATTGGGCGTTTAAAAAAAAAAGTGTACCCTTTCCTCTTTATGGAAATTTTGGAAAAAATATTGTTTTTCCTACACAGAATCAAGAGCACAATCGATTCCGATCGTTTAAAAATGTCCCTAGTTTTTCATACAAAATTTTATGAGTTAGTTTTGTCACGCCCATACTGAGTGTATGAAAAAAAAGTCGCAAGACTAATTTTTTTAGGGACATGTTTTTAAACTATCGGAATCGATTGTGCTCTTGATTCTGAGTAGGAAAATCCATATTTTTCCAAAATATCAAAAAATGAAAGGGTACACTTTTTTTTGAAAATGCATAATTACTTACTTCTGAAATTGACCACCAGTAACTTTAGTGTAAGTTTTCGGTTACAAAATACTACGTCTCGATCGCGTCCGCGTTAAAATCTCAATTTGTATGGAAACGCGAACAGCGCCTCTAGCGGAACGTTTGCGATGTTCGTGTTTCCTTACAATTTTAACGATCGAGACGTATTTTGTAACCGAAAACTCACTAAGGGTACAGTTTTACGGTGGAAAATGTCGCGAAGCAACCTCCACAAACCTGCGAAGCGATTCAATGGTGTGTCTAAAGTTTCTCATCCGCTCTGGGCCTGCGTGGTAACTACGGCCAAAGCCCACTCCTTCTGAGAGGAGATAGGTAGTATGTGTCCAGCTGTGGAACGCATAGAGGCCGCGATGTGATGTAAGTATTAACCATGACTATACGCATGCGTTCAAAAAAATAATCATAATCATTTATTCCGTAAATGGGCCGCAATGGGCACTTTTACACGTATTTTTTTAAACTACCAGCGCTTTCGGAAAGACCATCATTGCCAAGAAGAATGCGCCGGAAGAAACTTAGCAGAAAGTCATTTTTTTCAAAACAAAATAATTACAAATAAAATACTTAAAAACGACAGTATACAATTTAAAAAAAAATCCAAAAAATAATAATAATAATAATGCAGGGATGTATGGGGTGCCTTAGTAACAAAACTAAACACTAATATCTACCTTCAGTGGAAGTGTAGAATGCTTCCAACGTCAAAATAAAATAAAAAAATAGTTTAATTCTGAAATATAGACATACAGGTCAAGTAACCACTAAGTTTTTGGATTCCGAAGGCAAGCTCACGTCTGCCGCCCCCAAAGTTAGCGTTAACCTCATGTGTCGAGTTCATAAAGTTGCAAGCAAAAATTTGATCAAAAATATAATATTATGAACACGCTTCTACGTCGCCCGTTAACAATAGACCTGTTCAGATATTTTTGCTCACAATTTTATGAACTCGACTATACCTAAGTATTTCTCTAATGAGAACTTTTGTCTCTTTCACTATTCATACTAATATTATAAATGTGAAAGTGTGTATGTTTGTGTGTTTGTCCGTCTTTCACGTCGTAACGGAGCGACGGATCGACGTGATTTTTGGCACAGGGACAGTTTATGGGCCATAGAGCGACATAGGCTTCTTTTCATCCTGGAAAAATGCACAGTTTCCGAGAGAGGAGCGCGCGATAACCGAATTCCACGCAGGAAAAGCCGCGGACAAAAGCTAGTGTGATTATAATTAAACTAGCTTTTGCCCGCGGCTCCCCGCGTGGTATTCGCTTATCGCGCGCTGTTCCCTCGGGAACTGTGCATTTTTCCGGGATAAAAAGTAGCCTATGTCACTCTCGGGCCCATAAACTACAGCAGGTATAAACGCTCTTAATGTCAAAATCCTGTTGTAATTACAAGACACGTTTTGCGTGTGTGGCCCAAGCGTGACCTCACCTCATCTGTACGTGAATATGAGATGACAAATTTCCCCGTAAAAACTGTTGAATATTGTTATTATCATAAATTGTGTTCTGAATAAAATTAGCGCCGTCACTAAAACAATGCCTTTTGGTTTGGGTATTATCCGCAACATCATCATCATCATCATGTCAGCCGAAAGACGTCCACTGCTGGACATAGGCCTCCCCCAAGGCTCTCCACTCAGACCGGTCCTGTGCTGTTCGCATCCACCGCGATCCCGCGATCTCGTGAAGGTTCTCGAATGGCGTCCGCGGACCGGGAGACGAGCTGTCGGTAGGCCTCCAACAAGATGGAGCGACGACCTGGCTAAGATCCGCAACATGTAAATGATAAATTCTCAAAAGAAAACACAAATTAAGGAATCCATTTATTTGCTTCGTCTCGATACAATAAATTATTTTTAATTTCTAAACTACACACAGACACCAATTACATCAGTATAATGTTACAATAGACTTAAATTTAATTCTGTTAACATTTAATAAATTGAACGTAAGAAATATTACCCTTTAGTTCATATTAAAATTTTAATCGTTTAATTTTGTTTACATAATTTTTATAACCCGTATTTTTCTTATTTAATTTGTAGATCGGTAAGAAGCTCAAAAAAAAAACCAAAGGAAGTGTTGAAATGTCGATAAGCATCTTTCAATTTCCACGTGAATTAATTATTTTGGCATTTACACGTTTATTTTATTTTATTTGGTACTCGAGTTAGTTTTTCGTCAAAAAAGCATTTTTTTTTAAATAACTCAACGCATAAAATGAAAAACAGGCACAACGTGGATATCGTCTATTAATATATTTATTCTGAAAATTCGCACTTTCCTAAACTGCTGAAAACCGGTCTGATTTAGGTACATAAAAGCTGAGAAATAATTTAACTAACTTAAATATTCATTCTTAACCCGTATGGAAACACCCATTCCTGAACTAACCTTAACAATTCATTCCAACATAACAATCTAAAGCATGTAAATACCACAACTACCACAGTTGACAAAATTAAGGTTAAAAATAAAAAACAGAAATACGAGAAAAACTGTATTATAATTTGAGAAAAATAAAAAACTACAATAGTATTTGTCTAATAAACATTTCACAAGCAAATAGCATAACCCACATACATACATTTATAACACATAGAACAGCATAACTTTCAAACACTTGGTTGTAGCTCAAACAAGCGATAAAACTACAGCACGTAGCCAAAATATCAAAATATCTAGAAATTCAATCAATGGATTTAGAATAAAATTATAATCATGAAGTTTTTCGATGATCCAAGTAACAAATCGATTGTTACAGCTGAGACGAGAGACGGGCAGGGGGGAGGGAATGCCTCCCTTTTTGATTAAAAGAAGAAAAAGCGGTCGTACCTACGTATGAAACCTGAGGAAGCGTGACCGACGAAGTTTGCCCCCCCCCCCTCACCCCGCTACTGTCACGAAGTACTACTTCCGCGGTCTAATAAATTATACAGTATATATATTTTTTTAAATTGCATATTAACAGCACGTCAACATGAGAAAAAGAAACGTATGATTTAACTACTATAGACATCTAAATAATTAGCATTTACAAATACACACGGACATACCCGTGTATTAACGTAAAATAGAACGGGTTGGACTGAATTTTATTTTATCAATTGAAACCCGTTGTCTCCATTCACGATTCATACCTACACATACAACCTACTATTCAGCTAGCGATCGAAGCAAAACACAACGTAACATAAAATCACAAAAATAATCACCAAACTTAACAGAATCTACTGTTAGCTAGCAAAAAACAATTATAGCTAGTTACCAAAGCAAGCCTTATAAGCGTTTCGTATATAATTTATAAATTCTTTATGAGGTTACTCTTTACAGAAAAGTAAACGTTTTCGTTAAAGTTGCAAAAGTTCGTTACATTTTAACCATCGTTAATTTTTTAACATAAGTGCAATTTTTTATATAATCTGACATACTGAACGTAACGCCATTATGGCTTCTTCGAGAATAATAAAGTAATATTACCCCATAAAGAATTAACAAAGGTTCATTCTGAACTTTAACCTTTTGAGACAGTCATAATTTTTCATAACTATAACGAATGAAATTGGAGTAACGTTAAAACAGACTTAAATTTAAAATATAAATAAATTTATTTGAGAAGGATGAGTTGTGGATTTTTAAACATTAAAAAATCCTAGGAAAACATGTCTAATTACAAACCTATGCCAACCCGACCCGTAACCTTATCCCAAAACCAATTATATATTTTTACAAGAAATTATTTATTTAGATTTATTGTAATATTTATTATAAATTTAAATAAGGAGGTTACATGCAAGGAAGATGGCATTATTTTACCCATTTTTGCACGTGTCTCAAGTAAAGGTTCAAAAATTTTAGCACATAAACAGTCATTTGTTATCAGTCAGCGTAAAAAGAAATGCATAGCTTCCCTGTCTTATCCAATAAACAATTAAAAATTAATAGTGAACAATGACAAAGAAATATTTCATTGTTGTGACCAATTAAGGATGAGTACCGTCACAAGGTTACTTAATTAATCTTTTCAACTAGAAGTCTAACTATGAAGTAAAGCAAGTTTGAATATTTCGTGAATGTTTGTCGGTGCTTTTACTTCGCATCCTCTCAGATATTTCAATCGTTGAGGTTAAAAGGGCTAAAAGGTTAAAGTTTGTCATTTTTAACTAATGTACCGTGTACACCGTTTAGGATAAAATATTCAAATTTAACTAACGAAGTTTCTAATTTCAGTATAATAGTAATTTATATTCCGAACCGTTATTGAATATTTTTTATAATAATATATAATAAGTTCTTATTTGCTAAATAATTACCCAGTAATTTAAACTACCTTATATATAATATTTCGAGATAACACAAGTGATTTTAGTTAATGTTAGCTGGAACCAAATATGAAATTTGTGTTCATACTGAATACTCAAACATATTTACTTCCAATAGTTTCAAAGTTAGGATCACGTTTTTGTGACTTTAAAACATTTTCACACTTGAATACTTAACCATTTTTCTTCTGTTTTGGTAAGGTAGGAAATCATTATCAAAATAAATGATAGAATTCGATTATTGTGGTAAAGATTAAAACGCTGCATTAACATTTTGAACTCTACTTCATAGTGGTTAAAGTTATAATGCTCCGGTAGCTTTGAAAGAGTTACCCCCTGTTTAACCATCCATTGACTATATTTTTTTGACGGATAAACGTGATACCGTCTCTGTTTATTTTGTTCGAATAGACCGAGACGGCATCACATTTAACCGTCAGTTAAAAATAAACAATGGGTAGTAAAACAGCCCCTTACAATCATGACTATCATTAGGTACTGATAATACTGTATTATAAAACATAGCAAAACTATTGCACAATCTGACAATAAAAAGTAGAATTTTACTGAGCGCCACAACGTATTTAAATTGTACGCTTAGAGCGAAATAGCAAATTAATACTTTTGTCTTCTGGTGGGAGCTGTGAATAAAGTATATAAGTATAACAACCGTTAAAAATGTAGTTCAAATTCGGACTTCTAAACTGACAAGATAGTTATATTAAAGATTCCGAGGTTTGGATAGTCTCGTGATACTAGTAATCCTAGAACCACATGTGTGAAAATCTATACAGATACCAGCTATCAAATACGATAATAAAATCTCGGAATCTGTAAGTATAACTGCCTTAGTTCCACCTCTCAATCAGCCTAGATGCGCGATCCCATTTTTCATTGTTTTAGGCACATTCAAGTGAACATCTGAATTTAAATAATCTTTAACCTTTAGACCGGTGACTTTGGAAGAGTGCGCACGCACTAAGCGGCCAGGTCACAAATTAAATACCGCACACATGTAAGGACGACAGCCAGCGGCCAATCTTGACCAGTATTTTGCACACGGGCACAAACTACGACGTCTCGACAAAAAAAATTGGACACATCGGATGCCAACACCCGCCTGGCCTCTATACTACAAACGTTACAATTCAACATAATCAATAATAATTATTCTTATTAGCACTTGTTATCGCAATATGGCCGCCTAGTGCTTTAAAGTGGTAATGAAAAGGTTTTATACCAACATAAACGCGTCATGGACATTACGGTTAAAAGGTTAAATTTTTTTAGCAGGATTCTTGTACAAATCGCCAGTGTAACGCAATGAATTATCGCTTTTAAACCATTTTCACACGAAGCACATGCTCGTGTAGAAAAGGCTTAACAGTTAATTTCTCTATTACATCTATTTAGGGCGAATATTTTTTTTATATTTTTTAACATTTATTATAGGAGAGTCAATGTTATAATTATAATTTATAGACTATTTATACTAATTGCTTGTTTCTTTTGCCTTGCTTATAGTCCTATTTATTAAATATTGCAATAATTATTTTATTTTTCATAAATATATTTTGAGGATCTTTTACGTTCTTTTTTTAATAATTAGTCAATCAAGGCAAAGGAATTAGCAATAACAAGACTAGAACAAGTTTTATCTTTTCCTTTCGAGGTACATATAGCAGGATATGTTCCACCTACCAACAGTAACGCACTTTTATAGAAAACTCTGCGATTTTGAACACCATTTGTTATATTCTTAAATTCATAAACGCCAATCAAACCCAAGTGAGGTAAAAAAGGTTATGTCTTTATCTAACATTTTGTTCTTTTTTGGAAGAAATACCCACAGGTAATTTTTATTACTGGATTCGAAAAAATCGGCGATCAAAGTAAAATGCTAATGGATTAATTTAATTAAACAAATCACCCATAAAACTACAGCTACAATAAACTGAAACAACTTGGTCCAATAGAATTGCTTAAAACCAAAACAGTTGAGGCAGTGAGTCAGAAAGAATCATAAATATCGTCACTTCTTTGAAAAAAGGCCGTATCTCAAAATCGATAATTATACTGAATGAACTTTATGAACATTATTTTAAGAGTCAATTTTGTTGACATATTGATTTTAGATACGAGATTTTCTCAAAGTAGTGACGATATTTAACAATTCACATTCGCAATAATCAATCGAATTTCAAAATAATACATCCAATAAACACGTAAAATATTTCGTTATTGTGGAGCACTGACTTAAGTTCACTTTAATTTTGCTCTAACGCTTACAATTTGTCGTTTTTTTAAAAGCCATCAAAAACCGCTGCGTTTTCCAGTCAAGTGCGCATACGCTGACATCGTATAAAGAAATACAATATTAATTGCGATACCTCGGTATAGCGTAGCGTCTAAGGGACCATGTTGAGAATATTTCGATTCTCCAGTGACTCTTTGAGGGCATAGAATAGTTGCAGTTGTTGTTCTGGCTTCAGGTTGTATACCTGTAAGATAAAGAATATACAATGATTATTTAGGGCTAAATAATAATAAGGCCTGGTTTTACTAAAAGACTACACAAAGTTGTGCAAGAAAGCTTGCATAATGATAACTCAACAGGGTGCCTGTTTTCCCAATTTGTTGCACCCTTCTATTGAAAGGCTGAAATTTTTCATCGAAAATAGAAACTAAGATATGGATGCACAGAAAACCCAGAAAGAGACCAGCGCTGGGAATCGAACCCAGGTCTTCAGCATTCCGTGCTGCGTGCTATAACCCCTACACCACCGCTGGGCACTACTAAAAAATAAAAATAAAAATGTTCTCATACAATTTAACATCAAAATTATCATTATTCATACCTAGAATTTCGATCACAACTCTGAATCATTTATGTTCATAATGCCAATAATACAATCAATTTTGCAACTTTTAAATAAGTCGATAACTGAGAAGTCGCCAGATCAGCTCCGAATTGCTCTAAATATTCTGGAGGTTAACTGGAAGAGATCCCTTTAAGGCATAAGTTCACCTTTGTACATATTTATACTGTGTTCTGTTATTTTTGTGTTTTTATGTACAAAAATAACAGAGTTTTAAAATACAATACAATACAAAATTCCAATCTCTGAACATAACTGCTGTTGCTGAAGGTGCTAATTATAGAAAGAAAAGTGACTGACTCATCACTCATCATACGCTGTCCATAGAATTACCTGTTGCAGCAGCTTCTGCGGCGTGGCGGTGCGGATGAAGCTGGTGATGTACACGTTCACGAAAGTGGCCATGAGGAACTGGCAGTCGAACCGGTCCATGATGCCGCCGTGCCCGGGGATCACGTCGCCAAAGTCCTGGAGACGGGAGAACTGGATATTAGATGGAATGGGGGGTAGGAAAACCTTCGTCAGTTATTAAATTGATTCCTTTACAAAGTCATAGGCTCTTAGTACGTTTTGAAACTGAAGTACTAAGTAGACATGATAACAAGGTTCAAAATAGTATACACCTCTAAAATATATTTAGTTTCATATCAATACAAAACCTTTTTAATAAACAACTTCGTAAAAGTTTCAATCAAATAATGTTCTATTTAATTGTCAGTGTTTGTCAGTGCCAAGGTGTAGTTGTAGGGTTGCTATGGTCACCTGATTATGTTTAGCAGGGTGACAGGTTGACTCAATCGGTAAAGCAGATTAGCGCCCATACTGAGCAAAGGAAAATAGATCTTAGGGTGACGAACCTTTTTTTACTCCGACTGTACGTGGATGACTACTTGGAGCGTTACACTTTAGATATAAACTCTAGTGATGTGCCGATTACGGCTCGACTCGGGTCAGACTCGATTCCTGCTTAGGACTCGCCTACTCGAGTACCAAAATATTTTGATTCGATATTAAATGATATTGTAAATGATTTCGAAACCCTTCATCACTGGAGCACGCGACTCGGCGGCTGCCGCAACACGCGCACTACGCGCCACCGCTCTGCTCGCGCGACTGTCCGACGAAACTAACACAGGCGCAATACTACCCACATTTTTATCGTAATTTTTATTGTCACTGTCAAATAATATGACTGACTGTCATTTAATATGAGTCTCACGGTAGTTTCATGATCAAAATTTTGATACGAGTACGCGAGACTAGATTCGGTACTCGAGTCTAATATTCGAATCAGATTGACTTGCTTGAAGTCATTGTGCCACTGTACTATACTAAACCTATACTATACTGTTTGAAGATCTACCTTTTCGATTATTCCTTTTTGTTATAAAATTGGTAACGGACTCGATTTCTAGTCTCGAATTTCTTGACTCAAGTAAAAATTCGAATAGATACCAAACATAGACTCGAGTAGGTATTCACTGAACTCGTATCGCGGAATCGAGTCAGGATTCGAATACCATATTAACTGACTCGAGTCGCGGAATCGAACCAGGATTCGAATACCACATAAAATTATTCGAGTCGATTCGATCCACCAAAACAGCGACTCGGCACATCACTAATAAACTCAACCAAAGCTTCCCTTAGGCTGCGGCTCCACAGGCGGAGCGGAGACAAGCGGAGCGGAGACGAGCGGAGCGGAGAGACGCGTACGATCGACCAATCATATTAGTTAAAATCCATATCTCGGAGACAAGATGTATTATGATTGGTTGATCGATCCCTACACGTCTCCTTTCCGCTCGTCTCCGCCAACACGTATCACCGAGTTCAATGCGCGCCGTGTAATTTAATTTTAAAAATTAGTAACAAGAGTAACAACCCGCTTTTTTAAAAACGACAGGATGAAAAAATCCCTAGAATACAGAACACATAAACCTTGATATCCTTTTTTTCATAAATAATGCAAAAATTATAAACAATATCTTTATCGTGTCATTGTAGCTTATAAACGCGTAACATTTTTTTTTTCCATATGAGAGGCCTTTGTCCAGCAGCCGGACATAGAAAATGGCTAATAAAAAAAAGGTGTATCGTCATAAAAACATGGTGGAAAAATCTATCCTTATTCTGCTCACCTTTCGATTACACACAATACCGACAGACGAAATTAAATAAAAGTTTGTAAATAATTACCTGGAGCGACGACCTGGCTAAGATCGCGGGATCGCGGTGGATGCGAAAAGCACAAGACCGGTCTGAGTGGAGAGCCTTGGGGGAGGCCTATGTCCAGCAGTGGACGTCTTTCGGCTGACATGATGATGATGATGATGAAATAATTACCTTGATCTTGAAAGCACGTTTGAATCCAGAAGCGAAGAACCCTCCGAACGGTCCAATCACAGAGCTAAAGATGCTGAGCGCCAGCGAGTGAATCATGAAAGGGTACATGTTGAACTTCTCCATGCCGATCTGTAAATAATTATAGTAATTGATAGTAAAATTACTTTTTAAACACGCTTATTCAATCTAATTTATTGTTGTATTAGCTTTTGGCCGCGATTCCACCCGGGTGGTATTCGGTTATCGCGCGCTGTTCCCTCGGGAACTGCGCATTTTTCCGGGATAAAAAGTCACTATGTCACTCTCGGGACCATAAACTATCTCTATGCCAAAAATCACGACGATCCGTCGCTCCATTACGGCATGAAAGCGTAACAAACTCACTTTCCCCGTATAATAGTAAGGAAGGATTTTTTTTATTGTTGTATTTACAAGTACCGTTACGCGACGCATGTAGGACAGTATTTAGTCGGCCTAGCCAGCCGCCCTATAGCCCATAATAATAGACGTCATCCATAGAATAGTTCTTGTAGGGTCGTCGTCATTCAAATCGATGATAAGGACTTCTTGCCAGTTTCTTGTCAACAGATTTTTTTCCCCAACAAGTGGTACCTACCTACATATACCTACTTCGTTTAATTTAGAATTAGAAACCACAATAACATTATATTACGTTTGATCAACTATTTCTTACCTAGCAAATAGTCCAGTACAATAGTCTGGGAGCCGCAAAATAAAATTTGTTTTAATGCCACTTTATTTGCGTGTCGTCAATTGTTATTCTAGTACAAATTGTAAAGAGATTACAGTTCACGAGCCGCAATGTTGCTGTGGTTTCTAATTCTAAATTAAATGAATATAGATCTTTTTAACAATAGGGATGTTGACGCCAATAAAAAATAAATCGAAGAAACGACTCAAGTAAAAAAAAACGCTTTATTTTAGCCCTGAAAACCAGATTAATTTTGGATTTACTGTAAAATTAGATTTTTTTGTTGCTTTAAAACAAATAGTTAGTTGATTGAGTTGGCAAACAAATAGCGACTTCTATTGCCATTGAAACTCTATGGGAGAATTGTGTTTTGACAGCTCATAAAAAGTATGTCAGTTGATTGGTGGTGTCATCATCCCTATTTTGGGCATTGGGTCGATCCCAGGGTAGGCAGGTGATTGATAGTTTGCGCCGTAGCAATGCGCCACCAGCACTAGCGCTACCTACCCTGCTGTCTACTCAATGCACGCCATAGCCTAAGTCAAAGAAAGACCTTCTAACTTTGGCTTTGAAGCAGCACAATTTACTAAAGCACTCGTTGGTTGATGATTAAAAAGGAAGGATGACAAGAAGACGTTAATATCTAAGGCTTATTATAAAGTCAATGATTATATCATGGACAGGGATATTTAGAAATATTTCCGATCCGCATTAGCGATCCCTTCAAATAGCGAACCTACTGTGTTAAAAATAAAGTTGTTTTAAATACTTGTGATGTATAGTATATAGATATCATTTATTAATTAATATTGTAAATCTGTTTTAAAAAAAATACCTCGTTAAGTTTCTTGCCGGATTATTCTTAATAGAGGTTTTTCCGAATCGGTGGTAATTTTTTTGCCATTCATAAGGGATTATAGCTTGTTATAGCCTAAATTGAATAAAGATATTTTGACTTTGACTTTGATACCTATACAAAGATAATTTAACTCACGATCTTCATGAGCGGCTGCATGAACTGCGGTGGCGTGTACTCTTGCAGCCGGAACAGCAGCGAGGGCTCGCAATCCATCGTCATGCGCCCCAACGAGTCCGAGTACTCGATCGGACACACCAGGTAAGGGTATTGGGACATCAGGTACGAAAGCTGGAAAGATAAATAAAAATAAAAAATAAATATCATTGGACACTTGACACTAATTGACCTAGTCCCAAACTAAGCGAGCTTGTACTATGGGTACTAGGCGACGGATAAACATACTTATATAGATAAATAATGATGGGTTAAGGTATACCGTAGGCGACAGGCTAGCAACCTGTCACTATTGTACCGTTTTTGTCAAACTTAAAACCTAAAATTGCTAAAAGTGGCTCCGAAGCGGTAACGTGTCGTGTGCTCTGCCTACCCCATTATGGAAATACAGGCGTGATGTTTGTATGTTGTATGTATATAGATAAATATATACTTAAATACATATTAAACATCCAAGACCCGAGAACAAACATTCGTATTATTCATACAAATATCTTTTTTTGGATTTGAACCCGGGACCTCAAGCTTCGTAGTCAGGTTCTCTCACCACTTAGCCATCCGGTCGTCACGAACGTCACGACATTGACGTCATGAATTGTTATCTGTAAGATCTAGCTGATTGTTGATTTTTTCGTTAGTATCTTCATTACCGAAGGTCATGGGGATCAAAGAGATGACTCGTTGCATCGTTGCACTAAGCTTCTCCATGTTTTACTATTTTCCAAAGTATTTATTGGTTCAGTGATTGACTTAATTAGCTTTGCTCATAGAGTAGGTGAACATCATGATAAAGTTTAGGGACTGTGTGCCCTCTCATCAAGCTTAAACTTTAGGCTATAGTTCATGACCTGGCTTATTCTGAGACGAGAACTGTGCTCATCACTATGAATTTTGTAAGCTAGATACAAAGAAAAATATAAAAATTTGGATCTAAGGTCTCTAGACTTTAATAGTTGCGGATTTTCTCGAGATATCTTTAAAACGAATAAAAATATCTAAATAGTTTACAATAAGCTCTTTGTGGATCCTAAGATTCAACATATCAACTCCATTGTAACACAATGTTTATGTGTTGCGACTCGTGCCTATGAAAATAATTGTTTCTTCGGTTAAAACTATGCTCACATCTATCATCAACGTATAATGCAATTTAACTTTGGTCCTGATCATCCTATGTAACCTTTCAACCACCCCAATTGTATACGGATCTAAGTTGTTTAAAACTACAAAATCAGTTGATTGCTATATTTCTACAGCAAAAAGGTATTCATTAGGTAAATATAAAACTCACCACAAGTCCAAACACAACTGTAGAGAATCCTCCTCCAATGAAGCCCTCCCAGGTCTTCTTGGGGCTCAGCTTGATGAGAGGAGTCTTGCCGAAGAAGAATCCGAAGACGTAAGCCATTACGTCATTACAGATTATCATGGATACGGGAACTATGAACCAGATGAGACCTGTAAAAAAGGACAAACATGACTTGAAGGAGAATTCATGCAAATGCTCTGTTTTTGAACGAGTTAGAATACAGTTATAAATAATTAAATATCATGGGACACTTGACACCATTTACCTAGTTCCAAACTAAGCAAAGCTTATGCTTGATACTAGGCAACGGATAAGCATATTTATATAGATAAATACATATTAAATATCCAAGACCCGAGAACAAATATTCGTATTATTCATACAAATATCTGCCCAGGCTGCGAATAGAACCCCGGACCTCAAGTAAGTAATTCAATAACAACATGCTGTACGAGCTACGTAATGGCAGAAGTAAATTATAATGGTATGGTAGAAGCAAAACTTGTTCGTTTTTCGTTAAATATAACCAATCAGTCGAAACGCCACAAATAGAACTTCGATAAGGTGAAACAAACATCAGCAATCTCATACGGAGTGTATTTAGGCTACGATTTTATTTGTATGTTTGTAAAGCAATTAGTGAACCTACAATGTATTGGAAAAAAATATTTTTTTCCAAGTTTTTGCAACGATAATTCTGTTTAACCATAACCACCATTCATAGATAAGTTTCAGTTATTATAAGTGCTACATATCTGTGATATTGTCTTTATTTAATCAGACAAAATAAACAGTGATGGCATCATTGATGATTAGAAAGATTTGACAACCTCAACTAAGTCTGTATAAAATTTATCGCTATCCTTTTGAGAATACGTATTTCCTAAAACAAAAAAACCTGTAGTTTCACAATCTGCTAAATCTGTTTCATACAATGATCGTTTGAGAGATTTGTCTTATAAATGTAATGACAGACAGACGTAGGTGGGTCAAACAACTTTTTTACCGACACTAATCTGTCCGCGACATTTTTCAAACAATTGCAGATTTTTGTTATTAAACATGTTTTTTTCTGTATTTTAATAGATTTTCTGTATTTTAATACATGAATACATGTCATCCATGACATGTATTCATGTATTCATGTCATGTGTGTGGTGCTCTATGGACGGTCGAGTGGTGTGTCGACTCTTTTACTGTTTTGTTTTTAATTTATTATTGTACTGTACACGTTTCTTTTGTCTGGTTTTGTGTTCTGCTTGTTTTAATTATTGTTAATATTATATTACTTTCTGTTTGTTTCTTTTTACTTGAATTTGTCGCCTTCCGTGAAGTCGCCAAGCGGTCACAGCGGAAGACCAGCGTTGGCCTCTACGGCCAACACTATGCTGAGCTGAGACCGTTTCGCGATTTCACAAATAATGTCATTGCTTTATACTTGTTTATTTTGTGTATTCATTTATGTAATTTGTGAAATCTGTGAATAAACGTTTCTATTCTATTCTATTCTATTCATCCTACGTAAGTTCAACTTATTAAACCGTGAAATATCTTGTTGGAAGTACGATTTTTTGGTGACGCCAAAGACAATTTCGGTAACGTAGGAGACGCCCAGTGTCGGTAATATAGTTGATTGGCCTAGGTACTTTGACAGTGGCGTAGCGTGGCGGGGCATTACACTTTGTGTTTAAAATAAACTGACCTGACCTAATGTTTGTTAACAAACGGATAATCAATTTAAATCGTTCGTCGTCCGCTAACCCAGTTGTGCTCGTTGCGAAGTGTTTACACTGTTTGTTTGACTATTGCCAGTAGAAGATCAAGTACCGTATTCGTTCTTTACAAAGGACATAGATCCAAATTGGAGTTGACGAATAGTTAAGTATCATAGGCTGCCCCAAGGTCGGATTGTAGAGCTAAATAAATTACTTTTTACAAGCTGCTAGGGTTTTATTGAAGTCTTAAAATTATACCTGGAACTAAAGTGATGTAAGAGTAACAATTGAATTAGAACAAAAATTGCGACATTGTTCCATCTATTTATTGTAGTACTAAAAATTAAAATCCAGTAATAGTAATATATTACTGGATTTTTAATTTCTCAGGCGAAAGAGCGAATGAGTCGCACATTAATAACACCTTGTGCAATGTTGTTCAGTGGCTTGAAATCCTCAATTTAAAAGTAAACTTGGGTAAAACCAAACTTATACAATTCAGGAATTATAAAACTTTACCAACTGCTTTAAAAGTTTCAGAGGCCGGGGTAGATATTGAACAGGTGGTTAATGCAAACTTCTTGGGGGTGAAAGTAGATTGTCATTTGAACTGGAAGTCGCATGTTGCAGCATTGAATAGTAAAATTTCAAGTGCATGTTATGCCTTGTCTATATTATCTGCGACCTGTTCAGAAGACGTGATTAGGAATGCCTACTTCGGAAGCGTATATCCTCTGCTTACTTATGGTGTTATCTTTTGGGGCGACTCCGTCGATGTGCTATCCACGTTTAGATTGCAGAAAAGATGTTTACGCACTATTTACCGTATGCATAGCAGACACTCTCTGCGCGGTACTTTCAGGGAAAAGCGGCTACTGACTCTAACTGGAATTTATATCTTGGAACTTTGTTTATTTGTGAAACATAATAATGAATTCTTTACAAAAAAGTCACATTTACGCGATAACTTACGGAGTCAGTATAGGTTTGACTATCAGATACCTAGAGCCAAAAATAAACTAACCTATAACAGCGCTTTTTTTACTGGTATGCGAGTTTTTAATAAGCTGCCCCTAGAATTAAAAAGGTTAGAGGGCAACCAATTTAAAACATCCCTCAAAAATTGGCTTATTGACAGGGTTTTTTACGACACTAAAGAATTTTTTGCCCATTGATTGTGTATTTTGTTTGAACTTTGTATTAATTTCTTAATTTTTGTAACCTGACATATTACTTTAGATAAATTTGGATTATGACCTAATTAATAAAAATGATGAACAGACATAATAATGGATAATATATATTTTTTTAAACTAATATTGACAATTTGTGTATGTGCTGATCAGCTTATTACTTATTAATTAATCTCCTTGTATTATAATATTGTACGTCCGAGAAGGGCAAACTGTTGAGACTTATATCAAGCTACCATCATTGTAAAAACACAGTTATACAATAAATTTTATTATTATTATTATTATTATTATTATACAACATAGATATCCTAAATTGATAAGATAAACCGCATAGTGAAAATTAATTGCAGAAATGTATGTTCAACCTTCGGAACGGGTGCATTTATGTGATTAATTAACCCCCGACGCAAAAAGAGGGATTTTATAAGTTTGACCGCTATGTGTGTCTGTCTGTGACACCGTAGCTCTTAAAGGGGTGGACTGTGAACCGA
Organism: Choristoneura rosaceana; assembly: GCA_037349165.1. NCBI lineage: Eukaryota > Metazoa > Arthropoda > Insecta > Lepidoptera > Tortricidae > Choristoneura > Choristoneura rosaceana. The sequence continues at coordinate 3,822,051 of JAZBNJ010000019.1, forward strand.
TTTAAATGCAGTTTTCTTATTTGAAATTAGGTTTTCTAGCGATGGTTCTTAGACATCTATATCATCAAAATCGGTGTTTGAGATTTTGAATTTTGAAGTGACAAAGTCGAGAGTTTTCAAACTTTTTGTTGATTAGGTTAGTTCTTTTTTAGGGTTCCGTAACCGCATGGTCCAAACGAAGCCCTATTGCTATCATTCACGTGTCCGTCCATTCGTCTGGCCGTCGGTCACACAGGTTTTACAGTCAAACGGTTGAACATCAAATTTTCGCAGTATAAGCATCTTGTTGGCCCAAAATAATAGAAATTGCTAAAAAAAAAAAACTATTTTTTTAAAATATTTGAAGGGTTTTTAAAACTATTGAAAAACAAAGAAACGAGAAGCCACCAAAGTCAGCAATCTTTTTATACCTACCCAACTATTATTCCCATTGACGTATGAACTTGAAATTATACAAGTTAATAAATCGGATTTATAAATCTCCATACAAATAGTGAGTGAGGTAGACGTTATTTAAAGGTAGACTTAGGGGCTGTTTCACCATTCATTGATTAGTGTTAACCGACGGTTAAATGTGATGCCGTCTCCGTCTATACAAACAAAACAAATAGAGACGGCATCACATCTAACCGTCAGTTAACACTAATCAATGGGTGGTGAAACAGCCCCTTAATCTCATTTTTGACATTACTATACCCATGCAAACTCAGGGCGAGCGGTTATTATCCAAAACCATCTAAACGAGAAAAACTTACACCACCTTGACGGTTATTTGGACTACCAATGTTTCATTCTCAATTCTCAAGTCTCCTTGGCTCTAACTAAACAAAACGCTACATTGTAGCAACTACCCAAGAAATTCAAGATATTAATACATTCACGCAAGCAGGAATTCATAACAGTCTTTCATATTACGCTCTGTCAGCTATTAATAACTCTTGTTTATGCAACTATAGTTTTACTACGCATTGTGCACGTTGAGGCAGTCCCTCGCTGTATCTATATATACCTACTCGTATCTACATGTGGAGTGAACAGCAGAGGGCATAAATATCTATGGTACTGGTTACGTATCTGAATATCGAATGTTAAAGTACCGAATCTATTAAAATATCATCATCTCAGCCTATATACGTCCCACTGCTGGGCACAGGCCTCCTCTCGGAATAAGAGGGCTTGGGCCATAGTTCCCACGCGGGCCCAGTGCAGATTGGGAACTTCACACGCACCATTGAATTGCTTCGCAGGTTTGTGCAGGTTTCCTCACGATGTTTTCCTTCACCGCAAAGCTCGTGGTAAATTGCGCACATGAATTTCGAAAAACTCAGAGGTGCGAGCCGGGATTTGAACCCACGACTCTCTGCTTGAGAGGCAATAGGTCAAACCATTAGGCCACCACGGCTTCGGTATAATTCTTTAGAATGTATTTTTTTCAGATTGTTATAAATCTAACTTAACCTAAGGGGTTCTATACGATGCCGTTTTATTCAAGTCTGAAAAGTTTTCGATTTCAGAAAATAAACGTTTCGATATTATGACCCATTCGATATTTTAATATATTCGATATTTTAACATTCGATATTCAGATGCGTACCCATGGTACTCGTATCTTATGGTATTTTCGTCATCATCATCATCAGCCCACAGCAGTCCACTGCTGGATATAGGCCTTTTCTATGGCGCGCCACAACACTCTGTCTTCAGCCCCTCGCATCCATCCGCTAATAAGGTTGTCTGTCCACCGTGCCTCAGGACGCCCTACACTACGCTTTCCCGTCCACGGCCTCCATTCGAGGACTCTTCTACTCCACCGTTCATCGATCTTGCGACAGACGTGGCCAGCCCAAAGCCACTTCAGCGAACCGATTCTCTGAGCAACGTCGGTGACTTTCGTTCTTTGTCTGAGATTGTGATTCTCGATTGTGGTCTTTTCGTGTAATCTGATAGTTGTCATCATCATCATCATCATCATCACAGCCTAAATACGTCCCACTTTTGGTCCTACGCGTATTGAGTACTTTACTCACCATTTAATTAGCAGATTGGTTTTTGGAATCTTCTTGTATTTTTTATTTCAATTCCAAATTTTTTTGTCATCCCGTTTTCGATATTTAATTAGCAGGTACATAGTTTTTTTTTTACCGTAAAGATCGTGGTAAATTTCAAATGTAATTTTGCCCATGAATTTCGAAAAACTCAGCGAGGCGAGCCCGAGTTTGAACCCACGATCCTCTGCTTGAGAGTCCACAGGTCAAACCACTGTCACCATGACTCCACTAGGCCACCACGGCTAATTGTATGTATATACAACTAGCTTTTGCCCGCGGCTCCGCCCGCGTGGTATTCGGTTATCCCGCGCTGTTCCCTCGGGAACTGTGCATTTTTCCGGGATAAAAAATAGCCTATGTCACTCTTGGGCTCATAAACTATCCCTATGCCAAAAATCATGTCGATCCGTCGCTCCGTTACGGCGTGAAAGAGGGACAAACATACACACAAACACACTTTCGCATTTATAATATTAGTATGGATGAAGAGTTATACATATATATACATCTCAAAACAAATCTAAGCACGTGTCCAAATTTCTAACACCAGCTGACCGTAAAACACGTTATAAAACAGTATAGCCCCCTTTAACCACCCCTAAGCCCGTGGCCTAGTTACGGCCATGAAAGGTTTCCCGGCCCTGACAATGTCTGTCTCACCAATAGACCTGTATATTGTATATCACAGGCTTTATCTACGGAACATGTTTAGAAATAGGGACGTAGTTGTGTGCATTACGTGACATTTGATCTGATTTGTAACACAGGAATAAACTTTTAACTATAGTCAAAAAATACGTACCAATGAGGGTTTTCTTTCAGAAACGAAATATCGCTAGACGGCGTTCTTCTTCTTCTCTTTTAAAATATGCTTTTTCTGTCCTAATTAAAAGGAAAATTTCGCCAGTGTCTATGTATTCTCATTGAGAGGCAAAGTTGTACGGTGATTGTACTTTTTGTAACTTGATAGTAAAATTCCAGAAACCTAAGTAAAACGTACTTAGTATAAGCTCATTTTAGATTGGTTGACAGACATAGGCAGAGTACCTACTTGATATTATATTGAACTTTAAAAAAAAAACATACAAAAACAAACAAATCAATGTACCCGTTTGGAAACAGAACTATGATAATTTATTATCATATTAATGAAACAGAACTGTGAAGCCAAACACACTAACATAGCGGTCAAACTAATAGAAACCTTTTTTCGTCGAGGGCTAAAAAATAGTGGATGAACAATTTTGTTAGTGAGATACGCTTGAGTTTAATATCTTCGTAAGCAACACTTCGCTTTGCACCGACTTCATTTGAGGCACTGACTTCAAACTGATACCTAATTTAGGGTTAAAAAACTAGTACCTAGAGTAAGGTTAAAAAATAGTACCTAGATTTAGGTAAAAAAACTAGTACCCAGATTAAGGTTAAAAAACTAGTACCTATATTAAGGTAAAACAATTAGTACCTAGATTAAGGTTAAAAAACTAGTACCTAGATTAAGGTTAAGAAATAGTACCCAGATTAAGGTTAAAAAACTACTACCTAAATTAAGGTTAAAAAACTAGTACCTAGGTTAAGGTTAAATAAAAAAGGGTTTTTTATTGTTTGTTTAATTTTTTTGTTGTAAAGAGTGAGTAGTCCATATTTTTGCATAAGACTGTAAACAAGCATTGCCACTCTTCTCATCACTCATCACGTAAAAAGTTTAGACAATCCACTGGGAATCAAGTTGTCGCGGCGTCACGTCATTATTACTCGTATCAGAAACATTTGCAGTTATAGCGAAATGCTTTCCTAGTTCTAATAACACTCCAATATGTGGAGCTGCTAAGCCATGCCCATCGAGATAACAATCGAGTGCTAGATAAGATTGCTGATTGATAACTGTAATAAATAATTTGGAATATCGCTCACAGTCGTTAGGAATGTTAATGTGCACGTATTTTTGCTATTCGTAATCCATAAGTAAACCATAAATTCTTGCTATTCGTAATCTCTACTCCAGTCCAGTCCTCATTAGTGTTCCGTAGTCAACTAGGAACCCTTTTAGTTTCGCCATGCCTGTCCGCCCGTGGCTAAGCTCAGAGACCGTTAGTACTAGAAAGCTGTAATTTTTTGCACGCCGAGAAAGTAGTAAAATAAAATATATTTTTTTTATTGTACCTCATAAAATGAAACCATAGTAAAACCCTTTAGTGGGGTATTGTTGGGTAGGTCTTTTAACCATAGGGAAGTTGCTAAGACGGTTTTTATATTCAGTGATGTGTTTGCGAAATATTCAACTTAAAAATGCAAATTTTCATTTAAATAAAGCGTCTCCCCCTCCTCTAAAATCTAAATGAATTGAATGCAAAAATTCAGAAAGGTATAGCGAAAATAATAGCGGCTAAGATTGCTTGAGAATTTTATTATTAGTAGTTTAAGAGTAAATAGCAGCCTAAGGTTAAAGATTCCGTGAACAATACGAAATCCTTAGAAAAATATTTTTTTTTTCGTAATGGCTACGGAATCCTATCCTGGGCGTGTCCGACACTCTCTTGGCCAGTTTTTTTAATATTGCAAATGCGAAAGCATGTCTGTCTATCTGCTACCCCTTCACGGTTAAACCGCTGAACCAGTTTGATTGAATTTTGGTACGAAGATAGTTTGAGACCCTGGGAAGGAGAAAAGATAGTTTTTATCCCGGAAAATTGAATACTCCCCGCGGGATAGCGATGAACGAATTTTTCGCAAACAGAGCCGCGGGCAGAAGCCCGTTTTACAGCGCTTCATTCCAAAAATCTTCTTTGGAGTTATCGAATGACTCAAGATGAGTTATGAAATGCCTTGTATTCGGAGAACAGTCTTTCCACTCAGTCCTTAGGTAGATTTTAAACTTAACTTTAATTAATACAATGACGAACCTATCTTTAAGTTAAAAAGGTCATGGAACGATTAACTATCGCTGCACCATTCAAAACCAAATGATTCACAAACACTTGGAACAATACAGAGCACCTAACCTATTGTAAGGTGACATGCTATTGTGTTTGTGATTGATAACCTTACTTACAAAAAGTCGCATAAACAACCAAGTGATATTTTTAATGTCAGCCTTGCACGCTTGATTTTAAAGTCTAAATTAGAAGTGTCATCGGAATTGAGCTAAGATTGTTCGTAGTTACTATACATCTCCCATTATTGTTATAAGTGGTTGCATTCAAACATTTTTTACATAGATCTTGGCAGTTAATGTCAGTCATTGCCAGTTAACGGTTAATGAAAATGACACTTTAAATGACTAGAGTTGGAGTTGGGGCAAAGAAAGACATTACATTTTATTTTTTATGTTAGAGAAGCCAGACAAACGAACTAATGGGTCGCCTGATGTTAAGTGATCACCACTGTCCTTAGACACCAGCAGCGTTTTAAGCGATGCCAGTGCGTTGTCGGCTCTATTACTAACTAGATGTCAGCGAAGATTTGTTTATTGCGACCCCGCAAGAACTATGGAATTTTCCAGAGTAAAAACTATTTAGACGACCGGATAGCCAAGTGGTTAGAGAACCTGACTGCGCAGCTTGAGATTTAATATGTATTTAAAGTACCTATGTCTATCCGATGATTATTATCCATAACTTTCCTTATTTTGGGACTAGTTCAATTAGTGTCAAAGAGTGATTATCTATTTATTATGTTCTCCTACCCTGGGTTAAAGTCAATATATATCTAGACTAGCTTTGCCCGCGGCTTCGCCCGCGTGGAATCCGGTTATCGCGCGCTGTTCCCTCGGTAACTGTGCATTTTTCCGGGATAAAAAGTATCGGAAAAACCTGGAGAAGAAACCGACAAGAAAGTGCTTTTTTTTCAGTAGATAACTCGAAAACAGGGATTGCCAATATGAATCGGAATTATTTCAAAACATATCTATCCATGATATAATATAATCATTAAGACCTAGACGCAATTAACAAACAGAAATGTAGTGTCACGCTAGTGGACAATATATCACTTACCTATTGCGATGAAATGACGTACAAACTACCTATTTATCACGCGGACCCATTGTGCGAGTTGTGTGCAGAATGTTTATTTCCATAATTTCAATCAAGAACATGTTTAACTTGTCAAGTCCTTGAGCTAAAACATTTTGCGGTTTTATCCTTTTTTCAATAAGTCTTAATATATTGGAAATGCACATTGCGCCAAATTTCATTTCACCAAAATTAACTCAATCATTATTGATCAGGTAGAGCGTTATGGTAAGAATAGGTTGGTATTTCGCGTATATAGTACTTAGCGTGATTGGTATTTTGCTTAAATTCATGTTGGCGTTATACATAGTTTGTGTTTTGCGTAGTTGGTATTTTACTGAAGTGGTTTTTTGCGTAGAGTTGGTATTTCGCGTTTGTGGTGCTATGCGTTGAAAGGTTTTAATACTTGTCGCATGACCCAATGATAAGTACAAGCAACCCCAGGCGCCATTTCCTGGGGAACCGCATCGTGAAACAGTGGAACAGTTTGCCCGAGACAGTGATCAGTGCACCCTCAGTGAATTCTTTTAAAAACAGACTTGATAAGTACTTTGAAGACAATAACACAAGTGAACAATGATATGCACGCATCAGCTGTAAGCTGCCTGTGCATTATAAATAATAATAAATGATTAGTTTTTAGTATTGATATGATGTGATGAACTGATGACTAATGCAATTTTCCTATTTTTTTGGATATGTAAATCAGCTTAGTCCGTGTTCCCGGTTTTATAATGGGACATGTCCTATCGTGGGTATCGTATAAGATAACTAAGGGAGCTGATGGTCACTCTTAAGTGGGCAGTGACACTCTATTGACAAATATGAACTTCGGACTCCAGAACTGCGGTGTAGGCAAGGGGATTCCACCACACTGTTATCTCAAGAAAGTCGTCATGAAGGTTCACTCATCATCATCATTATGTCGGCTGAAAGACGTCCACTGCTGGACATAGGCCTCCCCCAAGGCTCTCCACTCAGACCGGTCTTGTGCTTTCCGCATCCACCGTGATCCCGCGATCTTAAGGTCGTCGCTACATCTTGGTGGAAGTTTACCGACAGCTCGTCTCCCGGTCCGCGGACGCCATTCGAGAACCTTCTGACCCCATCGGCCATCAGTCCTTGGAGCAAAGTGCCCCGCCCTCTGCCACTTCAGTTTCGCAATTCTTCATTCCCTACATTCCTTACTCAATCTAGACGTGACACAATGTTCGGAAACTTTTTCTAGTGATAATTTTACTATGAACTCCAGCTTTAGTTAGTCATACAGCAAAATCTATAATCATGTCACAGGGAAATGGCAAAAACGGATATGAACAAGTCATGCATGATGTTAAAATGGCAAATCCAAGAAAAAAATCAGTCATTTAAATGACGATGAATGTGATTAATCACATCCTTGCATCTGTTTAGTGAAATGACGAAGTCACATTAGTTATAAAAGGGTAAACTTTGTGTCTTTGCTTTGCAAGGTTGATCCTCGACACTTTACAAACTTCACAATCTTACCTTCGAAGATGTTCTGGATGATGAGATAGCTTTGCGTGACGACGATCAGCAGCGCCACATGGGTCCAAGCGAAGAGGCTGAACTGTCTCATATAGTAACGCTTGACGAGAGACAGCACGAACCAGACGAAGCCCACGCAGTAGAGAGAGAAGGAGATGAAGCGATGGTACGTCACCAGGAAGTGTAGATAGTCCTGTCAACAAAAGCATAAAGTCAGCACAGTCCAGGGCGTAGCTAGGTAACAGGCCCTGGAGCAAAAAATAAACTAGGGCCCCAACTAAACTTTTTTAAATCGTTTGTTCCGTATTCAAGCTACTCCAGATTTGTCATTTATAGTTTGTAAGTCGGAGTCTGAGGGACCTCCTGAGCTTGGGGGCCAAGGGGCACTGCCCCGTCTAGCCCTCCGGCTCCGGTAGCTACACCATAGGCAGTATAGGCACAGTCGCCATGAAATTTTGACGCAGTAAAAAGAATGCCAAAGTACGTTTTGCACCTAGCCCGCAGAGCTCCTTTACGTGTCTTTTTTGACATACTAGCGGTTTTGGACAGACCATCATTGCCAAAACGACCGTCTGTCAAGTCAAGAGCCTTTTTCTCAGCAGCCAATGGAGCTGATATCAAATACTCAAGTCTGCTACCTCATGAAACAGTGGAAAGTGGAATCTCCAACTTCAAAGTCAACGCAATCAAAACATACAGTTCGTTAAAAAAAGGTGTTCTTTCCATACAAATAGTCATAACTGAAAAACCTACAGGATACCTACTTCAGGTTGTCCTAGAAACTTGATAAGAAGTTAAAGTGTTAGAAGGTAGTTCTTACACCACAATCAATAATAATAGTGAGAAAATATACTTTTATATCTATCTGTTCTGTCTGTGTTAGTAATCATTGGAAATGACCCCACACTGCGTACATTTTGCTTAGGAGAGGGGCTTTGCTAACACTGAATAGTCATTGATACCTTCAAATTTATATGCAACTCGGTGTGCAAGTACGATTCGCACTCGGGAAATTTTCATGAAATAAGCTCTAAAACATCGAAACTAAAGACCAATTCACACAATACAAGGCAAAGCAGAAAAAAGTTCCCAAGTGAAAGTATTTTTCTAAAACGATACCAAAATAGGCTTGTAAAATAATTTGGTCTTAAAATTAAGTAGGTCGCAAAACGTTATTCAATCTAGTAAATTGCTTTTAAACGAGCGCTGGGGTCCCGGGGGTATTTACGGCGTTTTAGTAGACTTAATGGAAAACATCGAGCTTCGAAGGACACGAATATTTTATATGTTTACCCCTTAAATAACCCAGAGGTTTCCATAAACAGTGTTAAGTTAAATGGGGAGTTGTGAAACTAGGCCAATTAGATTGGCAAAGGATGGTTCTAAAATTAGGGACTGTTTGACTAATTATACTAGCTAGCTTATTCCCGCGGCTTTGTCCTCGTGAAAGAACAAAAAAAGAAACCTCTTAGAGAAAGCTATCCATACTAATATTATAAATGCGAAAATGTGTTTGTATGTTTGTGTGTTTATGTGTTTGTCCGTCTTTACGCCGTAACGAAGCGACGGATCGACGTGATTTTTGGCATAGAGATAGTTAATGGCCCCGAGAGTGACATAGGCTACTTTTTATCCCGGAAAAATGCACATTTCCCGAGGGAACAGCGCGCGATAACCGAATACCACGCGGGCGGAGCTAGTTAGAAATAAAAGTATCAAGTTGCTAGAATACTTCACAATAAGGTATTAAATAAATATTAGAACTAGTTCTAATTCTATTCAGTATTCCGTTCTCAATCTATAGTTCGCCGAGGGACCTTCGACTGGTTGATTAACCGTACAATGAGTGTCCACGTTTCAGCTCCGTATGTCATGACAAGACAGACTAATCAACTGTAAAGGGCCCCATACATAGTAAGATTAATCGCTTCGATCAATCGGACGAGAATCGCGGCGATCGGACGCGTCGAAATTGTCAGCCATACACGAAACAGTTGATCGTTACCAACGCTGCCATACACGGGGAAATTTATAGTTACGATCGATCAATTACTCGTTTGAAATGAAACAATAAAGTCACTTGAGCAGAAATAATTAGACGATTGCACGGGTTTTTGTTGCGATTTCCGATATCGTCTTCGATCAAGTAAATTGTTGACAATGTTGACATACCCTATCGATCGGTCATTTCGATCGGTTTGTAACAATAATCCAGTAACTTTGTCGCCTGAAAGTATGGGGGCAGTATGCGTCAAATCCGGTAGTTCTGAAATTTTGCAGACTTGTTTATGATGTTGGCCTAATGAATAATCCAAGTTTGTGACCTCGAGCGCCGAACGCAACTTTGTCAAAAATCGAAAAAACCGCGAAAAAATCGATATTTTTTTCAAATTTTGGCGATTATAACCCTAAAGGACTAGTGTTTGAAAAAATTTTCTTAAAACGTTTTAAAGAAGTCTAAATTTGCTACAACATGATACTAGAATTGTCTCTGTGGACCCAATAGTTTCTAAGATTAAGCCTTTCAAAGTTTATCATTTTTTCGAACTTCGCAATTTAGGCAACCACAACACCTATAACCTTGACGAGCTGCGGTACTGACTATTCGCTAGGGCTGGGACGAAAACCAGCTTCAATCTAGCCAGGTTACCTCCCACAAGAGACTCTGCTCGATTTCACTCCTTGCGGACATACCATCAGGTAAAAATTTGTCCTTGCATCAGTAATTCACATAACATATCATTCATCATTTTCTATTCTCATGTACAATCTTCTTACAGGTACAGGCGTGGTTGGGAGTCCACTTAACCCTGGGGGTGGCTATATACACACCACAAAGCCTCAATCCCAAAACGATGACCAGAGATGCAGCCCCACAACACCTCTTGCAGATGATTACTTGCGGCTGCACGAAGGGTTGTGGGATCGCGTGCAGCTGCAGGAAGACAGGATTAAAATACTCATCAGTCTGTAGGCACTGCAGCGAGGCCTCTTGTGACAATATACCTGATGTTGCAGTAGTAAAATCCTAGAAGGCGACGATCTGTCCGATGTCGAAATGGAGGATGACTTGACGGCACAAAACGTCGACGATTCATTACCATCCCCTGATGGGGATATGCCATCCTAATACGTCGACCCAGATACGGACGAACCTCAACCGGGACCTTCCAAAAGGGCCAAATTAATTTGATTTTTTGATTTTGAATATTACTCAATTTCCTAACAAATAAACTTATTAACTTCTGTTGTACTTTTCTTTTTTATTTACTTCATTATTCGTAGCTTAGCTTTAACATCATCGTTCACACTCCTCATTATCTTTTTTAACATCCTATCATAAAAGTACAGGGCTTCGATAGTATAATCAGGGTCAAAATTCATTCAGAACGACAGAATCGCAAAAAATTGCGAAGTTCGTAAAAATGATAAACTTTGAAAGGCTTAATCTTGGAAACTATTGGGTCCACAGAGACAATTCTTGTATTATATTGTAGCAAATTTAGTCTTCTTTAAAACGTTTTAAGAAAGTTTTTTCAAACACCAGTTCTTTAGTGTTATAATCGCCAAAATTTGAAAAAAATACGTTTTTTTTCGCGGTTTTTTCGATTTTTGACAAAGTTGCGTTCGGCGCTCGAGGTCACAAACTTGGATTATTCATTAGGACAACATCATAAACAAGTGTGCAAAAATTCAGAACTACCGGATTTGACGCATACTGCCGATGTATAAAGTTACTGGACTACAACGGATTGTAAAGATGAATCTTACCATGTATAGAGCCCCTAAATTAGCCTACATTAGCCTAATATTCAGATCTCAACCAATTTCTCTTTAAATTGGATTAAAAGATAAACAGCTCGCAGACACGGCTGAAATATTACATGACTCAATATTCTAAGTATTTATATGAAATATGGAATTTGTTTTCGTCATAATTATAATTATCAGATAATCGGTAGAATCACGACTAATAACTGATTAATGAATTATTGATAGGACAATCAATCAAAGCAATATTTTATTAATGGGCGCTCAGTATCCACTTCTGAACTAATCAACTGTTTTTATTAAGTAAATAACAACTTTATAACACACTAACTTTTTTTTCGAGGTAACTATGCAATTTTCCTGGATAAAAACTATCCTATGTTCTTCCCAGGAACTCGGACTATATCAATGCCAAATTTCAATTAAAAATCGGTTCAGCGGTTTAAGCGTGAAGAACTTACAAACAGATAGTTACTTTCGCATTTATAATATTAATAATTACGATGCTGGTTTCTCGAAAAAAAAAAGCACAAATCCTCTTTAATTTTACAAGCTATTTATATCTTCCCGTATCAGTTTGGGTTAAATCTCAGAAGTCGTAATCCGCTTTGTGTAATAAAGTTGTTTTAAAACAATAGGGTTTTTGATTTTTAAAATTTACCTCTGTATTTATTTCATATTTTTTGGATATTTCAGTAAAAATGGTAGCTTAAAAGATAATTTTTTGCTTTCATTTGATACCCGTGTTGCAACAACATTTTTTTTTTTTGCAACGACGCAGACCTTCATGTCGGCATTATATTTGAGCCTGGTCATGACATTGGAATAAAGTGTCATATTTATGTCGTAATAAACACTAATAATGCATCGTACGATTGATAACTTATCTACGACAACAAATTATGAGTAAGACCACAACGAAATATGACTACCTACGTATACTAAAAAGGTCATGTTGATGTTTTGAACATAAAACTACTGTGAGACTCACTCGTAAATATATTGACCCATGTTGTACATGAATGTTTTGAATATTATAAGTGGTATTATTTTGCAATGGCTAAGCGCGAGTTGGATAAGTAAATCTTTATTTGCTAGAATACGCTAAGCTAAACTTATGACAGATTCTATACTTAGGGCCTTCTTCTTCTCTTTTAAAATATGGCTTCTGTCCTAATTAATAGGACAATTTCGCCAGTGTCTAAGTATTCTCTTTCGAGAGGTAACGTTGTACGGTGATTGTAGTTTTTGTAACTTGATAGTAAAATTCCAGAAACCACGTGGAGACAACTTGCGCATTAAAAAATCTCAGACACGAGAGCAATATAGAATTGTCTTTTGACTGTTTCACCACTTGTCGACTATCTTTAAGTGACAATTATCAGTGTTGCCGTCTCTGTTTCCTTTGTCCGAATAAACAAAGACGGTATTACTTTTATCTGAGACCTAGAATTAGTTGACAAATGGTGAAACAGGACCTTAGTAACTTACTATCAGTTGCCCGCGCTTCTGTCCGCGTAAAATTCGCTTATCACTATCGCGCGGGAACTTCTTATGTTGTTCTCCGGGACTCAAACTATCTGTGTACTGAATTTCATCTAAATTGGTTCAGCGGTTTGCACGTGATGAGATAACAAACAAACAGACTTGCAAACTTTCGCATTTACCTATAATATTAGTGGGATATTTTATTTTATTATTTTTATTTTTTATATAATAGGGGGAAAACGAGCATGCGGGTCACCTGATGGAAAGCAATCACCGCCGCCCATGGACACCTGTTAATGGAATGAAAGACATTGTTTCTAGTACCATCAGCCAAATATGTGGTCTAGGTCTCTAAAGCTGACAATCGTTTGCATGTCATAAAACAATAATGCCAATAGACGTGTCTGTCCACTGGAAAGTTCAACTTTAGCGACTATTCACTTCATAGGAACTTATTTAAAAATTGATAGACCACTTATTTGTTTGATGGTACAGTAGCTAGCTATAGTAATACACATCTTTGACGCACTGTATGAGACTATGACAGACGGACGCTTTTTATAAGTACATATCTCTAATAATGGCGGCTAAATAGTCTGATCCTAATCACAAAACGATTACGCGCCAACACCGACAAATCACTGTCTGATAGGTACAAAAATATGTTTTTTTTTTTCTGTAAATAGTAAAGTAATGTACTAGGGTTTCCTTACGTTCCGGTATGCCGGGACAAGTCCGGATTTGAAAAACCATTCTTTATCGGTAGGAAACAGCACTATGTAAGTTAAAGAAAAAACTCCCAAAATATGAAATGTCAAGCTTTGTCTTTCATAACTAACTGTGTTAAAATGTTATGGAAAGTTGATTGATCTTAAAGACTAGAAAGAACATCAGAAAAATACGATTAGGCACAAAATAGCTCAGAGCCAAGTAATTATGGATGAAGAAACTTGTCTATCACTCGGTTTTTTATCATATTTTGAGTTTCTGATGCTCTTTCCATTAGGTATTGATGACTTTTACATTATTTAATACATGTCTTCGTTTGTTAATTTCTTTGTAAATAATAAAATATGAAGGTTAAGATTACTTTTGGAGTCTTTTTGTATTTTTTATTTTAACTCCAAATTTTTGTTACTTTTACGGTCATCCCGTGAAAGTCAATATATTTCATATGAAAACACCAGGACCAGCGATGGTGTAGGGGAATAAGTAGCACGCAGCACGGATTGCTGAGAACCTGGGTTCAATTTCCAGCGCTGGTCTATTTTCCTGGTTTTTCTGTGCTTCCATGTTTCAGCTTGCGATTACGTGTGAAATATATAAAATATGAAGGGTAACTATTTATAAAATGAGAATTCCTTTTTTTAACTCAAGAAATACTACTTTCGACTTGAAGAGTCTCAGTAAACATCACCAAATCTATGGCAACCCTAACGTACACCAATGTCAAAGGCAGTGGTGTGCGACCGGCGGATAATTGCGCAACTGCAACGCACTAAGTGGCATTCAGGTGCCGGTCAAGTTGCTAACGGTAGTTGGGTAATAAATACCGATGGGTTAATTTCCATTAATATGGGGGTCCCCGCTCTCCATAAATAGGTATTAACTTGAGTCCAAAATTAGACGAACTAGATTGACAACTGAAAATGTTATCAGACATCTTTTATTATTATTTCGTATTGAGTTTTTTTCAATCATCGTTGTTGACGCCATAACAACATTCGCTGCGGCTCATCGCACTTTACAGTGACGTCACTAGTTCGTCACGATTCATCCTGGAGAGCAGCGGTTTAGAGTTTAGACTGCATCGCACCGCCAAGGCGGCAATACATTAAATTACTTGTATCGAATCACTGTACCTAGTTATATTAAAGTAATTGTGCATCATCCTGCGTTCTTCTTGTACGAACCTGATACCTTCACCTGAACCTCGAAGCTCTCTGCAGGCCAATACAATTATTGATATTATTATTTTTTTAATCTCGATATTACAGCACTGGTGTAACTGTGGCAACATTTGTGTGTCAACTGTCAAGTTGGCTCGCCTAATTCTGGACTCGAGTATAGGTAGTTCTATGAGAGTTGAAGTGAATGATTACGCACACAGCTAGAAAGAGAACTAATTGAATACAAGGTGTTTTAGGCCTTCTGTTTCTCCTCAAAAACCAAAATTATATACCTAAACAAAACAGTCTCTTCATGTGCAATATGTAAAGTCTCTACATCGACATTGTCAAAATATATCTTGCTAGAACAACAAGGATGAAAGCCATAAAAAGCACTCACCGTTCTATTAATGACGACACCGAAGTAGTCAATAAGATTTTCGCCGTAAAAGAAGTAGTTGGAAGTCAGCAGGAAGTACCACGACAGGGAACGGAACCACGGCAGTCCGTGCACCCGGTACACCGCGTAGCCTATGTTGATGATTTCTTCGAAGCATTTCACTTGCACGCAAAGGACCTGTAACAAAATATAGCTGTAGAAATGCCTGGTGCATATCAAGGCGTGCACAATGCACAACTCGTTTACCCCAGCGGTTATCGGTTCTTCGGCTGATATGGCCCGCCCACTGCCACTTCAGTTGGCTTACCCGGTGAGCTATGTCGATGACTTTAGTTCTTTCTCAGATCTTCTTCCAAATCCGATCCTTCAGAGAAACTCCAAGCTGGGCGACTTTAAATTTTTACCCAAGAGCATTTTTACCCCACATGAAAAGGAGACTTCGTTCGCTCGCTCGGCCATAGAAGGCTCGAACTAATGTTAACGTGACAGTAACTCATTGGAATTTATAAACAGTAAACAAGTAAATTATAAATAGATTACACAGCCCAGTCTGTGTAGTTGTTTGTTCGAAACTAGACTAAAGATCAGTTAATTATATCTATTGTTGGATTAATTGCACGCTTATCTGACCCTTCAAAAATATACCCGAGACTCTTATTGCGACGTAATAATAATGTCTGGTATGGTCAAGGATTGGATGGATTGGAAGGATAGGTATGGAGCTGTCGGTAGGCCTCCAACAAGATGGAGCGATGACCTGGATAAGATCGCGGAATCGCGGTGGATGCGAAAAGCAGTGGAGAGCCTTGGGGTAGACCTATGTCCAGCAGTGGACGTCTTTCGGCTGACAGGATGATGATGATGGTCAAGGATTAATTTCATGGAGCCACCATGGAAGGCCACCACAAAGGAAAATTCACTAAGATTTTCATTTTTAATTAATGCGATGTCAGTTTTACAATACAATACAGATTCTTTATTGTACACCAGAAATAGTAAGCAACGCGGCGGCGGCGTGCGCGGCATGTTGTAGGTTTTACGTTTACTGTGAAATGATAATATACTCTAAAAATTACTAAAGTTCCGTAACAGTCACGTGCTTGTGTATATTCAAGGACATTTCCTTAAGGTAACTTTATTAATAAAAGAAACTAAATAATATATACATATTAAACATAACTTTCTAACAATAACTTCCTTAAGGTTATATATTACAAGCTACAGGTACTTACCGTAATCATCAAGGCGAGGGGGCCTCCATAGATGAGGAGACAGAAAGCCCCAATCATCAGCCAAGTGAAGATACCTCGGATCACCCAGTTTCTCCATCTATATTCAATCAAAACTTGTTTAATATTATTTTGTTTGAGCAGTCATCAACACCGACAACACCAAGTGTGCATAAATAATATATCGTCACTACTTTGAAAAAAGCTGGTATCTCAAAATCGATGATCTTTCAGAGTGAACTTAATAAACATTGTTTTAAGGGTCAAATTTATTGACATATTGTTTTGAGATACAAGATTTTTTCAAAGTAGTGACGATATGTACCAATATGATACAACTGATTACATACAAGATTTTTGCACACTTCACTGTGGTGGATATTTATGGAGGTGACTGTACAATCGAGAAAACTGAATTGCGTATCAGGGTGGGACCTTCCTTTCATAAAAATCCTAACTAGTTTTTTTTGTATGTTTTCTTGAGTTTTTATGTATTTTTGCTTTTTTTGTGTATAATTTGAACTTTACAGTGCATTGTTTTTCTAACTGTAATGCTGCAATTTTTTATTGATAAATAAAGAAATAAATAAATAATTAAATTCTCTATGATTTCTTTTGAAGATGTTTGAAATGTCAATGTGATATTAGTAGCACAAAGGTTCCAACTCGGTATGTGGGACAGTTTTTTTGACTGTACAGTATGTTTACTTGTATGACATGCAGACAGACGTTCACAGCAAAGGTAGGTTATGTACGTAAGCCATCTTAGAGCGCATGAACTCCAAACAAATAACTACGAAAAGAAGTGGTTGCCATAGTGGAAATCAGTCGGATCATCATCATCATTTCATTATGTTTGCTTAACAAAATTGAAGATTTTTTTTTTTAAATAAAAGAACTTTTAACTCAATGATTCAACATCCATATTCAAATTTAATTTAATAAATTCATCAGACTTCACTCCCATTGTTACTTCAAGCATGAATAACAAATGAGGTAAAAGTCCAATTTAAATGATAATTTCATATTATAGGTCAATTGAATTAAAAAAAAAGATAACTAGTCTAATGTCATCACGTCATCAGCAATGCATCAGCAAGTATCTTAAATTAATATCAGTGAAACTTGGAGCACATTTTTAGGGTTCCATAGCCAAAATGGCAAAAACGGAACCCTTATAGTTTCGCCATGTCCGCCCACAGCTTTGCTCAGGGACTATCAATGCTAGAACGCTGTAATTTTGCACAAATATATATGTAAACTATGCCGACAAAATGTTACAATAAAAAATTCTAAATTCTTCATCCAGCATATAGTGTGGAGCATCATTGGATAGGTATCTTAAAATCATTAGGGGGCTGCTAAAATGATTTTTCGATTCAGTGATTTGTTTGCAAAATATTCATGTTCATGGTAGATTTCAAACATAATTTCGCATTCTGAAATACTCAAGAGACCGAGAACAAAAGAACCACCAACCATTTGCATAGGTTAGAATGTAGTTTTCTCTATTTCCAGCATACAAGGGGCTAAACCAAATAATGATTATTCAAGTTTGTTTTTAGATAATGTTATTCAAGTTTGTTTTTGATTGAAACCATAAAACAACAATTATTTAAAGAGAGGAAATCGAGACAGACAGAGAGAATGGCGGGATGATTTGGCCATGTACACAAAGTACTGGCCTGACATTGCATTAGAATAGGAGTTGTGGAGGTCAGGAGGGTAGGCTTTTGCCCAGCAGTGGGACATTATAAAGGCTAGGTACTTTAAAAAAATGGATATTGAAGAAAGTAGCATTAATCAATTCAATTAATCCAAAATCATACCTCATTCAATTATTATTAGTATATTATAATAACCAAGAAACACTATGAATAACAACATACCTAATATGTTAATCTTTAAATATTTTGTTCATAGCACTTTGTTCGTAAGATAATTTATGCTAAAAAAATACAAGTGTGTCCAATATTGAATGCAGTGTTTTAATAGCTTTTAATTAGGTATTTTAGACGAGAATATTTTGATAGCGCTAAAGGCTTGTTAATCGCTTGTTATTGTAATACGTAAATTTATTATGTTAGTTATAATTTAATTAATAATAGACGAGTATAGAAATTTTATTTACCTCGACGAGAGTCCAGAAAGCGCGGAATCGAGAATCTCGGGCGTCTTATCGGTACCCTGGGGCAGGTTCTTCGCCATAATGTCAACATACTTGTCTTCTAACACCTTCTCTTCCTCAGAATCAACCTAAACAAACGCCGACATAAGTAACCCGTAATCTAAAACTGGTTTAGTATTAGGAAAGAAACAATAATTCATCGTTACATGGTCTGATTCTCCAGCCGTCTCAGCTTTATCGTTACCGTCGCCGTCGCCTCCTCGGTGTCTTAATTCACTCATTTCAACTTTCAACTAGAAAACAGGAGCACTCTGCGCGAATTACTCGAGGAAATAGAATAATTCTAATCCATTTACGAATAGAAAACAGACGATGTTTTCCACCGACTTGTCAAACGAAAAATCAATACTATTTTTTTTACGGTGTTACAAGGCTTATAAAAATATGCTGCTATGGTAGAAATTGTATGGTGAATTATAAATAATAATATAAAGTTTAAGTAGCACGTTATTAAGGGGACTGCTTTTGTAATTTTTTGAGTTAGATCTGAGGCCTTATTGCCTAACGTTTCTGACAGTCGTGATCGCAATCAAATGACAGCTTTTGTATGCGAAATCTGTCATTTGATTGCGATCACGAGCGTCAAAAACATTAGGCAATACGGCCTCTGTTCTGATCTTACTTTACTTTGTTAAAAAGTGTATTGGGCGTCTGTAGGATGCTAAAAAAAAAACCTATAATATCTTTTACTCTAAGGCATTATAGCGAGTAATGATGTCAATGCTTTGTTAAGTATGTAGTTAATAAAATACTAATAATAAAAATACAGAGAATGTTATCTCACTGTAAAATTGACACTAAAAGTAAATTTAAGGTATTAATAAACAATTAAGTATTTTACAATACAATAGAAATATAAATTCTTTATTGCACACCAAAAATCAGTAAAAAAAAAAATATTATACACAAATTCAGGGCCTAACAAGATTTTGGAAACGGCTCTAACGATTTTGATGAAATGGTAGTGGTTTTCAAGGATGAAAAATCGGTTTAGTTTGGTCTAATCTCTGGGGAAACGCTTGTCATCGAGTTTTAGTCCGAGCGAAGTTCGGTCTCCCGAATACTGAGACCTAATGAGGACTATCGTTTTTTCTCTCACTAGATGGCGCCACTGTTGCGTGAGGTTTTAAAAGTCTGTTATATCGGCCGTGAAAACAAAGTTTAGATTAAAATCATATTTAATACATCGTAAAACAGTACCATAAACATATCGATTAACCACAGTATTGCATAATCCCGTTTTGTTCGGAAAAAAGGGAGAACAAAAGTTTTCGAAAGACAAAACTGTTTCAAATTACAGACGTTCATTGCCCCTTATCGCATAATTGCCATAATTAATTTCAGATAATGCAAAATATTCACAAAATTATTCTAATTATAAATAAACCCGCGTAGCTCACCCAAAAACTATGAGATTTGGCATTTCGTTGACCTCACGCTACACTAGCGCCTCTAGCGGAAAATTCATTTGCGATAGCCCCCATTGGAGATCTTCCTACACGAAAAAAAAAATTGGTAGCAAATTTTAATACTGAAACTGCGTCTACTTAAACGTACATCTACTAGTAGAAAAGAAAATGGTAGTTAATAAAAACTAAAGCTGGCTAGCTTAGCTAATTAAATTAAAAAAAAAGTTAAAAGTAAACAATATGGCGAGCGATCCAGATGATTTTGATCAAAATATTGAAAATGTAAGTAATGTAATGGAAAATTGCATTGGTTTTGGATTCAAATGGGATTTAAAATGAGTCTTTTAAACTATTTCAGATAAAAGCTACCGTAAGGCAATCCTTCGCTCGCATCTACGCTTCGCTAAAGGCACGAGAACTGAAGACACTAAGACAACTTGACGCAATACGTAAACAATGTCAAAACGACAAAGATCATAAACAGAACTGTGTTCAAAATATCCATGTATCTTATGATAACGAGTCCACACTGCTAGAAAACGTAAGTAACTATGGATTAATCGATTTAGAGAAGCTTAATTTTGATAGTAGCACATTTACACTAGAAGAGTATGTTAGCCCGAACGATGATCACATGTACTGTTATAAGACGATCGAGGAACTGAATAGAGAAAAAGATGAAGATTTAGCTATAGAGGAGGCAGCTTTGAAACAAATAACTTGCACAGATAACTGTGTGTGCTATGTTAACATAAGGCCTGAAGAAGTTTCCAAACAATTTAGAGAAGTCACTATAGAAACAGTTCCTTTAAAACCTACAGAAGAAACTTTGACTGGAGGAAATAAAGAGTTATTAAGTGAAAACACTGAAGATGAGAAAAGTGATAGTTCAGATACAGAAGTTGTTAAAATAGATCCAACAGATGATTGGTTGAATTCCATAAAAAGCCAGACAGAAACAGAGCCTTCCCAAGTAAGTGACGTTATGGAGCACAGCACAATAACTTGCTCTTAGATCTAGATACCTAAGTGAAGTTTACTTAAATTTTGTTACTTAAAATTTATAATAAAGTTTTATATTTTTACGAGACACCCACACAACATTGTATTTTTTTACTGTTTGATTTGGTGAGACAATATTCATCTAAACAAGTGTCACCATGGAAAGCAATCATCGCTGCCCATGGACTCCTGTATCAATTACGGATGGGTTAAGTTATATTTGTTAATATTTTTGAAATCCGAAGTTTACTCAGAAATTTAATGGCTTGTTTTACATTGGTTATCATTGTAGTAACTTGATACATCTCGGCCTATATGTCCAAGGGCAGGGCAGAGCCCTTCTCTCGGAATGAGAGGGCTTGGGCCATAGTTCCCAGTTCCCACATAGGTTTAGCATACAGGTTTCCTCACAATGTTTTCCTTTACCATTAGGCTATGGCAAAATTTAAATGTATTTGGTATTAATTTGAGTCAAAGAAGACTAGAATTCAGGTTTTCAACATACTGAATATGAAATTGTGAAATGACAACCTTTGATGAAGTATGTGTAAGGAAGGTAGATTGAGGATGACATAATATGATGGTGTATTGTATTCTTAATTACAACCGTAGCACCTTACTTTGCCATCCATATCTAGGCCGATCAACTATTTTACCGACACTTCGGGTGTCTCCTGCGTTACCAAAATTGTCTCTGGCGTTACCAAAAAATCGTACTTCCAACAAGATATTTTATGGTTTAATAGGTTGAACTTAGGTAGGATGGCATGTATTCATGTACACCATCTATTAAATTACAGAGGAAACCGGTTTACTGACAAAATCTGTAATTGTATGAAAAATGTCACAGACATATTAGTGTCAGTAAAAAAGTTGATTGGCCCATCTTTGCGCTAAAAATTTGTTTTATGTATTTGTTGTTTTTCAAATGTTCTTTTGCTGTTAGCCTCAGATAGACTTACAGCTTATCAGAGAGAGGGCGAGTTGCCAAATGGAGAGCACAGCAAGAGGGTTATAATATGTGAGGATAATATGTTGTAAAATGAAAGTGAGGCAACACTAATGTTTGGGGTATATGGCAAAATTAAATGTTAGTGCGGGATCCAAAATTAAACAACATTTTAAAGCATCAACTTTAATGTTAATACATTTTTACAAATGGCGTTATGGAACACTTATGCTACGATCTATGCATTGACTTCCGATTACATTCCCTAAATAATAAATATTACCCTTTATGTTGTCTGCGTATGCTATTTGTTCCACAAAATGTTACGCAATTTGTCTTCTATTTATTTCAGTTATAAAAAACAGATTTTCTTCCATTATTTTATGATTTTAAGCAACATTTTCAATATTTCGTTTCCTAGAATTTTTTTTACCATACAACGGTAACACCTACTAACACTGGCAATATTGTCCTCCAATGGACAGATCCATATTTAAAATCAAAAACGGATAAACCGATTTTGATGATATAATAAATATATCTAAGAACCATCACTAAAAAACTTGATTAAAAAAAAACACATTCAAATCAGTCCACCCGTTAAGAGCTATGGTGTCACATAGAAACACACATGCAAAACAAATAAAACATAAAAAGTATGTAGATGTAAGAATATTTTTTTAGTTCTACCGATTTTTTAATTTTTGTGGTTCAAATGGCATACGCAGATATAATGTCAACAGATACCGATTTTCAACACCAATCCCTGCCAGCTACTCATGCATTCAACTATGATTTTATTTATGGCACTTAAACATGACATTTGTTTAATTATATTCTTATAAATTCCCATTGGTGGATGGATTCTGGTTCACTGAATTGTGTATTCTAGTTTGTACTCAACTTTTTCACTGGATTACTTGGATGGCACGATAAGAAGTGCTTATAATGGGAATGGGGAACGTGGTACTTAAAGGATAGGTGTGATAAATATAAGGTGCAAGAGGCTAGAGTTGAAGATTCAGTTTCTACGTGTTTTAGGAATTCGGTCTTATCTCTATTAGGCACTAATTTTCTGTGTAATATGGATTTTAGGCCGCCTTTTTTCAATGTGAATTTTATTGTCCGATTATTTTCAAAGTGAGCTACAAACTAAGAATTTACTGATTATGGTTTTAGATACACGATTTCATAATGAATATTGTTACGATAATGTCTACGTTTCGATGACGAGTTAGTAAGTCAAAACATTTTTTTTTATTAGAAGGATACAAAGGTATTAAAAGATAATTCAAAAATTTGGGGAGTACAAATTCTTAAAATGAGTACAAGTTTTGAACTAAATATTACGTAGTGCGTATCTAAAGCTTGTTATAAAATAGTTATGAATAAGTTACACATCTAACTTAATTATTCATGTTAAGACTACTATTTTACATTTTTAACAAAATAAACATGTGTTACGTCTACTATACAAGGCCGAAGTCGGTGCAGACGGCTGCGACGTCTCGATTGTTCTGTTTCTCGGTGCTGGCCGCCATGTTTAACTCTACCAAGGTATCCACGCTGTTTATACTGACCCCTTTCAATATCTTCTGCGCCGCTAAACTAGTGAAATTAAAGCTCAGATCACTTAAGCTAGGGAAGTTGTAGAAGTCCTGATTCTCCTTCTTACTGTCCTGGCTCAGGCTGTACCTTTTCTGTTTGTTGTCCAAACTATTTATCTTCTCCGTTGACGTGTTGATGTCTTTGATCTGCTCTTGGTTCTTCAAAGCTAAGTTAGGTTCAGACCCAAGTACAGTAGGTTTCTCGACGCCTTTGGAAAGAAGGTTAGCAATGGAATCGGAACTCATTCGGTTATTTACATTAGGAATGCCGTTTAGCATCTGCAAAGCTGCTGCTTTCTTTAACAAGTCGACGCTTTTTAACTCGCTGTTGGAGTTTATATTAGTCTGGAGTCCCCCGTTTGCCGATGTCAATGAGTTTTTCTGGTACCTAAGACTACCCAAAGATCCAATGATGTTGTCGTAGCTTTTCGTAGGAGTTGAAGGATTGCTATTAGTAGTGTTGTCTAGATTATTGATGTTGTTATGTATCGCCGGAGACGCTGGATTAGAAGCTACCTCATTCGAATTGTTTAGTTGATTCTTGTAGATAAAGCTATTATTGTTTGCTGCTCCTATTTGCAAGGATAACTTGCGGTTGTTATTCATTCCTGTGTCGTTCATTGAATTCTTATTAAATTTGTTCTCTTGAACCTTAATCGGTTCTGCATCTTGGTACATTTGATTGTTTTTCTCAACACAAGCTTCGAATGAGGTTTCAGTCGGGTTTTTTGCTGTCTGATTCCCGACACCGTTTTGCGACACCGAAACGACTTGCCTGTCGTCATTGATTATGTAAATGTTGCTCCCATTGCCGGTCTCGGTGACTTTTCCATTTTCGAAAGTAATAACTGATCTTACGGGCGAATTTTGAACGTAAACTTTGGTGTTAGTTCCACCGTTCTGTGATATTGTGTTCGTGGTAACCTTTAGCGTGATAGAATTGTTGCCGTTGGGATTAGGCATCTTTGGAGGGGGAGGGCTTTCAACCTTCGATCCTACTATTTTGTTGTGCAGCGGAGTGGTGGTTTTCTTGGGGGTGCTCGGGCAGTTTTTTGGGGAAGTTTTTGGTGATGTTTTACCGTTTTTTGTCTCGCCACCGACTATCGGGGGTTTGTTTCTGTACTTGTGGAGGCTTTTCGGGGAGCTCTGAAGGCTCTGAACCTTGACGAGCGACTGCGCTCTGCTCAGGCCCGGCGCGTTGCTATGACTAGGGGATGGTTTAAGCGTACGGTCTGATATGTGCGATTCTAGGCTGGAGTGACCGCTGCTTCCGCTGGTATGATAACTCCTTTTCATAGGCGAGTTTTGTTCGGATCCATTCTTGGACTCCTTTCTTGGAGTTCGGTGCGTAGTCGTGCTTTCTAAGCTAGAAGGACCACTTGTGGACATGATATGGTCTGAATGGGAGTAGTCGACTCGCCTTAAACTCCCACTGGGGCTGTCCCGTAGCTTGGGGTCGCTGTTCCGTTGCGGTGACCCGAAGTGATCCAACATGGTTTTGTTCGTGGAGCTTCTACTCAGCGTGGAGCGTGGGAGGCTGCCGGAGCTGGGGCTGGAGTGGCGGACGGGCGAGTGGTCGTAGTGGACGGAGCCTGCGAGGCCGGACTCCGTGGAGAGGTGCCGCTTGTGCCGCCGAGGGAGCGTCGATGACCGATTGCTGATCTCCGAACCGTCGTAGTACGACGACACGTAGGATGTTTGGCTCTGCAAGGACTCCTGGAAATAGAAAAAGACTTACGTTATTTTAAAGTGATGTTTTCATCGATGGAATTATTTAGACGACATTCATTTCTACTATGTCCGAAAAGTGACACAATGCACTGAATCGATTTAATTCTATACTCTCTAATAGTGTCTGTGATCATAACACCTGTTGATGCATCAACATATCGGGAGCTTTTTAAAGGTAGGTAGGTAACTTATTGCGGTCTATAAGTATAGTTGTAAGTAAGTATACATCCCGTAGACAATATGCCTAATATTCTGTAAATGGTAAAATGTAGGCAGTAAGGTCGTTCGGAGCCTGGGGCGGTACAGCTAAATGGGGCCCCCAATATTAGAAGGGGCGACCCATTATTAGAAGTCGATGCTACTAAGATATGATACTTGATATTTTAGGCTTGTTGAGGAATCAGGTCTTTATCAAGAGGACTTGCGGACATTTGGAGGCCTCCTGGGACTGGAGGACGGGGCAGTTCTTCCTTTTCCACTGTTAGTCCGCCGCTAGGGTATAGGTGACTTAAGTTACATTTCATGCCATTATAAATTTTGGTAGTGTGCACAGGAGTGTGATCTAATTACTCCATCTCAATTTTGCCAACGGACTGCCAGGCGAAGGGAGCATCAACACCCTTATGTAGATAGTTTTCCATTGGCCCGTACGAAGCGGTTTGTTTCATCTTTCATGATAGGAACTTCTAAGGAATGGAATTCGACCTAGGCTTCTTCACAACCTAGTGCTCTTCAAGGCTAGAGTGAGTGAATAGGCTGATACTGAACCAGTGAGATACATTGGCCTATTTCACTTTATATCATAGGGGCCAATCACGGTAAGAATTGCGAAACTGAAGTGGCAGTGGGCGGGGCTCATTGCTCGCAGGACTGATGGCCGATGGGGTCAGAAGGTGCTCGAATGGCGTCCGTGGACCGTGAGACGAGCTGTCGGTAGGCAACAAGATGGAGCGAGGACCTGGTTAAGATCGCGGGATCGCGTTGGATGCGGAAAGCATAGGACCGGTCTGAGCGGAGAGCCTTGGTGAGGCCTATGTCCAGCAGTGAACGTCTTTCGACTGACATGATGATGATGACGGTCAGTTCTATGTTGATGATTTGGTGTTACCTTGGAGTTGGTCTGTGTGGCGACGCAGTGCAGATGCACCGCCTTGGAGTTGAACCACTCGGTGGGCGGGAACTGCGCAGAGAACGTGCTCATGGCGCGCGCCTGCTTGCTGCGGCCGCTTCGTCTGAATAAGCGGGACAGCAGGGACGCTTTCTCTGCAACGGAGGACATGCCCATGTACATGACTAACTATTTAACATTTACTTTCGAACTGGTGCCTTAGATTATACTAGTACTTATACTAGCATTTTCCCGCGGATTCTATAAGTATATAATATATGTTGTACCTAAGCTTACATAATTTTACGTTGTCTAAGGCTGGTCTATTCCGACTAGTTCCATTATTAGTTCCTTGATGGAACTAAGTAGTTGAACTAGTCGAAATAGACCCTAAGGCTACCTAAATTGTTGCCAATGTTCATTATGTTCTATTCTATCGTCGCGGTGTTCCCTCGGGAACTGTGCATTTTTCTGGGATAAAAGTAGTCCATCACTCTCTGTCCCCTAAAATATGTCTTAGCCAAAAATCACATCGATCCATCGCTCCGTTTCGACGTGAAAGGCGGACAAACATACAAACACACACACTTTCATATTTGTAATATTAGTATGGATATAATCTAGAAATTAATAATTTTCTCTCAGCCTTATCGACTGTATATTGTAGAACGTGACTTTGTCTAGCCGCAGTGACGATCTAGGTACTACCATGAGTTTAGTTTATTATTTTATTTGTATGGAGAATTGTACAACGCCTCTACAAATAATTTACGCCGTCGCTATCGAGTACGGTCTCTGTAGGTAAACTCATGGTAGTGGTACATACTGGATGGAAATTACATTTGGGGCTGATATCTGTGACAGTGTGTCTCTTTGTTTCTCCGAATAAACAAAGACGTCATCACATAGGTACACGTCACTTAAAATGTATAAATGTGTGGAAGCTCTTACTAGGAGACGCAGATTCGACGCTCGGCGGGTAATCGGTGGACGAGGAACTGTCGGTTGTGTTTGCATTCTTGTGGTGCAGGCTGCGTGTGGAAGCGCAGCGCTGCAGGTATTTGCTGGATGAGCCGAAGATCCGCAGGGAGTGGCGCCGGTCCAGGGACCGCGGGGCGGGGAACGACGCGCTGCGGCGTTTGTTCGGACGCCCGTAGAGGATTTTGTCGTTGGGGTTGCCTGGGAAGAAAGAAGTGGGATGGTTTAGCGCTTAGAAACAGGCTGAAATAGTGTGTTACTGGTAGATGACTTCAAGTGACGACTGATCGAGTGATGGTACAACTTTTGAAGTACTTACCTAATAATGTCAATAACGTAAAAGTTGAAGTATGTAAGTATAGTCATGGTAACCATCAAGAGGTCAAAAATATCTATATGCCTTTACGCCACTAAGCCTAACTACGAAACTCGAAGTTCGTGTCGAACCGTCCCTCTCGCTCTCGTATTATTAAATAGTATAGGTAAGTGTCAGAGGGACCGCACGACACGAACTTCGAGTTTTGAGTTTCGGAGTAGCCCTGCTGATCAGTTGGACAACTGATCATATAATATTTTACACGTATATTTTCTTAGGAAATTCTTTAGGGCACTGAAATCTGCCCATTATGAAATTTGGCAAGGCAAAGAATCACCAAGAACTTCTTTTCATAGAAATCCTACTTATACAAACTTATGCTTGCCTGGATTTTTTACATGGCACCCTCCTAATTTTATAATAATTCTTTCTAAATTATAATAATTTAATAAATGAATTTATAATTATTAAATTTTATTGATTATGCATAGATTCGAAAATAATGTCTTGCTATTGTTTTGGACTAATTTGGATTCAGGATTACTTAAATAGATTAGGTAATTAATTTCTCGATAATAAATTTTAATTTCTGGAGATACAAGTTAATTTACGCATATTTTATATTATTGTTTTAAATAAGCAAATATTTGTAGGTACGCCTGACGGCAAAACATAGAGAATCCCTTAAATCTTAAAAATCTATGTACTTGCCTATGTTACACAAATAAATCATTCATTCATTCATTCAGTGCGTGAGTCCTACGCTTAATTTACAAAAACGTACGGTTCTTGACTCCACATACATTTTAGTGATTAAATGACTTTTTAACCATTTGGCCGCAAGCGTCCTGTAGGTACCCTTAGTGTAAGTTTTCGGTTACAAAATATCTCGATCGCGTTCGCGTTAAAATCTCAATTTGTATGGAAACACGAACAGCATCTCTAGCGGAATGTTTGCGATGTTCGTGTTTCCATACAAATTGAGATTTTAACGCGAATGCGATCGAGACGTATTTTGTAACCGAAAACTTACACTAAGGGTACTGGTGGCAAACGTTAATGAGATTAAAGTACACTAACTTCACAATAACTAGATAACTCCCAGAGAAAGTCATACTTAGGTAGTACATTCTGTTACATAAAAGCTTAGTAACAACATAAACTTCGAACAATATTTCACATTGAACTCGTACATTTTGCGACTTTATTCGACGTCCACTTGGCGTTAGTTAATTCAAGAGTCAATGAAGCAAAGTGCTACTAGGTAGTTAGGTACTTACGTAATTCTGTAAAGGTATACATACACGATATTTCCTTCAGTTTCGCTTCTCAAGAATCAACAAACACGAATTGCCACTAGCCATTAGTTATTATTAATCGTTTTTCGATAGGTATACAACGAGATACTAGCTTTTACCCGCGGCTCCGCCTGCGTGGTATTCGATTATCGCGGGCTGTTCCCTCGGGAACTGTGCATTTTTCGGGATAAAAAGACCTATGTCACTCTCGGGCCCATAAACTATCTTTATGCCAAAAATTACGTCGATTCGTCGCTCCGTTACGGCGTGAAAGACTGACGAACACACAAAGATACAAACGCACTTTCGCATTTATAATATTACGAGTATGTATGGATTGAAAGAAAACATTTGTACCTAGGTAGGTACCTAATGCCTTGTCTTATCTATCTTATTATTTTTATTTAAAAACTTTTATTTGAATTGGAACGTTCTTACGAGCATATTTTTTAACACCCGATGCAAAAAGAGGGGTGTTATAAGTTTGACCGCTATGTGTGTCTGTCTGTGGCCCCGTAGCTCTTAAAATTGTGGTTTTCTAGCGTTCGTTCTTAGATATGTTTCATCAAAATCGGTTCAGCTGTTTTTGAGATACTTATTGAACTGTGAAGTGACAAAGTCAAAAAATCTTGTATCAAAAATGAAAATTCTAACAGAAACTTATTAAAACTGTCTGGCATTTCCCAGTAGTATAGCTGTAAAAGTAAGTTAACTTCTCAGCAAATAACTGCTAAGTTACCGTGAGCGCGCCGTGACAATCCTAAGTTAATAAAGTAACGGATTTATGCTTAATACGAATCGTGTTCTCTTTGTGTTTATTGTCGGATTACTTCAAGTTAACCAGGGCGTTGGTTTGTTCATTTGCAAGAAATATCTTACATAATAACGTTTTAAATTTTCGTGATTCTCACTCATAGTCAAAATACCATAACACTTATCACGCTATTTTACACAAGTAATATTTACCTCGACGTTCGACGTTTACGTTGACGTTCGTTTCGTCGTTCGGGGTGACTAATAAAAATGACCAAGTGCGGGTAGTTAGTTCGTGATACGAGTGCCGGTACTATTAGTGATCAAGTGCGGGTAGTTCGAAGAAACTCGCGCTGCTAGGCGGACTTGACACCCCACACTTCAGTCTACTCGTGACCACGGCAACTGTAATGTTGCCGAAACGTCGAGGTAAATATTACTTGTGTAAAATAGCGTGATAAGTCCCGTTATGGTATTTTGACTATGAGTATCTTACATTAATTCTGCTTTTAAGGCGCTTACAGCCGGCAAAAATGTCTTAAAAGGGAATCTACACGGAGGTACAGTTACGAGCGTTAAATTAAGACCCACCTAAGGTCGAATATCCTAGTCATTTTGTATGTCAATTCAAAGGATTTTTTGATGACATGGGTTCTAAACCGACCTTGACCGTAGGTACAGTCAAGGGAAAATATATCGACACAGCCAAAGTTACAGAAATATGTAAGTATACACGACTCTGGCACTTAACATAATGTGTGTAGAACTAAGCGTGATTAAAATTCTTGTGACTTATCTTTCCGTTGTGCTATATATATAAGGGCCAATCAACTATTTTACCGACACTTTAGGCGTTTCCTGCGTTACCAAAATTGTCTCTGTCGTTACCAAAAAATCGTACTTTTAACAAGATATTTCACGGTTTAAGAGCTTAACCTTACGTGGGATGGCATGTAGGTATTCCAGTGGCGTGCCTAGGGTATCAGACTATGGCAAGCCGAGAGATATGTTTTAGTATTTTATATCATTTAATGTAGGTAAATCCATCTTGTTGCCGCTTTACTCTTCAATCTTTACTAGTCTGTGAAATACACAAGTCAGAAGTCGGCTTTTGGGACGGAATCATATCTTTCTTTTCAGTAAAACTTAATGTATTTACCCTTCCACCGATTATTAATTCTTTTATACACTTGTAGTCACACAAGGGACAATTTGGTCCGTTTCCGAACTCATTCTCTCTTATATGCACCGCACTTTACACCGCACTAAAACCACAGAATATATAATAGTACTGACGTACTGCTAAAACCAGAATACCTAAGTACCTACTTATTAATTTTTTGAAATGATTGCATCAAACTCGGACCAAGAATCACACATCAAATCACAACTCTACGCTACCCCACGGTTCTAAATAAACATGAAGTTAAATAGAAGTTATTCATCTCGCGCCCGCGCACTCGCTTTCCAAACCAAACGCAACAAACTTCACACCGTAAGCCAGCTTCAAAATTGCAAAGAAAGTTCTATACATGCAGCTATTCATAGATATTTGCAACACTAACGTTTCCCTAAGTAAGAAGAGAGCAAACGCTTCCAAACGTAAGCCCCGTAAAAGCCCACGAGAGCGAGCGAGATGTCATGCTATTTACAACGTAGCCACTATCGCCGCGTTGTATGGACTCGCCGCGCGTCGCCCGATCGCAATCGGCGCCACTGGCCTTATGCAATTCTTATTATTTTACGTAAAATAAAGCGCGCTAAATCATTAAAGCGATTTTATTAGAACTTTTTTTCGTTTGGACATTGTTCGATTTATAAGGCAAGCCCGGCTTTTGGGCTTCTATGTAAGGATCGCCACTGAGGTATTCATGTAAGTACACCATCTATTAAATTACAGAAAAAACATGTTTACTTACAAAAATCTGCAATTGTTTGAAAAATGTCGCGGACAGATTAGTGTAGGTAATAAAGTTGATTGGTTCATAAACGTGGGACGCTAATGACGTTTGACCGCGCGGTCAAAACGCTCGAATATTCGCCCACACAATCCTCTGAAAATCGAACCAGCGGCCAAACCAGGTATTTATCATCTAAATAAGTTCAAGGCTCCTCTTAATAACGGATTCCGATCCCGCTTATGACGCACAAAGGCGATGCGTGCACTTGGTGCGATAAATTTGCAGCTGACAAGCAATCCCCACACGTGATGATTCAATTTGAGTTAACTAAGGTATTTGCACAGACTAACGCAAAAGTAAACATGCCTTAAAGTCTCAAAAATATGTGCGATACTTGACATCTTTATGAAATGGGCTCAGATCCTACTTCATGATCGATACAAATAAGTAAAATTAACAAAGATAAAGTGTGTGGCCTGTAATACGAGCAAATAATTAAAACATAGATCGTACTCGTCAAACTAAACAACATTTGTTCAACGACTTATAAAAATAATGGACTCTTCAGATTTTCCTTTTTTCATACAAATTAAATACTGCAATTAATGTACGCCATCTTAACACAACTGACGTCGCCTTTCACGCTACAAGCATCAACCATTTGGCTTTACACTGCTTCTTGGAATAAATATAAAAATTAAAAAACTAATTATTTTTAAAAGTCGCTGTACTAATGTAGTTCATTTTGACGAGTAGGTATGATCTAGGTACCTATGTTTTGATTATTTGCTCACGATCGCAATTTCGCAATCAAATGACAGTTTTGTATGCGAATTATATCATTTGATTGCGATCGCGAGCGTCAGAAACATTAGGCAATACGGCCTCAGGTCTCTAGTCTTAACTCATTCAAAATACATTAAAATAATCCTAGAACGCTGAATACTTAGATACTAAGTGTTCATACAAACACTAAGATTTATCGCTGGAAATGTCGACCGTCGCACACGCACGTTACTCCAGTTTAGAAATAACCTGGAATGTGACACGTCATTATAAGTTGGCTGAACGCGCGATCCGCCTTTTTACAAGCTTTTATTGCAAAAAAAAGTTCCTGAAAAGGAGTTCTCATTACAAACTTATGTTTACGTACGGAGTCACTGTCATCGAGTGCTCGACGTTGATTTACTGTGGTGACTTTTAGTTCCTGTTTTGGCCAGTGATTAACTTTGTTGTTTATAGGTGGTCTGGTTTGGATGCCTGGAATCCGAAACAAAAAGGAAGCTAAGCGCTAATGAGGCGTTCCGCGAACATTTTGATATTGCAATTTTTTACGACCGTTTGGAAATTTGGTAATGGTGGGAACTTTATTGCAACAAAGTTTTAACTTTTCTGTTGATCGTTCATCCACCATTAGGTACCTCTCATATTTCGTTTTCTAGATTTTTTTACCATACAACGGCAAAACCTATTAGACACTGGCAAAATTGTCCTCCAATGGACAGAGCCATACCTATTTTTTTAAAGAAACAACAACAACTTTTCTGTTATAAAACATAGTAAGTACAGTCACCAGCACCAGTATCTAACACAAAAAAGCGTGCATAGATATCTGATACGAGATACGGCTCTATTAAATGTATTTTCTTTATTTCTTTTCTTTCTTAATAAAAGTAATAACTAGGCCCAGTATCTGGAATAGGCGTCAGATATTTTTGGCAAATAATTAATTATTATGCGGACACTGTACGAGTTCACTTTGTCAGCTAAAATGTTCCATTTTGGCATTTTATTTTGATGTTTCTGGAATACTGCCTATGCATGTCGTAATAAATTGAAATAATTTATTGAATCAGGCATTAACTTTGCGGAGCTCCATATCAATGAACTTAAAGAATTTCTTATCTGAGGTACTTACATAGACTTGGCTATCATAAGGTCGCGGGTGAGCAAAGAAATTCTTTTAGTGTAATAAGTTTAATTACAGTTTTCCGTTATGGTTGTAAATGATTTTATTGGAAGTAAACCAGGTTAAATGCGTGTATTACTGGTTAACATTGCTAAATCAAATTAAAATTTACGGAGCCAAGATTTTACTGTATTGGTTGAATCAAAGAGTATATTGTGAAACACCTGTCAGCACCACTTGAGAAGAGGGTTTTAAGTTTTCAAATAATACTTTGAATTCTTTAAAATTGCAAACAACTACTGCATTTTAATATGCTGTTAGGGCTATAGCAGTAGAAGGATAGACTGAGAAACTTGAAATTTGGCAGACATTTTCTTAGTCTGTGTTTGTTAAATTACCACGGAATAGGAAACGAAAGCTTAAAATAGCTCTATTTACGTAGCTATTCAAAGTTACGTAGTTATAATTATTTAAAAACTTCAAATTTGGAATGCAAAACGTAGTTGACCTAAGCTCCTAGTAATTGCAGTTCAAACCGGTCTTATTCCAATAATCGTAAACTTGTGTTAAAATACATAAAATTATTAATACCAGCATTTAAACAATCAAAAGCAACTGCTTCTAGTAAACCCGTAGGTAACCAACTTGTAATTGTGAACAGAAGGAGGAATACGGGCAATAAGCCCTATTTGAATTTAGATAAAGCACCTGTTTTACTGCCCGCTGTAGTTTAGTAGGTACACTTAAATAATATTATGTTACTATGTTATGCAATATTAAGGGCCGTAAAATATCTAAGTCTTGCTACAACGTGCTGTTATGTGCATACGGAAATAATAATGGGAGCTGACTGCTAACCTTCAATAACCTAACCAACAAAAAGTTGGAAAACTCCTGACTTTGTCACTTTAAAGTTTAATATCTCAAAAATGGCTGCACCGATTTTGATGAAACATGTCTAAGAACCATCGCTGGAAAACCTACTATCAAATAAAAAAAATCGCTTTCAAATCGGTCCACCCGTTTAAGAGCTACGGTGCCACAGACAGACACACATAGCGGTCAGACTTATAACACCCCTCTTTTTGCATCGGGGGTTAAAAAATGAAGTGGCACACTAAGAAGAAGAAATAGATTGATGCAAAGCGTTATTTTCAGAGGTCCATATCATAAACTATACTAATTCACTTTGCTTTTTCACTAATACACTTGCTTGTGCTAATAAAAAATAAAATAAAAAAAAGGCGCCAAATAAGAACAACTAAAAAGTAAAAAATAATTATGCACTACCTAGCTGTTGCCCGCGACTTCATCTGCGAAGAATTCGTTTATCCCTATCCCGCGGGGACTATGGTGATTTCCCGCAAAATTAGCCCAAGTTAATTTAGTATAAGTACCTAGTAATATTTTTTTTATCTAAGCGTAGTCGGTGTCGGGGGACCGCTAAGGTAACAGGAATCTAAAGTGCATATGTTGTATTTTTAAAGTATTAACCTCGGTTAATAACCTGTGTTTCAAATTTTACGTCCCAAATATGCTTGAAAGTAAAGTAAATACCCATTATGCATATAAAATTCCTACCGCAGCGAACAAAAGAGCTGATGATCTTGAAACGGCTGGACCGATTTTGATAAAACATGTCTAAGAACCATCGCCAAGAAACCAGCTTTCAAATAAAAAAAACCGCATTCAAATCAGTCCACCCGCTTAAGAGCTACGGTGCCACAGACAGACACACAGACAGACAGACACACAGACAGACACACAAACAGACACACAGACACACATAGCGGTCAAACTCATAACACCCCTTTTTTTGCGTCGGGGGTTAAAAAGGAAAACCAAAATGGATGAAAGAATAATAATTGGATAAGAACTTTAGGTACTGTTTTTCTCAAAAAAGTAAGTTTGCGAAATATCACTCGTCTGTAGGCAGGTATATCAATACAGGTTACTAATATTTACATGGCTTAAATTTTAGCTCAGTGAAGAAATAATAAAAATAAAATAGTAACATCCACAAAATAGTTGCTAGAACAAATATGACATAACAAACATAACTATTTTGAATTACTAATTAGAAACAACTACTAGGTGTCAAGGGCAATGATATCGACACAGCCAAAGTTGCAAAAATATGTTAAGTGCTTAATTAAAGTCGTGTATGCATATTTTTGTAACTTTGGCCGTGTCGATATCTATGCCCTCGACTGTACTACTACTGACTCTACATTTTTTTGAACAAGAAACACATCACAAATCAAAGGAGAAAAATCTAGTCACTCTAAAATGGACATGATATTCATGATGTAGCAATTCTCGCCAGTTAGAAGAACTTAAGGAACTCCTTAGCATTTTTAGCCATAGCGAGTTCAAGAATGTAGGAAATGAAGACAACACCATCCCTCTCGCAACGGTGTAGTTGAAAAGAGACATAGGATCGTTATCGCTATCCCACAGATACATCTCAAGTATAAGGAATTCCAGGACTGGAATGGATCGGATTGCATCAATCAAAGCCATACCATCTCTCATCTTATATTACCCGAGTAGTTAAAAATATGAGGCCATGGGAAGTGCAAGGCCAAGTTTAGCATTATATGGATTATGTTTTTTCTTTTGACAGAATGGTTCGGATTATGATAGTTACAATCCACTCATACTCTTCATGAGAATGTCATGCCTTATGTAGTGATTACACGTAAATAGTAAGACGTAGGTGTCACAAATGTAAATTATTTTTACTGATTTAGCGCTTTGATAAAAAGTAACAAAAACTGCGGTAGGTATACAGTTACAAACGGATATTGATGATTTAGAGCAACTTTGCTCGCGAGAGCAATTACCTATTTTTGTTTAAATCTGTGCTTGCTAAAATCTGTACCAATGCTCTTCAATCGGACCTTAAAAATAGTCTAGTTTCCCAGATAGTCCAGCGAAACTTGCTTGTCCTACGTGTTGTCTATTGGTACTTACCTAATACTATTGTTGTGTCTTGTGTTGTGAATAAATGTGTTTTCTTTCTTTCTTTCTTTTCAAATTCAGACAGTTTAGCATTAAGACTTGGCCAGTTCATTCCAAACATTATTACCAATGGGATATTTCTAGGCATTCGTCCCAAGTGCTGCCCTATCGCGATCGGTACTTAAATATACGTCCTGCCAAAGAAAGCGAGTCACGATCAACTATGTTGCGGAATGCAGACACATTTACATGCTACCGAGTGTAGACGCCGCAAAATTAGTTCTTACAATCACCAGAGACCATCGAGGGATTCCTTGGCTTAAAGCTAAGAGTTTACGATGCGTTTTTGCATATTAAAGTACCTACAGGCATAAAATTTCCTGATCACTTGTTGAGATAAAACATAAAATGATACCGGCGGAGGCTGGACGTTTCGAATGTGTTGTTGTGATTATCTCTCGAAGTATTTCGTTTAATGTTAATATGTTTTGATAAAAATGCATTTTATTATGTTTTACAGTTAAATGGGGAGCTTAGCAGAGTTAAATTAGGTTTATTGGTACGGAAATGTAACGGTAAGGATGGTGAAGTAGATTATCCTTATTAATATTGTAAATTAGTTTCGACATTTGTTTGTACTGTCTCGTTTTCCTAAAAACTCTAAGCATCAATTCTTTCAACAATATTTCCTATAATAATGCGGAATATTTTAAAATAAAATAGGAAATATTTTAACTACTGAAGTAGGTAAATAACGATGCCTAATTGCTTATATTTGTGTCAAAAACATTGACGTTTCATGTTTATGAACCGCTGAAGTTACAGGATGTTGCGAAAAAAGAAACCTAGCACCTATTGAAGAGCGGAATTTAAGTTTTTAGTGAACAAATTTAGGTTTTTTAGCGTTAGTTTTGACAGGCAAGCGTCTCGTATCACAACCGGAGATAATTTCCGATGTTTTGGTACTGTTTCGTCACTTTTTTTGCCGCATCTTGCAACCTTATTGCTACAAAGTGCCACTAAAAAGTTTTGCATTTTAATTGATGGCAAGGGTTCACTAATTAAGCTGTATATTAAAGCATGCGCATCCTAAATGTATTTGTCCATATACGTACATACTGTAGTAGAGGCATTGAATGAATAGAAATGCAACTATCATAACGATTCACAATAACTTAAGGAGGAGCCTAGTTAATCATAAAGAAACGCGTAACTGGTATTCTGGTATTGATCAGTTTTTTACAATGTGGTCTAATTCCAAAACCATTTCGAGGAATAGGTTTATTAAATCATTTTATAACGTTTTTGCTAAAAATACTTAATGGTCGTGTGCATATTTTCAAAATAACGTTTGACCTTTGTTTGACTTTCATAGTAAATGAACGTTTTGTAACTAAACCGCCTAATCCTAACACTGCCATTTTTTTTAATAATTGTGACGGACAAAGATAAACGCAGTTTTCAACGCCATGGCGACAATGGTTAGCTATAATTCCGGTAACTTATAAATAGGATAAAAAGATTAAAACCCAAATCATTTAAATAGGTGTCCTTAATTTGCCTATTTTATGAAAAAAAAAATTATACATTTTTTTTTGAGATCAACGCTAATTTCCATTACCTACTTATACTATATCCTCACGAAGCCAACAAGGTTCCGTTAAGTGTTTCCTATCATCTATTAACGATTTATTTATATAGTAATTAATAGACCTAACGCAACACAATTCAATTAAGTTTACATCTGCAATCTCCCGGTCAATAACTTCTGGTAGGTACTCCTTTCTAACGTTATAAATCTGAAAGTGTGTCTTCTTGTTTATTATCTGGTTATATATTTATGGATATTTATCAAACTTTAATATACCTAAGTACTCTCTGTATTCCTTTGCGTTATAACATTTGTTTTTGAGAAAATGCCAAATCTTCTTCTTCTTTAGGTGCCATCTCCAACCGGAGGTCGGCTATCATTAGGGCTATCCTTATCTTCGACACAGCAGCTCGGAACAGGGATCTCGTACTAAGGTTGAACCATGTCCGGAGATTTTTTTAGCCACGAAATGATTCAAAATGTTTTTGTCTCTATAATAAAAATGTGTAATGAAGCGTAATAATCAAAATAAATGTTTTTTTAGGGTTCCGTAGTCAAAATGACTGTACGTCCGTACGTCACAGGCGTTATATTTTAACAGGTACTAGTCTTTTAGAGACCACGCACGGTCGT
Source organism: Choristoneura rosaceana (assembly GCA_037349165.1). NCBI lineage: Eukaryota > Metazoa > Arthropoda > Insecta > Lepidoptera > Tortricidae > Choristoneura > Choristoneura rosaceana. The sequence goes on from JAZBNJ010000019.1 coordinate 3,860,735, forward strand.
TTGAAATACGATCGAAATTTTGGGGTAAATAAGGGGAATTTATTTATTTACTTATGAAAGGCCCATTTTAGTGTAAATATGTTTGATAATAATGGATCTCATAGTAAATATAATATAAATACATATTTGTAGCCGTTTATACAAGTTTCAATTTATATTTACCATGAGCGTCCTCATAGAAATACTCAAGAATGAAGACGCGATGCAATCCGACCTACATGCTGAGTGCAGTTCTTAAAATAACTCTCATTAAGACATTTTAATTAAACACGTTTTTAATGCTGCATCAAGTGGATAGCTCCGACAAGAGACTACTAGTTGATGAGAATTCTTCAACTAAAATCATTGAATGCGTTATAAATAGAGAACTGTCTGTCTGTTAATATTCGTTACACAAATAGGGGTTTATGTTACAAAAAAATGCCACCTCCTCATGACTTTTTTAACATAAGTACATCATTCACCAGAGCCAAGAGCTCCTTGTTTTGCGATTTTGAAAGTTATTAATTTTAAGTACATTCGGCAGTTATTCTTACAATTGATTTGTATTTTATAAAGTATACCAGGACTCAAGAGGTTAAACAGTTTTTTTTTTGGTTTAAAGCGTGATGGCTCCAAAAATTTAACTTTACGTTACTTCATATGTTATTCATAAATTCCTTGATGCTATCTATTCACACTGGTTTCAATTTAATTTAGATTTTTTTTAATTTTGCTTTTATTTTCCTAACTTAATATTAAGTATACATTGTAACACATTGTGCATGTAAATGTTACATTCGATGGAGGAGCGGTTTCTTAATACTTAAAAGGAGGCACCAACCTGTTCTTCTAAATTGAGTAAGATACTGAATAAATTATTTTTTATTTTTTCATTCCCCAATCAATGATTTTGAGGTAGATGCTAACAAATCTTCAATTTCAGTCTACTTAGTTGTATTTTCAAAAACATACATACGAGATTCAGTAAAAAGTACGAGTAAAGTTCGAGCTAAACATCCTGTGTTAATGTAGGTACCGTTTGTTTCGAAGTAAAATCTGCGAGTCTGTAAAGATAACGTTTAATATTGCATTCATAACTGCACATAAGAACAGGTTTTACATGCAAGTCCAAGTGTTAACTTCAAACTTCTTTTAATGAAAGACATAAATCAAAGTAACTTATTATGATCCCGTTTTGGAACGACACCGGGGCGATTACATTAAATACAAAGCAATCAAAATAAACTAATTCAAGGCAAAAATATCGTTATCAAACTTTTTACTGCCAAAGTTATGTGTGTATTTTTACAGTGCTGGCCGTAAATGCATCATGCGAAAGAAATTTCAAGGTTCAACGCCCCAAGATTTAGCAGTTAAAATAAAATAAAATTTCAAACTGGCTGCATGGAATCAGATCGAAGTGTGTCGGAAGGATTAAAAAACTTAATAGGATTTTATTGGGAGTGTCAAATCGATATAATGTCATGTGGAATTGGGAATCTGTGACAAGCTTATAATAATAAATAAGTTGCGATGCAATGTTTTGAATACAGTTATGTTCCAAATTTTATTTAAACTTTTGGAGATGCCATTTAAAACAAAAACAAAAAATTTGCTGTCAAATGACATTTGTTTTAATCACCCTTAATCAGACTATGGCCTATCTCTTCAAATAGCCAAAACATTATATCAATGTCTATGATCCTTACGAAATCAGACGTGAAATGGACAGAGCCGTCTTCAAAACAGCTGTCTCAAAATGTTTCTTAACACAAAGAAACAGCGTCGAATTCGTTTTGAACTTTTATAACGATAATTTGAGAATGGTACAATTTTGTCTAGGTATCAAGAGGAAATTGAGATTGGTGTCTTCCTGCTTCTTTGATCTCGTTTAATCTTGCAACTGAACTATAAAATGCAGTTAAGAGATTAATTGAATAAACTTTGAGATCATTCGAATAGTTGACAATGCTTAAACTTCTAAAGAAAAATGTTGACACAAATTGTTTCGACCGCCTTTTGTTTGATCTTCTTTGTTTAGAATATCTTCTAAGTACTAGGCATTGTTTAGGTAGGCATTGTTGTGTAGTTATGATGTTACATTTTTCCCTTATATTATTTATTACCTGGCAAATTGAAGAAAGTTCGTAATTCAAACCTTTTCGTTAATTTGTAGCCCAAAAAATTCTACATCAGAAAAATACAAAAATGCATTTTTGAATTAGGTATGTGCATTTTGGTGCACACTACCAATTTAAGGGTTAACTCATGATATCAAATAAATCGTATCGAGAAACAAACTGAAATACGCCTGTTAAATAGTTGTCATTCTGTATTTTTATAATAAAATTGTTTTGTTTGCAAATACATTCTAATAAATGAGAAAAAAATCCTGTAAAAATTCTATATTTTCGTCAGAACATTTAATTAATTAATATGCATTCGCTTCATCCATTTATTTACCAGTGGCATAGACGAGAGGTTACATGTAACGATAAAGAGGATTGTGGTTACTATTGCTAATCGTTCTGATAAAAAACAACCACTTTAGCCGGATATCAGCGACCTTGGCAATAAACCTCAAATTTCGTCAAATTATCTACTAGTTTTTAGTCGACCCTCGACATTTCCTAAATCTGCGTTGTGGTTGCTCGAAAAAATACCATTTCGGCTGAGTAAATAGCGGAACAGTAATGATAATGAAGCCATTTGTGGTTAAAACAATGTTGTATATTGTCATTACGATTACGATGGCGTAATTATGGGGTTGGTGACTGTTCTGAAGGTGAAGGTCACGCTAAGGATAATGCACGAACGCAAACTATACATAAGAAGCATTAGAAAAGGACACTTAAACGAGAAATATTCTCTTCGTCTATATCATAAAATGAATCATTATGAAAAATGTTAGCATTCCAGGTTTCAGTCAGTCAGGAATTTAATTTTCCATCTTAAATCGGATCGGATTGACATATTAGATTACATTGATATCTTTAGTTCACTAAAATGATTTAATGTTTAATGTTTATTGTTCTGTATCCGCTTTTGTAATGTGTATTAATGTTGTTTTAATGTAAATAATTTTGTATTTATTTTCTTTGTATTTTGAGTATTTCTGTTTTTCTTTTTCTTATCTTTACAGCACGTAATTCTAATTCTCTGTCTATCCTCTATTATAATAAATTGTCTTCTCGTAATTAGGTTAGCTGGAAGAGATCCCTTCTTAGGGATTAGCTCGCCTTTGTTCTCCTCTCTATGTTTATATATTTTTATTTTTATGTGCAATAAAGAGTTTACATACATACATACATGATTTAAAATCAGAATTTAGGGTCATTACACGAAACGATTTAACGGATTGTCACTAATTTTTTTTTGTTAAATTGAAAATGGTCCACGCGCTGTACGCGTGAACAAGTAACAAAACGACCTTACAAATTATTTGCCCTGAAAACAAATAGGCACCAATTTGGACACAATACCAAGGGCCGACCACTCAATGAAGGAAACAATGCGATCTTCGACGAAATTATGAAAGATTCACACAACTACGTAAAGGTTGCGCAGGAAAGTTTCGCACTTTAAATCTGAAGGACCATTGGGTAAGAAGGGTGTCAAAAGGCAGCGTTAAGGTTTTCACTCGAAGATAATGGCATCTTTTTTAGCGAAGACGCTACGGTATAAGATACGGTGTTGGAAGGGATCTTGTGCAAGTTTCTATACTTGGGATTTGACCGGGTACAGCGGTTAGTGATTCTGACTATGTCAAAGTCAAAATCTCTTTATTCAATTTAGGCTATGATAAGCACTTGTGAACGTCAAAAAATCTACCACCGGTTCGGAAAAAACCTCTGTTGAGAAGAATCCGGCAAAAAACTCAACGAGGTATTTTTTTAAAAAAAACAGATTCACAATATTTATAAATAATATCTATATACTACAAGTTATGTTGTATATGAAGCTACAAGTCTCTAATTCGAATCTCGGTAGTAGCATTGCTTGTATATGCTTGTATGAAATTGAAGTTCATGTTTCCATACACACAGACTACATGCGGAATCAAAAATTAAATGGAAAACTTTTACGGGTGTGTTCAGTCAAACTGACCAATTGTAACTCCTGAAATATTTCGAAAGATTCGAAGACCCTGTATAAACCTATTTATGTATGTACAGTCAGCTGCAGAGAAAGGGTACCCCCCTGTAATGGCGGTAGTATGGATACCGCCGTTACTGAGGGGTACCTTTTCTCTGCAGTTGACTGTACCTATGTTTATTCTTGGCCTGTTTCGGGAAGTCAATTTATATGGTTGTTTTAGTACATATATGTGACTGACTTATTCAATTGAATTAATACTATTTGTTTTCGAGAGTAGGTTAATTTAAGTACTTAAATTTTATTTTGTCGGCATCTGGAAGACAATATAAAAAAAGACAATATAAAAAATCAAATTGGGGTTAAAACTGTGAATGAAATGTTCTGCATGCGCCATGCTTGCCATGACTTCATAACCGGAGCTTTTAATATCATACTCAAAGGTAATGGTAATAAATACGTTAGAAGATGCAATCAAGATCACTCAATTACCTTTGTCCGTAAAGTCGATGGAAGATTGTATAAACAGTATCAAGAACTTCTTTAACTAGATAAGAAAGGCGACAATTGGTAAAAAAAAGAAACATTAATTTGAACGAACGCGAATTAGACATATACTTACTTTAAGGAAAGTAGATATTTGGAAAGTGAACAAACAACAATTTTACAATTTACTACGATGACTACGTGTTTTTATGAATGGTCGGTCGGTCAGGTCAGAGCATGAGGAACAAACTAGAGAAGATTTTAAAACTACGAGCGAAGAATTCAATTTCGCCAGTGTCGATATAGTCGTGGTATTCATTCACTGTAAATGGAGCACGCTGGAAAAAAATGAATCAACTGAGATTACACTTTTCTTTATTAATACGCGATAGTGACTTGGGTTTACTATCCATGTTTTGCTTTTGTTGAAGCGGAGTTTATTAAGTGATTTGAAGATTTAATTTAAGTTGAGTAACGACCCATTCAGTCGGAAATTTGTAATCTGGTCAATGAATTTGATGGATTTCTTAACTAAAAACAAACAATGTTTTTCGATCAGCAAAAACTGATGCGAATTCGTTTTGGGTACGTTTGAAGACTGTGACGAGCCAATCACCCTCAGTTAATTAATGCGTGTAGAATTCACACTACTTTAAAGCTTAGAGTCTTGAAGAGTCATCGAGTTTGCAATGGCAATGATAATAAAAATGTCAGTCATTAGTTCTCCGTTTGAAGAGTTCTCATTTGCCTCGTTGGACGCGTTCATCTGTGAAATTATACTTACGGCATCGTTGTTTTTCTTTAACCTTGTCAATTTTGTCAAAACATTACAGGCGGTACTGCTACTTGTTATTTGTCAATAAATTAGGAACGACCGAAGCTTGAATGAACGATTTACTCATTCACGCGTCCATGACGATTGAACAATTGACGATTCAACGGCAAATTCATCGGCATGTCAATTCATAACTATACATTGTGAGCTTGTAATAATTTTCATTGATAGTTCATTCACATGATCATTAAGTAAGTATAAGGTGTAAGGTGAGTAAGGTGTGATACAAGGTACGTTTAGCTGCAGAAAAAGGTGACTGACCCCCCCCCCCCTACGACATATATATGTGCCTCAGTTGGGTCACATTTGCAGTACCAATCACAAACTGTGTCCGGGATAGTGTTTATTGGTTGAGCAACTACAAATCAACATCTATTCAACGAAAAGATTTTTACTAGAGATTACGGTTGTAACGGAAATCTTTTTGGCGGATGCGGTGGTAAAGAGCATCGTCTCCGCAGAGGCGGAGGTGAACGGAGGCGGATGCGTAGTTGAAAGGGGAAGAGGAAAAGTAAAAAAGTAAAAAAAGAATAGCTGATTTACCCCCGTGGGGGTAATTTTAATTACCCCTAGGTTCGGAACCACTGACTTAGTGGGAGGCCTGGCAAAGCTTCATCTTTTGGTTCGTGGTCGCCACTTGAAGACCTTCTGGAACGCTACTGAAAAAGGGGTTAAGTCTGAAGAAATTACACAGCTATTTTCTATTTTATGTGTAAAGGGGTTTAAGTTGAAATCAGCTGTTCAACTTCTGCAGAATTAACCCCTTTTCCAGTAGGACCCCAGCTTTATCCCCAAACGTTCTGCTCTTCGAGTTCCAGTAGTAGCACTAGCTCTCACTTAAATCGATTAGTACGAACTAGGTTAATCTCATTCAGGTTTTGGCGTAGCACTGCTGCCCCGAGTTATTGATCCGATGTACTTACACAAACCTAGTTTTTAACCCTCGATGCAAAAAAGTGGTGTAATAAATTGGACCGCTATGTGTGTCTGTCTGTCTGATGCGGGTTTTTATTTTAAATTAAATTTTCTAGCGATGGTTCTTAGACATGTGACATCAACAACAGGGATGATGACGCCATTAAAAAATATTTCGAAGACACAACTTCAGTAAAAAAAACGCTTTATTTTAGCCCTGAAAACCCAATTAATTTTCGATTTACTGTAAAATTAGATTTTTTATTGATTTAAAACAAATAAATAGTTAGTTGATTGAGTTGCCGGATAATGACGTCATAATTCGCTATTGCCATTGAAACTCTATGGGAAAATTGTGTTTTGACAGCTCATAAAAAGTACGTCAGTTGATTGGTGGTGTCAACATCGCTATTAAAACATACCTTCGTCTCTAAAACAACATACTGCTCCCTCATCTCTGAAAGCTCAGTACAGCTTACAAAGTAGGAAGAATGTGGTTTACCACATTCAATAAAGGCGTTTTGTGGACTATAAAAGTGTAATGGACGAGACTGCCAACAACCGCAGTCATGGAAAATGACAGCGGTTAGGTTGGCTTAGTTACTTTGGAGAGTTACAGAACGCTTTGTAAAAGGGCTGGCTGGATACAAAGTAAGCTGTGTATTTATCTTTGGTATTGTATTTAAATACGACGAGGTTCATTCTAATCATATTAAAAACGAATGAAATTTTGTGGACTTAAATGAATTCCCAAAAAACTTACAATATTAAATGAGAATGTCCTAGAAACTTGAAATTTGGGAAGGATTCATTAAAATATTAACACAACCAATAAAAAGGCTTCAGTCTAAGTATGTCAGTATATTGCGAAAAGAGGAGCTCTGTTGACACTAAGGGGCTGTTTTACCATCCATTGAATTAGGGTTAACTTTAACTGACGGTTAAATGTGATGCCATCTCCGTCTATTCGAACAAAACAAATAGAGATGGCATCATTTAACCGTCAGTTAACACTAATCAATTAATCAATGAATGATGAAACAGCCCCTAAATATCATATACATACAATTTGTACGGAACCCTGGCTGCGCGAATCCGACTTGCACTTGGCCGGTTCTTTTAGTTCAGTGAAACCACCCTTATTTACTAAATAAGTGCCACCATAAATACTCAAAATTATGTCTTAACGCCGAACGATTTATCAAAGCCATTTTGAATCAAACTATCATTTGAATGCAATCCAAACATACTTATAATCAATTCATCGACGTGGCTGACCGCATGCGCACGCACATTAATGGCCATCATTACTGTCAAATTAAAGGTGACTGTGAAAGCGCCATCTGTGTTCTTTCCTGTGTACTTTCCATGGGAGAAAATTTACTATCTCCGTACTTAATATGGAATCTTCTCTAATGTAGTATGAAGTGCAAGCATAAGTACGTGAAGTTATTAATATAGTAGCTTATGCCCGCGGCTCCGCCCGCGCGGTATTCGAATATCGCGCGCTGTTCCCTCGGGAACTGTGCATTTTTCCGGGATAAAAAGTAGCCTATGTCACTCTCGGGCCCATAAACTATTCCTATGCCAAAAATCACGTCGATCCGTCGCTCCATTACGGCGTGAAAGAGGGACAAACATACAACCATACAAACACACAAACATACAAACGCACTTTCGTATTTATAATATTAGTATGGATTTTTTTTAGCTTTTATTAGCCTGCCCTGATTGTTGTTGTTGGGTTATAACTTTTTTTTATTCGACTGGATGGCAAACGAGCAAGTGGGTCTCCTGATGGTAAGAGATCACCACCCTCATAAACATCTGCAACACCAGGGGTATTGCAGATGCGTTGCCAACTTAGAGGTCTAAGATGGGATACCTCAAGTGCCAGTAATTTCACCGGCTGTCTCACTCTCCACGCCGAAACACAACAGTGCAAGCACAGCTGCTTCACGGCAGGATTAGCGAGCAAGATGGTGGTAGCAATCCGGGCAGACCTAGCACAAGGTCCTACCACCTGCAACAATATTTTTTGTTTGCGGCCGTTTAGGCCTGATTGCCTTGGGCTTAGACTTAGATTTTATTTTATGCATTAGTGCATAAAAAGTCGTCTTATGTCGCCAAGATTTAGCATAAACACGAACGTTACGAGCATGAGAAGTGAAAAGGTTATTTGTCAACTTTAAACTAATCAATCATCAACAAAAAACGAACGAGGTAAACGCTGCAACCGGCTTGCGAATCAAGCAAAGTAGTAGTAAATAAACACTTCTGTGTAAGGCTCACGAGCGTTTTGCCCGCCTGTTCCAGTGTGTTACGAATATTGATGCATACGAACGATGGACCGTTTCTACTAATATAAGGATGAATACTTCACTTTAAAGAGAAACTACTTGTATCAGAAGGAGACGCAAATAGTTATTGTATGCATCAATATTCATAACACACTGGAACAGGCGGGCGAAACGCTGGTAAGCCTTACCCATCTGACTTCTAGCTAGTGCAGTGTAGGTTTCAAGGTTTTTGCTGCAGCATTAGTGCGTCTAAGATTTATCGAAGACGTTTCCTGCCGTTTCCCTTATTTGCAGCCACCTTTAATACAACGGGTTAGAGTGGAAGTTGTGCATTATAACGTGTGTGGCGTGATCTGAGGAGAAATGGTGTTTGAATTAAGTTTATAGGCGTGAAATCAGATGGTTTGATTATGTGATTTCATATGCAATTATGAAAACTAGCTTCAGTGAGCTCAAGAATAAATATTATTCAAGTAGTAAACTAGCGGCTTTTTGAGCCGAAGCGTCTTCTTCTTCTTTAGGTGCCATCTCCTACCGGAGGTCGGCTATCATTAGTGCTATCCTTATCTTCGACACAGCAGCTCGGAACAGGGATCTCGGTAGGTATATCATTGTACCTGTATTTTTAGTTTCTAAGAAGTATATTTTGTAAACTTTACTGAAACACTTATCAAATATCTGTGAAGTGCATTCCACGAGTTAAACATGATAAGCATATTAAGAAATGTTTTCTAGTGTTGTTTTACTTGGCTGCTTGATCAGTCTCAAAAAAAAAGAAAAAAGTGTTGCCACAAAAAAAATACACTAATTCATTCCACTTAACACTCCTTAAATGTTTTCTAAAACGCGTATTTTCACTAATCATAATACCTATATGGTTTTCGATGCTTGGAGCATTGTTGCGATCGAGCTAAATTTTATATGTCTCAATAAGGTCTGTCTCGTGGAACAGAAGTATTCCTCCCTCCACACCGTATCGTTAAATTAAGTATTTACTTAACGATTGTTTATTTGAACTAGGCGCTCTTTCACGGTAAAATTTGATAGAAAAAAACATTATAACAAAAATAAAGCTCTAAGTTTACCCACGGCCGTTGACCGCGAGTAATCGGTCAAAACATACAATTCTATTTATCCGAATAACCGTTGTCCGAATAACAATATTTCACAATCGGTACCGCTACGACCGTTCCTTAGACATGTCACGTCCCTTTAGACTCGTGACCTTTTCGGTCACTTTTTATGGCTCTGACAATAAAAATGACACGGTATTATGAACCTTGGCACTTTACATTTAGACGGTAGAGTTATCTTTCATTGACAGCTGTATTTACAATTTTTTAGATATCCTAACAAGGAAAGAGAGCTGTTTGATATCGCCGACCGAGATGTTTGACAAACGTGGAAACAATTTTATTTTTGAAAGAGTTATCTAACGACATCTCGAACGGAACGAAAAAAAAACACACCCATTTTACGTAGAAGAGGGACTCATTTTTCGAAGTGGATTTTGCACACCCGTGTCAAATCAATGCAACCATCTCACTCACTTGTGGCATGGCACTAAATCAACTTCTAAGATTTGGCCTTGTAAAAACAATTGACAGATTCCTGAAAGTGTCTATTGACAAACTAGAGGTATCTTTTGCATGATACATATTGTCAATGACATTTCACCACGCTGACAGGTGCGACTACTACTTTCGGAGAGAACCATTTTGAAATAACACGTATAAATCACGAAACACTAGGTGCAACTGTAACGCATACGCATACCCAAGACAGCTTTAATCTCATGTTAAGATTACTCACGAAACTACAAACAAATGTCGACTAGGAAAAGTAATTCTTGTTTCACGAGTTCACGACATTATTTAACAATAAAAGTGGGTATAACAACAGATACCTGAATAAAAATTAAAACTCAAAATTAATATCAAAATTTCTAGGTAGGGTGCCCATCACGCAGGCAGTATTCTCACGTTGAATTGCTATATCACGACATAATTTTTGTATCATTAAATTTAGAGACTGTACAAATAATTGATTGTCACTCGACATATGTCACTGACAATGGTCACTTCGTCACATTGTTCCAAATACCGCATTCAGCAAACCTCCCTCGTCCGGTTACCAGGTCGTCAATTGTTTCCTAGAGCTTGCGCAACTGGCTTGATCCACTAAATTCCGCGGCCTAGCACAATCAGGCCACTGCAGGCCGCCCTACATTCCGAGCCTCGGTCGGGATCGTTTATCTGCATGCTACGCTTTTCCGACGTTTTGTGCTGTTGTTTAGGGTTTAAATGGTGTTAAAGGCGTATTAGCAAAAAAGATAACTGTTCAAAAATAGGATTAGGTATGCGTTCGATTACGTGGCCACACCTTATTTTAAGTTTACCATGAGTTTTATCAAGATTTATTTCTTAATGTAAAACCAGATAACTCGCGTCTTACCCGGAGCAACGCGATTCGGCGGCTGCTACGCGCACTGCGAATTTGCCCGAAACATGTCGAGTAAACTCTATTGAAGACGAGTTATTCGGTTTTTCTTTTTTTTTTCAAGTGCGATAAATGCTGACTGCAAATTTCTACCGAGTGTCTACGCAGTTTAGTATAGGTAATAAGAAGTTAAGTCACCGACTTAGCTGGAAAAATATACAAGTTGAGGTGGCAATAGGCGGGCCACATCGCTTGGAGAACAGATAACCGTTGGGGGACAAAAGTCCTCGAGTTGCGACCGCGAACCGGAAGACGAACCCTTGGCAGGCCTCCCACCACCGACTGACATCGTGAGAATTGCAGGCCGGTGGATGCAAGTGAAGAGTTGTCGTTCATTGTGGCGTTCTAAGCGGGAGGCCTTTGTTCAGCAGTGGACGTCTTCCGGCTGATGATGATGATGATGATGAATGAGGTTAAGAGAGTCCAACTCACCGCCACATATGACGTCGGCGAGGTTCGTCTGGACGCACTGGTGCGTCACGGCTCCATCTCGCGTGGTCGTGATCTCCCCGTACAGCTGATGGAGGGCTTCCTGGTCCGACATCAGCAGGGTGCGGGGGGAGGGGCACTCGTCCTCGTGGTGGCGGGAGGATGAGCGCGAGCGAGAGCGACGCCGCCTGAAAAGGTGATGGATATGAAGGCACGGAAAGTAACAAGCAAAATGTTATCGCTCAAGAATCGTCAGTTTTCTTTGTTTTCCTGAAGATTCAGATGGGAAAGAGAAGGAAAACCGATCTTTTTTTTCGAGTTCCGAACAGTATTAGCAAACTAGTTTAAGTATATGAAGGTTATACAAATATTAAGGTTTTACAAACATTGTAGGCAAGTCGGAAGCATGCTTCTACGAAAGAAGAACCAGATACATAAAGGAGAAGTTATCTTCGGATAAACAGTTAACGAATTAGAGTCATTTCTTTCCTTTTGGGTGAGCTTATAACAATACAATACAAATACTCTTTATTGTACACCAGAAATAATAAGCGATACAGAAAAAACAGGCAATCTTGCAAGTCTAAGAAGTTTGTCATTGCGAGTTAAATAATTATGTAATTTATTTCTGTAACAGTAATTTTCATCAGAATTGAAAGTGATAAATATTTAAAAAATCCTAATAACAGCACGGTACTACATATTTTATGGTAAAATGTTGGTATGACAGGTGAAAGTTATAATTTAAAATTATGACAAATAAAATTATGGGAAGCGAAGTGATTCGACTTCAGAGCGATCTCTTGCAATAGCGATATCACAGCGATACGTTAAATATTTAACAGCACAACAATGTGTAAGTAAGGTTATTTGTAGAGATGACTGATGGATGGATGATTGTCCAGTAATTTTAGTCTCGTCTTAACAAGTCAAGTCGTCATTCTCAAATTAATTACAGAACCCGTCAAACTTATTCGCAAAAAACCACATACATACCTTGAAGCTCATCAGCAATTTCCGTCAAAACATTTTTTATGACACAATCGTTATTACAAACGAGTTTATTTAATCGCACTTAAGTCCAATAATTACTTTCGTACATCTTAATCCAGGTTCACCTTAAATTCCACGAAGCCTTGACCTGCTCACTTTTAATTTATAATTCCTATTGAAAAGATAATAAGTTAATGTTGGGTTATTTTAAAGCCGGTATTATATTGCACAGTCACGGTTTGGACGCGGAGTTCGCCTGTCACTCAAGGTGTGTGCCAAATAGATTATATCTGGGAATAACAAATAACAAACAACAAACAAACAAGCGTTTTCGCTCGTCCTTTATTATCCGGACAGCTAAGGAGTGCATTGGTGTATCTAGAGTTATTTTTCAGGGGGAGCCTGGGCTGTATTTTTGTGTGAAGATATCAGTATAAGATTGTTTTTTGGAATCTTTGTATTTTTATGCAAGCTTTAAGATCACATATAAATAAAAATAAAAAAAATAAAAATAATAAATAAATAAAAATAAATATAAATATAGAAATATATAGAAATAAAATATATAAATATAGAAATAGTATTTGTATTGTATTGTATTGTATTGTATTGTACTTGTTGCTAATATTGCTATGCCCTTAAACAGGGTTGTACTTAGACCTAAGGTGACTGTACAAAGTGCAATGATGAAATAAATAAATAAATATATGTGGTGCATAGGAGAAATTCGTGTCTGTACTCCTGTCCAGTGGTGGTGTAGCGGTATAGCACGCAGCACGGAATGCTGAGGACCTGGGTTTGATTCCCAGCGCTGGTCTCTTTTTCTGGTTTTTTGAATCGGTATCCCAACATCCTGGGGTGGGTACTAGATCATACTGGCATACTGGGGTGGGCACGTATCTTGCCGTCCCGCTGACGCTTATATTAATTTAATATGATGGACGGATGGGGGACGGTACGATACTAACTTCGACTTTCGAATTTCGTAGTAGCTCCCTCAGAAGCGGGGTGACTTTTTACAAGGAACACTAAGTACTTAATTTATTCCTATGGCTCTTCTTGCTAACACGGAAGCCTAAAAAAAGCTACTATAGGAACATACGCCAAATGACTGTAACTTAAAAAAAACAGACTGGCCTACTATAATAATATGACGAAGTGCAAATTTTGAACTTCGTATTTTGCCATCCCGTTGGCGCTAATATTATTTCACACGAGAATGAGAGGGACGGTACGATACAAACTTCGATTTCAGAATTTCGTAGTAGCCACCTTGATCTCGGGCCCGCGCTTAAACGTGTCGATATTTTTCGTAATATTATCATCGTTATTATAATGGTGTCAATTTGACTAGTACCAGGAAGTATGGGCTTTTTATTCTTAATCTATTCACATTTCGACATGTAATAACACCCATAAGTTTTTTTTTAGCATAACAGCTCTGTGATTTTTTGTCCTTGCATCTGTCAGCAACTCATCAGTATTCATTTGATGACATTACAATTGTAGATTAAAAAAGCATTACTACAAATAATAATTTTGGATAACACCCACCTTAGGTTGAATCTTTGACCAAAAGTGATTTACGTTTATTAAATTAGACATTTTTAACCTTAACACATACGAAATACCAGGAGCTCTCAGATCAGAGGTTGGTAATAGCGGTCAAAATCCCATTGAAAAAGTCTGGCAAAACAACATCTATCATCACTGACATATCAGCAAAAAATTAAAAATTTAGGCAACTGGCAACCCAGCGGGAATCGAGTTGTTACGGCAACACGTCATGATCTTTGCAATAAAGCTATAGCGAGTTCTATTAACACCTTTGATCCAACCTTACTGATACAGTAGCACACTTGATTTATTAATGACAGTTTTCATCATTAAAAATTAAGACACTGCATACAATAATTCAATTAGAACAGTTTCTTAACTTGTGCACATTGTACAAATACAAAAGCTGCAAGTCGGTAATAGAAAACATTGCGTCACTGCCAACAAAGATATTGCAAATTATAACGCCCTTGGCGGCCATACCAATCCCAATGGGAATGATAAATGAATCCGCAGATAAAAGACGCAACAATTATTAATCCATTCGGTCATTTCGAAATCAAACTCCTACGCGGTGAATGGGAAAAATAACTTCGAAATATTGGAAGGACAAGCGCAAATGTCTGAAATTTGCGTACACGCAGCTAACGCCCACGGAGCTATTAATAATGCGTAATGCCTAGTTACTTTACAAAACCCATATTTATCAAAACGTTATTGGATATTTTAGTGTTACTTGATTGTTAGGATCAAATTACAAGGGCTTGCCGGAATTAGAAATGAAACAAATAGTTGTTTTGCCTTACGTTGTCAAGTTTTACTGCCTGTTATAGATTTTATACTGATGCGATTGAATTTCTAAATGAGATTTAAATACTTATGCAGAAACTAACCGCAAACTCACAAGTGGACAATTTAATTTGCATCGTGTTAGCGAAAATGACCGCACTGCATGCGAATCCCTTATTTATTTAAATTTCCTTTTCTATTCTTTATTTAAACTTGTCTAAAAATAAACTTAAGCATTCGTGAGACGTAAATGGAGCATTAGTCATTCATTTGCATGCATCCCTTTTCTGCACTGGCAACTCTAAACCGGCCATTTTACAAATGGCGCTCAATGTCAAGTTTGGCGCCAAAATTGGCGCGTTTACTCATTGACACGCGGGGTGCGTTCCACTTTGCGCAACAGTGGGCATCTAGAAATGGAATCATGACTCATTCGACGAGAGATTTAACGATTTTGACAATTAAATCGACTTGTTTAAGGGCTTGAACGTGTTGATTGCTATAAAATTTTTAATGTACGAAATTTCAAGAGGACAATTAAGTAGGTGTTTACGGCGGCGCTTTCGAAGTTTTCAGTGGTTCGAGGTGACTGCTACCGTCGCATTCCATGTTAATTTTAATAGCTCAGGAACGTTAAGTGCCATCGTAAAATGATTCGAAATAACTATACCTAGGTACTTAATATTTACGGATAGCGCTAAAAGTTTTACAAATAGCTAACTATTATACACATGAATAGGTAGGATGGGTACGTTTGTGCGTTAAACTCTCTTCTCTGCGCATTGAATGTCATTAAGTATTTACAATGTAATGTAATACAGTAGGTAACTCTTTTTTGAACACGACATAGTAGGAAATAAAGAAAATAGGTAAGTAAATGGAAAAAAAACATAAGGTAAGCAATAAAAGTGATCTGGTCAAACTTCAGCAGATTTTCACAATTAAAAATTCACAAGTCAAGGATTAGGTAGAGCAATAGCAAAAATACGTAAAAAAAACACATTACACACATACAATGGTAAATTTACACACTTACAAAATGGATACTTAAAATAAACTCATGCACAGAATGGAAGATAGTGTGCCCTAATCTAGACTTAAAGATAGGTAGGATTTAGCGGACTTTGAATCTTTCGGTAAGGAATTCCACAAGCGAAGGCGAAGTGCCAGTACAGTAAAAATAAAATAAACATGGCATTTAAGAGGGTAGTAAGGAAGAAGTTCTGACAGTTTCTTACTCAAAAAAATTGCCAGCATTCCACTAATCCCACTAATAATAAATAAAAAAGGTTGTAAGTCTGTTTGCTTGTTACTACCTCACGTCTAAACCGCTAAACCGATTTAGATGAAATTCGGAATACTGCATTTTGAGTCCCGGGTGATGTCATAGAATAGTTTTTATCCCGGAAAATTGCATAATTCCCGCGGATAAATGAATTCTATGCGGCGAGTCGCGGGCAACAACTAGTCCAAATAAACTGAAAATAACTTACTCAGGCGTTACAATGAAGAACCCCCTCGAGGTCTGATAGATCTTCCGGTCCTGCATGAGCTGCGCGAGAGTGTCATACACGACGTCTTGCGCCGGCGTCTGCATCGCCGGGAACTTGGACGACAGCGACGTTCGCAAGCTCTCTAACGTTGCTGATTGACCCTAGAAATGAAAAAGGTTTTGTAAAAAAAAATAATTATGCCGTATGTTTTTGTTGCCATCCTATCTAGATCACGAATGTCTAAGCAAAACATTTATATAAATGGTTTGTTTCACAATAGTTTTTGACTTTAAAAGCCTGTAAAGTAAGGATTTTGCACTTAAGTCCTTGTACGTAGGACCCATCCAATGTTTCATTTGGCTAAATGCATTTTATTCTGAATCGGTAAATGTTTCACGATATTTTAAAACCATCCTTAAAATATCGGGTTCTACAAAATGGTCTTAAAATAAACTCTAAACAGTTCACAATATCAGAATAAAATGAATTTGACCAATCGAAACATTTCTGAAACGAATAATTTTTAAAAAAAATGATGAAAAGAAAGGATAGCGTCCTATATCAATCTCTACATCACTGTAACAAATTTTAAATCAACCGATCAGTAGAAGTGGGAAAACTTTACTTACAAAATAAATAAAATATTATACGAGTAAACGAACTAACTAAATAAAATATTAAGCGACAGCCAGGGAGAACTGGCGTAGAATTGTTCGACGTGCTACGTGACCACGACTGCTCTGCCAATAGTATCCGACAAAGAAGAAGAGAGATACGAATAAACAAACCAACGTTAAATTGCAGGTAACTTAGAAATTTTAAAGAAGAAAATCTCATCATTTATTAAAAATAAAACCTTCGTGTTACTAAACCATGTTTTGCTATCTACGAGTGCACATCTATTGTCTTGGTTATCTATCCTTTATTAGTTTTAACTTTATATTCTTAATCTAACCAGACTTCGGTGAACTGTTAAATTTAATGTACAGTCACCAACACCAATATCTGATACAAAAAGGTGCGCGTTTCTAGGGTGCCAGCGTACGTGTCGAATATTTATGCACGCTCGGCTGTGGCAGATATTCCAGGCGACTGTACTAGATTTACTCGTAATATATTCCCTCCTTGGCGCTTAATTTTTTTTCACATTTTAAACACATGAATGATCAATTATTATTATCGTTTATCATCGATCAATTCGTCAAACAGGATGTGCCATACGCGACCTCCAAATAATACATGTGACATAATGGCAATGGCAAATATTAAAGCTGATAACATCTTGGAACGCAAATTGAGCAAAATTTACTTTAAGCCAATGTGTTAAGAACTTTCACGCGTGAATGCGTTATTGGTTTTAATACCACGTTATCTGATCTAATGGCCAAATCCGGAGCCAGTGTCCACACCATAGGGTAATTTACCCTAAATTCAGGGTATTTTTATGCGTTTAGGGTATTTTTTGCGGTAGAAAAATACTTAGGGTATTTTTTAGGGTAAAAGTTTTAGAATGAAATGTACGATTTTAAGATAAAAATACTGCAGCTGACATAGAAGCCAAGACTATTATGAATGCATTTCAAGAATGTTTCAAAACGATGTAGTAGTTAGTTTAGCTATTAGTTTATTGATAAATCGCATTTATTTTTATTTAACAATTTTTTAGGGTAATTTAGCGTAGCGTTAGGATAAAAAAATATATCTGAGGTGGCAACACTGTCCTGAGCCAATGTAGCCTCGTACTGTATTCTTAATGTTTCAAGCGATGACAGGTCCCTAGAGGTCAAAAATGAGTTTGTGGTTTTAGTTTTACACTTGACGTGTTAATGTTGGCTATTGGCTAGATTATGTATGTGTGTGGAACCTTATTATAAACAAAACTTAGACGAATGTAGTTAGGTTATTTTTAGGGTTTGCATCGTGTAGGTACTTTGTCTCATACGGTGCCGAGACACTTGGTCCATGGAGTCATATTGAAAGAAAAGAAAGAAAAATAATTTATTTATAACAGCAATGATACATTAAGGTTAGGAAAAATAACAATTAGAAGTGCTGCCGCTATAAAAAGGCTGTATAGCTTTACTGTTACAAGGAAATAACAAAGAATTTAAAGACGTCACAGGGGATTGAAGAGCTGGTAGATTCCTAGGACAAAGAAATTAGCTTATTCAGAGAGGAAATGCTGCCAGCATCTTCGGAACCTTGCCGAAGAGGACTGCGAATAATTTGCTTTAGTTACTTTTATAAAATTTAAAATTTCTGCTTTCTGTATTGCGCTTTGCTAATAAATATATTTAAGTTTGAAATGGCAGTTTTAGATATAATATGCCGTTTAAATCGTGTCTAACAGGATGTCCTGAATGTCTAGAGAATACACATTTAAAATGCAGATGTGATACTGGTTTTGCTAGCGGTGCAATAAAAACTAGATTTGTCTGCATTCCGTTCCAAACGAGGTGTTTTTAAACTAAATGTTTTTGTTTATGTCTGTACTGCAGCTTTTACAAAAAATAATAAAGTCGTGCCTTCGAATTATTTTTTAATGGCGTCATCATCCCCTATTTATAGCCGCACCTGCGTTGCATTCGAGTGAGGTGAAACATTGTGCCCTGAGTATGAATATTATTTAGTGCTGGTGGTTTTGGTTGTACCTACTTAGATTTAGTTGCGTATCATCATCATCTCAGCTTATATACGTCCCACTGCTGGGCACAGGCCTCCTCTCGGAATGAGGAATCCTCTCGGATTTCCAAGTGAAGGGAGGCCGGAAAATGAACTGCACGAATATTCAACGCATGCGCGGTCATTTGCATAGTTCAATCGTACTACTTCGCGGAGGAGCAAATCAAGATTATACATTTTATTTTAAGTCCCAAAGATCTGTCATCTGTTGTATCTGTGTATATTTGTTGTATTTAACAATAAACTTAAGTGTCTATTAATGACCAAGCCACACATAAAGGGACACCTCACCGCATTCACTTGTAACACAAAATAATCTAACGACATGTCACTGTCAAGCTCTTCCGTCATCCATCAACCAGCCCTCTTGATCCACATACTATTCATGAGACTTAAGCAATAACCGACCTTCAGGGCAAGGAATCCGGTTCACATTGCGACAGTTGCGCAAGCGTCTAGATTTATGCGTATTTCGTATTGTTAGGTTCGGGTCGGATTACATTTTGGTGTGACAGTTTATTGCTATTGCCTTTGGTAAGTACAAAATTGATCGTAAAGCTGGTGGGGATTTCAAAGAGCTCAACTGTTTCATAGGTGGAGAAGACCAGAACAATACTTCTCATGTTTATTTGCATGCAACTTTCAACGTAGAGCAAAATTGAAAAATCGTCTTTGCCCATTAAAAAAATATTTTTAATTACAAGTTTTTTTTTCTTTCATGATTTTTTTTTGCTAATATAAAATCCAAAGAACTGAGCACCTCTCTCTTTTTAATTCACACAGTAACGATGGACAAAGTTTGGAAAAAGGGGTCAAGGAGTGGATCGCCGTTAAGACCACGGAAGAACTGTTTAGTTTGTTCTAGGTAGAAGAAAAATTCAAGACACGCCCACTCGTGGTCCCTGGGTTACAGTGACTTCGCTTGTTACTCCTTGCTCAGTGGACTAAAAGCGGCTTAGTCTTTCCTAGAATCGTTCCACCTCCAGCGTTAGGCTTCCGTAAAACTAGATTACCTCAAATTTCCCGCCAAAAATAAAATCAAGCACCCAAAAGCTCAAGCAATCTGTCATCAGCCAGATTAGCTAATGCAACTGGTCCAAGTTGAAACTTGCCCTAACCAGTTGTGATTTACTCTAGTCGCAAGCGCAGGTCGATTGAACCAATGAATATTCAGTGGTAACGCAATTGCTTTCGCGATAAATGTCTGTTGTAAGTTGGTATTTTATGTGGGTGATACATGTAAGGGGTGTGAGAAGGAATGCTGTCGGTCGGTTGTTGGGATTTCTGACTGAGGGCCGTGCAATGCGTGAAAGAGAAAGATTATTGAAGCCATGGTTAAAAGTTTCTGGCGTTTGCTAATTTCTTTTAGGAAGCAGAAATCCTTTACACGTGAAGTGCAGCTATTTAATTAGCTTCACGCAAGTCAGATAGGTTTTTTTTTTATATAAGAGGGGGCAAACGAGCAGACGGGTCACCTGATGGAGAGCGATCACCGTCGCCCATAGACACCCGCAACGGTGCGTTGCCGACCCTTTAAGGAATTGGTAGGCTGGTTTTTTAAAGATCCCTAGGTTGTAACGCTCCGGAAATGTTGCCGCAGTAAGCTGATTCCATATCTTCGTCGTGCGAGGGAAGAAGTTTCGCTTAAAACGTACGGTACTTGACTGCCAACCACCGAGATGGTGAGGATGGAAAGACAGACGGTTTCTCGAAGTCCGGTGGTGGAATTTAGCTGCAGGTAACAAATCGAACAGTTCGTCAGAACACTCCCCATGATAGATACGGTATAATATGCAGAGGGACGACACATCCCTCCGCAAAGCCAAAGGATCGAGTAGGCCTGAAAGTCCCTGGTTATCGACAAATCGAGCAGCTCTACGTTGGATACGGTCAAATGGAAGAATTTGGTATTTGGGTGCCCCAGCCCAGAGATGAGAACAGTACTCCATGTGCGGCCTAACCTGCGCCTTATAAGGTACCAGAAAGACGATTCTTTCTGGTTCAGGTTGTCTTACTGTGTGCATATGACTGTGGAGGAGGGTTGTTATTATATTCTGATAATATGGCGTAATGTGTAAGATTGTAATTCTACTAATGTTATAAAAGCGAAAGTTTGTGAGTATGTGTGCAAGTGCGTGCGTGCGTGCGAGTATGTATATGTTTTTAACTATTGCAAGCTAAAACAGATGGCCTGATTTGGAGGAAACTTATTATACAGATAGCTGGATTTCTGGAATAACACTTGGCTATTTTTTAAATTCCACGGGATCTGGATAAAGTCTCAAATCAACCGCTATATTTAGATGCATGAAAGGTAAGAATGTGTTTATGCGATAGTGATTTTTTGATAATCCCAGATTTTTTTTATGCTAGATTTAATGGTTGACGTAAGCCCCGGGTAAGGGCTATTGTAATTTATCTGTAATCTGTATATTTGGCAATACTGTAACAAGTTAATCGTTAAAGTGTAATGTCGTTTAAAATTAATGGACCATTTTAACGACCACACAAATTTTATTGACACCTTGTAATAACATGTTCTGTAATATAAACATATGTAACTTTAGTAATGCGTAATTTCATAGTAAGTAATACCCGAATCGATTATTTCCAAAACAAGTATCGCTGTGTTGGAACTCGACATGGCTCGTTCGTTATTAAATCAACGTTTTGGTTACGACCAATACTGAAATACCTATAAACCGAAATTAGTTTTCATTTGCGAATACTAGTTTTTGTTAAACATTACATCCCTGTACAGATTTTACTGGAAATTTTCATTCAAGATTACGGTATATCTTTGACATACAATTTGAACATGGACCTGATGTAATTGTAAATAATAGGTATTTATATTCTGGAATTTAGTGATATCTTATAGACTTTGTACATTATTCCTTGTATAAAATTTTACTCGTTCTTAATACTATGAGCTTTGTTTTAATGTTTATTTGGGTACAAACGGTACAATATGGCTAATTACAATGAAATCTTAGATTATGCACCAACTAGTAAAGTTATCCCTAAAGTATAAGTAAAGTATAGTATTTCCTTGCATAAACTTAAAGATAAGACAACACTAGTTTTGGCAAATATCAACAAAAACATTCCGAAAAAATCACACTCTTCATAACTTAGAGGTAGTTAGGAAAATAAACGCTTCATGTCCCTTTACTGGTTTGGAGATTGTATGATCTGATTCGGAGATTGTACATTGAATAAGGCTAGACAAGGACTTGACCGTAAAGGGACAAGAATCATCAGTGCAGATGATCTCCATTATGCTCCAACTATTTTTGGCATGCAAGGTAGACCATAGGACCGTGCAACTTGCGTAGGATCAAATTGAACGGTTTAAATAATGGAACTAGAGCACGCTACAGTACGATGGATGCTATCAAATTGAGACAAATCTTTTTTTCATGAGATGAGAAACATTTGCAGCTCGGAAAGCGTAGCGTAGGGCGTCCACCTCCGAGGTGGACGCATAACTTGACCAAAGCTGCGCTTTCACGGTGGATACAGACACCGAAACAATGGAAGAGGCCTATGTCCAACAGGGGATGACCTAAGTACGGCTAATATGATAATGATGATGAGAAACAATTGTCGCCACCGACGGATAGTTGAAATAAGATATTAATACGTATTGCTCATCCTCAGAAAATGGGATTCTTGTTTAATCGAATGATTTGGTATAATTTTCTCTCAAATAAATTCCGAAAAGCTCCAACCCGGAGTTTGGATCTATCGTCCTCCGCTTGAGAGGCTATATGTCAAGGTTCCTTTATCCCCGAAAATATCGTTCCATTTAAAACAAAACTAACTCTTCAATGTGTCCAACACCGTCCTCCCTGTGATAAAAAGATCCATCGGAGATTTACAAAAGAGTCGAGTTACAAAGATGATGCATTTGCGCAAGTCAGCCATTAATAGCTAATTGCAGTACGACACAAGCATTGCACAGGCACACTTGATGAAAATTTCCTGGTAATACAAATTATGTCTCGTTACGTTCATCACAAGTTTCCTCCTTTCAGTTTTATTTGTGATCGCGATATCAATATCTTCAAAGACTATTAATTAGCTTCTATAAAAGCTTTCTAAGCTTTTGTAAACTCAACGATCACTTGTATTTATCTGTCACTTGTATTTTGTGTATTTTCTGAAGACAGAGGCAAAATATATAGTTCTAATTGACCCAACAGGTTTGAGACACAGGCACAGAATAAGTAATAGTACAAGACTGTAAAAGCATAGTAAAAGTGTAAAAGGCTGAACAAGACAAGCTTTTTTACCCATTGGTCTTACATTTAAATCTAACGATAAGTTTAGAATTATAACTCATTAATAGAATGGAAAGAAAATAGAAGAATGGAAAGAGGTATCGCTAATAAGTAAGTTTTTTTTTTTTTCAGATAATTTTTTTATTTATTCACCATAAATTGTATGTTTATACATGAAGGTCTTATTTAACATGCAATCAGTAATGTCCCAATACAATTTTACCCATAGGGTGTAGCGAAATGTAATACAAGCTTGAACATAATATCTATTAAATATTTTTTAAATTCTGTAATCAGTATCATTATATTATTTTAACATACATTTACATAGGTATTTTTTTATAATGTTTATGTACTCGTGAGTATAACTGGCTTTAATGCCGCCCAAGTCGCAAACTAAATATGTAATGTATTTCTTATTGTATTTGTTATTGTATTTCTTTTTTGTTTTCATTTGCCCTGTACTATTTTAAGTGCGAAGCCCGAATAAAAATATTTCTATTCTATTCTATTCTATTCTAATGTGATATTTCAAATAAAAGATACAAAATCTTGATTAATTGTATACACCTGGACGACAATTTATCAAAAATCAAGGTAATCTTCTCTAGAATTTAACCTTTAAACTAGTCAGTACAGCTTGTGATTTTGCGCCGCGAGAATGTTTTAAGGAATGATATCATGAAGTTGGATTAATAGCCACAATAAAAAAAAACTGTGATTTAACCGATGATTGTGGACCGATGACTTCATGGAATCGCTATGGGATGTTTGGGCAAAAAGATCATGGTAAAATGGCGAGGTGTGGTGCAAGGGACACATTCTAGCGGATGCAGTTATTTGAACTGGGGATGGAGATTTGTATTTGGAGGCATTAAAAGAGACAAATGACAATGAAAATGACTGCCAAATTTCTTCGGACGTTGGTAAGTAAAAGATAATGAGGATTTGTTCGTCACAGTACGCCTTTGATACGGAGAAAAAAGTACCCATAGAAGATGATATATAAGAAAAATTGATATTTCCAAATAGTTTGATTCCTAACTCACTATAGAACTCACTGTATTAATTTTAATTTTAAAGTTTCAGAATGCAATCCCTTAACAAGAAATGTGACGTCCTTTAATGTGAAGAGGTTTGGTTTCTGCTAACCTAGACTTATTCTTCGCCTAAGTATGTGTTTTAACTCTTATCTGTTTCGTACTACTCGTATATTTACTAGGCAAAGCCTCGTGCCCTTATCACGATACTCGGCTTCAAGGGACCCTATTATGTC
Organism: Choristoneura rosaceana; assembly: GCA_037349165.1. Taxonomy (NCBI): domain Eukaryota; kingdom Metazoa; phylum Arthropoda; class Insecta; order Lepidoptera; family Tortricidae; genus Choristoneura; species Choristoneura rosaceana. The sequence goes on from JAZBNJ010000019.1 coordinate 3,885,352, forward strand.
AACATCGTCTAAAATAACATAAGTAGTAGTAACTACTGCATTTTTAACTTGCTTGCTAATACCAAATGTGTTTCGACGCGTAAGGGAACAATTTCTAAATATAAAGTCTACTTCGTTAAAAAAAACCTTCAATAAACGATTCTGATTCTGATTCTGAATAGGAATTCAGTAATAATTTCTTTCTTGTACCAGCGTTACACTTGGTTCAGATATTTTAGCGTCCCGTCCGAACAGGTTTGTGTCCGACCACGAATTCGTGTTCACGGTCAAGTTTGCCATCTCTAAACTAGCGGTTTACGTAATGACGTGGTGAGTATTCATCAGTTTCGGCGAATATTTGAGCTTTGAGTCTGGGATGTTCAATTTAATAACAGTCTTCGACGAACTATGTTGCGTATACGCTTTGTGTTGTTGTAGTATTAGTGGCATTTGCATTATTATAGTTTCCATGGTCGAAGCATAGATTTAAAACTGTATTGAATGATCAGTCACTTTCTATTTGTTCAGGAGCAGGTGGTTTAAACTTCAGTAGTGTGAGACAAAGAAAACGGTGATTAATGACGGTGACGGTAATCACGGTGGTTATAATACAAAATTCATAGGTACTTGTATAAATGGAGTAAATTTTTACAGCTCAGTGAATTTACATTTTTTTATTCAAAGTCAAAGCCAAAATCTCTTTATTCAATTTAGGCTATAACAAGCACTTATGAACGTCAAAAAATCTACCACCGGTTCGGAAAAACCTCTGTTGAGAAGAATCCGGCAAGAAACTCAACGAGGTATTTTTTTAAACAGATTCACTATATTTATAAATGATATCTATATACTATACATTACAAGTATTTAACACAATTTTATTTTTAACACAGTAGGTTCGCTATTTGAAGGGATCGCTAATGCGGATCGGAATTATTTCCAAATATCCCTGTCCATGATATAATAATTGACTTTATAACAAGCCTTAGATATTAACATCTTCTTGACAGTAGATTTAAATTTTGTATCAGTTTCTTTAGTAATATTTTTTGGAATTTTATTATAAAAACGTATGCAACTTCCCAAAACGACTTTTTGGTTTTATCCAGTCTGTAAGATGGAACTTTAAGCTTCCCTGTGTTTCTAGTAGCCTTTGGCTTATCGACGTTAGTGGGAAAATCACATATGTTCTTCCTAACGTACATGATTATTTCAAAAACATAAGAGTTCATCTGTTCTCCGTGCCTGGCCATTGACACTTCACTTCTACGAGCTAATAAATACTCGTAGAATGTTGTTATAAGCCTTAGTTATAAGCTTATAACAAATAACTTTAGAAGTAGGCTATCGAACCTTTCAAATGTCATATAAATTTCCTAAAACATCACAAAGAAAACCAGTCCAATCGTGCTGCACTAAATTGGTTAGTTATTTCGGCTATTTGCCAAAATCATATCGTCTGAATGGGTGTACACGAGCGAACGATTTGACTCCGCCTTTCCTATACTTTCAACTATTTGGCGGGAATTTAATAAGCGATTTGAAAATAACCCACAAGAATGCAGGTGAAAACGTTAGGTGAAAGAACGTCGAAAGTTTAATTGTGAGTACTTGGGTAAATGCTCGTTTCTAGTTAGTGCAATAAGTATCTTCTAAAAATTAATTATCTTTATATTTACTTCTTTCTGTTATAAGGGTTTCCTTCTGTCTATTGTAGGTTCTATAGCCACTTGACAGTCCGGGCCGCGCGACCAATATGCCTCCAACCGTCCGGGTTTTTTATCGATGCACGCCCCGCGCCGCGCGTTCACTACTTTCTAACAAAAACGTCTGTATCTTCCGAACTACAAGGTTTTAAATAAAGAAAAAAATACTGAGATGTAAATTGATGTTTACTCTTTCAAACACTATTAATAAAACAATAGCATATGTATAGTTTTCTTGCACAAAATCAAGGTCAAAGTTGTAAAATCGGTAAACTTGACTGTAAGTTTCTTGTTTGACGACTAATAACTGGAAATATTGATCGATGACCCCCTTTTTTTATTACTTATAAAAAAACTACAGTTTTTAACCTTTAAAATGATACTACAATCTAAACAAACCGTTCCCAGTGAGTTATCAAAATAAATTAATCAAGTTGCCTGCTCCTCGCAACATTTAGAATTTCGCGAAACTGATTTTGTAGCAAGATGGCCGCCCGCATAAGGCTGCCTGCAACCGATACCCACTTTACAGTTCGTGCATACTATAGTATCAATGTCACAAGTAAATTTCGTCAAAAAACTAAATTTAATGGTTATTTTTTTGTTTTTTGTAAAATACATAATTTACATGAACTCCTTAACTGATGCATTTCGCTTGTTTTCGGTCGGTCCACTCTTATAAGAGCTACGGTGCCACAGACAGACACACAGACACACATAGCGGTCAAACTTATAACACCCCTCTTTTTGCGTCGGGTGTTAAAAAAGGACAATGCCACAAAAACGTTTTCAAGGTACCCAGTAATTCCAATAATAAAACCATTTTTAAAAACAATAGCACCTATAGCAAAAACTTACAAAATACGTACTAACAGAAACAATGCCAAACACCGAATAATCAAACCACACGAGAAATAGTTTGCACATACCCTTATTTCACATATATTTTCAAATGTCCATGGATACTCAACCATCCACAACATGACACCTGAGGAGCACCGTAAAAGTTTTGATCAATCCTTGGCGAGTGTGATATATTTTTCAAATAAAAGTTTATTAATCTAATCTTCATAAACCAACCCTCAATATTTTTTGTATATTTCAGTAATCAAGGAGTCAAATCACTAAAAATTTGGCTATAAATCTTCACTATCCGAGTCACAAAAAAAACCTCGATGTTTTAAATTGAAATTACACTGTATTTACACTCACATTCAGTAGAATTAACACAGAATCATAGAAAATAAACATTTCTGGTGATTTTCATGTACAATAACCCTCGAAACTATGTAATAAACGTGAAATAATTACGATATAACGGCACGTCCTCCACAAACAATGCCAACCAAGCGCACAATTCACGGGTCACTGCGAAATATATTTTTTTTTTACCGATAAGCAGTCCGCCACTACTGCCACCTATATTTTTTAGGGCAAACAATTTAGTCATGCTACGTCTGTGCATCAACACATGTTGTAAATAATGCCGGGTATTTTTACTAGATGGCGCAGAAACCAACTATTCATTCTCCTCCCTTTATGATACTAAGGTATCCGCGGACGGGTTGACGCATTTTGGTTTTGGATACCATGGTAGCGTCGGACTGTCAAGTGGATAGGAAGAGATCACTCTGAAGCGATAAGGTCGCCTATTACTTGCCTTGGAAAATCTCTATAACTGTGTTTTCTGTGTTCTGTACTGCTTACTTATAGAAGTATATCTATCTATATTGACAAAGTATGATTCTTTTGTGTTTAAAAAGGGTATGATTCAGTTATTGATACTACCTATTTACCTAATAACTAGAAGTAATATAGCAATAATTTCGAAATTACGATTAATTTGCAGGTGAATGAATGTATTAGTTATTTAAATATTTCTTTCTTTAAAAAACGCGACTACTCAAAATACTATTCCTACTAAAGTGACTAGACTATTATCTTTCCAAGTACCTTTCGAATTAAGTACCAAGTATGACATCACCAATGAACTGACGTACTTTTTATGAGCTGTCAAAACACAATTCTCCCATAGAGTTTCAATGGCTATAGTGACTTATCCGTGGACTTATGACGTCGTTATCCGGCATTTATTTGTTTTAAAGCAACAAAAATCTAATTTTACAGTAAATAGAAAATTAATCTGGTTTTCAGGGCTAAAATAAAGCGTTTTTTTACTGGAGTTGTGCCTTCGAATTATTTTTAATAGCGTCATCATCCCTATTGGAGAAGCATACGATGCCCGTTCCACTGGTGACCATAGGGCTGGCTCTTTCCTCGGTCAACCTATTGGCATTGTCATACAACGAGGAAACGCAGCCAGCCTTATGGGCACCCTGCCCAATAGCAGCGACTTGGGTGATATTTGTAAATATAGATTTTTAGGATTAGAGTAAGTTAGTTTAAGTTTTATTTTTATTAAGATTGGTTTTGGGATTGGTTTTTGTTTCAACTCCAAATTTTGTTACTTTTACGGTCATCCCGTCAAATTCATATTTATCGAAAATACGAACCGAAACATAGATGCACAGAATGCTCAGGACCTGGGTTCGATTTCCAGCGCTGGTCTCTTTTTCTGGTTTTTCTGTGCATCTATGTTTCGGTTTGTATTTTTTATTTCTATTTTTTATTTATTTTTGTTAATCATTGTATTATTTGTTTGTTTATAAATAAAAACGACCCTCGATGATTATGATATATTGTTCAGAGGATTAAATTTAAACATTATAGATTGAAAATTGCAATAATAAACAAAGTTCTTCGTTCTCATTTCATTGTTGGACATTTCAAGATAAGTACATTGTTTCTGAACCACATCTAATTACGGTGAAAGTCTCATTTACAAATATATTAACTATAAAATACCCGACCTCATTCACAGTCTTTGTTTAACAATGTTTTGTACAATTTGGAACAATAAAGATCAAAAATTGGGGGCAATGTATTAAAGTTGTATCAAAGTGGGTAATTAGAATAATTATGCTAAGTCACTGCTGAAGTAGCTTTCTATTTTTCATATAAACTCGTTATTTGATTGGATGTTTTGTTTACTACCGTGATTTAAATCAAGTTTTCATTATCTACGAAGCATTTAATGGACATGTGAACTTGCACCTGCAGGGCTACTCCGAAACTTGAAACTCGAAGTTCGTGTCGTGCGGTCCCTCTCTCTCTCGTATTAAAATAGTATAAGTGTCAGAGGGACCGAACGACACGAACTTCGAGTTTCAAATTCCGGAGTAGCCCTGCTGTTTCTAATTACCTTAATTACGTATGGGTACGTATCGAATATGGAATGTTAAAATACCGAATGTACCTACTAAAATATCGAATGGGTGATAATAACAGTGAGTTAAGACTGTATTTTTTTTTATTGTTATAAATCTAAGCTAACCTAACCTAAGGGGTTCTATACCATACGTTGCCATTTTAATTAATTCTGAGAAGTTTACGGTTTCAGAAAATAGACCTTTAAATTATTAAGACCCATTCGATATTTTAATACATTCGATATTTTAACATTCGATATTCAGGTGCGTTCCCTCACGTCCCGATTAGACCGCGTATAATATAGCAACAAACTTTAAAGGCAGTTAGTAAAGATCCTAATAAGCGTAACATAAGAATTTATATTTTATTAAAAGATACCACTTTTCTTCGTAATAAATTAAATCAACACGCAATGATGGTCCACTGCGGGTCGATTCATTAGAGCTGGCACGAATTAGGTAATTGAATGAGTGAATGAAAAGACAATATGTGTTACCTCTTTGAATACACTTTACATTATCCATACTAATATTATAAATGCGAAAGTAACTCTGTCTGTCTGTCTGTCTGTCTGTCTGTCTGTTACGCTTTCACGCCAAAACCGCTGAACCGATTTGGATGAAATTTGGTACAGAGATAGAATAGACCTTGGGAAAGGACATAGGCTATCTTTTATCGCGAAAAAGAGGCTTTAAGGGGTTAAGATAGGGGGTGAAAGTTTATATGGTGGAAGTTCGTCGCTGTCGAAGATAAAACTATGAAACTTGGCATTTAGTCATTTAATATACTATCCATATCCATACTAATATCATAAATGTCAGTGTGTTTGTATGTTTGTCCGTCTTTCACGCCGTAACGGAGCGACGGATCGACGTGATTTTTGGCATGGAGATAGTTTATGGGCCCGAGAGTGATAAATACCTATAGGCTACTTTTTATCCCGGAAAAATGCACAGATCCCGAGGGAACAGCGCGCGATAACCGAATACCACGCGGGCGGAGCCGCGGGCGAAAGCTAGTTTTAAATAAATGAAAATTTTATGCATCTGTCATTTTCCTTCCATTTTTGGTTCATTAATTTGTGGCAGCTCTTGTTAATCGACCTATACTTTGCTTTTATTCTAAACGTTGTCTTTGCCGACGTGACAGCTGTCAGATACGATTCTCTCTCGTGTCTAATTATTGGGATTCGATATGTTGCATTCGAACATGGCGGATGTAGACGATGTCTAATTTTGGTATTTCTATTTCTTTGGCTAGTTGAAGTATAATTTTGATAGTGTTTTATGCGGCGATTAACCTTAACAGTGAACAGTGATCACAAAATTCGATATTACTCTCTTGTCTGACATTTTTCAATGCGCAAGTTGTCTCCGCGTGGTTTTCGGAATTTTGCTATCAAGTTGCAAAAACTACAATCACCGTATTAATACGTGAAGAAGAATATATTTATCTTTATTTAACTGACATTGGCCCAAGCCTTAAAGGCCGCCATTGAGGAGAATAATAATAATAATTATTGCACACATACTTTGCTCGTCGTAAAATTTCTAAAATTAATTACGATAAAGTTAAGACTGAACTTCAAATTGATTGCAATATCGCTTCACAGCACTACCAATGTCTGATTATATTATACGTGCTTGTATAATAAATACACGCTGTATATACAATGGAGTAACTCTTTATTGTCCTACTCTAGCATCGGTCGGAGTAAGGGAGTTCCAAATCGTGCTAGTTTTTTTGAAGTTGAAACTACCGTGAGACTCACTCATATTAAATGATATAGTAACGGATAACTCACGTCTTAAATCGAGTTTAGCTCGACATGTTTTGGGCTATTTCGTAGCCCTTCGCAGGAGCACGCGACTCGGCAACATCAACATCATCGGAAACATGTCGAGCTAAACTCGATTTAAGACGCGAGTTATCCGTTACAATATCATTTAATATGTGCTAGTTTTTGTTATAAACCCCGTGTTATTAATATAAATCGTGAGCACTATTACCTGTGACGTTAAGTCCATAATGCAGTCGCACAGCGCTTCTGGGAGCGGTGTAAACTGACCCTGGTACGCTGGCGTCACTATGCAGTCTTCGATGTCACCTGAAAATAAAATAAAAGTTTCAAAAACAGTCTTTTACATTTTTTTTTATTGGACTGGATGGTAAACGAGCAAGTAGGTCTCCTGATGGTAAGAGATCACCACCGTCCAAGACACCTGCAACACCAGGGGGATTGCAGATTCGTTGCCAACCTAGAGGCCTAAGATGGGATACCTCAAATGCCAGTAATTCCACCGGCTGTCTTATCTCCACCCCGAAACACAACAGTGCAAGCACTGCTGCTTCACGGCAGGATTAGCGAGCAAGAATCCGGGCGGACCTTGCACAAGGTCCTACCACCTGCAAACTCATAACATTCTTTCATTAGTTTTAACTAGGTACTACTACTAGTTTAACAAGACAGAGATTCTTAGTGCCTCAGCAATGATTACTGGCTACCGTAGTCATACGTTTTTAAATAAAAGCTTCTTTTAAACGTGATGGTTTCGTTCCATTGCGGGCCCACGCGGCTATGAGTTTGTTAGCGATCGGTCATCGACAACAATGTACAGCGATTCCCACGATATTTTTCGCATCTTCTATACGCTTCCTAGAGAATATAGTCATGGTGGTTGTTTGTTTGTCTGAGAACTGGAATGTTAATGGTTGGGGAGAACCCGAGCTTTGCGCGAGCTAATGAGGAAGAGCGGAACACTCATGATGGTCTGATCACGTGCCCACTGCCACACGACGCACGGCAGACAATAAAGAAAAAAAATAACTCACTAATTTCAACAATAATAATAACTAATTAATTTCATGTACCCAAATGGTTGTCTGGAAGAGATCGCTTTTAAGCGATAAGACCGCCTATTGTCTACCCTGAATCTGTGTTTGTATTATAAGTTTTTTTTTACTGCTTTATGGTGTGCAATAAAGAATATTTTGTATTGTATTGTATTTGTAAAGTACACAATAAAACTGATTTATTGAATCAGGCGTTACTTTGCGGAGGTCCATATCAATGAACTAAAAGAATTTGCTCACCAGCGACCTTACGATAGCTAAGCTTATGCAAAATATGCGAGTTAATGCAGTTCCTCCACCTCCACTCTGTAAGAACACACACAAATAACATAAACCCATCTATCACCACCACCACATCACACTGACGAACTCAACCAGAGCTCATCTTCAGAGTAACACGGGGTGGGTGTGGTTTGTTAGTCTAACAACTGTTAGCATATGGTGTACGATGGTAGGTTGGTGTGTATTAAGCCATGGTGGCCTAGTGGTTTGACCTATCGCCTCTCAAACAGAGGGTCGTGGGTTTAAACTCCGGCTCGCACCTCTTCAGTTTTTCGAAATTCATGTGCGGAATTACATTTGAAATTTACCATGAACTTTGCGGTGAAGGAAAACATCGTGAGGAAACCTGCACAAACCTGCGAAGCAATTCAATGGTGCGTGTGAAGTTCCCAGTCCGCACTGGGCCCGCGTGTGAACTATGGCCTAAGCTCTCATTCTGACCTGACCTGTGCTCAGCAGTGGGACGTACTTAGGCTAGGATGATGATGTATTGTATTATACTATCGATGATTCCGCCAATATGTCGAAATTAAAAAAAGATAAGATTGGTTGGCCAATGTTCGGTTGACGAATGATAGTAGAAACGCGCTCTTCGCTATATTTTTAGCATACGCCAATTGTTTGTCTACAGCCTGTCTGCTCGTGTCGCGGAAATTGAGCGAGTAAATAGTTTGCTCAACGTTGCTTGAGCACGGCTTGTTTGAGCATACCTTATATATGAGCATAGATAATGAGGCATGCGTCTGAAATAACAATTAGTGATGTCGGCAGTGTTTCAAACGGTTTTTAAATTGTAAGTTGTAATCATAAGCACCTGGGCGACTGAGATTTTTTAGGGTTAAAACTCGATAATAAGTATTTTCCGAGAGATAAGACCAAAGTAGATCGATTTATTCATCCCCATAAACCCCTACATAAAAAATATCTTTTAAAAGTATTAGATTCTTACGTTTTTAAGAAGGTACTTTTAGTTAATTTTTCAGTTTTATTTGCGATTCCACTAAAGGCTAACCTACATGTGATATTTACAGAAAGTTCTCAACTTATTATTCTTCCTCTTGAAATATATATACAAAGAATTGATCGTTTAAAAGTATTAGATAGATAGATAGGTCATCATCCACAACAAACTTCGTCAAAGTACTTATACTTAGGACAGAATGGAGAAGAATATTAATGTAAGGTATGTGGATAGATAGAGAGAGAATCTAAGAGAAGAATATAGAAGATAGGTATAGAAGGTAGTATACAAAATAATAATTAGGTTAAAATTCAATTTAACTGCCTAATTGTCAACATTTTCGTTTTTATAACACCTCGAAAGCATTTGCCTGAATACGTCACACAAGGACTAACTTTACATTTTAATATCAGTAGGACTAGATTTCAACCACGGGCCGCTTTGCTTCTGTAAAGTCTATCAGAAATTCTAAAATTTAAGTCATTCCCGTTGGCAATCTAAAATTGATTAACAACGAGAACACCAACGGCAAATGCCTAAACAGAGTATCTGTCACTCACTCATACTTCCCGAAACCGTCATGTTTGCATTCACTTTTCAGAGACGATATAATAACTATGAAATACATTTCCTTAATAAATGTTTACCCAACTATGGCAAACCATTGAAAGTAACAGCTGCCTTATGGGGAAGTCAAAAGGAAACTTTCGCTTTTAAATATGGCATGAAATGTTTCGGTAATGTCTCTTAGTCTCATGATTAAATGTGATTAATTGTGATCAATATTCATAATGTAGGTTACTTTTACTTTGGATTTAAAGGGTTGTGGTTAAGTGTTAATTAAAATAACGAGTTGACAGTGTTGTTGTTAATATTCGTCCATATTACTCTATATTTTTCTTAAAAAGCTTTAATTTAGTTTGCCCAGTTACCTAATAAAGAAAGAAAGAAAGAATATACCTTTATTTAACGCCATAAAACAAACATAGAACAAATAAAGACATACATGACGCTTAATATGCGTTAAAACTCCGATTTCTAACATAGTGATGAATGTTTCAGAACAAAATGTTGGACAAAACTACTGAGCCATTATTACTTTTTAAATATACATTTCTATTTTATACATACATTAATTGGCTACTAATAAAATTAATTAGGTCTTTTTAAATAAAAATATTTAATTTATTTACGTCAAATTCAACAAAGTCATATTTAACAAAACACAAGAAGTGACTTGAAAGCCACCCTAACCAGCTGGCAGGGTTACTCACTGAGCCTGACCAGGACGTCTTAGAGGCGCAGAATCCTAAAACTGGATCGACTATAATATCAAGATTCAGCCACAGATAGAGCGGGCTCTCGCTGGGGAGCCAACTCTACATGCCATCAATCACACATCATAGTCCCCCGACTGATCGCATAATACCTAATCAAAAAAAAACTTATGTTAAATTATGCTAGATTAAAACAACTGATCCTTTTCTAAAATCGGACAAAATCTTATCGAGTTGAGAAGAGGGAGGCATGTCAAAAATCACAAGCGCTCTTAAAATGGAGAAGGTGGCATAAAAAATAGCCATCGTTAAGATAATATAATACGTAATTGATCAATAGAGTCCTCTTGAATTAACAAAAACTGCGAAGTAAATTCTCTAGACTACGAGTAAACTTCGTTAATGCCTACTTAAATTACAAAGTAACTTATGTTTTACTGTGGAGGTCCAAACTAGTTCATGTTAGGTACTCCTCTTACTTAGGTCCAGGTTCCCAGTCCCACTTGACCTCTTGCTTCGGGCTAGTTTTCCTTATTAAATACCACAGATTGACTAACAAAAAAACGGACGCTTTTAATGTCTATGATTTTAATAATTTCGTCCCTATGGTTAATAAAGGGAAAAACTAGGGAACAGCCGTGTGTATTAGGTATAAGAAGCATTTAGAGCCACTTTCTAAACTTTAGTACTTAATTAAAATCGTTTTAACATAAACACATGAAATTTGGTTCATTTATTGTAACTTCTTAAATTAAATACATAGAGTCCTAAATTTCATGAATACTGCTAAATTTCAATTCTTTTAGTAGACGTCGACAACCACGCTTCTCATTTTTAATTTTACCTTTTTAACCTGTTAAAAAATTAAATTAAAACTGAATTAATGTTTTTTTTTCAGACGTCTTTTATAGATATAGATAGTAGGTACATCAGTAAATTTTATTTAAGCTACTAAAAAAAACTCTGAACGCTCGTTTTTCGCCCAGTAACGAGGCTTTTACTCTCTGCACTGTGGTTTGACGCCAACGAAGTTTAATTTAGGTTAGCACACGTCGAGGGTCTTTTGTTAACGAGCTTCTAGCCTTGTTTGTTTTTTACGTGCCCGCTCAGCAACTTTGATGGCGTGGACGACTTTGCAGTGGGATCTCGAACTATGCCGCCTCAAGTTTAACGGTTTATTTCGAGTGGCTTTTAGGTTAAATTTAGAACAGAGATTCCCAAACTTAGAGGACTAGGTGAATTGATGTGAATTATTCCCCTATATTCCTTTACTTTAAGATCCCAAATTTATTTTATCATAGACTATTTTCTAACCTTTACTTTTAATATTTACAGACAGATTGATATAAAAAAATCAAGATTTTCAGAATGTTCTAGTTGGTTGTCTTATAAAGCTACCTTCATACCAAATTTCAAGTTTCTAGGACAACTGGACGTGCCCTTCATAGGCTTTATAGGCTTTTCAGTGCACCGCTATTTTGTATGGAAACACGTAAACACTGTAACTTTTGATTGCGTTGACTTAGAACTTTGATTTTTTCAGGGCTTCAAGGGACCGCAGATTTATTTATTATTTATTATTTATTTGAGTATTCGCTATCAATTTCAGCTTGATACGTCCTCACGATGAAGCGACGAACTGGTTAAGATCGCGGGATCGCGGTGGATGCGAAAAGCACAAGACCGCTCTGAGTGGAGAGCCTTGGGGGAGGCTTATGTACAGCAGTGGACGTTTTTCGGCTGACATGATGATGATGATGACGTCCACACGTCCCTGAGAAATAGGGTCTTGACAGACGGACGGGCGGACGGATAACAAAGTGATCCTATAAGGGTTCCGTTTTCTCCTTTCAAGGTAAAGGAACCCTAAAAACAAAAATGTTTAAAACAGGTACACGTCGCGGTGGTCCGATCCGATATAAAGTTTTAGCACAGGACATCAAGTTGATCGAGTCCGTTCGCAAGTCGATAACAAGATGGTGAAGTGGGCGTTATTCATGCACGGACCACCTTGCGAAGTTCGATGTTATGACTATGGGATGGGTAGATACAGTCGAGTTCATAAGCTTGTGAGCAAAAATTTGATCAAAAATATTTGAAAACGCTTCTATTTTGCTCCTTTTTAGGGTACCGTAGCTAAAATGGCAAAAATGAACCCTTAAAGTTTCGCCATGTCTGTCTGTCTGTCCGTTCGCGGCTTTGGTCAGGGACTATCAATGCTAGAAAGCTGTAATTTTGCACGAATATTTATATGTAAACTATGCCGACAGAATGGTATAGACGTAAAGTGGGGGTGATTTTTTCTTAACAAACCTTTTAGTGTGGGGCATCGTTGGATAGGTCTTTTAAAACCATTGGGGGGTTGTAGTTGTTGTGGGTAGGCAAAATATTCAACTTTAAAGTGCAAATTTTCATTAAAATCGAGCGTCCGCTCCCCTCTAAAATCTAAACCGGTGCGTGGAAAAATTTGAAAAAATTAAGGATGGTAGTGAGTATATCATACTTACAAGACAAACTATAGCGGTTAAGTTTTCTTGAGAAAGGTATAAACTATACCTAAACTAGGAATATTCCGTACAAAATACGAAATCCTTAGAAAAATATTACTTAATTTTTTCGTCACGTCTAAGGAACCCTATTTCGGGCGTGTCCGACACGCTCTTGGCCGGTTTTCTTTGTAAGTTCGATAGAATACTGATTAAGTTCATTAGACTGTGGGTATTCGCTTGTGGGCGGGACGGAATGCAGTTTCAAGTCAGTGCGTGAAGGTTGTCGTCACGAGCCCTAGATCGATATTTGTCAAGCAATTACGGTGTTTACTAGTGTTTCTCGTTTTAATGACGGAAAATACACATTCACGGTTCTAGAACTTTTATTTGTCTTAAACGGTGATTAAGAAAGTGGATATCGACAAATGATATTAAAAGTGAGATCTTAAATACTAGAAAAAGGATAAGGGACGAATTTTTATCATCATCATCATACCTACTTGAAAACAATAAACGATTATTATTTTAGCAAATAATAAAATAAGCATTGGTGGCCTAGTTCAAACCCCGGCTCGCATCTCTGAGTTTTTCGAAATTCATCTGCGGAATTACATTTGAAATTTATCACGAACTTTGCGGTGAAATAAAACATCGTGAGGAAACCTGCACAAACCAGCGAAGCAATTCAATGGTGCGTGTGCAGTTCCCAATCCGCACTGGGCTCGCGTGGGAACTATGGCCCAAGACATCTCATTATGAGAGGAGGCCTGTGCCTGTGTGTGGGGGCCTGTGAGTGGGTCGTATATAGGCTAGGATGAAATAATTAAAACGTAGATCGTACTCGTTACACTAAAAGTATATAATTTTAGTTCCTAATTAGTAAATTTTGGCTAAACGTCCAGTAGCCAAACTAGTTCAGCCATCCTTTTTTTTTCAGTATAAAAATAATGAAGATTTTTTTCCCTTTTCATACAAACTAAATACCTAGTATTATCAATGTATGCCTTCCTAGGGCCTAATTGACGTCGCTTGTTACGCTACAATCGCCAAAAACGTTGCTTTACATTGCTGCTTTCGAATACATTTTAAAGTGTAACAGAAATGAAAAAAAAAATATATTTTTAAAAGTAGTTGAACTAATGTTGTTCAGTTTGACGAGTAAGATATGTTTTAGTTATTTGCTCCTGTTAAAGGCCTCATCCTAGTGCTAAGCACAAGCTTCCTCTCAGAATGAGAGACCTTAAACTTAGGAAGAGACTTATCATTTATAAATATTGTGAATCTGTTTTAAAAAAAAAATACATCGTTGAGTTTCTTGCCGGATTCTTCTCAACAGAGGTTTTTTCCGAACCGGTGGTAGATTTTTTGACGTTCATAAGTGCTTATCATAGCCTAAATTGAATAAAGAGATTTTGACTTTAACTTTGAAGTTTTAACCTTGTTGCTACGAGTATGTTAACTGATATTTGTCTCGCCTTGAATACTAGGTCTTGTCGTAGGTTTAAAATGTACACAAACTAATTCCAATATGGCGTCCGCTAAATGCGTACAACCTAAAATGGACACTTCAGAATCACTTCCTATTTTTATATTGTACACAACTCATAAAACACGTAATGCATGTGTTCCTTTTATTTGGTTCGCGGCGTTCTCACCACGCATCATAAAGTACATGTTTTACAAGAGTTTTATAATGTAAACAGCGTTTTTTAATGTTATTTTCTTCGGCCGCAGTTGTGCCCATATAAAACGGAAGTGGGTAAGGTAGGTAGGTGTTTTCTTGATATTGCTCTAATCTACTGTAAATTGCACCACCTGCTAAAATGTATCCCTTACAGGAGTCCATTGTAAAGGCTGCCTGGAAGAGATCGTTCTGAAGCGATATACCTGTGTTTTCTGTACTGCTTACTGTGTTGGTGTGCAATAAAAAGTTATTGTATTGTATTGTAAACGTCCGAATGCCCAACACGCTAATGTCGTACGTAGAGTACTCGTACGTTTGTTTACCTTAGGTACTAAAGGTGGAATTCCGAGTAAAGCACTCCGGTATCAGTGATACAGATGTAGTGAATAAAGTTTCTCATCGTATTTTCTCAGAAATTTTCGGATTTGTCATGCTACTTCAGTCAGCCTCATATTGACCAACAAGAGAGCGTAAGGGAAGGTCGAATCGAGAGAATAATAATCGAAATAGATTGGTTAACACCCAAGTTAAGATTTTACTAAGCGATTTTTTGGGATAAAAACTATCCTATGTCCTCCCCCGGGACGCAAACTATCTGTTTTTTTTATTTTTTATTCGAATGGATGGCAAACGAGCAAGTGGGTCTCCTGATGGTAAGAGAACACCACCGCCCATAGACACCTGCAACACAAGGGGGATTGCAGATGCGTTGCCAACCCAGAGGCCTAAGATGGGATACCTCAAGTGCCTGTAATTTCACCGGCTGTCTTACTCTCCACGCCTCCTCCACGTCTCCTGTATACCGAAGTTCATCGAAATCGGTTCGGCGGTTTAGACGTGGTGGAGTAACAAACAAACAGACTTACAAACTTTCGCATTTATAATATTAGTGGGAAGTGGGATAAAGACAGAACAAATGTTCCTTCTGTTTTTTACTCTGAGAGCCTCCTTTTTGAGGGGAGTTAAAAAAGCTCCCTTTTCTGATTGCCTACTTTTTTTTTGAAGAAATTGCTCTTAAGCGGTAAGGCCGCCTATTAGGTGCTTACCTTGTAATTTTTTTGTGTACCTGTTTTCTATATCGTTTACTGTGTACAATAAAGAGTATTTGTTTTGTATTGTATTGTATACTTACTTCCAAAATGATTGATTACTTTCATTCGATTTCTAGGCCAATAATCTCATTAGTACTAATTACCCAACGTGAGTACTATAAAAAGAGCACATTCGAGTTATTAGTAATTTGCAATTAGGCCAAGGTTTATTGATAAATCCTAGTGAGAGATTAATTTGTTTGAAATCAATGATGTTTCATCTAGGTGTGTAATTTGTATGAAGATGAATTTAAGTTTTGTAATGAGTCTTTTCATAATTAGTTATTTTGCTGTCTATTCCCGTTATCTTTTGGTCTTCCATTTTTTGTTATGTACTTACAAAACGATAGTTTTTTTGAGTAACAGTAAACCTATACTAAAAGTTCTTATCGACATTATTACTGGTTTACTGTTGGACAAATGCGCTATTTTGAATCGTCTAATCCGATACACAGGGGTTTTGAAACACGCTTTTTGGTTTCCCGCATTTCAAGAACCGACATTCCGAATAGCAGAATACGTTGGCTTCTTAGTGTGTACCCACAGTTATTTTGTCTATGACCTATAACATCCAGCTTCTGCGAGTTACTTTTAGCAAATCATCACTCCATCTAGCTTGAGAGTGCGCTCGAGCACTTAACGAAATGTGGTGTCCAGTATACTTCATTTAATTTAGAATTAGAAACCACAATAACATTAAAATGCGTCTGGTCAACTATTTCTTACCTAGCAAATAGTCCAGTACAATAGTCTGGGAGCCGCAAAATAAAATTGTTTTAATGCCACTTTATTTGCGTGTCGTCAATTGTTATTCTAGTACAAACTGTAAAGAGATTACCGTTCACGAGCCGCAATATAATGTTGCTGTGGTTTCTAATTCTAAATTAAATGAAGTATAAATAACTCGAACTCCCACCTCAGCTTTCAAGTCCTGAGAGTCCTATGTTGATCAATAAAAATATATAAAATAAATATCATGGGGCTAAACTAAGCAAAGCTTGTATATAGTGTACTATGGATAGGTACTACCAGGCCACGGAAAAACATACTTATATAGATAAGTACATACTTAAAAACATTTTAAACGTCCAAGACCCGAGAACATTTGTAATATTCATAAAAATATCTCACTCGCGACCTGAAGGTTCATAGGACAGTCAAGTTCTCTAACCACTTCTCTAATCACCGCTCGTTGACGACGGGTCGGTGATGATTTGGATCTTTGTTGGGTACCTTCGCTGAAAGGTTACGTATTTGAATATCGAATGTTAAAATACCGAATGCATTAAAATATCGAATGGGTCATAATATCGAAAAGGTTTTTTTGTTAAATCTGTATTTTTTTTAGATTGTTATAAATCTAACCTAACCTAACGTAACGGGTTCTATACGATGCCGTTTTAAACAATCCTGAAAAGTTTTCAGTTTCAGAAAATAAACCTTTCGATATTATGATTCATTCGATATTTTAATATATTCGATATTTTAACATTCGATATTCAGATGCGTACCCCGCTGAAAATGTTATCATTTAGAGAAACTTCAAGCGTCGCGAGCTCTTTACTCTTAGGCTAATTAAATAATGTATAACCCTGATTTAATTCCAATGTCCTAATTCCCCTCATAACAAATGGAAAAACTGATTTTTAATTACATGACCCCCTTCCACATGGAAGCGATTTGTCTTGAATAAGTAGGTGATATTATTAATTATTATGTATGAAAAAGCATCAATTACAATTACATTAGGTCTTGTTACGCGCGCTGCATTAACCTAATTGTATAATTTTACAATTAAATGATATAACTCGTTAATTTTCACTGAGTGTGGCAGATGTTTTGCCATTTTAAAGGTTAAAAAAACCTTATCACAACACAAAGCACTTCGAAATTAAACTCAATTGTGCACACCAAAGATAAGATTTCGAATGTTTTTGCACGTTGATTTCATCCAATATGCTTTTGATCGCGTAATATGGTAATGGCAGAGATGTGGGTGATGCTCATTTGTTTACAAGCGTGTGAATTAGCTGATGCACTTGAGTTTAATTGTATATTATTCATTGATTCATCGTAGGCATTGACAAATAAAGACTAAGTAAAAAAAAAACAGAAGCAGAACTTAAGGGCTGTTTCACCATCCATTGATTAATTTTATTTGACGCATAAATGTGATGCCGTCTCTGTTTATTCGAACAAACAAGCAGAGACGGCATCACATTTATCCGTCAAATAAAATTAGTCAATGGATGGTGAAACAGCCCCTTAATACCTATAATAGGTACTCTGAAAGCGCGCCTAGAGCGTTTTCAGATTATCCAATCTGATATCGGTATCGGACGTCGATACGATATCGGAACAAGTAAAATATATGAAATGTGATCCGTTATCGAATCCGATAGTAATCTGAAAAACAGGTAGGTACATTTTTCATATATTTTACTTACCCCGATATCGGTATCGGACGCCGATACGATACCGGGGCAAGTAAAATGTACGATATATGATCCGTTATCGAATCGGATAATCTGAAAGACAGGTACGTTACATATTTCATACATTTTACTTGCCCCGATATTGGTATTGGCGTCCGATATCGATGTCGGATAGGATACTCAAAGCGATGCTCAAAGCGTGGTAGCCTAGGGGTTGGACCTATGGTCTCTTAAGCAGAATGGCGTGGGATCATTCAGGCTCTGCGTTTTTCGGAATTTATGTACGAAATTATATTCGAAACTGAAAATAGGGTTCGTAAAATACTTGCTATTACCAATTAAAGTCTTAAATTTAACAGCGAACATTGCACGCGATGCTGGAAAAGTTAAGCGATTAGCATTCAGAATCAAGCGAAGCTGAAGTACGAAAATACTTGTTACTTTTACACAACTTGGCAACGTTTTGCAGTTTGTAATTTATTCATAACCAGTGCCGCAGAATACTGTACTAATATATAATGTGTCAGTACAGTTATTTGTTGATTTTGTGCATAATGTGAGATATTCAAATAATCAATCATTTTGTAATCTACTGCAAAGTTATTAACGAATAAAATAATTGATAAAAATAATAGGCTGATTGAACACACATACAGAAACACAAGCTAAATATCTACATACTTTTCTTGGCTATAGCGGCTGACTATGCTGCTTTGGACCACGTCATCCCCAACCAATCCATCCAAAAACGTTAGTCGATTGGGTGCGCCAATCGTGAGCTATCTTCTCGACTGGTAGATACCACAGGGGATCGGCAGGCTGGTGCTTACCTTGCACAACGCATCAGCCTAGCTATCCAGAGAGGTAATGCTGCCAACTTACTATTTACAAAACTTATACTAAATAAAAAATGTCTTCGACCCTGCTGCTTTGGGGGGCCGTTCTTAGGAGGCTGGCAGGCTGCCCCAAAGCAGCAGGCTCGAAGACATTTTTTATTTAGTATAAGTTTTGTAAATAGTAAGTAGGTGTGTTTTTTTTTGTATATGTGTTTGTCTGTGCTTTTCTGTTATGAAATAAAATATTTAGTAATCGTGCCTTGTGGGTGACGATGATACATATACCTACGACGTTTTAAAAAACATAGATTTCGTTAAGCAAGAATTTTACGATATTTAAATTAAATAAAATATACGCAAGCCATATGAAATAGATCAATACAAAATTAAATAATGGTTCACATAAACACCGAATTAATCACAACTCTGTCATGCCTCAATTGAATTATATCAATGTCATTTCACTCATTTCAAGCATTCAAATAGATTCACTTTACCTCATGATTTGGTATCTGTAAATTGGGAACGAAAGCCAAACCATTATACCAACACAACCTTACACTAAAGCAATAAAAGTGAAAATCATTTGATACTTTTTGTGGAAAAGCAGTACAATTAAATGGGACGTTTTGCTAGAAACGAAAACTATTATGGCTGTATGGTCACGTACCACAGCCTTTTATATTAAAAATTTTTAGTGGTTTTAGTCACCCTGCAGCGTCCATAGATAATCTAGAGAATGGGTGTCATTTTCGGTTTACTTTTTAAATTTTGTCGGAAAGTAGACTAAGAAAACGAGTAAATATTTTTACGCGATGATTGTTTACGGGTATAAATGAGAGTTTTGAATAAGGGCTAAAGTTTAGAATCTAAACATTCTTTTATTTTAAAATAAACATAAATAAAATAAATAACAGGGAATAATTGACACCAAATAGTCTCAAACTAAGCAAAGCTTTAAACATAGGTAAGTAGTGAATAGGTCTCTAACTAATGAATAAAAATACTTTAAAAATATGAAACATCCAAAACTTAATAACAAACATTCGTACGAGTAGGTAATTCTCTTATTTAAATTCACAAAAAAAATAATCGCCAAACTACAAACCTTACGTTTTTAAGGAATTACAAATGCTTTCTCCATATAAGCGGAGACGTTCTCGTACAAAAAACAGAGTTCTCACCATAATATTTACACTTACGTTACCATTAACTACATTCCTTCAAAATTTAAGTACCTAGTTAAGTATTAAAATATTAACAAGGTGCAGTGCTTTTGCATTTCCTGTTGGAGATCGTAAAAGAACAAAAGACAGAGACAATGGCAGCATTTCACCCGCTTTCCCAACAAATGCAGTAATTATTGAAGAAAGTAACGAACCTCATAACTTATAATTAAAAGCAAACCCGTGTTCAAGTAACATACTTAGAGGTAAGCTTTGGATTCCTGCGATTTCTTTTGATACTTTTCATGACATCACGACACGTGACGGGTAAGGTTTAGAATTTTTTCAGAACGTTTTTTTTTTTTCAATTACTTTGCGGTTTTCTTTAATAATGAGCAAGTCACACTATTTAAAATTTTAAAGCTTTATTTATTTAATTATTAAATTATTTACATTATAATAATAGATGTTCTAGTTTTGTAAGTTAATCCATAATGCCCTGCAGGGCACCCAATCAGCCTGGATCTAAATATTACTACATTTATTTTTTAGATTTATTCACATGGATTTATTAATCCATATTAGTGCAACCTTTATTAATGGTTACTAGTTATATAGTGCACGATTTATTTACATTTCTTGAATAGGCGAGTGACTCTTCATGCCATCAAATTGGTTATATTATTTTCGGTTTCTAAAGCAACTTTCTCACCATTATTGCTGACTTTATCCGGTGTTCGCACCAATAAAAAGCAAGTGAGTGCCTAATTTGCTTAATCCATAACTGATATGGGCTGGTTTTTAGTCAAATCATCGTCATTATAAACATCATCAAGCATGAGAAGATTTTTAAGCTCGGAAGTAGGCGTGGGGTTTCGAAGGGAGCGGGAAATTGAAAAAAGTTTATGCTTTTGATCCAACAGTGGACGACCTACGGTTGAGATGATGATGATGATGATGATGATGGTCACGGACATGCTATATATAGTAGGTATACCTACTACGTTGGCAAAACATGTTCTTAAAGACAGTAATTACACTTTTGTGCCACATCCAAACACACACAATGTTAAGCTTAAAAACAAAGTAAACAATGACTGTACGCGAATAAATAACTACGATTACCCTCATCCTGTAATCATAAACAATCAAGTAATCAGTAATTATAAGTCATTGTAGTAAATATTAATTTGTTTTTCTTATATCACATTGCGTGGCGTATGGCAAATTGGCAATAGCCATGTCCGAGTAACACTTTGCAAAAGTTAAGCAACTTTGACCCAAGTCAGGTTTTCGATGGGTGACCTTGGTAAAAAGATATAAACATCACTGCGCTTGCATTGTGAGATTGCAAAAAGTTTATTGTTACATGGGTGATAATGGCAATGGAATGATCATTATTTAATGCTAATGAGTAAGTTTACGTTTAAATATTTTTCATTAAGTTGCTAAATAGACCTTTTTCATTCATATTTCCTATTCTAGCAAGAATAAAAACTACAGCAGTAATTAGTCCCTTTTGACCGATAAAAAAAAAAACGGAAAAGAAATAATTCGTGGAAATGTTTTTAAATTCACTTTTTAAATATTGTTAATAATAACGACTAACGATTCACTAGACTCTCTGTTTAAATTGCTTAAAAGAAGTCCTATGCGATTGATTCATATTATTTTTTAAAATGAAATCCGATTCATTTATTAAATTTACGACGGAGCTTATTTCTGTATGTACAATGACAGCTTCTTGTTTGAACCCAATCACATTATTTAGACCTCGTTAAAAAGAATGCAAGCGGATCCAGGCAAAGGTCATCATGACGCAATCAACTCCTTCCAGCATATATTTCACCACCCACAAATTAATACTTTTACTAGAAAGTCATCGCAAATCGAACCTTTTGTCAGTTTAGCCTGAAGCTTACTCGTCACAGACAGAAAGGCCAGAGAAATTGAATCACTCATTCATTAGACACTGCGATGAGCGCTTAATTATAAAGCGTGGGTTGTATTGTTTATGGTATAAAAGTGAGATGTTAAATGTCAGGTGCAAGTTTGTGGCAAGTGGAAGTGCTCCGCCTACTCAATGATGAGAAAAGCAGTAGTGAAATGCTTGTGGGCAGTGTATTTTTGCTCAATTAATTACATGATATGGTTAGACTAATTTATGTAGCTAGTATTGTCATACTATGAGGCTGCCAATAAGTGTTATTACCATAGGAAGAAATAAATTTCAGCTTTTATAAACTGGACAGAAGCAGAAAAGAACCCGTGGTTTGTGTTTCTAGTCAAAATAAACGGACTTTTATTGGCTATAGAGAAATAGAGTATCATTGAATCAGTGAGCTTAAGACATCGTATGCACTTATTGTTAAGCAGGTGAGATAGGAGACCAAACCCTGGTTAGTTAACAATGTTTTGGGTTAATCTCTGACCCTTATTCTTAGAAGCAACGCAAATCGGCGGCTACTGCAACACGTGCACTGCGCGCCACCGTTTGATGTCAAGCTAAACTAGATTTAAGATGTGAGTTATGCATCTCAATATCATTTAATAAGAGTTAGTCTTACTATAGTTTCATGTTCAAAATGTGCATTACTTAACAGTCTTCACCAATACTTCCCAAAATCCTCCAAAGAGGAGTTCCCACGGTGATGAAGTTCTGTAATAATCAGTAATCGGTATAAATATCATATAATCTTCAAAGTGTACTTTTACATTTCCTAAACGCCTGGGTCCTTGATCGATGACCTATGCGCGGGCGCATTTGAATGTGATACAATCTGCGCGGGAGATCGCGACGTGACGCGCGTGACGCTTCTTCGTGACCCGGGAAAGGGCTTTGTTGGAAAAAAGTGATGCGACAGTTGAATTGGTAGGTGAAGAAACTGTTGTTAGTCTCAGCATAACTAAAAAAAACGATAAATTCATAAACTGATGTGAAATTGAATTCATTGCTTTTTGATTGCTTATTTGATGATCAGTTAATCTAAGAGTCATTGTAAAATTATTAAATTATATTATAAAAACTACGTACCTATTATTAGGGCGCAAAAATCCGCACCTACCTAATGATTTTTATTTTCAGGGTAATAAATATGCGTAATGCACGCTAAATAAAGCGTGTATCAGTAAGTTTTGGGAAACATTAGATTTGGGACATATTTCACTCCAGGAATAGCATATTTGAAGAAGTAAAAAAAACGGGACAATAAATAAAAAAAAATCTGTAAAGAACTTATTTATAAGCAAAACCGCGTAACTCTAAAAATAGGTCTTATTCAGCGGATATCTACCTAAGCACGATGCTCTAGCGTCGTATGATGGACGTCAAACGCAACAATAGATTTACTTTCTTCGATAGTCAGGTTGGGTTGATAACAGTTCCGGAAAAGGTAACACAGTCGTTTCTTGCTACATTTGTGTCATAAACATATTTTATAATGACGTTTACGGTAGTACTTATTCTTATCAGTTGAAAAGTCGCCTGATAAGGAGTAAGTGGTTGTGCTTTGCCGGTTTCGCCTACTTAAGCTCTGGCTTCTAAATGCACGTATGTGTACCTAAGCATATTATTAGCAATAAGGCGATTCAATAAGGTTAATTGTTGTTCAACTTTACAGAAGAAAACTCTCATGGGTTTTAGGAATTATATTTGTAGATTTATAAATTACATCTAATCTATAATATATTCTCTCATTCCGAGAGGAGGCCTGTGCCCAGCAGTGGGACGTATATAGGCTGAGATGATGATATAATATTTGTTTCTTCACACCATTTTTGTTCTCATATTTTTATCCGTCTTAAATAATTTTTCATTTTTGTATAATTTACATTTACGTCGTCTCTGTGAACAAAAGAGAAGCAATATTCCGCAAATACGATGAAATTGAAATTTATTTGATTCAAAAATTCTCTTTTCGTTAAGTAAAAACACCAAATGATTATTGAATTTTTAACGATAAGACACTGTTAAATTTTACAGTTGAGGTGCTTTGAAATAAACAGGATTATACATATCAGGAGCTGGTTATTACGCATGGCTGCACAACCGGGTGTAAACATTTTTCATCGGAATCTTTGATTCAACTTATTACTGTCACAACTTTGATGACGCTTTGTACACTGATTAAAGTATGAAGAAAGATTTGTCAACCACAATTAAAAAAAATCAAAAAAATTTTTGCAAAGTAACCTAAAGTAGGTACCATTTGTTTAATTATTCTGGATTACGTTTAATACAATAAGATAGGACTAAAGATGCGATATGCCTTAGTTTGATTTATTTAAAAAAACACGAATTGGAATGATTGAAGATTATGCTCACCCTACTTTGTTTTTAGTTTGATTGTCTTTGACATTATTACTCATAATATTTCTATTAGTATTTAAAGAGGTTGGAGATTAAAAAGTAGAGTGACCCTGATATTAAGTTCAAAATATTTTTTTAACAAAATAAATCAATAACCATCAATTCAGTGTTTATTAAATTTAATGAAAAAACCGGATAAGTCGTCTTAAATCGAGTTTAGCTGGACATGTTTCGCGCGGTCCAGAGCGGCGGCGCGCAGTGCGCGATTTGCAGCAGTCGCTGAGTCGCGTGGCTATGAATTAGTCCGAAACATATGAAGCTAAACTCTATTTAAGACGCGGTATTTTTGTGTTCAAATATAGTCAGTTATAACTTATAACCAATTTCGCTTAACGTGTTGATCTTAAAAGTCAGTTCAAAGTTGCTTATTAAATGCAAAGCTAAGTGTGTAGCAACTTATTACCAGGGATTAGAAACTATTACTTTGTAAGTGAGAACTGGAGCACTCCATTGTTTGGTTCGTTATCATTTCTCCAGCTAATAGAGCTTCCTATTTTTTATCGGGTTCTTACTTTCTATAGTAACATCACTCTTTAAACGAATAAATAAATGCGTTTAGTTGAATAAGACCTTTCTTAAGTAACAAAAAGGTGTTTCTAATTGGATTTTATATTACTTAGCGGCTGCAACTTTCTTTTTTAGACTTCAGTAAAAAGTTTTACGCAAATACTTCCAGAAATCGTTAAATTTGTAACAGTATTCTCAAAAAAGCTCTAGTAATAAGAGCACACGAAGCCTCTTAAGCAGACAGTCATGGGTTCGAACCTGGATTCATACCTTTAAGTTTTTCGGAGTTTAGTGAGAAATTACGGGTCTCTATTGTATTCCATAACATTTAAACTCCGATTTTAACAATCCATAACGTTATTCGTCATAATTTTTGCAAGTCATATTATCTTAAGTCATAATTTTAAACAGTATAAAGTGGAGTTCCGATTTTCGCAGGTCATAATTATTGTTAGTCATAAAATTGGTTAGTCAAAATATTTGATGTCCATATAGTATGCCATTCCATAATTTTAAAGGCAATAAACTATTTTAGTATAATCGTTATAAGGTCTATTTTCACAGATCATAGTGATTTATAGCCTCCTGATAAGTTAGACATAACATTTTTAACGTTATAATTTTAAAGGCAATAAACTATTTTAGTCTAATTGTTATAAGGTCTATTTTCACAAGTCATAATGATTGATATAAAAAGGTATTGAATTATTCGTATCACTTTTCTTGTGTACGAGTCGTAGTTCTAAGCTATCTAAACCTATTTCGAGTTTTTTAGTCCATAGCGTTTCCGGGCTGCTATAAAAAAATACCTAACATCGAAGGCTAAGGCGGGAGCTACGCTCCGCTTCGCTCCCGCCTTAGCCTTCTAAACCTAACCTATCCGAGTCGCTTCTGCTCCGAAACGTCTTGCTCGCTCGCTTCGCTCGCTCGCACAAATCAAATTGTTCTCAAATCAAAGCGTTTCCGGGCTGCTATAAAAAAATACCTAACATCGAAGGCTAAGGCGGGAGCTACGCTCCGCTTCGCTCCCGCCTTAGCCTTCTAAACCTAACCTATCCGAGTCGCTTCTGCTCCGAAACGTCTTGCTCGCTCGCTTCGCTCGCTCGCACAAATCAAATTGTTCTCGACGTAATTTCTATTAGTCATATCATCTAAAGTCGTAGATGAATTAGCACTTTCAAATGTTTTTTTTTATATTCGACTGGATGGCAAACGAGCAAGTGGGTCTCCTGATGGTAAGAGATCACCACCGCCCTTAAACATCTGCAACACCAGGGGTATTGCAAATGCGTTGCCCTCCTAGAGGCTTAAGATGGGATACCTCAAGTGCCAGTAATTTCAACGACTGTCTTACTCTCCACGCCGAAACACAACAGTGCAAGCACTGCTGCTTCACGGCAGGATTAGCGAGCAAGATGGTGATAGCAAGCAATCCGGGCGAACCTTACACTAGGTCCTACCACCTGCAAAAATAAGACCAGCGCTGGGAATGTATGCCTGGAAAAGTTTCTGAGTATTTATCTTTATGCCTATCAATATTATGGATTTGGTTTCTTAGACCTTAGACACTTTAGGGATTAAAACGATATGAGTAATAACCATTAGTACGGTGAAATATATGGCTTAAGCTATTTCTGAATAATTATTGTTATTTCTTTGAACGTTATGGTTAAAAATGTATGACTTTTGTGATTATAGAATTTAATATTATGTGCCATTAATATTAGAGCTAATAAGCATTATACTGAACAAAAATTATGACTAGTGATGTTTATGTTTATAAATTATATGGATATCAATTTCTGACCATCGAAATTCGGAACAAAAAATGTATGGAAAACAAAGGGATCCCAGAAATTACATTTCAAAATTAGCATAGTAGTACCTACTAAGTAAGTGTATCTCTTACTACCTAAAGTATCAAAATTCTCTAGGTTGGCCACGCATCTGCAATACCAGGGGTATGTTTATTGGCGGTGGTGATCCCTCACCATCAGGAGACCCACTTACTCATTTGCCATCCAGTCGAATGAAAAAAATAAAATAAAAAAAGACCAGTTTTGGCCCTAGAATTAACTTCGTCGACTGTATTGTATACTATCATATCATATGCATGACTTACTAAAGCTACATATATTTAGGTAAATCTTGATACCGTAGTCGTTTAACATAAAGCACCTAAAAGGAGACGCACTAATTAACCATAAACGGAAGCCGCACCGGATTGGTCAATTAACTGCCTGAGAACCAGGTATCGGGGTAATTGAATTCATTGCCAAGGTAAAAATCGGCTATTACACCATTGTGGCAAAACAACGGTATACCCTGAATACCTATTGTGCTAAACAAAGGAATGACAGGTCTTGCTTGGCTGCTCTACTGCATGTTCTTAAAGGAAATCAAAACGTTCCCGCGTCGCTCTAATAAAAGTCAATTTCAAAATTTTCTTCTGTAACGTAATTCAGTTTCCTGTATCTCTTTGTTTTATAGGCTCGTTGCTTTAAAAGTGCCGGGTTGAAATAACTTTCTTGTGTCACCGCGATTCGGAGAATATGCTCGCGATGTTAACGATTTGATTGAGTTGTCTTAATAGCACTCAATCTGTCAGATAACATTAACAGATTCCACTCTATAATTAGTTTAATATACGCGATAATTACGTCAACCAGATTAGTCTAGATTAAAACAACTTCCCAGAGCTCATCTCGTTTTAAGATGGAAAATTTGATACGATTGTTGAATTTTTTAACCACATATGAAGACAAAGCTCGGGTCAATGAATTCGCAGCTAACGGAGCTGTCAGCAAGCAAAACCTGTTTCAGACGCATTTAAACATAAAACAACTGATGACAGACCTCGATTACATTAATACCATTCTATACGACTCAAATTCCAAGAGAAACTGACATTCCGTCACATAGATAAGACATGTCACATTCGCAAGGTCTTTGGCCTGACACTACACTTCTGTAACTTCCACGCTTGCTGACATAATATTCAAAACAGAAGCACCAAATTGACACATGTCAGTAGCTACGTACGTAGCCTCGAGTACATAGTTCGCTTTTGCTTTCATTTGAACTGCTTCTCAAATTTCACATTCACTTTCGTCAATATCGATCACTGTGCAGCGATAACCATCAAGATCATTTAGAAGCTCGTCAAATATTAGACCGCCTTATCTATTCTCAATTAGTTTGTTCTTTTGTTTTTATTGTTTCACTAATAGAGTTCAGGTTAGATTGCAGCTGTTGTCGTTAGATACATTTGTATCTTTGTCTCCACACGTGCCCCCTTATGTCTAGGCTGTCACAATACTGTCGCCATCGTGACATTTGTTGACTAGTGAAAATCTTTGAAACATGTTTTCTCGATTTGCGTCCAGCGCATTTGAATATCAGCATGTTGGGTAGGAAAAGCCCGGATCTGGGGAAAGTTGTGTGACATTTCAATATGGGAAACTGTTGCTGTTGAAATAAATAATTGCAACTGTCAATTAGACAAATGTCGGTATAACTTCACTGAGCTGATCAAAACTGCTTAAAACGTTGGCCTGACGGTTTCTTTATTTATAATATTAGTCTTTAATAGTGTGTCTTTGTTTGTTTGTTTATACTAACTTTTTATTGTACAAAAAAGAAAAATAAATAGGTAGGTTACAAAAAGTGTGAAGTACAAAGGCGGACTTTGCACATTAGTCTCTCTTTATTTGACCATGATTCAATATTACATTACTTGATTTTTCTCTGCCTAAAATTGCAATACTTTCGATCAAAATATGAAAAAAGAAGTCCAAAACAATAGTCGCATTTGAAGATCGAGTAAAATGTAATTTCTCCACAATTATCAGATTCCTCCTATCATAACGAGTATTGTACAATTACAGACTTTCTCGCTTCGGTTGCAATAGCCGAGGTCATGTGTGCATGTCGTGCTGATCTATGCTAGCCGTTAAGGGATTATCACACTGTATAGGTAGGTACTGTACACGGTAATGAAAAGAGCTATGCTTAAGAGTGTCTTTGCAGAATTGACCCAGTAATGAAGAGACTTAAAGTTACCGCCAAGATCAGCAAATTTTATGCAGTAAGTGGCTATGGCACGAGGTGGCCGTGGTGGAACTTCAGGAGAATTAGGGACATTCTAGAGTGGCCTACCGCAAATTGTTACTTAAACTCCAATAAACTGGGTGACAATTTGGTAAAGATAGTAAAGTCATTAGAAGGTAGTAGACAAAAAACCGATCATCGTTGATAAACATTTTTGCGAGGGGGATACGTTATCTTTTGCATCAAACTTCAAGAACTTATCTCTAAAAAAACAAATCGCCTGTGTGACAATCTACTTAAGGCAGGTTATTGTTTACAGTAATACGGAATTCAGGCTAAGTACTTCCTGCGATCGATCCAGTTTTAAAGGAGGCCGCGTGTGGGCTTACTGTCATTTGTACATAAAAATGCATTTTACGTCCATAAAAAGTCAAATGAAACTTTGAAACAAACCTACAGAGAAGAAAATAAAATACAAAGAAATAGAACTAAACGCTGCTTCCAATTTTCTCAAAAGTGATCGAAAAAGTTATTCATAAATCCATATATGACTATTTTGAGACTAAAAACCTATTTGCACAAGAACAGAAAGGATTCCGTAAAGATAAGTCAATAAATATGGTTATTTTTGATTTAATACAAAAAGTAATAATAAGTGTTGATAAAAGGGTTCCAGTTTCGGCGTTATATATGGATATGACGAAGGCTTTTGACTTTGTAGATCACGATATACTGTTGGATAAGTTGTATACGTATGGTGTGCGAGGTAATGTGCACAATTTAATTAAATCTTATCTAAGTGGTCGTAAGCAAATAACGCAAATAAATAAACTGTGTATTAAAACTAAAACCGAGACAGTATATATATCGGAAATGAGACAAATTTACTATGGTGTACCACAGGGAAGTGTTTTAGGCCCGTTGCTATTTCTCATATATATAAATGATTTGCCGAAAGCAGTTGAGTTCCCTATGGTTCTTTTTGCTGATGACAGTACCGTGATTTTTACTGGTGAAAATGCAGAAACATATGAAAGTAATATAAACAGGACATTGGAAATTATAATTGAATGGCTACAAAGCAATAATTTAAGAATTAATCTCGAGAAAACCAAACTTATGACATTTAAACAAAGGACTAATAATGCACATAATCTACACATTTCTTATAAGGGACATAAAATTAATGAAACAGACATTGCAAAATTTTTAGGATTGAATCTCGATAATAAGCTTAGATGGAGTAACCAAATTGACATCATATGTAAGAAGTTAAATCAATTTTCATACGCTTTGTATAATTTAAGGAAAGTTGTAAATGAGTCTGTGATATTGATGGCTTACCACGCTTATGTTACATCAACATTGAGATATGCGGTCATATTCTGGGCTAATTCAAGTGACAGAGAAATAGCATTTAAGGCTCAGAAAAGGTGCATTAGGGCCCTATGTGGGCTCCATTATCTTGAATCATGTAAACCTTATTTCCAGAAACTACGTATATTAACCCTACCTTGTTTGTATATATTTGAAGTGGTCATTTTTGTGAGATGTAATTTGCACTTATTCTGTAAATTCAAGAGTGTTCGCCTTCAGAATAAAATAAAGGCTATGTCTGGTAAAACTGCACTGTTTCGGAAGAGTTTATTGGGAATGGGACCCAAAATCTATAACAAAGTACCGGAAAATATCAATTATATAGGAAATTTATCTACTTTCAAAAAAGCTCTGTGTAACTTTCTATTAACAAAAGCCTATTATACTGTAAATGAATTTTTAACAGAATGAGATTAATGAGAATAATGTAAACTTTGCTTTTGAAAAGCACAATTGAAATTTGTATGCCTTGCGGCGGAACACAGTGATACCTACTTCAGATAAAATTTAAGATCTTTTGTATAATGTCATATAACCTGTGTTAAACAAATAAATATTATTATTATTATTATTAAAATGTATTCTCCTCTATGTGCAAATTCAAGCAATTTTTCTAATATCTTTGGCAGAGATCTAGTTCCAGCAGTGGACGTTTTTTAGCTAGTAGGGCATAAGGACCTAAAATCCGTTCCAAACTTGACCATATCCGAGAGCCATACGAGCTAGCATACTCGTAAGTTAACTAACTTTTAAATCCTTGTGTTAGGTAAGCGTATAAGGCAAATCCCTTAGCATAGTACCCGTAATCCGATGACCTTTTGTTTGTTTGCCTTGCGTGAAAGTCATCACAAACAGTCTTTGTATGAACAATGTTCTAGTCGATCAAAGAAAGTTTCTCTTACTTATATTGGGTAACCGCCTCGTCATATCGTTGTAATTCCATTCATACGGAGCCAAATGAACTGGTTAATTGAACACCACATCAGGTCCTTATCTGTCCTCTTTCAATCATCTATCACACTAATACGCTTCGACTAAACAAAAGCGACGACTAATTTGCTTGTCAGTGCAAAATAATCAACAACGATCTAGAAGCACTATCATTTCTACCAACCCAATCTAAACACGACCATACTCCTCAACTTTAAGCATCAGAATCTACCACCAAGCTATGAATCAAACGAAGCTCGTTTGTGATTTCCGAAACCGTTTTTCGATTGGTTAAGATCGAAATTGGACTCTGATGCTCATTAAGATAAGCTATATTTTAGTTGTGCTTATGTCTAGTGGCTTCCTAGTGTATGGGAGACAATTCGCCGATCGCCCGAGGTGCAACTCATTAAGAATACTTTCGCTCTCATGACGTGCGATACTCGTTCTTTTGTCGTTGAGAGCATCTAGCTCAATGTAAACAAGTTCACACGACGTTGCTGCTTGGCCGTAATTTCCTGCGCACAAATTAATATTTCGAAATCCATATAAAGGGTGGGAATTTCAGATATAAGCAGTGACAGGATGTCATATCGCTAACTACTAACTTTCATGAGATTTTAACTTGTACTTTTATAGTTTTTTGTACAATAAATTTGTCAACAATGGAATGTCATCTCACTTGTTGCAATACCAATGAAAATAATAATATCATACTCGTTTTTACTCTTGAAGATCCCTAGGTCGTATGGAAGGAAGAAGGGTCGTATGGGAGCATGGAAACCAATTCCATTTAAATCTTAAAACAACCATCATGAATCAAAACAAAGTTCAATAGTCTCATTTCTATCCGTATTGTCAATTTCAGTTCGACTAATCACTTCGAATACGTCGTATAAATTCAAATAATAGCCATTCGGAGTGATCAAAGGAACAGTTGCGCAGGAGTCACGATCGATGCTATCTTCGGTACAAGAAAGTTGACGCGCGATCGTCTACTATTTGAGATGGGGTTCGGTAACCCTAAAAAAATACTCAAATATCTAAATAGAGACGGTTTTTACCTACCACTAAAACCTTAAACTTTTAAAATGTCCGAGAGGATTCAGCAGTGAAACTTTAACGCGGCCCACTAAGATAGGCAATACCATAGCAGGTATGAAAATCTGGTTTACCAATGAACTTTTAGGAAATTTAATGCTCGACAATTTTGTCATACACATATTCGTACAACTAGACTACTACTAAAAACTACCACAAAGCGAAAAATAAAAAAAGATATGAAGTTAACTTTACTGCTACGATTGAACCCGGGACGGTTTGTAGTCAGGTTCTTTACCCATTAGTCTACCTGGCCGTCAACACGCATGATGAACTATAAACTTCCATAGCAGTAGCAGTTGCACGTAAGAGTACTACAATCATACGTGCAAGACAGTTTAGTCTATGCTTCATGTGATTTCAAGCATAACATCGTACCTATGGAAGTAATATACACAGATCTCGCGCAAAGGGCAACGACAAACAGCCAAAACACAAACACTGATAGGGAAAATAGTACTGTAACTAATCTTAACTATAAATTTGTCAAAAGGGACCATTTGTTGTTTGGTCAACCTTTCACACTGATTTCGAATCACGCGCTGCCTGACCTTAGCCATGATAAATCTGTATCAATGTACCATTATTTGGTCCGTACTTTCACTGATCTCTGCCGCGGTTTACCCAAAATCGTCTCCTTTTACAGCCCGGTGAAAGGTACAGTTTAGTACCCACCTATGACCTTTATGGTACAAGGCACAAGAGAGACATGATGCAGTCAATTCTGCTACAGATCTAGTGATGTTTTCCTATCGTATTTTATCACAGAAGTTCGTATTTATCTTGTTTTCTCAATTAGCTTTAGTAAACTTCAGTTAGCTAACTGAGAAAGCAGATAAATACTTACTTTTCTGACAAAATATAATGGCAACTTATTATTTACTACGTCTGTATGTATGTTTTAGATACAAAAACCGTTTCCTTTTTTTAATGGAGACCCCCTTCTTTTATTTCTTTCTCTGTAACGGTTAAACATACAAGCCTCAAACTTGGAATGATAATAGAGTTGATAATACTTGCCTATTTTTTCTGCATACCAATAAATAATCAAAACCAGTCAAGCATGAGTCGGGCTTAGGGAAAACTTTAAATTAATAAAAAGTAAAATTAAAAATTTTGAAAAAACCCACGACGGTTCTTAAGGAAAAAGGTTTAAATAATTTTTATAAACATCCCCCGACTAAAATGATTACAAACGCAAAAACATCCGTCGGGGGCTGCCATTACCTGCACCGATATGAACTTATATTTTGCAATTGTATGAGTTTGTTGAGTTTGTATTTTGCAATTGTGTGTGTTGTTATAATTGTGTGAGGAATGTACCTACTTTATGAGACAAAAATATTCACCGTAAGTAGTTTTCTTAACATTGTAACTGAAATAACATTGGATTACTCACCCCGAAATGAAGTAATGTTCTGTAGTTGTATGAATTTGTGATTAATTAAAATTGTATTTGGAATGCACTATGAGAGAGCTAGTTGTTTGTAGTAACTTTTCTTAACATTTTAATTGAAATATAACAGAGAGATGACAATGGCAGCCCCCGACGGATGTTTTTGCGTTTGTAATCATTTTAGTCGGGGGATGTTTATAAAAATTATTTAAACCTTTTTCTTTAAGAACCGTCGTGGGTTTTTTCAAAATTTTTAATTTTACTTTTTATTTTAAACTTTTTAAAGAAATAATTCATCTGACTTAAATATTTTATGTAAAATGAAAGGCTAATATTCACAACACTTACTTACATGCTCATAAATAACGCTTTAGTTTTAAAAAGGTTTTCAAACGCTAGGAAAAGCCAAGTGGCTATATGAGGCTGCGTTCCCACCAGAGATGTGCGAGGATGTGTTGCGAGGAATGTGTTTTTTATGAACCAATAGAAACGTTTCATATCCCCTATCCTGGTACTCATCTCTGGTGGAAGCTGAGCGGAGCGAAGCAAGGAAAATTAAATGTTTCTATTGGTTCATAAAAAACACATTCCTCGCAACACATCCTCGCACATCGCTGGTGGAAACGGAGCCTGAGCCCTGACTTTATAAAAAAAAAAAAATTAATGCTTGATTGCTTTGAATGTTGTATGCTTTTTCTTTTGCTTGAAATAAATAGCTTAATTTTTTTTTATTGACATGTCATACGAACAGATTTAAATATGAAACGGCCAAGCCATACTTTTTAAGCCAAAATAGGTATGTATAGGATTAGTAAGTAAGATCAGGCTTCAGGGGCTTAGCCTAAAATTTTACTAGTATTTCTGCAATCCCTGACCCCATTAACTAGGATTGGAGGTTTTAAGTCACATTTTTTTTATTTAAAATGTGCAATTCTCAATCAGCGTACAATAATTTAGCTTTCTTGGAACTTTCGGGAAGAGGAAACAACCCTAGCTACAGCATCAGGTACTTAGTTTATGGGGATATAATGTATTATCATTGCAATTGAATAATCGTGCAAAGTTTTATGCATTTATGCTATCAACCATCGAGGAGTTCTTTTGTGGGAAGACGACCCTAGCTGCAACATCAAGTTGTGTCTATTCTATCATATAAACAGTGCCAATAAAATTTAATAGGTAATTCTGTTAAATTCCGCGCCTGTGTCGTAAACTATTGAAGAGTTTCTTTCTGTGGAGACGACCCTGGCTACATAACCTGAATGTCACTACCAGATTATTGTATTGTTACCAGATTTACATAAGTGTGCCAAATTTCAAGTCAATACGATAGCTGAAAGTGTGGCAAACTTAACTTGCAAGACCCTAATATGCATACAAACATACATATGTATAATGTTATTTACATAGGTACCTACTTACATTGCAGGTCAATTAATAAAAGCTAGTATCAAGTTGAAACGGTATGAAAATAGGTAGGTAGTGCCCCGTCTTCATTTTTGTTCGTCTTGGCGGAGGCACTGCCGTGCACCCACCTTTATATACATGTGAAGTGAACGCCTTTCGAAAACTATTAAAGACAGTCATCAAACCCCTTAAAGAGACCCACATCAAAGACAGTCAAACCTTTCTAGAGATAAATGGAAAATGTTTACTCTAGCGCCCCCTTGCGGGTTAATACTATAACACCTATCTAAGAACCATCTTAGATAAACATCAAATCTATTACGGAAAACTACATTAAAAACAGTCAATCCATTCTGAAGATAATTGGTAACATTCGGTGGTCATTTTTCGAGTGAAAAATGATTACTGTAGCGCCCCCTAGCGGATAAACGCCATAACACCTATCTAAGAACCACCGTCGATAAATTACAAATCCATTACAGAAAACCGCATCTAAATCAGTCAAACCGTTCTGGAGATAAACGTGAACATTCGTTTGCGCACAAACAAACAAACAAACAAACAAACAAACAACCTCTCACCCTAAACGCATATACCTTCTCCGTTCCGTCGTGGGTAAAAACAGTAGTTTCTTCGCATAGGGCCCCCTCACCTCGTTAGATTTAATTTTTATTAGCGGCAATAGAAATAAATATAGTGTGTACATTTCAGTCAGACAGACAGGCAGACACAGATAGCGACAGCAACCGTAATAGGGATCCATTTGTCATCCTCCGCGTACGGAGCCCTAAAAATACCATCAAGAAAACGCTCTTCTCTTAACACTTGTAAAGTGTGGAACCAGCATGTTCCTTGCGATATGCAAATACAACATATGGCGCTACACGCTTTCTATTGTTATTAATCGTCAACGTTAAAGAGTGATTCGTCTTCATTTGTCTCAGATGAAGCCAGCCATAGCTTGCTTGATGTACCGCGCACACAGATGTTCTGTTATTATGCTGTCAGTTTTGATCAGTCTTAGGCCTGGTTGAGGAGTAACGTAGGTTTCCATCGTTAGAAATCAGCAGTGTTGATTCAATACCTACCACAGCACTAGCCGTCAAGGATATCTTTAGGATACAGAAAGTTATACAAATCAAAACAAATCTATAAAATTTTAATCACGTTAGCAATGAAGAAGTTATTAACAAAGATCTGATAAAATTTTTAGAAGATATCTCGATGTGTAAAATGGCGATAAATGACGAGTAGAACCAATCCCAAAGGATCGACTTTCCGTGATTTATTATGAGTGTGAACGACAGAGTTACCTTCTCATAAAATAAAGCATGTGTCCAATCGTGGGACGTATACATACGAACTGGTCCATATGAATTAATCGCAGTTGCTTCTTCTACAAATAATCTGTTTATCGCTAAGCGGGAGCCGTTATAAATACTTCCCTTCCCAGGGTGCCAAACTATCTCCATGACTAATTTTTCGTTAGAATGAAAGAGTAACAAACAAAGAAACAAAAGTGAGTTATAAATGTAATATTAGTCGGATTACAACTTTGTCATGGTGCCGACAACATAAACATTCAATCAATGCAAACACACTGCATCCGTCATTTCTCCGGATGCATTAATCAAGATGCAAACGTTTCTAAAGGCCGTATTACGCAAAGCACCGCGCATTGCACCAAGATAACTGTTGGGAGATATTTGTTGAAATAATAAAAACTAAATAGTACTTTTTAATACTAGTTTAAAGAAATAAACAGGCATATAACCAATTAGCGACTGACTAGGAGACGTAAGAGATGCCTGCCGCCGAGAAGTAAATCAATGATGATCAGATTAGTGAAGAAGAAGATTATCGTGATTGGGTAGAGTCCTGGGTAAAATTACATGTAATCATTTTTAGGAAGTTAGGAAGCCAAAGTTAATAATTGGGGTGACATCATGTCTAAGTAAAAAGTGTATCAAGATATTTAATGTCACTCGGAGCTTTAACGGGCTATATTTTCATCATATTAATTATTTCTTGAATATACAACAGAGAAAATACGTGTCCATTGCATTATTTTTTGACACTGACGGGGGTTAAAGTTCGACTTAGATAAAGTTGAAAAGATGAAGCAAGGATGATAATACGCCATTTTAACAATAACTATATGGATGAGCTATCTGAGACCCTAAGAGACGATCAGGATTTTCTGTATCACAGAACAACAGCTTATTCTCGAACTCTGGTCTCCGTGGAAAAGTAAAAGAGGCTGCATCCTTATTCCGTGTGAATTTCAAAAGATTACTACTTAGTGCACTTCTGTGATTCTTAAGAACTATACCTGCCAAATTTTAAGTCATTAACTACGCTGTCTAACAGTCAGTAACTTTACTATTTTACATCTTTAAGCCATTCAAGAAGGCCAATGCCATCGACACACAATTCTATCAATACAATCTTAATCGCAAAACCAACCGTATGTTATTATAATGTCTTCAGGTCACCAGAGGCACAAATTTGTTCCATACCGCTGATTTAGACATCCATTCAACCACAGATAACATCATAATAGCCTGCTATTCAAATAAACACGAGCTTACAAAATACCCTTTCAGTCAAAAGAGCGTATTAAATCGTATACTCGTTTGTCGTATAATATACTCACTACAGATTTTGCATACCGTCACAATTACACAACATGCGCCTGACCTTCAAGGCATTGTCCGAAATCTCTTCACTATCCCACAATACTTTACGAGGTATATTTAGAAGCGCAAAGGGGCACTTAAGTATAGCTTACTTGCACATAAAGTTACAAAATTTCAAGAGGTTCGTAAATATAGTAAATGTCGGTAATTTTCAATTTTCGTCGAGTGCTGCTGCACCTTAGATTCCGAGCAATATTATTTTAACGTTTACGGTTAACGTTCATTTGCGAGCTCTTCAGTTGACACGTATTTTAAAGCTCACTGACTTAAGTAGGTACATTTTGTTGGCATCAACAGTGTAATAGTATTCATGTTTCTGTATACTGATCTGTTGATATTTGATGAATGTTTGGTAATATTTACTCAGTGACTAATTATATTAATTAATTTGAATCACAATTTTCTTTTTTGCTATCACGAATCTGTACTTTCAGCAAAAAGTAGGTAAGTTTCCTTAAAAATAATTTAGACATTTTGGGACGCAATGTTTTTAAGACTGGGTGCTAGAGTGAAGGCCTAGAACAGGGCGTTACTCGTAGAAATATAGGCAGACAATCGATGCGTTGGACCGACGATCTTAGAGTGGCTAGGAAGAACGGGTGCGAAGGGCACAAGATCCAAAATTGTATGAGGCTGAAGGACACTCAGCATTGAATGGATAGTGGTTGAAGAAGAGAGAGAGATAGTGTTTTCAAGACACTTTTCATTCATCCTATCTGCACGCAATTGTTCTTTGCAAATCGGAGTTTAAAATGAATTATGCAAACGTTTTTAGAAATATTGTAAGTGCAACTACTGGTTCCATAATGATATTTGCTACAAAAGTGATCTTGAAGTATGGAGTGGTTTTCGCATTTGCATTCGCCGGAACAACTTGAGCCAATTATGTGTTGTTTCTCTTTGATTTAGATCTGTGTTTTAAACAGGTTGTCTGTTGATAGAATAACTGTCATAAACATGTCTGCTTAGTTTCTAAAAAAACTGTTTACACAGGGTGCCTTTGAAACAAGGCTTTAAATGTAGGTCTTAGTAAAAAGCGTTAAGTGTTTCGTGAATCGAAATAGAAACTAGCGTGAGTTGGATTCATAAAACTATTTTTAAAATTTTCATAAGCAATGTGTTGTTGTTTCTGACTGTCGCTATACATCAAGGCGTGCTCTTAACAAGCCCAAGTGGTGAAACTATCAAACTATTCATAAATAACGACACCTAAGTTCTTGTTCTAGGTGCCGGGAAATATACTAAAGTCACCAGTTCCCGTCACCTGCTGAGCCTATGCATATTGATGGCTTATAAATTCAATATCGTAAATTATTATATGACACGTGCCGGTTTCTACTTCTAATATGAAATAAGCAAGTCCTTTTAATGGTACGGGTTCCATATTTGACGCTGATTTTCACTTCATATTAAAAGGAAAATAAATTTATTATTTAAAAAAAATTGACGTGTGAAAACTTGCAGAAGAAGAGTGGTTTCGCTTTGCATACGTCCGATCCGAAACCGATCCAGATCCGTGAAAATACGGTCCGGTAGACCAGTGTGTTTAGTAGTTTAGATAGATTCAATTTCCGTCATCCGATTTCACCATACAAAATAGTTACTTATGATTTCTCCGGTCCGTATTTTCATGGAAAAGATATTCCTGCTTAAGCCGTTAGCTATTAAGGCAGGATTGGCTCATAACCCGTGATCATAGGGCTGGTAAATACGTCGATACATCGGGAGAGTTTATAGAAGGTACGTTGTGTAGTGTAATTAAATGTAAATTATTAAAAACTATTAAAAGGAAAAGTTTTAATTACATTATTACTCTTAATCCAAAACCCACGTGTGGCAATAAATTTAAAACAACTCAATCCGAATCAGCAACATGTCAATTTTAACAGCATCAAATTCGAAGGGCCATGAAAGTAAAAGTAGAAGTTTTACAACCAGTCCAAATAAATATAAATTATACGTTCGCTTGAAAACTTGGAAATGATCGAATGTTAATAATGACAGCGTTGCGTGTCTGTCAAGTTCGAGTCGCGCCAGTTTTTAGAAGGCTTCGTTAAATGAAAATACGCAGTGATTCTGCAGAAATAAACAAAGTCTGCAGAAATTAGTTTTATTGAAATTTTTGCAACATAATTCACATTAGCTATAGACATTATTATTTAGACTAAGACTTTTGCGTGCCATATCATGGCGGAGCATACATTCATGTAACTAACTGCACCCACCTAACATGTACAAGTAACACCTGTGTTGTTCCAGCAAAATAAAATCATTTCATTTCATTTCAAATAAACTTAGTACACGACTTCGAATTCGATGGTTCAAAAGCTAATTGATCTAAGTGTCATTTTGTTACAAATTTGAAACAGCTGAAACTAAATATCTCAAAAATGACACGTGGATCATTTAGCCTTTTCAGCCGCGTCCTCTCTATCCACATTATACGCGTGAAACTTCTAAGACAACTTTTTTAACAGATGTAACGATTAAAACCTTGGTGTTATAATGTAAAATAATCAGTTTTGTTATTTTGTGAATTTGTTTGCGAATATAATGCAGATTCACAGGCACCCAACAGCTTGTGAGTTTATAACAGATCGACCATTGACGTAATGTGCTGCAACTGTAACTCGAACGATATCGCTCGCAGCGTGTAAATGAGTCTTCATTTTGTGAGGAATATTATTGAGAATAAATACTTATTACTGTTACTTTTACTAAAGTGAACCGATTAAGGGAAAGTTCAATCACTCGGCTGCAAAATATAAAAATGACATCATTTAAATTGAAAATGCATGTTGCACCATACACCGGTTGGCCAGGTTATATGTAACAGTGCAAAATTAACAATTAGGTTATTTTGATATTCACACGGACTTACTCCGCTTGCAGGGTTATTTATTTTACAACAATCAGTTATGCATTTATTTGCTTTTGCTGAAACCTATCTCTATGCCAAAAATCACGTCGATTCGTCGCTCCGTTTCGACGTGAAAGACGGACAAATATACAAACACACACACTTTCGCATTTAAAATATTAATACTGTGGATGGTCGATCGGATAGCCAAGTGGTTAGAGAACCGTCTATGAAGCTCGAGGTCCGGTTTACCCCCCGGTCTAGGCAAAGAAGTATTTGTAACTTTCTAACAAATTTTGGCCTTGAGTCTTAGACATTTAATATTCAAAAGTTTATTATATATGTTTCTCCGTTGCCTAGTGCTTACAGTAGGTTCAAATTTGGCTTAGTTTAGGACTAGTTCAGTTGTTGTCAGCTTGTCTCACAATATTTATTTTATTTTTATTTAGTTGCGGAAAACTGCTACTGGGGGGTTTTAGAGAACCGTCTATGAAGCTCGAGGTCCGGTTTACCCCCCGGTCTAGGCAAAGAAGTATTTGTAAC
The DNA here is from genome assembly GCA_037349165.1 of Choristoneura rosaceana. NCBI lineage: Eukaryota > Metazoa > Arthropoda > Insecta > Lepidoptera > Tortricidae > Choristoneura > Choristoneura rosaceana. The sequence continues at coordinate 3,926,620 of JAZBNJ010000019.1, forward strand.
TTTCTAACAAATTTTGGCCTTGAGTCTTAGACATTTAATATTCAAAAGTTTATTATATATGTTTCTCCGTTGCCTAGTGCTTACAGTAGGTTCAAATTTGGCTTAGTTTAGGACTAGTTCAGTTGTTGTCAGCTTGTCTCACAATATTTATTTTATTTTTATTTAGTTGCGGAAAACTGCTACTGGGGGGTTTTAAAAATACGTCACCTTTTGATGGAGTAACTTACTTTACCGGCCCTAAAAGATACTAACTAAAAGTAAAATAACGAAATCGTTTGACGATTGACTTAGGAACCTAAATAATTATATAGACAAAATGTAACGGTATTTTTAATTCTGTCATCAACTTATATTACTCATTTGCATGACCATATTTAACTTTCTTCGTGTCACAACTAACACCTCGGGTGTTTATCATTATGAATAACTGGAATATGATGAACCGTTAGTAAATATTTACTAACAACAGCAATATTGATGTTTGAATACGGCAATCCTATTAATATTATAAATGCGAAAGTTTGTGCGTTTGTCTCTACTTCACGCTAAAACAGCTGAACGGATTGAAATAAATTTTACAGACGGTAGGACCTTGTGCAAGGTCCGGCCGGATTGCTACCACCATCTTGCTAGCTAATCCTGCCGTGAAGCAGCAGTGCTTGCACTGTTGTATTTCGGCGTGGAGAGTAAGACAGCCGGTTCTAGTAATTGCTGCACCATTGTGTTATTCAGTGATAAATATTGATGTTTAGTGAACTCTACCTAATAAATATTAATTTGCATCTTTCTGCATCTTTTACCGTATATCATGGGGAGTGATCGGATGAATTATTCGGATTGTTGGCTGCAGCTAGGTTTCAATACAATACAATACAAGTACTCTTTATTGTACACCAGATATAATAAGCGATACAGAAAACAGGGGTTTCACTACCGTACTTCGCGCAGGTGTCAGTCATTTCATCCTCACTTTAATGATTGGCAATCTAGCACTGTCCGTTTTAAGCGAAACTTTTTTCCACGCACAACTAAAATATAGAACCAGCTTCCTGGGACAGTGTTTCCGGAGGGGTACAGCTTAGGGATCTTTAAAAAACGAGCCTAGTCTCTCAAAGGGCCGGCAACGCACCTGTGATACCCCTAGTGTTATTGTCGATTGCTTTCCATCAGGTGACCCGCATGCTCGTTTGCCCCCTCTTATATAAAAAAACATGTCTAAAAATAAAACTTAAAAAATTCAACTCTCAATAATAAGTCAGGAACAGTAAGACTACTTTCGATCTTTTCTAAAGATATTTTTCAAAATGAGTGTGTTCACGATGGATGAAACTGCTTTATCCGAATTACTACCACTATTTTGTTACTACCGCTACTATTTTTTTTTACATTATACTGTTAACTTTTATGTAATACTAGCTTATGCCCGTGACTTCGTCTGCGCGGATCTAGGTTATCGCGCGGTGGCGCCCTCCAACGGAATAAAAGGTATCCTATGTTGATCCTTGGGGTTCAAACTACCTCTATACCAAATTTCATCAAAATCGGTTCAGTGGTTTCGACGTGAAAGCGTAACAGACAGACAGACAGACAGAGTTACTTTCGCATTTATAATATTAATAGTAGGGATTTGCATTCTATGTTGGTATAGTTTCATGTACAGCGTTTATAAATTAAGCCAGTCAGTACATATTTAGTATAAAAAGGTTAAGGGGCTGTTTCACCATCCATTGATTAATGTTAACTGACGGTTAAATGTGATGCCGTCTCTATTTGTTTTGTTTGAATAGACGGAGACGGCATCACATTTAACCGTCAGTTAACACTAATCAATGGATGGTGAAGCAGCCCATTAATATAACACAAATACCGCTATGATAATTAATTTAGGCTATTTTAGTACAGACAGCAAAAACAGTTCATCGCGCTAGTTCCTCCGAGATTTACTTTTTACTCAAATTTCTTGGAACAATTCACTCGACATTCTAAATTATTTTTTCCAATTACATTTTGTAACGCTATTTCTAATTTAATTGTGATTGTTATTTTTGAATAGAGATGCAATTTGTAAGGAAATTGAATTAGATTTGTGTATTCAAAGTCTGCAGTGAGATTCAGTTCGTTTAAAATTTAACCAAAGTCAAAATATCTTTATTCAATTTAAGTTATTACAAGCACAAATTAAAAAATCTAATATTTGTCTAGTAAAATCTTTCTTGAGATGAGATAATAGGGAATCGATGAACAGAAACAACTTTCATGATTTTAACTCTTATGAGGGCTAAAAGACAGAGAAATATCGCTAGATGGCGTTAGTATCTTGAGGTTTTTTGACGTTACGGTTTGCAATTAGCTCATTAACTTATTAGCCAATTGCAAGCAATTTGATCAATCCAGTAGGTTAGTAATGGGTCATATTTTTCGAATGCCACTTTATACTGTCCACTCGTTAATAAATTTTATGTGCAGATATCGTTGATGCTGTCTCTGTTTGTTTTGTCCGAATAAACAGAAACGGCATCTCATTTATCTGTCAAATTAAATTTATCAGTGAGTTGGGAGACAGTCCCGAAAACTAAAATCAAAGCCGTGGTTGCTAAGAACATCTTTCATATTGATCTTTATTCCAGTCTATTTGGAAATGTTCAATTTTTCCCTCATCTAGGTAATTGCAAATCGATGTAGTTCATTTCGTTTGCAACTTGCTAAGAGCTTAAATTCAGAACCACTATGCGACGTCGCATATTTATTCATTAAAAGTTGCGCTATCTCTCATAGTTTGTGTTGTGACTTCTCCATACTGACTCATTTTTATTAAGGTGCCAGAAAAAACACTACCAAATGAGAGTAGGCACTTAATCAAAAATTCGCGTAGCCAAACGAACGTGAACTATACGCCAAATGCGGATATCCGTAAGTGATTACCTTAGGTACCTAGTTACTGATTAAGCGGCTAAACAAAAGGCATCAAACAGGTGCTATTAGATCGCCCACTGATCATTCAGGAGGTGCTAATGCGCCGTTCCCACAATGCAGCATGCGCGCGCGCCTACGTACTCCCGCACACGGCCTTGCAAGGACGACCGGTGTATAAATACATTACCTACTGAGATGAGCTGCGGTATGAATGGTTACGCCATTATAACAAACGCATGTTCCAGCACGTCAACTTCTGCTTGTGCTGTACGAGTTGAATACTTTTTGACCGTTTTGTATCCTAACTACATTATTATTATTTACATTCGTTTGTCGCTATTTCGCGGGAGTTATGCATTTTTCTGGGATAAAAACCATCCCAACTTAAGCTCTCGCTGTACCTTAACTTATCTACCGAATTTCATGTAAATCGGCTCAGCCGTTTAGATGTAAAAAGGCAACCAACTTTTGCATTTATAATATTAATGGAATTTGGGATACTTATTGGGTACTTCTCGTCGACGAAAGAGTTAGGGACTGTTTCACCATTCACTGATTAGTGTTAACTAACGGTTAAATGCGATTCCGTCTCTATTTGTTTTGTTCGAACAGACGGAGGTAGACGCCGTCACATTTAATCGTCAGTTAACACTAATCAATTGATGGTGAAACAGCCCCTAAATGTTGTATTTTTTTACAAGACGTACCTAATGCTTTTAGGTTTGTGGTTTATCTCATTAAAAGCAACTGCCAACTTCAATTTTTTTGTGTAATTCAAATATAATAAAGTACAAAAGTATTTTACTGGTTTTATTTAGTTCGTGTATGAGTATCCACGAACGGGTATGAGTATGTATGGGTATGAGTATGGTCCGAGGGTTGCCGACGGTGCTGGCTGAAAATCAGCGCTGGGGTGTTTTTAATGCTACAGCATTATGCTGAGCCAGTGTCCGATTCACAACCGCAATGACACATACCTTTATGTTGTTTATTTGTACCTAATTGTTGTCTTGTGTTGTGAATAAATGTATTTTCTTTCTTTCTTTATATGTCTATGCAATCCAACAGGATGCTATAAAAATATGTAAGTATCTATATGCTGACAAATTCCTTAATAGTAAGTACTATTAATAGTACTCACCGAGTCCGCATATGAGGTAGGTCGGCGGCGGTTTGAGCACCGACCGGGAGTAGGCCCCCCGAACGGTCTCGAGGGCCCTCGGCGCGCCGCCCACCAGCAGGACCCCCGGGCAGACGTAGCCGGCGTACCGGAGCTCCGCCGTCGCTGCCGCCAAAGCACCAGCCCACCAGCATTTTGCGTTGGCTGCTAGGAAACTCTGGAACAAAAGAGAAGTAAATTAGTTAAGGTAATATCTAAGTTTCTATTCTATGTCACTAAACTTTTGACAGAGTATACATTCCACTGCGAGCAAGGCGGACTCCGTACAGTTCCTACGTAGTACTACTAAACCCACTATTGCTACCGGATTGAGATTTAGAATGGAAGAAAGAAGACATTAATTCACTCTCACAAAAAACACCCAAAAAGATAGAAATTAAACAAAACATGACAATAGTACAGTCAGCTGCAGAGAAAAGGTACCCCCCTGTAACGGCGGTATCCATACTACCGCCATTACAGGGGGGTACCCTTTCTCTGCAGCTGACTGTACATATGCAATAGCGAAACTCGCTAAATCAGTATTAAACTCAAAATTAAAATCGCTTGGATTAGTGACATGAGGCTCAGAATAGGTAATAGTATAAGGTAAAATTAAAAATTAGTATTGGATAGCTAAGACCAGGGACGAAGTTTTTTTTAACTCAGCAGGGCTACTACGAAACTAAAAACTCGAAGTTCGTGTCGTGCGGTCCCCCTGACACTTATACTATTTAATACGAGAGCGAGAGGGACGGTATGATACGAAATTCGAGTTTCGTAGTAGCCCTGCAGGAGCCGCGACCTCCAGTAGACCTCCAGTTGCTTCGGTTGGAAGCGGCTTGCATTCACCGTGACCCGCAGCTTTAACCAGCAGGGCTACTACGAAACTCGAAACTCGAAGTTCGTGTCGTGCAGTCCTACTTAAACGTATACTATTTAATACGAGAGCGAGAGGGACGGTACGATTCGAACCAGTTTCTAGTTTCGGAGTAGGCCTTCAAGTCATCCATTCATCTTGTTGGTGGAAGTCCTACGCTCCACTTTTTTAGGCAAGTAGAGTCACAGTATAAATAAGCGCAGTAAGTAAAAAAGTGATTACTTCCGTTGTTACTATATTCACTGCGTAGCAGTTTTTTACTTTCGTAATGCTTACCACTAAAAAGGCTATTAAATTAAATGCTCCCAATAATAACCCTGTCCCGGTAACCTTAACAGGACGAAGTGCATAGTTGCAACACTTGCAGTTCTTAAATGTCAATTGAAAGAGTCAAGGACTCAACAAACGAGTTCAACTACTTTGCTTCTTAGGATTATGATTGAAGCGATACGATTGATATTTCGAAAGCGAACAAACCTGTCGACTTATTTGGCACCTGTTTAGTGTAAGCACCTAGAAAAGTATGAGGGCAAGTTCAAGTTCTTCAATAAGCGTAACTTTGTGCAACTACTACGCGTTGTCAACCTAGAGGCCTAAGATGGAATACATAAGTGCCAGTAATTTACCGACTGTCTTACTCTCCACGCTGAAATACAACAGTGCAAGCACTGCTGCTTCACGGCAGGATTAGTGAGCAAGATGGTGGTAGCAATCCGGGCGGATCTTGCACAAGGTCCTACCACCTGCAAAGATGGAGCGACGACTTAGTTAGGAATGCGGGATCGCGGTGGATGCGGAAAGCACGAGACCGGTCTGAGTGGGGAGCCTTGGGGGAAGCCTATGTCCCAGTTGGACGTCTTTCGGCTGACATGATGATGGTGATGATGAAGCCAAAGCTAGCATGAAATTTTGAGAAATTGCAATTGTACCTATACCGTAAGCACAATGCTTTATTTTATAAAATCATCCATTTAGTGTGCTATAATAATCTTCAATATCCGCGGCAGGATGCTAAAGGCGGTTTATACACTAGTAGAACTACTATTTTATGGATTAAGGGGAAAGAGTTCAGTTATATTATAATGAAGAAAACTAAGACCGTAGCTTAATACTGTGCCATACCTTTACGATTAACACCTAATCCAAGCACTGTAATTACCATACATCCCACGGACAACTTAACACGACAGATAATACCAGCCATTAAATCCAGAGCCTAATAAAAGAGAAAAACGTTCAGAGAAAACCTGTCCGCGCCAGCAAATTGCTTTTCTAACCTAAACTGTAGTAAATTGGAATTTTCCTAAGTGTGAATGTCCCCGTGAAAGTTAGCCTGCGGATATTGTAAGGTCCATAATTACAAAATGTTGGTATTATTATAAATGCTTTATTATAATAGGGCGTACTAAAACCTTATTTGGATGGTGTGAGTATCGTGACCACAGATATAGATTACATTAGATAACGCAAATGCATCTACTTCGCGTGGCCGAACCCCGACCAAACGTCGGGGTTGGCTCCATACAAAGACTGACCGCTAACTGACTAATCATGACTAGTGAATGATTCAAGCCCCACGGCGCGGGCGGGCGGCGCATTTGAATCGATTGAAACTCAAAAACGATACAGAAGTTCACCGAGAATGATAGGTAGGTACGTATCGTTTTGTTTCGACACTAACATAATAATTAGTTTATACACTGCCCGTTTTTGTCACCTACCATGGAAATACACTTGAGATCCCAAATAAACACTGATTTAGTGACACATTTAGAAAAAGGAAGGTAATAAAAATATTTTTCTGACTCTAATGTTATACATTGTAAAACTGTTTCCTGCCTTTGACGTTTATATTCAGCCAAAGGAAACATATCGTAAATTCTAGAGAACGATAAAGTTCAAATAAAAAAAAAAACTGTAGTTACATGGAAAATGCTTTTAGCTGCGCACGTGGCGTTGTTAGGATCTTATTATTTCACACCCTCTCGGGTCTCGAAACATTGAATTATTTAGTTCACTTTGGGCAAAGGGCAAATATTCGAGCGTTTTGACCGCGCGGTCAAACGTCATTGGCGTCCCACGTTTATATAGCACAACGGTACGATAAGTCGAATCACACTAAATTCAGTATCGGTGTTGTTTTAATTTTTCATAAAAAAACAACACTGGGCATCACCTCTTTTAATAACACCTGCGAAGACACCAATGACAAAAAAACGCTGCAAAAACGCTGAATATTCGCCTCAAAGGAAGTAGTTCTTTGGATTAGTATCTTAAATTACTATTGGTAATATAACAGGTCTTGCAGAAAAGACTTTTAACTCGACTCTAAAACCTTTCGACGTAAACTTCTTAACTTTTTGGCTCTTTTTCACAAAATCGCACCCGTGTGAAGCCGCAGATCCGTGGAGGGAAGCTGGTTATGTAGTATTCTCTAAATTATCTTCAGTTGGTAGGTGCCTGTTTTTAGATAAGCGGCATACAATCGTTATTCTAATAAAACAAACAATTGTTATTATAAAACGTAATCGCGTGCATAAATAGATAGGCCCTTACATCACCGCTTCTATTACAATAACTTAATTAAGCATAAAAACTAGGAACTTTAATGTGAGAAAACGACTATCTCCATCTGAAGTTTGCAACTTGCGAACATACGTACATAATGCGTGGTCACAGTCAACATGAAAACAACAGTAATCTAATGAGGAAAAGAAATAGAATTAGGGTGGTTACAAAAAAAACAGAGAATGCCAACTAAATTCAGTTGTTATGTTAAATGGAAATTGGAAACAATGTTAATTAACATTATATTATTAATTTGATTTCAATGTAAATAAATTTTCCAACAAATTCAACAAGTGTAAAATATAGAGTAACCAAAAGGACATACCAAGATTTATAATGACTTTTTAATCATTTGTAAAAAAATATTACTACAATTCGTTATAGTTCAACAATTTACATACCAACTTGCGTCAAGACTGACTGGCTAGAAATATATTTTCGAGATCTATAATGCCGGGCCGGACACAGAGAACTTCAGTTATCATTTAACTAAGTATATAAAATCACTTTGATGTGTTACAACAAATTCAATACAGCCAAGAGTGCTCAATTAACCATCTTTTTTACACAGAGTATACAAACGGATACTGTTTTTACTCTAGCTGTTGCAATGTTGCGCAGTGTCATGCTCTAGCGGCGATTCCCGTGTGAGTGCTCCCTGCGCCCGCGTCGTTCGCAGATTTTATGCAGCCATCATTGTTGTTGTATAACAATATGTTTTCTTCGCGAGGAAATGCCTTACTTACATAAATGGCGTGCACTTCTTTGCTAGATGGATATATCCATTTCCGTCATTATAATGAGGACATGATATTAAATCTTTGCATGCGCATCTAGTTGATTTCTTTTGTTACTTATGAGTTTTTACTTGCTTGTAAATTTTGTTAGTTTTCACACACCTCTGCTTCAACAACGATTATTCAAATACCGCTAGCAAAAAAAACTTGCATGGCAAATAAAATTCGCAAGTAGTGGGTTAAAAATACATGGCTAGCTAAATTCGTAGCCAAGGGAACACTTGGCGGCCTAACTATTAGCAAAAAAAAAGAATTTGATAATGTCAAATCATTGCATCATTACGCAATAAGGAAGGGATCCCTTGATCTGTCCTTTGCTAATTATCGAATCTCAAAGTCAAATCGTTATGTCATCACGCGCATCCGTATTCTTCGCAACCTTGTCTAAACGACATAAATATTTCCTATGAGTTAACGACTAGTTGATTCGTCTGTAATCTCGTGTTTACGTCTTTTTAATAGCAGTTTTACAAGCCCAATTTGACAGTTTGATCAGTAAATTCAAAGCTTAGTCGGTAGCAATAAGGACTGTCGTTAATTGAATTGGTTACATAAATGTCATGGTGTGAAGAAATCTGGGGGTTTTTACACATTACGCAAATAAGCTTACTTTGCTGACACTGTTTACTGTTACCCAAAAATTTTTGAAACTCATCTCACATATTTTATTATTATTACTTAACACTTTACCTCTCTTTAAAGATACTCTAACGTCATTTCATTTGGCAAGTATCTTGTGGATCTAGGCACGCTCTGTACCACTACCATGAGTTTGTGACCGTACTCGATAGCGACGGCGTAAATTATTTGTAGAGGCGCTGTACGAGTCTCCATCCAAATAATCTACGCCGTCGCTATCGAGTACGGTCACTGTAAACTCATGGTAGTGGTACTGGTGCAACTTATGCGGTGCCGTTTCCAGTTTTAGAATATGATGAGTCCGTCTCTTCCTATGGGTGTCGTAAGCGTAAAGCCGCGTATTCACTAGAGACAGCCTCGGGACTCTACTTTCAAGAAAATCGTCCTCTCTATCTAGACCAAGAGTGTAACGACTTCGGAAAAAAAAGACAATAATTTGTCGAAGTAGGAACACCAAAAACGTACAATGGGATAAAAAGCCACTTCACACCACAAAGCTACAAAAAAATTGTACTTTAACTGTATGAGATTCTAAAACTTGATTTCAAATAATAAAACCGCATTCAAATCGGTCCAATCGTTTAAGAAGTACGGTGCCACAGACAGACACACATAACGGTCAAACTTATACATTCCTCTTTTTGCGTCGGGGGTTAAAAAGCACATATTCAGATATACTGTGTTGTTGTTGTTTCTTTAAAAAAAGACATAGCTCTGTCCATTGAAGGACAATTTTGCCAGTGTCTAGTAGGTTTTGCCGTTGTACGGTAAAAAAAATCTAGAAAACGAAATATGAGAGGTAATGGTGGATGAACGATCATATACCATGTTAATTTTCAAATTGCTTTTGTATTTTTTCTCAAGTTTCTTGACCCTCAATTACATTTGGTATAACCACATCATTTATTTAAGTATCCTATACGACTGCCACACCTAAGTGTCAAGCACTAATCATTATGCAATGACATCATGCCAAGGTTCGCGAACATTTGATGTCATTGTGGTTTACCTGTTCACATATCGCCACTACTTTTAAAAAAGCTCATACCTCCAAATTGATCATTTTTCTGAGTGAACTTTATGAACATTATCTCAAGAGTCAATTTTGCTGACGTACTGATCGAAGATACGAGATTTTTTCAAAGTAGTAACTATACGTGAACTGCTGGCAAGATAGAGACATCACAATGCAACATGCGTAACGTTACATTATCCGTCTGTCTGTTTGGGTAGTAATGTATAGCTGTTAAACAAATGAACCGAATCGGACTCGAGGTTCCACAAACACGTTTGTTTTTAACCCCCGACGCAAAAAGAGGGGTGTTATAAATTTGACCACTATGTGCGTCTGTCTGTTACACCGTAGCTCTTAAACGGGACCGATTTGAATGCGGTTTTTTTATTTGAAATCAGGTTTTCTAGCGATGATTCTTATTCTTATTTGGTGGTTCTTGAAGTGGTAACATTTCGTGTGCTCTGCCTTATTTGGGAATACAGGCATGATGTTTATGTGTTCTTATTCTTCTACGAGTATAACCTAACCAACAAAAGGTTGGAAAACCCCTGACTTTGTCACTTCAAAGTTCAATATCTCAAAAAAAGCTACACCGATTTTGATGAAACATGTCTAAGAACTATCGCTAGAACACTTGATTTCAAATAAAAAAACCGTATTTAAATCGCTCCACCCGTTTAAGAGCTACGTTGCCACAGCAGACACACAGACGCATATAATAGCGGTCAAACTTATAACACCCCTCTGCGTTGGGGGTTAAAAACATCGAAACACAATGAGTGTAGAGTTAGTAAAAATGTAGAATTGATGGCTTAGCAAAACACACGAATATAATTTGAAATAATAATTGTACCTACTCGAAAATAAATAAAATCAACTAATTCACTTACAACGAATAAATATTATTGGGGTGTTATGAGGTTTCATTCATTTAGTAAACACCTTGTATATTATCTTCTATAATATAAATAAAAAATGAATCGCAAAATGTGTTGGTAAGCGCATAACTCGGGAACGACTGGGCAGATTTCGCTAATTCTTTTTTTATTGTGTTTGTTACTGTCAGGAGAAGGTTTTTACGGAAGAAAATACATAAAAAATACAACGGGGGCGAAGCCGCGGGCAACAGCTAGTTATAAATAAATACATATTATAATATGTGCTTTCCATATAAATAATCATTATTTTGGGGGGGAGGAGGTTGCTATAATCCCCTTGGCAGGCGGCTTAGGGATCGCAGCTGCCCGTCTTCTAGATTTTTCCCTTAGACGCCTTCTACGACACCCAACGGGATGAGATGGGGGGGAGCTATTCTTGTCCGGCCCCACGGACGGTGGATGCAAGTGGCGAGTTGTCGTTCATTGTGGCGTTCTAAGCGGCCTTTGACCAGCAGTTGACGTCTTCCGGCTGATGATGATGATGATGATAATGGTATAATTCAGGGTTTCCCAACCTTTATTTCCCCGAGCCTCCCCGAGCCAAAAATAATGTGTTCATGCCCCCCTTAGGTAAATTCACTTATATTTGAATCACATGCATATTCCTTATATACCTACTCGTTAATTTTTTTCTTGGAAATGTATTCTTACATATTACGTACGAAGCCCCCCCCCCCCTAACATTTCTCTACGCTTCCCTAGGGGAGCGTGCCCCCCTGGTTGGGAAGTCCTGGTATAAATGATTATTACTGTTATAATTATCAACGAAAGCCTATGAAAGCTTTAAAACTTTGATGTGAACGGCTCAGCTTAAAGTTCCATTCGTGAATGAATGCCTGACCTGACCATACAAGGGGTGAAACCATTCCCCATTAGGTTGAGAGTAAACACTAGAATGCCACCTCGTGTGTATGGGCACGATATTCGACATTACAAATACTGGTTTGTATTTACCTTTGCTGGGGTTTCATTCACTTTCGCTTTGTATTGAAGTTTTACTATAACGTTCTGAATTACGTTTGCCATTCATAGAATTAAAAAAATTAGTTTGCATGCCATCTCATTCTGCTTCGCAGTATTTTTAACCTCCGACGCAAAAAGAGGGGTGTTATAATTTTGACCGCTATGTGTGTCTGTGTATCTGTCTGTGGCACCGTAGCTCTTAAACGGGTGGACCGATTTGAATGCGGTTCTTTTTTGTTTGAAAGCAGGGTTTTTAAGTACCATCGTAGGTACTTCGACATGCACGTACATAACAGTTTTTGAGATATTGAATTCGTGAAATGAATTTTTACGTTCTTTAAAAACAAATACTTAAATGTTTATTAACGGTTTTTAAAGAAAATAAAAGTCTATAACGAATGATTATTGGAGTAGACACATCCATTACCAATATTATAAATGCGAAAATATGTTTGTCTGTCTTTCACGCCGTAATGGAGCGACGGATCGACGTGATTTCTGGTATAGAGATAGTTTTTGGCCCCCAGAGTGACATAGGCTACTTTTTATCCCGCAAAAATGCACAGTTCTGGAGGGAACAGCGCGCGATAATCGAATACCACGCGGGCGGAGCTGCGGGCAAAAGATTAAGAAGAGTTCTATCTGGCAACATTTTTAATTTTCATTCAATTTTTATGGAATGATCGAGAAAAACTAATAAAAATGCAACGTTGCTAACTCAGCAGGTATTTAAACGCTCTTAACACGCTTACTAAAATGATACCTACCAAATCAAAGCTAAACATTTCATTGCTTAACGCTCAAATTCAATTGCCCAATAAACAAACAGCCAAAACAATGAGTCAATGACCAATAATTCATTTAACAGAACAATATCAATCTTAATTGCCCAAAGGGTCACACTTATTGGCATTACTATAAAGTGCGTGCGCTGGACACTGCGCAAACGCATCGTAAATCGTAATCAGCGTGATTGTTAGCGAGAGGTCGTGAGAGTGAGACGCAAGTTTTAGGGGCTGTTTGACCATCCATTGATTAGTGTTAACTAACGGTTAAATGTAATGCCGTCTCCATCTATTCAAACAAAACAAATAGAGACGGCATCACATTTAAGCGTCAGTCATCAGTTATCAATAATCAATGGATGGTGAAACAGCCCCTTAGTGTACGATTTTATTGCGACAGAACAGAACCACAATCGGGCTAATCACATTAGTTGAAATCCACCTTACCACCTTGTATGGCCAAGTGGTTAAAGAATCTGACTAGGAAGCTTGAGGTCCCGGGTTCGATACCCGGCAGGGGCATTTCTAGATTGTAAAATATTTGTATGAATAATACGAATATTTGCTCTCGGGGCTTGGATGTTTAAATAATTAGGTATTTAGAATAGAATAGAATAGAATAGAAATATTTTTATTCACGCTTCGCACATAAAAAATAACAGGGCAAAAAAAAACATTTAAGTATGTATTTACCTATATAAGTATGTTGATCTATTGCCTAGTATAAATAGTAGGTACAAACTTTACTTAGTTTGGGACTAGGTCAATTGGTGTCCAGTGTCCCATGATATTTATTTATTTACCTTGCGCGTAAGTCTCATACAAGATTTATTGTTCGTTTTTTTGAGTGAGAAAATAGTCGACAGTTGGCTACTTTCTCGATGTTAGTAGGACCGGTGCCTAACACCATCTCGGCTTATAAAGTATACGTCCCACTGCCGGGCATTAAGTCTCATCTCCAAATAAGAGGGCTTGGCCCTAGTTCCCACGCGCGCTCATTGCGCATTGGGAACGTACAGGTTTCCTCACCATGTTTTAATTTACCATAAGCACGCGGTAAATTTCGAGTGGCACACAAATTCCGAAAAGCTCCGAAGTGCGACCTCGGGCTCGGACCCACGACCCTCTGCTTGAGAAGCAATAGGTTAAACCACTTAGCCACCACGGCTTTTTTGCGAGTACGTACAAGCTTTCATTTAGTTTCGCCTGACCCGTTGACTGTCCGTCTGTTTGTAATCAAATCTTGCAAGTTAAACTTCCTGTAGTCGGATTGACTTGAAATTAGTCGCGTAAATTGGTATCCTATGTTGATCCTTGGGGTTCAAACTACCTACATACCAAATTTCATCAAAATCTGTTTAGTGGTTTCGACGTGAAAGCCTAACAAACAGACAGACAGAGTTACTTTCGCATTTATAATATTAGTATGGATAGTAGGGATAGTCGAAAGGTATTTATAGCTACTTCCTCGATGACAGTAGGGCCAGTGCCTTAATCAATATTCAATTTCAGATTTCGAGTATTGGCCGTTATTGCAACCATCACAAACATTGACATAATACTCGTACACTAGTATTTCCTTCTGTAATTGATACTCATTTATTAACTCATTGTAACCATAGGTCAAAGGACGGGTTGTATAATGACTTATACAACACCGAGATATAGAGATATGTCTTTGATTGATGGTGTTTGTTATAAATAAATGTTTAACAAGCCATTTTAGACGCGTGTTGAAACAGTTTATTTGATTGGCCGCCGTTGTATTGGCGTATTGACCGATAAATGAATTGATTAAAATATGTGACGATGTAATATTGTGATTGTACGGTCGGTCGTATTGAATAATTGATTTTAAATGGTTGACGTTTGGTGTAACTTTTTGATCAGCTAGGTACAAAGACTAATTTACTGTTTCCTGGTTATGCATAGGCGTATACCGGGTGTGGCCTGTATTACGAGCAAAAAATGAAAACATAGATCGTCCTCGTTAAACTGAACAACATTAGTTGAGCGACTTTTAAAAATAATAGTCTTTGAATTTGCCTTTTTTCATACAAATTAAATATTGCCATCAATGTACGTCATCCTAGAATACAACTGACGTCGCCTGTCACGCTACAAACATCAAGCATTTTGCTTTACATTGATTCTGCGAATAAACTTAAAAGTGTAATAAAAAAAATAAAAAAATAATTATTTTTAAAATTAGCTGAACTGATGTTGTTCAGTTTGAGGAGTATGATCTACGTTTTAATTTTTTGCTTATATTACAGGCCACACCCCTTATAGAGGACCGGGCGGGCCGTGACCACCCCAGTATGGTCTAGTGCTCACCCCAGGATATAGGTCTACCGATTCAAAATTCTATGATACTTCACACAACAATCCAGGCCAGGCCTCCCCTGAAAAATAACCCTAGATACAATCTACCCACGTAACCTAATCTAACCAGGTTATATACTCGTAGATAGTATCCTTACTATTATAAAGGGGAAAGTGAGTTTGTTTGTTTGTTTGTTACGCTTTCACACCGTAACGGAGCGACAGATCGTGATTTTTGGCATAGAGATAGTTTACTGGCCCGAGAGTGACATAGGCTACTTTTTATTCCGGAAAAATGCACAGTTCCTGAGGGGACAGCGCGCGATAACAGAATACCACGCGGGCGGAGGCGTGGGAAAAAGCTAGTAGTATATAAACTGCGACTGAACGCCAACCAACGTAATGAGTTTCAGGATATTTAATTGCGGTGAACATTGTTGGAATTGGTCGATGCTTAAAGCGAACCTACTGCGTCAAAGGTGAGACTACATTTTGTAACAAAAATTACGACAGGAAGCCTTTCCAGGAATTTTCAGACAAACTAACCCAATCACTTGCTGAAATATCACAAAATAATTTAAAAACTACGCCCCGGCTTGACATGGGTAATATTAAAAAAGGGCCTTTGTCCCGAATTAAAGGCAGTTCACACTTTTCACCTCCATTTCCCAAACACCCCCGCAATCCGGAGCCAAAGCGCGTCGGTAGTTTATGTATCATAATTATATAATTATAAAATTTCCATGAAAAATTATCAAATTGATGGTGAACACCGCATTTAAATCCTACTTAGTTTAAAAGATTTAAGCAGACAGACGGCGGGAAGCGACTGTTTGTTTGTTTGTGTGTGGGGACAATTGCCAATTGACTCAATATTTTCCATGACTAGAATGACTTGGGAATGCTTTTGCATTGATAGTAATGTCTTCTTTAAATGAAAATGTCCGGTTACAATCACGCCGAGTGAACTGACTGGTGAATGACCTTAGATTGATAGTATTTCAATGGTTGTCTAGATTAAATCAAATCTTGATTAATGATAATTTGTTCGGCTGCTATTGGTGTAACATTATGTCATTGCTATTTCTTTTGCTCTAAATGTTTCGTGCTCTTAATATTCGCTGTGTTATTAAAATTAGAAACAACCCAGCCAACACAGATTAGCTGAATAAATTTTGCGTAAAAGCAATCTTTTGACTTTAAGCTAAATAAAATATTTGTATAACTTCTGTGTAAGCGCTTATACAGATGATATTCAAGCAATTTGGGCACAAAATATCTTGCTTCAATTTGGATAACATTTGATTAATAGCCACATAGCAGCTGAATAAATGTACAACACACTGATTATCTTCTGCATAAATTCTGATTTTTCTTTAGTCCACAAATTATACATCTTTTATGCAGTTGTTAATTTGTGAGTTCAGATGTTCAAATGATATTCAAAATTCCGATCTCAGGAGTAGTTTTATAAAGAAATTATGCAAGTAAAAATGTATTTTTCATTGTGACGAGATTATTTTGTGTTACTTAGTTCAGAAAATTGTAATGGTCGCGATCACGGCTTCAAAAATTTGGTAAGTAAATTGTTTCATACATTTTAAGTAAGTTTAAGGTGAATTATATAAACGCATGGCACTTTACTGTGAATTATCAATATGATTGATATGTATTTTTTGAGCGCCTTCAAATAAAGCTACAATTTAAAAGGTAAACAAATGTGAAATAATATTTAATTTTAATTATCTTTACTTTTTATCAAATTTTAGTCCCAGTAAATAATGAGAATCAAATTTTGTATGACTGCTAATGTCTCCTACACACTAAACAAACTGTTTCATAAGATAAATCTTGAGGATTTTTATAAAAAGAGGTTATGTCGAACGTTAGTTAATGGCGGATGGCCAATTTGAATAAAAGTGTCTATTTCAGTGATTATTTTGCTTATTTCTGCATAATAGTTCACATGCGGCTATATATCCAGAAATTATTTGGTTTTAAAGTACAATAATTATAATAATCTGGATATAAACATACGATATCTTCAACTAATCAGTTATTTGCTGCTTAAGATACCCACATTTGTAACTGATATTGTTTTAAGCTTAACATGAAGACAATTGTACGCTTATCGCGCTATAAGTTAGGTAAGACAAGGAGTTTATTTTCAATTATGCAGAAGTCAGCTGTGTAAAGAAGAATAAATCTAAAATATTCAGCATCTGAATAAATTAGTACCATTTCGTACACTATGCAGCTTAAAGAAAATATTTTGTCTAATATTCAGCGTTTTGCTGTTTAACTGCTTTGCTCTAATATGTTATCCAGGACAATGCAAAAACTGCAGCTGCTGTGCAGATAATAGCTTTTTCAATTACTTTTATTTGAATATCGCTTGTTTAGCAGATTCTACTCTTGATTACTATTCAGCTTGAAAAAATACCGCGAACTTTATATAGAATTTAGTAAGCTTAAAACATTATTTTAATTTAAGAATTCTCTTATTCAAAATAAAGCCATAACGTCAGCTGTAACACAACAGTAATAAAGCTTGACACTGCTTATTGTGGTATATTTTCGCTACTACCTGGCTTATGTGTTGGCTGGGAAATGGTACGAACTACTTAAGCTGTAGCCTAGTGATTTGACCTATAGTCTCTGAATTAGATGGTTGTGGACTCAATAAATTACCTACCTTCTCTGAAGAACTTATAAATTAAGGTGCTGATTTATTTGACCAATCATTTCTAACGAGCATTCTAGCGACAAACACACAGGACACAAAACAAACATTCGAGCGATTTAGCGAGCGTTCTAGCGAGCATTTTAGCGAATATTCTAGCAAGCATTCTAGCGAGCTTTCTAGCGAGCATTTAAGCGAAATGACGGTGAATTCGCTTCGAGCTTATTGCTAAGCATCCGTCCGAAATTTTCATTAATAATTAAATTTTTAACGAGCATTTACTAGACATCTCCCTAGAACTAAAATGATCGTGTAATGTTTGTAGCAATGTTTGACCCTGTCGGTGGCTCAGTTTGTTGTGCAGTTACAAGTTCTGGTACAAATGAATGCTCAAGTTTATAACTTAAAATGCGAATGTCTCTTCAAAATCAGTAGTCAGTTTTCCCATTGATATACATTTAAACTAATTATTTTCCCTAACTAGATGAATTACCCTGTTTTAGGGTTCCGTACCTAAAAAAAGAAAAACGAAACCCGTATAGGGTCACTTTGTTCTCTGTCTGTCAAGACCTTTTTTTCGGGAACCCGTGGAGGTATCAAGTTGAAATTAACACCCAATACTTATGCCTGCGGCCCCTTGAAGCTGTAAAAAATGAAGCTTCTACGTTAACACAATCAAAAGATACGGCCATTTGAGCCTTATTTTTCATACATTTCGCAGTGGAATCAAAACCAATATATTCCGTAGACCTAAACTCATAAAATTACAGCACGAGTAAAGGAAAAATCTGAAAATCGCTACTTTATTGCTCCATAGAAAAAAACAATTTTTTGCAATACAAACTTGTTTCATTTTAGAGCGATGATTTATTTTGACACGCACTGTATAGATTAAGGTGGCTTAGTGATACATGCGTGGACTACGGTACTCGAGGCCCCAAGTTCGAATCCTAGGATTTCTTTTTCCACTTGACTGTGTTAAATATTTTCTATTTTAGAGGAAAAAAAAACAATAGGATAAAATGAAAAAAATCCTCGCGACTCCATCAACGATCTATTTACATACAAATTTGTACGGAGCCCTCGGTGCGTGAGTCCAACTCGCACTTGACCGCTTTTTTCTTTTTTTCTAATCAGCCAGTACTAGATGGTGGGTAATTGAGTGCGGCCGTTCGAGCGAATTGCCTTTTTGTGTAAGGCAGTTAGAGCGGGTAAATGTGTAGCTCGAACCGTTTGATGTATGGCATGGATTGGGAACGTTTAGTACGGGAATAGTGTTCACTGGCTGGTAAAGAAGGCTTCTGGTATGTATTATATAGACTTCATACGTCTTCATACATACGTCTCATCTTTGTTTAGACGATGAAAGCATTTTAAACTGCCACTGAATGTAAATATACCTAGTTAAGATGTGAAGATCTAAGTTCTTAACCCTCTAAGATGTAAGGGACCTCATACATCTCTGTATTTTTTGTGTAAGTAGGTAATTTTTATTTTTAATCTACATGTATATTTTTAACTTTCAAAGTCAAGAAAATTTAAACTGTATATTTTGTTTTGAAAAAAAAAGTACTTTCTGCGAAGCTTATCTCTGCAGCTAATATTACACAGATCTAAATTTGTTAGCTATATGTACTAAGTATTTACAGCAAACAGAAGCGACCAAGACAGGGCTATCGAAAGGGTCGGCTAACTTTATTAGGTGCGAGGTGACGTTATATTGTTAAGGACCTGCCGAGTCGTGACTAGAGATGTATAGGTGTTATTATAAATGCCGATATCGATATATCCCTATATCTAATCGCTGATAGGCTGTTACTGGACCAGTAAGATACACATTTGGCCGCATCTGCACTTTTCTTTAGGTGATATAGGGGTCAATCGTTTTATGTAAAAACAAACCCGGCGCCATATTGTTTAACCCAAAATAAGGTATGATAAATAGGCTAGAAAAGGTTGAAAATCTAAAAAGAAAGAAAAAAAGAAAGAAAGAAATCATTTATTCGTGACAAAGTAGCATAGCATAACAAAAAAAAAGATATTGAAAAGCGCGAAATTATTATGTCACGAAATGGTCCCAAATCAGCCAAAATTGCCGGTCTTGCGAGCGGCGCTGTTCTTCCTTTGGGACCATCCGTCTCGGGCTAGAGCCCCGATAATTAATAATAGGTCACCTTTTACCCCAAGCACTTTTATCCTATCCTACTAATATTATAAATGTGAAAGTTTGTGAGTGAGGATGTGAGTGAGTGAGTGAGTGAGTATGTTTGTTACTTCTTCACGCTAAAACGGCTAGACGGATTTGGATGAAAATTGCTATGTAGATAGTTGGATATCTGGAATAAGACATAGGCTACTTTTTATCCCGATATTCCCACGGGATAGGGATAAAATCTTAAAATAATAACCGCTGGGCTTAGAGTCATGAAATTTGGTATATAGGTAGCTGGACGTCTGGAATAAGACAAACGCTACTTTTTGACCCGATATTCCCACGGGATACCTAGGGATAAAATCTTGAAATAACAACCACTGGGCTTAGAGCTATGAAATTTGGTGTGTAGGTAGCTGAATCTGTGAAAAAACACATAGGCTATTTTTTACACCGATATTCCCACGGGATAGGGATAAAATCTTGAAATAATAACCGCTGGGCTTAGAGTCATGAAATTTGGTATGTAGGTAGCTGGACGTCTGGAATAAGACAAACGCTACTTTTTGATCCGATATTCCCACGGGATATCTAGGGATAAAATCTCGAAATAACAACCGCTGGGCTTATAGCCACGAAATTTGGTGTGTAGGTAGCTGGACCTCTGTAATAATACATAGGCTATTTTTTACCCCGATATTCCTACGGGATAGGGATAAAATCTTGAAATTAAAACCGCTGGGCTTTAAGCCATGAAATTTGGTATGTAGGAAGCTGGACGTCTAAAATAATACATAGGCTACTTCTTGACCCGCTATTCCCACGGGATACCTAGGGATAAAATGTCGAAATAATAACCGCTGGGTTTAGATTCATGAAATTTTGGTATGTAGGTAGTCGGACGTCTGGAATAACACATACGCTGCTTTTTATCCCGATACTCCAACGGGATAGTTTTGTAACTAAGGGACCCCATACATGCCTGTATTATTATTATTTTCATTAATTGTATACTATAGTTTTTAAGTATTTTATTTCTAATTTTATTTTATTTTATTTTGAAAAAATGACTTTCTGCCAAGTTTCTTGCGGCGCATTCTTCTTGGCAATGATGGTCTTTCCGAAAGCGCCGGCAGTTTTAAAAATGACGTGTAAAAGTGCCCATTGCGGCCTATTTACTGAATAAATTATTTGAATTTGAATTCGGATAGAGATTTTTTTTAAATTTCAGCACTGGATTTAGAGTCTTGAATTTTGTGCAGTTATTCACAACACAACCTCAATGAAAAACTATATAAATTTTGAAAATTTTCAGGGGAATTCGGAAAAATCCTGAAAATCTCAATTGAAACTACCAGACGGAATAGCTAACGCGTGCGAAGCCGCGGGTAAAAGCTAGTAGTTTCATAAGAACAGAATGTAGACGAAGTTGTAACAGCAACTTACTATAAGTTACTTACAAGATATTGCTAGCTAATGTTGTAAACATTAAATGCGAATTTATAAAAAATATATATTGTTTAACTAACGTAGAACAGATGATATCCCCATACGAACGTAAAAAAACATTTTCGCGAAGTCGCCTTAAAACATAATCACATTATATTGTTATTGGATTAATTAATTAATTTAAAATAAGCTTTTAAATGGGTTTACCCAATATGATGTCATTTGTCCAATATTCAATAAAAATTTGATCCCCATAAAAAACAAAAAGTCTCATCCACAGATGTCATACCCTATTCTTCACTCAAGCACGTGTCGTGTCCATTCGTCATTGAACTCCCGCGCTCCCCTTTCACCTTCAAATCAGGTACCTTAAGAGTAAAAGCTGAGGTATGGAGAGGTCTAATCATACTGGCGGCTTATGGGGTAACACCCTATCTGTCAGTCGCAGGCTCTTTGGAAGTGACTAATGCATTGGACCCTCGAATTAGAGGAGGAGCAAATATTGAGTGGGATTTTGTTTGTATTGATGCTAAAGACGGGCATTGTTACATGTTTAGTGGGTTTAACTCGCGATCGTATTCACTGTCTTTTTCTATCCTAATCCTATACCGTGTGACAGAGAGAAATAGTGGAAACGATCGTGATTAAGAGTGCACTAGACAATAAGAGTCCCGGTTATTAAGGCGTAGTAGAGAAGGAGGTGACGGCTGCTCTTTATATACTGCAAACTGTATTACGGGCGTCACTTGTCACCGCGCGCACTGAGTTTCGTAGTACCAGGCATTAGTTCTGTCAAATGCGAGCCCGAGTGAGCGAGCGGATGTGACGACCATATTGCCATTTTATTCGGGAATGCGCTTTGATTGTTTCGAGCGGGCTAGGTTAGGTTAGAATGTGTTGTATTCTATTTTATGCAGTTAATCACTGTTTAAGAGTTAAAACCTCTGATAACATTGAGGTTTAAATCATCATCATCATCGTTGTCTATACCTATACGTCTCACTGTTAGGCACAGGTCTTAAAATGAAAGGGTTTGGGCCACATAGACCCATTGCGAAATGGGAACTTTGCAAATTTTTGCCCCCTATTTTTCAACCAAAGCTTCCTCAGGATATTCTCAGGTGAATCACCCCCGATTTACCACTGTATCAATAGCATTAGTCATTCCAAACAAACTCAAACTTCAATAACATTCCATCGTGAAAGCTGCGTTCTGCCAACTTCGAGTAAACAGCGCTGCGAGCTTGCAAAGCTCTGACAAGACTGATGCTTTCCTCGCCTTGCATACTCTATACTGCGTTCCCTATAGTATTAAACATTTTTAACCCCCGGCGCAAAAAAGGGGATGGGGGTCTTATAAGTTCGACAAAAATGTGGCATTGTAGCTTTCAAATGGATGGACCGATTTTGATGTAGTTTTTTAAGTGAAAGCGAATTTCTTTGTGGTAGTTGATTAGCTTTGTGTTTGGTAGTGTACCAACAACTATTGGGACCATTAACAAAACATTTTTCTTTATTTCTTTCTTTGCGGTAGTATGTTTCTTTAAAATTGGTTCAGCCGTTTTTAAGATATTGATATTTGAAATGACAACATCGGGGATTTTTTTTAAATTTTCTTATTTGGTTATAATAGATTGTAAGACATCGCACTAATATTATAAATGTCAAAGTTTGTAAGTCTGTTTGCTACCTCATTACGTCTAAGCTGCTGAACTGATTTAGATGAAATTCGGCATACAGATAGTATGCTTGATATTACTCTTGTGTGTTAGCGTGACAGGTCTCGTAGGTGGCATTCTGACTATCAGATAGATTGAGTTCCGGGAAAGAAAGTAGGATAATTTTTATCCCGGAAAATTGCACTGTTCCCGCGGGATAGCGATAAACAAATTCCACGCGGACGGAGTCGCGTGCAACAGGCAAGTTAACTCATATAAATGAATTCTTTCTCAATTTGCGATTTCGTTCTGACCGCTTCAAGTATGTCATTTCTATTTGTGCACATTTTTTCTATTTATAAACTCAGTAGGTATGTTTATAAAAAAATGTTGTAGTCTAAAATTATTGTTTTTGTTGACTTGACATTACACTGGACCGGGAGGTGTGAAGATCAAGAGGAAATACCTTTACCCAGCAGTGGGACTCTATTTCAGAGCAGTAAAAAAATTAAGAACAATCGACGGGACGCATTTTAATAGGTTATAAGTTATAAATGCGTAAAATATAATCTACTCCCGGCGAACAGATTTTATATGGAATGAACTATAGAAGCTCTGAAATGCAAGCGGAAAGTTTAAATTGGGTTGTGAAAAAGGTTGTAAAAGTTGTCAGATTTTAAGACAGTTTTTATAGTCATGTGGTTGATTGACTGCTTTGAATAGATTTTACAATAGTATTATAAAATATTTGTTTTTGCAGTCTCGTCCTTACTGTCTCATAAAACTAATACGTAAGCAAGGATAATATCCACCTGTGATTTATGTTGTGAACAAGGTTGTTTTAAAGTCATCCGAATACTGTTACCCTCATACAATCTAACGAGAATTTTGTACATAATGCTAGAACATAATACGTAGATAGAAACATGCTTAGACGATATTTAATGGAAACATTAATATAATGCTTCCTAACCCCACCCTGTTGCCCAATCTGGCTTCACATGGGTGTAAGTACCTACAATACAATACAATAATTCTTTATTGCACACCAACACATAGCAAGCAATTACAGAAAACAGGTATATACTTACACAGAGACTTTCTAAGGTAATAATATTAAGGCCTACCTACTCATATTTTTTTGATATTATCTTTCACTCAAACCTAGTTCTGACAATTACAAATATAACAAAAAGAACTACCTAACCAAATACGTGCAGCCGTTCTGATATCGCTTACCACATTATGCAATTGTTTTTTTATGGACATTTCTGTATAATATTTGGAAGGATTATAATTACTTTTACTGAGAACAGAACCCGTCACGTGTGTCAGTGGCAGCCACTTTTAATCCCGTAATATTACCGTTAACCCTAAATCTGCTCCCGGTGCAATTATCAGCGATTCTGACAAGTCAGACTGACGGAAAGGGGGAAGCGTTTGACGTGTTAAAAGAAAAGAGGAAAGCGGTGTTTTTAAGCCGTCTTACGTTACATTTTGCAAATAAATACACGCAAGCAAGTAAATTCAAGCTCAAAAGTAGTTATTAGCGTGTTTAAGTTATCTTCACTTTGTCAAAGTAAATGACAGAACGGGGATAGTTCAAAGTGTTTTAAATTAGTCACAAAAACATATTTGTTTAAAGGTCTGTTGTTTGATCATTAGTTAAACTAAACAATAGTTAAAGTGTATGGCAAAAATAACAATAGTTAACACATTTCAATGGAAATTTGACTATAGTAACTTTAACTATTGATCAAACAACAGGCCCTTAGTAACACATATTATTACCAGTTTGAATATAGATTGTAAACAAAATTGGCGAACAAAACAGTAAGATTGTTATGTAAAAATAAAATCACAAATAATGGATGAGCATTTAAAAAAAAACGATCACCTGTTACTTATAATAGCGATGTTTTGTGTTCTGAGGCTATCTACTATCTTGCATACATTATTTTCTTGTTTTTATTCCTTTTAAATCTTCAGTTTCTCGTGACTTAGCACGCTGTGCCAAGAATGTTAAAGTTGACAGCTTCTCCAGTCATTGTTAATTACACGGCGCGAGTCGGCAAAATGTCAGATTGTCAACTGCCACCCCGCAGGCGTGACTCATAGAAACTAATTCGTTGTTACTCCTGAGAGCTTAACCAACTTACTGAGCAGAAAGTGCTACAAATAAGCGTTGAAAATGTCTGAATTTTATTTTTATGAAATTAATAAACGGTTTGCTTTTTCTTTAGTAATGTAGGGAGATTTCTATCAAAATCTTACATCGCCAATATTTTTTTGTAATTGAAAGTATTATATTAGTAAGCATCTCTTTCTCTGTTGTATATACCATCAGCAATAAGTGGGCTATACATTTTTATACAAGTTCCTATCAATGAATATGTCGCTAAAGTCGAACTTTTTAAATGCAAACGTCGTAGACCACATATTATTTGGCTTATGGTAAAATTAAGCCTATCGTACCTACTTTTCATGTCGCAGAAAGAATTAAATTACAGAGTAACAAAATTATCATAAACATGGAAAACGACTTTACAATTTCAATCTAAAACTCAAATATTTACCTAATGTATTAATTCAGGGTTCATTTGTAAGTAAAAAAAATGGCTCTAGTTGTCTGTTATATAAAAATTTGCTTTTTAAAGCGTATTATTTTGCTAACCAATTCGTAAATCGAAAAACCTATCCAACGATACTACTCGGCATAGGTTCGGATAACAAAAAGAAAAACATCCCCACATCCCGTATAGGTTTACCACTTTGCCGGCGTGGTTCACGCAAAATTATGGCTTTCTCGCCCAGTCTCAAAGCTAAAAGGCAAACGGACGGACGGATTGACAAGACGAACCGGTAAGGGTTCCTTGTAATACAACGGAAACCTAAAAGTAATAGTTTTGATACATTTTGTGTAACGCGAAATGTTGCAAAGCTGGTTACATTTTTGAACGTGTGAAAACGTAATTCAACTTAAATTTATAAAGCATGCTATTCTAATAGACTGCATTTAGATTTGCGATAGCCTTTAACTATGATGGATGGTTTGTGTGCACGCAAAAATCTTGTAACTACGCCGGTAATAATTATAAAACTAACTTGGCTAGGCACTAACTTTGTAGTTTATTGCTTCATAGATTTAAATTCAAGTTGCGTGTGTAGTGTTAAGTGTAACAATATAATACAATTTTATTCATTATTGAAGACCACAAAACATCACAGTTGAGTTAGTAATAATGAAAAATGCAGAGTAACACTATAGGTTTAGGTTTAGAGATGCTTTATTTACTCATAAGAACAATACAGTTCACTTTAATAACAATTCCCAGCGCTGTTCTTATTTTTCTGGTTTTTCTGTGCATCTATATTTCAGTTTGTATTTTCAATTTAGACTGTAGGCGCTTTTATCGTTTAAAGGTGATCTCTTTCAGACAGTTATTTGGACAAAGAAACATTAGGTAATGCAAATAATACAAATTCGAATTGATGTTAATTACATATTCGTAAGATTTTTTCTTGAGCTCTGTCAGATTACCGAGGGCAGTTGAAGTGTTAATAATGCTTATGTTTCGGAACAATATAGATCCTGTAGCATTCTTAGAAAGAAGTAGTGTAAGTTCGAGGCTTTAGGTACCTAAAAAAAAAAACTGGCGCCTGGTTCCCTATCCCGCGGGATAATCGAAAACATCCCTTCGACAGCATGTGATTGCTGATGTCTAATATCAAGAACTTATAAGTTTGATCTGTTTGTTTGTATGTCTGTCTCCGGTATCATACATAACTCCCAAACGTTTGGACCAATTTTGATGGGTTCTTTTTAATCGCAAAATAGTTGAATCGACATTGCATAGCTAAGTTTAATTAAAATCAGTTTAACGTTTTTGAGATACGAAAGTATATCTTTTAATTAATGCCAGTGGCGGTTTTCAACTTTTCTATGTTGTTTTGTTGAAAACATGAAAATGTTTTTACTAAATGCAGATTTTTGGACCAAGTTCAGTTAAAGTTAGTTAAAGCAAGGATGTTAAAGCTAACGATAAATCCTAACAAAGCAAACTTGAGTTACGATGTTTGTCGACGGCGGTTTGCGGTTTCGATAAAGCATGGCTTTTTGCAACTGAGCTCAAACTTTAATGTTGTTTTATGAGTTTGATAGAATTGTTAAAGTTGGACATAATCTCTATACACTTTGTATGTATGTATGTAAACTCTTTATTGTACAAAATAGGTAAAATACAGTTGACAAAAAAACAAATATGTACAAAGGCGAACTTATCCCTTTGTATTTTTGATACTACCTCAAACTGTAACCAGATGAATATTTAGGTTATATAAACCAATTACAAAACAAATTGTTAATTTAGGATTAACTAACAAACCGTAATTAATATTTGAAACATTTTCGAGCAGCAACACAACGTACAATAATTTTAAACGAGAGAGAAGCGTTCTGTGACAGCTGTCACGTCAACAAGTGAGACGTTTTGAATAAAACAAAGTAGTATCGCGTAGTGATACATTGCGTGCTAATTACTAACTGCCCTTAAAGTTTGAGGTAGTACAAAAATACACGTTGTGTACACCTGTGATTTCTGTACTGTTTACTATAGGTACCTTGAAGTTCAATAAAGTGTTATTGTGTTGTATTGTATTGTATAGCCTGAAGTTACTTTTGCGTTTATAATATTAGTAAGGATTATCAATTCATGTCTCTAAGAACGTCTGGTTTTGATCATAGAGTCCACTGTACTTTTTTTTTTCGTTAGACGAACTCTCACGTCAAATCTGACAGCTTAAGTAGCAGCTCGTATTTTAAAGTGGAATTTCAATTTGCAAATTGCTGAGGGGTTCTTTTTAAACGTCTCACCCTCCGGCTGCTAAAAATTTGCTTTCGCTTATGGTTTCTCTAGCACGCACATTTTAAAACAGTAAGCGAAATTTTAGCCGGTTTTAGAAAGATAACTGGCTGTTAGTGTTTTTTTTTCGACTGGATGGCAAACGAGCAAGTGGGTCTCCTGATGGTAAGAGATCACCACCGCTTATAAACATCTGCAGCACCAGGGTTATTGCAGACACGTTGCCAACTTAGAGGCCTAAGATGGGATACCTCAAGTGCCAGTAATTTCACCGGCTGTCTTACTCTCCACGCCGAAACAGAACAGTGCAAGCACTGCTGTTTCACGGCAGGATTAGCGAGCAAGATGGTGGTGAAATTCAAATTAGGGGGTAAAAGGCCAGATATGGTTTGACGAGATCTCTGAAAATCTGGAGATACCCATTGGTACACAACGATCCATGGGGCAGAAAGACTGCGAATGAAGTTTGTCGGGGTCATGATCCTCAACATTGGAGATCGACTAAAGAGGAAGAGGGAATGCAATAAAAAGAGTATTAAACTTTGAGAGGTTTAAATTGTCCTTTTATTGCACTCTGTCTGAGGAGTGCCGCGGTTAAGGCTGCGTTTTCACCAGATATGTGTGAGAATTTTTTGCCAATAATTGTGTATTTTGTTTGAACTTTGTATTAATTTCTTAATTTTTGTAACCTGACATATATTACTTTAAATAAACTTCGATTATAACCTAATTAATAAAAATGATGAACTATCATAATTATTATATATATTTTTAAACTGATGTTGACAATTTGTGCATGTGCTGATCAGCTCATTATCTAAAATCTACTGGTATTTTATATTGTACGTCCGAGAAGGGCAAACTGTTGAGACTTATTTCAAGCTACCATCATTGTAAAAACACAGTATTTAATACAATAAATTTTATTATTAATTTGTTATTTATTTATTTTAATTTACTGGAAGGCAAACGAGCAAGTGGGTCTCCTAGTGGTGAGAGATCACCACCGCCTATAAACATCTGCAACACCAGGGGTATTGCAGATGCGTTGCCAACCTAGAGGCCTGAGTTGGAACACCTCAAGTGCCAGTAATTTCACCGGCTGTCTTACTCTCCACGCCGAAACACAATAGTGCAAGCACTGCTGCTGTCGCAACGAATGTGTTTTTCATGAACCAATAGAAACTCATTTACCTATCCTCGCACGGCACCACTCTGGTGGGAACAGCTGAGCGGGGCGCCGCGCGGAAAATGAAGCGTTCCTATTGGTTTATGAAAAACACGTTCCTCGCGCATCTCTGGTTGTAACTCAGCCTATATGGCTAAACAAATAGCAAAGTCTGCTCTCATTTACACCGTTTCGTAACAGCATACATCACGTTAACATTTGGAGTTTCCGCTCAAGTTACGATGAAGCCCGCGGCACAGATAAAGGTTACGAACGAAAGTTACTAATGCTATTAGTAATTAGCGTGAAAGATTATTTAGGGCACCTTCGTCGTCCTAGCATAGGCTAGGCTAGGTCCCGCTGCTGGGCACAGGGCTTCTCTCAGAATGGCTGTTGCCCACGCGGGCCCAGTACGGATTGAGAGCTTCAAGCACGCCATTGAATTACTTCGTATGTTTGTACAGGTTTACTCACCTCAGACATTTGAAATTTATTTTCGCACATGAATTTCGATAAACACAAGAGCGCGAACCGGGATAGTTATTTTCAAATCACACAAAAAATAAATAAAAAACGCAAATTTTACGGAGGCAGATGCGAAGTTAATTTACAACGTTAAATTACTGGACACTACCGACTGACTGCAACAAAATATTCAGCCACATAATTTTCATAAAATGTATCTGTATATCTGCCCCGATCTGAGATCAATCTTTGGACCTCAAGCCTACACTCTGTACTTTACTCCTGCAGCTTCGTAGTCAGGTTCTCTAACCAATAGGCTATCAAGTCGTTTAAATACATGTAAACTTTAACATGACAATGCTATCTTCAGACATTACAAATACTACGTAACAAGATACTACGTACTATGAAGACCTAGCTTCCAAGACACTATTATTAAGCACTGCAAGCATTAAAAAAGAATTGAACCATCAGCAACGAAATAGCCGCCCATAAGCGGGTGCAATTAAATTACAAAGCTATCTGCTAAGTTGGAGATTTATTACTTTGCTTACCACGATAATGGGTGTTTGCGAGCAAGGTTACAGGGTATGAAAGGAGTTTAAAATATTTCTTTATTTACAGGTAATTGTGAAAGCATTATGCTTTTAATTCAATAATAATAGATGTTACAGTTTACACAACGCCCATGACGCCCTGTAAGAGCAATCTATTGTCTTCATCAAGGTAAAGGCAACCTTTTTCAGTAGATACCAACCAGACTTTTACATATAAATAATGCATTAAATTTTCGTTGTTTAAGAAATTAATTGATAAAATAATTACTAAATCATTTTTAGTATAATTACCTACACAAGTGAGAACAATGATATGCACGCATCAGCTAAAAGCTGTCTGCGCATCATAAATTAATAATAAGAGTAATAATAATAATTAGATTTGAGCTAAAGGGTCAGTTATATATATTTTTATATAAGCAAAAATTTGAGATGTAAAATTGTTGACAGCTATCGAAAAATTAGTGGTTCAGTTATTCCTAGTTGGAAAGCGCGACGAATGGAGCTTTTTGGAGAGTAACAGAGAGACAAACTACGTCGGTGACGGTACATTCGATCTATGTGCTGGTAAGGAGTTAACTACGGTTTATAGATGCTTGTAACTCTACATATAGGACTCGCATGTGTGTTGTCGACCCTTTAAAAACCAGTATGTCTAGTCTTGCTTAGCACGAAGAACAGATAGCCGTTGGGGCCAAAAAGTTCGCGAACGGAGACCGCGGATCGGCAAGCGCAGCGTAGGAAGCCCACCAGTAAGATGGACGGATGACCTGGTTAAAGCCGCGGGTTCACGGTGGATGCAGGCCGTTTCTAACCGAAGCAACTGGAGGTCTATGGAGGAGGCCTATGTCCAATAATGGAAGTTTTATGGCTAACTAGCTTATACCCGCGACTTCGTCTGCGCGGACCTAGGTTATCGCGCTGTGGCGCCCTCTACCGGAATAAAAAGTATCCTATGTTAATCCTTGGGGCTTAAACTATCTCTATACCAAATTTCATCAAAATCGGTTCAGCGGTTTCGACGTGAAAGGGTAGCAGACAGACAGACGGACAGACAGACAGACAGAGTTACTTTCACATTTATAATATTAGTAGGGATTAGATGATTATGTATCAATATCATAATGATGATTATCTTGGATGTAGGCACGGCGGATGGATAATTCCTACAGAATTGAGAAATCTGCAATGACAATAGAGCAGCAACAGTCGTTAATATTACTTAACTAAAAATATAACAAATGTAAACGAACTTTAACGGTTAGCGTGCAGACGCCCCGACAGGATATATAGGTACAATATTGCTATAGACGTTTTAATTTAAAATGCAACTTTAAACTGTTAATTATGCCAAAAGCAAATTATGTGTGCAAATAAATGTGTCTGAGAAGCACCAAGCATATAAAGACATGAAGTTA
Organism: Choristoneura rosaceana; assembly: GCA_037349165.1. NCBI lineage: Eukaryota > Metazoa > Arthropoda > Insecta > Lepidoptera > Tortricidae > Choristoneura > Choristoneura rosaceana. The sequence continues at coordinate 3,958,014 of JAZBNJ010000019.1, forward strand.
TTTCAAGAATTATGCGGCAAATGTTATTTTCACAAAATTTATGAACGCTCAAAGTGCACATAGTAAAAATACCATTTTTTTGAAAATTAAATTTTTTGTTTTTTGTTAGACTGTATTTGCATTATCCCAATCCGCACTGGGTCCGCGTGGAAACTATGGCCCAAGCCCTCTCATTCCGAGTGGAGGCCTGTGCGCAGCAGTGGGACGTATATAGGCTGAGATGATGATGATGATGATTTGCATTATCATCCAATTTTCAGTTGTATACCACATTTAGGTGTTTTGGTTGGAGCCCGCGGGGCAGGAGCTGCAGGGTTTAAACCCTGCATGTCCATAGGTACAGCCACAAAAGAGGGGTGTTATAAGTTTGACCGCTGTGTGTGTCTGTGTGTCTGTCTATGGCACCGTAGCTCTTAAACGGGTGGACCGATTTGAATGCGTTTTTTTTTATTTGATAGCAGGTTTTGTAGCGATGGTTCTTAGACATGCTTCATCAAAATCGGTTCAGCCGTTTTTGAGTGTTACTGTCATTATATACCACATACGATAATGTCATTATCGATATAATTTCTTTAATAACAATCACTTCTGTTTATAACAGTCGGTACAGTATGCCAGTTAAATTTTCTTCTGTCTGTATCAAAAGCCTCCACAAATGTAACACAAACATTCTCCAACTCCCACGGTTACCAAAACCAATTAAGCAAAGCCATAATCCACGGCGTTTTATGATGTCACAGTTCAGCGTATTATCTACAATTATGCAGCGTATGCAATTTATTGTGTTTCCTTTGTCGTGACTTGCTGCGCTTTCTACGAGCCCTGTGCTGTATGATGCTGGCGCACTGCTGTGGGTTAAGCGTTTGATATCTAGACGTCTAACTACATGCCAACGAGAGTTTTCTCGAACATACACACAATTGTTAGGTACATTAGACTTCGTAAAGTTGTGAGCAAACATTGTAAATGATATTGTAACGGATAACTCACGTCTTAAATTGAGTTAAGCTGGACATGTTTCGGGCTATTTCGTAGCCCTTCTTCACAGGAGCACGCGACTCGGCGGCTGCCGCAACACGCACTACGCGCCACCGCTCTGCTCGCGCGACTCAAACAAACATTTGATGAAAAACCCCCAACTTTGTCACTTTAAAATTCAATATCTTAAAAAGGGCAGAACCGATTTTGATGAAACATGTCAAAGAACCATTGCTAGAAAACCTGCTATCAAATAAAAAAACCGCATTCAAATCGGTCCACCCGTTTAAGAGCTACGGTGCCACAAACAGACACACAGACAGACAGTCATAGCGGTCAAGCTTATAAAACCCCTCTTTTTGCGTCGGGGGTTAAAAACAAGCGACGATCGCAATTTGCTTCCACATTGACACTTGGCATGCCATGTTCATTGGGTTTAGATAAACATAACACCTCGATTGCTTGTCTTAAAAACCAGTTGGTCGCCTTCACATGTAACCAGTATTTACCGGCGCAGAATGTGTTAACTAGACATTTTCACAGAATTAACCAACACGTCTGTTTCCAGAAGCATTCAATTACAAACCAGCTTAAATACTAGACAGATAATCTTTGCTGGCTAGACGGAGTTAACGGTAAGAGGTGTGTGAAGAAACTGGTGGTTTTCATTAACCTTTTGCTAATTTATTATCTGTTTTTCTCTTAGCTGTAGATCAGGGCCCAATGAGGGTTTTCACAGAGGCGAAATGTCGCTAGATGGCGTTAGTAATGTGAGGTCTATTTGACGTTTGACGTTTGCTTGCGATTGGCTCATTTAGGTTTTTAACCCACTAACCAATCACGAGCAAACGTCAAACGGACCTCACGATACTAACGACATCTAGCGATATTTTGACTTTGTGAAAACCCTCATTGCATAATAAAGTACAGTGGGGGTAGAAAAACCTTCGTCAGTTATTAAATTGATTCCTTTACGAACTCATAGACTCTTAGTACGTTTTGAAACCAAAGTACTAAGTAGACAAGTGCATATCAAATTAAACTTACTTGGCATGACAACAAGGATCAAAATAGTATATACCTCTGACATATGTCTAGTTTCATATCAATACAAAACCTTTTTAATAAACAACTACGTAAAAGTTTCAATCAAATAATGTTCTATTTAATTGTCAATGTTTGTCAGTGCCAAGGTTTAGTTGTAGGGTTGCTATGGTCACCTGATTATGTTTAGCAGGTTGACAGGTTGACGCAGTATGTCCTACTCAATCAGTAAAGCAGATGAGCGCTCATACTGAGCAAAGGAAAATAGATCTTAAGGTGACGAACCTTTTTTTACTCCGACTGTACAAGCTAATAATACTTATTAGTGAATTTCAATATAAAATCGCTAATACTATTAGCTTATATTTTATTATGCAATTGGCCCAGGTGTTAGGTTTGTAATAGGCATAGGTATACAGTTAGCTTAACTAGAAAACGATATTAATGATGACTTATCCATTTCTTGTTTACTTGAGGACATCCGGATGATCTCTTTTCGATCTAAGTATGTAAGTTCATGTGCGAAATTACATTTGAATTTTACTACGAGCTTTACAGTGAAGGAAAACATCGTAAGGAAACCTGCACAAACCTGCAAATAAATTCAGTGGTATATGTGAAGTTCCCAATACGCACCGTGTGCAATGGGAACTATGGCCCAAGCCCTCTCATTCTGAGAGGAGGGCTGTGCCCTGCAGCTCCGACAAGCGTGCTCTAAAAAACCTTAAAGCTTTGCTGTGAGGATGAGCACTGGTCGAGTTCGAAACGCGTCAGTGTAGTGAGCTGGTGTGTGATGGGTTTGTGTGATTTGCATGTGTTCTTACAGCGTGTAGGTGGAAGAGCTAGCTACATGAACATAGCTATCATATTATGGTCGCAGGTGAACAAAGAAATTGGTTTCAGTTCATTGATATGGACCTCCGCTAAGTAACGCCAGAGGGGCAACTACGAAATTCTAAAATCAAAGGTCGTGTTACGACCACTTCAGTTTCATCCCTACTTATATCCCTACTAATATTATAAATGCGAAAGTAGCTCTGTCTGGCTGTCTGTCTGCCTGTTACGCTTTCACGTCGAAACCGCTGAACCGATTTTGATGAAATTTGGTATAGAGATAGTTTAAGCCCCAAGTATCAACATAGGATACTTTTTATTCCGGTAGAGGGCGCCACCGCGCGATAACCTAGGTCCGCGCAAACGAAGTCGTGGGCATAAGCTAGTATTAAACAAACCTATAAGCATCAGTGACGGCAACATACGAAGTTCGAATTTGGCACTTAGCGGTATAGGCTCTGATTCGATAAATAACATCAATAGTACCTACATAGAAAGGCGCGTGGCGCGTCCTTGATGCGTGGGCGCAATATGACTATCGGCGGCCGGTCGCTGACCGCGATCTAGCTTTACTATTTATATAGCTATCAGAAAGCTTAGCGATACAAACTAATATTATCTACCTATATGAATAAGGTTTTTCCGGCTACTTTGCACTCGTTAAAACATTTAAGATCCGGCCGTCGAGTTGAAATTCCGAGATTTCCGAAAATTACCCTTGGGATTCCCATAAGTTGCACTTGGAAAGATAAATATGTACTTAAGAGTATTTTCTTTTAACTTGCAATGTCTTGATGTACGTAAGGTAAACGTCCCAGTGCTCGACACGCTAATGTCCAATAGACGATATCTTGCTGTCATCTCTATTGCTAACATCGATTAGTGATGGACGTTGCAAAGACGAACCGTTTTAAAAGACCGTTTTGTGTTCCGCGACGATAGGACCGTTTTACGTTTCGTTCTAAAGCAGTATTCGTCGCGCAACTAGTTCTCGCATTGTTTGACGCGAATTTGTACTTAAAGTCTATATCCATAGAGCCTAGAACGTAATGAGATCATTGCGACGTCGTCGCTCGTTCGTTTCGTTTTGGTCTTTGATATAATAAAATAATCTTTATTTTTACAACAATATAGTCGAATATCGTGTAAGACAACTTATTTTTTGGTGTTTCGTTCGTCTCGCAACCGTTTCTTCCGCAACCATTCCACTTCACTCGTCTTCGAGACGAACGTCGACGCGATGAGTTTACGTTCCTCTCGTTCGATCGTCCTGTGCGTCGTCTTCCGTTGCCCGTCCCCATACAATGAAACCAGTTGCGAACGAGGACCGTTTCGAGGACTAGTTTTCATTCTAGAGAAAACGGTTGCGTTTCGTTGTCAAATAATTCGACAACGACCCACGACTAACATCGATATATACTTACTAGATATCGCGATCCGAACACTCATTGTGTTCCACTGCTTTGCATGTTGTACTGTGCAAAGGACTTTTGTATGACTTTGACATTCATGAGCGGCGAACGGACTAATTTTTGATTGAGACTCCGAATGTAAGCGTGAACCTGCACGTAAGTAACAATTCACTACTCAAGTAAGTAAAATTACATCTCGTTCAAGTGATTACGCTACTATTAATATTGTATTACCACAATAAAAACATTTTTTTAAATAAGACGTCACGCCATTTTACAATCATAGACTAAAAACGTGCAGACGTTCCGTTCCTATTCAGAATTGGTTGTAGGTAAAAAATTGTGACTGAATATGAATGACAATTCGTGTAATTGCTTTATTTATACCCAGTTTGATGTTTTGAATATTTATTTTATGTTCTTTCTTTTTGGTCTAAATAATATCAATTTTTTTTCCCAAATATCTATTTTGCAACCGAGCATTATAATTACGTTTTGTAGGTAAAATAGCTGTGTCACTTCTGCGGTGTATAATCTATATAGCGATGACGTCTTGTGACAGTCCGGCATTTGAACATATTGTTGACGTGAACGTTCGTGTCTATAGAATATAAGTCAATGATTGCTAATGACATAAGATTAATGATGGCAACTATTGGGGCAGTGACGAGCACTCGTACATTTACCTTACTGAGTTAATAATTTTTGATTTCTATAATTGACTTTTGACCCACTTTTAGAAACCGGATTGACTTGAAATTTTATACAATACATAATTAGAACTCATATGACATACCGTTAGCAGAAAAAGCTTGTGTTAGGAACAACGAGCTTTACTATGAAGAAAAACACCGTGAGGAAACTTGCAAAAACTTGCGAAGTAATTCAATAGTGTGTGTGAAGTTCCCAACCGCACTGGGCCCGCGTGGGAACTACAGCCCAAGCCCTCTTAATCTGAGAGGAGGCCAGTGCCCAGCAGTGGGACGAATATAGGCTGGATGATAACGAGGGACCTACCACCGAAGCATTGCGTTACAACAATATATCACGAAAGACAAACCAGCTACAGGTACATGAGAGAGGTTATTATGCAGCAGCTGAGGTCTTTGATTTATGGTACGGTTTCCGTCTTATAAGGTTAATAAACGGCGACACACTGCCAAAGCAGACGACGAATTAAGAACAATTTAAATACAAATCGATCGTCGTTGAAATTTCGACATGTACATTGTACATAAGTAGGTAAATCACGGGTCACTTAACACCAATTTACCTAGTCCCAAAGTAAACAAAGCTTCTGTTATGGGTACTATTATTATTATTATTCTCCTTAATGGCGGCCTTTAAGGCTTGGGCCAATGTCAGTTAAAAAAAGATAAATATATTCTTCTTCACGTAGTACGGTGATTGTAGTTTTTGCAACTTGATAGCAAAATTCCAAAAACCACGCGGAAACAACTTGCGCATTAAAAAATGTCAGACACGAGAGCAATATCGAATTTTGTGATCACTGTTCACTGTTAAGGTTAATCGCCGCATAAAACACTATCAAAATTATACTTCAACTAGCCAAAGAAGCAGAAATACCAAAATAGGACATGGCCCACATCCGCCATCTTCGAATGCCACAAATCGAATCCGTTATGGGTACTAGGTAATGGACAAACATACTGTCATATACATTATAATTAAGTGGGTAGAACTCTCTTGCTTTTTATAATAAAAAGTGATTGATGTCGGGTAGACACACACATTCCCATGTATGCATGCAAGTACAGCTCCCTAGCTGAATAAAGTATAATTCAAGTACTTTAAGTGTTTTACTGGACATATTAGTGGCGACGAGGTGTAAAAGTGAACTTTTTTTTAACCAAAATGTCAAAAAAATCCGTGAAGTTTAATGAGTTTAATCCTCAAGTGGACAGTTGGGACAATTACTTGGACAGGTTAAAATATTGCTTCATAGCAAACGGTATTGACACTGATGAAGATAAAAAAGCTAATTTCTTTACGGTGTGTGGTGCGCAAGTGTTTGAGACTTGTTTAGCGTTAATTACGCCGAGCAAAACTAGTGATGTGACATTTCGTGATATTGAAACCGTTTTAACCAAACATTACAGCCCGAAACCAAATGAAATCTCCATGTCTTATAAATTTTACAAGCGTGATCAACGTCAAGGCGAGAAGGCATCCGAATATATAACCGACTTACGAAAGATTAGTTCATCTTGTAACTTCAGCGACTTGGAACGTATGTTACGCGACCGACTCGTGTGCGGTATGAGCGACCATAGATTGCAGTACGAACTATTAAAAAAGGACGGTCTCACCTACCAGAATGTCGTGGATGCTTTGCTATCTTCGGAGAGTGCGGTGAAAGACATTCGTATGATAGTGACTAATTACGGAGCCAACGGCACCTCTGACGCACCCACACACGCCGCGCCGACATCGACGTCGACGGCGCAACCGGAAGCGATGGACGTCAACGCCGTGCAGACAAAGGCGGTCACTCGCCTGTGCTACAGGTGCGGGGACCATCACGGCGGAGAATGTCGTTTCGTCAACGCAGTGTGCCGGTTTTGTAAGAAAAGAGGACACTTGGAGAAAATTTGTCTCACCAAAAAGAAACGCGGCTACAAAGCAGTTCACTACACGGAGGAGGACAAGGACGATTACATCGGTGGCATATACAACGTGGGCAGCGTGAGCCGCGTGCCGCCTTACGAAGTGGTCGTGGCGTTGAACGGCACGCCGACGGGCATGCAGGTGGACACGGGCGCGAGCTTCTCGCTGGTGAACGAGCGCACGTGGCGCGCGCTGGAACACCCGCGCCCGCCGCTGCAGCCGCCGCCGCTGGCGCTGCGCACCTGGACCGACTCGCCAGTCGCGCTACTGGGTCGGGCGACGCTTCGAGTGCAGTACAAAGACATTACTCGGGACCTAGATGTTTTTGTTGCGAAAGGCAAAGGGCCGAATCTCTTAGGGCGTGATTGGTTCGAGCCGTTAAATTTTACATTAAACGTTAATTACGTATCAACTTCTTACGATGTTAACCAAATGATTAATAGACATGTAGAGGTATTTAAAGAAGGACTCTGTACTTACCGAGGAGAACCGGTAGCTATTCATGTAAAGCAAGGCGCGACACCTAAATTTATTAAAGCTCGGCCTGTACCGTATGCAATAAAAGATCGTGTCGAAAAAGAGATAGACAGATTGGTTCAGGAAGGGGTACTCCGTCCGGTATCTTTTTCCGACTGGGCGACTCCCGTGGTGCCGATTGTTAAGAAGACTGGGGACATCCGATTATGTGGAGACTATCGCAGTACGGTGAACCAAGCCACCGAATCGGATACGTACCCAATGCCAACCGCCAATGAAGTCTTCGCGACCATAGCCGGAGGCAAATATTTTTCAACCCTAGACCTGGACCGAGCATATACGCAGGTAACGGTGGATGACTCCACGGCGAAATTACTCACGTTAAACACTTCCAAGGGTTTATATTCAGTGCACCGCCTGGCATTCGGAGTCAAAGCGAGCCCTGGTATCTTTCAACGGTTGATGACAGCTCTACTGGCAGGCATCCAAGGGGTGGCAGTGCTGATCGACGATATTATTATTTCTGGTCAAAATGAAAACGAAATGTGGCAGCGTCTAGATGCAGTACTCACACGTATACAGAAAGCAGGACTACGGTTGAACAAGAGTAAGTGTAAGTTGGGCAGACAGAGAGTAGAATTCCTGGGATACGTAATAGACGCAGAGGGTATACATCCAGCTCCAAGCAAAGTGGAGGCTATAATGAACACACCGGCACCACAAAACGTGCAGGAATTACAAGCTTTTCTCGGGCTCTATAACTTTTATGAAAGGTTCATACCACATAAAGCAACGATGCTGGAACCTTTACATCGGCTGCTGGATAAGGCTAAGACGTGGTACTGGTCTGAAACGGAACAAGTAGCGTTCGACAAGGCAAAACGTTTATTGTCATTTGATTTAACGCTAGTTCATTACGATCTACACAAACCTCTAGTACTCACTTGTGACAGCTCAGAATATGGCGTTGGTGCAGTGCTATCGCACATTTTTGAAGACGGAAGTGAGCGTCCGATTGCAATGAGCTCTCGAACGTTACATACACACGAACGGCGTTATTCGCAGCTGGACAAAGAGGCTGCATCAATCATGTTTGGCATTCAAAAGTTTCACAACTATTTAATTGGCCGATCCTTTACAATAGTAACGGATCACAAGCCATTGCTTGGTATTTTCGACCCAAAAAGGCCTTTGCCAAGCATGATGTCTCCACGATTAACTAGAATAGGACTGGCATTAACTGCACACAGTTACGAAATAATATACAAACCGGGTTCTCAAATCGGCAATGCGGACGGATTAAGTCGTTGGCCACAACCTGTGCCGGATCAACCAGAACAAGAACTTGGGGACATTTTACTGATGGCAGAAGCACCGCAGGATTTCCCGTTCGACGCAGAACAAATCGCAGCAGAAACAAAAAAAGATAAAGTATTAGCAACAGTTGTTCATCACATACAACGTGGCTGGCCAACCAAAGTAAATGATAGTGACTTACGTAAATACTGGCTACATCGAGACGAATTGTCGCTAAAGGAAGATTGCATCCTGTTAGGCTGTCGTGTAGTTATTCCACCCATGTTTCGTGAAGCCACACTTCGGGTACTTCATAGTACTCATAACGGCATTGTACAGACTAAGGCACTTGCAAGAAGCTACATATGGTGGCCTCAGCTCAACGAAGACATTGAGAGGCTGATCGGAGACTGTTCAAAGTGCTTAGAAAACCGGCACATGCCTCCTAAAACAAATCACGAGTGGATCACGCCTACCAGACCATGGTCAAGGATACACGTTGACTTTGCGGGGCCGTTTCAGAACAAATACTTCCTGATAGCAGTTGACTCTTACTCACGGTGGCCTGAAGTGTTTATGGTCACCAATATGACCTCGGCTACTGTAATAAAATACTTACGTATACTGTTTGCTACTCACGGTTTATGCGAAATTATCGTTTCCGATAATGGTACATCTTTCGTATCCGGCGAAATGGAGCGTTTCTTAAAGGCGAATAATATAAAACATATAAAAACAGCACCTTATCATCCAGCTACAAATGGTTTAGCCGAAAGAATGGTGCAAACAGTGAAGAATAAACTTCGGAAAATGGATAATGTACCGTGGGAAGTTCGCATTCCGAACATGCTCCTGGGATTACGAGCTACAGCGTGCTCGGGGACAAATAAGAGCCCGGCGGAATTGCTGATGAACAGGAAGCTACGTACACTTTTGGATACTATCCACCCGGATAATGTTAGCAATAAAAAAGTGGAAGAACAAATTGACAGAAACGCAAACCAAAAGGTGCGACAAAGCAATGTTGGACATAATATAATGTATAGAAATTATGGTAATGGCCCCAGATGGTTACCAGGAAAGATTGTTTCAAAAGGCGGCCCATCGAATTACCGCGTGGAAGCAACAGATGGTTCAATAGTCAACAGGCACATGAACCAGTTAATTAAAACAGCACAGAATGCAGATTCGAATGAAGAAACGGAAACACCCAGAGAAGAAGGAGTGAGAGGTGAAGAAATAGAAGATAAAGGAACGGTACCAGAAACTGAAAATGCCGAAGAGAAAGACAGAGGGGTCGTAAAACACTTACACGTAGTAAAACACTTAAAGTACTTGAATTATACTTTATTCAGCTAGGGAGCTGTACTTGCATGCATACATGGGAATGTGTGTGTCTACCCGACATCAATCACTTTTTATTATAAAAAGCAAGAGAGTTCTACCCACTTAATTATAATGTATATGACACATACTTTAATAGAGAGATATATTAAGAGATATATTAGCTGGAAAAATATGCAAATTGAAGTGGCAATGGGCGGGCCACATCGCTCGAAGAACAGATAACCGTTGGGGGAGAAAAGTTCTCAAGTGGCGACCACGAACCGGAAGACGAAGCGTTGGCAGGCCTCCCACCAGGTGGACTGACGACATCGTGAGAGTTGCGGGAAACCGGTGGATGAAAGTGGCGAGTTGTCGTTCATTATGGCGTTCTAAGGGCCTTTGTCCAGCAGTGGTCGTCTTCCGGCTGATGATGATGATGATATTATCTCACTAATATCACAAATGCGAAAGTTTGTAAGTCGTTTTTTTGTTTATTTGTTTGTTATTTTAGGTCCCGGAGACGGACATAGGATATGGAAAATTGCATAGCTTCCGCGGGATAGCGATAAACAAATTCTGCGCGAATGGAGTGGCAGGTAACGGCTAGTACTTAAATGAAATACTAAAAATCCAAGACTCGAGAACATTATGTATTCGTATTTTTTGTATCTGTGCTGACTGGGACCGAACCCGGGATTTCAAGCTTCGTCGTCAGGTTCCCAAACCATTGGACTATCCGGTCATCAAATAATTCGTTATTGATAAACTACTACCCTCTTGGACTTATAAATATTGCTGTGCCCAATAGGGTCCATGATGATCACATAATTTCCTTGTAACATCTGTAACCATACATTGTGGAAAAGCAATGAAATATTGAGTATTGAGTACACTTAATCTACACTGTGGCGTTGATCCTCAACAAGAGCTCATCCTCAAAGTTACACAACCATACACTATGATATGTCGCGGTAAGTATGAAACGCACGCATTTTTTGCATGCGTGTTCCAACAATCGTCTAACATCTGGTAGCATCTCTCTCTGAATATGAGCTGTTGTAGTTTGAAACGTGTCAGACTGTCAGTGTTAAAGTGATGGTGATAATTGAGTTTGTGTGATTTGTGTGTGTTCTTCAGTGTTTAGGTGGAGGAACTGCATGGCACACATCGTTCGCAGGTGGTCCGACAGGTGGTCACAGGTGAGCAAATTGTTTGTAGTTCATTGATATGGACGTCCACAATAAGGTATAGAAGAATCACGTTGACCGCACTTACAGGCAGTATGTCACAAAGATCCTCCTGGATAACTTGTCGTCAGGACAGACAGACATGAAAGCCTCGTTATACGTATAACTTATGGCGGACAGAGAAAATTATATTAGCAATTAATATACCTACGTTTCTGAACTAGTTTATTAATCGCGACGGATGTCGTAGAGTTCGATTCGATTTAGATTTATAATGAAGTGGTTTGTCTGTCTGAAGGACTGTTGAATCACGCCTTTCGTTTAAATGTTAATGAAATTATTAGTAAGTATCGTTAAGTACTACGCGTGCTCATACGCGTGCACATACACTCACACCCACACACTTACACACATACACATGTTTACACATTCGCACATAAATTTGTTCACTTTTTTGCATGCACCTTCAGTATTGTTTAATGTTTATTTTTTTTCTCTAGTAAATAACACAATTTGTGGTAAACATATACATAACTATTAGCGTATTTATGTTGTTATACTATTCTCTAATAAGTTACTCGCACCCGCAAACGTCCAAGATACAGACAGGCTCAGCCTAGTTTGGAGTCTGATGGATATTTCTCATGTATTGGCTATGATTATTTAAATAAAGTATTTTGTATTTGTATTCGTATTTGCTGATTTCGGTTTTTCTATACATTTAGAATATACCGTTAGATCGGGTTCGAAGTAGACGGAACCGAGACAAATCGAAAAGTATACAATTCCTTTTGTTTACAAATGTCATTACGTTTATAGAAGCCCACAGATAGCACGGAAATTATTGATCTCATCGATCTATCTTTCTCTCTAACGTATGCGAATGTTAATGCTCTTTTCGTCACTAATATTGTTTGTTTGTATTAGCAATAATACGCGTATTGAATATCTCGTATAGAGTTTGAAACGCTTTAGGGTATTATTGTGACAGGTAGACAGTCTGTTGGAAAAGTGCGGGAAGTAAGGTAAAGTAGCAGTAGGTAAATGATGTTGTATTAATTAATATTTAAAACTAAGTGACACAATTAAAACCGCAATAAAAACGAAAACACCCGAAACCCACTTCCTAAAAGTGCAAATTAACTTACATATTCATACCATAAACATTTACATAAAAAACCTGGTCCTGTTACTTCTGCATACAATGGTTTCTCACGAGGTTATTTGCCTGGGAGAGCCTCACAATAGTCATACAAAGTGGATGGTACAATAGTTTTCCACTCGAAGATCTCTATCGAGGGAATTGGTATAAGACGGCTTTCAACACGTATGAGGTTAATAGGAGCTGCTTAAATAAACGAACGAATTAAAGGTTTTTGAAATTACTGTTTGCGACAATCCATACAGAAGGAGAGAGAATTCATCGTCATTATCATCGTACCAGCAGGGCTACCACGAAATTCGAAAATCGAAGTTGGTGTCAGTCGGTCTCTCTGTCACTTATACTATTTAATACGAGAACGAGAGGGACGGTACGATACGAACTTCGATTTTCGAGCTTCGGAGTAGGACCGCAGACGCAGCACGTCTACCGTTGGACATAGGCCTCCCCCATAGACCTCCAGTTACTTCGGTTGGAAGCGGCCTGCATCCACCGACAACCCGCGGGCTTAACACGGTCATCTCATTGGTGGACGTCTTACACTGCGCTTGCATGTTTGGAAAAAAATTCTGCCCTAACAACAAGACGGAGCGACCAACCAAGTGGTTAAGATTGCGGGATTGCGGTGGATGCGGAAAGCACAAGACCGGTCTGAGTGGAGAGCCTTGGGAAAACCTATGTCCAGCAGTGGACGTCTTTTGGATGACATGATGAATAAATAAATAAAATACATAATTGCTAATTATGATTATAATCAGAATCATCACTTTACTTTACATTTACTAGTCTCTAACACAGATAGTGTAGGTTCTGTGGACTGTTTCTGTCCCAATAAAACAACTGAATGAGCTTCTAGTTAATTCCAGTGATTTAACTCGACAAATTAACCTGATTTCCTTCATTTCATAAACTTTTACTACTAGCATTCCATAATTGAATTGCCTGCTTTCTTCTTAAGCAGTGGCTAATATACATCACTGCAGAAAGTGGCCAGTAATTTTGTTTTATTACACCATATAGGTTTAATATCGTAGATATAATAAGCACAGTACACCACGCTCATCAATCAACCTTTCGGAATTTGCGTGCAAGCCTTCCAAGTCTAACTAGGCCATGCGTAACAACTAGACCTAAATCCCTCGGTAAAGCAGATAACTATCAACCAAAAGGTAACCGGAACACGGGAGAGATTGCCGTGGCAAAAATAAGTGATTTTACTTTTAATTTAGAATCATGAGTGTTATGTGTTAGGTGATTTGTGCAGTTTAATGGCGTGGGTTGTCTGGGGTCTGGACATTGCGTTTAGGCTAGATTTTACCTAACATTATTTTTACCACAAAAGTTTCATCTTAGCATAATCTCAGTTGTTTAGAGCTCTTGTTATGAATGCAGGTGGTAGGACCTTGTGCAAGGTCCGCCCGGATTGCTACCACCATCTTGCTCGCTAATCCTGCCGTGAAGCAGCAGTGCTTGCACTGTTGTGTTTCGGCGCGGAGAGTAAGACAGCCGGTGGAATTACTGGCACTTGAGGTATTCCAACTTAGGCCTCTAGGTTGACAACGCATCTGCAATACCCCTGGTGTTGCAGATGTTTATGGGCGGTGGTGATCTCTTACCACCATTAGACCCACTTGCTCGTTTGCCTTCCAGTCGAATAAAAAAAAACATTTTCATAACTGTTCCTTTAAATAAGTACAGTCCAATAGGCCTATTCCTGAGTTACGATAGAACAATCTTCCTTTTTTTTAATCTTTACTCTCACTAATATTATAAAACCGAACACTCTGTCTGCTATGCGTTAAACCACTAAACCGTTTTTGATAAAATTTGGTACGGAATAACTCGCATGTTTACCGCGGGATAGCGAACAACAAATTCGTCGCAGACGGAGTTCCGAGCAACAGCTAGTAAACAATAAGTGGAAATTACATCAGGCATAAATCCCACAATCCCACTATACTATAATATAGTAAATGCGAAAGTTTGTAAGTTTGTTTGTTTATTAGTTTGTTACTTCATCACTTGCCCACTTGCCGTTTGCCATCCAGTCGAATAAAATAAAGAAATCACGAGTAGGTAAACCGCTGAACCGATTTATTTATACTTTGACGCCTTTGTAGATGACATAATTGCCTAATTTAAGATAGCCAATAATTGTTTGTCCATTAGTATATTTTAATCTGAGGCTGATTGTTCAAGGTTTGTTTTATCACGATAATAATTATAATTCGGAATAATGTAATGTCATTAGTGAATGCAGCCTTCAAGTGCATTATGCACTATTGCAACATTATCTGATCATAATTATCAATCTGCAGTAAAAATTGAAAGTGCAGCTTGGCCTTTGTTTTTATTAGATTTATAAGTTTTAATAACGTGAATTTGACATTAAATAAAGTTAAGTTCAAAAATATCTGAACCTATTAACCGTCACTGTTACTAATTTAAAGCATTCGAACTATCTCAATGTTGTGATAAAGTACTTGAGTGTGTAGAAAACTACTTGTCTATAATTTAATTTAAGAAATTAACTGAAACTGATCTTGATTTTCAACTTGAATTATAAAAAAACATCTTCGGCTACATAACAAATCTATATTCATAAAGAACTCAATTGAACCTAGGGATGTGACGATATATCGGAAAACCGATAATATCGATACATTGTCACCTCTAACAATATCAATTGTTTATCATCATCGCAAATCCGCCGATACTTTTATATATTGAAAAAACTTAACACATTGAAATAAAATATCGAAAGACGATGTAAAATATTTTTTGTTTTATGTTTTCTCAACAAATTTGCTATCGACAAAGTAAATATTTTTACAGATACGAAATTATAATTGATACAGCTAAAGGACATTTAAAGATTTTATAATCATTTACTTAAACTGTACGAAAAACTAAAAAATAACGATATATCAGCGTTCTTGACCGATCGATATCGATATTTCTACACATCTTGCATTCCTAATTCAACCTAGTAAAAAAAAGAAAGCACCTAATTACCACCTCACACAAAAGAATGGACCTGTCTTTAATACCCAGCCGATTAAAAGTGACCTTTACAACAATGGTTACGCTGTGCGGTAATACACATAATATAGGTAATGCCAACATAATAGTGTAATAAAGATGCTTACGCAGTGTAATTATTACCAGCTTGGTTAAAGAAGTAATTAACAGATTTGAATACGGCCTGGTAATTAAATTTACATTGTGCTTATACAGTACGAGTACCTGCACGTTGAGTTTGTCATTTGTGACGGTAATTTACGTGTAAAGGTTAATTACTTCGAAACTTGTTTTTCAAATTTGAAGTATGTATTGATATTTATTTCTATTACAAATTGCCAAGCAAGCGAATTAGCTCGTTGAAGTGGCAATGGGCAGGCCGCATAGACTGTTGAGACCGAAAAGTTCTCGAATGGAAACCTCAGGTCGGAAACTGCAGCCTAAGACGTCAACGAGATGGGCGGAGGACCTGTACCACTATCATGAAGTTACAGTGACCGTACTCGATAGCGACGGCGTAAATTATTTGTACCGAGAATTGTAAAGCGTCTCTACAAATACTTAATTTACGCTGTCGCTATCGAGTACGGTTACGGTAAACTCATGGTAGTGGTACAGGCTTCTAATCGAAACAACTGAAGGTCTATGGGGAAGACAATGTCCAATAGTAGACGTCCTAAGGCTGCAGGGCTACTAGGAAACTCAAAACTCAAAGTTCGTGTCGTGCTGTCCCTCTCGCTCTCGTATTAAATAGTTTAAGTGTCAGAGGGACCGCACGACACGAACTTCGAGTTTTGTAGTAGCTCTGCTGATGTGATGAATTTGTAAATATTTTTTTATCACTTTTAACGAACTATTTACAATGGCCTTGCTCCTCCGTTAGCTACTGCTGTGGGGAAGCGGAGGTAAAAAGGTTCATTGAAACCACTGCCATTAAATATTCTGTAGGTATTCTGTGCTAATTAAGCCAAACTTAAGTATTAGCAAGTTAACGGTGCCGCTGGCTGTTTTTGCAACTCTGATTATCATACCGTTATGTTTAATTCCATTCTTGGGTAATGAGGGTACTAAATAATTGTTTTTTTGCGGCAGCGGCGAGTTTTTTGATCCGATGTGGGAGGCACTACTACAATAATAATTCTTTGTGAATGGTAGCCACCGAAGAACTATAGTCTACATATTCTATGTAATCTATGTAGTCTACGTAAAAACTATAGTCAGTATTCCCAAAATCCGAACAAAGCGCTTTCGCTCTTCCTTTTTCAAGGGCAGCAAAAAAGTGGAATTCCCTGCCTGCGACTGTGTTTCCTGAACACATATTTGACCGTTTTCAAGTCTAGGGTGAATGAGCATTTACTAGGCAAGCGTGCTCTATCGTAGGCCTCATCGCTTTCCATCAGGCGTGATTGTGGCCAAACGCAAGCCTATACTGTTTAAAAAAAAAAGTTTCTTAAAGTCAATCTAATAATAACCTAACCAACAAAAAGTTGGAAAACCCCCGACTTTGTCACTTTAAAGTTCAATATCTCAAATACGGCTTAACCGATTTTGATGAAACATGTCTAAGAACCATTGCTAGAAAGCCTGCTATCAAATAAATAAAATCGCATCCAAATCGATCCACCCGTTTAAGAGCTACGGTGCTACAGACAGACACACATAGCGGTCAAACTTATAAAACCCCTCTTTTTGCTTCGGGGGTTAACAAGGTGATGTATCTATTACTAAATACTTCCCACGTATCAAATGAATCATCTCTCCCCAATCAATCACAGCAACAAAAAGTAAAAGTGTTTCAATATTTAAACCAAAGTAATTCAAACTTTACAAATCACATTTGGAATTAAATACGCAATTACCCAGTTAATTAAAGGAGGAGCGATAAATCGTCGATTAACGTCGGCGAACGTCGATCGGCGTCTAATTAAGCGGAGTAACGTTAAGGAACGTTAAATAATGTGCTTGTAAAAACACGGGGTCAAGTGGCTTCTACGACGGAAGCGGGTATTGCAAGTGGGTTTTTAGACGCCGGTCGCCACACAAATCGTTTTTTTTACAGAAGACTTTTTTTTATTCGACTGGATGGTAAACGAGCAAGTGGGTCTCCTTATGGTAAGAGATCTCCGCCGCCCATAAACATTGCAACACCAGGGGTATTGCAGATGCGTTGCCAACCTAGAGGCTTAAGATGGGATACCTCAAGTGCCCGTAATTTCACCGGCTGTCTTGCTCTCCACGCCGAAACACAACAGTGCAAGCACTGCTGCTTCACGGCAGAATTAGCGAGCATTCCGGGTGGACCTTGCACAAGGTCCTACCACCGGCAAAGACTGACCCGTGATTGACTCCTATCTCACCATTAAAAATGCAGACTATGCCAAAGGTGTATCTTATTGTCATTTAGCACTTGAGAAATCGTTCATATTTTTTTCTTGAAGGTTATACCAAATTTGTCAATTTAACTGTTTTTCCTTGTTGGTTTATTTCAAACTGGCATTTTTCTGCTTGGACATATAATTTTGAGCTGTCAACTTACCATTTGTACTTTCATTTACCTATATGGAACTTTGCAAAGTAACGTCAAGTCAAGTTTGCAAATAATTCGTCATATAATGAGTTCTGTAGGGTAGACGCTTCTTTCTACTAATATCAACAGATATAAAAATCGGAAAGTATAATCACCGAGTTCGATAAACTTATTTGTACCAACATCGCTTGTTACCACGATATTTATTGCCCAGTCGTTTGCAAGAGCCGGTAGCTGAAGTCGTGACTGCACTTTTATCGGTTGCTGGCCGTTGACTTTACTGTTTAAATTGCTGATGGAACAGTCAAAATGTCATCAGTGTTATGATTAAAAGAAAATACAAAGCATCACGAAAGTATTTCGGAATACTTGTTTTCTGTATTATGCAAAGTCCAAACACCCTTAAGTATTGTGATTTCCATTTAAGATGACTTTGAACACCGAACTAACCAATTGGAGAAAAAAACAGAAAGATGAAGTTTGAGTTAAAAAAAATCTAATTTGGGTCCTTCATCAATTCGTAATACGTGCTCGTCGTATACTATATACGCTGTTGGGTGTAGGGCACCATGCTGCGGAAACCTGTTATTACACTTAATTTATATTTAAGTTTTAAGAAGATACTTTTAGTTATTATTTCAGTTTTATTTGCGATTTCACTATATTTTGGAATTAAGTACCTACTTAAAAATATAAACGATTTATTGGAATAAGATATACATGAATTTGAAATAAAATAACCACAAAACTTAACTATAAACTAACGACCTAACTTAAAAACTTAATAAAGTACTAAATTTAATCTAAAAAAGGCCCCCGAACATTTATTTCCTAATAAAAAAAATAATTTCTTCTGCGCAATGACAAATATCAATCATCAATGATTATCTAAATTACTTTGTTTTTATTCATTAATTGCATATTACATTAACACCTACTTGTGTCATTTACAGAAACTTCTCAAGTCATTATTCTTCCTCTTAAAAAAATCTATTTACACAGATAGTGAACAATGTTTGGCGATCTCATTTTGTCGGAAAAATTCGTATTTATCTTTCTTTCTCAACTAACTTACTGAAGTTTACTGAAGATAATTAAGAAAACAAGGTACATAAATACGAAATTATCCGACGAAATACGATGCAAAAATATTATTCACCATACTTGAGAGATTTAGATAGTTAAATAAATGTAAACAAACTTCAACTGCCATATTTGGCACATTCAAAGAATTTCAACATTTTATTAGGTATCATTATCCATACTAATATTATAAATCCGAAAGTGTGTTTGTGTGTTTGTCCGTCTTGACGTGATTTTTAGCATAGAGATAGTTTATGGGCCCGAGAGTGACATGACGCTACTTTTTATCCTGGAAAAATGACAGTTCCCGAGGGAACAGCGCACGATAACCGAATACCACGCAGGCGGAGCCGCGAGCAAAAGCTAGTAAGTAATATTTATAATACAAACTAGACTAATGTATTTCAGTTAAAAAATATTAATGTTTAGATAGTTTAATGCGGGAAATTCAATATTTAAGACACCAATTAACGTTGTTTTAACCGACTTCAAAAAAGGAGGAGGTTCTATGTTCCAATGTTTGCATTTTTTATGTATGTTCACCGATTACTCAATCAATTGTGGACCGATTTTCAAAATTCTTTTTTTATGTTTACATTTAGTTAAATTATCTAAACCTTTCAAGTATACTGGATGACCTTAGCCTCTGGACAAATACGAATACTACTGGCTTAGCAAGATATTTAAAACCAAACTGCAAAGTATCATAACAATCAGTCCAATATTTACCGAAAAACTAATGGTTTTCAATGTACGTATCACTTTGGAGCAGCCTGTGCATTTGGATGATCTGATTTCATATATTTTATTTCTTGTCTAATTAAGCAAATAACTATTTTAAGATATTGCTCAGTATCAGTCTTATCCATGGTTTCATTATTTGTCCAGAGGCTAAGGTCACCTTGTAGATTTATAATTTGACAAATGCGTGTGTAACCAAGTACTTAATATAGTTTTAGTGCTAGTTTTAGTCTTAGTCTTAGGTGGTACTTATAGAGCCGAAATAAATCTTTCTTTCTTTCTTTCTTGTATGGCGGCCGGATCATCTCGATCTCTACCGGCTCGTGAACATGTAAAACAATTACGCAACAACTCGGAAGACGTTACTATTAATGCGCGTGCGCCTTGAGAAGTATTCCAGCGCTGAGACTTACGTACTGTATTTACAACGTAATCTTGATATTTGTCGGAAATATTCAAAGCGATAAGCAAACATAGCCATCGCTGCATATTGTATTTAACGTTAGTACTAGTGAGAAAGTGAGATTCATAATTTGTTATTTTGTAGCGTCGGGTCGACGCTATACAATATGCGTCCATACATTTTACTCAAAAATTATAACATGATTTTTTTTAAATATGATGTATGTATAGCTATTTAGTTTGGTAGTTAAATAACAAAATTTACATTTTTAATGCGGACAAACATAGTATTTCTATAAGGCTGCGTTTCCTACACATAATGTGTGTGTATGTGATAATACAAATGTACATACAAATATTCTTAATTGCACACCACAAATCAGTACAAAAACTATAATATAAACACTCATATTCAGGGATAATGTGAATGAAATAACAGTTCCGTTAAACTATTTCCATTTACCTATAGTCAGTAGATCACCATTTTCGTAGATTACTGAAGCGACACCATTTTTTGGTCCTTCGAGCCGGATATCAAGTTATCATCAATAACTTAAGATGCGGTAAGGGAAAATTAAAAGTGTAATAACAATGCAAAATTTAATTACGTGTAAAGCTGACAATGACACAACTTTTTTGTAACTCATGTTTTGACAAATAAAGTTATTGATTGATTAATTGATCCTAGAGCAGGGCGCGATCGAAGGTTGTGTTGGTGTCGAAATACGAAATATATAAAATTATACTACTCCATGCAACTTTTTGGTCTCAAACAGTTTTTGCAGCGACACATCTGCAGAAGATTTTTGTTTACACTCAGCTTTTAGACAAATGAAGGCAGTTCTGTATTTTATTAAGGTTTATAAAGCACTATGCCAAAAAAGTTCATTCACCCCCGTAACTGATTGTGACTTCAGCCAGTTTTTGAACATGCTAGACAAACTTACTGCAGATAGATATGTCGACGAATTTATGTCCGCCATTGGGAGACCCGCCAACTATGCGAATTGCATTCGAACTGTCGGTGGGCCGCAATTCGACTCCAAACTTTGGTAATACCTATTTACTCGTATATCGCCACGTTAAGTTTTAAGTTTGATTTAGGGATAAAAAATTATGTGGTTATCAAAAAAACAAACTGAAACGTAGATGCACAGAAAAACCAGAAAAAGAGATCAGTGCTGGGAATCGAACTCAGGTCCTCAGCATTCCGTGCTGCGTGCTATACCGCTACACCACCACTGGACAGGAGTACAGACACGAGTTTCTCCTATGCACTACATATCTTAGCTTATTTGTTACTTAAGCAGCGACAAAAGCGACATCTCTGCTACAGCTCTCATCGAGAAACTTTCAACACTCCATTGGAACTAACCGCTCACTCGGACAAGAGATGTCGCTGTTAAGCAGCCAACTTAATAATAAAACAAATAAAATAAATAGTTAAACATGCAAAATCAATTAAAACAACTTATACTCCATTTATTTTTACATTTGAAACTTAACGGTGAAATTGGCACACGTTTTTAAATGAAACAATGAAACTATTTAAAAATATAATAAATACCGCTAATAAATCTACATGTAGGTGTTTTTAGTCAATTTGCGTTCGAAAGACCGAGAAACGTGTCAAAGGACCGTTAATTCAAATCTTAAATTAAATGGAGTATAGTCAAAAATAATTTGTACAATAAATAGCAGTAATACAGTCTGAATAAATTAAGAACGAATTTATTCCGGTAGGTACGGTTACACCAAAGTCTTCTCGTGTGAGTAAGACTCACGCTTGAGCGGTTTTTGCCGTCTATACGACTGAGCTCAAATACGGCTGTCTCCATTCGAAGTACAACTTAGATTGCGTGCTCACTTTGGAAGTGATACTAGGGTTCACTCGATTAAATACTTCGTACTAGTGCTCGAAACTGCAGAAAACTTGTACTCAATCCCTGTCTAGCTGGCTAGTTTTTAACCACCGACGCAAAAGAGGGTTGCTTTAAGTTTGTTGCCAATGCCTATCCCTCTCACTGTCCAAGATTATTTTAATTTAAAAAGTTAACAAAACAACATATCTCAGTTGTGTCAGTAGTGTGTCAGCCGAAAGACGTCCATTGCTGGACATAGGCCTCCCCCAAAGCTCTCCACTAAGACTTTCGCATCCACCGCGATCCCGCGATCTTAACCAAGTCATCGCTCCATGCCATCCGCGGACCGGTAGACGAGCTGTCGGTAGGCCTCCAACAAGATATTTTATTTACATCAATAAAAATCAAGATAAGTAGACCACAGATAGCAAAAACATCTGCATCTGTATGAATTTGGTCCATAGCAGTTTGTTTTAAACGTCAGTTAGTTAATTAACTAAACTAACAAACTATAAATAGATGTCAGCATGCCATCGAATACGTGTTAGCCGGGCCACAAACTAACGATAAATTTTGTCAAGTAATATATTATGGTGTTAAAAAAAACGGTAAGTGTATGTCGGACTGGCACACCAAAAGTTCCGTACAAATTTGTAAGTATATCCAGTGTTAGCAGATTCTTTCTTAAAGAAAATGTTCGCAGAGTGGGGTTATGTCAGGTGTTTATATTCATGTATGTAGACATAGACCGATAGACAACATAAATTAATCTTCAAACTTACTTATTGGTTATGCTATGAGAGCAACCTTCATATCAATTTCAAGTTTCTAGTAAAACGGTAGTTACGGCAACCTTTTAATGACTGTATCTTTTGATTGCGTTGATTTAGAAGTTTCTACTGCTTTAAAGGGGTAGCAAACTGAGTTTATTCGATATTAATTTCAGCTTGATAAGTAAGTACCTCCACCTGAGAAAAAAAGTCTTATATCAGGTTTCGTTTGTCATTTTTAGATACGGAACTCTAAAAACTTTGCTAAGAGGTCACATAGTAAGTATGGCTAGAATCTCTCGATCTTCGTCGCTTACTAATCCCAACCGATCCAATTTAAAGAACGGAAATTGTCCCGAAAGAGAGATTAACGAACATGATCTTGACAGGTCTCTACCGACCACAAAATGAACATCAAAGAATAGAAATGTCATCAAGTAAATAACCGTCTTGCTTTTTTAGCTCGCTTGAAATTTCTATTTCTCTCACCGTATCAGTTCTGTGATATATATCGAGAGTTTAAAATTTACTTACTTTTAGATTGTCAAGTAAAGAGTTTGTGAGCGTAAGTACCTTCCGGACACTATCAATCAACTGTTCAAGTAATATTAAGATGTTCAATTCATCATTTTTTTAAATAAACAAATTCCAATCGTTTTCATCCAGCCAACCACAGGTTGCTAAAACTAAGCGCGCGTCTATTGTTTCGCGAATCGAATTCAAAATTTAAACTTCGAGCATGTTCAAATTTGAACAAAGCACGCATTCACAAAACCTGACCTTTGACCGAACAACCCGTAATTGAAAACGGTAATAATTACTAAGCGGTCGTATTGCATAACACCTTTCTCCGAGTCGAATGTCAAGACTAAAATGATTATGATTAATAGGCATGGGGATATTAGGAGACTATTTGTATAAATAATCACTTGGACTCAGGTAGAGAAACATCGCTGTTCTTTTAAATATGTAGATTTGGCTTAATTGCAATATGCAGAACTAAATAAAATTGAAACTCAGATTTTTAGCTGTAGATAAATCAAAAACATTTATAAAAACGTTTGAGATGACTTTCGGTCGTTCCTGGAATTATTTTGTGGCCAACTGTAAGCTTCCCATAAAGTTGGTGAAGTTATCTCACCAGTTTTCTCGTCAGAAACTGACTCTCGCTCAGTAGTGATCCCTTACCTGAAACAAATTAAATACACATTAGAAATATATTACATGTTGGCAACTTTCCACAGCCATATATACTGGACTTTCGCACGGTGATCTTTTATTTTTTAACCCTCGGCGCATAAAGAGGGGTATTATAAGTTTGAAACTAATGTATGCCTCTGTCTGTCTGTCCGTCCGTCTGTCTGTATGTAGCATCGTAGCTTTCAAACCGGTGGGCCGATTTCAATCTGGTCGGTTTATGTGAAAACGTGTTTATTTATTTATTAACTTTGGCACACAAAACAAATTGTAAACATGCGGTACAGTAATGAGAATAATTAAGGCAAGAGATCATTTACAATTCAAACTATTACAACTAACTAATATTACTATTACTGTTGCTTTACAGTGGGACCTCAAACTTCAGAATCAAGTTTTCTAACCACTGAATTATTTGGTCGTCTATACTTAGTCAATACTTAGTATGTCGATAATGATATAAGATGATAATAGTATGTCGTGAAATGGTCAACTGAAATTTGTTTAAACGTCTTACCTCTAATGAGATGGACAGATGACCTGAGGCCGTATTGCCTAATGTTTCTGACACTCGCGATCGCAATCAAATGACATATTTCGCATACAAAAACTGTCATTTAATTGCGATCGCGAGTGTCAGAAACGTTAGGCAATAAGGCCTCTGGTTAAAGTCGCGGGTTCACGGTGGATGCAAGCCGCTTACAACCGAGGTAACTGGAGGTCTGTGGGGGAGGCTATGTCCAACAGTGGACGTCCTATGGCTGATATAATGATGATAATGATGTATTAATTAACTTAGACTTGTTTTTGCGGAGATCCATATCAATAAACTACGATATCTATTGTTACCTTGCTTCTCTTTTACTACCTAAGTTCTATAATTGGTTTGGATAGGTATTTAGCTAAATGTAAACAAAACAATGTCAATCGGTGTCTTAAATATTAAAATTCCCCCATTATATCTAAACTCTAGCTTTTGCCCGCGGCACCGCCCGCGTGGTATTCGGTTATCGCGCGCTGTTCCCTCGGGAACAGTGCATTTTTCCGGAATAAAAAGTAGCCTATGTCACTCTCCGGACCATAAACTATCTCTATGCCAAAAATCACGTCGTTCCGCCGCTCCGTTGCGGCGTGAAAGCCGGACAAACACATAAACATACAAACACACTTTCTCATTTATAATAATTAGTATGGATTTATATTTCTGTATTGAAATACACTAGTCTAGTTTGTATTACAATGATAGATAAGTAAAATAAAATGTATTAAAATCCTTGAATGTACCAAATCTGGCGGCTGAAGTTTGTTTACATTTAGTTAATTACCTATCCAAACCAAAGTAATAATACCCTATCGTTGTTAAATTATTGAAATGTTTTGACGGTTTTAAAACTATAAATCAATTTGGACACTGTCAATCATACGAAGGAAGACTGTAAAAGGAGAGTCAATTTGAAACAGTTGGTAATGGGCAGTTTCTGTTTGATGTTATTAAATATAAATGGAATCGAGATGTCAAAACGTGATGATAGCCTGTCTTATACTAAAGCAACTTAACTTTCTTTATTAAAAATCGTACTTTACGTGATCAGTCTTAGCATTGTACCATAGTGACTGTTATCTGACATTAAATAAAAAAATGGCTGATAATAAATTCAAAATAAGGAAAAATCAATGATTTTATAAATTGGATTTTTTTTAATTTTATTGTGCCTACATAAAACAGATGAGATAATTATGTTCCTTCCGGTGCATTAGAACCTAAGCTCAAATTACCCTGTTGCACAATACAGCCTAATGTCAAAAACACATCTTACCATATAAATATAAATTCAAAATAACCTAATGTCTAAATACCACAGTCCCAAAAAACACTAAAACGTTAAAACCAAAACGAACTAATCTTGATTATGTACTAATACCGAGATCACCTACTGTCATAAAAGCTGAAGCTCAAAACGAACTATTCCCATAATGTACTTAGTCTTGAAATACACCATTCTCAAAATATAATAGTCTCAAAACACGCTAGTCCCAAAATACCTTACATTTGTCTGTGTAGTAGTGGTTATTCTGGGTTGTGCGACATTCATCTTGTTTCGCATTTCGTCATGTTCGCGGTACTTCAGATTCGCTATTTATCTTGTTCGCAATCCATCTGTTTCGCATTTCATCGTGTTCGCAGTTCTTCAGAATCGCATTTCATCGTTTTCTCGTTTCTTCAGATTCGCCATTCATCATGTTCGAGTTGCATCAGTTTTGCATTTCATCATGTTCGCGTTTTCTCGGATTCGCAATTGATCGAGTTCGCTGTAGGTTTCAATTAACAGAGGTTTTGTAGAAATACCCATTCAAAAGATACGATCCTCTGGATTTGGAAACCAAATGGTTCACAACTCCAAGAGATTGTAGGCTTGAGTGAGTATATAATGTCGACGGCCGATCGTAAAATTCACCAGATCACGAAACGGCGCTATTTCATGATTTAGCCAGTTTAGGCAGATCATAAAATTCCTAGGCATATCACGAAACATACCTATCGGATTTTGAACTTAGAAACTGTGAAGCAAAATTAGTATGGAGCCAGGACTTTATTAGGACAAGACTAGTACATTTTGAACAAACATGACGAAATATGAAACAGATGAACGTCGCACGGTCGCACAACCTGTTTGTAGTAAGTTTTTTGGTACAGTCACGGATTTTAACTGTTAGGCCACTGTGAAGTTCTTTAAATTTGAATTTAGGGTGTTTTGAGATTAGTGTGTTTTGAAACTAGTTTATTTGGAGAACAGTGTGTTTTATGACTAGGGTATTATGGGATTAATTCGTTTTGAGCTTCAACCTTTATGACATTAGGCTATCACGGGATTAGTATATATTCAAGATCAGGTCATTTTGGTTTTAAGGTTTTAAGGGACTCAGGTATTTAGACGTTAGGCTCTTTTGAATTTATATTTATATGGCAATATGTGTTTTTGACATTAGGTTGTACTGTGCAATAGGGTAATTTGAGGTTAGGTTCTAATGCACCGGAAGGAATTATGTTTTGTTTATAATGAGAACAAGGTAAAGTATGAGAAGAAGTTACTTTCAAACATACTTCGCTGGAGCTACTCGTAGTGATTTTTTTATAAAAACGTACCTATACACGAAAAAAAAACGTATACGAATGTATGATTAATTTTCGTGTCGCAATGGAAAAAGTTAATGGAAATTAAAACTAGGTGCTAACGCAACTTTAACGGTGTGCAACTTTTTGGTCTTCACCCATTACATGAAAATAGCGCCTCTAACAGTAACTATACCTAAAAAATAGACAAATAGTAAAGCCGGTTAATTAGATCAGTTTTTAGAGCTGACATCGACCAGCACTACTTGACTAGGTATACAGAATAATTAATGATCCAAGAGATACGTCAATAAGAAAAAAAAGATCTTTACAATTCTGATAATAATAGCTTCGATATCAAACAATCCGGAATCGTGACCAAGAAAGGCTTTCTATCCAATCACCATCTGTTTAATTGCCAACTTATTATGTACAGGCGGCCTCGATTTTATAAGCCCGATCATCTCGGACAACTTAGTTGACTATGAATTAAGGAAAAATAGTTTTAATATACTATCCATATCAATACTAATATATTACCTAGGGCTTTATTAATAAACTACAAACCTGGAAGACAGATTTACAATATTATTAATGTATCATTATTAACTAACTTAAATTTACCATTATTTAGTTTTAATATAGTTTATTTAATAGTAGCATTGCGCTTGGAATTTAGTTTATTTGCAGATTAGAGTATTCAGTTGTTTCTATTATAATTTAGAAACGAATGGATTGAGGCAGCAGTCATTTATATTCAATTTGGCGTTTTGTTTTTCATCACGGAGACTTAACACCAATTTACCTAGTTTCAAAGTGACTGAATCCTGTACCACAGGGACGTCTAGCACAGGATCCGGAGCAGTAGACTCTTGATTATAAGCTTTTTATGCAATAAATTATTTTCATTTTTCATTTTCAAACTTAGCAAAGCTTGCGTTACGGTTACTAAGCAATGGATAAACATTTATAAAGTTTATAGATTCGATTTTTTTTTTATATTGAGATTTAAAATGAACAACAAGCTGAGGAATCCTACGTTTTTCATAAAACAATGTTTTTTTTTAAATGCTGTTATCTCGTCTATACATACGTGAAGAACTTTAACATAAGATAAACATGAGTTACTAACTAGCATCATTTAGTTAAGCACTTGCCGTTGACTGTACATTATTATCTCACGTTCAATTAGTTTTAAAAGCCAATTATACGTGCAAGTAAATGAGAGGTTTTTAATCATTGAGAGTCAACTTGATTGAAGTCAAATTACGTCACCTGTCTTTGATTTGGTTTAGGTTTCCTTCAACATACTGATGAGCAAAATAACGGGTTTTCTTCCATAGAAGACTCTGTACAAAGTGACTTTTTCTTTTTGCTGGACAGTAAGTATAACTGAATCTCTACTAGGTACAGAATTCCTCCAATCCTGATCGCTACATCTAGCTGTCTTCAAATGTGAATGGATAGGGTGACACCAGACCACAGCAACCGCCGCGCTGCG
Organism: Choristoneura rosaceana; assembly: GCA_037349165.1. Lineage (NCBI taxonomy): Eukaryota > Metazoa > Arthropoda > Insecta > Lepidoptera > Tortricidae > Choristoneura > Choristoneura rosaceana. The sequence goes on from JAZBNJ010000019.1 coordinate 3,986,574, forward strand.
GGTGATCGTGCTCAGTGGCGTGCCATGGGAGAGGCCTATGTCCAGCAGTGGACGAACATAGGCTGATGATGATGGTGGTGGTGGTAGGGTGACACCACGCCAGACGGTAAACGAAAATGTGGCCTGAGGTGAAACACGGTCGCCTAATAAATATGCAATAGGTGACCCTCTTTCCCAGCCCGGATAATACTGACATGGAAATACCGACCCTAATGGTTTGCGCCGCAACAACATTTATGACGACCGGATGGCCAAGTGGTTCAACAACCTGAATAAAGCTGGAGGTCCCGGGTTCGATTCCCGGCTGGGCAGATATTTGCATGAATAATACGAGTGTTTGTTCTCGGGTCTTGGATTTTTAAGTTTATAGGTCAATGGGGGTTTGTGTCCAAGAGTGGACTTCCTATTGTTGATGATGATGATGATGATGAAAACCGCAAATCATCAATACATACCTATCCATATTTTTTAAGTTTTTAGACTTTTTTACACAAAACTTACCCGTCTACACCCTATCTCAGCTGTTAAAAAGTGCAAGTGAGGCCAATGTGTGAGTCTTCAGCAGCATGAAAATTATTTCTATTGTTTTGTTGTATTGTTTGTGTTACTGTTGTGTTGTGGTGTTGTTGTGTGTTTTTTTGTTATTGTTGTTGTTGTTGTGTTGTTGTATTATTTATATTGTTATTTTATAATGTATTTCTTTCTTTATTTGTAAACAAAAACGAAAACATTACAAATAAATGTAGGTTTCAATTTAAAAAATTGGGAAACCCCCGCCTTTGTCACTTCAAAGTACAATATCTCAAAAACGACTGAACCGATTTCGATGAAACGTGTCTATGAATCATCGCTGGAAACCATGCTTTAAAAAAAAATAGCATTCAAATCGATCCACCTGTTTAACAGCTACGGTGCCATAGACAGACACACAGACAGACAGAAAGACACACATAGCGGTCAGACTTATAATAAACCTCTTTTTCGTCGGGGGTACTATTACTTATTCTCTGGTCGGAGGTTATAAAATGGTGGACATTAATTACTATTTATCATTTTAGACATGTTTTTGAGATATTGAACATTGAAGTGACAAAGTCTTGGGTTTTCCAACTTTTTGTTGGTTACGTTACATTACTTAGGTAATTAGTTTTTATTAATTTATAATTTCGATTGCAATTATGCCCGGGAAGTTGTTCCTGATGACTCCTCCACTAATGATGTCAGCCAGAGTCCTAAGTGAAAGCTCATTAAATCCATTGTTAAAAACCTGGGGGCCTACCACGATCTTTCCTAAACGATCCAAACGCAGAGCAGTTCAATTTAGGCACCTAAACTGAATCGTCGAAATTGGTACCACGACCTTTTTTTCTCAGAGCTGAATCTCAATCGCTTACAAGTGAATGAAAGACCGATATTGTCTCTGATATATGTATCGCTATCGCTGAACCTCACTTGAAATGAATCGCAAAAGTAACGTCGTAGTACGAAATAGCGATGCAGTTCAGTTTAGAGCTTAAACTGAATCGTATTAAGAGAGCGTGGTAGGCCCCCTGTTTTCCTAGTTGCACTAATGGTTTGCACCCGTATATGCTTGACGGGGCGAGGGGTAGGAGACTATGGAAATTTTAAAATTATGTCAGTTTCGGTCGAATCTTCTGCCGTGCTTGTCGTGATTTGTCGTGCTGTGAAAAGTTTAAAGATGTCACGTTTCGGATACTCTGTTGATAGCGACAGCGATATGGACTCGGAAATGGTGAACTTGGAAGTCTTAGAGGCCGAGGTGAGTTTTCATTCCCATTTATATGAAGCTTATTAAAGTTTTCGATGGAAAAATACAAAAATACTTTCAGAATATATTTATTATAAGAAAAAATATTTAAAAAACGGGATGACTCTAAAAATTAAAATTTGGAGTTGAAATAAAAAACACAAAAAGATCCCAAAAATCAATCTTAAAAAAAATATTTATTATTTGGTGATGTATATCTTCGAGTGCTATTTGAATGATATAATCCCGCACTACTATAAAAAGTTGTGCATTGATTAAAATTTATTTCAGTTTACCCATCGACTAGATAAACTTAAAAAAATTATGTTTGAGTAATGAAGTATAACATAATATGTATGTTTTCACAGGTCGCTCGAACTGAGGCAGCGACTGTCCAGGCCAGAGTGATTGAGCAGCAAGGGCGCGATATTTACCGCGCTATCATGGCCTCAGGTATGTGTATATCCCTACATTCCTGTTTGAATGTTCGAGTACTACATAAATAATACAAGTTTAATTAAAATTATCATCATCATCATCTCAGCCTATATACGTCCCACTGCTGGGCACAGGCCTCCTCTCAGAATGAGAGGGCTTGGGCCATAGTTCCCACGCGGGCCCAGTGCGGATTGGGAACTTCACACGCACCATTGAATTGCTTCGCAGGTTTGTGCAGGTTTCCTCACGATGTTTTCCTTCACCGCAAAGCTCGTGGTAAATTGCGCACATGAATTTCGAAAAAACTCAGAGGTGCGAGCCGGGATTTGAACCCACGACCCTCTGCTTGAGAGGCGATAGGTCAAACCACTAGGCCACCACGCCTTATTAAAAAAAATAATAATTATATAACCCAACAATTAAAACAGTACTGTGCTCTATAGGTCGTGGACAGTCATCGAGGCGAGCGTTGAGAGAGCGGAAGCAGCTCTTGAGGAGACTGCGGTCGCTGCTCTCCTCCGGGGCCCTGGCACGCCCTCTCCGCGAACCCGTCGGGGAGGAACATTTTAAACTGATGGAATTCTATGTAAGTTCAACTTTTTTTCACCAGATCTACTCTAGGTATTCATTAGCTATACCTTTATAAATAGTACTAATAATATGTATATTAATTGGTCGTTCTTCTGTTTTATCAGACATCGGTAATCCGGCCAGAAGTATCAGCGGAATCATCGCAATCAACGCTGGCGGTGGAGAGAAGCGACTCCGTTTCCATATCTGTAAGTTTTCTATCATCAATCTGCCTAAACTCTTTGTTAACTTACAATTTGACGACCGGATGGCCTAGTGGTTAGAGAACCTGTTTACGAAGCTTAAGGTCCCGGGTTCGAATCCCGGCCGGGGCAGATATTTGTATGAATAATACGAATGTTTGTTCTCGGGTCTTGGATGTTTAATATGTATTTAAGTATGTATTTATCTATATAAGTATGTTTATCCGTTGCCTAGTGTCCATAATACAAGCTTTGCTTAGTTTGGGCCTATAGGTCAATTGGTGTCATAAGTGTCCCATGATATTTATTTATTATTTATTTAATTAGATTACTTACAGTATAACGTAAATGCGTTTTTTTAACTACAGTCAAATATTGTTTTAATTATCCAATCTCATGGCAACAATTAAATAAATCTCCTTTTTTTAGGATGATGATGACACAGAATCAGAGTCAGAGATGACTGATGACGAGGACGCTAGGATGGACCCTCCCTGCACTCGTATGATTGCACCTCCACCAGAGGATATGTACAATTACGGGGAAGAGGTGGAAAATCCTCGTGCCGAAGAAGTTTTCAGTGACTTTTTCGAGACTGACTCAGAATCAGAGGACGAGGGGCGCTTTCCAAATTTAAATATAAACTATATTTAAGTGCCTAGTGTGGGACCAACAGATATTTGTAACCCCATTGTATGTGTTGCTTCTTGTAATAAACAATTTTTATTTATTTTATAAGTGTAATTAAGACAATAGTTAGTTCTAGAGTAAGTTAGTTGTAGTTTACCAATTAATTTTTGTATATTATATTTGTTTTGTTTGTTTCCGTGTGTTGTAATTATATTAAGTTAGATTAAATGTAAAGTCATAGATTTACCTATTACGTTATAGACTAACAATGGATGTCACATAAAAAAACAATAGAAGAAAAAAAAAACAAAAATGGATTAAAAAATATTTATCTTAAAATTATGTATATACCTACATCCAATTGTGACATAAATAAATGAAAAAAAAAATTATGGTAAAACTTTACTTTGATGTAGTTTCATTTTCATTTGCTACCATTTTGTTAATAGATATACTTACTATGTAATATTATGTAGAAACCCAGGTTATTTGTCATTGTAACAATTTTGATGATTGGAATTGATAATGTGAATAACCAAATCAGTAATTGGCTGGCTTGTGGGGTTTAATTACTTAAACGATTAGACCACGCAGGTGTTGCCGTACAATATTCCTAATTAAATATAATTACTCCTTTACTTTTTTAGATTTGCAAATAAACAATTTCTTTCAATTATGCTAGGTACTTCTGGCGTTCATATTATTGCTATGATTTACAAGTTCGAGTTCAGTATTTTTATTATTGTTATTATAACACAGTGGTCACACTCAAAACCAACGCTGTGGTTTGCGGTGGAATCAAACCATTTGGCCCTTTTGGCATTATTTGGCACTAATTTGTTTGTTGTTTTTAGTTTTTTATGGTAAATCAAATTGTAAGATTTATTTATTTACCTATTGTTTACGTTTATGTTGAATCTTTGTCGATAAACATTTGTCGCTGTAAATTTTTATTCCAAACTATTATAACACGGAGTTGACAGAGGTACTTATCTATTGCGTTTGCGACCTCTTTGGTCACCAATCCAAAAGTCGTATCTTTTAGGAATCTTTAATTCATTTGTTTAGTTTTTTTTTTATAACCTGTTTTCTAAGTCGGTTCCTATTTTTTTTTCATTTGTATCAGGTATTTCTTTGTTTTGTTTTTATGTTTTTATTTTACTTAATTCTTCTTGTGTTCATTTAAAAGCTAGTTTTTATTTCAGTTTTAATTTATTTAGTTCTTCTTTTTTCTTTCGTATAATATTTTGTGTAATTTGTTAGTTTATACATAAATATGTGATAATTTTCATATTTTTTCATTTATAAAATATTTTTTGCTTTCCTGTATTTTTTTGTTTTCTTGTGTATAATTGTGTTATTTTATTTTTGTATATGGGTCTGTGTTAGTGAATAAATGTCTTCTTTCTGTTTTCTTTAATTTTATTTTTTTATTACCTTTTGTTGTAGCGCCATTAGAAATAGGTAGGTACACATTATTTTGTTAATTTTTAACGGATCCACGTGATTTTTGCCATAGAAATAGTTTATGGGCCAGAGTACTCTCTAGCCTTTGTCACTACATAGGCTATTTTTTATCCCGGAAAACGCACAGTCCCCAGGGAACAGCGCGCGATGACCGAATTCCACGCGGACAAAGCGGGTAAAACTAGTAAATAAATAAATGAGCGAGAAAAATATAGAAATGACAAAGTCCTAAATGAAATGTACTTACTATGTAATGAAACGTACCTAATTGTACAGCGCTAAAATGAAATACTTTATGTAGAGTTTTGTGCAGGCCAATGGAATACGAGAACTGGCGATAATCATAGATGAAGAAACTCCTGCGCCGCTTTAACCATCGGAACATCGTAACTGGCGAATATAAATTGGTTTCCTTACCCTATAATAATTCTACCCTCCCAACAAGACTACGAATGACAATACTAACCCCCTTATTCATAAACGACAATCAAACCTATTTTAGTTAAAATGCCGCTACAATTCGTTTGTCCTTATCTGTCACTTCGACATTTGTATTTGTTAGAAAGGGACAAAGCATTTGTTAGTTAACATAGGCTTGTTAAGTTTTATGAATAAGGGGGTAAGTCTCATAAAGTAGAATTCCTGACTGTGGCTAATTCCTAAATATACAGACTGATCATCTTTGAATCTAAAGTGACGCAAATTTCAGACGTAGTGTAGGGGTATGCTCAAACATCCGGGTTCAATCCAAGGATCAAGCATTTTTTTCTTGGTCTTTAAATGTCGTCAAACTAAACAATATTAGTTCAGCGACTTTTAAAAATAATGGAGTCTATAGATTTTCCTTTTTTCATACAAATTAAATACTACAATTAATGTACGCCATCCTAAAATATAACTGATGTCGCCTGTCACACTACAAACATCAACCATTTTGCTTTAGTTACATTGCTTCTTCGACTAAACTTTAAAGTGTGATAAAAATTAAAGAACCAATTATTTTTAAAAGTCGCTGAGTTAATGTTACATTTTGATGAGTATGATCTATGTTTTAATTATTTGCTCATATTACATTCCATACTCGGTATTAAGTTAAAAAAAAATCAAGTTTCGTTTGAATAAAAATCGCTTCAGCCATCTTTGAAAAAAAAAACAACGAATAGAGAATCTCATTCTTTATTTAAAGTCAATTAAAAAAAAGAAGAAACGGTACTGCACGAATATGCGTAATCAAGAACCGATGCCTTATTATTCCGTAGATATACTACACGTAGAGGTCAAAGGGTTCTACGATTATTACATACAAGTTTAAACACAAAACTTTGCTGTAATAGTTAATTGCTACCTGCAAGTTAACTGTTAGCTAACTGTCAAAAATAATAATAATAAATCTCTAAAAACGACGGTAGCCATTAAAGTTATTTCAAATTTTGTTTGTCAATAAACCAAGTGTTTTAGGGCACTTTACGTAAGCTGAGGTAACGATTGCCGTCCATTGTAGAAATCACGTATGTCCAATTAATAATCGACCAAAAAGGTAGGAATCGACCGGGTTCACACTAACCATACAGAGAAATACTGCGTAATGGAACACTCATAATCCGGTAATTACTTATACAAACTTCCTCTGTTTCTATGCATTGGGCTAGTAGGTATAAACAGTAGCGAAAATTGAGAAAGGGTGTGCGCAAGCAAATGTAATACTTGACCAAAAAAATAACAAAAAATGGTTAGCAAAAATAAAACACTTTTTTAAAAGATATTTTCTAACTGTATCCCGCTTACTTACAGCCTCGGAGGACTTCACATTTTCTTAGGATACGAGTAATAAACCTACGCTTCCCAAGGCAGCTTAACTACTTCAAGATTTTTTTTTTATATGTATGATACAATCAAAATTTACCTGTTTTTTAAGTCGAGACGATGACGATACGCAACCTGTGCGGTTGGTGCGCCAGCTACTGATGTAAGCGATAACAGATCAATGTTTTCGATGATTTAGTGGCTGTTTGATTATCTTTAATATCTCAAAGTGAAAGAATTAGACCATTAGTAGGTGAGCTTTAATCGATTGCTCGTTAGATTGTTTAATGGAGTACAAATCGGTTGTTATTGCGTTCGTGAAAAAAAGTTGTATTTTGTAATTGAAAACAAGTTTTTTTTTTTTTAGCTTGGAGGAACTAATTATCTGTATTTATATAAAACAAAGTCACTATTTATAACTCAAGAACGGCTGGACCAATTTATAAGATTTTTATATTTTTGGATTTGTCTTCGTCAGGAATAGTATAATAAGTATTAAAACATTGAAAAATTTACAAAATATAAAATAAAAGATTTTTTTTTTGCCCATACAAAATGTTCATGAGATTCTTAACTGTCACTTATAGACCACATAACCACACACTTACAATAAGTTAGTTATTTTACATTTGCCTCGAAAGATATTCACTAAAAACAATTGATATGCGCATGGCAAAACAATGTTGGCTGATGGTTTGGAAACGCAATTGAACCCGCTAGATGGCGCTATTTTTAGTTTATTATAATTTTTTAATGTAGCGTTTTTTCAGGGAGCACTACGTCAGCCAGGTCTTTTTTTTTATTCCACTGGAAGGCAAACGAGCAAGTGGGTCTCCTGGTAGTCTTCTTAGTATTCTATAAATAACATACAATTTGTCATGAATAGTGCGAATTAGCTTATCTAGGTACCAAATGTAAATACCGTGTATCTGCATTTTGTGTAGTTTTACATGGGATGGTTTAACTTTATAATTTGCTTTACTACAAAAAAATTGAGTTAAATTGGATATTGATTAAATTTTACTCATTTACACCTTACAGTTAGTAGGTATCCAAAGTGTTCAATCCACGTAACGCCATGCAACACCGTCACTTTCGCATTTGCTAATTTGCTATGGTTACATAGTTTTATTTGTTCTTGTTATTTGTTTCACATGAAATATGAATAGGTACATACTAAAAATCGCTTGAAGAACACAAACCTTGTGTTTGGATGATTATTTTTCTGCGTAGGTAATATTGGTGGAGTGTTTTTACAAGCATCAGCCATCATGCGGGAAACACATCTATTTTTTTCTAACACTGAATTACCTACAGATGTAGTGAACAATATTTTTATTACCAGCTTACTGAAGTTTACTAATGCTAATTGAGAGAGCAAGAATAATAAGAACTTATCCGACAAAATACTACGGAAAAACATTACTCAATACATGTCTGTTTTTTTTAGTCTTTTATAAATGTAATGTAACTCAGTTTCGGATAAAAATTTCAGGTGCATATTTCTGCAACATAACAGCAGTACAGGTACCAATTAAGATTATTTTTTTTGTAATCTTTTTGTATTTTTCTTATTCAATTCCAAATTTTTGTTACGTTTACGGTCATCCCGTAAAACCTATATCGAAAATACAAACTGAGATATAGATGCACAGAAAAACCAGAAAAATAGGACCAGCACTGGGAATCGAACCCAGTTTTTCAGTGCATCTATATTTCAGTTTGTATTTTCGATATAGATACCAATTACTTGTACCTACACCGGATCATTATTTTCAACGCACTTTATCACATTAACGCGTTAACAAATCGTAAAATCGTTGTAGCCGGAAGGAACATAAGGTTGTAAAGTTTGATATATTTTTTATTGGCCCCAATCAGGCCCTTTATGCCCTCTGCTTGGGGCAAAAGATATAATCGATGATGTAATTTACAAGTGCGCTTTTATCGGCGGATCGAATTCTCCTGTGCGATGAGTTGGAAGCGAAAGTGCATGCCTGTTGGTATTAAGGTATGTGTGGCAGGTTAATTAAGTACTATTTATTAACGATGTAAGAGGCTCTTAAGGCTAGGTGAGGCTATCTTGCAGTAGGACGCTCTGGCGGTCGATCTTTTAAGTCAGATTTCTATTACACTTTGAAAATGTTGAAAATACTATAAAATAAATAAAAAAATAAATAAATATCGTGGGACACTTGACACCAATTGACCTAGTCCCAAACTAAGCAAAGCTTGTACTATGGATACTAGGCAACGGATAAACATACTTATATAGATAAATACATACTTACTATATGTAAAACCAAGGGCATAAATATATGTATATTACCAAAACGTCAAAAATATCTATACAGCTTTATGCCACTGACCATAAGGTTGATGTGTATATATTTGACGCTATGGCTGTATAAATATGTATGCCCTCGACTGTACAAGAAGAGTACAAAACACAGCAGTCGAACTTCTTGTTACGCGTTAAGTGTCTTACCAACAGCACTCAAGTTTAGCTGGGTTCCAATCCCGTCTGGCGTAGCTTTATACGTATGTAACGTTTTCTAAGGTAAAATTTGATGTGGAGTACCTATTGTTAAAACTATCTAGATATTTAAAATAACAAAATTATACAAATTTCAAAAACACCGAGCACTACGAGTCTTTAAATATTCACTATCAGTCGTTTTTGCACTAGTAATGAAATACTTTAAGTAAATATTAGTTTTTTCTTATCTATTAGTGAACAAACATACATTTTCCCACGCGCCTGCGCTCTAGAAAGCAATGTGCACTATCGTAGTGTTTATCTTATTAGAGAACTCCTTTATATCTAGAGCTCTCTGGTGTAAAACTTTCAATACAATCGGAGATTCAATTTATACTAGACTACAGCGTAAAATGACCTTTGACGACCTTATATAAAGTAAAAGTTACAAATATACTAGTTTTTCATATAATAACAATAGCATTATTCACGCTCGGTTCAATGGAACTATGACTAAATAGATTAACTTAAAGATTTCATACGATAAGATTAATTTCACACTGTTGTAAATTCGATACGGAAGCTTTAAGCGCATCTTTATATCTTAGAGATAATAATTATATCATAAGTAAGTACATAAAACTTTTTAATTACTTCGCCATAACCAATCTCGACTATAAACTGATCTGGGGTGTTAATTATACGTAAAATAACGCAGCGCCGATGAAGACTATGACAGGACGCACGATTATTCTTTTGTTTCTTTATCATAATCCTTGCTTTCTGATATTATTTGTGGCCAGTTGTTAAAACAGTATACGTATAGTCACCAACATTAATATCTGACACGTCCTTTCAGCCCCAGAAATAGAGTCATATCAGATATTTATATGCACGCTTGTTGTGTCAGATATTGGTACTGATGACTGTGCAAACTTTTTAATAAACTTTGTACATGGTTCGCCTACAGCCAAATTGGTGTAATAGTTTACATTTTTTTACACATGTTGATATTCTAGATACTTTGCACGCATACGTTACCTATATTAAAATGATAATTGATATGTTCTGTATAAATCGTTGCTACTGATGACGTGATTCACGTATTGTGGTTTATTAAGTAATGTTTTTTATTGGAAGTAAATGTGACCGGCAAAACCGCATACGCTCTAGGTCACAGGATCAAACGGAGCCGCGATCGATTTCATATTTATCCTTTCCTGCTTCCTGCATCCGCTGTTTATACTAATTACTAGCTTTTGCCCGCGGCTCCGCCCGCGTGGTATTCGATTATCGCGCGCAGTTCCCTCGGGAACTGTGCATTTTTCCGAGATAAAAAGTAGCCTGTGTCACTCTCGGGCCCACTATCTCTATGCCAAAAATCACGTCGATCCGTCGCTCCGTTACGGCGTGAAAGACGGTCAAACATAAAAACACACAAACATACAAACACACTTTCGCATTTATAATATTAGTTAATATCTTTATTAATAGTTTTCAAGGGAAATTACTCGAAAATCAAGTACATATTGCATTCTAATGTCGAGACGCAAATTAAGTACCATTTTTTGAGAAAGAATAAAATTAAATCATGACAAATTAAGGAATAGCTTTTTCTCATAAAAAAAACTTTTTATGTATTCTGAGGCCAAACATGGAAAATAACTGTTTTAAAATTCTTGACCTAGCCAAATTCTCTAAAATAGTAATTACTCCCATATTCCATTCTGTCATCCATAATTTCCAAAACGAACTAAAACATTTTAATATGTTACGTTTCGTTATTAACAATCTGGCTGTTTAGTTGAAAGAAAGCCAGACATCTTTAATACAAAAACTTAGATAAAACCCCACACGACCTTGACATTTAACCCAGACATTTCACTAATTGAATTATCCGTCACGCGTATCAGAACTGTCACAATTGGCCGTCGCCATTTTGTAATAAACAATAAACAATCATAGACCGTGACTACGTTCTCATTAACGTAAAATTATTCAATTTACTGGTAAAAAAAGGGTGTAATCGAAAACAAAGCCTTGTCCTCGGGGGAGGAAAGCGATGTGCCAGACATCAAGTCATTAAGAAACATTACGTGACCGTGAAATTTAATTGACTAGGAGTTTGTGGGTAGATTTTACTTCGTTTCTGAATCTAACAAGACTTTGTTTTAACGCAAATTAATTATTGATATTTAATAAAAAAAATGTTAATTGGTAAAAAAAAGAAAAAAGTTGTTTCCATTTACACTTTTTTTTTTTTTTCAAATGATGAATGATATGAAGTCAGCTGCCACAGATATACTTATAGATAATCAGAATCGAAAAAACATACGTAATATAAATAAATAAAATAAATATATCACGGAACACTTGACACCAATTTAACTAGTCCCAAACTAAGCGATGCTTGTACTCTTGGAAACTAGGCAACGGATAAACATACCTACTTACTTAGATAGATAAAACAATCCAAGACCCGAGAACAAACATTCGTATTATTCATACAAATATCTGCCCCGGCCGGGCGGTATATTTATATACTTAATATTCGTAACAATGCATGGTAACAGAATGGACTGTTCTACGCAAAATTTGATAATTTGAGCGTTAGTTAAGCGTGATGTTAATACAGCACTTCTGTTAATGTAACCCATTGACATAATATTGACATAACGATTTCCATCATTACCTTCCACAGCTCCAGTTACGACAAGGTTCCTTTTCAAACTCGTCATAAATTATCGTGCAATAATTATGTAATAGACCACTTCGGCGCTCATTGTTTTTAGGAGTTCAAAGGAAATTCACAATAGATGTTTTTCCGCTGAAAGTAAGGTAATGTTTAAGATGGCACACATGTTGGGTTTCAACATACATGTGTTCGGCGTATTTGTCTAGCGGCAGATATAGGACACGTCTATCATGGTAGCGAGTATTTTTTGACCAAAGACAATGACGGAAGTGTGTACAAATGGGCGTTTAAAAATCCATACTAATATTATAAATGCGAAAATGTGTTTGTATTTTTGTGGGTTTCTCCGTCTTTCACGCCGAAACGGAGCGACGGATCGACGTAATTTTTGGCATAGAGATAGTTTATGGGTGCGAGAGTGACATAGGCTACTTTTTACCCGCGCGCAATAACCGAATACCACGCGGTCTAGTATGTACATATAGGGCCAGGTACTCTAGCATTCGTCACAACACAACTCTTAAATCTATCACAAAGAAGAATCTATCACAATTTTCAATATCCTGTCAGGGCCCAGACGGCGTATGAAATAAATCGAGCTCAAACAATGGTATAAATCTCCTATTTGTTTGCTCGTTCCCTCTTCGAACCGGTGGATGATATCCGGTAGCTTATGACAAGAAAGATTTTAAAAATTCTTGGCTTTCTTTCAAACGCGATATAAAAAACTTTAGATGTTGCTTCAGCAATAGTAACCCAACTATAGTATAAGTATATTTCGAGGATCTAAAGATTATTATCGGTTAATATATATGACGACCGGATGGCCAAGTAGTTAGAGAACGTGACTACGAATCTTCGGGTCCCGGGTTCGATCCCGGCCTGGGCCAATATTTGTATGAATAATACGAATGTATCAATATAAGTACCTATGGTTATCCGTTGCCTAGTATCCATAGTACAAGCTTTGCTTAGTTTGGGACTAGGTCAATTGGTGTCAAAATCTCGGCCTCCTCTCAGAATAAGAGAGCTTGGTCCGTAGTTCCCACGCGGGCCCAATACGGAATGGAAACTTCACGCACACACCATTGAATCTCTTCGCGTGCGTGTATAGGTATCCTCATGAAGATTTCTTACGTACGCACGTAAATTCTGAAAAACTCGAACCCACGACACTCTACTTCAGAGGCCATAGGTCAAACCACTAGGTTACACGTTCATCTTTGGGTCACAGACTTACATTATGTTTACAATTTTCAACTCAATCGGTTCAGTAATTTTGGCTTTGACAAACGGACAGAGGCACGCGGGAGATCCTGTAAAGGCTTTATTTTTTCCCTTAGAGGTGCGGAACCCTAAAAATCAGGGCTCGGAACCGGCTTATAAAATAGCGGTGAATACCGGTTTATTTCAGTTTAACTCCGAACTTTCATAAGAACGCGAACGTTTTTAAGAACTTAACTATAATCTAAATAAACCGGTTTATTCGACGAGTGACAGCTGGCCGGCCGGTGGCGGGCGGCGACGTTTATCCTGCGCCGGAATAAACAGGTTTTTATTGTTCTTAACTGGTTAATCTGACAAGAACTTTAAGGAAATGTTCCCTTGAAAACCGGTTTAAAAATAACGGTTTCGAGAACGAAACCAAAATGAAAAGGTTTTGCTCCAAGTACATGATAACGGTTTGGAAATGTAACCGGTATCCGAGCCTTGCTAAAAACGTTAGTTTCTTAATCAAATGACCCCATTTTCTTATCCCAGTAACATGATCTGACCCATTGCCCCGTATTCATCAAACAAGTCTCCCGCAACAAAGTACCAGGTAACCATAACTCATCAGAAGCACGAAGAAGCGGCTGATTTATAAAGGCCGAGTTGACCTGCGAGTCAAAAGCAAGTGTACGTGCACTTTCTATTCAGTAGCGTTCTGTAGTGCGGGGCAAAATAATAGTTACAAAGAAATGCCGAGGCAAAATCTGGGATCCTAGTGAAAAAGGGATTAAGTCGGCAGAAATTACACAGCTATTTTCTATTTAAGTGTACGAGTATAGAAATTTAAGTCAAAATCAGCTGTTCAACTTCTGTACAATTAACCCCTTTTTCACTCGGGCCCCAGAAATAATGTTCACAGCATGAATCGCATAACTACAGCTTTTCGCAGAGTTGGTTTCCCAACTCTCAATTTTCTCCAAAACCAAAATTTATTCTCAGTGCTTTTCTTATACTCGTCGTTTTATAGTATTGAACACAGTATCACGTTAGGTTTGTTTTATGAAAGTTCCAAAAGAAATGAAATAGTTTGGCAAATAAAACATTAGACACAAAAGACAGAGAAACCGACTCGCGTCTTTTCGCTTCAAATGCCATGTTGACATTCCATACGAGTAGGTACGTCTGCTAAAGAACCATCGTCAAATTTACTGTAAAAAGGTTGTACGTGGTAGGACCTTGTGCAAGGTCTGCCCGGATCGCTACCACCATGTTGCTCGCTTTGCACTGATGCGTTTCGGTGTGGAGAGTAAGATAGCCGGTGAAATTACTGGCACTTGAGGTATCCCATCTTAGGTCTCTAGGTTAGCAACGCATTTGCAATTCCCCTAGTGTTGCAGGTGTCTATGGGCGGTGGTGATCTCTTACCATCGGGAGACGCAAATGCTCGTTCGCCATCCAGTCAGACAGTCAGGTTTTTAAGGAAAATAAAACTCTATCACGCATAATTATTGGAGTATACCAATAACTTATATATTAAGAACAGTTCGATCAGACCACATTTTTCATTTTCATTCAATTTTTATGGAATAATCGAGAAAAACTAACAAAATTGCAACGTTGCCAGCTTAGCAAGTATAAACGCTCTTAAGTAATGAAGTATTTTTTTATATTAGAGATGCGCTCTTAACAAACTGAAACCAACTTCAAGTACACCATCGACTACATCACTAGTTCCGATTGAGTTGCACTCACGATCACGTAATCCGCAGATTATATTGTAATAGCTATTATAAGAGCGCTATGCATTTGACCTCCTATGACATTCCGTAATTTATAATTATAGCTCACCAATAATGCAATAATGTCCGGGTTTTCTTTGCAATTGGAAATTAGTTTGCCAATTCTCTGACTTGACCCGACTAAATTTTTCATCAACAAGCAGATCAAGCAACGGCATCAATTTGATTGGCTTATTTATAAACATGGCTAGTGTGTAACATTCCTAATAAAGATATACACAAAAATGATTATTATGATATAATTAACTTATTCGACAAAACACGACAGCAAAACATTATTCACTAAATTTGTATAATGTATATTCCTCTGTTATTTAAAACACTATCAAACTGCAAAATCAAAACAAAATCGTTCACCAAATGATACGTTTCAATTGGATTATGACCTAAAAGCAAACAAGCTAAAAGCTTCCAGTAGGGATGCAGTTAAATTAATTACTGCATCGATCGCACTAATGGACGTTGTTGCAACGAACTTGATCCATCGGGTCGAGAGCTGCAGCTATTTATCGGTATAGTTTAGATTCTATAGATAGAATTAGGCTTTAATTCTGTTCCCGACATATTATGGACACTAGACATCATCATCATCATGTCAGCCGAAAGACGTCCACTGCTGGACATAGGCCTCCCCCAAGGCTCTCCACTCAGACCGGTGTTGTGCTTTCCGCATCCACCGTGATCCCGCGATTTATTGAATCTAATTTTATACCTCTACGTAAAGAGTTTTGTATTCCTAAATATTACAAATGCTAAGTTTGAAAGTATTCATGAGTTTGAGTGTTTGTCTGTGTGTTTGTTACTCCTACACTCTAAAACAGTTGAACGGATTGGAATGATAATATGTAGATCTGGACGTCTGGAATAGCAATATTCCCACGGGCTCGATGTTATAACCGGACCCAAGTACCATCAGCTATATATCACCCTAAAGTTGATATAATCGTTTTCATCTCTTAAAACAATAATGCCTATATAGACGTGTCTGTCAACTTGTAAGTTCAACTTTAGCGACGTATTCATTTTAAATGAACTTGTTTAAAAATTGGTACATCACTTACATATTTGGCTCATGGTTCCTTTAACAATTCCGAAATCTTTACCGCAAAAAATGGAGACATGCAGGTAATTTTTGCATGGGCGTTCGTCATACAACGTAAATGTAATAGACGATGTAATTTTTTGGAATTCCCATCAGAATTTCAATTCGACTACCACGTAATGATTAACACTAGATCATTAATAAATTTTTAATCACTCAAAAATAAAGGAAAACCTTACACATCAAAACAATGAAATCGTATAAGCGCAGCCGCGGTAATTAATTAGCTAAACATCGTTTCATCTGGCAGTACTAATTAGATGGTTGCCAGCGTAAACAGCCGCCATGCGTGAGCCATCACCGATGTTTATTGTTTACGGTCGAGGTGAAATGTTTGGAGATGTGTGGCGCCCGAGTTTGGATAAGGATTTTGGTGCTTAAGGCTAAGTAAATCGTAATAAGGATAAGTGTTAGTGACGTAGCGCTGTAACCATCCGATTTACGTTGGGTAGCCTAAATTTTATACGTATTATTTTGAGGACATTGATTTCTACGAATATACACGAGAATAGCGTTGTATCTAGTTGCGGAATAGAATTAATTGAGATAATGGTGGTAAGAATTGAACTGAAGTAGAGTTGTCACGTACCACTACCATGAGTTTACAGTGACCAGGACAATAACTATCCCATGTCCTTCCCAGGGACTAAAACTATATGTATACCGTATATAATCTAAATAGGTTCACCGGCACGTGATTGATGAGGTAACAAACGAACAGACTTACAAACTTCGCATTTATAATCATAGGGATTACTTTTAGACAGAGCTAAGCCAAATAGGTAAAGTATCTTTACAAGGAACTGCCTCGTGTTCCAAATGAGTTTCTCCTCCTTCTATGGTGTACGGCTAAGGTCATGATCACCTCATTTACATTTAATTACTGCGTGTACTTTCATTTGTTTCCGTGGGTAGATTGAGGCTGGCCGGATGAAGAATGGGTTTAATGACCTCTATTATAGCGGAGATGAACATTGATTTTTTACTGGTATAGATCGTTAAAGGTTGCAATTTATTCTCGTTATATGAGTAAACTGTCTTATAAGATTGGTTTTTGGAATCTTTTTTTTTGTATTTTTTATTTCAATTCCAATTTTTTGTTATAGCACGAATTTTTGTTATTTGTGTTGTTGTGGTGTTTGTGTTTCGGTATAGCACGCGGCGCGGAATGCCGAGGACCTGGGTTCAATTCCCAGCGCTGGTCTTATTTTTTTGGTTTTTCTGTGCATCTATATTTCAGTTTGTATTTTCGATAACTGTGTTATACTCTTCGTACATTATAGATGCATAATTATTTTTCATGCGCATTCTTCTTGGCAATAATGGTCTTTCCGAAAGCGCTGGTAGTTTAAAAAATGACGTGTAAAAGTGCCGATTGCGGCCTATGTACTGAATAAATGATGAAATGATTGATGGACAAAAAAGGGGAGGCTTTTGCGGACCAAGCGGAGGGACACATTATAAGCTATTAAAAAAAACTAACCTGGAAGAGCAGATACCCGGAGTCGTACATCCAGAAGTCTTCGGGCGCGTTACCAGGCTTAGCGAGCTGGATCGCGAGGCAACGCTCCAGCATGAGCTGGCAGCGTTGCCCGCCCGCCCCGCGGCCGCTCATGCCTTAGGCGGGCGGAGGCGCGGGCAGCGGCATGCTCTGTGGAAAAACATTTTGTTAACTAAAACATAATGAAACCCGTTCGAATCCCGGCGGGGGCAGTCATTTGTATGAATAATACGAATGGTTTTTTTCTCTGGTCTTGGATGTTTAACATGTATTTAAGTATTATTTATCTATATCAGTATGTTATCCGTTGCCTATAGTGTACATAGAACAAGCTTTGCTTAGTTTGGAACTGGGTCAATTGGTGTTAAGTATCCCATGATATTTATTTATTTATTTATATAACTATATCCTCGCACATCTCTGGTTGAAACGCAAACTTATAAAAATGTATTTTTTTAATTACACTTAGTAGCACGTATCCAAACTAATACTATAAATGCGAAAGTGTGTTTGTATGTTTGTATGTTGTGTGTTTGTCCGTCTTTCACGCCGTAACGGAGCGACGGATCGACGTGATATTATAATTGGCATAGGGATAGTTTATGGGGCCGAGAGTGACATAGGCTACTTTTTATCCCGGAAAATGCGCAATGCCCGAGGGAACAGCGCGCGATAACCGAATATCACGCAGGCGGAGCCGCGGGCAAAAGCTAGTAAATAAATAAATATCACGGGACAATTCACACCAATCGACTTAGTCCCAAAGTAAGCTTAGTAAAGCCTAAACTGCATAAATTTAAATTACAAAGGCATGAGATGCAGACGGATGCAATCAGTAGGCGGCAGGTGCATGTACGACTGAATAGAATTGAAAAAGTGTCGAGTTTATATTTAATTAGATTTCCTTTGAATGCAAAAGGCTGCAATATACATTTCTCTTTTCTTTTTATGATTTGGAGAATTAATTGGATTCATAATGACGTGTCTAAAGTCCAAGCTAAAGATAGATACCATGCTTACATTTTACTATCTTTCGCATTCACTTTATGTTTGAACTTTTGTATAAAATTGTCAGAAGGCATGTCCAAAGTGTAAAGATCCTTAGCCTTGACTGTACTCGAAACATGTTTTATATACGTGTACTGTCAACCATGATTGCAGTCAAATTATTATTAAGATTTTAGACATTTTTCATTCCATACAAGATTATTGCTGACTGTGTACGTTTTGTAGACTGACCCGCATTTTCAACCAGCTACAGTTCTAGAATTTTCATTCGCCATAAAGTAATTTATTTCCGAAATAGTAATTTCTTCAGAGTTGGTATTAAACTAACCTAACCTAACCATTCAATATGATGACAATTAAAAAAATCGTGAAAACAGCACGGTTCTATATATTTTATGGCAAACGAAGGTATAGCAAGTGAAATTCGGGCAAGTAAAGGTAAACTCAGCAAGAGCCTATCCTACTTAGATACGAAGTGCAAAATTCGAACTTCATATCTTGCCGTCCCGCTGACGCTTATATTATTTAATACGAGAGTGAGAGGGACGGTACGACACAAACTTCGATATTCTAATTTCGTAGTAGCCTCTCTGATACGAGGAAACATTCGAAAAATGGTACAAACATACGTACGTTGTAAGTTAAATGGAAATTTGTAAAAACTCATTCAACGAAACCGCAAGCAAAAGTGGCCTAACAACATTTCATCCAACGACCCGTTACGACCTTTCAACGAAATATGAACATTTATGAGCATTTCGTACCTAGTTATTGAGAGAAACTGTTATTGGAGAAATCCCTTTATTTGAACATACTTTTGACACCGGCACCGTAACCAGACCGCAGGTTCAATGACCTTTGTATTTAATACACTAAGGTGCATTGTAGTAGCAACAAAGTTAATAATATTTGTAAACGGTTGAGACACCCCAATATTTTTGACATGTATAAAATGACGGCACTGCACAGTGCACCCCATATACATATAAATCAACAGTAAATAATTGTATTAAATGATATTGCAACGGATAACTCACGTCTTAAAACGAGTTTAGCTCGATATATTTCGGGCTATATAGTAAACTAGCTTATGCCCGCGACTCCGTCTGCGCGGATCTAGGTTATCGCGCGGTGGCGCCCTCTACCGGAATAAAAGGTACCCTATGTTGATCCTTGGGGTTCAAACTACCTATATACCAAATTTCATCCAAATCGGTTCAGTGGTTTCGACGTGAAAGCGTAACAGACAGACAGACAGACAGAGTTACTTTCGCATTTATAATATTAGTAGGGATAATTTATTAAAGAATTTTTTCGCTTTTTTTCTGGTTATAGACAAAAGGTAAAGGAGTATATCCTATGCCTGCATGGTAACCTCATTTGTTATAAATGTTTAACGTTTTCTTTTTCTCTTTTTAAACGGAATATTATGTCGGTCTTCACTTTAGTAAAATTGGTTTTATTTTAATGTATGATAAACAGATGGTTCTAAAGGAAGAACAGCACCGTTCGCAAGACCGGCAATTTTTGCTGTTGTGGGATCATTTCGTACATTTTTAATATCTTTTTTGTTATGCTATGCTATTTTATCACGAATAAATAATTTCTATCCTGTTTATATTTCATAATAGATATAATTTAATTGTTATTTACTGTTTTCTGTTCTAATAAATTAATTATCTTTATAAGTAGATGTAAAGGCAATTAGAACACTCTAACCCCCTTATTCATAAAACTTAACAAGCCTATGTTAACTAACAAATGCTTTGTCCCTTTCTAACAAATACAAATGTCAAAGTGACAAATGAGGACAAACGAATTTTAGCGGCATTTTAACTAAAATAGGTTTGATTGTCGTTTATGAAGAAGGGGGTAATACTGAGAGACTGAGCTAAGCCAACAAACAGACAGATATGACAAAGCGAGTTCATTTTTCCCTTTTTAAGTAAGGAACCCCAAAAACGTCGTACATTATCCTGTGAAACACCAACTCCAAAATTTAAGTCAAGGCCCTGCCATTTTTGCGCCGGCGCCGCTTCAAATTGTCTTCGCGCCATCTTTAAAATTAAAGCCGTAACCGACTGAACAAAAGACAATAGTTGCGCGAACAAACGATTTCCACGTCTCTCGGCCCTTGACCATACAGTTTGAGAACAAGGCTTGAGACACGTCCTTTCACGGGTTTGACAAACGCTGGATAAGTTGGCTGCATAATTTGGCTTATTGAAGACTAATTTTTGACGGTTAGTAACCTTGTTTATAAAGCGAGTTGGACTCGCGCACCGAGGGGTCCGCACAAAGTTTTAGGAAAGCCACTGAGAGTCATTAAATAGTATCTTTCCCTAAATATACTTACAGTAACTAAAACATCGCTTTTTTTGTGCGACTGGATGGCAAATGAGCATGTTCAGCTCCTGATGGTAAGAGATCACCAATGCCCATAAACATCTGCAATACCAGGGGTATTGCAGATGCGTTGCCAACCTAGAGGGCTAAGATGGGATACCTCAGGTGCAGTAATTTCACCGGCTGTCACTCTCCACGCCGAAACACAACAACGCTTGAAGGACAGAAGATAACCGTTGTTGGGGGAGAAAAGTCCTCAATTGGCGACCACGAATTGGAAGACGAAGCGTTTGCAGGCCTCCCACTAGGTGGAGTGACTGACGTCGTGAGAGTTGCGGACAACCGGCGGATGCAAGTGACGAGGATCGTTCACTTTGGCGTTCTAAGGGCCTTTATTTAGCGGTGAACGTCTTCTGGCAGATTGTGATGAAGATGATCATAAATAATTCGCAAATTAAAAAATAGTAAGTCTAGAAAACACATTGAGAAATTTCGCCATGAACTTAAAAGTTGGAGGTGGTAGATAGGCACAAAAATTTGGAAGTAGAAACTGTGCCTTTGATATAAATATCACACCAGCATTATCTAACAAGTACAAGTGACAACAACAACTAATACTTTAAGAAAGTTGCTTAACGCTGGTAAAATTTAGGGCCAAGAACATTGGACATTTCTATGGAGTTTATTATACGCTAAGCGTTATGGTTTAAAGCATGGCGGAAGGCTAATTGTGTAAACCAGGTATTCGCAGGACAGCTTAGACTCATTACCATAATCATAGTCGTTACTTGTACACGCACTTTCACACTTCACGTCCTTATTTCATAAGGCTTAGCCACTATTATAGTCTAAATGGATATTAGAATTTACAGCGACGAGGTATGTACCTTGGATGGTTATCAACTTACCACAAGCGTTTATATCGTTACGTAATGAAAATGTTCTAACTTTTGCATAAAATTGTGGCCAGTGTTTTGTTTGTTTCACCGTCTTTTGCGACAGTCAATTTGATATTTGAATATTTTAATAGGGTAGATTCCCCACCAATCATACTCGTAGTTATTATTGTAACTATGTAATGTTATGTGTTTGTTTTTACTTATTATATGATACTATTTTTGGGTCTGTTTTGCGTGGCCTTCTCCATATTTCACTTTTCTGTGGCCCGGTGGAAAATCAGTACTGGTTAGGGTTCCGTACCCAACTGGTAAAAATGGAAACCCTATTACTAAGACCGCCGTCCGAAATTTCCACAGCTTATGTATAGCTGTGGCCGCTATAACGAGAAATACTAAAAAAGAATAAAATATTTGAGGGGGTTCCCATACAATAAACGTGTTTCTTTTGCCATTTTTTGCTAATTTCTAATGAATGTTGTATAGATGGTTTATAACCCACGTTACGGTGAGCCTTTTAAGACAACAAAACAACAAAGCTGGTGACCCTTGTCTAGATCTTAAGGACTACCCAATATGTTTTAGTTTTTAAACGGGTCCCACTGAAAAACAGCGTTGCGGCTTGCCGTAACATTATGCTGAGTGGGGCCCGATTTATGCTATTCGATGTTATTTTTTTTTTCTTTCCATGTATTAATGTATTTTTTTAGTGTATCGAATATGTGTAAATAAATGTTTCTCTCTCTCTCTCTCTCAATATCCATGCCTGTTAAAAAGGCTAATTAGTTAATGATATTATATAGAGTCGTTTCTTGGAATTATTGCTTTATGAATCCAAATGCCCTATTACTTGTTGTTATAACGCTTTCATCTATTTAATTGTTATTTGTTTTTGTAATGTATTCATGTTTTGACATGGGCAGTCTAATAGACAGCGTCTATTATGATGTAAGAAACGTAAGAAATTGATGTGAAGAGGCTTGTTAGAGTTTTTGCAGCGTCACTTGTTTTTATATCCGATACGAACGACAATAGCTTGTATAAAACTATTTTCAAATATTAATTTACTTATTTTATTTTTTTACAGAAATATTACAGGGTTTTATAGTCAGTGACATGGGTTTCGTAGAAAGTAGAGTCAAATTGTATTGTTTCGCCATATTTATGTTTCTGGTGCTAATTTAACATTTTATTACTGGTAAGTTAAGGGGGCTGCGTTAAAAAAATCCCATCGATATGATCAATAGGTAAATGTTAATCTTGTGCCCGTTAGAGATACTTGATTTTTGATCGCGTCGCCAATCGATCACAAGAACGGTTATAAAACAACTTCCTTTTTCAAATTCCTTAACCAATCGCGTGCCAGCCAGTTATAAATTGCGGCATGCCGCCATTTTGGGAATTAAGGTCGTGCCACACTGGACCTCTATTGTCCATTATAACGGAGTAAGCGCCAATTCAGGTTGTGTAACAAATGCATTATGAGTGTAATGTTTTTACATCATCATTT